>OX276463.1:7430294-8680294 GCA_946251905.1 Cryptocephalus moraei
CCCTCCGAAGCCGTCCTGTTGTCCCCCTCCGAAACCGCCCTGTTGTCCCCCACCGAAGCCGCCCTGTTGTCCCCTCGCGAAGCCGCCCTGTGATCCACCGCCAAAGCCGCCCTGTTGTCCCCCACCGAAGTCGCCCTGTCCGCCCCCAAAGCCGCCCTGTTGTCTCCCAAAGCCGCCCTGTTGTCCGCCCCCAAAGCCGCCCTGCTGCCCGAATCCGCCCCCGAATTGGGGTGCGCCCACAGTGACCGAGACGACCGCTGCGACGACGCAGAGCGCAATTATTGCCTGTAAATCGGAATTACAATTACAAATCGAATTACAGAAAATTACAGAAATTTCTTACCTTCGTCATTATCTACGTTTATACACTTCCTGAACCGGAGGATTGGAATTATTGCATTGTTAAGGATCCGCGTCCGTATTTAAGTACGAAATGCTGTTTACGAAAATTACGTCAAATTAAATAGTTTAATTGCACTGTAAGCAATACATCGGAAAATACGACATTACGGCGATACCTCGAATGTATATAGAAATAGGTGCTAATTAACGCTAAAATATTTGGTCAATTAATACGAATTACATAATATATGGTATATATAAATATTATTTCAAGTGCGTACCCGCTTCTAGGGAGTGCCCAAAGAAGGGTAGAGGGCAGCTGTTTCATCACAAAAATTAAATGAAATCCAACTTTTAGTGAATTTTAAAACAGAAAATCGCAAGGAAGAAACTTGTCTTATTTTTCAAAATTATAAATTTCCGAATTTGTAAGATGACTCATAATGAATGTCGAGGAGATGGTTGTAAGGCTTTTATTACGACATATTATTATATTACTTTATTATATCTTTTGTAAACTGTAACCAACCCCACTTTTCAAACCCTTGTAAGTTATAAAAAAGGGAAGATACGAAGATAAGGCATGCTTATTCCATTGTCTAATTATTACAAGTTGTAGAGGAAACACCCCCATTGTCACCAATTTCACAATTTTGTAAAACCAAGTTTATGATAAATTTTGATTTTGCTAATTTCGGCATTTTCACTATATTCTATCACTAATAATTTAGTAAATTTATGTCATTAGTTGTAGTACTTGAGTCATCTAATTTGTCCTGATTGGTGATGTCATTTGTTTTTAAATTTTAATACAAAATAAGGAATTTGAATGTGTGATTGGTCCAATTAAGGCATCTAATCTGTAGACTGTGCTATTACGACAATGGAATTAAATGCAGTAATGATGTACCAGAGTAGGTAAGATATTGTTACCATTAATCATAAATTCAAACTATTTTCATAGCTTATCATTTTATTTATATCGTATTAAAATATAAATATGCCATAAAAGCAGCAAATATGCATTATTAGACACTAAAAAAACGACAATTTTAAGAACTTACATGAAAATATGTGATATTTAACCAAAAACATACCAATAGACATCTATGTGCATTCTGCACATATAATCCAGTCCTGATTGATATAGTACACGCCACTGGTACAGCGTGACAAAAACTATAAGTGTACATATCAGAAAAAAAGTTGTTAAGATAATTTGATGAGTTTCAATAAACTCAACAATAGGTTATAAAACTTGCAATTAAAATTTTTGTGAAAAAATTTCCCAAATTACATGAAATCATACTTCATCGCACTTTTTAAACACCCAGTACATCTATTTATACCCGTTATCTTATCTGATCACTTGTTAAAGTAGTAGAATGGTATTACCACGGCAACAGGATTGATTGTTTACACTAATTTTGAATGCAATTAGATAATACATTACAATTATATGGAAAAAAGTGATTAAAAATTGTTTTAATAATAGCTACCTACAGTTGCGTAACAGTACGTAATTTGTGTTTGAACGAATTGGCAATGCCCTTGAACGATAAGTCGTGATAAGATGAACTTTCATAAAATAAATAGTTTATTTATTTACTATACTACTTTACTATAAATTATTTACAATATACAGTGTTGTTAAGTAATTATAATTACAATTACTTGAAAAATAATTGAATTACTTTCATTGTAATTGAAGCAGTGATTATTAATTACCTGCTTTCCAATTGTAATTGACTAGTAATTCAATTACTCGTTTCGGTACAATTACAATTACCTTTCACAATAATTACATTCTACAAAAGTGCTTTTAATATTTTTAGTAGGTAATATTATGTAAGTAGCTTAAAGTTGCGCTATTGTGGGTTCTGACTACCTGGTTTCTTTAACGCAACTCTATCCCTGTCCCAACCAATGATTAGCATTAACGATTATTTTTAACTATCTTATTAGGGTCGTGTTTCTAGGCAACTGCTCATTTCGGATGATTGTTGGGGATGGTTGTTTACGACATTTTACCCTCTCAGAGGCCTTTTCTGATTGGGTGTTCCTTCATGCCCTTATTTATTTATCTAAAAGAGAATTTGTCCTTGTTTCTTATTGTGACTCGTACCCGACAATTGTGACAAGTAAAGCAAGATGAACATCGAAAACCTTCCACTTGTTTTAAGCTGCGGGCTTTTCGATGTAGTTTCTAGAAATGAAGAAAAAATAATTGCAAAGTGTCAAGTATGTGTTAGTAGCAATAGCGGCTTAATCAGTGCATCTCCCAAAGCAACTTCAAACTTGTAATTGTGTAAACAAAATGTAATTGTAATTCTAATTACAATATTGTAATTAATTACAATTTACTCAAAGTAATTGTAATTGTAATTAATTACTTACTGTGAAGTAATTTTAACAACACTGACAATATAGTGACTCATCGTTTTGGTCTAGAGTGGCATTTCTACACAGAGTACCGTGGTTATGATGTAAATACCTGACATTATTGCAGATTTGGATGTTTTCTAAGTTTGAACCCATCAATGAATTGACTACTATTGTCTTTGGAAGAATGCAAGATGAGATCTAGTTGATCCCATGATGATTCCTTGATGAAATGCATTTTTGGCCACATTTTAAGATACAACTATTATCATCACTGTAAATGTTGGCCAGATTTTCTGAGTCGCAATGTGTCCAGGTTAAAATTAATATAGCCTAGAGGAAATGCAGAATATGCAATTAATTCGAAATTGAGATCAATTACTTATTAACTTCTCCCTAACTCAACCTAATTTCCAGATCTTATTCATTTGGTTTCCTTTATAACCTTTATTGGTAGAGTGTGCATTGGTAGAGCAGGCATTCTTTAAAAAAGAGGGTCTCGTTACAAGGGTTTCAATTGGTTCGATTGAAATGAACATCACTGGGTAAGCTCTTATAGTGATGATGTAAAGGATCTCAATGGCAAGAAAACGAAAATTTGGCATGATTTTCTGAGTTGCAATGTGTCCAGGTTAAAATTGATATAACCTACAAGAAACGCAGAATATGCAATTAACTTCACATTGAGATCAGTTTCTTATTAACTTCTCCCTAACTCAACGCAATTTCCAGATCTTATTAATTTGGTTTCCTTTATAACGTTTATTGGTAGAGTGTGTATTGGTAGAGCAGGCACCCTTTAAAAAAGTGGGTCTCGTTACAAGGGTTTCAATTGGTTCAGTTGAAATGAACTTCACTGGGTAAGCTCCCAGTGGTGATCTAAAGAATCTCAACGGTAGGAAAACGACAGTAACTAAATCCCTCTTTTATTTCGACCAGCCTCGTCACAACCAACCCCTCTTGTCGCACTCCTTGATAAAGTGACAGACTGTCTCCCTGAGCCCCTCATTCTTCAACACCTCCTCGGCGACCTTACTCCCCTCCTTCATAGAATCGTTGATCTCGTGCTCCGACAACGTGAAGTAGTTCTTGCAGACGTAGATGAAGAACAACGTGTGCCCGATCTCGTAGTCGCTCTCCAGCTTGATCTCCTCCAGGAATTTCTCGTAGCTGAAGGACGTGGTGTCGCACTTAAACCTGACGAGGTAGTCCAGGAAGGTTCGGTGGTAGTGGGAGAACAACTCGTCCAAGTGGCCCTTGATCACTTCGATATCGACGCTGGTCCAGATGAAGAAGAAGACGTCGCTGACGCAGGACCTGTACCCGCAGACCGCCCAATCGACGAACTTGTTCTGGACGACTCTCCCATCGAGGATCCTCTGCATGGAGTTGTTCACCCACATGTCGCAGTGCGCGAGCGCGGCGAAGGGCTCTCTGACGCCCGGCAAGGGCCTCGGCTGATCCGAGCACACCTTATCCCTCAGGTGCGCTATGGCAGGGTCCCGCTCGATGATCCTGCCGATCGAGGCGATCACAGGCCTGATCATCGTGTCGATCATCGCCCACGGGTACAGGCCGAAGCAGATCGATCTGATCTTCTCGTCGAAGAGTCTCCTGTCGTGGAGCTTCAGGGCTATGGAGGTGGCGTGCAGCTCGGCGAGGTCCCGCAGGATCAGCTTGGAGGCGGCGAGGTCGAAGCCCTTCTGGCGTTTTATGTTCTGGAAACCTGGAAAGTGGTGTATCGGAGTTAATTGTGGTTGGATAGTCGCGCGAGCCTTTCCAACTAAAATTCTAACTTGGGGACGCCACCCCTTCATAGATAAGATACTTAGTTATTTTATATACATTTTTCAACCACCCCACACCTGACACCAACTTTAATGTTTCTTGGGTCCAACTATGTACTGAATTATGCACAACAAGGTAATTATCTAATTTATCTAACATCAATTACTATTACCTAACACCACCCCACACCTGACACCAACTCCTCCCAAAAAGAGACCTGGAACATAGGTATTAAAGCTGCGGGGAGAAAACCACTATTTTAAATGTATACAGAAAAGAAAGAAATAAACATCCTTAGTGAAATCTTAGTAAAAGATAAATTATAGTCAAGGCGATCATTCTTAATGCGACCCTGTACTTATTCGCTAGATGGCCGCGCGCTTTGAATTTCGACGTTTGTGTTTCATGGAAGTCATGGATTTACTATACAAGTGTCCAACCTACATGACCCTACCTCTACGCCTCTCTAACAGAATCGACTAACCGCACCTAACGACGTATTCTAAGACGAATACTACAATTACACCCCTATACATCCAGACTAACGACGTAGGTACACAACTAAATGAAAGGATTGGCAGCAGATAGGAAACAATAGAAACTCAGAGTGCTGAACCAGACCAATCAAACCGATTGAAAAGTGCTAGAGAGAGACCCGCTCCCACCGTACCTGACACGCTCAGATCTTCGAGCAGCAACACGTAATCGTCCGTCAGGCGTTCGCCCCCGTCCAGGTTCAACCTGGCCCCGTAGAAGGCGGGCGAGCTCGCCCGTATCGTCGCCTCCCCGAACCGCCCCTGAAACTCCTCGAGCGCCGGCAACGCCGCCTCGTAGATGCCGGTCTCGCTCAGCACGCTGTACTCCACCTTGAACATCTTCCTCGAGAACTCCGTCTGCGGCAGCATCTTGGCGACGAGGTGGAGGGTCTCCTCGCTGCCGCCCTTCGCCTCGTCCCTGATGCGAAGGGCTAGCTTCAGCATGACGCCACCGACTCCGGCGGGCGGGAGTTTCACTATCGACTCCCCGACGATCTTCTTTCTCTCGCCCAGATAGGGACGGAGGAGTTCGGGCAGGTTCCTTATTGATTCGCCCATGACGATGATGCAATTCGAGACGCGAGACGTGGTACTTACACGCTCGTATCGTGGGGATTGTACTATATACGGCGCAATTGTAATTGGCGCGCCGAGGTTAAAATTAAGTAGCATTCATTTTCTTGATTATCATTCGCGTTTGATAGTACAGAGCGTACCAAAAAATATTATCGTTCAACGATCGCTCGGCACAACCGAAAATTCCTTCTAAATAACGAAATAGTTACAAAATGGCAACGGCGTCCAACAAGCAAGCATTACCTCCCTCTGAAGCGATACCCTCGACTTCATCGCCCTCTGTTTCGCGCTAAATCACAAGACAACGAAACTCGTCGATTTTCCGACCCGCTTTCCTGCGCGGACTTCACGTCGGTGCAACTGACATAACGATCCTCGGCGTGTGGCTAGCCGCGGCGGCGGGCCAATCAGAAGCCGCGATTTCATAGGCGAGTTCCATTGTTGCGATTTGTTTGAAATTGAGATATTCAAACTTGGGAAATGTGTTATATCGCGTAACTTGGACGGTTTATGATGGGAAATAGCGTTCAAAACGTCCCGTAGGCGTTGCGATACATGAAATTTTAAGTATCGTTAGTGTGTCGGTTTAGAAGATTCCGGTAATTGTCTTGTCGGTAACATTTGGTCGCCATTTTATAGGCGACTTCCAATGACAATAAAAAACCATAAAAACCACTTACCAACTATGAACAATTACACATTATATACAACACTCGGAATGAGAATAAAACAATACACAAAAATACGATGACGCTGGGTAAAGGTTCGAAAAGAAATGAAAGTAACCGCATTATCCAGTACCTAGATACTTATCAGTAATCAGTTATCACTATCGCTTATCCCTCGAAATCGTTTCATACCTAGAAAAGGGTGTACCTACTGGCTACTAATACCTATACCTACATCGGTAATAAACTCTTAAGAAATTTATTATTCAATAGGCAAATAAACAGAAAATATTAAAAACAGACAAACACCATCAAAAAGTGCGTTTTAGGCGAACGGCGCCCTAGACGAAATAGGTAGGAAAAATGCCTTACAATTCGAGATCTAATTATCAGAGTATATAGATCAAAATAGTCGAGTGGGTAATAATTACCCACTAATGAATTTTTCGATGGAGGGGTAGTAATACCCACTGTACCCACACTATCCGCCGGACCTGTCCATTGTTGTTATACGACGCTTGAAATTGAGATCTTCCAACGTAGGAAATGTGAAATGTGTAAAATGTGTTGTTTGTTGTCGGCTTCGGTAACACGGCCGTTTAGCGCCAAATTTGCAGGTTAACAGTTAACGCCAGAATATTATTAATAGCGTGTTCGGATGGTCGCTCTAGAGCACTCTGAGAGCAATCTGAGAGCATAAATTGCGTTCGGGTGGGAATTCTCTCTCAAAAGTTGGCGTTCGATTGGGCGACAGATCAGCTCTTAGTGTTCCGAGATTACTTGACAGCTCCAGGGCAGATGAAATTGTCTCGTCCGAACACGCTATTATTAGAATATTCCGGCAGACCCTGGCTTAAGTTGCAAGTTATACGACATCTTGAAGACTGTGGATATTACCACATTTGCGAGAACTTCATTAGCTACATCATCACGAAAGGTAACATCTTCACAATTCACAATAAAATCACTCCAAAAGGATTCCCATTTAAGTACATTGCTTTGCAAGATTTAAGAATGCTTAAAGAACTTAGATTCTGTTAACATTACGGATGTACACAAATTCAGCTTACGAAATATAGTCTGTAACTTTCTGGGATACCTACATAAACAGTGATTTTTTTATTGGGACTACCCTTATGATTAAATACAGTAACATTGTTCTTAACTTCTACTTATTGGCTATTATATGGTCCTGTAATGCTATGTGCTTTATATATCATAACATGGAGATGTTAATGTATTGCAGTTATTAACGTCGGTACATGATTACCGGAAAATGTATTCATCATATCGACAGGTTTGAGGAACTTTTGTACCCTCATGTTACCCCTTTACCACATTACAAATCTTGACTTGTGTAATGTTGGAGTTCACATGTATTTTTCCAATATTAATCAACCCCCTTACTTACTACCTTACCTGTGAAATCAAAATGGACTTATCACTATGTATTTAATTTCAGGTAAACCCTAATTAGCCATAAACTTTGTTGGAAGAACACCTCGAGGGAAACTCATCTAAACCGAACACACTGATCGTTAAGTTTACCTGTAAATTGAAAAATCTCCTACAGTAAGTACACTCGGCATACGATTAGACACAACTAACATTTCAATAATCTGCGCCTTTCTTTGCATAAATGTAAAATTAGGAACCCAGCCAGATTTCTGGTTCGTTTCCTGCACTTACACTTGCTTACACTGAACAACTTTTCAGAAGATGCCGAAACGTCGAAAGGTCCCTTCCCTGCAGAGCTTGTCGATCAGCAGCGTTGGTTCGATGGTGGTGGACGTCAATTCCAGAATTGATCTCAACGAAGAACCGCAAAGGGTCGATTCCGAATTGCAAAAGAGTATCGGTTGTCTAAGGGAGTTGCTCTACTTGCACGTCCCTTTCAATTTATATGACAAAGTGGCAGTTGAGTTACTGGAAACTGTGTCGAGACTCATCGGCGAAACCACGAGGGCCATGAACAAGAGCCAGAAAAAAAATCCAAACTCTTCACCACCACTACACTTGGAGAATGCGAACATGATCGCCTGTTGTCTGCCGATGATCGTCCTCACATCAAAATTAAGTACCATCGACTGCCGTCCATATTCACCATTCATCAATAGTAAATACATTTTATCTCACAACTTGCATAGATTGACCGGTTTGAAAACCTTGAACCTTGGCGAATTCCTATTTCAGAAGACCAATAAGACTCTACGGTTCCAGGAATGGGTGAGGAACATGGGGGGTTCCCGTAATGATTATTCCAAAGACTACCTACAGAAGTGCATAGCTGGAATGAAACACTTGGAGTCGTTATACATCTTGGACATTAATGAGCATACCATACCATACCTGCTCCAGTGCCAAAACCTGAAGCAGTTGAACCTCGATTTCTCGCTCATAAGCACTCTCGGCATTGCCAAGTTAATCGCCGGGCTGCCTAAGTTGCAAGAAATCGGTAGGTGTGAGGAGTTCGAGGGTGTCATGAAGCACCTGCACCAGCAGTACTCGCATTGCGGTCCGTTTGGTTTGAGGAAGGTCATAACGAAAGATATGTCGAGGGAGAACCTGCAGTTGTGCGCGAGGTTGTTTCCCAAACTCGAGGAGGTCTATTTAGAAATTGTCAATAGTGGAATTGCAGATTTGACAGTGCTGACACTGCTCGATCAATTGAACAGTATACGACTCATCTCGTATGCCTTCTACAGCCACCAAATGAAGCAACTACTGGAGGCTAAAGGTGGCAATATCACATGTCTAGATCTGACAAAGATCTACGAAATTAATCCTGATGCATTGATAAATCTTAGCCAGTATTGCCCTAAACTGACAATTCTAGAGTTCAGATGTTGTTATTTTCAACGAGATCGTCCGATCAGCTCCTACAACTTGAAAGTACAACCGTTTCAATGCTTAGAGAAGCTAGTTTGGGTGAATAGATCGAACCGTTGGAAGAGCACTTTGATGGAGGGTTGGCAGTACATTGAGTTTATACTCATCCACGCCGTCAACATTCGCTACATCACCGTGGACTTCCTGACTCATTCCTCGATCGTCAATATATTAGCTGTGAATCCTATGAAGCAGTTGGAAGTATTGAAACACATTAACGATGCGAACATGAGGACTGTCGAGTTGTTGCTTGAGAAGTGCGAAAATATCAAAGTCCTCGGGACAAGAGGCTGGTGGGAGAACTTCCCGGATGAGTATAAGGACTTTATGGAGTATATTAAGGAGAATAATTTAGATTTATTTGTTGATGATTAAGCAATAGTTTGGAGATTTGTTGATTTTTTGATTTTTCAGTTCATTACATATTTTAATAAAGTAGGCAGCTTATTAAAAATGACTACTATTTTAATCCTTGAAAGATGCAAGGTATAAACTAAGATATAAAATAACCAGCAGCATTGACGGGGAGATGGAATGACATGGGCATAGAAAAGCTGCCATAGTGTATACAGAAATTCATAACCTAAGTGGGGATTACGTAGAAAAATAGATAAATTTTTCTACCTTTAAAATAATGTAAATATAGAAAATAATGTTTTTGGGATTACCCTCGTAAAAATACTTTGTCAAACGTCCATCAACATAAGTATATAAGGATAAAAATAAGGTGATCAATCATAGTCCTTCTTTTGTAGGTTCTGTCTTTCCTAGAAAAGTGTCCCTATTTCGATATTTTAAAACTAATCACTAATCACAAACTTCATGTCTCACCCTTCTGTTTCCCACAATTGCCTCTATATTATATACTTTATGTTTACTTCTACCGGAAATACGAAATTACTTCTTTCTCAGTGAATATTATACTGAAGTCAGTAAAAATCACGTTTTATTAATTCAATTTTATACAACCCTCCTTTTAACACAAATGTAAAATAATATAAATATAGGTTTAGTAAAGCTTTAGTTTCAATTATTAATTTCATTGATTCATAATGTGCTTGCATTATTCCTGTAGCACTATATTTTGTTTTAATTCAATTTGAGGGATAGAAAAATCAGGAAAGAGGAAATACCATTTGGACGATCAATTGAAAAAGGAATTTCCATTCCTCATGCCAAAGAGGGACACCATTATTGTCTGCAATATTTGGGGAATTTTGTACTGCAGTTGGAAGCAGAGCAGCTATAACGAAATACTTGAACACCAACAAACATAAACAATCATTAATAGACATATCAGCTTAAAAAAGAAAAGTAACATTTTTTTTAAAACTTCTAATTATTCTGAAGATGAAAAACAGTTAGCTGTAATGGAGGAAACATTTGCATTTCATACCATAATACACAATCAAAGTTTTCGTACTGTGGATTGCACAACTAACTTATTAAAAAGGTAGTACAATGCTAAATTTTCATATGCCGGGACAAAATGTAAGGCTATTGTCAAATCAGTAAATCGGTATTTAAAAATTACTCTAAATAACTAATAAATAATAAAACTGCTGAAATTTTGTAAAACCACCTATACAGAATAATAAATGAAAACAATTTGAAATCTAAAGTTGTTGCACTAATAGCTGATAATACAAATTTTGGTGTACGAAGATGCAAAGAAGTGAATAATGTCTATGTAAAATTACAAGATTTACTCCAAAAGAAAATACCATGCAATTAACACCGCGTCATGTGCCATGCCAATTGATGTAAAGGTATTAATTGAAATCGAAAAATACTCATTTAATTAAATACTTTGTTGGGATGTAAACGCATAATTAGCGTGTTTTTTTGGTTGGATTGTTAAAAATGTTTCATTGTTCATTGTAAAAAAAAATCGATCACCTTAATAAAAAACACATTTTAATCGCAATAACTCATCTCAACAAGTCTCAAACTCTCACTTACACTTCCAAATGCTCAAAGCGACCAGGACCTCTTCAACAGCGCACCTCCACTTCTCGAACTGCGCCTCGTCGTCCGCGTAGAGGAAGTAATTCCTGTCGGCGACCAACAGGAGCGTTCTAGACCTCGCGCATACGTCTCTCCCTGCCGGACCAATGCTAACCTCCGGCGATTGCGCAGATCCACAAAGTAGAGCGGCGCAGTCTTGTCCTCTGACGGATAGTTCCAATACTTCAACGCCGGACCGTCGAGCCTGCACCACCTTCTATTCCAAACGGTCGACGAGCTGCGATCTCCCGTACCGACGGTCAGGAAACCCTCCGTGACGGTCTCCCAACGGATCGACCTGTTCGAGACTGTGAGGGAGCATTCGGGGGAGAGGGTGGGAGGTTTGGGGAGTTCGGTCAGTCTGAGGGTCGTGGGGGAGGTGTCGAATTTCGGTATGGAGCCGGAGGAGAAGGTGGAGGTGGCGCGTAGTCTGAACGTCGATGGTTTCAAACGTTGGATTTCCTGCTTCTTGGGGTGGTTGCTGAAGTGAAAAAACTTCTTCAAGGGGTTGCAGTTAACCATGCGTTCGCCCTTAAAAAAATATCGAAATACGGGAACTTTCGAAAGATCTGTAATTTATCCATCAGAAACATGCAATTACGTCATTATATTGTCAGTATTATATTGTAGTGAGTCAATTAGAATTAAGTACATTTCGTAAAGATCCAATTGTACCTCTTTCAATAAGCAATCAGAAACCCACCCTGCTACTGTTGGTACAGTCACTAAAGGCTTTCCCCTCAAAAATGTTTAAAGGATTCATTGATTTGCATGAAAATTAGTGAGTAGTTAGAGGGTGCCTTAAGTAACAAAAGTGACATAGTGCCGACTAAAGCGCTTTTACCCTGGAGGTGGATGCCACCCATTCTGGGGGGTGAAATTTATTTTATCAAAAAGCTCAAGTCGAGCACATCACTTTTGAAGTTATGGATAAAATACGCCTGATCCCAAATTTTCATGGAAATCGATGGACGTTCAAATAATTCTGAGGTAATAGCCTATTCTTTCCTTCAGTAACTCCTACAAGAAATATAGCCTAATATTAGAAGGCCAGTTGTAAGCGGCCAATCACGGACCGCAATTTTATAGCCGAGTTCCATTGTTGCGATTTGTTTGAAATTGAGATATTCCAACTTGGGAAATGTGTTATATCGCATAACTGGATAGTTTTTGATGGGAAATAGCGTTCAAAACGTCCTGTAGGTGTTGCGATAAATGAAATTTTAAGTATCGTTGGTGTGTCGGTTGCCATTTTATAGGTCGAGTTCCATTGACACTAAAAAACCGTAAAAACCACTTACCTACCAAACTATAAACACTATATTACATATTATATACAACACTCGAAATAAAAATAAAACAATACACAAAAATACGACGACGCTGGGCAAAGGTTCGAAAAGAAAGGAAAGTTACCGCTTTATCCACTAGATACTTATCAGTTTTACCACTATCGTTATCCCTCGAAATAGTTTTATACCTAGAAAGGGTCTACCTACTGGCTACTAATTCCTATATCTACATCGGTAATAAACCCCTAAGAAATTTATTATTCAATAGGCAAACAGAAAATATTAAAAATATACAACAACCATCAAAAAGTGCGTTTTAGGCGAACGGCGCCCTAGACGAAATAGGTAGAGAAAATGCCTTACAATTCGAGATCTAATTATCAGAGTATATGGATCAAAATAGTCGAGTGGGTAATAATTACACACTAATTAATTTTTCGATGGGTGGGTAGTAGTCCCCACTGTACCCACACTACGCCGGGCCTGTCCATTGTTGTTATACGCTCGAAATTGAGATCTTCCAACTTCCAACGTAGGAAAGGGAAAGTTGTCGGTAAACACGGCCGTTTCGCGCCCATATTTGCATTTTGCAGGTTAGCGTCAGGATACTCCGGCAGACGGCAGACCCTGGCTTAAGTTGCGAGTTATACGCCTTCTTGAAGACTGCGGATTTTACCATATTGGCGAGAAATTCATTAGTTGAATCATCAAGAAAGGTAACATCCTCACAATAAAATCACTCCAAAAGTATTCCCATTTAAGTACATTGCGTTGCAAGTTGAAGAATATACACTTAAATGTTGGGAACTGTTTTATTGGGACTTCCATTATGATTAAATACAGTAAGATTGTTCTTAACTTCTACTTATATTGGCTGTTATATCATGATATGATCTTATAATGCCATGTGCTTTATATATCATACATGGAGATGTTAATGTATTGCAGTTATAAACTTCGGTATAGGACAGGGAAATGTATTCATCGTATCGACAGGTTTAAGGAACTTTTGTACCCTCATGTTACCCCTTACCACATTACATATCTTGACTTATGTAACGTTTGAGTTCACATGTATTTTTCAATATTACACAACCCTTACACTCACTATTCACCTTTGAAATCAAAATGAGCTGTTATCAGTATGTATTTAATTTCAGGTAAACCCTAATTAGCCCTAAACTTTGTTGGAAAAAACACCTTGAGAGAAACTCATCTAAACCGAACACACTGATCGTTAAGTTTACCTGTAAGTTGAAAAATCTCTTACAGTAAGTACACTCTGGCATACGATTAGACACAACTAACATTTCAATAATCTGCGCCTTTCTTTGCATAAATGTAAAATTAGGAACCCAGCCAGATTTCTGGTTCGTTCCCTGCACTTACACTGAACAACTTTTCAGAAGATGCCGAAACGCCGAGAGGTCCCTTCCCTGCAGAGCTTGTCGATCAGCAGCGTTGTGTCGTTAGTGGTGAGCAACAACTCCGGAATTGATCTGAACGAAGAACCGCAAAGGGTCGATTCCGAGCTGCAAAAGAGTATCAGTTGTCTAAGGGAGTTGCTCTACTCTCACGTCCCCTTCGGTTTATATGACGAAGTGGCAGTCAAGGTGCTGAAAGCTGTGGAAAAACTCATCAACAAAACTGACTTGGACATGAAACGATACAAGAAAATGAATCCAGACTCTTCACCACCACAACACTTGGAGAATGCGAACGAGATCGCCTGTAGTCTGCCGATGGTCGTCCTCACATCGAAATTAAATACCATTGATTGCTGCAAATACTCGCTATCCACCAATTACATTTTATGTCACAATTTGCGTAGATTGACCGGTTTGAAAACCTTGAACCTTGGCGATTACCTAGAGCACAAGACTACCAGGCAGACTCTACGGTTCCAGGAACGTGTGAGGAACATGGGGGATTCCTGTGATGATAATCCTGATGACTACCTACTGAAGTGCATAGCTGGAATGAAACACTTGGAGACGTTATACATCTCCGACAGTGACGAGCATATCATACCATATCTGCTCAAGTGCCAAAACCTGAAGGAGTTGGACCTCTATCCGACGTCCATAGGCACCCTCGGCATTGCCAAGTTAATCGCCAGGCTGCCTAAGTTGCAAGACATCGGTAATTGTGAGGAGTTCGAGGATGTCGTGAAGGACCTGCACCAGCAGTACTCGTATTGCGGTCCGTTCGGTTTGAGGAAGGTCATAATGGACGATATGTCGAGGGAGAACCTGCAGTTGTGCGCGAAGTTGTTTCCCAAACTCGAGGAGGTCTATTCAGAAATTGTCGATAGTGGAATTGCAGATTTGACGGTGCTGACACCGCTCGATCAATTGAACAGTATACGACTCGTCTCGTATGCCTTCTACAGCCACCAAATGAAGCAACTGCTGGAGGCTAAAGGTGGCAATATCACATGTCTATATCTGGCATGCATCTACGAACTTGATTCTGATGCATTGATACATCTTAGCCAGTATTGCCCTAAACTGACAGTTCTAGAGTTCCACAGTTGTAATTTCAGAGATCGTCCGACCAGCTACGACAACTTGAAAGTACAACCATTTCAATGCCTAGAGAAGCTAATTTGGAAGAAGAAAATCTTGCAAGACACTTTGGTAGCCATCAATTCGCATCACATCGAGTTTATACTCATCCACGCCATCAACATTCGCTACGTCACCGTGGACTCTCTGACTCATTCCTTGATCGTCAATATATTAGCTGTGAATCCTATGAAGCAGTTGGAAGTATTAAAACACGTTGACGATGCGAACATGAGGACTGTCGAGTTGTTGCTCAAGAAGTGCGAAAATATAAAAGTCCTCAGGACAGGAGCCTGGAGGCAGAACTTCCCAGATGAGTTTAAGGACTTTCAAGAGTATATTAAGGAGAATAATTTAGATTTATCTGTTTATTAAGCAATAGTTTGGAGATTTGTTAATGTTTTGTTTTTTCAGTTTATTACATATTTTAATAAAGTAGCTTCTTAAAAATGACTATTTTAATCCTTGAAAGATTCAAGGTATAAACTAAGATATAAAATAACTAGCAGCATTGAGGGGGAGATGGAATGATATGGGCATAGAAAAGCTGCCATGGTGTATACAGAAATGCATAACCTAAGTGGGGATTACATAGAAAAATTGACAAATTTTCCGACCTTTAAAATTATGTAAATATAGAAAATAAAAATGTTTTTGGGATTACCCTCATAAAAATACTTTGTCAAACTTCCATCAACAGAGAAATATATAAGGATAAAAATAAGGTGACCAATCATGTCCTTCTTTTGTAGGTTCTGTCCTTCCTAGAAAAGTGTCCCTATCTTTCGATATTTTAAAACTAATCACAGACTTCACTTGTCTCATCCTTGTTTCCCACAATTCCCTCTATATTATACTTCATGTTTACTTCTACCGGAAACACGAAATTACTTCTCTCTGTGAATATTATACTTGAGTAAGTTTTATTAATTCAATTTTATACAACCCTCCTTTTAACACAAATGTAAAATAATATAAATATAGGTTTACTAAAGCTTTAGTTTCAATTATTAATTTCATTGATTCATAATGTGCTTGCATTATTCCTGTAGCTCTATATTTTATTTTAATTTCATTTGAGGGATATAAAAATCAGGAAAGAGGAAATGTCGTTTCAACGATCAATTGAAAAAGGAACTTCCATTCCTCATGCCAAAGAGAGACACCATTATTGTCTGCAATATTTGGGGAATTTTGTACTGCAGTTGGAAGCAGAGCAGCTATAACGAAACACTTGAACACCAACAAACATAAGCAATCATTAGACGTATCAGCTTCCAAAAGCAAAGTAACATTTTTTTTCAAAACTTCTAATTATTCTGAAGATGAAAATCGGTTAGCTGTAATGGAGAAACCATTTGCAGTTCATACCATAATACACAATCAAAGTTTTCGTACTGTGGATTGCACAACTAACTTATTAAAAAAGTGGTAAGATGTAAACGCATAATTAGCGCGTCTTTTTTTGTTTGGATTGTTAAAATGTTTCATTTTTCATAGTAAAATAAAAATCGATCACCTTAATAAAAAACACATTTTAATCACAATAACTCATCTCAACAAGTCTCAAACTCTCACTTACACTTCCAAATGCTCAAAGCGACCAGGACCTCTTCAACAGCGCACCTCCACTTCTCCAACTGCGCCTCGTCGTCCGCGCAGAGCAAGTAATTCCTGTCGGCGACCAACAGGAGCGTCCTGGACCTCGCGCACACGTCTCTCCCCGCCGGACCAATGCTAACCTCCGGCGATATGCGCAGATCCACGGAGTCGAGCGGCGCAGCCTTGTCCTCTGACGGATAGTTCCAGTACTTGAACGCCGGACCGTCGAGCCTGCACCACCTTCTATTCCAAACGGTCGACGAGCTGCGATCTCCCGTACCGACGGTCAGGAAACCCTCCGTGACGGTCTCCCAACGGATCGACCTGTTGGAGACTGTGAGGGAGCATTCGGGGGAGAGGGTGGGAGGTTTGGGGAGTTCGGTCAGTCTGAGGGTCGTGGGGGAGGTGTCGAATTTCGGTATGGAGCCGGAGGAGAAGGTGGAGGTGGCGCGTAGTCTGAACGCAGAAGGTTTCAAACGTTGGATTTCCTGCTTCTTGGGGTGGTTGCTGAAGTGAAAAAACTTCTTCAAGGGGTTGCAGTTAATCACGGGTTCGCCCTTAAAAAAAAATGGCGAAATAAGGGAAATTTCGAAAGATCTGTAATTTATTCATCAGAAGCATGCAATTATGTTGTTATAACCGACTGAAGCGCTTTTTCCCTGGGGGGTGGATGCCACCCCTGTATCAAAAAGCGCAAGTCGAGCACATCCATTTTGAAGTTAAGGATAAAATACGCTTGGTCCCAAATTTTCATGGAAATCGATGGAGGTTCAAATTAATAATTCTGAGGTAATAGCCTATTTTTACCTTCAGTGACTACTACAAGGAATATAGACTAATATAGAAGGCCAGTTCTACATAGTCCCACGTAAGATCGCGCTGT
Organism: Cryptocephalus moraei; assembly: GCA_946251905.1. Lineage (NCBI taxonomy): Eukaryota > Metazoa > Arthropoda > Insecta > Coleoptera > Chrysomelidae > Cryptocephalus > Cryptocephalus moraei. The sequence continues at coordinate 7,447,827 of OX276463.1, forward strand.
GGAGCGTTACACACAGATACAGTTCTCAGTCGGCTATAAAGAAAACTGTAACTATCAATAACCTGCATTCCCATCTCGACGTTCCCCAGCGTAACAAAGCCATTTCGAACAATCCTACAGGAACTGGCCTCCTTCTATCACATTCGATTTCTGGATGAGACTCACCTTCTCAATTCTTGCAGCGTCAAGCTCGACGGGCATCTCGTAGAGCAGAAAATTAATGAGGAAATCAGTCGTGAGGCCCTCGAAGAGGAATTTCTCCTCGAAACGTAATTTGCCATCGTTATTCATTTTAGTCATATCACTTGCTATGACTTTACGTCCACAGATCGCTATCAGTAGATAAATGGAGTCGTCGGGCGTCTTCGGGTGAAATTCCACGTGGGAAACTTCCAGATCGGCTTTGGTCGGGTTTCGTAGGGGTTTGACGTAGTTATTGAACTCTATGGTGTTGATTTCTCCGATGAGAGCTTCTTTGGTTAACGCTGGAAAGGTTAGTATTAATGTTTTTACAATCAATTAGTAGCTCAAATTGTAATTAGGTACTACCCACTACACATGATAACTTACAAACATTTGCAACAAACTTTTATTTTACTGCTCAGGTAAATTTACCTGTGTAAGATGTTAAATAACGTAGTATGAAGATATACTTTTTAGTTAACCAAATGTAATATACCTAACATTTATTTCATTAAACAGCTTAAAATTCTCTATTGGGTCAGTTATTTACAGAAGTAAATGGTTAATTGAAAAGTGACATCTATATTTAAATGCATATAATCCCATATTAATGTGGTTTCAATTTGAAACAGTTTCTATTTTCCGAAAAAACTTTGATTCAAGAATCAATAAATGAAGAAAACAAGCACTTTCCACAAGTAAATTAAATTAACGCTACAATTATTCCCTCAAACGCCAAAATGAAGTTCCTGGAATGTTTTAACGGAAGGTTACAGAATAAATTGTAAACTTTTATAGGCAACGAGGCAAACTTACCATGAAGTTTGCTGTAAAGCTTATGTTACCTTCTCAACAACTCAAACTTTCTCAAAAAAGGTAAGTATCATAGGTATTATTAAAATCTAATCTATTTGGCTCACCCAGTACTCACTCCCTATCTTAACTGTAATTAACTCCACACTTACACGTAATTAACAAAATCCTCTCCGCTTCCATATACTCCGTGCCATGAACGAAACTTCTTGACTTCTTGCAATGGACCAATGCCTTTGACACCTGGAAGATGATCTCGTTGCGCGTCGCCAGTTCCTTCTTCAACTCCTCCAAATAATCATGAGTATTATCTTCAACATAGTCAGTAAAGTAATCGTAATCTGTGTTGGAACAGTTATGAGTAGCAATTTTATTTTCCTCGTCAGGCGTACTGGCGTAGTTTACATGACCGTGAGTAATGTGGCTCGGACTGGTCCGGATGTAAGAACGACGTTTCGTGTCTATAGAAGAAGGTTCGTTGGGTGGCAGTGAATCGAAGGACAGGTTTTCCGGGAACCAGAATCCGGTGGAGCTAACGGTAGAGGTGATAGAAGAGTCTGTAGAGGTAGATTCTACAAGAAAAATTTGTAGTTACGTTTTTTCCTTTTGGTTGATTATTACCGGAAAACGTTTTTATCCTCCTCCTCCGCTGCTGCAACCTGTCGATGTAATGTTGCAACGTAGGGCTGTACTTCCCCATTACGATTTTCTTTATTATGTGCGAGTCGTCATTTTCCAGATTGGTTTTGATCATGAGGGCGTTCTTGCCCATGATTGGTTGAGATTTCGGTTTTTCTTCCATACTGTATAGAAATTTTGTTTACGCACATCAAACGATAAAGGCTGTTAATTAATCTAAAAAAAAAACGTAATTCTCGTGATTTACAGCTGAATGATAAGGTGAAGGTAAAGTAAGTAGGTACATACACTAATACTCACCAAGTTAAGTAACAATCGTTAATATAGCTATAAACCTCACTAAGTACTGATACGCGTTTGTGTAATTTTGGATTACAAACTTAGCAGAAACGACAATTTCTTACTAAATGCGACATCTTTCTCGTCTTGTCGGTTGTTTGTTAGCACACTTTTTGTTGATATCAAGCTCATTAGTAAAGTCAACCATGAATCCTCCATTATCGTTCAGAACAAATATTTTCCCGATTTTCGGGGTTGGTATCGGCCTTTACGGCACGTCTTGCTATGCCAATTTGTTTAATTTCTGCGTTTACTTTGTACGACCGCTCATTGTTTATTCCTCCATCACAGAAATTAGATATAACGAATTATGGAGGGTTATGTTACACTTCCTGACAGGATCGGATTTAAAATAAAAATAATATTGTATGGAATTTTCAAACAGGTGTCGAAAATATCTTTAAAAGACTCTGTTACTTCTCTAACAATTCGAGCAGTATGACATTTTCGTGTCGAAAATATCTTCAAAAATTCTATTATTCCTCTAACAACGCGAGCACTTAATAATATCTTTGTAATGGGGCACTGAAGAGAAAACTAAACGCAACTCTACTTAAATAATTATTTATTAAACTTCACAATCATATCACAGACTTATTGACATTTATTTCATCTAATTTAAACACTTCTAACTCATAATAAATATTTTTTTTTGTTTAATTACGAGGTGGTGGAATCAGAAGAGAAAACCGCTAGAATCCATTTTAGGCCTTAACTTGATTTACACGATCGAAAAGAGAACCACGAAAATTCCAACTAATACAAAAATAAAATCTCACTTACTTCCGATCGTTCTCTCGCTCTTCGACCGTATAAAGTATAAATAGTGATGTGTGCTGTGCTCGTTCACCGCTGGAATCCGAGGAAGTCCGTGAGACGGTCGTCCCAGTTGTGTAACCAATTGAAGAATTGCCTGTGGGACGTCGACTTCACCTTCAACTGGCTCGGCATGTAATCCTCGCCACGGATGCAGAAGTAGCTCTTGATGGGGCCACGGCACATCGGGCAACGGTCCAACTTGTCGAAGCAGCTCGCGCAGACGCACGTGTGCCTAGAAAAAAAAAAGAGTTCGAAGGGAGAGTAGTACAATCATAAATTTGCCTGGCGCAGTAAGTAACCGTACTAGCGGGTACTATCATGGAAAATTAGTTAAAATTTGGAGAAACAGTGCATCGGTAAACCCACAACCAGACAAAACAACGTCGCTATAGCGGTTTTAATGATATATAGTCTTTACGAAGCCAGTGTAACAACCAAGCTTATACGGGTATCGATCAATAACAACATATATGGCATGCTCGATACATGATACGTTATTTAGCGAACTCGTCCTGTAGAATCCTCCCATTCCAGTTCTCTTAGTTTAGTTTACTAGTTTACTTTTCTCGCTTGTGCTGTAGTGGATTTATAAACGTTTTGGGCGACTGGATCCTTCCTAAATTTTTCTATGAAATTTTACTGACTAAGTGAGTAAAAAATATTCCGCGCGCCTATGGAGGCGGCTCGTTTACGTTGCCCTTTCTTGGCGGCAGCCCGTTGTTACACTGGCCTCATAAAGACTATACCAGGTTTGTCCATTAGCTCACAGAAACCGTTTCATAACGACCATGTACTACATTTCATTTGACTATCTGGATATAACACCGTTTCTGTCATACCTGCATGGCAGAAGAGCTCTGGAAAGCGGGAAGCACTGGCACACGACGCACAACTGCTCCCCAGTAGAATTCCACATCATCGAGTCCTCAGACGACCCACACACCAACGTACTTGGGCCACCTTCGACAGGCTCGGCTACCGCCAAAGACAACTGACCCTCGTCGTAACCTCCTGGATTGCCAGTGGCTAAATACAATTGCTGGAAAAGAAACATAATACAACTAAATGCGTCAAATGACGCGGTAATTAATCAAAAATGATCCATTACTGTTACATAACCTTTTGTCTTGAAATTTGGGCAAGTCGTTGGAAATCAGAATGGACAAGATCTGTAAAGTGCTTAAGAAACTTCTCATTAAAGCGGTCTTAAGTAGAAAAATGCTACATTTGGAAATGGAACATCATAACTCGACAGTCAACTGAAATTTGGAACAACTTCACAACCTCAAAGTTGCTTAATACGTTGATGGAAGAAAAAGAAATGTCTTCACCTTCATGTACATATTTAAAATAGCGTCGTTTGGTAACCAGCTTGGGCTCATGCCATAACCTGACACAACCTTAAATTAAAAGCAAACGTTCACGAGGAGTTGTTATGAAAACTAACTCTTGACTATCCTTCTTATCGCTGCACAGTGTTTAAGTAACGTCTTATTTTAAACCTATATTTATTGGATATTGGTGTCATTAACGGCAAGTTTAAGAGACAAGGAGCTTTACATCCTGTACACGCCTTATCATTATTTTAACTGCAAATTACATTATTGCACTGAGGGTAGGTCCAGTTATCGAGTAAACCAGTTATCAAATATACCTTACATCTGGCGAAGACAGCTCTTTTTCGATCCATCAAAATCAAAAATGTCTCTTTGACAGATTATACAGAAAATAAGGCACATAACAATACAATTCGATGTATGATCAAGTAACAAGCCATAGGCCACCTAAGAAAACATATAATCCCAGATCTGTAACGAGACAGAACCAGAAAAATAACACCGAATTAAATTGACAAACACCTAAAAAACCCAATTCACCTACTCGATTCTCACCTTAAGACACGACAGCTGGCCGTTCGCCTGTTTCAAGTACTGAGCTAATATGCTCGTCGGTAACGTGCAGACCGAGTCTTTAATGTGTATCACATTAATCAATGCGACCTGTAAAAGAAAGTCCTTAACTAATCGACTAATTGGATCTAAGCGAGAATGCAAATTAACCGTTTCGTCCGGGTGCATCTCTTCGTTTTCGATCCTCCTGAACAACAGGACGACCAACGGGTAACAGAGCCTCGGCGGGTTACCCAAGTCGAGGGCAGAGTCCAGTTTTAGGGTGAGGGTTTGCTCGGAATGAGGCAGCCTCCTGATAAAAACGAAAAAGTGTTAATTAGAGAATAGGAGAAATTCTGAAATTGAAATTCATAAATTCAGAAGACAAAATTCATATAGAGGAGATTTAGTATATAGGAAATTAATATCAGAGAATAAAATGTATACATATATAACTATATACTTAAATGTAAGGATCAAAACTAAAATTCCTACTCGAGTTTGATGCCGGGCTGTTGGTAAAATCCCTTCAGGAAGTTCCCGTTGAGACACGCGTCCCTCAGATCGGCCCACGGCCTCCACAGGAAGATGTGTAATTCTCTAATGTTGACGCCCCAGAAAGCGTAGACGCAGTAATTTACTTGACTAGATAGGCTGCATTGCAATTCTGTAATAGAAATTAGTTGGTTAGAATTTTACATGACAGCATCAGTAGTCACGAGCAATTTCGATATGGGATAAACTTTTTGATCTATACCAAATAGTACGAATGAACTATAATTCTTCAGAAATGATTGTACCAAATACAGTAGATTAATAACATATATTATATGGCTTACTCGATGCTAAACCCAGAGAGAATGGTTATCTATGGTTATCACCAAATAGAATTACTTATTTAATGTTTAAATAACAAACAACATGCTTCCACATGGTAGCCATCTTTCCGACAAGGTACTATAGTACAATTAAACATTGTAAAAATTGTTTATTACACAAGTAGACACTCTAATCACTCTGATAATCTGCATATCTCTGGAACGGTAAAATATTGAATAAAACAATACCTTCCTGTACCCTAAGGATAATTCATTTGCAATCTAAATATTTAACAAAATCGTCTTATTTGATCCACCTAACTACATCTCTTTTGTGCCCTTCGATTATTAATTCAAAGCATACCTCGTTCTATAGCACCATTACGGATTTAATTATTGACAAGCATAGCATTTAATTGTAATTACTATTTGAAAATAGTAAAAATTGGATGTTATCAATTAAGCATTACATTCTTATTAACCACCACTTCGTGATATTCAAGTTATAATCACATTCAGTGGAAATAAACGGAACCTTTACCTGATATGCCTTTAAAATCAAATTAAGAAAATGGTACCTGTAATGAATTTTTAATGAGCTTTAATTGAGTCACGTAACGCCAATTAACAAATTATCATTTAATTTAATAGTTAACACTATTCCAGAGCGACCCTTGAAATTACTCGATTTCTGTAATTCTCAATCTAGTTAACCGCCTGAGTTAATACCCGAAAATCCAGGTCACCGACCAAATTATGTAATGTGCTGCAATAGTGAAAGCGACGTATTGCATACGAAAATAAAAATTTTTTCCTCTCAGATACAAAAACGAAGCGCCGAAATTAACATAGAACAATAATTGACCTTTATCCCACTTCAAATAAATTAGATACGCACATACATGTCGTTTCGAAAAGTTCATTGAACAGAGGTGATGATGCGAGGTCGATAACTCGGTACCTTGACCTCCTTTCGGCCCAGCATCTTTTTAGCACGTCCACCAGTACGAAAATAAAATAATAGAGGAAAAGGTTGATGAATTATGGTGATCGTGGAATAGCTGTAGATATAATTTGTGATGGTTTTTCAATCCAGACAAGTTAAATTTGTGTTTCTCGCAGAAATTTCGCAATCTTAACATTGACCCATAAAAGTACCTCTCATCACCACTTCGTATTTACTAAACTGTCTACACAAATGAAGCTCAGTTATATTTAAATAGAACTGTAATGACCTATGAACAATTTTTAAACCTCCATTTCCAGCAGAACTGGGTACTTCTAAACAATTCATATTTACCGGCATAAGAAGACTTGGAAGTTTCCAACAGTTTGAAAGTGAAAGGTATGTGGACCTTCATCATGTTCATCTGGGGGATCCTCGGCGGCACGTGATGGAGCGTCGTAGGGAAAACAAACTCCTCCCCGTGTAGACGTAACACCACCATGTTTCTAAAACGTAAAGGGGAAATTAAAAATTCAATCAAGATTGTCTTATAAAATGTTCTTTAAATCGCAGGTGGAAGTTCCATCGTTCAAGACAGTGAAACCTCTTCTGCTAAAAGGTTCCAGGTAACGCAGTTCTTAAAGAAACAATATACATATAGGACAATGATTATTTGACTACAGTATTAGGGAAAGGATAAATACATGCAGTTAGAAGGACTTAATTGAATCATTAAAGTTAATACCTCGGGTTAGTTAACAGATTAAATACAGGAAACGTAATGTAAATTCCAAATTGATTGTCAATAATTCTTTCTCAAGGCATTAAATCACCTTACTGGGTAATTCAAAGTAGGAAACCTTTTTAGGATGGATTATCGGGATCAAATTGTCAAAGTTATGCTAATAATTACCCAGACTTCCCAAAGGATTATTGTATTTTACATTAATAAATCATAATTAAACTTGTCACGTACTTTTTTAATAAAAACAAAATAACAAAGACGAAGGATATGTGTGAACTAGTGGGCCTGATTTTCAAAGGGGATTACACGAGGTAACAAAGACCCAAGTATTACCCACCGTTACGACTGCAAATAAGCGGGTAGGTCTAGTATGAGTGTCTTTTCATTCAGTAGTCATACCTGGTTATGAAGAGTACCATGGCGCAGAAACACAGTATCACCGCCAGTACGGAGAAAATGTTGGAGAATTCCGCGACCGATACCAACACGTTCGACATTTTGTTAGATTACGGACCGCACCACATAACCCGTACAGCTTCGAGCGAGTCCCATATCGTTTCAAAACAAACACCCTCGTCCGCCGCCTTTCGCTGTCACTTAAAATAAAATAAAACAAAGGTAAGGCAGTCGGCAGACAGACGACACACGACACACCGACAGTAACACATAGGGACCAGCTGAGCGGGTGGGAGACCGTTCCGACCAATGGGGCGCGAGAGAACGGGGACTGTCAGGACTGTTATTGGTGCAGATCAGCGAGGACCGAGAGGTTGCCGGAACTGGTCGATTGGTAATCGACGAAGATCACAGAACGGAACTATACCACGTTTGGAAATAATAGGAGTGATTGACAGTCCGATTTTGATGTTTCGTGGGAACTTATGTGGATCCCATAGGCGTGCGTAAAAGTAGAGTCGTGACTAAAGAAATGTTTTAAAAAATTACTAAAACATCTTTACAAATAAATACAAATACAAATCAATAAGAATAATAGTTCCCCGAATCTATCTTGTTAGGAATTTCTTTGAACTCATTTCGAAGGGCGCTTATCTTTATGGCTTCTATTTCGTTACAGTACTTACTTAAGTATAATATCCACTGAGAAAGAAGTACTTAATTTAGTAATTAGTTTTAGAATATCGAAAGGTAGGGACACTTTTCTAGGAAGGATAGCACCTACAAAAGAAGGACTATGATTTGTCACCTTATCTGTATCCTTATATATTTGTTGGTGGACGTTTGACAAAGTATTTTAACGAGCATAATCCCAAAAACATTTTTATTTTCTATGTTTAAATAATTTTAAAGGGCGGAAAATTTGTCTATTGTTCTATTTAATCCCCACTTAGGTTAGATATGCATTTCTGTATACACTATGGCAGCTTTTTTATGCCCATGTCAATCCATCTTCCCGTCAATGGTGCTGGTTATTTTATATCTAGTTTATACCTTGAATCTTTCAAGGATTAAAATAGTAGTCATTTACCTACTTTATTAAAATATGTAATAAACTGAAAAAACAAAACATCAACAAATCTCCAAACTATCGCTTAAGAAACAGATAACTCTAAATTATTCTTCTTAATATACTCCTTAAAGTCCTCAAACTCATCCGGGAAGTTCTCCCACCAGGCTCCTGTCCTGAGGACTTTGATATTTTCGCACTTCTCGAGCAACAACTCGACGGTCCTCATGTTCGCATCGTCAATGTGTTTCAATTCTTCCAACTGCTTCATAGGATTCACAGCTAATATATTGACGATCATGGAATGAGTCAGAGAGTCCACGGTGACGTAGTGAATGTTGACGGCGTGGATGAGTATAAACTCGATCTGGATGTAATAATGCGAAACGTCTTTCTCCTCTACATACTCCCACATTAGCTTCTCTAAGCATTGAAACGGTTGTACTTTCAAGTTCTCGTAGCTGATCGGACGATCTCGTTGGAATTCACAATCTTTTAACATTAGAACTATCAGCTTTGGGCAATACTGGCTAAGATCTACCAATGCATCAGAATCAAGTTCGTAGATGTCTATCAGGTGTAGACATGTGATATTGCCACCTTTAGCCTCCAGCAGTTGCTTCATGTGGTGGCTGTAGAAGGCATACGACTCGAGTAATATACTGTTCAGTTGATCGAGCGGTGTCAGCACCGTCAAATCTGCAATTCCATCTTCGACAATCCATAAACTGACGTATTCGAGTTTGGGAAACAAGCTCGCGCACAACTGCAGGTTCTCCCTCGACATATCCTTCGTTATGACCTTCCTCAAACCGAACGGACCGCAATGCGAGTAATGCTGGTGCAGGTCCTTCATGACACCCTCGAACTCTTCACAATTACCAATGTCTTGCAACTTAGGCAGCCCGGCGATTAACTTGGCAATGCCGAGGGTGCTTATGGGCGTGAAATCGAGATCCAACTCCTTCAGGTTTTGGCACTTGAGCAGGTATGGTATGCAATCGTCCGTTATCGAAGACTGAGTTAAATCCAAGTGCTGCAACAATGGACAGTTCCCTCCGACGGTTTGAACGAGAAGTTCGTTACTGCCGTAGATGCATACCGACTCCAAGTGTTTCATTCTAGCTATGCACTTTGGTAGGTAGTCATCGGGATTATCATCACAGGAACCCCCCATGTTCCTCACGCATTCTTGGAACCGTAGAGTCCGCTTGGTAGTCCTATGATATAGGTATAACTCGCAAAGGATCAAGGTTTTCAAACCGGTTAATCTATGCAAGTTGTGACATAAAATGTAATTAACTGTAGGCGACCATTTGCACTTCAAAGTACTTAATTTCGATGTGAGGACGACCATCGACAGACTACAGGCGATCATGTTCGCATTTTCTAAGCATTGTGGTGGTAAAGAGTTCATTTTCATTTTCTTGTATTGTTTCGTGGTCAAGGCCAAGTCGGTTTTCTTGATGAGTTCTTCCACAGCTTTCAGCACCTCGACTGCCACTTCGTCGTATAAATCGAAAGGGACGTGCGAGTAGAGCAACTCCCTTAGACAAGTGATACACTTTTGCAGCTCGGAATCGACCCTTTGCGGTTCTTCGTTGAGATCAATTCTGGACTTGACGCTCACCACCAACGACACAACGCTGCTGATCGACAAGCTCTGCAGGGAAGGGACCTCTCGGCGTTTCGGCATCTTCTGAAAAATTGTTCGGTGTAAGTGTGAGTGCAGGGAACAAACCAGAAATCTGGCTGGGTTCCTAATTTTACATTTATGCAAAGAAAGGCGCAGATTATTGAAATGTTAGTCGAGTCTAATCGTATGCTGAGTGTATTTACTGTAAGAGATTTTTCAATTTACAGGTATACTTAACGATCGGTGTCTTCGGTCTAGATGAGTTTCCCTCGAGGTGTTCTTTCAACAAAGTTTATGGTTAATTAGGGTTTACCTGGAATTAAATACTTACTGATAACAGCTGATTTTGATTTCAAAGGTGAATAGTAAGTAAGGGTTGATTGTTGTTGGAAAACTACATGTGAACTCCAACGTTACACAATTCAAGGTATGTAATGTGGTAAGGGGTAACATGAGAGTACAAAAGTTCCTCAACCTGTCGATATGATGACTACATTTCCCTAACCTGTACCAAAGATTATAACTGCAATACATTAACATCTCCATGTATTATATATAAAAAGCACATGACATTACAAGATCCTATAATAGCCAATAAGCAGAAGTTAAGAACAATGTTACTTTACTGTATTCAATCATAATGGTAGTCGCAATAAAACAATCACTGTTTACGTATCCCAGAATGTTTACAGACTATATTGCGTAAGCTGAATTTGTGTACATCCGTATAGTTCCCAAAATTTAAGTGTATAAGTGATCTTAAATCTTGCAACGCAATAACGCAATGTATATACCTACTTAAATGGGAATACTTTTGGAGTGATTTTATTGTGAGGATGTTACCTTTCGTGATGATATAACTAAAGAATTTCTCGCCAATGTGGTAATATCCGCAGTCTTCAAGAAGGCGTATACTAACTCTCAACTGAAGCCAGAGCCAGGGTCTGCCGTCTGCCGGAGTATCCTGACGTTAACCTGCAAATATGAGCGCGATTGGCGCGAAACGGTGCGCACACTGACACTGCACACGTACACAGATCACGAGATCACCCTAGGTTAGGTTAGGTGGACCGACACCGGATATACGCTTTTAGCCTGGCCACAAAATCCGGAATTTCAATATTTATCCAAAAGAGGTTGTGTCTACAGTGATTGTGTCCATGTGACTATTTTGTATGTATATGTCATATACAGACCGTTTCTAAAGAGTCGCAGGATGGGAGAAACGTAAGAGCGAAAGAGAGGCCATATATTTCTATTAGCTAAACAGAGAACGACCTTTTGCGATGTTGCTAGCTCGCGAAACATTCAGTCATCCGCTGCGCACACTGTACCGCACACATCCGAAAGTGTAAAGCAATACGCGACCGCGACACTCGTTGACTTGGACTGCCTGCTCGGCCGGCAACATTGCAAAACATCCTTCTCTGTCATACTAACGAACTACTATTAGCTTCTCGATATGTTCTGTGGCTTCTCGTTTGCTCTTGTTGATTTCCCATCATGCGTTTCGATAGAAAAGCTCCGTCCGTATCTCATTTTCAGATCATATTAGTTATTAATGTATTAATAGTATATTATTATACTAGTTTATTAAGGAGTATTGTAACACGAGAGTTTTAAAGCACGACGTGCGAAGTATAAACTTATTATAGCATACAATGTAAGTTTCATAGTACTGCTATTTTTTTGGTAAACTTTAATACCATTGGATAATTGAATACAACAAAATACATTTTTCCCTACATCGAAGCGATATCTAACATTTTCCTTATATCAACAACCTTTTCCCTGGGTTTTCCAACTTTTTCACCTTCCCGCTGTTCATACAGATCTATTTTCTCCCAGCCGTGCCAGTCGACTGTTTGTACACCCTTTTGAACTAGACACTTCGTTACGATGTCTCTGCCACCTTTTTCTTCGATTAGTAGACCATCAGAGGCGATATCTTTTATGATGCAATCGGCACATTCAAATGAGTTGCTCATTGTAGTTAAAATAACTCCATTAGGGCCCGTACCGAGCCAACCTGTTGTGTATAAACCTTTGTCTACTTTAAATCTATCATTTTTAACGATCCCTCTGGAAAAATCGAATGGAATGTCCCGGTCGACTTGCACAGCTTTATAGCCAATGCTTGGTATCGCTAGTTGGCAATCTAACATTTCTTGCGCTCCTGTCGGAACTGCGTTTTGTTCCAACAAAATATCGCCCTCAAGTTTATTAACCCCTAATAAAACTCTTTCAACTTTATTTTCTCCAATTATCTCTAAAGGGGTGCGATAAAAGATGGGTTTAAACTCCTTACTGTAACTTTCTTTTGGTTTTTCTTTTAAGGACTTCAACATGAGTTCCGTTAATCTTTTTCTAGGTCTAACCAATTTCGGTAAATGTTGTTCGATTCCGGAAAAATCATTTTCAGCCCATGTCGTTTGACAATCGAGTAATCTTAACATCTCTCTCAGTTCTTTTATGGTAAAAGCTGCTTGGAGTGGACCCCTTCTGCCTATTAGGTGGACAGTTTTTATTTTAGAATTGCGAAGAGTTTCTAAGGCATATTCTGTAATATCAGTTTTCTAAAACAAGAAACCTGTTAAAATTATCATAAGATATACCATGCCTCAAGGTACGAACCTTGAGGAGATCGACAGGGGTTAGCAATACCCTAGCTACGTCTATGGCGACGTTTCCTTGGCCGAAAATTGCAACGCTCTCTCCGCTCACGTCCACACGCAAATCTTTTTCCCATGGGACACCGTTATACCATCCAACGATTCTCCTAGCTTCGACGCAGTTTTCGAAATTCTCACCCTTTATACCAAGTTTCTTGTTTTCTCTCGCCCCATAAGCGAGTAAGACGACGTGATAGGCGTCCCGTAGTTCCTTCAGAGTTATGTCAACTCCCAAATTTACGTTCCCGAAAAATCGAAAATTGGGACTGTTCGCAGTTTTCGTGAAAGTATTGATCACGTTCTTGACTTCCGGATGATCGGGGGCAACGCCGAACCTAAAATGTGTTTAAATAAACGACAGACATTAAATTGGGGTAGATTAAAAGGTACCTTACCAGACCGAATGGAACAGGTAGGCTTTCGTAGACGTCGACCTCGGACTCCTGTAATTTTTTTATCAACTGTTGGGCTGCATAGAAGCCGGCAGGTCCTGAGCCCACAATGCATATTTTCGGTTTCGCATGTAATTTTGTTGAAAACCTCTTTGATAACACTAATAGCGACTTTCGGGTCAACATGGGGTCAACCAACTCATAGATTACTTAGGTCCTAACTGTAAACTCACACTATCTCAAAAAAGACAAAAAGTAGGTTAGGTTTGAAGTTAGAATTAGAGGTTAGGGCTAGACGCTAGACAACTCATAAAACTCATTCGATATTCGATATTCCTAACTGCCTACGGTGATAGAAAGTTTTCCAGTTATTTAAAAGTTGGTCATTTGGATAACAAATGAAGCGAGTATAAACAGTCTAACTAATCGGCGGAAGAAAGCACCTGCTAACTATTCTGCGGAAGAAAACACCTGTTAATCTGTCAAAACATTGTACCTTGATCTTATCATATTATCATTTAAGACTGCGACTCATCCAAGTCATTTGAAATGCTGACGTTTACCAGCTTATAAGATATCGGTAATACCTCCCTAAATCAATTATCCCTTCAAGTTAAGCTCAGATTATGTTTCAGATGTCGTAACTTCAAAAATGTTCGAAACGGTCTTCCTGAAAATCCTGTCTAACCCGCTGCCGGTCATGGAGAATGCACTCAGGGTCCTCGTCAAGATCGTCGATAACATCCTTAAAGAACCCGATAACGTAAAATGGAGGAGCCTAAAGAAGAATAACTTGACCATCAAGAGTAAGATCCTGACGGTTAACGGGGGCGTCGAGTGTCTTAGGACGCTTGGATTCAAAGAGGTACGTCCCACAGTTGCATATTATAGATGGGAGTTTAAAGGGATCTGATTATAGAACAATGAACAATTCACCTTACCGGCAACCACTTCCACGGACGTCCTATTGAAATTCAAGACTGAACTCGAGGAATGGAGACGGTCGAATTATTCGAACGAAAAATTGCAACAATGGGTGAGCAGGACGTAGCAGAAATGAAATATACCCATTAATTTGTTATAAATTTCAGGTACCTGCGGGTAACAATGAAACTATTGAGAAGGTCGTTCTTCCTCCTTTAGTATTGGTATACACTCTGCCACATTAATACTTTATAACGAGTTGATGTTTTAACATACCTTTCAGACTTACACAAATCCTTTTCTCAGACGTATCGAGACGGTGTCGCACAGCGTATTACAACACGATGACAAAAAACTGCAACAGAGGGCGAAAAAGTTGATTCCATTAGAAACGCTCGAAACTAAAGCTGCTGAGAGACTGCGGGAGATACACCATCATGTCAAGAAGAGTAAATAAAAAGGTTTTAATGTTAGTGACACTAGTTTGCAAAGAATTTTTATAGATAAGCTACCGGATCCGAATGTATCGGTACAAGATACTTTGATTCTCGAGGTGTTGCAGTGGTTCAAGGAAGATTTCTTCGAGTGGGTGAACAATCCGAAATGCGAACAGTGCGGGAATGATACCGATTACAGCCACATGTGTACAGATAGGAGTCTTTTCATCTACACTGATCGTGTCGAGGTCGAATACAGCACTAGTACCTTTTTAATTTTAGACGACTTTCCCTAAATTTCACCTACTCGGATCACACCAAAGTGACAAGTGTAGAATATGAAAAAAAATCTCGGTTAATTAATTCATATTTCTTGACTTCTGTTAAATCGTTTCTGATGAATCTCTCTTTCAGGTCCACAAGTGTAAGACCTGTAACTCGTTAACTTTCTTCCCGAGGTACAACGACCTGAACATCCTCCTGGAGACCCGTAAGGGACGTTGCGGTGAGTGGGCCAACGCCTTCATGCTTGTCTGCAGAGCCCTTGGCTGGGATTCGAGGTTTGTCACCGACGAAGGGGACCACGTTTGGACAGAGGTACAACGTAAATATATTACTAATATTTAAAGTAAAATAAAAAGTTTTCTAAGTAAAGTAAGTAATAATAAAGTACTTCCTGAAATTTGATCTAATCTCTAGAAAAGTCACATCAAATCTAATACCTACCTGCAGTTTCCATCTTCCTCCATTTCAGGTATACTCTATCGCTCAGAAACGTTGGCTTCACTGCGACCCTTGCGAGAACATCTGCGACGTTCCGTTGATCTACGAGAACGGCTGGAAGAAGAAGATATCATACGTCATAGCTTATTCTGGCGAGGAAGTGCAAGATGTGTCGTGGAGGTACTCTAGTGATCATAAGGCGGTATTGAAGAGAAGGAAGAATTGTACAGAGAAGGAACTCATTGACGCCATGTTCGACATCAGGAAGAGGTTGCAGAAGAATTTGTCGGAGAGTAGGAGGAATTACTTGGCTAGGAGGACGCTGGAGGAGCTGGTGGAGTTGTTAATGGAAAAGTAAGCGATTTCTAAAGATGGCTGTAAAGTTAGCAATATATATACTTTTAAGCAGATTACTTAAATTGTCACTTAGTAACAATATGATTAATTTGGTTATAAACGAAACAACACCTTGATTTAACCTCTTAACACATTGTTTAAATGTGATAACTTAAAACTGTTTTAGGGAGGTATGTAGTAGATAAATGAACAATTTCGAGTAAATTTTTTTATCTAATTATGTATTTAGGCACTAATGTGAATTGATGAGATATGACTAGCAATTTATTCACTACAAAACTGTGGAGTGTAGCGTCTAGAAATTTTTCGAAAAAACCATTTATCTTTCCATACAGTTACATCATTTCGCTATTGTAATAATCATTTCTTTGTTTATAGGAAGCCAACTGACAAGGACAAGCATGGCCGTACCTCCGGCTCTGCCATATGGAGATTGGCTCGTGGTGAGATAGCCGTCGACACGAGCGCCTCATATGTATGGTGTCTACGTCCAGATGAATGTAAAGACAGCGTAACACTAAAATATTCCGCAAGTCTAAATAAGTACGAACTTATTTGTGATGACAAAATCACCAGGGAAATGAACGAATGGCATAAAGGCACGTTCGGATGTTCCACAATCTTTAGGAAGGAGGAGAAGGATTGGAAGACAGTTTATTTGGCAAGGAATGGTAAGAAAAAGGGGTATTTTTGATCCTGATCTGCGACTTTCCATAAAACCTATGAATGAATTTATTTTCTTTTTCTTAAACTTAAGATTTCTACATTACTAATTTTCTAAGAAAGGTTTCTTACCTAGGTCCTAATTACGCTTTGTACTGTAAAGCGATTAGATTATCTTTAAGAACCTACCATTATAGACATCCCTCTTAATTTTATCCTTTCTCAGAACTGTTTTGGAAATATCTATCTCATTAGTGCAAAGTAAATGGAATGTAAATAAATAGGTAACATTGACGGAAATGACATTTTTTTAAATATCACTGATGTTCTCATGAAAATGGCGAAAATATGTTTAAATATGCAACATAAACGAGAAATATGCACGTGCATATGCATTTATCTTAAAATGCTCAAATATGCATTATCTAAGAAAACCTATAAAAACGCATTCTTAGGGTGAGAAGTGGATAAGTACAGAGTATTGAACTCAATACACCAAAAATATAAAGATATGCATTTTGCATAAAACCCAGTCTCTAACAATCAGTTTACTACTCTTGTGGATCTATTTTCCGATTTCTTTCCAGAAAGCGAAATGACCGGCAGCATTTCCTGGAAAGTAGACCTGAAGGACACCGGCCGGACGATAAACACGATCCACTTGGACTTTGACTACACCACCTTCGAGGACGGCATCGTCAACGTTAAAGTCTGCTCTGAGGACGCCTGTTACACCCTGTCGAAAGGTAAGGGTTCTACTTTAACTTTCCATCTTTGAAACCATAATAATTTATAGGCGAGAAGAGTCGCACCTTCGCCGAGTTTCTAGGCTCGAAAGAGATCACGGTAAGCGCGGTACTGCTGGGCGGTACCGGCGATAACGCTTGGCAACACTCGCAGCTTTTCAGGCAGTCGATGGATAGTACCGAGTTCCCTTTCAGGCTCAAAGTTGTGTTAATGTAGTGATGTTTACTGTCGTGTATTTTTAATTTGGTGATTGTTCAAAACGTTTTCCACGACCAATGTGTGTCTAACAGGTGGCTCTGTATGTTCCTTTGGTTCAATATAAGTTTACAAGTAGAAGTAGAGTATTGTTTGTCATTACAAAAGGTTGTGAAGTGTTAGCTATGAACCTATGAACCACTCGCTTGAAACATAGAAAAATTCTTTATTCTTAATAAACATTAGAAAAAAAGTATTCATATTTACACGACATTAGGCCTATAAGGAGACAAAGAGAGCGATAGCTGAGTTTAACCTTTCTTTGAGCCGGATCCGTGGAGTTCGATGAAGGCCTCCAACGCTTTTGGCACCTGCCCTCGGTATGGTAGCTTGTGACGTTTCACTGCGTTCGCAGCGATACACTTCAGACTTAACTTCATTTGGGTTTTCAGTATGATCTCCGCGACACCTTAAAACAAACGAAAAATTAGAAACCGGTGGGATAAATCACCGTTTCGGTTTAAACGTTAAAGCTACCTTTACCTGTTGCGGAGGCTTCCAGGGGAGTCTCGCCCCGTTTATTGACGGAATCGACGTGGGCCCCATTTTTAGTCAGGTCAGTTATGATGGAGTGCAACGTGAGGAAGTCCGATATGGCCTTATGGTAATTTACTATTACGTGTAACGGGGTGTTCCCTTCGCGGTCCATGGCGTTCACGTTCGCTCCGCACTGGATCAGCAGTTTTGTAGTTTCTGCACAAGGGAACCTACAAAAGAAAGGGATGCTTCCTAAATGACCCTTTGGCAGAATTTTTAAAACTTTGAAGTTCCAAAACCACAAATAAGAAAAGAACCCTCATTTGAGGTGTTTTAGAGAGTAAAGCATTGACTGACAGAATTTGAAGTTTTGAAAATCGAGAATGAGAGGAAAGCAAGAAGAGACCATCACCTCAAAACTTGGTAAGAGGTAAAACAAGCTTGGTTTTGATTTTATTCTGCCTCTTACACAAAATACCTTCGCGTGTACAAGCTCTAACGCATTTAAACTGTTCATACTTGCACACATCGTTTGTATGAAAATCATCCACCGGCGTCTCGGCGTTGCACGCGAGATGTAACAAGGACTGACCGTCCCGGAGCATCATGCCGAGCTGGTTGAGCGTGAAAACCATACGGTTTACATTGAATTTTTCCTCTTCGGTGCATTGCTTCAGTAGTTTTGTCAAGATAGTCAGCAGGTATAGGGTAGTCATCAGGTTGCTCTCTATATCATCCTGGAAAAAGGTCATGTTATGTGGTTACAAGCAACCAGGGGAATATAATAAACCGTGAAACGCCAATCACGTCTGAACAACTTGGCACTCCATGTAGCAAATTGACCTACTTCCGAGTTTGCGCAGTATGCGTGGTATTGCCACGTGTGCTTCTGAGACGGTGTTGCAAAATTTACTGGATTTGACTACGATTTGACTACTTGCCCTAGTTACATATGACCTATTCTGGACTTCACTTGAAAAATATCAACAACAAAAACTTGCAACGGTACGGCAAGAAAAGAAATCTGCGCATGTACAAGTACTAAGTGTTTATTCACTATGTGGAGACATTTACCTATTGGCGTTCTATAATTTATTATATTTTTATGCAAGCAACACATCAGACGGCGTTTAAAAACTCAAAAGCGACATCTCTAATCTAACCAGAAAATCCTAATTCTTATTCATACAGCATACGGTTGCTACCGAGACGATGTGCCGAACCAAAAAATGAATGACCGAATGGAGTAATAAACTTTCATACCATCACAGAATCGGGATCGTCCTTAGGACCGGGCCTCGCCCACTTCTCCTTGTTCCTCTCCAACTCCAATATGGCGGCGGCGAGCACCTCGATGACGTGCCCGTACGACATGTTGATGCCGACGTGCAGCATCTGCGAGAAGACCTGCGCGAACCTCAGCAGATCTTTGACGACCGACACGTACGTCTTCTGCCTCAACTTGAGCGCGTGTAGCCACAGCTCGAGGCACCTATCGAAGCGAGCGTTGTCGGCGAAGACCGCGCCCCTATAGATCACGGGGTGCGGCACCTCCGGGTTGTTCGAGCCGAGTATGCGTTCGCGGACCGTCAGCGCCTCCATGTGGAGGTTGTTGCTGTTGCCCTGGATCGCCTCGAGCTCGGCGATCGTCTGGCACTCGATCCAGTTCTCATAAGCCGGGACGGGCTTAATCAGGTCCTTCTTGATCGGGTTGTCCGCGTCGCTGTACCTGCGGACGATGGAAGCGTCAGGTTTTAAGTAATCTTATTTATTTATTTATTGATCCTCCCACATAGCACAAGAAAGCAGTTAATATAATGTAAGAGTGCCTACTTACTAAAACATAAAAGGAAAAGTTACACAACAAACTCACACTAAGATCATACACAGACACACTAAAACAACGTGAGGTATCAGACTGACCAGCTACATATGCAAATTGCTTAAAAATAATTGCCTAAAACAAGCTTTTACTGCTCTTATATTAGTGTTGAAGAAATCTATATCACAGTTTTCTACTAAAAGATTACATTCATTCAGCATGTTTTGAATTGGTGAGCAACTCGAGGTACTTGTAGGAATTGGAAGGAATTGTATTTTGAACAGTTTTCAATTAGTGCGTATAATATACAGGGTGTTAGGGGTTTGACTGCCTTTTTTTTTGTTAGGTGATAGTATTCATTAAAACAAACAAAAAACCTTATATAACAGGTGTCCTAAAACCAACCGTTTTCGAGAAAAAAATTAGCAAACTTCTAATATTAAGGTGTGAAAATTCAGTTTTATTAAAGAATGTCACATATTTTTGTAAATGAAATGACTATAAGATGTATTCTTTTAATGTATTTGTTTAATTTGTAACAAAATCTTTTCTTTAAAGAATATTCTTTTCCCAATCAATAGAACTCGATAAAATGGCTACGATGTGGTGTGGCAACACCGCGAAGGTATCGCACGCGTCGCGAAATGAGAGCCAGACAGTGACACTAGTGATAGTGACAGTATGCATCTTTGAATTCGAAAGATACGTGTGATCGTTACGGTTTCTTTTCGGTGCGTGTAAATTTTTCGGTTCTTAAAAAGTTCTGTATACGTGAATATCACGATATGCTATTAATTTACGGGGAGGCGCGTTGTAGTTCTACAAGTGCACGTCGTATCTATCACGAACGATTTCCTCAACGGCGACTGTCTAACTGTAGAACATTTGTTGTAGTGAGAGGACAACGGTGGACATTTTGAACACCTGCTGTAATAACCAGGTAAATATTGAAAATTACAACATATCAATAACAGCATGATCCTTTTCTAATGCTGTTAGTGGCCCTGAATTACTGATCGCTATTGATTTACCATTCATACATGCAAGTGTAATAATTACATAATTGAATCAATTGGAATCACTTACAATTATTTCGTTTACTATTACGTACAGCGTAAAGACGGCATTTAGGAAGAGTTCGCAAAAACGTTAACCTCGCACGATCAGCTGTGTACACGTCATGTTTACCGAGAGCCAACATCAAAAACGACATGTTTACATTTCCTTTCTTGTCGGTGTTGCCAAGTTGTGGTGAAATATCTTGACAAAATAACTCGACTTTTCTCGAAAACGGTTGGTTTTAGGACCTCCGTTATATAAGGTTTTTTTGATGAATACTATCACCTATTAAAAAAAAGGCAGTCAAACCCCTAACACCCTGTAGTTTTGCAAGTATGTCCCATGAACCGACTGGTAATGTGATGTATGAGAGCCTGACATGCCCATCTATCTATCTCGAGAACTGTAAGCATATTATGCACAATGTGAAGTGAAAACACTTAGTATCTCTCTCTCCCTCACCTTAACTGCATCGACATATGCATATACATGTATGCCTTGTTAACATCATAATTCTCCTTATCGTTCGCAAACGAGGCTCCTAGCAGTTCCAGTGCCTCTATCCTCTCCTCTAAGGTAATATCAGGTGTATCTAGTAGAAATTCCACGACTTCCGCTCTCGTCCTCTCGGCCGCCGCCTTGATGGGCGTCATGCCCGCATCGTTACTCGTGAACTTAGGATTATATTTCAGTAATTCCCTAACTACGTCTACGTAGCCGCACTCCGCCGCAAAATGTAGGGCCGTCGCACCGCAGAGGGCTTTCTCGTTGGGGTTGGCACCATTTTCTAATAAATAACTAACCTTAAATGGAAAGGATACATCAGAACGTCACATGCCTGTAATGTAGCTTTGTGGGAACAAGATAATTCAGTTCAATACCAGTACTCAAAATGGTACTTATGTATAAGTGTCGCTTCAGAACTTCAACACAAAGTCATAAGGACTCCAGTACTTCCAAAAAAATTGAGAGCTTCCTTTTGGGAGGCTGATTTAATGTCTGGCATATCAAACAGAAGTGATGGGTACTGATTCCATTATTATATTTATGGTCCATCATAAACATCAAAAACACGGAAACTATCATATTTAGGCCATATGAGATGGCAAAACTCATCAGCTACTCTGGAACATAAAGCAGGGTAGAATAACCAGAAAATGTTTGATAGAAAGAAGATATTCATGGCTGAAAAATCTAAGTGATTTTAATACTTGAAGAGTGTTAATGTTGAATAGTGAACAACTTTAACAATAATAGTCTATTCAGAGCAGCAGTTTCAAAGATATAAATAGCCCTAATGATTGCCAACCTTCATAATGAAGACGACATTTGAAGAAGAATTTAAAATGGCCGTATGTAATTCGTATAGTTTCTTTTGGTGGCATTAATGTATTACAAATATATTATTTGGTGAAATGTTACTTCGCTCCCAACTTCCTACTGAATTATCTTGCACCTTATATAATACCATCAGTGTTTGGTGTATCAAACAGAAGTGATGGGTACTGATCCCATCATATTTATGGCCCATACTCATACTTACTACATCTAAGTGTCCTTTATACGAAGCTATCATAAGGCAAGTATTATTATATTTGTTAGCTATGTGCAGATCAGCATTGTGGCATATCAAATACTTGACGATATCCAGTCGACCATCGAAACAGGCCGCCCTCAGCGGCGTCGAGTTTGTCTTGGTCGGATGGTTCACGTCGGCGCCCGCCAGGACTAGAGCCTTACATATGTTTAAATTGCCTAAAATCAATTATCATCAGTACCGCATCGTCATTAAATGGACGTTCATGACATCACCTGCGCACGCGGCACACCAAAGGGCGCTGGCACCGTCTATGACGTACCCGTCGAACTTGACGGTGCCCTCCTCCTCCAGGTCGGGGCTGAACTTGGTTAGGAGCATCCGGACGACGTTCTCGTGGCCGTTCCTCGACGCTATGATCAACGGGGTGCACACCTGACCGTCCGGTTCTGAGATTTTCTGGAAAAAGAGAGATGGAGTCGTACGGGAAGAGACATGCTACGTTTGTAATCTCCGGACTCTTACAGGAGCACCGAATTCGAAACATCATAATTTCGAATGTGGGGATCTTTGAGGTGTTTAAAGAGAAGAACGAGGTGATTCGAGATGATAAAGGAGCTCGGGTACAAGTCGGAGTCGTTGACATCGCGC
This sequence comes from Cryptocephalus moraei, assembly GCA_946251905.1. Classification (NCBI taxonomy): domain Eukaryota; kingdom Metazoa; phylum Arthropoda; class Insecta; order Coleoptera; family Chrysomelidae; genus Cryptocephalus; species Cryptocephalus moraei. The sequence continues at coordinate 7,470,835 of OX276463.1, forward strand.
ACGTGAAAATAAACAAAGAGATTTCCCGAAAACAAAGGGAACTAAACGCGTACTTACTTCGTTGATGATATCGGCGACTTCGCACCTGTCGACGTCGCATATCAACGTGTACAGCCTTAAGGCCATGCCGTCCTTGGCCGCATAATAGACGAGATTCTTGAGGTGTTCGCGAGATTCGCACATTTTGTCTTTTACTTCTTTCTAAACGGGAGCCTGCACCATGCTTTGTCAGGTTCTATTTTGAAAATGACGTGATACGACACGCGCACTGGCCCGAAGGTGACGCAAAATCGAAATTCGGGAAAGGATACGATTTTTAGGGAATTCGGGATGAGGTTTTTTCCTATTTGATTCTCGACAGAACTGAGATGACATAACGGATTGACACGGGACGTGAACATTCCACGGAACACCGAATGTTCACAAATAGGTTTGTTCCAACGACTGTTGCCAAACGTTGTGGTTTCTGGATTGTTCCAGGGGGTTTACCTTGTCTAACAGAATCATTCTCCTAATGCACATAGGACCTTTGAAGTATTAGACAATGTTACTTTCATGTAATAGTTGTACATACCAATAATTAATTTTGCTATTTTGTAGACAAAAATGATCAAATTAAGAGCTAACACGAACCTCAAAGTTTGTTGCGACTGTTACTTCACCACAAAGGAGTATTTAATTGAAACAAACCGCCTATAAATATAACATTTATTTTATCCAATAAGTTTACTTTCCAGATATGGCATTACCGAAATTATGAATTTCCCTTAGATAAGATATAAAAAAAACTAGGTGTAGATAAAAGAAATGTAAATTTGATAATGAAAGAAAATACATCGAAAACTTACGCCTATTTGGAAAAATTTTGTATACCGAATAGAAAACGAAGAAATCACATGGCGAACGAGTCGCCCATTCAGGAAAATCGTACTTAATACTTATTTTTAACCCTTTGTAAATTGCATTTCAGAATTATTGGAATATGAAAGAGTATTTAAAATATATCTCTTCGGAATATAAATTGTGTATAAAAATGCAAACGGGATGACGTCGAGCTGGTCGAATAACGGAACAGAGATGGAACAAGACGATTACCTAGACATTGAAATGTACTGAGTTTGCTCCCGATAAAATTATCCTTTTGCAGACAGACTTATATGTATATACAAAAATGAATTATTCTTATTATCATTATTATTTAACAGTTAAAATTACGTACTATACGTACAATAATAACAATGGAGATGACACTGAAGACAGCATCCAATAATACTTTCTTGTATATTTAAATTGTTTTTTCTTTAAATATTCTAGTCAACTATATTATATATAAATGTTATTCCAATTTAATACAAAGTAGTAATACAATATTATTCACAGGATAAAGTAAACCCAATTCATAACCTAGTGCGCGTACACCCTTCGCATCGGTATAGTGATAGATCAATTTTCGAGCATTAGTACCTTTCTCCCAGTCCCGCGCTCAGTAACGATTCTCTTTCAACAAAAACAACTCAACCGCTTAAGCTAGATTTGAATGTTACAAAACCTCAGCCATGTCTTTTTTCTCTTCGGTAGTGAACCCATTGAAGGGAGGCTTCTTGTCCTCGGAGACGCTCTTCCTCGAATTCTTCCGGCTGCGAGGTTTCCTCTTCATCAGCAGCTCGCAGCTGCCCTTCGGGATGAACGTCGTCCACTCGTTCGTCTTGAGGTCGAGGTATTCGATGGTATTAAGGAACGTCTTGCCTGAAAAACACGGAGCGAGTGAGTGAACTCCGTAAATAGGAGTCTAAATATAAAATAGGATCTTATAATAATATAGGACCTCCTATACGAGACGAGTATCAACTGTTCCGAGTTATCATTAAAGGTAAAATGGATGGACTCCGAGGACCGGGAAGAAGACAATAATCCTGGTTATGTAATATCCGCGATTGGACTGGAATATGATCAGTGGGCGAACTGATGCATATGACATAAGACCAGAGAAGCTCTTAACATGGTGATCGCCAACATCAGCGAGACCGGACAAGGCACATGAAGGAAGAAGGTTAATACTACCTCAAAAACCTTGTGAGCTGCTTGGCTAGATCAGAGTCATGACCCTTTCACTTATTTCCCCTGACTAACATACCTGAGAATCCTCCGATCGCGTAGAGCCGATCGCCGACTACCGCGACGCCGACGTTCGCCCTCGGCGTCGTCATGTTCGGGCCGAGGCTCCACGACTGCGACTCGTCGTCGTACACCTCAGTCGTGCTGAGCGAGTTCGAACCGTCGAGGCCGCCTATCACGTACAACCTCCCGTCGACGGCGGCGACGCCGCATCCCCTCCTCGCCGTTATCATCGGCTTGGACGGACGCCAGACGTCCTCCTCGGGGTAGTAGATCTCGACGGAGTTCAGGCAGTTCCAGCCGTTGCAACCGCCGATGGCGTACACCAGCTTGTTGTAGGCGGCCACCGACGCCTGATAACGACCTAGGGAAGATTTAATAGGTTATATTGTCAGGATATGCACTTTATACACCTATCATCTGATCCATATGGAAGACAAGTTCTGCACAAAACAGTATAAATTGAAATCTTGGATTTTGTTAAGTAAAAGGTTGCACTGTTGTGATCTGTCTTTCCAAGATTTGGCATTCTTGCCTGTTCCCACTTCATGATTTGGCCCTCGGCCTTTGGATTTGAATTCTAAGGTTTGTTTTGGAAGTCTCATTTGACATTATTAATACATGATCTTTCCTCTCACGATATTGGTTCATTCGCGAAAAAGGTTACCTTTAAGGGTTCTTCTTATTGTTCCCCATATTTGTTGATAATTCGAAGCAATTCCACAGCATTCACGTCAACGAGTTTACCTATCTACACATGTGTTCTTAACTCACACTCTATCAAACAAGCATAGTACGCTTCTCTTATAACAACCGGACAACGTCTCATACTGACCTGTGTTCAACGGCGCGATGGACGTCCAGTTCTGCGTGATCGGATTGAAAACTTCGCACTGCTTCGTCCCGACCTGTCCGTTCCAACCGCCGACACAGTAAACCAGTCCGTCCAACACGCACACCCCGCTGTGACACTTCGGCGACGGCATCTTGGGCATCTTCTTCCACTTCCCGATGGCCATGTCGAACATCTCGACCGTATCGAGTTCCGTCGTGCCGTTACTGCCACCGATGGCGTACACCTTATCGTCGATCACGGCTATGTTGAAACGTCCCCTCGACTCATTCATCGACGGTAACTGCTTCCAGACGTTCGTCTCGGGGAAGTACTGCTCGACGGTGTGGAGGCATTCGCTCCTGTCGTAACCGCCGCAGACGATTATGGTATTGGATAGGTTGCCGCTGCCGAAAGAGCATCGTTGGGCGGACATGTTGGCTAGTGCGCAATAGAGGTCCGGTTTTTCTTCACTCGCCGGTCGGCTCGTCGATGGGGTTTGCACTGGTGACGGCGTAGAAGGTGTGTTCAACCTGAAAAGAAACTCAGATTAAACCAAAAAAGACCATATTAGAGAACCCCTTCTTACCTGAGTTGTATAGACAGGGTGGAAAGTTTCCCAGCTAAAGTGACCAACGCCAAGAAACTATGCTCCCCGACGCTGCACGAAGCGATCAAATTCCAATCGCGCTCCAACTCCTCAAACTCGTCCCCAATCTCCCTATTGTATATTAACACCCTCGGCTTCGACGGTTGCCCCAAGATCTTCTTTTTCTTCTGTCCCGACTGTCTATCCTTCAACGACAACTTCTTATAATCCTGCACGATCTCCGTGTCGCTGATGTCGCCCGACGGCAGACTCGAGCAGTCCTGCAGCGAGTTGTCGAGGGCCAGGTACAACATGAAAGTTTTCTCAGACAGAGTAGCCATGTTGACGTTCTCTGCGTTCACTTCCCTCTTGATCCATTCCAGGACGAGACGGCAGAGGGAGTTCTCGTTGACCAGCGACATCTCCTCCCTCGACTGGTTCAGGACCTCGATTCGGGCGCAGTACAGGTTGAGGATGTCGTTGTTGCTCTTGCTGATTTTCGGGAACTTAAATAAAGACGTACTTTGGTGAGATCGAAAGAAGAAAGCCTATAAAGCTGTGTGTATAATAAGTATATTAATCTTATATAAATATTTTATATGGCGATTTCCCCCCCCAAAAAAGCTAAATTAGGACTTAGCGGCTTTTTTGAAAAAAAGTTATTACATAAATTTTTACCTTAAATTTTTTATATACCATTAAATTTTGACATTTTTCTATTAAAAATTTACTTGCAGTATGTTCAGACTTTTATACTTCTTCCTTGCTACAAGTATTAAGCACACTGCCTGATATGGTACCCACACTTCCCACACAGTCTCCCTTTACGTTTGTATTTGAGTTATTTATCTAAGTATATATAGATAGCTTTCTATAACTATCCCATAAACTTTGAATTAGTAAATTTGTTAGAAAAATGTGGCTACAAGGATGGCTCATTTGCTGAATATACGATGTACGCCTCACGATTATAAAAGTTATATTACCTCTTGGGCAATGAAAGCGTCCACTTGCTGCACAAGATCCTTACTCTTCGCTATACCAGGCAGCGACCTTATCTCGATACAGTTATCCACAGAAAGATGCTTGATGAGATGCTGGGCGCAGATCTGCATCACGCGCTCCATCTTCAGATTCCTGGCAGCGGTAAACACAGACTTTACCTAAAATTACAACACATCGTCATTAAGATTCTCGATTACTTAACCAAAGGAAAACACCAAGTCTTAACCAACTGCTTTATTAAAGATGAGCGACCGGTTTCGACTTCATAGAAGCCATCTTCAGGCTCGCACTACATGAATGAGGAGAATGTTTTGCTAATTCTCCTCATTCATGTAGTGCGAGCCTGAAGATGGCTTCTATGAAGGCGAAACCGGTCGCTCATCTTTAATAAAGCAGTTGGTTAAGACTTGGTGTTTTCCTTTGGATAAATTACCATGGCCAACTTTGAGAAGCTGGACAACCTTCGGTCGTATTCTCGATTACATTTACATCAACCCTAATTTCTACTTAATAAATTAAGTCTCCTTACGTCTGTGTAACGGACGTCCAATTTGCCGGTGTAGGCGTAATCGACGAGTATCTGCAAGGCGTTGGAATCGTACCCGCCGTTGAGTTTGTAGGTTATGATGTTCTCCGAACGTTTCTGGTCCTGATCGACGGTGAACAACTCGAATAGATAGGAAGAGGCGCTGGCTAGGACGGCCCTGTGGGCGTGGACCTCCGTATTGCCGTTCCTCACCTACAGAGAGAAAAAGAATATGATGAGGCGACCATCGGGACGGATTCGAATAAGCTATATCTCTAGAACTAACAAATTATTTGGAAGTCCTTTTAGATAGATTCTCTGAGATGTAAGGAAAAGAAAGTGGTTTTTACCGTGATACCTAAGTTCAGACAAAGATTCTGTAAAACAGGAAAACATTAAAACGTCCCTATTTTTTTTTTTTTTCAAATTCGATGTTAAAATGGAAGAAAGATTTAGAAGCCAATTATCAAATGACATCTTTGATAGGTAAAATTGAATTTTTTCTTAAGAGTTCGAGCCAAGCAGAAAAGGGAATGACACAAAAGAGATAGCCGAGCCTAGTTGCTCTGCTGATTATGCCGATGCTCAGATATTTATATCGGCCGCAATACCACACATACGTAACTGTTATGATTGAGGGTCCCTTGTCTACTTGATTCAAACACATAAGCCTTTCCAATTTCAAGCTGGTAACTTTTCTACTTAAATTCAGTTTGTAGAAAAATTATCGCTGAAAATGCGGTAAAAAGCGTCAATTTTATGTACCCAATGGAGTCCTAAATTAAATTCACACTTTCGACAATTGGCACTAATTACCTCATGCAACCTCTTAAAAAATATATGTATATAGAATGAGTCACTACAAACTAAGTTATTTTAGTAAAAATTACTTAAAATCTACTCACTACCGGTCAAAGTTATTTCATAAATTTGATGCGATTTGAGAGAGACAGAGCAGTCCAGCAGTGTAACTGACCATGTACAATAACGACTTTTGCTACATTCCAGAAACGTCACACAAAAAGAAAAACGCCAGGTTATCAAAAAATTCTTTTCCCCTCCCCCTTCATCGTTCTGGAATGCGGCGAAAATCTGTCTGTCGCATTAGTCAGGCCCACATACGTGAAGAATAACGTCACAGAAGTGGCGGTTCTTCCTCATCATGTTCAACGACTTGAAAGCGTTGCTCTGGTGCACCTCGTCGAAGAACTCCAGATGGAGCTCGGGCTCGACGACGTCCTCCTCGGACTTGAGGACATCACCGATGTCCGCATCGCTGGACGAGGAGGAGTCCGTGTGGTTGTGACTGTGGCCTTAAAGAATTAAGAGATTTTGTTATTGAATTGTGGTGGTTACTCTTAAGGAAATGGGGAAACGCTTCGGGACTTCCTGGATTTCATATTCAACGACTTGGACGTGTTATAACGGTTATTATACAATTTGGAAATGGGGATTTTGTAGGTAATTGTAAAATAATAATTGTAAGTGCTTAGATATACTGGCTTTAGTTACAACTATTTTAGGCAGTGCTATGTATTAAACAGTAGCTAATCATGTCCGATGGAAATGGGCTCCAGGGCTCAACAGAGCCATATAAATTCGAAAACTTTTAAGTTCAAAGTATGTACAGGTTTATAAACAAACTTTACAGGTTTCCTAGTATCCCAGGTGGCCTGGAACGTTTCCTGTCGAATTTCTTCAGGTTTCACAGATCCTACAAACTGGAAAAGGGCATCTAGGAGTACTTCAGGTTAAGGAGAAATCCTCTGATTAGAAAAGCGATCCAAGTTACTCGTACTAACTACAATTGTCCAATTATTAGACAACTTTACTAAATTCATTTTAGGAGGGAGGATCTTTGAAATACAAATTCCCAAGTACATATTTTAGAAATATAGGTCAGTGTGCCCTTATAGAGCCGGTGTTTTTTGCACAAATGTAATAACTCGCAAACCAATAAATATTTTTAACCTAATTTTAAGGGTTTCTTAAGGATAGCAATAGGCAACTTTCCATGCAAGTTTATGAGGTTCAAAAAACTCATTTCTCGAAATTTCCACGGTTTCATCAATGTTTAAAAAGTGATTGAAACATCAACACTTTTTAAAAACTACCATTTCTTTTCACCTACACTTTGACTTTAAAAAAGTCTTAATCAGAAACCAATTAGTACTTTAAGATTTACGTGTATTAAGATTTTATTTGATTGGGCAATGTGTACAAGTTTATAAAATAGGCTGTTACTGCAGTGGTCTTCAATATAATCAGTTCGTCAATGCTTCCTTTATTACGATCCTAGCACTTGTATAGTTTTTCTTTACACAATTTTTGTTTGCTAATATTTTACATTTGTAATTGGTACAGTTTTATCTAATCTAATACTCGTTAAAAAATACATATCCACATAACGACAGATGATTTACACACGTATCTCTGAATAATCTACTTTTCAAATAAATATGTAACAATCGAGAGCGCGAGTGATGGCAATAAACATCAATTTGGGTGATATAACATTAAGTGCGCAGTGGAAACGTCACGAGACGTTAAAAAATCCCATAAGTACCTACAATTAGCAATAATCACAATGACACCATCCGAGATCAACTTAACAGTTCAAGAGCGCTCAAATCGAGCCTTCCATTATTTTAATGCCGCTTCCTTGAGCTTACCAAAAAGAGAGATTCGACCATATCGCGAAATAATTGTTTATTAAAATTTCAATCTCGATCGATTAAATTCAGTGAATGGTTCAGTGAATTCTGGGTACCTGAAATTGCGTCTCACGTTGAACCAATCATGATTAGTGAAAGTGATTGTCGCATTTTTTGTAAAATTGTACACTGCAATAAGAAAACTTTTAAAATTCTCTCAACTTCTAAACGAAGTACATATTGACATGAAATTTGTCGAATTACTTCAAGTTCATTCTATAAGATTGGACCCATTTTCACTTGAAGTGCGTCACTTCCCACTTAGTCGAGTCGTTGATACCCTTGAAATGAACCAAATCCTATTTAATTGCCGATCGATGATGTACACACGTGTGAAGTACGGATTTACGAGAAAATGTGAAAAATTCATGGGATCCAAAGGGATATTTTTTATATGAAACGACCTAAAAATCCAATATGCTATCATCTTGTTGGTTGTCGGTGAATTGGTTTGACAGATAGTACAGTTGTGTTTTGTTTATGACATGGGATTGAAGACATTATAAAAGTGAGGTTATGTACATTTTGGTGGCAGAACCTATCTTGTTATACTACTAATGTGACATTGTCAACAAACTGATTGATGCCCGGTTTCTGAAAGCATAGATATGGAACCAATAAGGCTATCGGTTCCATAAAGTACCAAAAACAGTTTCTGAAACGTTCGACAGAGGTTATCGATTCAATAAGTGCTCACACAAGTTATCGGACCATTACGGTGCGATAAATTCTGTGACGCAGGCGCACTGTGGTGTGTGGAACAACGACGACCAGCATCAATTTAGGTTAGAATAATAACTGCTCGCTAACCTTTATCTGTGCCGCTTGCCATAAGTGAAACGTGAAACAGTTTTGAAAATTAGCAATAAATAGGAATTATTCAAATGGGAACAGCACTTCTTCAGATGAAGAAGTTATTGATTTCCTGAATGCCGCCGAAGTACGGCGACAGCTCAGACAACGCTTTAAACTTTGTAGCACCGCCATCACTCAAAACAAGTAGGGTTATCTGTAGACGAAACTGCATTTTTGACAGTAACCGTAATTTCTGTCATTCACAAAACGCGCATTTCTACGCAAATATGACGTTCCGAGATTATCTCCATATGTGTTACAATAGAAAAATTGCTTGTCGATCCAATACTTATTGAATCTATAACTTACAGAATGAATTCTTTCAGAAACGGCACTACACTTTATGGGTTCAATAACTTTATGGAACCTATAGTTATTGAATCGATAAGAGAATGTACTAGAAACCGGGCATAAGACAAGTAAAATTCAAGGCCCAAAGAATGAAGTAATAGCACAAAAAGGAATCTTTAAGAGGATAGAAATAGAAGACTTTGCCCTAATGCATCTAGAGCTTCTAGAGCACAATTAAAAGATTGAATCTCAGAAAGATCTTAGCTTCTTCTTCTTTCTCTGTCGACTAGGATTGCTCCTGTTTGACCATCTTTATTCGGTTTCTGTAGTGGTTGTTTGCCAGCTTTCCTCCCATCATTTGGGTGGCCTCCCTTGGGGCCTACCTTTCAGTAGTCTCTCCATAGCCATTCTGTCTACGTGTTGGTTCCATTGCATTCGCATGGTTGTCACAAATCGGTTAATGCTCTGTATATCACATTGTTCTCATAAAACCTCTATCCCTTAGTGAGACACCTTTTATTGCTCTACGTAGTTTCATTTCAATGTTATTTATTTTTTGTTTTGTTCTTCTAGTATTGGCTCTTGTTTCTGCTGCATATGTTAGAATTGGCCTCACCACTGTTTTGTATAACTTCATCTTGCTTCGCACTATCATATATTCCATATTGCTTCATAAAGACATCCGCTCATTCTCGCTGCTTTATTTGCCTGTGTTATCACATCTGTTATAATATTCCTACTGCTCGTCACTTTTACTCCCAGGTAATTGAATGTCATAATTATTGTATTATTCTGTTCTCTAATTCCAGTTTGGATCTTCTGGTGCTCTACTTATCACTCACTTATTGAAATCATCATGTTCAATCTTTTTGAGACAATATTGAAAGTATGAAGCAATCTTTGCAAGTCGTCCTCGTTGCCCGCTATAAGAACTGCGTCATCTGCATAGCGACTATTGTTAATTTGTGTGGCCCCATTTTGTAGCCTTCTTCTTCTTGCATGTTGTGAATCATCTGTTCCTTGATAAGATTGACCAGTAAAGGGCTGAGTGAGTCTCCTTGTCTAATTCCAGATTTTATAATTATCGGATCTGTTGTTATAACCTTTATTGAGTTGTTTCCGTTAATAATATCTTTAGTCGATTTGATTATATTGGGGGTGCATGTCTTGGTCTTTTAATATTCTTAGGATGCCATCGTTTGTACTCCGTTGAAGGCATTCGTCAGCTCAACATAGCATAGATATGCCGATTTGTTATAATGGATTGATTTTTCTACTAGTCATCTTATTATAAATGATGCAACTACTGTATTTCGGTTCTTTCTAAAGCCGTGTTGTGTCATACTTAGCAACATTGGAAATAACATCGACTCGACTTTTAGGAAATTGGTTGAAATCAACTGTGTGGAGCCTTCACAACATTCAAGACAAGTGCAAATCGCATTTGTGTCATTTTGGGACAATATATCTTGAAATCCAGTAGTAGATTATAATTTTCAGATACATCAAATATTAACGACATTCGTCAATAGGCATTCTTCTATTTTAAAAATTGACCATTATTCGATTTACCCTCTCCACTTTTATATGGCCTCCTATGACAATCCCGATAACCTAAGGATTCCAACACGGGTCGCAGGTACATCTAAATCTGTTCAAACGTTGGAACAAACATGCCCACACCCTAAACGTAATATCCAAAACTATTTTACACAGTTCTGTAATAATGCATAATTAATTACCTATCAGGCCCCTTAGTAACAAATATTTCAACATGGGGAACACCTGGAAACGTTACCATGGAAATGTTTGGATTCGGAAAATAAAGGTCAAGGTAGTGGGGGAGGGGTCAAACAGAAAATCCCCAAAATTACATAAGGAATCAGGCACGACCACGACAATCGAGTGATGGAAATTTAAAAAAAAACCAAAAGGGATATACCATCGGAAATATCACTTCGAATGCAAGTGTGTTCCGTTATACCCAATTTATATCACAACTTGAATGACATCAAATAGGTACATCATTTTGCTTTGTATCGGGTGTTTTTTTAAATTTCACCCCATAGTAGGCTGTGGATCGGGTTTGTGAATGCGCCTTACTAAAAACTGTCAAAATTGACATAACCTCACTTTTTTAATAAAAATTGAACTGCTCCAATCAGTTAACAGTGTCTTGAAAAAGACAGCTCACTCATCTACGCCTAATTAATAGAGCCAAGCTGCTTTTTCAAGACACTAGTAACTGATTGGAGCAGTTTCAATTTTTATTAAAAAAGTGAGGTTATGTCAATTTTGACATTTTTTAGTAAGGCGCATTCACAAACACTATCCACAGCCTACTATGAGGTGAAATTTAAAAAAAAAACACCCGATATTATCTCTGTAGAATGAGCAAATTTTCCTATATGGAAAAATTGGTAATCAAAGTTTATAGGTCCCTGGAAACAATTTAACGCATTAATTGAAACAATTCGACTGAACGGAATATCTCGAATAAAATGACGTACCGAGAGAGCCCGAGCGAAGCACTAGAAAGTTTACAAGATTCTGTGGAAATCGAACGACTCATCGGTAAATTAGATTAGTAGTTAGGGTGTGCTTGTAATGGGGACAACCTGTTAGTATATTTAAATATATCCATGTCTATTTATAGAGCAAGACGGGCAAGACCGGCATGTCTTACAAATAGACGGAAATGTTGCTGCATGTAAATGCATACAATAGCATAGTTTTGGAATGTTTCAAATTTGTAGTGAGTCGTGTCGAGGGTGGAATATTAATATTTGAAATTTAATGAACCTAATGAACTAATTCTCACTCCTGGGGCTACAATGTTTAAAGCCTATAACGTTTATTAGGTGCGGTTGGCACTTAAAATGGTTTTAATTAAAATTTGAGCCCATTTCGATTCTCCTCGGATCGTTAGAAAGTTGTGCGAACGCCAGTAAAACGTGTAATTCTCGTGGTGGCGCTGGCGTCGGGGGTAAAAACCTACAAACATAGCAACCTACGAGTAACTACAAAGCATGTTAATTACTTGAAATATGATTTAACATGTCCACCTAGACACCTCCCGAGGATAATATGACACTTTGGGACGTGCTAAACCGTCGAAGTGGATTAATAAAGGAACGGAACCATGACGGAACCGCGTTGTTGTCGTGGTGGCGCTAGCGTCGCAGCGAGGGGGTAACAAACGCATAATCGCAATTACGCCGTATGAACACGCAAACTTTTAACGGGATAAACAGGAATGGCAAGTCCCCAACAAAAGACGCGTCTCGCAATTAAGTCGTCCCGACCGCGTGGCAATTACATTACTCCAAATCATTCACATTCACTCACCGTTCGGTGTGGCGGACATGTCGACTGGGCGCCTCGTCGTCCCCCGGGGTAACGTCCTTTAAGAATCGCACGCACGCAGCAACTTTCCTCTCCCTGGCGGAATCTCCCCCAGGTGCGCTCTCTCTCTCTCTCTCTCTCTCTGCGAGAAGGCGGAAACGCGACTCGCACCACTCACGTGTCCCTTTTCCCTGCCGGTGAGGCTGCTGCCACCCTCGCTACCGTACGTTACGAGAATCCGCTACTGTTCGTCACGTTCTTTATCGTTTTCGCACGTGAAACGCGGCCAGCTGAGAACGCGACGTCCGTCCCAACGAATGCCATAATACGAAATGCGAAGAAGAAAAGAAAAGAACCAGCAACGCAGCGACCAGCGATGGGAGCACAGAACACAGACACGGAACATGTTTTACTCACATTCACTCACGGGATGGTCCACGGAACATTGAAATAATCTCCCCTGACCCCCTGACCCTTTTGCCGGGAATATTTAAAAGGTGAGAAGACGAATCCCTGGGGGTAAGTCATTCGTCCAGTCAATCGAATTTGAAATAAGATAACTGGTAGGTAGGTAATAAAGTTTAACAACAATGCATAAACGTCATGATAGATAGTCCTGAAGATGTCATTGTTCAATTTGGGACTATTCTCGAGAGAAAGGTCACTTTTCGAAAAAGATTCCTTATGCTAGGAAAATCGAGGTTTTAGTCCCTTAGATCATTGCTACACCACGCCACACATTGTTCGACCTTCGCAAATCCAGCCTTGCATTATAACATCAATAATTGTTGTGTTCTTGACACAGCTCTAATTTATTTAAGTGACTTTCTTGTTGTCCTTTTTAGGGTCGGTCACATGAATTGATCTTCGCCAAAAAACGCCTATGGTCTGCGAAGCCATTCCTTCCTCCCTTTGTCCCTATAGCCGTTTCCTGAACTGAATGGATTGCTTTGGATTGGTTAGAAAAATTCGGGACGGGTTTGGGACCGACGAGATACGTCTTCCGTCTCGCGTCAGTCAAGTTGAAATTTCCTTGGTAGCGTCAAAAATTTTTGCGTGGATACTCCGCCTCGAAAATGGCGTTCTGGAAGCTCCTGAGGGTCCTGTCGCAGTCCGTCGTCTTCACCATCTTCTCCACCCCCATGTTCATGTGCGAGGCGGCTCTCATGGCGCTCGTGGTCTTCCTCAACTGCTCGGTCGTCTACTTGACGGGCGAGTGGTTCGAGTACATGGACGACTTGAGCACGGAGGAGTTCCAGAGGCAGCAGGCCAAGATAACAGGTCTAAATTAACTTGCGAGAGTGAAATGTTGTTAGTTCGTGTAAGTGCAAACTGGCAGCTTTTCACTCATTGTACCCTTTCACACGAGTAGCCGTTTTTGGTTGAAATTTCCGCGGTTTCCGTTGCGATTCCAGAACTCATAAGGTGCATGAACGAGCAGGCCGCCGAAGCAGCGAAGCCCAAGAAATCGAAGAGCAAGTTTTCACTCCGAAACGCGAACAGGATGAAACGACATCAATTAATGAAAAAGTAATTGACTTGATTGCATTATAATCGCACTTCAACTCGCTCTCTCTTCCAGGGTGCGTTTCCTCCTGAGGACGACCCCGAGCGATTTCGTAGTGCTAGAGAAGCAGAGGCACCGGGAAACGGTGAAGCTGATGGCCTTTCTTTACTCTGTCGGCTCGCTTCTAGAAAGGAATGACGAATGGGAACTGACAGCACCGTCTGAGTTGTCCATGGGGAACAGCGTTGTTTCGGTGTACAAGAACATCGAAATGAGGTAAGAAGTAACCAATCTAGAAAGTTGAAAAGCGACAAAACATGACATAGGGCCTTTATTGTGGCTTTTATTCGAATGTCGATCCAAACTGCTCTAAGCTCCGAAGCGAGCATAATGGCTATACGGACTTTATCCACTGCTGCACGGAATAAGCACTGAATACCTAATATTACGATATTCGGGTCGTATTTGGAGAAAGTATGGACCTGTTGAGGTTATGTCATTTAAGGCGGTGATATATTGCAGTCAAATGATGCTCTATCTATTGGAAATGATTCGTTCGTTCGTTTTCAGGAGCAGTCGTCACATACCAGCCAAGTGCAGCTCCTCCTCGTTCCGCGAGGAGCAGTTTACGAGCGAGTCAGGGATGAGTTCCAGGATCGTCCACATCAGTTCCAACGAGAGCGTCACCATCACGCGCGGGAACAAGTCCAGCACTTCTTACATATAACGGGCGGTCTGTGCGGCGACTCGAAAGTTTGCGTTCATAAATGTTTTAGATTTTGGAGTGATTTCATTCGGTTTCCCGCGGGATTTACCCAATTTCCGCACCCGTATTGTTGGTTGCATAAGCATCGGCGATGAGCGCTCCTCGGAACAGTAATAAATTTTACGTTCCGTGTACTTAACCTAAAAACACTATCAAAAATCAAAACAACCCTCGGGAGTCTTCTTTTATTTATTTCCGAGTTGAAGCATGGTAAAGTTCAGTCTGCAGGTAAGTGCGACCCTCGAGGGTGTCGAGGAGATCCACACGAACCACCCGGAGTACAGCTATTTAGTGAAAATAAAGTGCACCAGCTGCGGAGAGGCTTCGGATAAATGGCACGCGATCTGCGAGTCCCAGACCGTCGAGGGGAAGACCGGTCGATCCCAGAACCATTTCCTCGCAAAGTGCAAGCTGTGCGGCAGGGAGAACACCATGGACATCGTCGACGGTACCAACGGTATGGCACGACGGCGATACTAAGCAAGAATATGGATCGGATACTGATGCTGTTGATGAGTTGTAGTACCCAGTAACATTACTCGTTTTAACACAAGTTTTATTTCATTAGAAGAATCAAATTCATACTTAAGCACTTCATTTGTACTAGATATCTACATTCTTCTGTTAGTGTTAATTTTCACTGTTATCACATATTTTAGGGAAATACAGTAACGACGATCAGGGCAAGTTCAAGTCGATCTTAACGTTCGATTGTCGAGGGATCGAACCCGTCGCCTTCTCGGCCGGCGAAGGTTGGATAGCGAAGTCGGAGAGCAGCGGCAAAGTGTTCGACAACGTCGATCTGACCGAAAACGAATGGGTGGAGTATGACGAGAGGAGCAAATTGTCCATCGGTGTTTACGATTTCGAATCTAAGTTCGTTCCAGTTAAATAAAGTTATTATAGCAATGATACTGGTTTGATTAATTACCTGGTGTACTAGAGGTTCTTTCAGTATGTCGATTGGTACAGGATTTTGATTCTAACGATGACAATGATTTTAATAGTACCTAATGATATATCTATGAACAAAACTTTTTATTAGATAAGTTCCAATCGTTGAGTTATATCTAGGCCAAAGAATATTTGTTTCTCAATTACGTAATACTTGAATGTTACTAATCTTTAATAAACATAATACACATTTTGTTTCTCCACCGAATGGAAAGTTAAGTTAATTAAATTGAATCAATGAACTCCAAGATAAACTAACAACTAGAGCGCCTCAGTTCTATTATTACACAATCTATGAATGAGGTGTCGTAATGACCACTTACTCATTCGGTTTGATACACCATAATAACATTTAATTAAACATGATTGCACAATTGAGCGGTAGGTTGGTGCGTATGGTCTTATTGCCCAACGAGGGTCAAGGGCTCGAACGATTTTATTTTACTAGTGACGTGTGTGATTGTTTTCAAGAAAATCCATGAATAAGATTTGCAAAATTGATCATTGCCATTACATATATATGTACATGTATGTTGATATTGTGAATTTTAATTTGTTGCTACGCGACAAATCTTTGCAAAGTCATAAAGTAGGTACATGCTACACGTAAGAAAAATGCGGAAAGGCGTTAATGTTCGGCGAGATCTAGCACCCACTCTTCGAAATGATATTTATTGGGATGCGACTGATAAGTTTTACAAAATCTGTAACTGAACTATATGCATTTGTTTTTCTGTAATTATTAGGTACATGAAGACAGATGTAGCTGTGTAGATTCGGCTAGGTACCTTGAACTATGCAAATCGAAAGTATCTTCAACTTAAAAATCGTGCCAAGGATCGATTTATATATACGGAACTGAACGGTTCACAGGTATGATGATCTTCAATTTTATGAATTGACGGTAGTAGGCCAAAGTGAAAAAAGGCTTGTAAATAAGTAGATTTTCCTTAAGGAAACTCGAAACTAAAGTTTTTAATGAAATATGACGCTGTTAATAAAATGGGAAAATAATGTTTATATTAGAAAATCGGTGGTTTCGCAACAAAAGTGGAAAATTTACATACAAGCACGTACATAGAATATACAATTAAATAAGTTTTAACACATTTCAATAGTAGGTAAATACTTTACACAGAATGGTTTTTAGCATTTCGTATGGACTCATTTCTGAAAAACAAAAGATTAATAAAAACGTGTAAAATGGACACATTTGTATATTTCTTTTTTACTAGTTTATGTAATATTCAAAGTGTTTTATACCTCCAATAATTTTCTTTTTCATTTTTGCACTTACGTCGTAACATCGAACAAAACATATTTCAAGGATTTATTGTTAGGCAATCCTAGAAGAAACTAAAATAAATATAACGATAACACATCTATTATAAAAGCCCAAAGGAATTTTCAAGAACTTAATAATTATTATTATTAAAGAACACGAATTGTACTTTAATCGATTTATTAACATTGTGAAAGGAATCAAAAAGGTTGTTCAGGACTGTCTGAAGACAATGAAGATGCAAGCCCAAAGCCAAAAACCTAGGTTTCTCAAACATTTTACAAAAATTCATAACTTTTTGGAAATTCCAAGGGGCTCGAAGATAATCGTAGAACACTTTTCAGTACTAAATTTTAGGTGAGTAACCTAAAAGACACGAAAGTACTTACAGGGTGATGACCTATAAAACGCAAGACCGTTAGATTTGATTCCCAGGGAGAACTTAAAGATCTATATAAGTTCAGATTTTTTCTAAATAACGTTCAAGAAGTTTGACTATCTCGTTTGCACAAGCCCAATGGTAACCTGTTTTTTTAAGTGTCTGTAGAGACTTCCTTAAGTTTCATCATAATTGAGGATGATCTTTTATAGCACTTTTGGTACTTAAATTTTAAGTGCGAATTTAAAAAAACTTAGAAGTGTGTTCAGAGGGACCTAAAAAAAGATAATTATATTTGAATCAAAGAGAAAACTGAAAGATCCATATAAATACACATTTTTTCTATATAACCGAGAAGTGTAACACGATTTCAGAAGGACTTATGGCGTTTACACAAGCCTAATGGCCACCTAATTTTTTTTAAGTGTCCTTAGGGCTTATCTGAAGTTCCACGAGAATCGAGGACAATCCTAGACCACTTTTGGCACTCTAATTTTAAGTGCGAATTTTAAAAGACCAAAAATGGGTTCAGGGTGGCTTAAATAAAGTAAGATAATTAGATTTGAGTCCTAAAGAGAACTTAGAGATCCATATTGGTTCAGATTTTTTTCTAAATAACCTTTGAGAAGTCTGACATAATTCCAGAAACAATTTTAGCAATTTACCAAGTCCAATGGTAACCTAAGCTTTTTTTGAGTGTCTATAGAGACTTTCTGAACTTATATCACGATCGAGGACGATCTTCCATAAGTTTCATCATAATTGAGGATGACCTTATACCACTTTTGGCACTTAAATTTTAATTACGAATTTTAAAAAACTTAGAAGTGTGTTCAGAGGGATCTAAAACGCAAGATAATTATATTTGAATCCCAGAGAGAACTGAAAGATCCATATAAATACACATTTTTTCTATATAACCGAGAAGTGTAACACTATTTCAGGAGGACTTACACAAGGCCAATGGCTACCTAATTTTTTTTAAGTGTCCTTAGGGCTTATCTGAAGTTCCACGAGAATCGAGGACAATCCTAGACCACTTTTTGCACTCTAAGTTTGAGTGCGAATTTTAAAAGACCAAAAATGGGTTCAGGTTAGCTTAAATAATGTAAGATAATTAGATATGAGTCCTAAAGAGAACTTAGAGATCCATATTAGTTCAGATTTTTTTCTAAATAACCTTTGAGAAGTCTGACCAATTCCAGAAACAATTTTAGCAATTTACACAAGTCCAATGGTCACCTAAGCTTTTTTTAAGTGTCTATAGAGACTTTCTGAACTTATATCAAGATCGAGGACGATCTTATACCTCGTTTGGCACTAAAATTTTAAGTGCAGCTTTTAGAAGATAGAAAAGTAAGTTCAGAGTGACCTTAAAACCCAAGATAATTATATTTGAATCCGACGAGCACGGTTCATGTAAGTCCAGATTTTTCCAAATAACCTTCAGGTATCTGATACAATTCCAGAAGGAATTATAGCAATTTAAACAAGCCCAATGATAACCTAAGTTTTTTTTATATAGTTATTTTTAATATATCCTTCAGGTATCTGACACTATTCCAGAAAGGATTATTAGCGTTAGCACAAGACCAATGGTAACCTAAGATTTTTTTAAGTGTCTATTAAGACTTTCTGAACTTCTACCACGATCGAGGACGATATTATATATCTTTTGGCACTTAAATTTTAAGTGCAGATTTTATAAGATAGAAAAGTAAGTTCAAGGTGACCTTAAAACCCAAGATAATTATATTTGAATCCGGAGAGAACGGTTCATGTAAGTCCAGATTTTGCCAAATAACCTTCAGGTATCTGACGCAATTCCAGAAAGAATTATAGCAATTTACACAAGTCCAATGGGAACCTATGCTTTTTTTATGTGTTTGTAGAGACTTTCTGAACTTCTACCACGATCGAGGATGATCTTACACCTCTTTGGGCACTTAAATTTTAAGTGCGGATTTTACAAGACTGAAAAGAAGGTTCAGGGTGACTCAAAAACCCTAGATAGGTAATTATATTTGAATCCAGAAAGAACGGTTAATATAAGTCCAGATTTTTCCGAATGTCCTTCAGGTACCTATTTGACACAATTCCAGAAAGGATTATAGCGTTAGCACAAGTCCAATGGTAACCTAAGTTTCTTTTTAAGTGTCTATAGAGACTTTCTGAACTTATACCACGATCGAGGAGGATCTTATACCTCTTTGGGCACTTAAATTTTAGGTGATGGTTTTAATAGATCCAAAAATGTATCCAGAGGGTCCTGGAGGACTTAAGATACTGGGGTGTCACTTCTACAGATATTGTAAAGAACCATATTATCTTTTCTTAGGGTACGCCTCCACTTCCAGAACCCATTACGCGAGCCGCAACGTCAAGGCGAAACCATCTAGAGTCCATCCAATGTCACCTAACCTGGAAGTGATCTCACGACGGAACCGCCGTAGGTAATTATATTCAATGGAAATTGCGGGCCGTACCAATAAAAATTCCCAATTCCCGCCGAAGGTACTCATTCGAGCATCGGCCGCCACCGAAATAAGGTAAATTTCACACTTTACCCTCAGGTTCTCGAAACCAAAGGTGCTACACCACACGGAAGCATGGAGAAGACGTCCAAAGTGGTGACGATCACCGAGGCCCAAAAGGACGGGTCCTACGAGAGGATAGGCACGGATTTCACTTACAAGAGGGAGATCGTGTGGCTGAACGTGGTGGTGTTCGTCGTCTTGCACACGGGAGCACTTTACGGGATAACGTTGATACCAAAGGCTAAGATCTTGACAATAATATGGGGTAAGTACCTAACAAGACTGAAAATTGACGTTTCGCATTGATCCAGGACTTTTTTAACTGCATGTATTTTATCTTTATGAAAACTACTTTACTAAATTGTAAATTCAAAATTTGAAGTGTTTACTAAACTCGTATCTTGGAATATAATTATTCATCCACTAACTTATTCGAGACGAGCTTAATTTTAATTCCTCATTGTAAATTTGGACCCGAACATTTTATATTTTAAATTTGATTTCCATTTAAACTACAAATCAAGTTACAAATTTAATACTAGTGAATACACCGAAATTGTGAAATTGGAGAAGTATATTAGTTTCCAATTCTAATCCCATCTTAATATGTGCACCAATTATCACTGGAAAATTGGAAAAGTTTATTATTTTTTGAAAAATCGGTAATTAAAAAGTTTAAAAATGACGTTTGCATTCAAGTTCGACAAAATTGTGAAATCAGGAATATCTATCCAGTTCTTTCACTTATATTTTATTAGCTGCACGAAATAATATTAAAAAAATGACGGTGTGTAACATCCTAAGAGTTTCTCATATGGCCGGACGAAATATTCATGACAACATTATCACCGTTTTATACTTTTATAAAATAAATTTGGTATTGAATATCTCTTATTAGTAAATATTTCTTTTGGTATATGTATGTTAGATGACAAAGGTTTCTCAAAAATGTTTTTGAATACAACTATCTCTATAGAAACGACAAATAAAATTACTTATGTAATACAACAACAACAAATTTCAATGTCCATACTACAGTTAGACAGAACAATTACTCTACTAATCGATGCACTTATAGGACAATTCTGGATAAAAATGTTTCAATTAAAAGGTATAGGCATTAAACAGCTAACTTAAGTTATGAGATTTGGTATAAATTACCTACCAAAACCGTTTTAAAGAAAATTGTACAACAAAATAAAAATTCTTTAGAATAAAACTGCCCTTTAGGACAATTTTAGGAAAAAATATTTTTGATAAAAATTTTACACATTTAATAAGTTAATTCAAATACAAAGTTTAGTGAAAACATTCAAAGCCTTTTTTAAAACAAAATTGAGAAAGTGGAAATGTTCAAGAGTAAAGTGCCTTTTACGGAGGATTTACAAAAAAAATGTTTCAGATAAAAGTTGTAGCCATTGGTTAGTTTAGCTCAAATCTAAAACTTGGTAAGAATTGGTAAAACAGTTTTGGAGAAAATGGAGAAAAACTGATAGTTCAAAAAAGTAGGACCTTCGCAGAAGATCAGTCAAGATAACGATAACGGCAATCAATAAGAATTGAATAGTGAAGTAAACAAACGAAGTTAAAAAAAAGGTTGGACCAGTTTTTGCGATAATCCAAAAAAATCTGGAAAACCTAAAAATTACTAGCAAAACGCCCTTTGCCCTTAACTGATTATGATGAAATTTATGTAGTGCTCGAGTTTTCAGGGGACCTAGCCTAAATACAAATTGTCAACTTTCCACTATTTGTAGTTTCTGAGAAAACGTTGACCACATACATGACCACATATGTGACATACAAGACATGAACACACATAGACATGTTTCCAAAAACATGTTTTTCGAACTCAGTGGACCACAAAACGTCCAGAAATGCCAATATCTCAAATTCCAAAAATGGAAACATATATATCTTTTATTATGAATACGTTTTAATTACCTCATGCCTTATACACTAACGATAACTCTCCTTTTATCCTAGTAATCTTCGTTGGTTATGCCTCTGGTCTCGGTATAACAGTAGGAGCTCACAGACTGTACGCCCACAAATGTTTCAAGGCGACCATGCCCGTCCGGTTTGTCTTAATTTGTCTCCAAACGATCGCAGGACAGGTTAGTGGAATTCATGATATTTCTTCCCTTTGGGAAAAATCTGAATTAGTTGATAATTATTTCTATCAGTTGAAGTATTTTGACAAAAGTTAAATAGGATTTCAAAGTACTTAAAACAAATTTAAGCTAGATTTGTTTTAATATATATTAGACATTTATACAGAGAAAAGTCAATGTATGATTTAAAGTATCTTTGGCGCCGCCACAACTCTAACAGTTTCTCAATGATATTAAAGGACAGTAAATCGTAATAATTTGGATGTAATAACTTAATTTATTTAATTTCAATTTAAACACCAAAATCGTTATCTCATATTACTGTTAGTCATTTCGTACTAATTACAGGCACTTCAACGAATGTAATGAACTGCCAATTATGATTACACATAACATAGAAGCTTATACCAAAACAAAAACCAACGAAATTATAATATTTCATCATTTATAGCAAGCAAAAGTACTAAAATTTACACTAGTTTAAACTTTAAACGAATGTATATGTAACGAAATTAAATCTAATTTATAACATTCACGCAAACGTAGTGAAAACGTCATCAATCACCCGATAAAAGATACTAAATTTACAATATCGTTTAATTTTGGTATTGTTACTTAATCCGTATAAAATTAAATTACAATTCGCTGATTTGCAGTTTAGTATTGTTTCCAGAAACTACGAAACAAATTAATAAAATCAATTAACTAAATTTGCGCAAATACACAAACAATCTTGATTGCCCGATCAAGCTAGTCACTTTCCTAGAAAGTGAAAACTATTGCAAAACAGAATAGGGACAATATGTATTAACGAACTTATACTACATAAAAATAGGAACGGAATAACAAGTGCATGTTTCTCAAAATTGTCAACAGCTCGTAATATGTAAAAGAATATAAAGTACATTCACTTTGCGTTTTTGGCGAATTTCCATGGCTTCAATTAATTACAATTATAGTAGGAGTTGTTATATTTTTTCAACTACCTGAGGCCAATGGCCAAAGCAAACAATGAACTTGGTAAAAGGAAGAACAAAACTTCGTCCAGGGGGGACTGTTGATCTTAAATATGTTCGAAACTATTTTGAACGTTTCATAGTTCAAAGTTATTAGGAGTTGTTTCGATCTAAATGGAGGTTCCATACTTCCACTTTCGCTTATAGCAACTACCCATAGTAACAGCCCTTGGAATTACGTCAGCTACCTAAAACAAAGGATATAGGTACACCAGAAATATGATTGTCAAAAGCAGAAAGAATGAATACTGCTTGAATCCCAAGTAGTCAGACATACTTAATTCAAGAAGTACTGCCACTACTACTGCTACTGTCATAAATCACTTATCTAATTGTCCGGCTTTTTCCAGAACTGCATGCACGAATGGGTACGAGACCACAGGCTACACCATAAGTACAGCGATACTGATGCAGATCCTCACAACATCAACAGAGGTTTCTTCTTCTCCCACGTCGGCTGGTTGCTGAGCAGGAAACATCCACTTGTCAAGTCTAAGGGCAAAGGCTTGGACATGTCCGATCTGGAAGCCGACAAACTGGTGATGTTCCAGAAGAAGTAAGTGATTTCTGTGATTTTGCGCACTTAGTGATGATCTATGATGATTGATTTGCTACTATGGATGGAATGAAATGAATAAACGATGTGGCAATGTAATTACTTTAATTATGTAGATCATTGCTATTGCTGAAAGATTGTTATTGTCTCAATTAATCTATTTTAGCATTAACATTCAATATCAGATTATTTTGTTGTAATTCCTAAATTTTAATATATAAATTGGGACCGTTTAGGTATGAAAATTTAATATTCATAACCTCCTCTCCCTTTTGAGCTTTTGCAGAATTTTCAATTGCTCCTATCTCCTCAACTACTCGTCCTATCTTCGCGAAACTAAAGTTTGTTATAATCAGCGACGTCTGATCTATAAAAACGAGGCATAAAATGGGTAAATGTGATAATGACATTTCCAGCAGCAAAGTAATCTACTTCTGAACGTTCTTAAATTTAACTTAAGTTTTGTATTAAAAACTTTGGTAACGATGCTTTCTCTGTTTCCATAGATATTATGTATATTTATACTTTCTGTTGGCTGTAATCTTTCCGGTCGCCGTTCCCGTCTACTTCTGGAATGAGGACCTCACCTACGCATACCTCTCGTACTTAGTGAGATACGGCGTGATATTGAACGGCACGTGGTGCGTAAACAGCGTTGCGCACATGTACGGGACGAGACCTTTCGATAAGTAAGTAGAGAAGTATGATATCGCGCAGGTGACTAACAATCCTTTTACGTTGACAACAACTATTTGATTAAAAAGGTTGAAATGATTGAATGTCATATTCGAGATTTAAAATCGGCTTGATTCTAGAGAAAGAGTGTAACAATTCCGTAAGGATAATATCACAGAGGATTAATGTAACTAGAATCAAGGTTTTCATAAGAAATTATCTGATATAAGACTAAATGAACCTTTTTAACAACATCACTTTAACAATCATTGTAACTATATATATATATATATATATATATATATATCAAATAATCAAATTATAGGTAAATAATATATTTCTGCACTCCACATGCTCGACTATGGTATCTCATGTAACACGCTCTTTCGTTCCTCTTTTTCTATCTATGTGTAATATATAACTATCTCTTTTCTGTTGGAAAAAATAGACCGGTGGAGAGGGAAGACCCTGTGTGCTGTTTCTTTCTCTTTCTCTCCGTATATATCGCTGTCTCTTTCTCTTTTTCGCTATCTCTCACTCTCTATATCAGAAAAATAGCAGTACAAAACTTACATGGTATACCGTACCTATAAGTATATACTTACATATATTATGTATATACATATATACATGGACTCGCTTATATTCCGCATATGTATATAGGTATAGTGTATATAGTTATAACACGCGTTTGGACATACGATGACACACAGAGTAACAGATTTCATGATGACACCAAGTCGAAGACCTTACCCCATCTAAAAACGTTTATTTCTCTCACATTTACGATATCACCTTTACGAATAACTTGAAATTTCCGCCACAGGTCGCTCATCCCGGTCGAGTCCCCCTTCGTCTCGTCCCTCACCTTCGGCGAGGGCTGGCACAACTACCACCACAGCTTCCCGTGGGATTACAGGGCGTCAGAGTTCGGCGCGAAGTACAACCCCTCGGCTCGGGTGATCGAGCTGCTCGCCTCGTTCAATCTGGTCTACGACCTGAAGACGACCTCCAGGGAGATGGTCGAGTCGAGGGCGACGAAGAAGGGCGACGGCTCCCATCCCGTCTACGGGACCGGGAAGGGAGAGCTGGCGATGCGCAGCGCGTTCGCCGAGAACTGCGCAGCCAGTAAACTGCAGGTGTGCTCGTGATGGTGGAGCGGGAGTCGTTTGCGGCGGCAATGGTACGAGGGAACGTAGCGGATACCGCGATGATAAATGAGGTTTTAAGGGCTATGGGTTGGTCGAAGGAGGAGGAGGCGAGGTTTCCTCGTTAATCTTCAGCGTGTTGGAGGTGACCTGCCTTCTGTATTCTTCTGCTTTACTTCATAGTTTCCTTGCTTCATCTCTCCGGATCTGTCTTGATCACTCCCCTTCACTTGCCTCCTTGACTTGGGGCACTACTTGCATTAATCTTTTGCCCTAGGTATCTACTGCAATCTTCTGGTCATCGAAGTTGTCGCCCTTTCTTCCATACCTATTGCTTTTCTCCTCAGTTTTGTTGCTTCATCTATCCAAATCTCTCTTGATCATTCCTCTTTACTTGCCTCCTTGGCTTCGGGCGCTACTATCATCAATCTCTTGCCCGCGTATCCACTGCAATATTTTGGCCATCGAAGTTGTCGTTTTTTTCCATATCTTCTGCTTTACTGCACAGCTTTCTTGTTTAATCTATCCAGATCCCTCTATCACTCCTCTTTACTTGTCTCCTTGGATTCGAACACTACTTACATTAATATTTTACCCTACATATCCACTGCAACCTTCCGGCTGAAGAAGTTGTGCATTTCTTTCAAAGTTTCGACAAGTATAATAGTAGTATGGGTACTGACTATAGTATACTGATATAGTATATAGCATATAGTGACTGTAGTATAGTAGTATAATGGTAGTATGCCTTGAAGCCCAACTTCCTGTCATTTACAAATTTTCGAAAAAAAAAAAAAATGCAAATCCCATAGTATTTCTGTCTTGTCTTGCTTAATCACTAGGATTTAATCTTTATATTTATACTAGCAAATTATTGATGAGTTTATTTGTTATGTGTAAGTAATCTTTTTCCGTGGCTACTTGATGTTCGAATTGCATATCCCATTCAACTTGATTATCAATAGCTTATCAATCACTATGCTATCAATAGATTGCAGTCGATGAGCCAGACATTACAGCTTGAATAGTGAGTTAGTTTTCGTACCGTTCTATCAAATGTCTCTACACTATTATATAATTGTTCAGTAAGTTAATTGCACTCCTCGTATCGTCTTAATAAACTGTAATGACGTTCTACAGGGCGAATTGAAAACCTTCATGACTTATGTGATTGGTGCTTTTAGTGTCTCACTTATCATTGCCGTTGCTGTACTCGTTCGAAATCTCCATTTTAACTCTACAGGTAAAATGTCGTAATAAGGCTTTTTTAGGAAAACGTTGTTATACAAAACCGGTGTTAAATGGACTTTTTGTTACGTTGAACTGACCTGGTGTCACTGTATATAATTTATGTATGTAATTACCCAGTTAATAATAAAAAGAAGTATATTGAAGTGTTGAGTAAAGTTATTTAAACGTGTCTTATATTATTTGATTAGAATGATATTTGGACAGCTTAAAGAGAGTTCACTGAATCTTACTTGTGTTGTAATGAGGTCCATCACGTACGATTGGCCGAAATGTAAGCGTCTTGTGGGAGAGTTACTTACATCCAATTTCAACACCAAAGGGAAGAAAATATGGCCGTTGTTGGCAAAGTGTGATAGGTAACAAAACAGTTATTCATAGGAGTATCAATAATATCTAAGGGTCACAGGGAAGGAACACATTTAAATCAGGGACGATTAAAGTTATTTAGAACTACTTTTTTAATGGAGTAAAATACCCTGAAAACATAGCTTGATTATTTACAAAAACTTAAATCGATCACTTATGTTTTATACAAATCAAGTTTAAAAACATTTAATATCTTGGAGACCTTCTCAAAAGTGCTGATGGCGAGGAAATATTTTCGAGCACTACAAAAGTTTACATCATAAGTGTTATCTAACACTTATTAAATTTAATAATTTGATAATTCCCAAAGTTCCAATTTCTAGAGAACCAAAGGTTATTTCTAAGTTATTCATGGACGATCTAACACCTAAGACTTGTGTTACCAATGTCTAGCCTAATGTCGAATTATTTAATATAATTTTCAATATTGTAATGGATATAATCAACAATACTGTAACGAATTAACATAAATTTTAAGTGCAGGTTTTAAAAGATTGAAAAGTAGGTTTAGGGTGACCTAAAAAACCCAAGATAATTATATTTGAATCCGGAGAGAACGGTTGATGTGAATCCAGATTTTTCTATATAATCTTCTGGTATCTGACATAATTCCAGAAGCAATTTTAGCAATTTACACAAGTCCAATGGTAACCTAAGCTTTTTTTAAGTGTCTATAGAGATTTTCTGAACTTCTACCACGACCGAGGACGATCTTATACTTCTTTGGACACTTAAATGTGAAGTGCAGATTTTAAAAGATTGAAAAGTACATACATACATATATACATACATACATACATACATACATACATACATACATACATACATACATACATACATACATACATACATACATACATATGTACGTACGTACGTACCTACATACATACATACGTACGTACAGTTCAGGTTCAGGGTGACCTGAAATCCCAACATAATTAAATTTGAATTCTGAAAGAACGGTTCATATAAGTCCAGATTTTTCCAAATAACCTGTAACGGGCTTAGGTACGGTTACTTGTGAGATTTGGCGCTGGGACGGAGTTCGGGAGTTCGGTTAATCGGTTTAAGGAGTCGGTTTTACGGTTTTGCTCGGGCGCCAGATTTTTAAGGGTTTTCTCCCTCGGGAATATGCCTGGGTAATTTACGAACTCAGGAGATTACCAGGGTTGTCTGTAGAAATGAAACACACGTTCAAAAACAGAAAATCCCAAAATTATTTTATTCCCAATCGGCCGTGAGAACAACTCGTGCGACTAACACCTGTGAGGTCGTCGAACGGAGATCGGCAAAAACTTATTTACAATTATTTATGTATCTCGAAAGGAAACACACAAATGCGAAAATATTAAAGTATCACAGTTGAAGAGAAATAAAATTTTATTCTAAACGAAATTGGAAAGATCGAAAACTATTTAACTAAGCGAAAATGCGGAAACTGAAAATTACAATACTTTTGCAAACAATAAAATTAAGATCTGGAATATGAAAAACCCTCTAAATATTGAAAATGAGAGAACGGAAAATTATCTTAACAATTTCACAATAAAGGAGAAATAGCTAAGTACGGAGACGATAAGAAAACGTGCTGTGGTTAATATTCGGTAGTGCAGCTATTACGAGAGAGCGAGAGTGTGAGAGAGAGCAAGCGGAGGACAGAGAAAAATTAATTTTTCCCTACAACGAAGGAAAAATTAATTCGTAGCGGTTCGGAGAGAGACGGTTGTTAATGGTTCGACGTACGAGCTAACATATACAAACGGACTAGCAAAAAATTTACTATTAGCGGTCGGTAAGGGACAATTACATAACAAATAACGAATAGTTCGGTCGGTCGGAAATATAGCGGCGGTGACGTTTACAATTATATTTATCGGTCAGTAATACGCTCACAATTACATTTATCGGTCGGTGGTACATTCACAATCGGACGGTTACTTAACGAATAACGACTACTTCGGTCGGTATAGATTTATCGGTCGGTGACGCTCACAATTACATATAAGACAATTACAAATATCGGTCGGTCGGACGGAGACAGGCAACAACGAATAAATACGAATAACGGAAACAAGTAGTGGTTCTCGCCATGGATTAACTCAGGCAGAGGACAATAGAGGGGGACAAGTGGCTCATATTCATTTAATCTTGATAATTAAATGATGGTAGATTGAACAGTGCCTTATCGGCCGCCATCTATCCGAGATAGGTTTGATTTCGCGATCAATTGTATAGTGGGTGGTCTACTCTCAACTCTCTAAAATCGGTTTCGTTACAAACCTTCCGGTATTTGTCACAATTCCAGAAGGAATTATAGCGTTAGCACCAGTCCAATGGTAACCTAAGTTTTTTTTAAGTGGCTATAGAGACTTTCAGAAGTTTCACCATGATCGAGGATGATTATATACCACTTTTGGCATTTAAATTTTAGGTGTTGATTCTAATAGATCCAAAAATGTATCCAGAGGGTCCTAGAGGACCTAAGATACTGGGATACCACTTCTACAGATATTGCAAGGAACCATATCTTCTCTTAGGGGACGCCTCCACTTCCAGAACCCATTACGCTAGCCGCAACGTTAAGGCGAAACCATCTAGAGTCCTCTCAATGTCATCTAACCTGGAAGTGAAGTGATGTCACTACGGAACCGCCGATCTCTCTCCGCTTTCCGCCGCTTCCACGCGAGCCGTAGGTTATTATATTCAATGGAAATTGCGGGCCGTACCAATAAAAATTCACAATTCCCCCCGAAAGTACTCATTCGAGCATCGAGCGCCTCCGAAATAAGGTAAATTTCACACTTTACCCTCAGGTTCTCGAAACCAAAGGTGCCAGACCACACGGAATGATGGAGAAGACGTCCAAAGTGGTGACGATCACCGAGGCCCAAAAGGACGGGTCCTACGAGAGGATAGGCACGGATTTCACTTACAAGAGGGAGATCGTGTGGCTGAACGTGGTGGTGTTCGTCGTCTTGCACACGGGAGCACTTTACGGGATAATGTTGATACCAAAGGTCAAGTTCCTGACAATATTATGGGGTAAGTACCTAACAAGACTGAAAATTGCGTCGGCCTCGAACTGCACCGCTTTGACTTTAGCCCCCCCCGCTGCGTTAAGTAGGGTCGCTACCTAACCACGGTCGGTGAAAAATCCAAAGGAATCAAGGAAGTGGCTATGCGTACGCCGTACGGTCGCGTAAATTTTTGGAAATGAAATAGATACTCGTGATAAGAACTGTTACCAAACTGCTTTGCAATGACCTTTGCTTGCAAAGTATTACTTATTATTTGGTTACGAATAAATACTCTTCTTCTTGTGACTAAATTACAAGGTATTTATACGTATAGGTCTTAAGTAATAATTAGAGCTGGAAAAATATGCTCTGAATACCCGTTTAAATATGCATCCAATTTGTATTCCGAAATTGAAAGATATGCAATATGTAGTAAGTTTTGTATTAAACCTGTTTAGTATTAAATAAATAAGTATATTTATTGCAATCTCAAGTTGTTAGATTTAATTGAAACCAAATGTTTAGATGTAGGATTGCAATTAAGACCACGTAAGTTTTTTGTAGATTTTGAAGTTGCTATGCATAACGCTGTCTCAGCGAAGTGGCCAAATGTAAATATAGTTGGATGTAGATTTCACCTTTCTCAATCGTGGTACAGGAAAATACAACAACTAGGCCTTTCCTCATATTACCGAGACAGGAACGACGAGATAGGGCAATGGCTTGGACATTTGTTCGGTTTAGCATTACTAGATCCGGCAGAAGTAAGCGATTGTTTCTATCTTGACTTCATGTCAATAGCTCCAGTTCATGACGGAATCCGCGAAATGGCCGATTATTTAGTTGAGAATTATATAGAGCCCGATTCTCCCTTTCCTCCAACATTGTGGGCTGAAAAATGTAGTTGCATTAAAAGAACCACTAATGGCTGTGAGAGTTTCCATGATTAATTTCCCAGATCTTTTTATGAATCTCATCCAAATATTTTTACATTTGTATCGGAGTTAATTCAATTTCAAACGTTAACCTACGTTAAATTAAACAGTGCCAATGAACCTCAAGGGTGTCGAGATATTCGCGTCCGTCAAAAATTACAGTATGTAACACAAAAAATTAATGAATATGATAACGGACAAATTGATCGTTTTCAATACGTCAAAGATGTATCATATCAGTATAGACGATAAAAAGATAGTTTCTTTTGATTTATATAAGTTGCATTTTAGAAAGTAAGACAGTTATTTTTTTTTTATTTGACAAGGTTGCTTTTAGCCGCCAGAAGTGTTTATTTTTAGTATTATATAAGCACGTTTGTATATTATACGTAGTAAGTAGTATTAATTTTGTTATTTTTTTTTAATATGACAAGGACTACTAGTCCGCCAGTGGTATTGTTTTATCCAGATGTCCCAAGTATAATATTCGCCCGATGTTTCAATATCTTTGGCGGCAATATGTCCAACCGCATTTTTCGTCACCGATGAGCGTACATTTATCCACCGCTTCGCCTGGTTTCCGAGAGCGGTTCGTAAGTAATTATCCCTACTTAACGCAGCGGGGTGGCTAAAGTCGATGTGGTGCAGTTCGGGCCCGTCCGAAAATTGACGTTTCGTATTGATCCAGGACTTTTTTAACGGCTTGCATTTTATCTTTATGAAAACTGCTTTACTAAATAGCAAATTCTAAACTTGAAGTGTTTACTAAACACATATCTTGGAATATAATTATTCCTCCACTAACTTATTAGAGACGAGCTTAATTCTAATTCCTCATTGTAAATTTGGACACGAACATTTTATATTTCAAGTTTAATTTCCATCTAAACTACAATCTAAACTAAAAACGAAACATTTAAAAATACTACCCAAGTTACAAATTTAATACTAGTGAATCACCGAAATTGTGAAACTGGAGAAGTATATTGGTTTCCAATTATAATTCCACCTTAATATGTGCACCAATTATCACTGAAAAGCGGAAAAGTGTATTAGTTTTTGGAAAATTGGAAAATCACAAATTAAAAATTTTTATAATGACGTTAGCATTTTAAATACGCCGCTAATATTACGCATAATATTGTGAAATCAGGAATATCCATTCAGTTCTTTCATCTATATTTTTATTAGATGTAGGTATGAAACGAAATTAAAAAATGGCGATGTGTAAAATGAGAAAGTAAAAATGGAAACATACATCTTTTATTACGAATAAGTTTTAATTACTTCATGCCTTGTACACTAATGACAACTTTCCTTTTATCCTAGCATTCTTCTTTGGCTATGCCTCTGGTCTCGGTATAACTGTAGGAGCTCACAGACTGTACGCCCACAAATGTTTCAAGGCGACCATGCCCGTCAGGTTTGTCTTAATTTGTCTCCAAACCATCGCAGGACAGGTTAGTGGAATTCGTGATATTTCTTCCCAATTTCGGAAAAAATCTGAATTAGTTGTTTATTTCTAACAATTAAGGTGTTTTGGTAAAAGGTAATAAGATTTCATAGTACCTAAAGCAAATTTAAGCCACATTAGTTTTAATATAATATATTACACATTTATACAGAGAAAAATCAATGTATAATTTAAAGCATCTTTGGAACCACAGCCCTAAAACTTACTCATTGATATTAAGGACAATAAGTCGTAATAATTTGGATGTAATAACTTAAAACTTGAGGTATCTACTTTATAATCTTAACAGGTGCAAGTGACATGAATTTATTTAATTTCAATTTAAACACCAAAGTCGCCATTACAGCTTTAACTCACACGAGAGGGTTAAGCGACTTTTGTAAATATGAGTTTAGGTCAATTTTGGGAACACTTTTACTTTTAAACTTTACTTAAATCTACATTACGAAAAATAAAGCTTACTATGTTATATTGTCTTAATATATGTTGTAAGTGTTTTGGGGTTACTTCAATTTAAATATGACTTTTTTATGAAACTCCTACGATTGCAGTTATTGAGGAATTCATGGCATATTTCATCAAGTAAAAACTTGAAGGTATCTCATATTACTGTTAGTCATTTCATTACTAATTAATTACAGGCACTTCAAACGAAAGCTCATACCAAAACAAAAACAACGAAATTATAATATTTAATCATTTATAGCAAGAAAAAATACTAAAATTCACACTACTTTAAACTTTGAACGAATGTATATGTAACGAAATTAAATCGAATTTACAACATTCACGCAAAACAGAAACTCCGACGTAGTGAAAACGTCACATATCACCCTATCAAAGATACTAAATATACAATATTGCTTAATTTTGTTATTGTTACTTAACCGTAATAAAATTAAATTACCATTCACTGATTTGCAGTTTAAGTATTGTTTCCAGAAACTACGAAACAAATTAATAAAATCAATCAATTAATATTTGCGCAAATACACAAACAATCTTGATTGCCAGATCAAGCTAATCACTTTCCTAGAAATTGAAAACTATTGCAAAACAGAATAGGGACAATATGTATTAACGAACTTATACTACATAAAAATAGGAACGGAATAGCAAGTGCATGTTTCTCAAAATTGTCAACAGCTCGTAATATGTAAACGAATATAAAGTACAGTCACTTTGCGTTTTGGCGAATTTCCATGAATTCAATTAATTACAATTATAGTAGGAGTTGTTATATTTTTTTCAACTACCTGAGGCCAATGGCCAAAGCAAACAATGATCTTGGTAAAAGGAAGAACAAAACTTCGCTCAAGGGGGACTGTTGATCTTAAATATGTTCGAAACTATTTGAACGTTTAATAGTTCAAAGT
This sequence comes from Cryptocephalus moraei, assembly GCA_946251905.1. Lineage (NCBI taxonomy): Eukaryota > Metazoa > Arthropoda > Insecta > Coleoptera > Chrysomelidae > Cryptocephalus > Cryptocephalus moraei. The sequence goes on from OX276463.1 coordinate 7,504,460, forward strand.
TGCTAGCAGTTGTTTCTATCTAAATGGAGGTTACCATACTTCCACTTTCGCTTATAGTAACTACCCACAATAACAGCCCTTGGGATTACGCCAGCTACCTAAAACAAAGAAAATAGGTACACCAGAAATATGATTGTCAAAAGCAGAAAGAATGAATACTGCTTGAATTGTCAGACATACTTAATTCAAGAAGTACTGCCACTACTACTGCTACTGTCATAAATCAGTTATCTAATGCTACGGCTTTTTCCAGAACTGCATGCACGAATGGGTGCGAGACCACAGGCTCCACCATAAGTACAGCGATACTGACGCAGATCCTCACAACATCAACAGAGGTTTCTTCTTCTCCCACGTCGGCTGGTTGCTGAGCAGGAAACATCCCCTCGTCAAGTCTAAGGGCAAAGGCTTGGACATGTCCGATCTGGAAGCCGACAAACTGGTGATGTTCCAGAAGAAGTAAGTGATTTCGGTGATTTTGCGCACTTAGTGACGGACTGTGTTAATTGGTTTGATAGTATGGATGGAATGAAAGGGGGATAAATTTCGACAAAAGTTTCGAAAAATAAGGCGCTTAGAAGACGGTGTTGCTGCGTATAACCTATCTTATCGACAATTTTATTGGTCATGTATTAAAAAACATAATTTGTGCCTCAGTGTATTATTATAGTGTTTTTCAAATTTTAAAGCCACCATTCATTGTCAGACGCTAAAATATAAAATATTTGTCCACGTAATTACGTTATATAGATAGTTGCTATTACTGAAAGATTTTTATATCAACATTCAATATCAGATTAGCTTGTAATTCTTCTGTTTTTATCTATAAATTGGGATGCTTTAGATATGAAACTTTCAATATTCATAATCCTCTTCTTCCTTTTGAACTTTTTTAGAATTTTCAATTGCTCATATTATCTCCTCAACTTCTCGTCCTATCTTCGCGAAACTAAGTTTGTTGTAATCAGCGACGTTCGATCCATAAAAACGAGCCATAAAATGGGTAAATGTGATAATGACATTTCCAGCAGGAAAGTAACCTACTTCTGAACGTTCTTAAATTTAACTTAAGTCTTGTATTAAAAAATTTGGTAACGATTCTTTCTCTGTTTCCATAGATATTATGTATATTTATACTTTCTGATGGCTGTAATCTTTCCGGTCGCCGTTCCCGTCTACTTCTGGAATGAGAACCTCACCTACCCATATTTCTCTTACTTAGTGAGATACGGCTTGGTATTGAACGCCACGTGGTGCGTAAACAGCGTTGCGCACATGTTCGGGACGAGACCTTTCGATAAGTAAGTCGAGAAGTATGATATCGCGCAGGTGACTAACAATCCTTCTAAATTGACAACAACTATTGTGATGATTAAAAAGGTTTAAACGTTTGAATGTAATATTCGAGATTTAAAATCGGCTTGATTCTAGAGAAAGAGTTTAACAATTGCGTAAGGATACTATCACAGAGGATTAGTATAATTAGAATCGAGGTTTTCATGAGAGGGTATTTTATATAACACTAAATGATTCTTTTTAACAACATCACTTTAACAATCGTAACTATTTGTATCAAATAATCAAATAATAAGTAAATAATACTGTACTCTACATGCTCGACTATCGTATCTCATGTAACACGCTTTTTCGTTCCTCTTTATCTATGTGTAATATATGTATAGGTAACTATCTCTTTTCTGTTGGAAAGAATATACCGGTGGAGAGGGAACAACCTTTATGTGTTTCTTTCTCTTTCTCTTTATATATATATATCTCTGTCTCTTTTTCGCTATCCCTCTCGTCTCTCCCCCTCTCTCCCCCCCTCTCTCTCTCTGTCAAAGAAATAGCAGTATAAAATTTAAATGGTATATCGTACCTATAAGTATTATACTTATATGTATATATACACATATACATGGACTCGCTTATACTCCGCTTATGTATATATGCTTGTATAATATATACATACATGCTACATACATACATACATATTACTATGCAAGTATTGTATATACTTGTGACACGCGTTTGGACATACGATGACACACAGAGTAACAGATATCATGCTGACGCCAAGTCGAAGACTTTACCCCATCTAAAAACGTTTATTTTTCTCACATTTACATCACCTTAACCTCGAATAACTTGAAATTTCCGCCACAGGTCGCTCGTCCCGGTCGAGTCCCACTTCGTCTCGCTCATAACCAAGGGCGAGGGCTGGCACAACTACCACCACTGTTTCCCGTGGGATTACAGGGCGTCAGAGTTCGGCGCGAAGTCAAACGTCTCGGCGCGGCTGATCGAGCTGCTCGCCGACTTCAATCTGGCCTACGACCTGAAGACGGCCTCCAGGGAGATGGTCGAGTCGAGGGCAACGAAGAAGGGCGACGGCTCCCATCCCGTCTACGGGACCGGGAAGGGGGAGCTGGCGACGCGCAACGCGTTCGCCGAGAGCTGCGCAGCCAGTAAACTGCAGGTGTGCTCATGATGGTGGTCCGGGAGTCGTTTGCGGCGGCAATGGTACAAGGGAACGTAACGGCCATCGCGAAGATGAGTGAGATTTTAAGGGTGAAGGGTTGGCCGAAGGAGGGGGAGGCCAGGTGTCTTCGTTAATCTTCAGCGTATTGGAGGTGTTCTGCCTTCTGTATTCTTCTGCTTTACTCCATAGTTTTCTTGCTTCATCTATCCGGATCTGTCTTGATTACTCCCCTTCACTTGCCTTCTTGACTTGGGGCACTACTTTCATTAATCTTTCGCCCTACGTATCCATTGCAATCGTCTGGTCATCGAAGTTGTCGCCCTTTCTTCCATATCTATTGCTTTTCTCCTCAGTTTTGTTGCTTCACCTATCCGAATCTCTCTTGATCACTCCTCTTTACTTGCCTCCTTGGCTTCGGGCGCTACTATCATTAATCTCTTGCCCCGCGTATCCAATGCAATGTTTTGGCCATCGAAGTTGTCGTTTTTTCTTCCATCTCTTCTGCTTTACTGCACAGTTTTCTTGCTTAATCTATCCAGATCCCTTTATCACTTCTCTTTACTTGTCTTGGATTCGAACACTACTTCCATTAATCTTTTACCTTACATATCCATTGCAACCTTCCTGTTGAATAAGTTGTGCATTTCTTTCAAAGTTTCGACAAGTATAATAGTAGTATAGGTACTGACTATAGTATACTGATATACTATACTATATACTATATACTATAGGTACTGACTATAGTATACTGATATAGTATATAGTATATAGTGACTGTAAGATAGTAGTATAATGGTAGTATGTCTTGAAGCCCAACTTCCTGTCATTTACAAATTTTCGAAAAAAATCTAAATCCCATAGTATTTCTGTCTTGTTTTGCTAAACCACTAGGGATTAGTCTTTTAATGATATTTATACTAGCAAATTATTAATGAGTTTATTTGCTATGTGTAAGTAATCTTTTTCCGTGGTTACTTGATGCTCGAATGGAATATCCCATTCAACTTGCTTATCAATAGCTTCTCAATCACTATGCTATCAATAGAATGGAGTCGATGAGCCAGGCATTACACGCTTGATTAATGAGTTAGTTTTCGTACCGTTCTATCAAAGTTATCTACACAATTATATAATTGTTCAGTAAATTAATTGCACTCCTGGTATTTTGTAATAAACTGTAATAATGTTCTACAGGGCGAATTAAAAATCTTCATGACCTATGCGAATGGTGCTTTTAGTGTCTCACCTAACGTTGCGGGTTTTGAACTCTAAAGGTAAAATGTCGTAATAAGGCTTTTTTGGAAAATGTTGTTATATAAAACCGGTGTTAATTGGACTTTTTGTTGCGTTGAATGGACCTGGTGCCACTGTATATAATTTATGTGTGTATTTACCCAGTTAATAATAAAAAGCAGTATGTTGAAATGTTGAGTAGAGTTATTTAAACGTGTCTTACATTACTTTTTTAGAAGGATATTTGGACAGCTTAAAGATAGTTCATTGAAACGTACTTCTTTTTTTAATGTGTTGTAATGACTAGGTCTATCACGTACGATTGGCCGAAATGTGAGCGTCTTGTGGGAGAGTTACTTACATCCAATTTCAACACCAAAGGGAAGCAAATATGGCCGTTGTTGGCAAAGTGTGATAGGTAACAAAACAGTTATCCATAGGAGTATCAATAATATCTAAGGGTCACAGGGAAGGAACACATTTAAATCAGGGAAGATTAAAATTATTGAGAACTATTTTTTAATGGAGTAAAATACCTTGAAAACATAGCTTGATTATTTACAAAAACTTAAATCAATCACTTATGTTTTATACAAATCAAGTTTAAAAACATTTAATATCTTGGAGACTTTCTCAAAAGTGGCGAGGAAATATTTTCGAGCACTACAAAAGTTTACATCAATTAAAGTAGATTCAAATACTTTAACGTTATCTAACACTTATTAAATTTAATAATTTGTTAATTCCCAAAGTTCCAATTTGTAGAGAACCAAAGGTTATTTCTAAGTTATTCATGGACGATCTACCACCTAAGACTTGTGTTACCAATGTCTTTAGCCTAATGTCGAATTATTTAATATAATTTTCAATATTGTAATGGATATAATCAACAATACTGTAACGGATTAAAATAAATTTTAAGTGCAGGTTTTAAAAGATTGAAAAGTAGGTTTAGGGTGGCCTAAAAACCCAAGATAATATTTGAACCCCGAGAGAACGGTTCATGTGAATCCAGATTTTTCCAAATAATCTTCAGGTATCTGACACAATTCCAGAAGCAATTTTAGCAATTTACACAAGTCCAATGGTAACCTAAGTTTTTTTTAAGTGTCTATAGAGATTTTCTGAACTTCTACCACGACCGAGGACGATCTTATACCTCTTTGGACACTCAAATGTGAAGTGCAGATTTTACGAGATTGAAAAGTACATACATACATACATACCTACATACATACATACATACATACATACATACATACATACATACATACATACATACATACATACATATATACATACATACATACATACATACATACATACATACGTACATACATACGTAAATACATACATACGTACGTACGTACGTACGTACATACATACATACATACAAACATACATACATACATACATACGTACGTACGTACATACATACACACATACCTACGTACGTACGTACATACATACATACATACATACATACATACATACATACATACATACATACATACATACATACATACGTACAGTTCAGGTTCAGGGTGACCTGAAATCCCAACATAATTAAATTTAAATCCTGAGAGAACGGTTCATGTAAGTCCAGATTTTTCCAAATAACCTTCAGGTATTTGACACAATTCCAGAAGGAATTATAGCATTAGCACAAGTCCAATGATAACCTAAGTTTTTTGTAAGTGGCTATAGGGACTTTCAGAAGTTTCACCATGATCGAGGATGATCATATACCACTTTTGGCACTTAAATTTTAGGTGTTGATTTTAATAGATCCAATAATGTATCCAGAGGGTCCTAGAGGACCTAAGATACTGGGATACCACTTCTACAGATATTGTAAGGAACCATATCTTCTCTTAGGAGACGCCTCCACTTTCAGAACCCATTACGCGAGCCGCAACGTCAAGGCGAAACCATCTAGAGTCCTCTCAATGTCATCTAACCTGGAAGTGAAGTGATGTCACGACGGAACCGCCGATCTCTCTCCGCTTTCCGCCGCTTCCACGCGAGCCGTACTTAATTACCTACTCATCGAAATTGCGGGTCGTACCAATACAAATTCCTAATTCCCGCCGAAAGTACTCATTCGAGCATCGACCGCCTCCGAAATAAGGTAAATTTCACACTTTACCCTCAGGTTCTCGAAACCAAAGGTGCCAGACCACACGGAATGATGGAGAAGACGTCCAAAGTGGTGACGATCACCGAGGCCCAAAAGGACGGGTCCTACGAGAGGATAGGCACGGATTTCACTTACAAGAGGGAGATCGTGTGGCTGAACGTGGTGGTGTTCGTCGTCTTGCACACGGGAGCACTTTACGGGCTAACGTTGATGCCAAAGCTTAAGGTCTTGACAATAATATGGGGTAAGTACCTAACAAGACTGAAAATTGATATTTTTGTCAAAAAACTGCATGTATTTTATCTTTATCACAACTACTTTACTAAATAGCAAATTCAATACTTGAAGTGTTTATTACTAAACCTTTAAAGGCCCATATATTGGAATATAATTATTCCTCCACTAACTTATTCGAGACGAGCTTAATTTTAATTCCTCGTAAATTTAGACACGAACATTTTATATTTAAAATTTAATTTCAATCCAAACTACAATTCCAACTAAAAACGAAAAATTTAAAAATACCTTAGTAACAAATTTAATACTAGTGAATACACAGAACTTGGTTGGTTATTGGTTTCCAATTCTAATTCCATCTTACTGTGTGCACCAATTATCACTACAAAATCGGAAAAGAGTATTAGTTTTTGGAAAATTGAAAAATCGGTAATTAAAAAATTTAAAAATGACGTTAGCATTTAAGTTCGACGATAATATTACGCATATAATTGTGAAATCAGGAATATATATTCTATAGCTGCACGAAATGAAATTAAAAAATGGCGATCTGTAACATCGTAAAATTTTCTCATATGGCCGAACAAAATATTTATGACAACATTATCACCGTTTTAATAAATTTAGTATTGAATATTAACATTTTCTCTTATTAGAAAATATTTCTTTTGGTATATGTATGTTAGATGACAAAGGTTTCTCAAAGATGTTTTTAAATACAACTAACTCTATCGAAACGATAAATAAAATTACTTACGTAATATAACAACAAATTTCAATGTCTATATTGTAGTTAGACAGAACAATTACTCTACTAACCGATGCACTTAAGGAAGTGCCCTTTAGGGCAAATCTGGATAAAAATGTTTCAAGTAAAAGGTATAGGCATTAAACAGCTAACTTAAGTTATGAGATTTGGTATAAATTACCAAAACCGTTTTGAAAATTGTACAACAAAATAAAAATTCTTCAGAATAAAAGTGCCCTTTAGGACAGTTTTAGGAAAAAATATTTTAAATAATAATTTTATACATTTAATAAGTTAATTCAAATACAAAGTTTAGTGAAAATACCCGAAGCCTTTTAAAAAAAAAATTGAGAAAGTGGAAATGTGCAAAAGTAAAGTGCCTTTTACGGAGGATTTACAAAAAAATGCTTCAGATAAAAGTTGTAGCCATTGGTTGGGTTAGCTCAAATCTAAAACTTGGTAAAAATTGGTAAAACAGTCATGGAGAAAATTGAGAAAAACTGAAAATTTAAAAAAGTAGAAGGCCCTTCGCAGAAGGTCAACCAAGATAACGTTAACAGTAATCAAAAAGAATTGAATAGTGAATTAAACAAACGAAGTTAAAAAAAGGTTGAACCAGTTTTTGCTATAATCCAAAAAAATCTGAAAAACATAAAAATTACGAGTTAAACGCCCTTTGCCCTTAACTGATTATGATGAAATTTATGTAGTGCTCGAGTTTTCAGGGGACCCAGCCTAAATACAAAATTTCAACTTTCCACTATTTATACTTTCTGAGAAAACCTTGACCACATACATGCCCACATGACATGAACACAGAGACATGTTTCCAAAAACATGTTTTTCGAACTTAGTGGACCTCAAAACATCCAGAAATGCCAATATCTCAAATTCCAAAAATGGAAACATATATATCTTTTATTATGAATACGTTTTAATTACTCCATGCCTTATACACTAACGATAACTCTCCTTTTATTCTAGTAACCTTCGTTGGTTATGTCTCTGGTCTCGGTATAACAGTAGGAGCTCACAGACTGTACGCCCACAAATGTTTCAAGGCGACCATGCCCGTCAGGTTTGTCTTCATTTGTCTCCAAACCATCGCAGGACAGGTTAGTGGAATTCATGATACTTCTTCCCAAATTTCGGAAAAAATCTGAATTAGTTGATAATTGTTTCTATCAGTTGAAATATTTTGACAAAAGTTGATAGGATTTCATAGTACTTAAAGCAAATTTAAGCTAGATTTGCTTTAATATAATATATTAGACATTTATGCGGAGAAAAGTCAATGTATAATTTAAAGTATCTTTGGCGCCACAGCTCTAAAAGTTGCTCAATGATATGATAAATCGTAATAATTTGGATGTAATAACTTAATTTGTTTAATTTCAATTTAAACGCCAAATTCGTCATCACAACCCTAACTCTCAGGAGAGGGTTAAGCGACGTTTGTAAATATGAATTAAATTAATGAATAATAAATTAAAATGTTTAAATTTACATATGATTTTTATATGAAACTCTTATGATTGCAGTTATTGGCGAATTCATCGCTAATATCATCAAAGTGTAAAAACGTGAAGGTATCTCATATTAATGTTAGTCATTTCTTACTAATTACAGGCACTTCAACGAATGTAATGAACTGCCAATTATGATTACACATAACATGGAAGCTTACGCCAAAACAAAAACCAACGAAATTATAATATTTAATCGTTTATAGCAAGCAAAAGTACTAAAATTTACACTAGTTTAAACTCTAAACGAATGTATATGTAACGAAATTAAATCTAATTTATAACATTCACGCAAACGTAGTGAAAACGTCACCAATCACCCGATAAAAGATACTAAATACACAATATTGTTCAATTTTGTTATTGTTATTTAATCCGTATAAAATTAAATTACAATTAAGTGATTTGCAGTTTAAGTATAGTTACCAGAAATTAATAAAATCAATCAATTAATATTTGCGCAAATACACAAACAATCTTGATTGCCAGGTCAAACTAGCGACTTTCCTAGAAAGTGAAAACTATTGCAAAACAGAATAGGGACAATAGGTATTAACGAACTTATACTACATAAAAATAGGAACGGAATAACAAGTGCATGTTTCTCAAAATTGACAACAGCTCGTAATATGTAAACCAGTATAACGTACATTCACTTTGCGTTTTGGCGAATTTCCATGAATTCAATTAATTACAATTACAGTAGGAGTTGTTATATTTTTTCAATTACCTGAGGCCAATGGCCAAAGCAAACAATGAACTTGGTAAAAGGAAGAACAAAACTTCGCCCAAGGGGGACTGTTGATCTTAAATATTATGTTCGAAAGTATTTTGAAAGTTTAATAGTTCAAAGTTATTAACAGTTGTTTCGATCTAAATGGAGCTTCCATACTTCCACTTTCGCTTATAGCAACTACCCACAGTAACAGCTCTTGGGATTACGTCAGTTACCTAACACAAAGAATATAGGTACACCAGAAATATGATTGTCAAAAGCAGAAAGAATGAATACTGCTCGAATCCCAAGTAGTCAGACATACTTAATTCAAGAAGTACTGCCACTATTACTGCTACTGTCATAAATCACTTATCTAATTGTCCGGCTTTTTCCAGAACTGCATGCACGAATGGGTGCGAGACCACAGGCTCCACCATAAGTACAGCGATACTGACGCAGATCCTCACAACATCAACAGAGGTTTCTTCTTCTCCCACGTCGGCTGGTTGCTGAGCAGGAAACATCCCCTCGTCAAGTCTAAGGGCAAAGGCTTGGACATGTCCGATCTGGAAGCCGACAAACTGGTGATGTTCCAGAAGAAGTAAGTGATTTCGGTGATTTTGCGCACATGGTGATGATCTATGATGATTGATTTGCTACTATGGATGGAATGAAATGAATGAACGATATGCCAATGTAATTACTTTAATTATGTAGATCATTTCTATTGCTGGAAGATTGTTATTGTTTCAATTAATCTATTTGAGCATTAACATTCAATATCAGATTATTTTGTTGTAATTCCTAAATTTTAATATATAAATCGGGACCGTTTAGGTATGAAAATTTAAAATTCATAACCTCCTCTCCCTTTTGAACCTTTGCAGAATTTTCAATTGCTCCTATCTCCTCAACTACACGTCCTATCTTCGCGAAACTAAGTTTGTTGTAATCAGAGACGTCTGATCTATAGAAACGAGGCATATAATGGGTAAATGTGATAATGACATTTCCAGCAGCAAAGTAACCTACTTCTGAACGTTTTTAAATTTAACTTAAGTTTTTATTAAAAACTTTGGTAACGATGCTTTCTCTGTCCTCACAGATATTATGTATATTTATACTTTCTGATGGCTGTAATATTTCCCGTCGCCGTTCCCGTTTACTTCTGGAATGAGGACCTCGTCTACTCATATCTCACTTACTTAGTGAGATACGGCGTGGTATTGAATGGCACGTGGTGCGTAAACAGCGTTGCGCACATGTTCGGGACGAGACCTTTCGATAAGTAAGTCGAGAAATATGATATAGCGCAGGTGATTAACAACACTTTTATATTGACAATAATCGTTGTGATGATTAAAAAGGTATAAACGTTTGAATGTAATGTTCGAGATTTAAATTCGGCTCGATTCTAGAGAAAGAGTTTAAAAATTGCGTAAGGGTAATATCAACTAAATGAATCTTTTAGCAACATCACTTTAACAATCATTGTAACTATATATCTCAAATAATCAATTAGTAGGTAAATAATATGTTTCTGTACTCCACATGCTCGACTATTGTATCTCATGTAACTATCTCTTTTCTGCTGGAAAGAATAGGCCGGTGGAGAAAGAACACCCTGTATGCTGTTTCTTTCTCTTTCTCTCTGTATATATCGCTGTCTGTTTCTCTTTTTCGCTATCTCTCACTCTCTCTCTCTCTCTCTCTCTCTCTCTCTCTCTCTCTCTATCAGAAAAATAGCAGTATAATACTTACATGGTATACCGTAACTATAAGTATATACTTATACAATGTGTTTCAAAATGATTGTCATCTAGTTGGCGTTGGAATTTCTGTTCATGTAATTTTTGATGTGCCGCGCTCTATTGATTTAAACCTATCATCTAATTCTGACAACAAGTGTCACTTGTTGTCACACATTGTCAAACTGGCAATCAGTATTGCTGGTAATTAACGGCCCTTTTCAGGGCCAAAACAAATACTACAAATAGACAAATACTCAGAATTCGTTTTCATTTGACAGAGAAAAACCAGAAGTCAAAAGAGGTTAAGGAGGTAATTTTGAGGTTATGTATAGCTAGTAGAAACTCCTATTTTCGCAAGGCGTTTTTTTTATTTTACATGGGAGTTCCACAGCCGACTAGATGATAATCATTTTGAAACACATTGTATATGTATATACATGGATTCGCTTATACTCCGCATATATATATGTAGGTATATTGTATATAACGAGTGTTTTTTTTCAAATTTCACCTCATAGTAGGCTGTCGATAGTGTTTGTGAGTGCACCTTACTAAAAATGTCAATACTGAAGTAGGTAGGTTGACATAACCTCACTTTTTTAATAAAAATTGAAACTGCTCCAATCAGTTACTAGTGTCTTGAAAAAGACAGCTTAGCTCTATGAATTAGGCGTTAGATGAGTGAGACTAATGTATCACTCATCTATATACTCATACATCTCACTCAAATATAAAAATCAAAATGCGAGAACCTATGTGAAAACAAAGTTGAGAACTCTTAACTCTCCCATGGAACAATAGTCTTCGAAGTAGTTGGAACGTTTTGACTTTTAATAACATTTTTGAGTAAGGTGCATTCACAAACACTATCCACAGCCTACTATGAGGTGAAATTAAAAAAAAAACACTCGATACTTGTAACACGCGTTTGGATTACAGAGTAACAGATTTCATGCTGACGCCAATGGGACTTTACCCCATCTAAAAACGTTTATTTTTCTCACATTTACGACATCACCTTAACCTCGAATGACTTGAAATTTCCGCCACAGGTCGCTCGTCCCGGTCGAGTCCCCCTTCGTCTCGTTCATAACCTCCGGCGAGGGCTGGCACAACTACCACCACAGCTTCCCGTGGGACTACAGGGCCTCCGAGTTCGGCTCGAAGTTCAACGGCTCGGCTCGGGTGATCGAGCTGCTCGCCTACTTCAATCTGGTCTACGACCTGAAGACGACCACCAGGGAGATGGTCGAGTCGAGGGCGACGAAGAAGGGCGACGGCTCCCATCCCGTCTACGGGACCGGGAAGGGGGAGCTGGCGACGCGCAGCGTGTTCGCCGAGAACTGCGCAGCCAGTAAACTCCAGGTGTGCTCGTGATGGTGGAGCGGGAGTCGCTTGCGACGGCAATGGTACGAGGGAACGTAACGGACACCGCGATGATGAGTGCGATTTTAAGGGCTATGTGTTGGTCGAAGGAGGAGGAGGCGAGGTTTCCTCGTTAATCTTCAGCGTGTTGGAGGTGTCCTGCCTTCTGTATTCTTCTGCTTTACTTCATAGTTTTCTTGCTTCATCTATCCGGATCTGTCTCGATCACTCTCCTTCACTTGCCTTCTTGACTTGGGGCACTACTTGCATTAATATTTTGCCCTAGGTATCTACTGCAATCTTCTGGTCATCTAAGTTGTCGCCCTTTCTTCCATATCCATTGCTTTTCTCCTCAGTTTTGTTGCTTCATCTATCCAAATCTCTCTTGATCATTCCCTTTACTTGCCTCCTTGGCGTCGAGCGCTACTTTCATTATCTCTTGCCCCATGTATCCACTGCAACGTTCTGGCCATCGAAGTTGTCGTTCTTTCTTCCATATCTTCTACTTTACATCACAGCTTTCTTGCTTAATTTATCCAGATCACTTTATCACTCTCCTTTACCTATATCCTGGAATTCGAACACAACTTTCATTAATCTTTTGCCCTACATATCCATTGCAACCTTCCGGCTGTCGAAGTTGTGCATTTCTTTCAAAGTTTCGACAAGTATAATAGTAGTATAGGTACTGACTATAGTATATAGTATATAGTGACTGTAGTATAGTAGTATAATGGTAGTATGTCTTGAAGCCCAACTTCCTGTCATTTACAAATTTTCGAAAAAATAATGTAAATGCCATAGTATTTCTGTCTTGTCTTGCTAAACTACTAGGATTTAGTCTTTTAATTATATTTATACTAGCAAATTATTGATGAGTTTATTTGTTATCTGTAAGTAATCTTTTTTCGTGGTTACTTGATGTTCGAATTGCATATCCCATTCAACTTGATTATCAATAGCTTATCAATCACTATGCTATCAATAGATTTCAGTCGATGAGCCAGACATTGCAGCTTGATTAATGAGTTAGTTCCCGTACCGTTCTATCAAAGTTCTCTACACAATTATATAATTGTTTAGTAAATTAATTGTACTCCTGGCATCTTCTTAACAAACTGTAATGACGTTCTACAGGGCGAATTAAAAACCTTCATGACTTATGTGATTGGTGATTTTAGTGTCTCTCTTACCATTGCCGTTGCTGTACTCGTTCCAAATCTTCATTTCAACTCTACAGGTAAAATGTCGTAGGAAGGCTTTTTTAGGAAAACCTTGTTATATAAAACCGGTGTTAAATGGACTTCTTGTTACGTTGAATGGACCTGGTGCCACTGTATATAATTTATGTATGTATTTACCCAGTTAATAATAAAAATAATTATATTGAAGTGTCGAGTAATAGTTATTTAAGTCACAAGGAATGTAAAGACGTTTTACCATTCGAGGCAAGTGTGTACGAGCCGAGGCGAAGCCGAGGCTTGTCACTTGCTGAGGATGTTAACAGTTGATACATTCCGTGTGGCTTATTAGGTTTTTCACGCTGCCGTTGAAAATTTCCTCAAAATTCCACAAAAAATGAAATGTATGCTTTAGTTTGGACCTGACATAAGTTGACTGATATACGTCAGACTTACATATGTCAGTCTGACATATGCGTAACTAGGGGTAAATCAACTTGATTTACTCTTTTGATTTTCCTAGGAATGTAAATGACAGTATTTACAATGACAGTTTTATTAGTATCTCTAGCAATTTTTATCGAGGTCTTAATAATGTCAGCATCAGCATCTTCTTCTGCTTGTTTGCAGGAAAATCCTTGTGACTGTAATCTTTTTATTAACGTTTTTATTATTTTGTCCTTGTTTTTCTTGTTAGATAAAATTTGTACTTACAAAAATGGTATTTTTGTATGGTTTTGATAATTGAACTCTGGAATTTCATCTGAGGTTTTTCTACAACTACGTTCTCTTCTTTTAGTTGATTTAGCTTAAAGAAGATTCTAAAACTTTCTCAAAATATTGTAGATGTCTTATTAAATATTAACTTTATTAACTTATTTGGTTGTTAATTATAGTAGTATATTTCGATTAGCAATATTTTTTGTTTATCAATGTAACATTAAATCTTACATTTTTCCAGTAATTTAAGTGTAAATTTTAATAAATAGCTCAAAATTATACATAATGATTAAAAAAATATTTCGGATTCGAGTTTTTTTCATTATTTGCATTTTCTGAGAAAATTTACCATAGTAATGTATATATTTTTTTATACCATCAGAAAGTAGAGATATCAACGAATAAAAAAAATACCGACTTTTTTAAAAAAGCAGACATTTTGAAGTGAAAATTTTCGATTGAAAATTAGGGTGCTTTCTGGATATGAAGTCAAAATAAGGTGAAAAAATGGGTATTTTAAATCAAAAAAATTACTGTATGTTTGGGACATAAAAAGGTAAGTTTTCACCAAATTCCGTGAAAAAATATTTTTTTTACAAAAGATAAAAATAAAAAACCAAAAACTTGGGGATTTGAATTTTTCACATAAATTTTGAGGTTATGTGGAAAAAGTTTTGATACAAAAGTTGTAGATCTTTTTATTAGCTACAACTTTGCCATTTAAGTTTTTTTCATAGGACTTGCAGTTTTGCCGGAAATCGAGATACACCGTTTTTTACCCTTAAAAACTCACCCCCTCCCACTTCCAGCCCTCAGATCGCCCGTAATTTATTTTTCCAATGGGTTTCATCATACTATAATTTTTTATCGAATATTAGAAAATTATCGACACTGGTCTATACTTGTTAGAATGATATTTGGACAGCTTAAAGATAGTTCTAGAACCAAACGTTATTTCGAAGTTATTCTTGGACGATCTACCACCTAAGACTGGTGTTACCAAAGTCATTAGCCCAAAGTCGAATCATTTAATATAACTTTCAATATTGTAATCGATATAATCAACAATGCTATTAAAAATATTCCACGGAGGGTAGCACGTACTCATCACACATAAAAATTTATGACCCGTCGCCGCATCTCAATTAAAGGTCGTGAATGCCACCAGATAAAGGGTGTTTGTTTTGAAAAATCTTATCGCCTCGCTTCGTTAGTTGATTGGCTTATATTTTTCTGTTAACTTGCAGCTCAGAAATCACTTTTTAGCCTTAATTGGATCGGACGCTTTTTAAATGAACTATATTAGTTGAACGACATCGACACATAATGGCAGGAATTGTAGAGGATGATAATTACGTAATAAGGGGACCTGAACCGAAGGAGCCTCTCCCCGTCGATACTTTAGGGACGATGTTCAAGGAGATATTTATTAATGATGATCCCCTACATCCCATCATGGTAAGTACCGTAACATATGATTTAAAATTGATTGAAACGTAGGCGACGGATGTATGAAAAAACCTTTTTTGAAATAATTATATCGAGTTGTAGCTCAAAAGCATGCCAATTATATATTTTCCCTTTAATTTCTGGGTTTTAGCTAATTAAACGTTTTGTTTAGGTTTAATTAAACAACGCAAAATTTAATGAATTTAAACTAATGGTTAGTCTTGGTGGGTAAAATCTAGATAACAAAAAAAAATATTATTACTCCCCTAAGTCCATTTACCACAAAATTGAGGGTCGTTGTATAGGACCAGGAATTTTGTTTTTTTTTTTTTTGGATTATACTGAGACGTACTTGGGACAACTAGTTCGAAAGTATTTTTTATTTTTATTTCCAGTACTTGTAACACAAGGCTGCAGTTTTACAGATAAATAACTACTAGCCCGCTGCAGAGCTGCAAAGCAGCTGTACGCAGATTGGGTTACACTAACTTACATATCCAATCTTAAGTCTAAGTATAAAGTATGCATTTTTACTATTATTCTTCATTTCTTTATTTATTTTTTGGTTTTGGTCCAATTTTATTTATCAAGTTAATAATACCTCTGAAATACTTAAAGAATATATAGCTTTTTCTAATAAAGGTATACATTTTTTGATTCTATTGCAATAATGTTGCAATAATTATTATTTAATTTAATATAATAATAATTCATAAAATATTCCCTAAAATATTAATTTTGTGATTTTTCTATTTATTTTCTAGATGGTAACTAGCTGATTTGTTGGGTTTTAATCGTTATCTGAAGATGAAAATTATTAAAAGTTATTTAAGCTATTCAGTTAAGTAATTTAAATTGATCTGATGAGACGACTAACCTAATTAGGAACCTTAGGGTTTGATAGGTCTTGCTTTGCTATAAGTAAAGTTGTTAGTAATATCTCTCTATAACTTTCTAACCGTACCGTTATCAATATACTTTTGGAATATGGTATGATATGGTTGATCAGTTGTTGAGTTAATTCCAGATATAAAACCATAGACTAACTAGAATTGTTTTGCAAATACTTAAGTAGAATTGTGTTTGTTAGCTTGATAGATTTTTCAATATACTAATACAAACAAATTAATCGTTAAGTTTAATTAAATAACGTTAAATTAAAAATTAAAAAAAATTGGCTTGTCTTGGAGGGGAATGTCAAAATTTAAAAGATAAATAAATATTTTTACCACTTGAAGTCCATTTACCACAAAACTGTTCATCCTCGCTGTTCACTAATCCACTTCCTACTGAAGGAGTTTGTAATTACACGCACTACCAATTATTCAGTTTTATGAAACAAATGTTGAAATTGCATCATTAAAAGTTACAAAGCTTATGGAAGTTAATTATCTTAACACATCAGAATATAATGAAGGAAGGTTAATTCATGTAGTTAAATTACAAATATTTGTAGAAATATGTTAATTGACATTAATATCTTTGAAGTTATTTAAACGTCACTTTGAGTTATTTATGGGTCGTTATATTAATTAATTTAGATTTAATAACAAAAGTTGATGGACGCTTTAGATGCCTTGATGCTGGAATACATGTAGAGACATAATATTTATTTTTATATTATACATAATATTTAATAATATTATTAATTATAATTAATAACATAATATTTATTTATTATATTTTCATTTCGCGAGTAACGTGCATGGAAGGCATTTTGATTAATAACAATAAATAACTTATTTAATGCATTTCAATCAGAACTAATGCTACCTTTTGTCAGATTTTGGCAAGTGAATGAATTGCCATATCGAGTCGACTAAGGTTACCCAATGTGAAACCCATTAATCCGCATCATAAACAATTTTTTGACATTGACCCCGGTTGTTGCTCCCCACAAATCCGTCTAGTATCGAAGATGCTAGGCCGCGATAATCACATAGAAAGCGAATGCTAAGATCAAGTTCACCCTTATCGACGTTGTGAAATTATTTTCAATCCAAAGGCGACATATGTTATACGAGCGTCGTCACCTTTGAACTCGCCGGCTTGACAACGTCTCAGACGAGTGAGAAAAATAAATTGAGAAGCTCGATATGATAAGCAGAGGGACTGTGTTAATAAACCAGAGATTTTGATTAGAGTTCAATAGGTTGTGTGAATTGCAATTTGCGAAACGTCGATAAAAATTTAGGGGTTATCTGATACTTTTTTGGCGCCACACCCGGACCCAGATAATAGGATTCTATGTAGCGGTGTCGATCAGAAATCATCACTAGGAATTCCTAGGATGGTAGTGATGTGAAAAGCGTCAGGTCCGTCTGGAAAACCACTTAGATTCTAGTGATTAATATTAGAATCATAAGTATTTTAAGGTCGTCAAGGCTTTGGTGAAGACATGTTAAAATCACAAAATTGTCAAACATACTTTAATGAATGCATTACGAGAAAGTATATTTCTATAAAGTTAATCAAGACATTATTAGAAATTAGCAACATACCTAGAATCAAGTTGAATAGTAAACCAACTAAACTCAGTTACTTTAACTGGTAATTAAATCACCATCATCACCATTCACCACAAAGTATATTTCCCTAAATTTAATCAAGAAATTACTTGAAATTAGCAACACACCTAGAATAAAGTTGAAGGGTGAAATCACTAAATTCATTTAATTTCATTGGTAACTAAATCACCACCAAAATCTCTCAAAAATATAGTGAAGAATTATCAAGCTATATTCGAGCTATACGTCAGGAAATTTAATTTTTTGCTATAGTATAATCACTAAGAATTTGGCGAATACTACGCATGATACATTGGAAGTATAACCACCAAAAATATCGTAATGAACGTAGGTATACTACACATACTATATAATTTTTTTGCATACTTTCAGCTCCAAGTACCAATTTACATAGTTTCGACTTCCTCATTAGTTTTCAATCAAGATATTCCTGTTCGTCAAAATAATTGTTTTGTAGTGAAACAACGGCACAAAGGAAATTGCCCCGAAAGCAGGTAAAAAAAAACGTGAAAAGAGTTTAACAACATGTTGACGCATTTCTTAAGTATGCAGAGGTTATCTGAAGATAACTGCATTAAAAGATGCAGCTAATTTTACGTCCTGGATAAATAAATAACGTTTATAAACGGACAATTTAGTTTTTGACTTGAAAAATTTTCCGCTTTCATCCAATGAGAAATAGTTAACTGAGGAAGTTGTAGGCATCGGAATGTCCTTTATTTTAAGTTTCTGTTTATTAAAATTGCTCAATTACGTACCGAGAAACTACAAAAAAACCACTTCATTTGGGCAATTATTTAAATTGTTAATATTTTTTGAAGAAATTGTAACGGCAAGTCTGGCCTTAAAACAAACAAAAGTCGGGAAGTGTCGTTTCCGCTAAATTCGAAGCGACGAGAATATACCAGAAGCGACAGGAGTTCCTCGAATTCGGGAGTCTTCTCCAAAACGACAAGAATCTTCGAGAAGCGGTATGCAAGACATAAAAGGAGACCGACAGCTAAGAGGGGCCAGTCATAAAACAGCGGTAAACATAGATCGATCGGACTGGAGTCTCCGGGCGCGAGAGACAGATAAAGAGCGGTGTGAAATATAAATTAGATTATAAGTGTTAGTGTTAGTAAAAATAAGTTAGCTAAGACATTTCACGTAGTGTTGGTTATTCTAAACAATAAAACGCATACTCTAACCAGTAGCAATTGGAACAATCAATAAAATCTGAATTTACCGAGGACATTCGAAAAGAGCACATTGTATCTATACAAAACCATGGGACTTATCTTTTTGCTTATTCAGAAACGCCCTGGTATTTTTAAAATGCAGGTGTTCAGTTGCCCAACTGAAATCATATATGTGAATGTATGGATACGTACAGATAAAGAACTAGAGGGTCCATTGGACCGCAAATTTATTTTTACGACAGCGGCACTTCGTTTGTATCTTCTTCTCCTTCTAAGGTGCAGGTGTACAGTCGATCAGTGAAATCGTGTACGAGGAAGTACGCGAGACTCTACAGATACTGGATGGTCCACTGGACCATAACACAGCGGCCACGTGTGCTTTCCTTGTGATGTCTTCTTCGGCACTTATACTCGAGAAAGCAGTGGTGTGTGAATGTGTGTGCCATTTGTTTGTGCGATTTGGAAGTGAATTAGAGTTATTATCCGTAATGATACGCCCATGGAGGACAAGGCGGCATCGCTCTTCACTACTTAAAAAGCCATTAAGTGTTTTTGTTGGTGTTCCAATTGTGGCTGGACATAGTATAACAGAATCAACTGAAATGATATTTAGCGCGTTTCCCAAGAGTCTCGCAAATTAGCGCCATACGCCCCCACTTCGAAACTACGAAACCTAATCTGACACTGGCCCTTGTTCCAGATCGACGCCCTGACCGGCAGGACCTTCGCCACGAGGACGTTCCTCCAGCGGGTCTGCGACCTGGCCGAGTCGTTCCGCCGCTACGGCTACGGCTCGTCGACGACGATCGGCCTCTGCAGCGAGAACAACCTCGCGTTCTTCGTGCCGGTGCTTGCCTCGCTCTTCGCCGGCACCGTCCTCGTGCCGATCAGCCAGAACTACGTCGCCGAGGAGCTCGAGCACACGCTGGGCATCACCGAGCCGGGCGTCGTGTTCTGCTCGAGGAGGACTCACGCGAGGTTCGTCGAGCTAAGGGCGAGGATGGGGTTCATCAAGAGGGTCGTCGTGATCGACGACGAGGAGGGCGGCGCCGGCGTGGAGAGTCTGAAGGTGAGAGGCCTTCCTCGCTCTGAGTTGGCTCCGGGTCTCGGCTTACTCAACAGTTCGTCCCCATAGCTCCTCTGCTTCTGTGATATTTAGCGTGCCAAGGTCTGATGCTAAGTTGTCTCTCCATCGTAGCCGTGGTCTACTTAATGGTCTTCTACCGGTGGGAGCCTGCTCTCATACTGATTGGCGTTCCTCGTAGACTGAAATATAGGAAACCGTTTCTCGATAGACCAAAGGATTCTCGAGGAACCTTCATTCTTGGTCTGAATTAGATCGTAGGAATGGTTGTTGACCTTTGAATGTATAACATTACCTCATTGTTTAGAGGATCTCTCTCTCTTTCTCTCCCTCTCTCTCTCTTTCTCAGTCTTCAAACGGTTTGATTGGTTTGGTTCAGCACTCTGAATTTCCATTGCTTCCTCTGTTGCCAATCTTGTCATTTGCAGGTAGGTATCACATTTGTCATCTTTCATTATCCAGCTAATCCTTAGCATTCGTCTGAAGAACCACATCTCGAATGCTTCTAATCTCTTCCCTTCAGTTTTCGATATTACCCAGGTTTCACAGCCACATAATGCGATGTTCCAAACAAATGTTTTCAATAGTTGTTTCCTCTCGTGCAGTGAGATCATGTCTGAGGTTAATAATCTGTCCTAAGGTTAAACTGTTCATCAAAACAACATGCAATTTGATGTAGAAACATCACGCTGATGTTACAACATTTTCACCTTATTTTCCTTTGAAGGAGTTCGTCGCCAAGGCCCTGACGAAATCGGTCACACCAGAGGACTTCAGGCCTTTCGACGGAGACCCGAAGAATCAGATCGCAGTGGTTATGTGTTCTTCTGGTACCACAGGCATGCCCAAGGGAGTCATGCTGAGTCACTACAACGTCGCCACCAGACTGTTCCAATCCAGGTAAGGATAATCAGGAAGCATCAAGAAGATTTCCAGGAGTTCAATGTTATCTGAAACACCTTGATAATTAACAACGTCACTTTTATGAAACGAGAACCGACTCAATATCCCATCTTCGTTCCCCAGGGACCCCCGTTACCTCACCAACAACAAGGTCGTCCTCGGACTGATGCCCTTCTACCACAGCTACGGCCTGTTCTTCACTCTCGTCTCGATGTTCAACAGGCAGATCACCGTCACCATGGACAGGTTCGAGGAGGACTTCTTTCTCAAATCCATACAGGACTACAGGATATCGGTGCTGAGGATAACGCCGCCGCTGGCGATCTTCTTGGCGAAGACGCCGAAGCTCGACAAGTACGACCTGTCAAGCCTGGCCGAGGTGTTCTGCGCTGCTGCACCGCTGAGCGGAGGCACCGAGGTCGCGTTGGAGAAAAGGTGAGAGCGGGGTGATTAGGGGAAGGTGGGAGAAGGTGCCGCTGGTTTAAGAGGTTGTTTGGTAATTGTGGTGGATTTTTTTTAGTGATAGAGGACACTATCAGTATATTGCGAAAAGTAATATTAACATTATGAAATCTGTAGTTTTGCAAAAAAAATGAAAACTGAAAAAAATTGTCAAAATTGGTCACTTTTCACTTTCATTCTTTCAATGAGTTATTCTAATCGATTTAGCGGTAATAATGAACTTCGACTCGTTTCATATGTTGGTCACAACAATTCAGCTTGGGAGTGCTACGAATTTCTCTTTCCCAAACAAAGCTGTCTTGCTCCTTTCGGCCACATGGACCTTTCACCACCTCCTGTCTTCCCTGCCAGATTGGCCTCTTCCGTTCGGCTTCAACACGTCCACTCTTATACTTCCAGACTGAACATAAAGACCATCCAGCAGGCCTACGGTTGCACCGAGGGCACCCAGGCCCTAACCTTCATGAACAAGGACGTCTACAAGCCTGGCTCTTGCGGCCAGGTGATCACCTACATGGTCTGCAAAGTCAGAGATCCGGACACGGGCCGTTCCTTACCGTCGTACACCGTCGGCGAGTTGTGCTTCAAGGGCCCGACCGTCATGATGGGCTACTACAGGAACCCGGAGGCGACGAGGGAGTCCTTCACCACGGACGGTTGGCTGAGGACAGGAGACTTGGGTTACTACGACAACGAGCAGTATTTCTACATCGTCGACAGGCTGAAGGAGGTCATCAAGTACAAAGGGTACCAGGTGAGGCATAAGGAAGCCCGAGTGTTTTCCTTGGTTACATTTCGTCTCGTACAGGTCGCCCCGGCTGAACTGGAGGCGATCCTGGTGAACAACCCGAAGGTTTTGGACGCGGCGGTCGTCGGGCTGCCTGATGAGATGGCTGGTGAGCTCCCTCTGGCGTTCGTGGTCAAGAGGAAAGGGTCCGATGTAGGAGAGAAGGAGCTGCAAGAATACGTCGCCGGTAAGAACTTGTGATACAACGCAAATCAGTTCTGAATAACCTCGCACTCTATAGGTAAAATTGACCTACTTCTGAGTCTGCGCAGTAAACGGGGTATTAAGCAGGTTATCGGGCCTTGTCATCAGGGCAGGACTATGGGGTTTTGACTTCTCGTTCGTCAATCTGATGTCAATAAGTTGTCGATATGAATAATTCGAATTCTTGAAAATAGAAGTGTTTAACTTATAGAAAATTGAATGATTTTTCATCAAAAACAGAAAATTGTTCATGCTGATTTCGTGCTTTTAGTTGACCAGATACGCGATTGATTATTTACAGTCTTATTTCACTTTATTGTCGTGATATTGTAATTGCATTGACTCATAGTCCGCGACTATTAATAACTTGCTAATTAGACCTCGACTAGAGACTTATCCAGCAACTACCATGCTTTACAAACTAAGGAGAATGATCCCCCCAGAATAATTTTTGTACTACAATCATACATTCAATATTCACTCAGAATTATTAAATACTATATTACAATCATACGTTAAATATTCTCAAAATAATTATTATATTACAACCATACCTTAAATATTCGTCTTTTCCAGGAAAAGTCTCGCCGCAGAAGAGGCTGAGGGGCGGCGTGATATTCGTCGATTCCATACCGAAGAATCCCAGCGGGAAGATCCTGCGGAAGGTCCTGAAGGACAAGCTGAGAGATTTCAGGAAGCAGCAGGAGTCGAAGCTTTGACGATATAGCGTCCTGTCACTAAGTTATTGTAATAAAGTAGGTTTAATAAACGATTGGCTTTTTGTTATAATGCAAGTTTCTTTACGATGTACTCAAAATATTGGAATAAGAGTTTCAAGGAGAGGAGAGCGATTAAAAATGATTGGTACGAAGTCAACTGGTACTACTGGTAGTCACGATCAAAAACTCGTAATATTAAGGTTGTAATAGGGTGCATATGACCCTATTATTGTGAAGTATCCTCTTCCTATTTAAAGTTTTGCTGGTACTATTCTATCGTTGATATAAGTATATATAATTTGAATTTTGTTTTTCCAGTGATTATTACTCAATATTAAACTGTTGTTGTTAAATACACTCCGCTGTAAATCAATATGTAATCGTCTAAATCTTTTATACCCTTCAGTTGCTTGTTAGTTTCAGTTACGACTGCCAAATGTATGTGTTCGCTCTTTAGTTCTGTGTTTAAGGTAATTACGACAATAAAGCAAACGTTTAAAACAGGTAGAAAACAAGACTTTACTCATTACAAAACACAAATTATGATAAAAAAATCCTCGCCCCTATCCCCGTTTCCTCATCTCTCTTTATTCCCATAGACGGGATGGCTACCGTCGCCCCTCTTCGTCGATTTGGACCTGATCAGGTCGTCGGAGGCCGTCTTCAGGTCGGAGACGAGGTTCGCCTTGGCCAACAATTCGATTATGTATGCTGTCAAGTTGTACTTAGCGCCGAACTCGGACGTCCTGTAGTCCCACGGGAAGCTGTGGTGGTAGTTGTGCCAGCCCTCCCCTACACAGATGAAGGAGACGAAGTGGGACTCCACCGGCAGGATCGCCCTGAGAACATGTGATGTATAGTCCAGTCATCGGCCATTTTCGCGTGGAATTTTGGGAAACAAGGTCGATTTCTTTAAAAATTGGGATTTAGGTAGTATTTATAACGTTCTTCAAAGCTGAACTTGTGCCGAAGTGTGCTTTTTCCCTAGGGGTGGAAACCACCCCTTCTAAGGGGTAAGAAATTTTTAATCAAAATGAGCATGGAAATCGATAGATTGACCAATTCTAAGTAACTTTTGTTACTTTTGTTACTTAGGGGTTTCCACCCCTAAGGAAAAAGCACACTTCGGCACAAGTTCATTTTTAAAGATCGTTATAAATATTACCTAAATCCCAATTTTCAAAGAAATCGACCTTGTTTCCCAAAATTCCACAGTAATACGGTATTTTACCGTTGATGACTGGAGTAGTAGTTGGACGGGGAGTTTTAAGGATGTTGAAGTGAAGGAAGGGGAATGATACGAGGAGCTTCTTTGAAAAAAATTTTGAAAATACTTTTTGGGTAAAAGTTAAACATGAATTTTGACAATTCTTTTTAAGACAAATTGAATCAACTTTTACCTACCTCAATTCCTGTAATTGTTACCTTTTGAACAGTGAAAGTGCTTCAAGTTTCAATGAGTCTAAACGAAATTTCTGAGTTTCAACCCAAGTGGATACCCTAGGCGGGTTCTGGATAATCCTTGACCTTGAAATTAGATTTGCCGGCGCCAGGGGGCCCCATGTAGTACTACTACTACTAGTAAACGAGTAAACTACTACTATTACTACTACTACTAGTAGTAGTGTTAGTAGTAGTAGCAGTAGTGGTAGTTTAGTAGTAGTAGTAGTAGTAATAGTAGTAGTTTAGTAGTAGTGTTACTAGTAGTACTACTACCAGTAGTACTAGCAGTAGTAGTTTAATCGTTTACTACTAGTAGTAGTAGTACTACATGGGGCCCCTGGCGCCGGCAAATCTAATTTCAAGGTCAAGGATTATCCAGAACCCGCCTAGGGTATCTACTAACCCACATTTCCGAATTTGCAATTAATTACAATTACGTTTATGTAATGTTGAAAACTTAGTTTCAAATTTGCTTAAATTCCACATATACCGGAAATGTCGTAAGTTTTTCAAGAATCAAGAAGTTAAAATAACATAATCTGGAATTCCTCTGCAACAGCAGAACTTCTAGAAGTATTTCCAAATGCCTTACTTAATTTGAAGTACATCTAATCGCAATCTCCTTCAACATCTTGTATTTCGAAATAACCAAAGTTTGAATATTTTTCTATAACTTGAAATTTACTGAGAATCAAAAAATTAGGGACATATCCATAGAGCTTCAAGAAGCAAGACGTTTCAATGAGCGTAAAGGAAGTTTTAATGAGTTTCTTGCAACGTTAGCTTACTTGTCGAACGGTCTCGTTCCCCACATGTGGGCCACGCTGTTCACGCTCCAGGCGAGGTTCAGGAGAAGAACGAACCTGAAGAAATAGCAGGTGAACAGTGCGTTGATGAAAGTCTCGTTCCAGAGGTACATGGGCACCGCAACTGGGAACATGATCGCCAGAATGACGTAGAGGGGTTTGTAGTACCTGCAAGGGTGAAATGTGCACCCAAGTGAAGGTGCTTCAGTTAATCCCAATTCATTCGTGCATGCGTTGGTTCAATTGGTTCCTTACTTCTTTTGGAACATGACCATTTGGTCAGCCTCCAGGTCGGACATGTCGATGGTCTTTCCCTTGGCGATGACCAATGGATGTTTCCTGCTCATCAGCCAGCCGATGTGAGAGAAAAAGAACCCCCTGGACGCGTTGTGGGGATCTGCGTCGGTGTCGCTGTACTTGTGGTGCTGCCTGTGGTCCCTCACCCAAATGTACATGCAATTCTGGAAACAATTCCATCGAATTCAAGACTTACGATCCAGTTCCGCACCATCTCTGGTGATGCATGAGAGATCCTCGTTAAAATTCTTCTAGTCCAGTCATTATAAGGGGTTCACCTAGGAAAATCGACATACCCAGTATATTAACACGTAAAAACTTCTATTTTGGCATCCTAAAACTTTCCTCAAAATTCACATATAATTGGATGGCCGCAAGTTTTAAAGTCGGGGGTCGAAGTTCACAAAAATCAATTTTTTCTATATTTTTTTGCAAATATCTCGTTTTCTATGGGTTTTACGCTATTTATGTTTATTATCAATATTGTACAGAATTAAATTCTCCACAACTTTTGTCTTTAACATTTCTTCATACCTCTAACTGTTTTTGAGATAGAGGGCGGAGAGCGCGCGATCAGAGAATCATGTGAGGTCATGGTAGTGCCGATCAAAAACTCGTAATATTAAGGTTATAAATTATTGCTGAATATATAATTATCATTTATTATTAAATTTTACATTAAATTCCATCTTTCTTTTTAATAATTCTAAAATTTATCAATTCGATAACACTCATAATCTCTTTCTGTAATTGAAAAATTATTAAGGGACATATTTTAATTACATTTTAATTATATTCTCATTTACACTAATTGCATTTGAAGCAAAAAATAATTAAGTACATCTTGTTTAAAATCTGTAAATTCTTAAATATTAAATCTATCAAATGACACTATTAATAAAAACATTAATTAAAAATTTATTTCTTATCTTCTTTATTTATTTAGAAAGTCATTACATTAAATAAATTGACACTTCATTAAAAATAGATAAGGAACCAAAAAAAATTTAATGTAAAAGTTAATAATACAATGATAATTAAATATTTAGCAATAATTTATAACCTTAATATTACGAGTTTTTGATCGGGATTACTAGTTGATCTCACATGATTCTCTGATCGCGCGCTCTCCGACCTCTATCTCGAAAGCAGTTAGAGGTATGAAGAAATGTTAAATACAAAAATTGTAGAGAATTTAATTCTGTACAATATTGATAATAAATACAAATAGCGTAAAACCAATAGAAAACAAGATATTTGCAAAAAATATAGAAAAAAATGATTTTTGTGACTTTTGAACCCCGACCTTAAAACTTGCGGCCATCCAATTATATGTGAATTTAGAGGAAAGTGTTAGGATGCCAAAATAGAAGTTTTTACGTGTTAATATACTGGGTATGTCGATCTTCCGAGATATTCACATAATTAAACCTAAGATGACTGGACTATTCCCCGAATGCACAAATGATCAATAATTACATATATATCGTCTTCGGTCGCAATGGAATAGTCGACGTAAGTCTAATCAAAATTGAGTATTTTAAATATGACGTGTATAACTCGAAACGTGGCGTTGTCAATATCGTCAAAAGCTGTAACGATATTAAAAGGAATATTTTGTTCGAAACGTTCTTGTCTTCACTCGTTCAACGTCGATATTCAAAAATATTAAAGAACAATTGGAAAACGGTCAAGTTATTTACCAACATCTCAAAAATGTTGAAAATACTAAAATTACTAGGAACTCAAAAACACTCAAAAATATTGTAATATCAAGATCAAATTATTTGTAAAGATCCCAAAAATATCAAAAATTTCTAAAATAATGGAAGCACAAGGCATCACTAGAAAAACATTAAAGTGAAACTCAAATTGTAAACGTCTCAAAAATGTCGAAAATTTTCAAAAGTGGATTTGTGTGTTATAATTTGAAAAAATTGAATCGATTGCATCCACTCGTCTGCCCCACATGATTTTAAGTAATTTTATTTAACAATTTAAATTAAAAATAAAACATGAAAATGAAATTAAAAAAATAAATAGACAAAAAATTACAGAATTAGTGGAAAAGCACTCTTTTGCCTCGATGTACTTACCTATGATATTTACTTAATAATACTTAAAAAAATACAACTTATAGACTATCAAGTTGCTCACAATGTTCTCGAACAATTTCAAAAGTGAATTTGCGTATTAAAGTACGTAAGTAAGTGACTTGAATAAAAAATACTTAAAAAGAGAAATTAGCTATAAATTTTTTAACTAATGAAATACCATTAAACCCTTTTCTATAACAACATTTCACTTATAAAACTGTCTCAAATTTGAAAGGTTCAAAAGGAACCTAAGCAAGTTTTGGTAAATAACTCAAAAATTGTTGCGAAAATCAAAATAATTTGAAACGTGTTGTAAACTTTCCAAATAATTACGTGGATCAATTCATTACTAATAATAACCACAACTGAAAACGAATAAAAGCACAGAAAAGTAATTCAAGATATTTTTAGCAATTAATTAAAAATAGTTTGAAAAATGATTTTTTTTTAAATTTGTAGTAAAGTCAAAATTATAAAACTTAAAAAGAGTTAGTAAGTTGATTACATCCATTTCACTACAACGAATTTTCTGGATTAATTTAGTTGTATAGCTTGAATTTAATACTCGAAAAAAAAAACTGTTATTTTATTTGAAAAAAATCCAAAATTTAATTATTCTCAAAACTCAAGAGTTAACTGAAGCTAAACATTATTAAAAAATTAGTGAAATATCTCTAAAATGAAGTTTTCTTGGATACAATCAAAACCATTCCTGTACTTCTTCCTTGAAAAGAAGTAAACTAGTCAAAGGTTC
Organism: Cryptocephalus moraei; assembly: GCA_946251905.1. Classification (NCBI taxonomy): domain Eukaryota; kingdom Metazoa; phylum Arthropoda; class Insecta; order Coleoptera; family Chrysomelidae; genus Cryptocephalus; species Cryptocephalus moraei. The sequence goes on from OX276463.1 coordinate 7,533,271, forward strand.
CTGGCAAATTATATCTATTGCCTTGACATAATTTTGAACAATAATATATTAAAGCAAGTTCCCATCATTACCTGTCCAGCAATGGTGTGTAACGTCACAAGCACAAATCTAACCAGCGGACTGGCCTTGAATCCCTTGTGCGTGTACAGCCTGTGAGCTCCAATAGTGACCCCTTCCGCAGCCAGCATACCCGACAAAATCGCTTAAAAATATAAAAAATGTGGCCCAAAAACCCAAATAACTCAAAAAAGTTTCTTAAACGAACCCAAAAATTCAAAACACTCACCCCATATCACCGTCGCAAGGTGCGAGTGGAATAACAAGTAAAGCCCGTAAAGTGCCGCTAAGTGCAGTAGCAGGAACCCGATGGCGTTCTTCCACACTATCTCCCTTTTGAAACTCAAATCGGTACCGAGGTACTGGACGGTACCGTCGGGTTGGATTTCCGGTACCACAGGACCTATCTTCGGTTCGTGCCTGAAATGTTCGACCATCTCGAAACCCTTAATGCAAATTGAATACCTATGTATTGGGAAATTATAGCTTCGATACCGTCGAAGGCGGCTCAGCAATTAATGGTACCACGTCTGATGGCTTCCTTTTATCGAAGACAATGTCACGCCAATGCTTTTTTACATCACAATAGTGCCACACAATAAATCATAGCGATATTGAATAATCTGATTTTACGTGATGGCCTTCGCGTAAGGCTGATAAATATTTAATTATTAATTAACCCCGCTGAATGCGAATTCGTCTGGGCAACATCGTAGAAAACTGCGAATCCTAATTGAAGAAAATAATTATTCTAACGGAACCAGTTTTTGTAATTGCCGGGAAATTGGTACGTTTTCCCGGACATACACCGGATGGGCTTGCGCAGTGAACTTAGTTCCATCAGTTCTTTAAAAAATAACTTGGATTGAAGTTTTTAAAATAGCAAAAAGAGTAAAATTAAAATGTACGATTTTCACTAAAAATAACACAACAATTTCTGATAATGCATCTAGAACGTAACATCTTAATTATGGTCACACATGTTGAGCATATCACTGCAATATTTTAAACGGAACATAAAACTAACGGTACGTCAACCTAACCACAGAACAAATAAAATTCTGCAGTGGGTAATCGAACGTAAATACGATGTTACATTCGCCGTTCTAAGCAGATGTTTATACGTAGAAGTCCTGTAAATATATATAGTAATAATAGAAAAAGTTATAAATCTGTAGCACCCTGCGGGTGTTTAAGGGGTTTTAACGATTAAAGATTTTTGTAACATTCGAAAAGAGGACCCCGTATATGAAAAGACTAAATCGCTACGTTACTATTCCTTATTACGTAACATGCATCGGTTTGTAAGTGTAACATGATCCCGAAAACTGCGAACTGTAGCGTCTGTAGCTAACAACGATGCGCTCATTATCAGAGGTCAAGATTCGTGGCCTTTAAACACGGACGACTCAGCAACAGTCGCGATTGCATTAACTAATTGTCACCAGACGTGTCTAGTGACGTAACGAGACTGGTCATAGGTTCAGTATGGAAATTTTGTGCAATTAAAATTTTGGAGGGGTACACTCCGCAGTCCGCTCGAACTTTGGGGACCAAGGGAGAGGGCATAAAAGTTCTTGGAGAGAAGACATGGTGGTAGATGAAGGAGACGGTCGGAGATCGGACTCCCGATCAGTTGTGTTTTGTACTGAGCGTTAAATTTTAAGGTTAAGGGCCTGGGACCTTTGAGAGAAAATTAGAGTTTGATTCGCGATAGCGAAGTCGGGAGTTAGGAGCTATTTCAAGGTCGGGGACCTTTGAGGATTATTAGAGTTTGATTCGGGAGGGCGAAGTTAGGAGTTAATTTTTTTGGTCGCGGGTCGTGACCAAATTAAGAGTTTTATTCGCGAATGCGAAGTGGGGAATTTGGAGATATCGCGAAGGAGTCGTAAGTATTTGGAAAGGTTTTAGACTCGTATTATTTTGACGAAACAAAGATCAGTTTTGCACCTCTTTTTTGAAAATTTCGAAAAAATCTTTGTGGTGTCCTCAATTCAATAATTATTTCATCAGAACACCAAAATAACTATTCTCCATATTGTTCGCTTATTTTCGGTATATTTTTGCCAAATTCGGTTAATTTCCAAGTAATATTCTTTGATCCTACCATACGGCCGTCATATCGGTGGTTTACACACAACAATTACTCCTTTTTGTACAGTTGCCAGAAGAATTGCAATATATCGGAAAGTGAGAACAGTATGTTTTATATCTTTTTTTGGTGACAACGTGTTAGACGAGAGAGAAAAATAAAGTGAGAAGCTGCACACGATAAGCAGGGGAACTGTGTTAGTAAACCAGACCTTTTGATTAGAGTTCAATAGGTGGCGTGAATTGCAATTTGTGCGAAACACCGATAAAAGTGTAGGGGTTATCAGATACTTTTTTAGCGCCAAACCTGTACCCAGATAATAGGATTCTATTTAGCGGTGTCAATCAGAAATCATCGCTAAGAATTCTTAGGATGATAAGAATGTGAAAAGCGTCAGGTCCGCCTGGAAAATCACTAAGATTCTTGTAATTAATATTTTAATGTAATTAAGGCTTTTGTGAAGACATGTTAAAATCACAAAATTGTCATACATGATTTAATGAATGCATTACGACAAAGTATATTTCTATAAAGTTAATCAAAGAAATTATTAGTAATTAATAGTACACCTAGAATCAAGTTGAACGGTAAAATCACTGAACTCAGTTAATTCCATTAGATATTAAATCACCATATTACCAATCCCAACAAAGTATATTTCCCTAAAGTTAATCGAGAAATTACTAGAAATTAGCAACAACGAAACTTTTGAACGAAAGTGTGATTGATCTCTAGAGAGAGTGGACTGTATGTAGATATCTCTCGTAACTCGTGGGTGGCTGCGGAGATAAATCTTGTCTCCAGGTTGTAAGGCTGAAGACGTTCTTGTAGATTGAAGATCAGGGCGTGACGTGATCTCTTTGAAGTTCTTGAAGTTCTTGTAGTTTGGAGAGAGGGCGTAACGTACTCTCCGGATTGAAGTTCGTTAGGTTTTGGGTAGTCGGGTTAAGTGGCGTGAAGAAAGATCACAACACACTGTCGTTTTGAGCATACTAGGATATACTGGGTTTATACATTGGTTAAATGAGATATTATTTGTTTTCTTACAATGACCTGGCGTTGCAGAAACTGACCTTAATTGGAGCGCGCTTCTTATCACGTTCCGTAAACGCCTTTGTTATGCTGACTCGGTTAATTATTGTGATTTTGAACTTGACTTGTTGACGTTCGGTCGGCGTTGTTATTCTTCGTAATAAAATAAGACGTGCTTTTTAGTTGAATTAGATATTCCAAAAACCTTGTTACCTAAGCTGCGTCAGTGATTATTATCTGTTTGTAAAACAAAACGTGTTGAAAAGTTCCCAAAATTAGTTCACCATAAATTACAATTTCTTAACTTAAAATGATGTTGACGTTAGCGTCAACACACCTAGAATCAGTTGAATACTAAAACCAATAAACTCAGTTAATTTCATTGATAACTAAATCAACATCATCACCCAACATCACAAAGGATATTTCCCTAAAGTTAATCAAGAAATTACTTGAAATTAGCAACACACCTAGAATAAAGTTGAAAGGTGAAATCACTAAACGCAGTTAATTTTATTGGTAACAAGATCACCACCAAAAACGCTCAAAAATATAGTGAAGAATTATCAAGCTATATTCGAGCCATACGTCAGGAAATTTAATTTTTGGGCATGGTATAATCACTAAGAATTTGGTGAATACTATGCATGATTCATTTGAAGTATAACTATCAAAAATGTCGCAATCAATGTAGGTATACTACACACGTACAGCTTCAAGTACCAATTTACATAGTTTCGACTTCCTCATTAGTTTTCAATCATTACTTCATATGACATTCCTGTCAGTGTCACTGTCCTCTTCTGTAGTGAGACCATTTATTAGGTTAAAAATCTGTCCTAAGGTTAAACTGTCCATCAAAGCACCATACAATTTGATGCAGAAGCATCATGCTGATGTTACAACATTTTCACCTTATTTCCCTTCGTAGGAGTTCGTCGCTAAGGCCATGACGAAATCGGTCACACCAGAGGACTTGAGGCCATTCGATGGAGACCCGAAGAACCAGATCGCAGTGGTTCTGTGTTCTTCTGGTACCACCGGCATGGCCAAGGGAGTCATGCTGAGCCACTGCAACGTCGCCATCGGACTGTTCCAATCCAGGTAATTACAATCTGGATACACCAAGAAGATTTCCAAGGTTTCAAGGTTATCAGAAACACCTTAATAATTAACAATGGTACTGTTATGAAATGAGAACTGACTCAATATCCCCCTCTCTTCGTTCCCCAGGGACCCCCGTTACCTCACCAACAACAAGGTCGTCCTCGGACTGATGCCCTTCTACCACAGCTAGGGTCTGTTCTTCACGCTCCTCTAGGTGTTTAACAGGTAGATCACCGTCACCATGGACAGGTTCGAGGAGGACTTCTTTCTCAAGTCTATACAGGACTACATCTGTGCTAGGATAACCCCGCCGCTGGCGATCTTCATGGTGAAGACGCCGAAGCTCGACAAGTACGACCTGTCGAGCCTGGCCGAGGTGATCGGTGCGGCTGCGCCGCTAAGCGGAGACACCGAGGTCGCCTTGGAGAAAAGGTGAGAGTGGGGGTGATTAGGGAAAGTTGGGAGAAGGTGCCGATGGTTTAAGAGGTTGTTTGGTTGAAAGTTGGTGAAGGTTCGTCTTATCGTACACAGCCAATTTTGATGAATTTGTTTAGTGACAGAGGACACTATTAGTATATTGGGATAAGCAATACTAACATTATGAAATCTGTAGTTTTTGAAAAAAAAATGAAAACTGAAAAATTTTGCTATATTGGTCACTTTGGACGTTCATTCTTCAAATGAGTCATTCTAATGACTTTAGCGGTAATAATGAATTTCGAGTCGTTTCATATTTTAGTCGTTCCGCTTGGAAATGCTACCAATTTTTCTTCCTCAAGCAAAGTTGTCTTGCTGCTTTCGGCCACAAATACCTTTTACCACCTCCTGTCTTGTCGGCCAGATTGGCCGCTTCCGTTCTGCTTCAACACGTCCACTCTTAAGGGGGGACGTCCCTCCAGAATTTTCAAAAAATCGAAAAAAAATTGTTTTGCAGATTTCGATAGCCTAAGGGGTTGTCTACTTGATCCCAAAAGCATTTTTCGATATCTGCATTATTTTCCGAGATATTCGAGGTACAGCGTTGCGTGTTTCGGTAGGCCGAATCTCACGCTGCACCTGTGTCCCGCGCGCTCTTCCAGCCCTTCCCCGCACTTTGTTTTTTCAGTTATTGTTATATTTATATATGTGTACACGTGTTTACTTGTACACCTGTACAGGTGAGTCCGTCAATGCTTGCATTAGGCGTATAGCGCCGAAAATATTATATTCTGGGTTCAAAATCGTCGAGATAGGTACCTTTATTGGTACAGGAAGATTCAATGATGGACATGCTCACATTAAGAGGATTAAGACGTTACTTTGATTGACAATCGGTCATCATGTCATTCTATTCAGCGAAGAAATTGACTCAGGGCGTCTGAAGAGGGCGGAGCGCCGAACAGCCGAGAGTACTAAAGAGGCTAGAATTGCTCATAGAATGGCCAAATCTGAACTGGAAGACTTTTATTAGGAAGAGGAAGGGCTCCTCTATGACCCTGGAATAGCAGAATAATGAGAGGTACGTAAATTTGTCATGTTTTAACAATGTAATCAGTTCCGGAAACTTCAAACGCGTTTATCTCGAAACAACTTTTTTCAGAACCTCCTCCGTGTTTGGCAGAGTTCTACTGGACCGATCGGCCTAAAAATTGGCAGACATGTATAAAAATAAGCTGTCCATATGCTGAACCTCCAGCTTTTTTTTTGGACGAGTAGATTTTCTTCTACAGCCGTCCGAAGTTCGAAAAAACCTTCGAAAAGCGGACTTTCAACTTCAGACCTCCGCCATTTTGGTTTTTCTGTATAAAAAAAATCTGGAGGTTTGGCATATGACCACATTCATGTATTTTACAAATCCATTTTTATTTTCAGGTTTTGGCCACCCGTGTACCCTATAGGATGGAGGAGGTTGGAAAACAGTCCACTGGGACGGGCCGTCCACACTCCAATATACCTATATATATGTGGAAAAAAAATACTGAATTTTCATTCAAGACTCAATTAACAACGCTATATATATAAATTTTTTTGAAATAAAGAATATTATATACCAAAAAAAATTCATGAAAAATGTCTTTTTTGAAAATTCTGGAGGGACGTCCCCCCTTAAACTTCCAGACTGAACATAAAGACCATCCAGCAGGCCTACGGTTGCACCGAAGGCACCCAGGCCCCAACTTTCACGAACAAGGACGTCTACAAGCCTGGCTCTTGCGGCCAGGTGATCACCTACATGGTCTGCAAAGTCAGAGATCCGGACACGGTCCGTTCCTTACCGTCGGCGAATTGTGCTTCAAGGGCCCGACCGTCATGATGGGCTACTACAGGAACCCGGAGGCGATGAGGGAGTCCTTCACCACGGACGGTTGGCTGAGGACAGGAGACTTGGGTTACTACGACAACGCGCAGTATTTCTACATCGTCGACAGGCTGAAGGAGGTCATCAAGTACAAAGGGTACCAGCTGAGACATAAGGAAGCCCGAGTTACATTCTTTGGTTACATTTCGTGTCGTACAGGTCGCCCCGGCTGAACTGGAGGCGATCCTGGTGAACAACCTGAAGGTCGTCGGACTACCCGACGAGATGGCTGGGGAGCTCCCTATGGCGTTCGTGTTCAAGAGGAAAGGGTCCGATGTAGGAGAGAAGGAGCTGCAGGAATACGTCGCCGTTAAGAATTTGTGTCATTTGTGATACAACGCGAATCAGTTCTGAATAACCTCGCACACTATAGGTGAAATTGACCTACTTCTGAGTTTGCGCAGAAAACGGTGTATTAAGCGGGATATCGGGCCTTGTCATCAGGGCAGGACTATGGCTTTTTGACTTCTCGTTCGTGAATATCATATGAATGAGTTGTCGATATGAATAATTCGAATTCTTGAAAATAGAAATGTTGAACTCATAGAAAATTGAATGATTTTTCATCAAAAACAGAAAATTGTTCATGCTGAATTCGTGCTTTTAGTTGACCAGATACGCGATCGCTTATTTACATTATTATTTCCGTTTATTGTCGTGATACTGTAATTGCATTAACATCATAGTCTGCGACTATTAATAACTTACTAATTGGATCTCGACCAGAGGTCTAATTAATGCAACCCGATAAATCGTGTTTGTTGTGAAAATTCTTGTTTGGTCTCTTCGTTGGTTGATTAGCTTAATTTTTTTTTGTTAACTTGCAGTTCAGAAATCACTTTTTTGTCTTAATTGCATCGGACGATTTTTAAATTAACCATATTCGTTGAACGACTGCGACAGGTAATGGCAGGAATCGTAGAGGACAACAATTACGTAATAAGGGGACCGGAACCGAAGGAGCCTCTCCCCGTCAACAATTTGGGGAGGATTTTAAAGGAGAAATTAATTAATGATGATCCCCAACATCCCATCATGGTAAGTACCGTAACGGATGATTTAAAATTAACTGGAAATTAGGCAACGGTTTTATTAGATACCCTTTTTTGAAATATTTATATCGGGTTGCAGCTAAAAAGCATGCCAATTATATATTTTTGCACTAATTTAATGGTTTTAGTTAAATAAACGTTTCGTTAATATTTAATTAACCACCGTAAAATTTAACGTATTTAAACTAATGTAACAGTACAACAAAATTGGTTAGTCTTGGTGGGTAAACTCTAGATAATAAAAAAATTATTATTACCCCCATGAAGTCCATGTAGCACTACACTGAGATTCGTTTTATAGGACCAAGAATTTTGTTTTTTTTTTGGATTTTTCTGAGACGTACTTGGGATAACTGGTTCGAAAATATTTTTAATTTTTATTTTCAGTACTTTTAACACAAGGCTGTAGTTTTACAGATAAATAACTACTAGCCCGCTACAGAGCTGCGAAGCAGCTGTATAGAGATTGTGTTACATTAGCTTACGTATCTAAATTCTTAAAACTAAATCTTAAGTTTAGATATACAGTATGAATTTTTCACACTCCATGCAAATCATTTTTTCTCATATAATTTTCATCTTTTATTTTATTTTGTTTTATTTTCTTTTCTTTATTTACTTTTTTGGTTTTGGTGTAATTTTATTTATCAAGTACATAATTGTTCTGAAGTACTTAAAGAATATATAAAGCTTTTTTTTAAAAAGATTTACATTTTTTAGTCCTAAGTAGATATTAAGTTCCGTAAATACATATAGTAATAGTAATTAATAGTATTAGTAATAATTAGGAGTTAATTATGAAAATTAATGGATGCATTAGATGACTTGTATAAGAAGACATGTAGAGACATAATATTTATTTATTATAACTTCATTTCGAAGTAATGTGAATGGATGGTGTTTAGCCTAATCTAAGCATTAGGTTTTACTACAAAACAATAAGTAACTCATTCAATGCATTTTAATTAGTATTAATGGCAGATTATGACAAGTAAAAGCATTGCCATATCAAGTCGACTAAGGATATACAATGTGAAACTCATTAACCAGCATCATAAACAATTTTTTGATTTTAATGAGAATCAAATTATTATTTTCAATTTAACGGCGATATATGAATACGAGCGTCATCACCTTTAAACTCGTCGGCTCGACAACGTGTGACATGAGAAAGAAAAATAAAGTGAGAAGCTGGATATGATAAGCAGGGGAACTGTGTTAGTAAACCAGAGCTTTTGATTAAAGTTCAATAGGTTGTGTGAATTTCAATTTGTGCGAAATACCGATAAAAGTGTGAGGGTTATCTGATGCTTACTTAGCGGCGTTAAACCGGGACCCAGATATTCAGTCAGTCAGAAATCATCACTAGGAATTCTTAGGATGCTTAGGATTTGAAAAGCGTCAGGTCCGCCTGGAAAATTACTATGATCCTAGTGATTAATATTAGAATCATAAGTACTTTAATGTCATTAACGCTTTTGTGAAGACACGTAAAATTGTCAAGTGCTTTAATGAATGCATTACGAGAAAGTATATTTCTATAAAGTTAATTAAAGATATTATTAAAAATTAACAACACACTTACAATCAAGTCGAATGGTAAACCCACTAAACTCAGTTACTTTAACTGGTAATTAAATCACCATCATCACCAATCACCACAAAGTATATTTCCCTAAATTTAATCAAGAAATTACTTGAAATTAGCAACACACCTAGAATAAAGTTGAAGGGTGGAATCACTAAACGCAGTTAATTTTATTGGTAACTAAATCACTACCAAAATCACTCAAAAATATAGTGAGAAATTATCAAGCTATATTAGAGCCATACGTCAGAAAATTTAATTATTTTGGCATTGTATAATAACTGAGGATTTGGCGAATACTCTGCATCATTCATTGGAAGTATATCCACCAAAAATATCGCAATGAACGTAGGTGTACTACACACACTATATACTTTTTTTGCATACTTTCAGCTCCAAGTACCAATTTACATAGTTTCGACTTCCTCATCAGTTTTCAATCATGATATTCCTGTTCGTCAAAAAACTTGTTTTGTAGTAAAACAACGCCAAAAAGGAAATATCCCAGAAAGCAGGTAAAAAAACGTGAAAAAAAGTTTAACAACACGTTAACGCATTTCTCAAGTATGCAGAGGATATCTGAAGATAATTGTCTTAAAAGATTGAATAATTTTCCGCTTTCATCCAATGTGAAATAGTTAGCTGAGGAAGTTGTAGGCATTGAAACGGCCTTTATTTTAAGTTGCTGCTTATCAAGATTGCCCAATTACTTACCGAGATACTTACAAAAAAACACCCCATTTGGGCAATTTTTTAAAATCTTAATATTATTTGAAGAAATTGTAACTGAAAGTCTGGCTGTAAAACAAACACAAGTCGGGAAGTGTCGTTTCCGCTAAATTCGAAGCGACGAGAATATACGCGAAGCGATAAGAGTTCCTCGAATTCTGAGGCCTTCTCCAAAACGACCAGAATCTTCGAGAAGCGGTATGCTAGTCATAAAAGGAGACCGACAGCTGAGAGGAGCCAGTCATAAAACAGCAGTAAACATAGAAAGATCGGACTGGAGCTGCTTGGCGCGAGAGACAGGTAATGAGCTGTGTGAAATATAAATTAGATAATAAGTGTTAATGTTAGTAAAAATAAGTTAGTTAAGACATTTCTCGTAGTGTTGGTTGTTTTAAACAGTAAAACGCATACTCTAACCAGTAGCAATTGGAACACTCAATAAAATCTGAATTTAACGAGGACATTGGAAAAGAGCCCGTTGTCTCTATATAAAACCATGGGACTTATCTTTTTGCTTATTCAGAAACGCCCTGGTATTTTTAAAATGCAGGTGTTCAGTTGCCCAAGTGAACCCATATATATGTGAATGTATGGATATGTACAGATAAAGAACTAGAGGGTCCATTGGACCGCATTTTTTTTTTACCACAGCGGCACTTCATTTGTATCTTCTTCTTCTAAGGTGCAGGTGTACAGTCAATCAGTGAAATCGTGTACGAAGAAGTACGCGAGACTCTACAGATACTGGATGGTCCACTGGACCATAACACAGCGGCCACGTGTGCTTTCCTTGTGATGCCTTCTTCGGCACTTATACTCGAGAAAGCAGTGGTGTGTGAATGTGTGTGCCATTTGCTTGTGCGATTTGGAAGTGAATTCATTGTTAGAGTTATTATCCGTAATGATACGCCCATGAAGGACAAGGCGGCATCGCTCTTCACTACTTAAAAAGCCATTAAGTGTTTTTGTTGGTGTTCCAATTGTGGCTGGACATAATATAACAGAATAAACTGAAATGATATTTAGCGCGTTTCCAAAGAGTCTCGCAAATTAGCGCCATACGCCCCCACTTCGAAACTCCGAAACCCAAACTGACACTGGCCCCTGTTCCAGATCGACGCCCTGACCGGCAGGACCTTCGCCACGAGGACGTTCCTCCAGCAGGTCTGCGACCTGGCGGAGTCGTTCCGCCGCAACGGCTACGGCTCGTCGACGACGATCGGCCTCTGCAGCGAGAACAACCTCGCGTTCTTCGTGCCGGTGCTCGCCTCGCTCTTCGCCGGCACCGTCCTCGTGCCTATCAGCCCGACCTACGTCGCCGAGGAGCTCGAGCACACGTTGGGCATCACCGGGCCTCGCGTCGTGTTCTGCTCGAGGAGGACGCACGCGAGGTTCGTCGAGCTGAAGGCAAGGATGGGGTTCATCAAGAGGGTCGTCGTGATCGATGACGAGGAGGGCGGCGCCGGCGTGGAGAGTCTGAAGGTGAGAGGCCACACTCGCTACGGCTTGTGATCCGTCTGAAGCACCACATCTCTAAAGTTTCTAATCTCTTCACTTCCTGTTCCAAAATGTTTTCAATAGTTGTTTCCTCGTCTGTAGTGAGTTTATTTCTGCGGTTAATAATCTGCCCTAAGGTTAAACTGCATCAAAACATCATACAATTTGATATAGAAGCATCACGCTGATGTTACAATATTTTCACCTTATTTCCCTTTAAAGGAGTTCGTCGCTAAGGCCCTGACGAAATCGGTGACACCAGAGGACTTCACGCCTTTTGAAGGAGACCCGAAGAATCAGATCGCTGTGATTTTGTGTTCTTCTGGTACCACAGGCATGCCCAAGGGAGTGATGCTGAGCCACTACAACGTCGCCATCGGACTGTTCCAATCCAGGTAAGGATAATCAGGATGCACTAAGAAGGTTTTCAAGGTTTCAACGTTGCCCAGGAGAGGCTAATCAACATTGTATCCCAAATTGAACACATCGATAATTAACAACGTCATCGCTGTTAAATGAGAACTGACCCAATATCCGATCTTCGTTCCCCAGGGACCCCCGTTACCTCTCCAACAACAAGGTCGTCCTCGGACTGATGCCCTTCTACCACAGCTACGGCCTGTTCTTCACGCTCATCTCGATGTTCAACAGGCAGGTCACCGTCACAATGGACAGGTTCGAGGAGGACTTCTTCCTCAAGTCCATACAGGACTACAGGATATCCTTGCTGAGGATAACTCCGCCGCTGGCGATCTTCATGGTGAAGACGCAGAAGCTCGACAAGTACGACCTGTCGAGCCTGGCCGAAGTGTTCTGTGCGGCTGCGCCGCTGAGCGGAGCCACTGAGGTCGCGTTGGAGAAAAGGTAAGAGCAGGAGTGATTAGGGAAAGGTGGAAGAAGGTGCCGATGGTTTAAGAGGTTGTTTGGTTGAAAGTTTGGTGAAGGTTCGTCTTATCGTACACAGCCAATTTTGATGAATTTTTTTTAGTGATAGAGGACATCATCGTTATATTGGTAAAAGTAATATTAACATTAGGAAATCTGTAGTTTTTGCAAAACATATGAAAAATGAGAAGTTTTGCTAAGATTGGTCACTTTTGACGTTCATTCTTCCAATGTTTCAATGAGTCATTCTAATGAATTTAGAGGTAATAATGAACTTCGACTCGTGTCATATTTTGGTGTACATAATTTAACGCGGGAGTGCTACGAATTTCCCTTCCTCAAACAAATCTGTCTGGCTCCTTTCGGCCTCAAGGACCTTTCACCACCTCCTGACTTCTCTGCCAGATTGGCCGCTTCCGTTCAGCTTCAACACGTCCGCTCTTAAACTTCCAGCTTGAACATAAAGACCATCAAGCAGGCCTACGGTTGCACCGAGGGCACCCAGGCCCTAACCTTCATGAACAAGGACGTCTACAAGCCTGGCTCTTGTGGCCAGGTGATCACCTACATGGTCTGCAAAGTCAGAGATTCGGACACGGGCCGTTCCTTACCGTCGTACACCGTCGGCGAGTTGTGCTTCAAGGGCCCGACCGTCATGATGGGCTACTACAGGAACCCGAAGGCGACGAGGGAGTCCTTCACCACGGACGGTTGGCTGAGGACAGGAGACTTGGGTTACTACGACAACGAGCAATATTTTTACATCGTCGACAGGATGAAGGAGGTCATCAAGTACAAAGGGTACCAGGTGAGGCATAAGGAAGTCCAATCGTTTTCCTTGGTTACATTTCGTCTCTTACAGGTCGCCCCGGTTGAACTGGAGGCGATCCTGGTGAACAACCCGAAGGTTTTGGACGCGGCGGTCGTCGGGCTGCCCGACGAGATGGCTGGGGATCTCCCTCTGGCGTTTGTGGTCAAGAGGAAAGGGTTCGATGTAGGAGAGAAGGAGCTGCAGGAATACGTCGCCGGTAAGAACTTGTGATACAACGCGAATCAGTTCTGAATAACCTCGCACTCTATAGGGAAAATTGACCTACTTCTGAGTTTGCGCAGTAAACGGTGTATTAAGCGGGATATCGGGCCTTGTCATCAGGGCAGGACTATGGGGTTTTGACTTCTCGTTCGTGAATCTGATATGAATAAGTTTTCGATGTGAATAATTAGCATTCTTGAAAATAGAAATGTTGAACTCATCGAAATTTGAATGATTTTTCATCAAAAACAGAAAATTGTTCATGCTGATTTCGTGCTTTTAGTCGACCAGATTCGCGATCGATTATTTACAGTATTATTTCCCTTTATTGTCGTGCTACTGTAATTGCATTGACGTCATAGTCTGCAACTATTAATAACTTACTAATTAGGCCTCGACTAGAGACTCATCCAGCAATTACTATGCTTTATAAACCCTAACACCGCCAGAATAATTTTCGTATTATAATCATACATTCAATATTCAGCCAGAATTATTACTATATTACAATTATACCTTAAATATTGTTAAAATACTTATTATATTACAACCATACCTTAAATATTCGTCTTTTCCAGGTAAAATCTCGCAGCAGAAGAGGCTGAGGGGCGGCGTGATATTCGTCGATTCGATACCGAAGAATCCCAGCGGGAAGATCCTGCGGAAGGTCCTGAAGGAAAAGCTGAGGGATTTCAGGAGGCAGCAGGAGTCGAAGCTTTGACGATATGGCGCTCTGTCACCGAGTTATTGTAATAAAATTGGGTTTAATAAACGATTGGCTTTTAGTCATAGTTGACGCTAACGTCAACATTATTTTAATGTAAGAAATTGTAATTTATGGTGAACTAATTTTGGGAACTTTTCAACACGTTTTGTTTTACAAACAGGTATTAATCATTAACGCAGCTTAGGTAACAAGTTTTTTGGGGTATCTAATTCAACTAAAAAGCACGTCTTATTTTATTACGAAGAACAACAACGCCGACCGAACGTCAACAAGTCAAGTTCAAAATCACAATAATTAACCGAGTCAGCATAACAAAGGCGTTTACGGAACGTGATAAGAAGCGCGCTTCAGTTAAGGTCAGTTTCTGCAACGCTAGGTCATTGTAAGAAAACAAATAAGCTCCCATTTAACCAATGTAAAATAAGATGTATAAAAGCTCTGAAATTTGGGACAATAAATCAGTATACGATGTATGCTCAAAACGACAGTGTGTTGTGATCTGCTTCACGACACTCCAACCGACAACCCCTGATTTCAAGAACCTCAACCCCGGAGAGCACGTTACGCCCTCTCTCCAAACTACTAGAACTTCAACCCCGAGCCTGCACGTTACGCCCTCAGGTCCACACCGGAGAGCACGATACGCCCTCTCTCCACACAACTAGAACTTCAAGACCTCAAGAGATCACGTCACGCTCTGATCTCCAACTACAACTACAGTCTCCAGCCTTATAACCTGGAGACACGATTCATCTCCGCAGCCACCCACGAGCTACGAGAAGATATCTATACAGTCCAATCTCTATAGAGATCATTTCACACTTCGTTCAGTCATAATACAGTTTTCTTTACGATGTACTCGATATATTGGTATAGGTATTGGTATTGGTAGGTATTGGTATAGGAGCTTAAAGGAGAGGAGAGCGTTTAAAAATAATTGGACTCAAGTCTGGTCTAATGTTGAAGAAGTTGTTATTACTATTCACCTAAAATCTTCTCGTTAATCTTGGATTAAATTTTATTTAATTGAAGTACCATCACTACTCTGTAATTTTTGAAGAGCATTGGTACTTTTCTAATAATCTCCCATTTCATTAAACTTTACGTCCGGTCATTAAGCCTTCAATATCTGTCCGGTACTTTTTAATTTCCAGTTTTTATCAAAAAAATCCCCTTGGAGCTATACGCTTCCTCAATCACCGGGAAAATTTATATGGAAAGAAATGCAAAGTCAAGGAGGTAAATCACGTTATCAGATAACGTGCTGTTTTTCTTTTCGTTACCAAATCCCTCATTTGTATTGTTCGCGAGATAAATACTAATCCGTCTTGATTAGTATTATCTAAATTAGTTATACAGGACAAAATAACAAAGTGAAATAGAAGGAGGTTGAGTAACTGATGAAATCAATCTATCAGCTAAAAAATAAAATATTTTTCACAACGATTTATGAAATTTTTAATCAAACTTCACTCCTTTCGAATTTCAGTAATTTTCGAAAAATCCAAAAATTCTTCGTCGTGTTTATCATCTCGTCATGTTTGCTCGCCTTGATTTACGATTCATAACATCCCATCCAAGATGTATTCATTTATAAATCCCCATACATTTCTCTAAGGCACTTCCTGTCCGCATTTCAGGTATACCTAACCTATTTTACATAACCAGATACGAACCTGACTCACCTGATTAGATCACCCTATAAGTACCAACAGGTGCTAGAATTTAAAATTTGTAAAACCTCACCTGAGCTACTATCATAATGTATTTGGCGGTACTACTGATCCTCTCGGCAGGTAAATAATGATGGTATCGAGGTGATTTAATTTTAATTCTAATTAATTGTATCAGTGCAAGGATTCCATTGCCTCTCGCCGAGAATCGTCAACGGCCAACCGGCGAATATTTCGAATTACCCCTATCAGGTGTCGCTGTTGTACAACGGGGTGCATAAGTGTGGAGGTACTATAATAAGGAAGAGGTTCATTTTGACGGCTGCGCATTGCACAGACAAGTGAGTGAATTTCAAGGATAAACCAGATGACTTTTAAAAGAAGAGTACAATTTTTATTAGTATGATGTAATGTAGTACCCGATTTTTATACAAAAGGTGAGAGTTCCTTAGAGGTTAGTTGTAATTATTCGCATTCATAAAATTGCTATATCTAACCATGTTAATGTTGTCTGAAAGCCAAGGTACGAAGTTTATTAATCACAAAAACTTATACAGGAACGGTGCCCAATTATTGTGAGTATTCAGTTTTTAATGAGAACTTTCCTTAATTAAAGTGTGAGTGGATTAACTACAAAGTACTGGAAAATGTATGTTATGGATCCTAAGTAAGCTGTTATAGTAAGGCTACAAAGTGGGTACAGCTGCCGAAATGCGTATATTACTCTATTTTCGTCGTAAGCTTTGAAGGTTGCATACACTTACATACCTTTACTTTAAAACACGGACGATAAATATATCTATACCTGTTTATATGTAAAATAGTGTATATAGTGTCGTTATGAACATGGATTTGCATCATTACAAGAATCGTAGAGTGTTTTGAGTACTGGTCGCATGTGGTTTCAAGTACGTACCCGGTTGGTCCAATGATATTACCACAGATGTTGGCACACCTTTTTAGATATGAACTGTAGGTGGCGTGCAATTCAGGTACCATAAATTCTATGCTCCAGGGTCTCCACGAGTACCTTTTAAAACATAGACGATTAATATATCCAGACCTGTCTATTTATAAAATAGTATATTACGAAGGTAATAGTGTCTTTATGACCATCGGTGCAACATCATTCCAAGTACCTATCGTAGAGTGTTTCTGGGTACTGGTCGCATGTGATTTCAAGTACGTCCCCGGTTGGTCTAAAGGTATTACCTCAGTTGTTGGCCAACCGGTGTCTCTACAGAACTGTAGGTGAAGCGCAATCTAAGTACCAGAAATTCTATGCTCCAGAGTCTCCACGAGTACCTTAAAACGTAGACGATTAATATATCCAGACCTGTCTATTTATAAAGTAGTATATTACGAAGGTAATAGTGTCTTTATGACCATGGGTACAACATCATTCCAAGTACCTATCGTAGAGTGTTTCTGGGTACTGGTCGCATGCGATTTCAAGTACGTCCCCGGTTGGTCCAAAGGTATTACCTCAGTTGTTGGCCAACCGGTCTCTCTACAGAACTGTAGGTGAAGCGCAATCTAAGTACCATAAATTCTATGCTCCAGAGTCTCCACGAGTACCTTAAAACATAGACGATTAATATATCCAGACCTGTCTATTTATAAAATAGTATATTACGAAGGTAATAGTGTCTTTATGACCATGGGTGCAACATCATTCCAAGTACCTATCGTAGAGTGTTTCTGGGTACTGGTCGCATGTGGTTTCAAGTACGTTCCCGGTTGGTCCAAAGGTATTACCTCAGTTGTTGGCCAACCGGTCTCTCTACAGAACTGTAGGTGAAGCGCAATCTAAGTACCAGAAATTCTATGCTCCAGAGTCTCCACGAGTAACTTAAAACATAGACGATTAATATATCCAGACCTGTCTATTTATAAAATAGTATATTACGAAGGTAATAGTGTCTTTATGACCATGGGTGCAACATCATTCCAAGTACCTATCGTAGAGTGTTTCTGGGTACTGGTCGCATGTGATTTCAAGTACGTCCCCGGTTGCTCCAAATGTATTACCTCACTTGTTGGCACATCTCTTTCTATACAGAACTCTAGGTGACGCGCAATTCAAGTACCATAAATTCTATGCTGCAGCGTCTCCGCGAGTACCATAACGGTCCGGTCTGGTTCCTCGTTCCACGCCTCAGGAGGAAACTTGACGACGGTACTGAAGATCCACCAGCATCCAGCGTTCAACGCGGACACGTACGAAAATGATGTTTCCGTACTTCAACTGTCGAAAGCGTTGACCTTCACGGGTAGTACCGCCAAAATCGCCATGATAGGCGCGAACCGTACGACCGCCGAGGGCGCCCTGGCCATAGCGACCGGTTGGGGTACTCTGAAGTACGAGGGGGCGAAGCCTGCGCAGCTTCAAGTGAGTACTGTGTCAATTGTATTGGTTGCTATGCATATCAATTGAAGAGGAATAGCATTTAACTGTTTCCGATGCGGTTTCAATCAATTGTACTTGTATTTATAAAGTTTAAACAACAAGAAACAGCTGAAATTACATGCGTTCTCTTCCAGTACGTTCCCCTTCCGGTCATTAACAACTGTACTACTTACTATGGGACTAAAATAAGCAGCACGATGTTCTGCGCTGGATATCCGCAGGGAGGAAAGGACACGTGTCAAGTAAGGATTTAACAAGCACACTTGCAACACTCGTCAATTACGCAAACGGTACCATACTTTAATACAGTGTTCGCGCAATGAATTGGTGGAAACTTGATCCATTTCGAGTACTCTCCATTCGTATTGCACTGTACGCAGAATATGATTGGTTTGCTTGATATCCTAATTGCTTTACAGGGCGATTCTGGAGGACCCTTAGTGTACAACGGCGCCCTGATCGGCATAACCTCCTGGGGGGAGATTTGCGGGCAACCAAACTCGCCAGGGGTGTTCACCAAGCTGTCAGTCCTGAGGAGTTTTGTAGATTCTACCATAAGTGCATTACAATAAACAATTTAATAAGAAACCAAAGGATGTAAAGTGTGTTTGATTACATTTTGCCCAAGTTAAAGCGAGAGATTAACTCAAGCTGGATTAATGTAAAATTATTTATTACAATGTATAGTAAGGAAACTATTGGTGATACTTTAATAGGCGAATCAAATTAGATTTTAAAACTGTGTAGACGGGTTTGACAAGGTAGTTTGAGTTATTACAAGAAGCCTCTCATCTAGAGATTCATCAATTTTTTAGTGGAACCATTATTAAATAAACAATTAAAGTGCCAAAATCACTCTTTTATTTAAAACTCCAAATGGCTTTGATTTAGACGTTTGCGATCAACAGTGAACTTTTAGAGAAAACAATTATCTTTAAAATGAGACGTTCTAAATTAAAATTGCACTATAGATAAAAAAGTTATTGCCAAAAAGGAGGCAAAATGGCTATTTTTAGATATTGCTAATAACATTTTAATTAGTTGTTCGAATTAAATGAAATGTTTATAATTTGTGAGTTGTAATGTACTTTATAAGTATGCAAAAGATGGGCTCCCATCTACCTGGGACGTTTTCCCATCTACCTTAACAACAACCACAGAAACTAAAACACAGCAACGTCAATATTTCTCGTCCATCGATATGTATTAGTAAGTATGACTCGTCTCCATTATAATGTTAATAGCATACATTTGGCCCCATTGTGTCGCGGAAGAATAGACCGACGCAAATGTGATGTATATCTAAGAATGAAATTAACTGCCACGTTTACATTATCCGGAAGGTTCCAACGTCATTAATGCTCGTACGACGATGGAGAGATTGAAAGTGTACGGGAAAAATTCCAATTTGCACGGGCTGAAATACGTCGCAGACGATGAAAACAGACCGGCAGTACGGTAACGGCGTATATTATATAACGGATCTGGTGGGAAACGAGCATTTCTCACGAGTCGAGCCTTCAGGAGGTCTCAAAAAGTACTTTTTACCTCTGCTCACTCAGTGTCAATGCAAATCCGGTGAGATATTCGATTGAAAAGAGAGTGGTGTGGGGTAATAGAACGCATTACCCACGCCAATCTGGTGAGTGATGGTTCTACTGACGTTCTCATCAAGTAACGGGGAAGTACGAGTTTCCCAGAATAAAGCACTGTTGGTACGATGATTACTCGGTGAGAAATGGCCGTTGCTCACGATACCAACCTTCAATCCGCTGGAATTGGTATTAGGTATCTGGGAAACCAGATTGCATGGGAACCACTTCCAGGCAGAATTAGATTGCCAGGCTGCCAGTGCGGTAATGGCATACGTTACTGAATTGAGTTGTCACGCTTAAGGAGCAAATCTGGTGCGAAATGAGCGTTTCAATCACCTTGCGAAATTCTACCGGTTGAAGGTTACTCCACTCGAGCGAATCTGATGAGAAATATACATTTCCCACTAGTTGGAAAGCACTGGTTTACAATAGTTGAATCATTAGATCGTAATTACTAAACCGTCACAGTAATTTTTGCAGGATCCTCTGGGCGATAATGTTCATGGTCAACTTCGGTTTCATGCTGCTGGTGTTCAACGCATCTTATAAATCTTTTGAAGAGAACGCCGTTAGTTTTGTCACAGAGACGACTTACCTGGATTGGAACACAACGTTTCCCGCTATAACCGTCTGTCCTATAGCCGGAACGGAACCGGACTGGGCAGGGTAAATCAAAAAATCTGACAAATTATATTACCTTTCATCCGCTCGTATCGCAGGAACGATGAGACAGAAGACACTAAACTGTTCGTGGCAGATCTCATCTACTACACTGGCAGTTGTTATTCCTGCGATACTAACTGCGATCGATGCAGGACGCTGAACTTCAGCCAGTTGGTCCATAAGGTAATACTGTGTTTCCAAGATCGAATCGATCACGTTGATTGATCAATCGATTAATTTAGTACAGGAAGAAATGTAACGACATACTTACGACTTGTCGTTGGGGCAACGTGAAATTCCAGTGCTGCGAGAGGTTACTGCCGTTGGAGACAGAGTACGGGTTTTGCTATTCATTCAATTCGATCCATACGGACAACGGGTATGTAGGAATCAGAAGTGGGATGATTAAGTTGTGTAAAATTGGAGGTTATGTCGACAGGAAGTACGAAAATTTGCAACGGGTGAACCGGAAGACCGACCAGGGGGTGTTGATGCTCAACACCAAGGAAGATGTAAGGGTAAGCGGTATAATACTTACATAGGAAAACCAATGAAAAGTCTTAATAAGACTGCGTCTTAAAGAAAAATTAGGGAAATACAGGAAAAACGATCGAAATGCGGCACAAATACACATACCTAAATGTAGATTAGATATGAGGTTATCTATGGTTACGACACATCTGTGATTTACCAGCTGGCTGATACACGAAAAGCAGTCAATTTTCAGAAGTCTTCAGAACAAAGAATAATCTATGGATCTGGCAACATCGATATCCCTCTAGCGGCGCGCGCATACCAGATAATATGAAACGACATCTATCTTTGATGTCTTAGGAAGTTAGGGGAATATTGTTATATGAGGAAAACACAAAGTCTAGCCAACTGAATTTTCAGAAAATTTATTTTCAAAACTCTTCATATGTCTCATATGGCCAACGTTGAGAACTTGGATATACCTTTTCTCTATGAGTATTGCATTGAAAGGAGCTGTAGAATAATCAGTCATATGCTGGCTTCCAATTTAGGAACTTGAATCGAAAATACCAAATTGGAATATTGTTTGGAGTAACGAAGACTCTCTTATTGAATTTTGGAACTTCAATTTTGCAAATCTAAGGCAGTAGTTATCGCATTGCAATACCAAATGTTATTTGCAATAACAAAGACTGTCTTATTGAGTTTGGAATTTCAATATATAAGGTAGTAATTATTATATTGTAATAACACAAAGTCTGGATTCATCAGCGACATATCAACTATATAATTGGGCACACAAACTTAAACATTCCAAATTTGTATACTTTCTGAAGTAGTCATACGATTTCAACTACGAAATTTAATATTTTGATACTCCAAGCAGTCATGACAGTATTGTCACGAAACGTAGTGCGGAATAAATAACGACATGTCTTAAGGCACTTAAATTCATAATTCCAAATTGGAACATTCTTTCAAACGAGAAAGCTTGTCTTATTGATTTAGAAATCTCAATCCTTCGTATCTCAGAAAATAAACCGTGGAATAATTAGAGACAACTGAGACAAGCCAGTTATCCTTTTGGGTGCTTCAATCCAAAATTCCCAAATTGAACTAACTATTTTGGTGTTTCGTCAGGAACAAAGCAAACTGGTGACAGTTCCATTGTTATTTCAGTTTAATAAAGTCAAAAAGAACTAATAGAACCATACAGAAAGTTCTAAAAGATTGGACAAACTGATAAAACTCAGTTTCGGAAATTTTTATAAATGAAAAGAACTGTATGGAGCCTTGAGACATTCAAAATTAAGTCGGTTTACGGATGACAATTTTTACGTGATAACGTCATAAGAAAACATTGATGAAAAATGGAATACGTTTATAAATTGAATAGAATTATTGTTACTAAATTATCATTGGAAGGTTTTTTCGCACTGCGGTTGGCCGGTCCAACTGGTCATTTTAGACACATTGTTATGACATGTGTGAAGTTGAACATTAATCTTGAACCTTACATGTCGCCGTCGTCGCTGATGACGGAGTGGTAACAGTGCAAACACCAATCAGAACGCGCGTAGCGCGTACCCCTTCGTCCCCTTCCATCCGAGCCGAGCCGATCGCCAAATCGAGCTTTCACTCGGACGCTGTCGTGTAAAAGAGATAGATGCGTCGCAAGGCAACCGCCAAGGTCGATCTCTGTCTATTGTTGTCGCTCTTACTCAAACTCGCACGCATGGGTCTGACGTAATGTTACAATGTTATATGAACCGGCAGGTCGATTTGTAAGACGTATATCACGTCAAAATGTCATGTCATCTCTAGAGGAGAGATATGCCTGAAAGGTCATATAAATCTTAAACAGAAATAGACTTATTCACAAAAAGTTAGTTTTGAAATATCCCCAATGGAGCCAGTTGTATTAATTAATAAATTAATGTATTTGAGTTATAATATTGCCTCAACTATATTTCAGATATACTTCCACGCCCCAGAAGACGTCCCGTTCATAAATTCAGATCCTGATCAACGCAGAGACGTCATGTTGGGAGAATCCCTCAACATCTCCATAAACGTAATCCAAAGCGCAACACCTACTTCGAATTAATTAGTTAATTAACTCAAAAAGCGAGTTTGAGGTTATGTTACCAGATAGGCAAAATCGACTAATGGTAAATCAGTTCACATAATGGGTAGAATTTTCGTTTGTAGGTGCTGGAGATCAATAACGACGAAAACGTGAAAAGCGTCCCGATATGGAAACGTGGCTGTAAGTTCCCTTGGGAGACCGAGGGACTGCTGGTACACAAGTACTACAGTTACTCGACGTGCGTGGTAGAGTGCCACGCAATGAATCACATGAGGTTATGTAACTGTACGCACCACCTGATGCCTTATTACAGTAAGTCACGAATTTTACGAACACCCAGTAGATGCTTTTTAAGCCACGCCCTCTTTCCTGTAACATGTCGCCAAACAGTTTGCCACAGCTTAAGAAGCAGGAATAGGGCGGGGTTTTAAAAGGTGGAGGGAGGTGGCCAAAGTGTCGAATCGATTTCAGACAGGAAAACCTATTGCGACATGGACGGGCTCATCTGTCTGACGGACAATTTCGGTGAGGAGCTCGAATTTCGCTTTGGCCGCAGAAACCACTACCTTCTCACTTTTGTAGATATCGTCAACAGACTCCACGCGAAGAACTTCGAGAAGCCGGGAATAGTGTGCGACTGTCTGCCCTCTTGCGTCGAACCTGAATATACAGTGGTGGTCGATACTAAAGAGTAAGTTCGAGATGGTTAGTTTGAAAATGTGAAAGGTAATGATGGAATTTTAAGCCGAAATTCGGACGGGAGCGAAATAAGGATCAACGTGCACTCGTTGCCCACGTCGAGGTTCACGAGGATCGTGCTGAGGACCACTTTGGACCTCGTCGGTAAGTAGTCTAAACAAAATAATACTTTTACAAAAAGGAATTGTTACTTAAATTACTTACAAGTGAAGCAAATGAGTGTAGGTATTAAAATTGAGTAATTTAGACCACTTCGTCACAATGTAACATTTCTATATCAAGTAGGTGAAAAAAATTACTTCTTGGTGTAAATTATTAAAACAAACCATTAGACGGTTTCCGTGACACGTACTAAACTAACGTCATACGTAATGTAGTGAATATGTGACTTAATAGGTGAAATACAGTGCTGTATTTCACCAATTTACCACCGATAAGTAGACTATAACTTATTATCTGAAATAAGGTATGTAGCATCATTGACGTTATTGCAACTTTAGTACCTTACGCCAGGGGTTTGGGAGCGAGGGTGGTCGCGCAGCAAAAAATCTGACCGTTAAATGGAATGCGTAACCGGAATGCGTTACCGCGGCGAACGCTGCCGAGCCGCTACGAACGCTACCGAGCCGCTTGCTGTCTCTGTCTCTCTCTCTCTCTCTCTCTCGTTGAGTCGTTCGCTGTCTTTGTCACTGCTCTCGTGTACGAAGCCTCGTGTACCAAGCAGTGACTCATAGGATAGGCTTCTTATGCTGCGATTCTGAACACATCTGTAGCGATCGTAGTCAAATCTGTAAGCCTCGTAAGCATAAATGCAATTCTGAACCTTATCGTAAGTTAGGGTTTCTCGTAACTTCTTACTATGTATCGTAAATAGTTACAGGAAGCCTTCTGTGTGTCTGTAAACACTCGAAAAACCGTAGTGGAAGAAAACGAGAACAGGTAATTCATGTAAAACGTCGCAATATAAATAAAAACATGAATCAGTTAATCAATAAACTCGTGAATTATTAAAATTAATAAGCTTTGGCGTTAAAGGAGAAAGGACTTTGGTAACTAATGCTGTTTATTTGTATGCGTTTGCATAAATCATGCAAAAATATACCGATTATTATCAAAATTCAATATTTTTACAACAATTAGCATGAAATTCGGTAAAATGCAAACTAATGCAAAACTTTTTCCGGCCTTTACATACATATACAATATGTAATATTACTCAATAATACAATATACATAAAAGCGAATTAAAGTTTCAGTCGGAGGAGCGGCAGGACTTTTCATCGGCGCCTCGCTGCTGAGCATCATTGAGATATTTTATTTGCTGTACTCTGGGAGCTCCGAAGAGGAGGTTAAGAGACCGAAATTGGTGGGACGAAAACGATGAAAGCTACGCACTCAGTCAGCAGAATGTGTTTCGTAATTTGAACGCCCACTCGTCGGTAACAATGTAAATTCGCACCAGGCAATTATGAGTTCTTTTTTTTCTGCACTTCTAGGATTAGGTCTTCATGTTTGCCATCTTCTTCCGTGTAATTGAGCCATGTGCAATATTGCATAAAAAATCGAGATAAGCGGGAAACAGCCCCACTGCCCTGTAGTGACGTCTCGCTCTCTCGCGCCCTCCGACTCTTCTTTTGATGCACTTCAAGGATTAGGCTTGCAGCCTGTTTCGTCATCATGTTTGCCACCTTCTTCTGGGGCCTACCCACGCCTCTTCTTCCTTTTGGTCTGTTGTGTACTACTTGCTTAACAAACATTTCTTAGTTCATTATATCGATATTGTGTCATTTTAATTAGTTCTGGTGTATTCTGTCATTCACTGAGAATGTGTTCAATTTCGGCCCTTATTTCTTCATTTCTTATTTGGTATCTTATTGTTCAATCTTCGGTCCTTATTAAAAATTTCAATTCAGCTGACTATATGCATTGTCTGCCTTGTTTCAGTAGATGTCAGTACTGGTACTGCCGTCACTTTATAGAACTTCATTTCTGTTTCTTTACTTGTCTTAATTCGCAGTGTTCTTTGGTAATTACAACAATAAAACCAACGTTTAAAACAGGTAGAAAACAAGACTTTACTCATCACAAAATACAAAACTATGATCAAAACGACCCCTCGCACCTATCCCTTCACCCCCTCGCTCCTCGGCCCCGTTTCCTCCTTCCCCTTATTCCCGTAGACGGGATGGCTACCGTCGCCCCTCTTCGTGGACTTGGACCTTATCAGGTCGTCGGAGGCCGCCTTCAGGTCGGAGACGAGGTTCGCCTTGGCCAACAATTCGATTATGTATGCGGTCCAATTGTACTTAGCGCCGAACTCGGACGCCCTGTAGTCCCACGGGAAGCTGTGGTGGTAGTTGTGCCAGCCCTCCCCAAAGCCGATGAAGGAGACGAAGTGGGACTCCACCGGCAGGATCTCCCTGAGAAAATGTGACGTAGTCGGACGGGGAAGGTAAAATAAAGGAAGGGGAATTTACGAGGGTCTTCTTTGAAAAAAATGTTTAAAGTACTTTTGTGTAAGAGTTAACCATGAATTTTGGCAATATATGTTAAGACCAATTTGGTCAACTTTTAACTACCTCCTTTCCTGTAATTGTTACCTTTTGGGCGGTGTAGTCAAAATTGTAGTAGAAAACACCATTTCTTGACCAATTTACAGTTTTTTAAGTTTTTGATACTTATTTGATGTTTGTTGAAATGCGTCTCTTCCTAAATAATTTAGAAGTATAACGATCCCAACTGACCCCAGAATTGCGTTTGCACATCACACACTCTTGATGGCTGGTTGTTACATCCTGTTGTAAAACCAAATAATAAAATATAATGAATATTAATGTAATAAACAATTTTGCTACATTAATTCAGTTGTGACTGGTTTTAAAAATATTGGTCAAAGCAACAAAACAGGATATCTACTTTATATCACAAACATCTAATAGGTTCGTCACTTGCATTTATGCGGAAATGAGTGTTCAAATGAACAAAATTATAAAAGCATGTATTACACATGTGCTACACTCACAATTGTGCCAGGAATCAACTCGTCCCCAAAAATCACTATAATCTATGAACTTTTTGATTTCGACAATACTATACAAAATTCATCGGAAGCTCATTTGTTACTATCCTTTTCATTTAGAGCCACAAGAGTTCTGTTTAGAAAAAATGTCTTAAAACTTTTACCAAACTAAATGTGCTCATAAAGTTTTGTTGATTTTTGAGTCAAAATGCGTCCAGGAATGATTTAACCCCAAAATCAAATAGGGCGTATTAAATGACAAGGTTAAAATAGGACGAATATGCTATTTGAATATTAGTAGTGTATATTGCCGGTGCTGGATCAAGGGATGGTTTTCCTCCTCTATCGCCCAAGTAACCCCAACTAACCCCTATTTAGGGGTTGGTTTTGACGGAAAAAAATCAATAAAAAAGGTGTAGGATGAGGGATGGTTTCCCCCCTCTACCGCCCAAGTAAGGGAGAACTACCCCTATTTAGGGGTTGGTTCCCGGGAACATCGAATGTTTTTTAAAAATCACCTAAAATAACATAGGTAATCTAGAATTCTGCTGCAACAACAGAACTTCCAGAAATATTTCCAGATACCTTCAGTTACTAACTTTGAAGTATATCTAATTGCAATCTCCTTCAACATCTTGTATGTCGAAATAACCAAAGTTTGAATATGTTTCTATATATTGAAATTTACTGAAAAACAAAAGATTGAGGAAATATCGAAAGTGCTTCAAGAAACAAAAAGTTTCAATGAGTTCAAAGGAAATTTCCATGAGTTTCAGTACCAATTCTCGAATTGGCCATTAATTACAATTACGTTTGTGTAATATATAAGACTTAGTTTCAAATTTGCTTAATTTCAAATATCCCGGGAATATCGAAAGTGTTTCAAGAACCAAGAAGTTAAAATAACAAAATCTAGAATTTCGTTGCAACACCAGAGCTTCTAGAAATATTTCCAGATACTTTCGTACTTTAAAACTCGCGTGTGACGATACTCCGTCTTATTAATCTAGTATAATGTAATGTACTATTTATTCTTCTTTATACTTTTATCCAAGCCAAACCAAACAAACCTAACCTTCCGGACCGTAGTCGTAGGCCCAGATACATTTCCGTGAAGGATTTTCTCGTTCCGTGTAGATCTCAATCCAATATGTCTACTGTCTATTTTTACGTTTAAGAGCAAGTTTTATAATGAAATATCTCGGTCGATAGACGAAATAAAGTAATTGCCACACTCAGGTAGGTTCTTCTTTAGGCGTTGATTCTGTTGATATAATTTTTGTTATTGTACAGTTAAAGCATTTTGTGTCCAAAACGATTGATAGTTAACGTCACCACGGAGAAGGCAACCGACAATACAAAAACAATTGTAACACGTTGTCAATAAATAGCTAGCGCGGCCCGATAATTGGCCGTCCGGGTCGTACGGTTTTTCGGCAATAACACCTCTCGCCGATTCAGCGCTTCGAGCGAAGCCCGCCATAAGAAAGCTATGCTTCCAAAAGAAAGCACGTATTTATACTGTCTCCAAATTGCTGGTTGGCAATGTGTGGTGGCTTCCCTTCCTTAGGTCGATGGTTGATCGAATTGTGAGCAGTCCGCCGGGGCTTTATTGCAGAGATCTATAGGGAAGTAGTGAATGCGCAATGCAATGACGCCAATGGCGGACAGACAAGTGACGGTCGCCTTCGATTGTTTGGATCGCGCCGATCGCGGTAGAAACGATTTGTAGCTAGCGTCACCATGAAGCAGGCAACCAATACAAAAAAAAACATTGTAACACGGTTGCTACTAAACAGTTAGCGCGGCTCGTTAAGTGGCCGTTGCGATCGTGACGGTTTTTCGCCGTTTACACCTCTCACCGATTCAGCTCTTCGAGCGAAACCCGCCATAAGAAAGCTATGCTTCCAAAAAGTTTCAATGAGTTTAAAGGAAATTTCGATGAGTTTCAACCCAAATTTCCAAACTAGCCATTAACTACAATCACGTTTATGTACCTAATGTTATCAATTTGTATTCAAATTTGGTAAATTTCAAATATACCGGGAATAGGAATAACGACAGTTTTTCTAGAACCAAAAAGTTAAAATAACAAAATCTAGAATTCCGTTGCAACAGCAGAATACCTTCAGTTACTAACTCTGAAGCATATCTAATTGCAATCTCCTTCAACATTTTGTATGTCGAAATAACCAAAGTTTGAATATGTTGCTATAACTTGAAATTTACTGGAAATCAAAAAATTTCGAAAACATCCAAGGTGCTTCAAGAAACAAAAAGTTTCAATGAGTTTAAAGAAAATTTCCATGAGTTTCACCACAAATTTCCGAATTGGCCATTCATTACAATTACGTTTGTGTAATGTAGAAGACTTAGTTTCAAATTTGCTTAATTTCAAATATCCCGGGAATATCGAAAGTTTTTCAAGAACCAAGAAGTTAAATTAAC
This sequence comes from Cryptocephalus moraei, assembly GCA_946251905.1. Classification (NCBI taxonomy): domain Eukaryota; kingdom Metazoa; phylum Arthropoda; class Insecta; order Coleoptera; family Chrysomelidae; genus Cryptocephalus; species Cryptocephalus moraei. The sequence continues at coordinate 7,562,478 of OX276463.1, forward strand.
AAAATCTAGAATTCCGTTGCAACAGCAGAATACCTTCAGTTACTAACACTGAAGCATATCTAATTCCAATCTCCCTCAACATCTTGAATGTCGAAATAACCAAAGTTTGAATATGTTTCTATAATTTGAAATTTACTGTAAATCAAGAGATTGGAGATCTCCAAAGAGCCTTAAGAAACAAAATGTTTCAATGAGCCTAAAGGAAGTTTCAATGAGTTTCTCGCAACTTTAGCTTACTTGTCGAACGGTTTCGTTCCCCAGATGTGGGCCACGCTGTTCACGCTCCAGGTGACGTTCAGGAGAAGAACGAACCTGAAGAAATAGCAGGTGAACAGTGCGTTGTTGAAAGTCTCGTTCCAGAAGTACATGGGCACCGCAACCGGGAACATCAACGCCAGAATGACGTAGAGGGGTTTGTAGTACCTGCAAGGGTGAAATGTGCACCCAAGTGAAGGTGCTTCAGTTAATCCCAATTCATTTGGACATGCGTTGGTGCAATGGTGCAATTGGTTCCTTACTTCTTTTGGAACATGACCATTTGGTCAGCCTCCAGGTCGGACATGTCGATGGTCTTTCCCTTGGCGATGACCAGCGGATGTTTCCTGCTCATCAGCCAGCCGATGTGAGAGAAAAAGAACCCCCTGGACGCGTTGTGGGGATCTGCGTCGGTGTCGCTGTACTTGTGGTGCTGCCTGTGGTCCCTCACCCAAATGTACATGCAATTCTGGAAACAATTCCGCCGAATTCAAAAGACTTTCTCGTCAGAAATCCTCGTTAAAATTCTGCTCCGAATGCATAAATTAGACGAACGAACGTTAATTATACATGCGGAGAGTAACCCCATTCTGTTCCACGAAATTGGTCGGGTGAGCGACACGATTTCGTAATTCCGGACGAATAATTTATTTTTAATTCCAGGCCCAGATGCATGCAGGACGAGGTACAAGTACAACGAAATGCAATACGGCCTGCCCATTATCAATGATTACATATATCGTCTGCGGTCGTAATGGAATTGTCGACGTAAGTCTAAAATGGAATATTTGGAATATGATGTGATTAACTCGAAATGTCGCGTTGTCGATGTCGTCAAAAACTGTAACAATATTTTAAGCAATATTTTGTTCGAAACGTTCTTTTTGATTAAAACCACTAATATTATCACAAGATCACATTATTTGTAAAGATCCCAAAAATCTCAAAAATAATGGAAGTAAATGGCGTCACCAGAGAAACGGGGGTAGTCTGGTTCTCAATTTTGAAAAAAATAGATTTTTCAAAAATGTCATTTTCATATACAATACACCTTTAGAAATAGTGTACTGTAGTTTATTTTGCTCATTGAGCTCGAGAAATTCGTATATGAGCTTTAGAGTGTGAGCGTGCGCATGTGGCTTTTCTTCAGGTGTTCAGTTTAGCCGGGCTTATGCTAAAGTTTTTGCTAATTTTCTCATTTTCTATACAATTTCGGTTATTACAAATAGTATTGTTTTATTTTGGAGCGATTTTAGGTTTGGCTTTCCACTAGAAAGTTTGTATTTATTGTCTATAACGACCATACAAGATTATTTGTTCAGAAAAGAAAATTTGGGCAACATGGATAAAACCAGTAATACAAGTGATAATCCTAGAGCATATCGTTCAATATAAGACATTTTCGTGGAAATCGACATACCAGTAATTGTAACACAAGCTGAACAAGTGCAGTTGTAAGAAAATTTTTACAAGAAAACCCTGATTTTCAAGTAAACAATTATCAGTCTGTAAGTAAAATGATATTTTTGAAGAACAGGAAGGCATACTAAGCAGTCATCGGTGACCAACGTAATATACTTTTTTTTTTAATTTTCTGTGATTTTTGAAAAAAAAACTTTAAACGCGTTTTTCTCGAAACAACGTTTTTCGACCTGGTTGATACGATTTAACAAAAACCACCTTACCGATTTCGCTCAAATTTTGAGGAGTTACTCCAAACACGTGTAGTTTTCGCTCGAACTAGGATTATAAAAATTGATCAATATTTAAACCTTTTTGAAGTGAAACTTCTTTGCGCACGTTGTATACATTGGGATGGGGTGTTGGTCGAAAAACCGCGTCACGCGTGATAAGTAATCCGAGGACAAAGCCGTGTTGCCAGAATGCGCGTAAAGTCGCATTCGCGCCCGCGAACCGAGCCGATCGCCAAATCGTTTACATGTGCTACCAAAGAGGTCAACGTGGCAACACCGCAGAGCGTCGAGACTTTCAGCTGACACCTAACTTAACCTCAAACGGCGAGAAACAATAACTTCGAGCGGCGACAAAACGGTGAGCTGTATTGTTTAATTACGTGACATGGACATAGAGAAAAGTGAGGACGCGTCGTGCCTCACCTCACCTCAGATGAGAACATGGAGACACCGGAAGAGATGAAAGCCCACGGCGCACGGAGACTGGTCCGCGGCGAATGGGTGGTAATTCTCGAACACAAGACGAACGGGCTCGAGGCGGCGTACGTGCGAATCTTTGGAGACCACCGTGAAGGCGGTCGTGGGAGGAATCCAGCAATAGATAGTGGAAGCGGCGAGGCAACAAGCGGCCGCATTGTTGCTCTGAACGTGTCGGGGCAGACGCAGACAACAACGTTCGGATCCAGCCGCAGCGAGGAATCAGGAGTGGAGCAGGCGAGTGCTCGACTTCGACCGTCTTTGGCGATGAAGATGGTGGAAATTATCGACCCCAGCAGCCTGGAGAGCAGTGTGGACACCGCGATGGCTCTCCAAGATTGATCAACTTGGGGGCCATTTACCACTGGACAGATTTAAAGAGAATTCTGTTGCAGTCGCGGTTGGCCGGGACGGGGAAGCTCTGGCATCAGCATCTCAACAACTATGATCGACCATGGGCAAAGTGGCGAGCCATGCTAGTGGCGCCGTTCCTTAGGCAGCGAGATTTCCACGGGATGATGAGGGAGATGATAAGACGGGAAAAGTTGGCCAGCGAGACAATGACCACCTACTACCATGCGAAGCTGGCGGGAGAGTCGGCGTTACCAGCGAAATGCTGTCTCCTGCATTATTGCTGGATTGCCGGCAGAGCTACGAGCGAGTGCTTATGGCGTCTGTAACACTTCCCCGGAGCAGGGCAATCTAAAGCGTTTGATGTTACAACTGCCAGCAGGTGGGAGATCACCTGAGCCGAGACTGTCGGCAGACTCGCGCGGACCGGTGCAAGGTTGCGGCAGCAAAAGAAAAAATCTTTTACATTTCATTTATATATCCTGTCTGTCGGTGAGACGCGCGCACGTGTGTGTGTGTGTGTGCATATGGCCAAAGAAGTTTCACTTCCACCGTCTGGTCCGACGCAGACTTTTATAGTTTTTTTTAAAACAATTAATATGAAAAAAAGTGCAAAAAGACGGGTCGAAAATTTTAAAAGTCCGCCATTTTGTGTCTTTTCAGTCAAAATGATTGATCCTAGTTCAGGCGATAGCCGCTTACTTATATTTTAATAATCTTTTGAAATGTTTCCTTTCAGATGTTTCTGAATGGAAAAATCACGTTAACCAGAAAAAAGGGGTCTTTTTGAGACCGCCGTGTTACGCCCATATCGGGGCCTAAAAATAAAAATAAAATCTTTTTGTAATAAGTACTAAATATCTATATTATCATATGTAAAAAAGACAAAATGTGAAAAAAAAAATTTTGTAAGAAAAAAAAATATGGAAAAAAGCTATTGAGAACCCGACTACCCCCTTAAGGTAAAACGCAAATTGTAAACGTCTCAAAAATGTCGAAAATTCTCAAAAGTGGTTTTGTGTGCTAAAATTTGCATACAATTGAATACCATTACATCCTCTCATCTGCCCCACGTGCTTTTAAGTAATTTTATTTTACAATTTAAATCCAGAATAAAACATGAAAGTTAAATAAAAAAAAATTTAAACAAATAGACAAAAAATTCCAAAATTGGGTGAAAAACACTCTTTTACCTCGAACTACTCACCTCTGATATTTACTCAATTATACTCAAAAACAATACAATTTATAGACTCTCAAGTTGTTCACAATGTCCTCGAAAAATGTCAAAAGTGAATTTTCGTATTAAATGACGAAAAAATTGACTTGAATAAAAAATACTTTAAAACAGAAATTACCTACAAATTTCTTATCTAATCAAATACCATTAAAGTCCTTTCTACAACAACCTTTCACTAGTAAAACCGTCTAAAATTTGAAAGGTTCAAAAGGAACCTAAGCAACTCGAAAATTGTTTCGAAAATCAAAATAATTCGAAAAGTGTTGGAAACTTTCCAATTAATTACGTGGATCAATTCATTATTAATAATAATCATAAATAAAAACGAATAAAACCACAAAAAAATTGATTCAAGAGATTTTCAGTAGTTAAGTAAAATATTGTTTGGAAAGTAATTTTGTTATAAATTTGTAATAAAGTAGAGTCAAACCTATAAAACCTAACAAAAGTTAGTAAGTTCATTACATCTACATTACAGTAATTTTCTTGATAAAAACTCAAAATTTAATTACTTTGAAAAGTTAAGAATTAACTAACAATTATTCGAAAATAAGGTAATTATCCCTAAATTGAATTTTTTTTGGATACAGTCAAAACCATTACTTTACTTCTTCCATTTACTGGTAATGTTGATTAAGTTTAAAAAGAAGTAAACTTGAGAAACGTTCCTGGCAAATTTTATGTGAGTTACATAAAATATTATTGGATACATAATTTAGTTAGAAATTTTTTAACCAATCAAATGCCATTATACTATTTAAAATACTCATCGATTTTGGTAAAAATATTTTGGAAATTAAAATTGTGTCCATAAATTTCTAATTAATAAGTACTTCCATACACAACTAAAACCATACACAACTAAAAATATGTCAGAAACGAAATTTAAGAAGTTTTCAACAACTTGTCTTCACAATGAAAATTTTTTTAAAATTTATAACTAATCTAATGGCATTAAAGTTGATTCTGTAGTGTTTTATCTGCAATTATATTTGTTTTAAAATTCAATAAAACCAATCATCATAAAGACCAATGTGTGGATGGTCGACAAGGCATTTGTGAATTTCTCAAATACCGCTAAAAATAACAAAAATATTCAAATTCAGAATTTAATTGAATAATTTATGGCCAATCGAATTTCATAAAAACCAATCTATTTACTGCCATAAATTGCCCCAAAATTTTATAGATCAAGATTGCAAAAAACACCCTGAAAATTGTTCTTTTGATGAATTTATTGGCAAAAAATATTTAAAAAACCCAAAATTACTAAATATCTATAATCTATTTGCATCAAAGCCGCCACTTGTTGATCAGTGGTGTTGACTTAAAATCCACATAAACAATTTTTATGCAACCGGAATTACAATACCATTAATTTTAAAATTATTTAAACAATAATATAGTAAAGCAAGTTCACATCATTACCTGTCCAGCAATGGTTTGCAACGTCACAAGCACAAATCTAACCACCGGACTGGCCTTGAATCCCTTGTGGGTGTACAGCCTGTGAGCTCCAATAGTGATCCCTTCCCCGGACAGGAAAGCCGACAAAAACGCTTAAAAATATCCAAAATGTACTCCAAAATAACTCAAAAAAGATTCTTAAATGAACCCGAAAAATCTAAGTAGGTACTCACCCCATATCACCGTCGCAAGGTGCGAGTGGAACAACAAGTAAAGCCCGTAAAGTCCCCCCAAGTGCAGCACCAGGAACCCGATGGCGTTCTTCCACACTATCTCCCTTTTGAAACTCAAATCGGTACCGAGGTACTGGACGGTACCGTCGGGTTGGGTTTCCGGTACCGCAGGACCTATCTTAGGTTCGTGCCTGAAATGTTCGACCATCTCGAGACCCTTAATGCAAATCGAACGTATATCGGGAAATAATAGCTTCGTTACCGTCGAAGGCGGCCCAGGAATTAATGGTACCACGCCTGGTGGCTTCCTTTTATCGAAGACAATCTCACGACAATGCGTTTATGCATCACAATGGTACCACAATATAAATCAGAGCGATATTGAATTAATTTGATGTCACGTGATGGCCTTCGCGTTAAATACTTAATTATTAATCAACCCCGCAGAATGCGAATTCGGTTGAGCAACATCGTAGAAAACTATGAATTCTAATTCACGAAAATTATTATTCTAACGGAACCACTCCTTGTAATTGCCGGAAAATTGGCACGTTTTCCCGGACTACGTTAAAATCGACGCCGGTCGGTCTTGCGCAGTGCACTTGACAGCTCCATCAGTTCTTTAAAAAGCAACTTGGACCCAAGTGATTATAACAGCGTCTATTACAATATATAATATTTACTTTTATATTAATTTATATTCTATGCATTATTAAAATCTGATAGATTATTATTAACACTACCAGCAGGTACTACGGTAAAGCCTGCTTCGGCACAGGGCAGATTTTGAGGAAGGTTATAGATACTACCTATATCCCAATTTTCAAGAAAATCTATTTTGTTTCTCAAAATTGCACGCGAAATTTTCCCATGACTAGACTATAAGGCGCCTAGCTAGTCATTGTTACAAAAATAAATTATTTAAATATTCCATCAAGCGTAATAGTTAGCGTAACTATAGTTATAGTATTTTAGTCCTTTGATGTCTTGTTTAAACCAAATGTTACTATGTCAAATGTGTAGTGTTCTTAATATTCGGAATAATTCTGTATTTAATTTGGGAAATACATTTATTCCCAATTTAAGTTATAAATGGGTTAAATTATTACCCTATAATTACGAAATAAAATGCACTGTTTGTAATCAATCAGTTAATCAATAAACTGGTGAATTATTAAAATTAATAAGCTTTGGCGTTAAAGGTGAGAGGACTAATGCAGGTTATTTGTATGCCTTTGCATATTGTAATGTTTATTTCCTAATTTATATATACTATCCTGATTGTACAATAGACACTACTTAATTTATTTACACTAATACTAAACTCATTAATTTATATAACACACTTAACTATTTCTTAACATTAATTTCTATCACTCTTAATTATTAATTTATTTATTCGCTCTCGCTTTCGCTATTTCGCTTGTTTACTATTTACTCTCGCGGCTTCACGTCTAATAATCATCATCTCTCGTCCACCGTGTTCAATTTTACAGCCCCCCATAATGTTTTCCCGAATTTACTCGTATTTGGTCGATAGTTCCGGAAGTAACTCGAACGTTCTTTTTTATGTAGAAAGGTCTAGAAAGGTAGATAATAAATCATTCCTCTTTTATGGCCTAATTACGGAGCGTTTTAAACTGGGCGCCGAGTTCCGATAAGAGTAAATACATTTCGCTCTGCTGTTTACATTCCGCGTTACAATATTATATCATGCAAATATATTCCGATTATTACCAAAATTCCATATTGTCATAACAATTAGCATGGAATTCAATAAAATGCAAACTAATACAACATTTTTTCCGGCCTTTACCCATAAACAATGCAACTCAACAATGCATTAACCAAGAAGCCCCGAAGAGGAGGTTAAGAGACCGAAATTGGTGGGAAGGAAACGATGAAAGCTACGCACTCAGTCAGTAGAATGCGTTTCGTAATTTGAACGCCCATTCGTCGGTAACAATGTAATTTTGCACTAGGCAATTATGAGCTTATTTTTTTCTGCATTTCTAGGATTAGGTCTTCATGTTTGCCATCTTCTCCCGTGTAATTGAGCCATGTGCAATATTGCGTAAAAATTCGAGATAAGCGGGAAATAGCGCCACTGCCCTGTAGTGACGTCTCGCTCTCTCGCGCCCTACGACTTTTCTTCTGATGCACTTCAAGCATTAGGCTTGCAGTCTGTTCCGTCTTCATGTTTGCCATCTTTTTCGGGGCCTATCCACGTCTCTTTTTCCTTTTGGTCTGTGGGGTACTACTTGTTTAACTAACCTACGTTAGGTCATGCTATCGATATGTTGTCATTTTAATGAGTTCTGATGTATTCTGTTATTTACTGAGAATATGTTCAATTTCGCCTCCTATTTCTTCATTTCTTATTTGGTCTCTTATTGTGCAATCTTCGGTCCTAATTAAAAATTTCAATTCAGCTGACTATATGCATTGTCTGCCTTGTTTCAGTAGATGTCAGTACTGGTGCTGCCGTCACCTTATACAACTTCATTTCTGTTTCTTTACTTGTCTTAATTCGCAGTGTTCTTTGGTAATTACAACAATAAAACCAACGTTTAAAACAGGTAGAAAACAAGACTTTACTCATCACAAAATACTATGATCAAAACGACCCTCGCACCTATCCCTTCACCCCCTCGCTCCTCGGCCCCGTTTCCTCCTTCCCCTTATTCCCGTAGACGGGATGGCTACCGTCGCCCCTGTTCGTGGATTTCGACCTTATCAAGTCGTCGGAAGCCGTCTTCAGGTCGGAGACGAGGTTCGCCTTGGCCAACAATTCGATTACGTATGCGGTCAAGTTGTAGACTCCATTTCACATAAGAAGAACCGTGGGCTAGAGTTACACGGAACGACATATTCCGTCGGCTATGTTCGGTTTCCATAGTTTCAAGTAATTCGTGTCTAAGCAGTGGCGGGACGGTGAAGGTTTAGCGGAGGCGCAATTGAGCGTTTTTCTCGCCCGGCGTTCGCGTATCTATGGTAACGTAACGGTCGTTTATTTTATTATTATTACAGTTTTGTACATTGTGCATTGTGTATTTTGACTAAAGCGAAATGATTTAGATTAAATTATTCTTGTTGTTTACACAACATAGGCAACTAACAATACACGAATTAATATTATCCTCTAATACGATTACTACTCGGACCGCTACTGTCCAGATGCCGATCGGGCGACTTCGTGCCGGAGATGCGGCCTGCATGGAACTCAAGGCCACGGTTCTTATGTGAAATGGAGTCTACTTAGCGCCGAACTCGGACGTCCTGTAATCCCACGGGAAGCTGTGGTGGTAGTTGTGCCAGCCCTCCCCTATGCTAATGAAGGAGACGAAGGGGGACTCCACCGGCAGGATCGCCCTGAGAAAATGTGACGTAGTTGGACAGGGAAGGTAAAATAAAAGAATGGGAGTTTTCCGAGGAGCTTCTTTGGAAAAAAATGTTGGAAGTACTTTTGGGTAAGAGTTAACCATGAATTTTGGCAATTTTAACTACGTCTTTTCCTGTGATTGTTACCTTTTGGACGGTGTGGTCAAAATTGCAGTAGAAAACACGACTTCTTAACCAATTACGATATTTCGAGTTTTTGATATTTCATGTCTCTTAAAGTCTTATCTTGCCCTTATTATTAATAATTCAGAAGTATAACGATTCCAACTAACCCCAGAATTGATTTGCACATCACACACTCTTGATGGCTGGTTGTTACATCCTGTTATAAAACCAAATAAGAACTTATGCAAATAAATTAATATAATGAATATTAATTTACCAAGTCTTAACCAACTGCTTTATTAAAGATGAGCGACCGGTTTCGGCTTCATAGAAGCCATCCTCAGGCTCGCAAACAAGTTGTTTTTGTTTTTAGGGCTCCTGTGCGGCTTCACACATACAAAACAAATACGTTGACATACACAGTTAAAATAAATAAAACTTAGAAATTAACACACATCGAATAACATTAACTACATAAAGTTCTTTCAGGACATGGATCTAGCCCTAAAGGCGTGAGCTTCTTCATTCTCGAGAGGTTGGGGAGGTTCGAACAACAGGAGCCCTAAAAACTAAAACAACTTGTTTGCGAGCCTGAGGATGGCTTCTATAAAGCCAAAACCGGTCGCTCATCTTTAATAAAGTAGTTGGTTAAGACTTGGTGTTTTCCTTTGGTTAAATTACCATGGCCAACTTAGAGAAGCTGGACAACCTTCGGTCGTCGTTTTTGTAATGTTGAATACTAAGTTTCAAATTTGCTCAATTTCAAAAATTCCGGAAATATCGACAGTTTTTCAAGAACAAAGAAGTTAAAATAACATAATCTCGAATTCCTCTGCAACAGCAGAAATATTTCCAAATACCTTCACTTACTAACTTTGAAGTATATCTAATTGCAATCTCCTTCAACATCTTGTATGTCGAAATATCCACACTTTGAATATGTTTCTATAACTTGAAATTAACTGAAAATCAAAAGGTTATGAATATATCGAAAGTGCTACAAGAAACAAAATGATTCAATGAGCATAAAGGAAGTTTTAATGAGTTTCTTGCAACCTTAGCTTACTTGTCGAACGGTTTCGTTCCCCACATGTGGGCCACGCTGTTCACGCTCCAGGTTATGTTCAAGTGAACAACGAATCTGAAGAAATAGCAGGTGAACAGTGCGTTGGTGAAAGTCTCGTTCCAGAAGTAGATGGGCACCGCAACCGGGGACACCATCGCCAGAATGACGTAGAGGGGTTTGTAGTACCTGCAATGGTGAATTGTGTACCCAAGTGAAGGTGCTTCCAGTTAATCCCAATTCATTTGGACATGCGTCGGTTCAATTGGTTCCTTACTTCTTTTGGAACATGACCATTTGGTCAGCCTCCAGGTCGGACATGTCGATGGTCTTCCCCTTGGCGATGACCAACGGATGTTTCCTGCTCATCAGCCAGCCGATGTGAGAGAAAAAGAACCCCCTGGACGCGTTGTGGGGATCTGCGTAGGTGTCGCTGTACTTGTGGTGCTGCCTGTGGTCCCTCACCCATACGTACATGCAATTCTGGAAACAATTCCACCGAATTCAAGACTTTCGATACAATTCCACCGCTTCTCTGGTGACGTATAAGAAGTGCTCATTGAAATTCACTAGTTCACCGGTGATATTCAAAAACATTAAAACAACTTAAAAACGGTCAAGTTATTTGCAAACATCTCATCGTCGAAAATTCCAAAAATTAGTGGGAACTATATGGCATCACAACCACTCTTCCACGTTGACCCCGCTTTACTCAAAAACACTCAAGAATATTGCAATATCAAGATCAAATTGTGTGTAAAGGTTTCAAATATATCAAGAATTTCGTAATACACAATCACAATACACTTAATTTTAGAATGATTTAAACATAATCTTAAACAATAGTGTAGTAAAGCAAGTACACATCATTACCTGTCCAGCAACGGTTTGTAACATCACAAGCACAAATCTAACCACAGGACTGGCCTTAAATCCCTTGTGGGAGTATAGCCTGTGAGCTCCAATAGTGATCCCCTCCGCACACAGGTAACCCGTCAAGAAAACTTAAAAATATCCAAAATGTACTCCAAATAATTCAAAAAAGCTTCTTAAATGATCCCAAAAAATCGAAGTACTCACCCCATATCACCGTCGCAAGTTGCGAGTGGAACAACAAGTAAAGCCCGTAAAGTCCCCCCCAGTGCAGCAACAGGAACCCTACGGCGTTCTTCCACACTATCTCCCTTTTGAAACTCAAATCGGTACCGAGGTACTGGACGGTACCGTCGGGTTGGGTTTCAGGTACCGCAGGACCTATCGTAGGTCCGTGCCTGGGATGTTCGACCATCTCGAAACTTTGGCTGTAAAAATGTATCAAAATATTCATCATCCACATTATCCCACCAATTGAGAGTTGCCTGTTGAACTTATATTTTGACTCTATAATTCTTCTGGTGTCTGCTGTATATATTTCCCTTTGACAAACCTTACAACTTCTTTTTCTCAACTTCAGTGCGCATGTCCATCGGGCGTTGATTTTAAAGTTGTCTCGTTTTCCCTATAGAAACCCTTCTCGGGGGTGTAACGTTTCGGCCCTTCGCGGCGAGATGGGGCGAAGTGCCCGCCGAACCCGAAAACTCGCATTTCAGGATCGTAAATGGAGGAAAGCCATAAACTGAGGACGTGTTTTATTTGCCAGGGCCTATTCGTTGGTTTTCCTTACGTTTTCCCTTTCCTTAAGGTTATTTACTCGCCGATATTTCCCAGGTTTTCTGGATTAGAGTTAAGGCATCTGTTTAAATAAATTTATTGGGGTAGATGGGACGTTACCGAGAATGATACTTTAATACTTTTAAGTAGGTTCAAGACGAATGAGGGGCGTAGGTTTATCAGTTTTAGGGTCGTTTCAATTCCCTTAATTTTTGTGAAAATAATACGTAACAAGGGTGTTTAGTTTGCATTATAGTTATTTTAGTGAAATGAACTTGATAGATAAAAAAGTTGTAAGTGACATCACTGAAGTGAGTGAAACTCACTATAGTTGTTTATTGAGGTGATCTTAGGAAGCTTCTACTTAATGAGTTTCAACTCTGTTTGTAAAAGAGCTTGGAAGTGTTTGTTTCATCACGTGCGAGTAATTGAATGCAATTTCCAAGGAACATACAAAATCAAAATAAAAAAATTGAAACTGAAGTTAATGTTAAACTCACTAACGATTACTTACCAAAGTGTTTTCCACACGTTTAGTGAGTTTCAGCACTTTTTACAAAGAAACTCTGAAACTGTGCCCTTTTGTGTAAAAAAATTATACAAGTGAACGAGTGCAGTTGCAATTTGTCACGATTTATAGTTTCAAAAATTCATAATTTTTGTATTGAAGCAGAGATTTTGGCAAAACCTTGTAGAAATGTTTAATGAAGTGTCCTTATAAAGTTCAGTGAGTTTTAACCCCTTTTTTTAAAGTAGTTTTGAAGTTGTCAGTGATCATTCAACAACCTGACTGAAGCAGCAGTTTGAAATTATATAAAAATTCATAAGAAATTGTTTAAAGTTAAATCTACTCGAAACTTACTAAAGTTGTCGAATAAAGTGTTCTTGGAAATATTAGTGAGTTTAAACTCATTTAGTTAAGGAGTTTGGAAGTTGGAGATATTTATTTAACGAGCTAATCAGATGAAGTTGCAATTTATCAGTCCGCATTTAAAAATATTGAAGTACTGTAAAGGCATAAGTTTCAGTAAATTTATAAAGGAGTTTTGAAGTTGTGACAGTCTATGTGAAAGATGAACACAGTATTGAAAGGGTATAGTTCTAAAAACAAGTGTCGTTTTAATTTCCCAGGAATATAAAAATTCATAATAAAAATACTGAAATTGAAGTTACAGTTAAATACACTAACGATTACTTATTAAAGTGTTTTCCACACGTTTAGTGAGTTTCAGCACTTTTTATAAAGAAACTCTGACATTGCGACGCTTTATGCAAAAAATTTACACGAATGAACGAGTGTAGTTGCAATTCTCCACAATTTTTAGATTCAAAATTCCATAGTTTTAGTATTGAAGTACATATTATGGCAAAACTTTGTAGAAACGTTTAGTGAAGTGTCCTTGTAAAGTTTAGTGAGTTTTAACTCTTTTAGTGAAGGAGTTTTGAAGTTGTCGGTGACCATTCAACAACCTGACTAGTGATGGTTAGAAGCAGCATTTTGAAATTATTTTAAAAATTCACAAAAACAGTTTAAAGTTAAATTCAGTCCGAACTCACTAAAGTCGTTAAATAAAGTGTTCTTGGAAATACTAGTGAGTTTCAACTTATTTAGTTAAGGAGTTTGGAAGTTGGAGATGTTTATTTAACTACCTTATTTGACGACGTTGCAATTTATCAGTACGTATTTAAAAACATTGAAGTACTGTAAAGGCATAAGTTTCAGTAAATTTATAAAGGAGTTTTGAAGTTGTGACAGTCTATGTGAAAGATGAACACAGTATTGAAAGGGTATATTTCTAAAAACAAGTGTCTTTTTAATTTCCCAGGAATATAAAAATTCATAATAAAAATACTGAAATTGAAGTTACTGTTAAATACACTAACGATTACATACAAAAGTGTTTTTCACACGTTTAGTAAGTTTCAGCACTTTTTATAAAGAAACTCTGAAATTGCGACGCTTTATGCAAAAAATTTACACGAATGAACGAGTGTAGTTGCAATTCGCCACAATTTTTAGTTTCAAAATTTCATAATTTTAGTATTGAAGTACATATTATTGCAAAACTTTGTAGAAACGTTTAGTGAAGTGTCCTTGTAAAGTTTAGTGAGTTTTAACCCTTTTAGTAAAGTAGTTTTGAAGTTGTCAGTGATCATTCAACAACCTGACTAGTGATCGTATGAAGCAGCAGTTTGAAATTATTTAAAAAATTCATAAGAAATTGTTTAAAGTTAAATCTGCTCGAAACTCACTAAAGTTGTTGAATAAAGTGTTCTTGGAAATACTAGTGAGTTTCAACTCATTTAGTTAAGGAGTTTGGAAGTTGGAGATATTTATTTAACTACCTTATTTGACGACGTTGCAATTTATTAGTACGTATTTAAAAACATTGAAGTACTATAAAGGCATAAGTTTCAGTAAATTTATAAAGGAGTTTTGAAGTTGTGACAGTCTATGTGAAAGATGAACACAGTATTGAAAAAGTATAGTTCTAAAAACATATCATTTTGAAGTTGAAACTCAGATTTTGAAAAAACTCCCTAGAATAATTTACTGAACTGTCCATGGGGAGTTTAGTGAGTTTTGACTTTTTAGTGAAGATGTTTGGAAGTTATGAGTGTCCATTTGTTAACCTGACAAAATGGTCGGTGAAGTGGTAGCTTGAATCGACTTTAAAAATTCATCAAAAAACACAGAATGCTGTAAAACTCACTAACGTTGCTGATAGAAGTATCTCCTGTGAAGATTAGTGAGTTTTAACCTCTTTTTGTAAAGGAGTTTTAAAGTTCGAGAAGCCTATTTAACTACCTGATAAAGTTGCAACTTGTAAGTACCTCAAAGAGTTTAAAATTTTATAAAAAAGTATTCAAATCGAATTTATTGTAAAATTCACTAAATGGTCGTTTCCTAAACACATATTTTAATCCAATGTAACTTTAATTGTGTATTATTAAGCTTCGGTCGATAATATTGATGACGTATGTTTGTTTTTGGGAAAGGTACAGGTGTATTTTTTATTCACCTTGTATATAGGATAATTGTAATAGGGTCAATTTACCAAATTTCACTTATTAAACCTTGGATATCCAAAAAATATGTTTTTGACAAAAATGTCTATATTTGTGTGTAACGATGCTACGTTTTTCTCGAAAAATTATAAATCTGAAAGTACCCTTTGACAATTTGCGGTTTTTTGAAATTTTCTCAAAATTTACCCCAATAATTATTTTTGCACTGTAAGTATATATTTTTTTATTTTATCTGTAATAATATTTTCAACTAAATTTTCTCTGAAGAGCACACCACATTTGACGTTTTCCGCTACCTATTTTAAAAATTTTCCTTAAAATTCGAACAACTTTAACAAAATACGAGAAAATAGTACAATTGACACATTTACAATTTTTTCGTTCGAAGGCTATTAACAATAAGGTGTTTTTGTAGAAAACGAGAATCATGTTACTCGTTAGTTAACAATTTAAATACAAGTAATTAGCTATGTGCTCCAAAAATAAATACTGATCTATGTCAATTACATCACTCACTTACTTAAATGTATTTATTCCGGATACTATCGCACATTGTGACGCAGGGCGACAGGGTCACATCGAATCAGTCGCAAAATTTCACCTATGGTACTTAAATATGGACTTTTTTGGAAATAATTTATCATTTAACGAATAACGTTATTACAATTTCGTTTATGATTCTTAAACTGTAATAAGTATATTTAACAAGAATTTATAAAAAAAGTAGGTACTTACTTGATCTAGTTGGCTATAACGATGTAAAGATAATGATGTAGGTCTCAACTAGATGTAATAATATCTTTATTAGATTTTTGAGAGAATTGTCTCTGTGCGATGCTTTTGAAAATTGCTTCGAAATTATACCTCGTCTCGTCGCAAAAGGGCAGCAGGCGGGCACGAAATCAGACGGGCAGCGTCACAGGATGCTGAATCACTGATTCTGACTGATACAGGCCGCCGTATTTATTCAGTTGATCGTGTTTATCACAAGGTGACAATATCACAAGGTAGGGCATTAAAATTGCGTGATTTTCAAGTACACAACACCTTCCCTCACCTTCCACTTTCTCAGACAATTACCGCTTTTCTCCCCGCGAACCCCCTAAGGCCGTAAAATAATATTTCAAAATTTTTTATACGCAAGTTATTTCCCACTTCCGCGACCATCCATACCGAGATTACCTTTTCAGCAACGCCACGACGACAATGGCAACGTTATCAATGGCTTGTTTGTCGTCCCCGCACTTCACAATACACAATTCAAATTTTTTCCCCCTTTTTCCTCTCCCGTCTTATTATACCGCCCCTGAATGTGTTTCGCCGTTTTATGAAGGCTCAAGTCACGAGGGCATACACTCTGAATGGGGGGCTGAAATGGGGGGGGATTTTTGGGGGGGCGGTTTTTTCCTCTGTCGGAACGAGGACGGCTTTGTTATCGGGGGGAGGGTGGTGATTTATTCGGGGGTGGGGGCTCTGGTTTAATAATCAGTTGATTTAAATCATTAGGGGTGGTTCGGTGGTGAAAATTTGCATCATAAGAGACGGGGAGGGGATAAGGGGAATTGGACGGAGAGCAGTGAGCTTATGTGATGGATGGAGTTCGGGGAATATTAACCAAGGTATTGCCACAACTGAGCAATTTTCTTTAGGGTTGGAAGGAATTCGATACGGTAATTAAATTAATAAATTTAAATTTAATTATCATTTAACCGGGTGAAAAATGAAAAAAGAAATTATAACGAGTGTAACACAATAAAATACACAACTAGTAGAAATCCTCATATTATATTTTTGTTACATATATTTTTATACCTAAATACAATCGTGACAAAAAGTTTACAAGACTGAAGTCTAACTATTCACGTTGAAATTTTAAGTTAATTACAGTTCAATACGAGTTAGTTTAATTTGTTCGAAAGGTTAATTTGCCCGTTTCAGAAGTAAATATTAAGTTATTATTAAGAAAAAGAGCTTCCCTCTACATTAAAGCTTAAGTTTGTTGGACTTGATTATAATTTATCGAGCTTTAAGTTATAAGGTAATTTATATCTCTACTAACTTTAAACCTCAATGTTCGGCTTTCTCAACTTTTCAAAAAATCTTCGTCAATAGCATAAAGGACTGAATTAGTTATGAAAACTTTCCAAATAATTCAGTTCAACATTGGAATGCCTCCATTTTTAACTTTCAGGAAAATTTACTATCGCCTGAAAAATCTGTTTTAACGTAACTTTGAATGGCAAATACATGCAGTGTAAGTCCACAGGACTTGTTACTAGCAAATTGAATGTTACAATTTACACAAGTAACTTGATTAATAAATTCAACATAGACAAGTTTAAATTAGTTTTTATGAACTCAAAATTTTCCAAGTTAATAGCTTGAAGACACGAATTTATTTTGGAAAAGTGCTAACTAACGTAGGTATAAATATGTCTAAATTTCTAACTTTCGGAAAAACTATAACCTGGAACTTCAGTTTTCTTCTGGGTTTTGATTTGCAAATATTCGTAGTGTAATATAATAATATTTATTACTAACTAATTAGAAGTTTGAATTCACGAGAACCTTAATTAATGAATTTGTTAAGTCCAAATCAAAGCCCGAATTTTTAGTTTCTATTAGCTTCTTAAAGTAGCCTGCTAATAGTTATCTTTGGAAATCTTCTGAATGCTCTAGTTCAACACAAGAGCATGTCTAAATTATTAACTTTCTGAAAAAATAACTATCTCCCGAAACATATATTTATTTCCTTCTACTTTTCAGTTGCAACTAGTCGTAATTTAATTTAATAATTTAATAACTAAATGATAGTTTGAAATAACGAGTAACTGAATTATTAAATTTGTTAAATCTAAATCTAACCCAAACTTCTGCTTTTCATTAACTTTTTAAAAATCATTGTTAATAGCTCTAAGTGAACTAAATATCCCTGAAAACCTAACTTACTTAGTTCAATATGAATATGTCTAAATTTTTGAGTTTCCGAAAAATTAACTAAATCCTGAAATATATATTTACTTCTTTCTGAATTTTGTGTTGCAAATATTCATAGTGTAAGTTTACAGAACTAGTTACTAGCTAATTAAGAGTTTGAAATGACTGAAAAATCTCAAAAATTGAATTGCTAAATTTTGATTTTAAATCATGTTTAAAAATCTCTGATAATAGCTCTAAATGAACTAAATATCCCTGAAAACCTAACTTACTTAGTTCAATATGAGAATGTATACATTTTCGATTTTCACAAAAATGAGCTAAATCCTGAAACGTCTATTTACTTTCTTCTGAGTTTTGAGTCGCAACTATTCGTATTGTAAATTTACAGAAATTGTTACTAACTATGTAATAATTTGAAATAACGAATAACTGAATTACAAATTTGTTATATCTAAATCTAACCCAAATTTATGCTTTTCATTAACTTTCTAAAAATCATTGTTAATAGCTCTAAGTGAACTAAATATCCCTGAAAACCTAACTAAGATAGTTCAATACGCGTAAGTATGTCTAAATTTTTGAATTTCCGAAAAATTAACTAAGTCCTGAAACATATATTTACTTCCTTCTGACTTTTGTCTTGCA
The DNA here is from genome assembly GCA_946251905.1 of Cryptocephalus moraei. Lineage (NCBI taxonomy): Eukaryota > Metazoa > Arthropoda > Insecta > Coleoptera > Chrysomelidae > Cryptocephalus > Cryptocephalus moraei. Next base: position 7,580,970 of record OX276463.1, read on the forward strand.
AATATTCATATTGTAAATTTACAGAACTAGTTACTAACTAATTAGAAGTTTAAAATTACTGAAAAAACTCAAAAATTGAATTGCTAATTTTTTATTTTCATTAACTGTTCAAAAATCACTGATAATAGCTCTAAATGAACTAAATATCCTTGAAAACCTAACTTACTTAGTTTAATATGAGTATGTATACATTTTCGATTTTCAGAAAAATTAGCTAAATCCTGAAACGTCTATTTCCTTCCTTCGTAATTTTGAGTCGCAAATAGTCATATTGTAAATTTACAGAATTTGTTACTAACTAAATGATAGTTTGAAATAACGAGTAACTGAATTACTAAATTTGTTAAATCTAAATCTAACCCAAATTTCTGCTTTTCGTTAACTTTTTAAAAATCATCATTAATAGCTCTTAGTGAACTAAATACCCCTGAAAACCTAACTTACTTAGTTCAATATGAATATGTCTAAATTTTTGAATTTCCGAAAAATTAACTAAATCCTGAAATATATATTTACTTCTTTATGAATTTTGTGTTGCAAATATTCATAGTGTAAGTTTACAGAACTAGTTACTAGCTAATTAAAAGTTTGAAATGACTGAAAAATCTCAAAAATTGAATTGCTAAATTTTGATTTTCATTAACTGTTTTAAAAATCTCTGATAATAGCTCTAAATGAACTAAATATCCCTGAAAACCTAACTTACTTAGTTCAATATGAGAATGTATACATTTTCGATTTTCACAAAAATGAGCTAAATCCTGAAACGTCTATTTACTTCCTACTGAATTTTGAGTCGGAAATATTCTTATTGTAAATTTACAGAAGTTGTTAATAACTGTGATAATTTGAAATAACGAGTAACTGTATTACTAAATTTGTTAAATCTAAATCTAACCCAAATTTTTGCTTTTCATTAACTTTTTAAAAATCATTGTTAATAGCTCTAAATGAACTAAATATCCCTGAAAACCTAACTAAGTTAGTTCAATATAAATATCTGTAAATTTTTGATTTTTCGAAAAATTAACTAAATCCTGAAATATATATTTACTTCTTTCTGAATTTTGTGTTGCAAATATTCATAGGGTAAGTTTACAGAACTAGTTACTAGCGAATTAAAAGTTTGAAATGAATGAAAAAACTCAAAAATTTAATTGCTAAATTTTGATTTTCATTAACTGTTCAAAAATCACTCATTATTGGTCTAAATGAACTAAATATCCCTGAAAACCTAACTTACTCAGTTTAATATGGGTATGTATACATTTTAGATTTTCAGAAAAATTAGCTAAATCCAGAAACGTCTATTTACTTCCTTCTGAGTTTTGAGTCGCAAATATTCGTATTGTAAATTTACAGAATTTGTTACTAACTAAGTGATAATTTGAAATAACGAGTAATTGAATTACTAAATTTGTTATATCTAAATCTAACCCAAATTTTGCTTTTCATTAACTTTTTAAAAATCATTGTTAATAGCTCTTAGTGAACTAAATATTCCTGAAAACCTAACGTACTTAGTTCAATATAAGTATGTCTATATTTTTTAATTTCTGAAAAATTAACTAAATCCTAAAATATATATTTACTTTCTGCTGACCAATGTCTTGCAAATACTCGTAGTGTAAGTTTACAGAACTAGTTACTAACTAATTAAAAGTTTGAAATGACCGAAAACACTTAAAAATTGAATTGCTAAATTTGTTAGATCTATATCTAACCAGAATTTTTGATTTTCATTAACTGTTCAAAATTCACTGATAATAGCTCTAAATGAACTAAATATCCCTGAAAACCTAACTTACTTAGTTCAATATGAGTATGTACACATTTTCGATTTTCAGAAAAATTAGCTAAATCCTGAAACGTCTATTTCCTTCCTTCGTAATTTTGAGTCGCAAATATCGTATTGTAAATTTACAGAATTTGTTACTATGTCATAATTTGAAATAACAAGTAATTGAATTACTTAATTCGTTATATCTAAATCTAACCCAAATTTTTGCTTTTCATTAACTTTCTAAAAATCATTGTTAATAGCTCTTAGTGAACTAAATATTCCTGAAAACCTAACATACTTAGTTCAATATAAGTATGTCTATATTTTTAAATTTCCGAAAAATTAACTAAGTCCTGAATTTTACTTCCTTCTGACTTTTGTCTTGCAAATATTTATAGTGTAAGTTTACAGAACTAGTTACTAACTAATTAAAAGTTTGAGGTAACGGGTAATTCGATTAACGAATTAATGAAATATGAATCTAGCTCGAATTTTTGATTCTCGTTAACTTTTCAAAAACAGTATTAATAGTGTTAAGGAAATTAAATATCATTAGAAACCTTGTAACTAATCTAGTTCAACATGAGTATATCTGAATTTTTAAATTACCGAAAAATTAACTATATCCTGAAATATCTATTTACCTCCTTTTGAGTTGCAAATAGTCGTAGTGTAAGTTTACAGAACTAGTTAGCAAATAATTAAAAGTTTCAAATTATAAATAACTCAGTTAATAGATTTTCTAAATCTGGCCCGAATATTTTCTCCTCATTAACTTATTAAAAAAAACTGTGAATAGTTGTAAGTTAAGTTATTTTTGGGAACCTCCTAGTTAATTTAGTTCTACATGAATATGACTGAATTTTTAATTTTCGAAAAATTGAGTACCTCCTGAAATACACATTTACTTCCTACTTACTCTTGAGTTGTAAATATTCGAAACGTAAGATTAAAAAATTAGTTAGTAACTAATTAAAAGTTTGAAATTATAAGTACTACCTGAATTAATGGATTTGCTAAATATAAATCTAGCCCGACCTTTTCATTTTCATTAATTTTTTAAAAATGATTGTTAGTAGCTTCAAGTTAATTAAATATCTTTGGGAATCTTCTAACTAAATTAGTTCTTCATGAGTATGTCTAAAATTTTAACTTTCCGAAAAATTATCTCCAGAAACAGCTTCTGACTTTTAAGTTGCAAGTATTTGTAATGTGGGTTAGCAGAATTTGTTACTAACTAATTGAGTATTTTAAATGACGAGTAACCGTAATGAGATTAGTTATATCCAAATTTAACCCGGATATTTGACTTTCATAAACTTTCTAGGAATGATTGTTATTAGCTTTAAGCGAGTTATTATCTTTGGAAATCTTCTAACTAATTTATTTCAATACGGGTGTCTATAAATTTTTAATTTACTGACAAATTAACTACCTCCTGAAACATTTATTTACCTCCTTCTGGCTTTTGTGTTGCAAGTATTCGTAGTGTAAGTTTACGGAACTTGTTACCGACTAATTAGAAGTTTGAAATTACGAGCAACTCAGTTAGGAAGCGGAAAATGTGTGAGTGGCTGCAAATATAACGTTCCTAACATGATTTCCTGTTGTTCCTCGTCGATAATTTATTGTGGAAAAATCCGCATTTTCCGCGTCTACATTAAATCCGACCATCAATCAGACGCGCGACGCCGAACGAACGTAAAACATCACGGAAACATCGAATCGCATTAAGGTAAGTAATAATCTGGAAAAATGTTGCTCCTCCTTACAGATAACTAATCTATAAGGACGCCGAATAAATCTCCGGGCACGTCGTATCTCTTACCGCCGTAAATCTCTCTCTCTCTCTCTCTCTATCTCTCTCGGGGAGGTTATAATGTTGTTTTTGTTGCGATTTCGAATTTTTCTGCAGATGGCAACCCGGGCAAATAAATCGTTTCCCGGATGTTTTCGGAACTTCGTCGATTCTTTTTTCTTCGACGACGTAGCGTTCGGGAATGTTGCCCGGGAGGGAGACCATCGCGACAGGAATAAGGGACACAATGGCTCGAGTTTCACGTCGCAGACCTGAATAAGGTAGATGATAGCGGGCGAAATGAAGCGACATAAATCGCAAGGTGGAAAGTCGAACAACGCTACAAGGTCTAGTCCAAAGAAATATAATAAACTCTAGAAGTCTAGAATATCAATAAGTATGTCTGAGAGTCAGTTAAATGACTCCACATATCGACAAACACTTACCACTTGTACATGTGCATGTGCGGAACATCGTCGAACCGAAGTTCGGATTATAGAGGAATTAATAGCTTTGTTCGCGGAGACTGTCCGTAACCTCTACGAGATAAATAATCAGGAACCGATATGAGCATGCAAGGGCGCCCGTAGGATTTTGTTCCAGGGGGTGGGGGGCAAATTTTTATTCATAAAAAAAATCTGAAATCTGTATCTAATATAGCAAAATTGGAACAATTACCTACAAAAGAAAAAGTGCATGTCTAGATCTTCCTTGATCTCCTCAGCGGTCATATAAAAAATATACGAACAATGCCGAACACCTTTTTTAAAGATTTTGAAAAAACGCCAGTCCACAATTAATATTAACTAACCACAATTAATATAACTTGAATACATATTACGTTTAAATACCTACATTGCCAGCAAATATATACATATACAGACCGTTTCTAAAGAGTCGCAGGATGTGATAAGCATGAGAGCGAAGGAAAGGCCATATATTTCTCGTTAGCTAAACAGAGAACGACAGTCATCCGCTCAGTACACTGTACCGCACACATCCGAAAGTGTAAAGCGATACGCGACCGCGATACGCGTTGAATTGGACTGCCTGCTCGGCCGGCAACGTTGCAAAACTTCCCTCTCTGTCATGCTAACGAACTACTGATGGTTTCTCTTTTGCTCTTGTTGGTTTTCCACCATGCGTTTCGATATAAAAGCTCCGTATGTATAATATGTACAGTAGCAATAATTTAACAAACATTGTTTTGTTAATATTTCTCTACTCATTTTTTTAAGATATCGCTCGTTCCATGCCGAATATGGATTTTTTTAGATGTAGCCCAAACTGAAGGAGAATATTCCTTTTGGGCCCCCGAAACTCCTTCTAAATTTTTAGGACCCCAAGTGGACTAAAACTTAAGTAATGGACAATTGAAAATTGAAATTTTCAGGTTGGGCTCCAAAACCAAAAATTTTCAACCATCCATAACTTGCAAAAATACCCATTTTTATGAAAAAAGTATCAAACAAAGGTCGTTTGTAATGCTTTAAACTTTTGGTAACTGCCAAAAAAAAGTTCATCCGACATGGTTCACTGTTGACGAGTCTGGGCGCCATTAGTCGTCAGGCCGCAAAAAAAAAACATCATCAGCTCTCCTGTCCAAAAAAATCAGGAGCGTAGCTGGATCCGACACAAAACTTTTGAGCCTAAACAGAAGTTCGCCAGACCTAGGGTCTGGCCTCAAATTTCAAGATTTGTGTTGAAAATTTAAATTTCTAGCACAATTTTTGTGGAAAGTTGCTTCAGCGTTGTCTTCAACCGTTGTGTACCTTCAAAAACATCAACAAAAGCTACAATTTGGGTGAGAGTCGCTTCTTGGATGTGCGTCAAGCGAAGTCCTCTGGGCTCCAAATTCAAGTATTTTGAGTTTTTGTGCCGCCGGGGACTTGGGAAATGCTCTACTTATATGAAAATACTATGCCAACCTTAGTGACATTAATCCCCAGTTAACTTCCAGAAAAGAATGTTGCTCATGGTTCGATATTGACTTAGCAAACAGTGGATTTCTGGGGGCTCAATTGAATTTTATTGATATCAGGCGATTTTTGCAGGATTTTACCTTTTTTTTCCTCGGAGCCCTTAGGTCTGGATAACTTCTGTTAGGGCTCAAAAGTTTTGTATCGAATCGAGCTACGCTCCTGTTTTTTTTGTCAGGAACGCTGATGATGTTTTTTTTGCGGCCTCACGACTAATGAGGCCTAGACCCGTCAACAGTGAACCTTGTCGGATGAATTTTTTTTTAGCAGTTACCAAAACCCACATGATAAAACCACCTACAAACGAGAGAAGCAAGATTTAAAAACATGATAAAGAAATATAAAAATGACACATGGGAAAGGAAATGTAAAGAGGTCGATAGTTATTTGGGAGGCACAAGATCATCAGAAGCGTGGAAACTCATACAAACTTTAAAGATGAACACCATAAACAGAGTGAACTTCCAGCCTATACAGATGAGCGAATGGCGTCAACACTACTCCCAGCAGCTCAAAGAAGACAGATCACAATATTTGAACCTCTCCAAAAATGTACCAAGTTCAAGGCCCACCCCTCGAAATGAACGAAGAGAGGATATGGAGAGTAGTTAGAACAACAATGAAAAATAACAAAGCTAGTGGACCAGAAGGCATACCTGCGGAACTAATTAAATATGGGACACAAAAACTCATTAAACACATACAACTCCATACCTTTAGTGTGGAGAGAGGCCTGGATCACCCTTATCCACAAAAAAGGGCGTAGAGATGACTGCTCCAACTATAGGTGTATATCTGTTACCAGCACTATGAGCCGTCTGTATGGGAAAGTTCTCCAAAATCTCTTAGAAGAAGAATACGGACATCAAGAAATCGAAGAACAGGCAGGTTTTCGAGCAGGGCGCTCTTGCATTGACCATATTTTTAGCCTTACCCAACTTAACGAAAAGAAAGTCGCAAGAAATAGAGAGGTGTATCTTCTATTTGTGGACCTTACAAAAGCGTATGATACTGTCCCAGTGCAAAAACTGTGGCAAGTAATGGAAAGATCTCGAATAAATAATACCCTAATAACAGCGATACGGCAACTTTACGACCAATCAACCTCCAAGGTTAAGCTGAACAGTGAATTATCGGACAGCTTTCCAGTTACCAAAGGTCTGAGGCAGGGCTGCTGCTTGTCCCCCACCTTATTTAAGATATACCTCAATGAAGTCCTAAGAAAATGGAGAAGAGCATGCAGCGGAATGGGCATACCCATAAATGAAAGTACAACCATATATACTTTACATGTCGCCGATAATCAAGTGGTCGTCGCACAAGATAAAGAGGACTTGGAATTCATGACAAGAAGACTGTTTAAAGAATATGAGGAATGGGGACTCTCGGTCAATCGATCAAAAACAAAATACCTGTGCATTTGAAACGACAGAGATGATCTACACCCAGAAGAAGACGAAACAGTAGGGGCGTGTACGGAATACCTGTACCTAGGAACAAAGATTGACAGTGGGGGCCGTACAGAGAAAGAGATAGAAGAGAGAATTATAAAAGGGAAGAGAGTGATAGGATGCCTAAACTCCATCCTTTGGTCAAAGTGCATCTCCCGAGAACGAAAACACCTCCTATTCAACTCCATATTTGAAAGTATAGTTCTCTATGGCTGTGAAACTTGGCAACTTATGGCAAATTTAGAGCGACGACTGCTTTCCCTAGAGATGGACTTCTGGCGTAGAGCAGCAGGAAAATCAAGAATTGAGAGAGTAACGAACGAAAAAAATTAGAGAAATTATGAACACCCAAACAAATATTATAGAAGAAATCCAACGAAGACAGTTGGTGTGGTACGGACACGTTGAACGGATGGATGACACACGAATCCCCAAGCAAATCCTCAAATGGATACCAACAGAAAGAAGAAAAAAGGGAAGACCTAAGGCGACATGGATGGGACGAATACAAAAGGCCATGTCGGAACGTAACCTTCAACCAGGAGATTGGGACGACAGAAGAGAATGGAAGCGAGGAACCGGAAGGCGCAGGACGCTATAGGACCGGAGATATATATATATATATATATATATATATATATACCAAAAGTTTAAAGCATTACAAACAACCTTTGTTTGAAACTTTTTTCATAAAAATAGGTATTTTTACAAGTTATGGATGGTTGAAAATTTTTGGTTTTGGAGCCGAACCTGAAAATTTCAATTTTCAATAGTCCATAACTTGAATTCTATTCCACATAGGGCCCTAAAAATTTAGGGAGAGTTTCAGGGGCCAAAAGGACCATTTTCCTTCATTTTTGGCCACATCTAAAAAAAATCCCAAATTCGGCATGGAACGAGCGATATATATATATTTTTTTTAATTATGTATTTTTTGGTATAAAGCATAGGTGGGTAGGTACCTACTAATATGTAAATGAAAACAATATATCGTAGACAAAGTTTACCAGACGGTTGTAGAACCATCTTTAAATAAAGATTGCAGCTTCTTTTTATCATTTGCGAATTTTTTTAAACTTTTTTAGCAAATTCTTTCTCGATCACTTCTAATCTCATCGCTAGTTCATCTAAGCGATCCCGAGTCCTCGCTTGGGATATGTAGATCTCAACCCTTTTAATATGACGAAGCGTGGAAAAGATCTCTCAATTGAGCAAGTTGTAGAGGGTAAAGTTAGCAAAATAAAAGACGCCCTTCTAATAGATGGTTAAAAGTTTGTATGCCTAATTACATTATGCCTATTAAGCCACATCATTCACTTCATAAGTCAGCATTTACTATAGGCTCATATTTTATTGCTAATTTATTGCTAATTTATTACGCAAACCACGATTTTATTGCTCCACCCCTTAGCGAGAAAAAGGGGCTAATCTGACATAAGACTTAAGCCACATCATCCACCCCTGTATCTCCGGATCCGTAAGAGATATATACATAAACCATGCGGCATATTTTATTGCTAATTTATTGCTGATGATCGCGACTAGTAGCGCAATCCCAGGCTCACCCTTTCAACCCTTAGTAATAAACTCACCCCCGAAATATCAGAAAAAATGTAACAAAAAATGTATGTCCCTTAAATGCAGCCTGGGATCTTTATTACTATTAAATTTGTCATATTCCAACGAAAGCATGATATTATTGCTCTACCCCTTACCGAGAAAAGGGGATAATCTGACTTAAGAAACAACCCCAACACCTGTATCTTCGGAACCGTAAGAGATATATACATAAGCCAAGCGCCATATTTTATTGCTAATTTATTGCTGACGATCGCGACTAGTAGCGCAAACCCAGAGTCACCCCTTCAACCCATAGTATAAATTCACCCCTAAATATAAAAAAATTGTAACAAAAAATGTATGTCCGTTAAATGCAACCTCGGAACTTTATTACTATTTAATTTGTCATATTCCAACGAAAGCATGATTTTATTGCTCCACCCTTTAGCGAGAAAAGGGGAAAATCTGACTTAAGAAACAACCCCAACACCTGTATCTTCGGAACCGTAAGAGATATATACATAAACCAAACGGCATATTTTAGTGTAATTTATTGCTAGTTTATTACGCAAATCACGATTTTATTGCTCCACCCCTTAACGAGAAAAAGGTTCTAATGTGACATAAGACTTAGTCCACATCATCCACCCCTGTATCTCCGGAACCGTAAGAGATATATACATAAACCAGACGGCATATCTTATTGCTAATTTATTGCTGACGATCGCGACTAGTAGCACAAACCCAGACCCACTCCTTCAACCCTTAGCTTTAAACTCACCCCCGGAATATCAGAAAAATTGTAAAAAAAATGTATGTGTGTCAAGTACAGCCTGGGATATTTATTACTATTTAATTTCTCATCTTCTAAGGAATGCCTGATTTTATTGCTATACCCCTTAGCGAGAAAAAGGGGATAATCTGACTTAAGGCTGTTCCCTCTGTGAATTCACCAAAAAATGCATTTTTTTATTTAATTTAATTTTAAGGAAAATTGCGATCGTATTTTGAACTGTTACTAAAATAATTGTAAAATATGCTCTCCTCTACCTATCTAACCGATTAAATTATATATTTTGTACGCGATAAATGAATAACGAAGGATAGCGATTTAGAAACTGATTCCCATTTTTTGTCTTTATTTTTCTACCAGTCAATTTCTGTTTTAGTTAAATATATTATATAACAAGTTATCTAAAGCACTAAATTTTTCTTTTTTCAAATTTTTATTTCTGAGCCGAAATATGATAAGGAAAAGCAATTCTGGTAAGGAAATAAAGCAGTTCTGAACGAGTGTAAAAAAATTGGACAACATAGTTACCGAAATAATATTTTTCTCTGTTTTTTGGTACCATTTGCAAAAAAATATATTCAAAAATAAGCCAGAATTATGGAAATTACTGATTAATTTCTTCACTATTTTCTCTCTTTCTAATTCAACAACTCTCGATCCCAGTTGTTTACTACCCGCGCGCCGTGCCGTCGTAATTCCAAACGGAGAAGAGCAGGGTCGAACTTTCCTATTGCCATAGTGTTTCGCGAATATTTTTATGTGCTTATGGTATTCTTGATACATCTTGTTATAATGAAATAAAATTAGAAATAAATGTGTAAATGTTAATTTGAACTAACTACGTAGCAGAAAATAGAGGGAGAGAAAAAGACAAAAAATATAAATTCCTACTTTTTGATTGCCTATTTGATTGAGAAATTAGTAAAACTTGCGGTGCACGTCATCACGTCGCCATGTTGCCACAGCAATTTTTTTTACTTGACATGACTGTTGGTTTGGCTAGTAAATTTATAACTGAAAAGTATACATTTTCTTCGTCTTTCATGAATTTAGTTCTGAGATTTGAGATTATTGTGAAATTCTTAAATAATTAAAAATATATAGGTATCAGTATACAACAATAATTAGAAATGAAATAGAATTATAATGTGTTAGGATGAGTTAGTAAGTACATGGAATTGACTCATTTAGTCAGTGTGATTTTATTAGTATTATTATACATTTACATTATACATATTACATTACACACTATAATGCTATTATACAATTATTTACAAACAAAATAGATATTAATATATTAATTATATTAGAAATTATGAAATTCTTAATTACAAACACATTTATATACACTAATTACAATTCAAATAGGATCATGTGTTCTAGGATGAGTAAGGTATATGGAATTTACTCACTTAGTCAGTGTCATTTTATAAGTTTTTCTAATTTGCCATTATGCATTCTTGTTAATTGAATTACATATCTGCAAGTGCTTTGACTTTATGCACTACTTTGTTATAAAAACTCACTGTCCAGCAAAGACCACAGGGAGGTGTGAGTATCCTTTGCCAGGAAAGGAGTGGAACAGGAAGTGTACACTTTCATATAAAGAGAAACCCAGTAGAGAATGGACTTGGCACAGCACAGAAAATACAAGAAATTGAATTGTTGAATTGTTGACCAAAATGACCTACAATGTAATATTAGGTAATACAAATACAGATAAATTCACTCGCCCGACTGTATGGAAAAGTATTAAAAAACGAATTGAGACCTGTTCGGTAGATGTTGAGGAACAGAATGGTTTCCGAGCCGGAAGATCTTGCACTGGTAGTATTTTCTGTCTTCGGCAGGTAACTGAAAAACGACTGGCACGTGGACTGGAAACACACCTTGTATTTATAGATCTGGAGAAGGCCTATGACAGCGTTCCATTAAAACAGCTTTGGTCCGTTATGAGAAACCAAGGTGTAAAAGAAATCTATATACAAGCGGTCCAAAGTCTTTACAGCGGTATGACAGCTAGTATAAAAAATGGCAACAAAATATCAACGCCGTTTAAAATAACTAAAGGTCTAAGACAAGGTTGTTGCATTGCACCAACCCTTTTCAAGATATATCTCAATGGTGCCCTTAGTCAATGGAGATTGAAATGTCGCAATATGGGAGTACCGGTAGGGGAAGATAGACTCTTCACTCTCCACTTTGCCGACGATCAAGTTATACTTGCTGAGGACGAAATGGATATACATTATATGCTAAGAAAACTTCATGAATCCTATAACTCATGGGGATTAACGATTAATACCCAGAAAACGGAATACGTGGTAGTCGGAGGACCAGGTCAAGACCTTGATCTAGGCACACATAAAAGAAAAAACAACAAATGGTACAAGTATTTAGGCCAAAAAATTTCTAATACGGGAGGAAGCAAAGATGAAATAGGTAGCAGAATGGCACAGACAAACAATGTCATCAGGCAGTTAAATTGTGTACTGTGGAGTGAAAAGATAACGAAGGCAACAAAAATACGAATATATAAATCAATAGTTGAGAGTATAGCTACATATGGTTCGGAAGTCTGGGAAATGGATAAAAAACGTAAGTTGAAAGTCAAAGCTGTTGAAATGAATTATTGGCGAAGGTGTAGCAGGTTAACCAGGCTTGACAAAGTAAGAAACGAAAACATCCGAGAAAATATGGGAATTGACTTGGACATAATTGATACAATTGAAGCAAAACGACTTCGATGGTATTTGCGGCGCATGGCCAATGACAGATGGCCAAAGAAAATATGGAAATGGACCCCAAACCAGAGAAGGAAACGAGGACGACCAAAAAGAACTTGGGAAGATGAAGTGGCCGAAGCCATGACAAGTAGAGGACTGTCAGAAAACGATTGGAGAAACAGAAAAACGTGGAAACTGGGATGCGAGAGACGGCGTCAGCTGTAACAAACTCGCCATATATATATATATATATATATATATATATATATATATATACAGATGAGAAAGAATAGAGGGCAATACGGAACAAATTAATATGTGAGAATATATATGTGGCCATCAATTGAAACAAAGAAACCCAAATTAAGCCTACAATTAAAAAGAATAAATAGATAAATTTCAAATATAACAGAACTTTTGAGCAAATTACGGGACACCCTAATACACTAACACAAAAATTATTTCTCTCGCGCTTTATAATTTATAACACATACCTGATATTCGTAATATTTTGAAGTTTTCGCTTCTCGTTTCTTGCAAGAGACATCCTAGGAGAAGTGTACAGATTAGATGTGTAATGAAATAAATGAAAAGTTGACCTATTTCAATACTTTCCATTAGTAATAAATAAAAATAAATTATAGGTACTCAACATCCGTTATTATGTTCATTTCATTTTTTTTGCATTAGTTTTATGATATGTATGCATATTTCCATTTCGTTTTGGTAAAAATATATGGTATAGAAGTATATTATTAATTATAATATATGCAATAAATGGACATAGACCGTGTGTTTATACGTGCACACGTAAGGTATGGAATAGATTTATTTTTAGCTAAACGCTTGGTTTATATGAAAAACATTTATTTGGAAACAGGTTGATTTTTCTCTAAATATGTGCATACTATGGTAATGTTTTCAATTTTTTTAAAGATCCGTTATAACAGTTATGACGTAATGTGTTTTTTTTTAATTGCAACCTCCATTTTTTACAACAATTTTACATTCTTATTCAGGGTATCATAAATGATGGTCATAAAACATATGTACCCCAGTATATTGATGGCCTGACAAAACCGCATAAAAAAACTTTTTTATATCGAGAAAATTGTCATGAAAACTTTACATTTTTTTTCTCTCGAACATGACACCCTGTATTATAAATCTATCTGTATATTATATATTCTAATAATTGCATTATTATTTAATTTTCTTCGTCCCGCAATTTTTTTAATGTTATATACAGTCGAACTTCTATATAACGAACTTCTATATTACGCATACTTCCGTATTACAAGCTTTTTTATTGCATTTAGCGCTAGCTACGATTTATAATGGATTTTTGCCTTTATATTACGAGATTTTTAAACTGCAATCCTCCATACTACGAGCAAATTTCGGAAATTATGTATTCTTCAGAAAACAAATCAAACGTTTGCCCCTTTATGTCCTTAATTGCGGATTTTTATACCTGAATTTTACACTGAATACTTTATATCTGAATTTTAATATCCGAACTCCCCGAAGAACGACTAATGAGTGTAGTACAGTGAAACAAACACATTTTCCCAAAGATATAGGGTGAAATCTGTTCAGTTTGACTTAAAACTTTCGTGTGCAGGGTTTCTTTTGGTCCTTAAAAATGTCTTCAGAATGTACCTGGCAAAATTCGACACTGTCCGATAACTTACAACTTTTAACGGATCTTGAAGAGGGTTTAAAAAATAAAGACGTTTGCCCGAAGTATGGTATCACCTCGAGTAGTGTGTCAACGATTTTGAAAAATCGTCAACAACTTCTGAGTATGTAATTCTGAATGGTTTTTTGTTTTATATTACATTAATTTCAATAAATACGTGTTTGTGTTTGAAAAAATTGTTTTTTCCTTAACCATTACAATTAACCATCAAAAATGGGGGAACTTCCATATAACGAGACCTCTATATAACGAGCAAATTTCGCAGTACCTTCATTCTCGTTATATGGAAGTTCGACTATATTTTTATAATTTATAATTTAGAAATTGGATAGAATCGAATATTGTCTTTAAGAAAAGCTGATCTGAAGTGAAAACTACATTCAAATATGCAATTAATTACATTCATTTTTCAAAAAAAAAAATTCTTTATAATAACCTGTAAATATTTGATTTTATCGGCGAAATAAGGACTGTCCTTCATCAAATGAGATTATTAATGCCGGCTAAGTTCCAAAAAGTATTCATAACAGTAGAATGTACCTTTATAGACAGATGTCAATAAAACGTACATTCTAATCTAAGTTTAATCATTTTCTAAAAGAATTCCAAACGAAAACAATAAATAAACCCTGCGTTTGTGAAGAGAAATAATAATTTACTTTAATAAATTGCGTCATAACATGAAAACTTTGTCACAATGTGCCCAAATTAAAATTAAAATTTACCTGTTCCAGTTTTTTTAAAGCATGCGTTTAGTCAAAAGTCAATAATGAATTTATTCCAGACTTTACATTCACACTGTATGTAAGTACCTGATCTTAGAAAATTTTCTCACCTTTTACATTTCAATCGAGTAGATTTGATTTTATTTTTCTTTGCTTTTACCATTGTCCACAATATAATAACTAATAGTATAACACGATTAACATGAGATATGACGTTTTTAAACAATATAACTATTTCTCTCTCAAGATCCCAGTCACAACTCGAACACACTGTTGAAAATCTGGAATCCAACTAAAGGCTAAAACCTAAAACCAAACCACCGTCCAAAACCTATGAAGCGTTACGCCTGACACTTTCAAAGGAGGGGAATGGCATATCTACTACATACCTCCTAAAATGTGCAACAGAGCCTGTTACAATTACATAAATAAATATTATTTCATTATTATCTCACAGTTACAGACATTAGAATTGAAGCGAAAAGGAATGTTCATTTTTTGCAGTAAAATAAATACCAAAATCCAACTGAGTCCGTCCACAATTATTGTGCGACTGAAACGACGCACATGTATTTCATTAGATAGAAAGTGATCGAGATGTATGTGCGGCGGGGAGGACAAAGTATATGGTATGTGCCGCACGTGTTGTAAAATATAATTGGTATGGAGAAGGTGCCTCTCACAATCGTATAACATATATAGTGCGAGAACCGCCTTAAGAAACAACACAAACACCTGTATCTCCGGAACCGTAAGAGATATATACATAAACCAAGAGGCGTATTTTATGGCTAATTTATTGCTGAAGACATGCGCAATCTCAGAACCAACCCTTCAACAGTTAGCATTAAACTCACCACCGAAATATCAGAAAAACACTTGAAAGTTGAGCAATCAAATAGTCATAAAGGGCCCAGGCTGTATTTAACGGACATATTTTTTTCTTCAATTTTTCTGATATTTCGGGGGTGAGTTTAATGCAAAGGGTTGAAGGGGTGGTTCTGGGATTTCGCTGCTAGTTCCTATGGTCAGTAATAAATTAGCAATAAAATATGCCGCTTGGTTTATGTATATATCTCCTCCGATTCCGGTTATGCAGGTGTGGATGGTGAGTCTTAAGTCAGATTATCAACTTTTTCTTGCTAAGGGGTGAAGCAATAAAATCACGCTTTCTTTGGAAGATGAGAAACTAATTAATAACAAAGATCCCAGGCTGCATTTAACGGACATACATTTTTTGTTTAAATTTTTTTAATATTTCGGGGGTGAGTTTATTACTAAGGGTTGAAGGGGTAAGTCTGGGTTTGCGCTACTAGTCGCGATCGTCAGCAATAAATTAGCAATAAAATATGCCGCTTGGTTTATGTATATATCTCTTACGGTTCCGAAGATACAGGTGTTGGGGTTGTTTCTTAAGTCAGATTTTCCCCTTTTCTCGCTAAGGGGTGGAGCAATAAAATCATGCTTTCGTTGGAATATGACAAATTAAATAGTAATAAAGATCCCAGGCTGCATTTAAGGGACATACATTTTTTGTTACAATTTTGCTGATATTTCGGGGGGAGTTTATTACTAAGGGTTGAAGGGGTGAGCCTGGGATTGCGCTACTAGTCGCGATCATCAGCAATAAATTAGCAATAAAATATGCCGCTTGGTTTATGTATATATCTCTTACGGATCCGGAGATACAGGGGTGGATGATGTGGCTTAAGTCTTATGTCAGATTAGCCCCTTTTTCTCGCTAAGGGGTGGAGCAATAACATCGTGGTTTGCGTAATAAATTAGCAATAAATTAGCAATAAAATATGAGCCTATAGTAAATGCTGACTTATGAAGTGGATGATGTGGCTTAATAGGCATAATTACATTTTCTAAACATATGTTACTGTTTAAGTTTAATTCTGCTAGATACTCTTTCCAGCTCTTAAATTTCTCTTTAAAATTGTCTATATTATACAGTTCTTCGATTCTTTTAATGTATGCATCTTCCGAATTACAGGAAAGTCCGGAAATATTTTTATGGTAAACAGAATAACATGTAAGCATCTTTATTTTCTTCAGATAATCTGGTTTCTAAAGATTGAATCAACGAATCCAAATAAGGAATAAGAATGCTTATACGATAGTAAGTTTCTGGCGAAGAATTGTTATAATTTCTCGTTTGAGCAGTACCTGCACCTATAAAAAAAATAACCTGCACCCGAAATTTTACGTATAAAGATTCTGTTTCTTGGCAAATGCAGCAAATTTAGTCCGGGTGGACAAACGGGAATATGTAATGATAAACTAGTCTGTCTACGTGGACTACCTGCTACTTATACCTGTAGGGAATATGTATTTTGAGATTATATTTACCATTCTCTAGCATTAAAAGATGTTTTATTAATTATAAGATTAGATTTAAAATTGAAATATAGATTTTCCCAGGGGGTGGGGGGGGGCATGAATGAACACAATTAAAGTAACAAAGTAAACAACCACTGACTTCACTATTTTTGATGCAAGTGATGCTAGAAGTATTTGCAACTTACTTTGAAATCAACAATTCAACACACATGGCGTACAATTTAGGTAAACAGCGGTCGAATGAAACGAACAGGAAAGCACTGTTTAGGCTTGAGGATGAAATGGAGTAAAGAGTAAACGACAAACAACTCAAATCAAACAACCTAACCTAACCACAGATTACCCTGACCTAACGTTCGAACGGCGGATAAGTGTTGCCAGGCCGGTCAGATCAAAAATCGCTACCAGCCGCTCTCAAAGTCGCAATTTGTCGCTACAACGGGATTTCATTACTTATTTAAGTGAGGTGTAATAAAACGATTAATTAATCAAATAACACAAAAATAACATCTAATTTATTTCAAAATAAATAAGTTTTTACAATAAAAAAATATATAGATTACCAAAAATGTAAAAATAAAATCTAGCCTACCCTAGTCACTGTCACTGTCATTAGTAAAAGACTCTTCTTCTTGTAGCGTTGAAGGATTTTGATATTGATAAACCATGTTCATTTTTGATAAGTGATTATCGTTAAATTTATACGTTAAACAACAACTCTTACTTCGATTCAAATCTAATTTGACCCTTAAAATACAACATAAAAGTTCAACACTTAATTTATTTCTATTCTTCGTTTTTACGTCTGCCATAACCGAGAATGTTCTTTCAACATCCGCATTTCCATGCGGAATTATTAAAATAGCCGTAACAATTCAGGAAATATTTGGAAAAATATATTCCTCATTGAAATTCTTCAGGTCTTTTAATTCGCTCCAAAAATCTACTGCTGGTTTTTGCTTAAGCTGTTCTTGTTCGTCAATAGAAAAATAATTTTTAATCTTAGCTAATTCTGAAAAGGCCAGACTGCTATCAGCAAGATGTCTAAATTTTTCTAAAACAACATGTACATTTTTTGTGGAATTTTCGGTGAATTTATAATTTAATCTTTTACCGGAAATCTGATGGAATCAGAAGCAGATTTTTGGTAAAAACTCAAGCAATTTAACTTAAATTGTTGAACGTCACCTTTGTCTAAATTTTGGAACGCATTATGAGTTTCCAAGCTAAGCCCAAGTTGAATTTCTTCTAATGGTAGTAAGCAATGAGGATTGAAAAAATTAGTTGGCAGACATTCCGATGCTGCAGAAGCTACAAGATGGGCACTGTGGTAAACACAACCATTTACAATAACATTTTGATTTTTACCCAGTAAGTATATTTTGAACGATTCTTTATTCCCCATCATTACGCTGGCATTGTCTGGCTATGCACTTAGCTTTGGCATCTTTAGTTTTTGTTAACCATCCTGAGAAAAGAGGATCTTCCAACCATTTTAGAGAAAAAAATTGTTTTCTCGATTTACCCTTTTTTGCTGCCTTACAGTAAATCCACTGAGAAGAAAACACCCACGGAACGAGAAAAGGTAGTAAAGTTAGACAACACCTAATACACGTCGTTCGCTATTGGTCGAAAAGTCATAAAACTTTTGGCGGGAATTGTTGATGTAGAGACTCGGTTCAGTAGAATTAACAAGTTTAGTTGTCTGTTTACAAGCGTTCCGGTAAGTCGTTGACGGTGATAATGGACTTTTAGTTGATGGTTTATTTTAACGTATCGCTATTGTTATTCAGGTTTTCGATATAAATTTTTATAAACATATTTCTGTGATCTATTGCAATTATGGAAAGACACCTTCCCTGCTCGCCTCCCAAAAACCGACCTGGAACATACTTAAGCTTTTTTTTTCCCGACTTGAGGCCCGAGGGCTTACACGCACTACCTCGGAAGCGGGCAATAAACACCGCCCCGGGTAAATTCACCTGGAGAAGCCCGGGAGAGCCCAGAGGACTCTACTGACCCTGCAGTCTCCCCCTAGGCTCGGACGATGGTCTGTCCATGTCGGGGAGTACGAAACATGCGCCACTCACCGGGCGGGATCATCCTGTTGAAGGGACAGTCCACCACCCGGTGAGTAAGAAGGCAGGGTGCCAGCAGAAAATAAAGATGTTAAATACAGCCTCCTTGTGTTATTTCGGGACTGCGCCATACATCCCCCGTCCCGGCAAGCCGGATTAGGGGTTCTGGCGCAGTGCGATGCGACGACTAGGTAATTCCCCTAACTTCGGTGAGATCAGCTGTGCCTACCATACGTCGTGGTAGACCCTACGCTCTTCCGCAACTCTTGCCCTTAGTTGCCCCCCCCCGCACATCCCCTGGTCGAGGTACGCCTGACCCTTCCCTCCCTGTTTGTGGGGGCTCCATCAGCCTCACCAGGTTTACCCTGAGCTCCCTCCCCCCGGTTGAGGGGGGGGCCTCCCCGTAACCCGCTTCGTTCACTCCCTTCCCCTTGCTGCGGACGTTCTAGCACATCCCTCCCCGCTCGTAGTGACCCCCCCCCATCTGACCAGGTTCACCCTGAGCTCCCTATGCACCGATTGGGTGGTCCCACCCCATCTCTCCAGTCTTACCTCCGGCTCCCTACCCGGGGGCGGCTCCCTGTTGCCCGGTTGGGGGGGGGGAGTCTCTCCAGTCTGACCATCAGTTCCTTCCTCGGTACCAACTCCCTGGCGAATTTAGCCCTCATAATTTTGCCTATCGCTTCCGCCCCCAGGTCCCATACCTGTTTGCTGTTGATCATGCCGGACATCAGCTCTGTGGGGTTCCACTCCCGGCCCATAAGAGTTCTCAGATGGACAGTATACCCTTTCCATAGCGGGCATTGGAAGACGGCGTGTTCCGGCGTGTCTACTTCCCCGCACTCACACCTATCCCCCTCTGTCTTCCCTATTCTACAGGTGTAGGCGCCGAAGGACCCATACCCGAGAGGTACTGCGCTAGCCAGTGGTTACAGAACCTGTGGCCGCATCGCAGCCACGGCTCCAGCTCGGGAATCAGCCTGCGCGTCCAGGCAGCTGTCCTGGTGTCCTCCTCCCATCTCCTCTGCCACAGCCTAATGGTGCGCTTCCTCGCCTGCCTCCTAACTCCAGGGAGCCTGCTTCCCACGTTGAAGAGGAAGCGCCTCTCCTTGGCCAGAATGTCGATGGGAGGGATGCCCCCCAACACCTGGAGCGCCGCCGTTGAGGTAGCCTTGTACGCGCAGACCGCTCGGAGCAGGGCCCTTCGCTGCGCACTTTCCATTCTAGTTCTGTACTTCTGAACCTCGAGCACCCGGCACCAGATAGGCGCCGCGTACAGGAGGGTCGAGAAGACCACCTGTGCTATAACTACCCTCTTCCCTGATGTGGGCCCGCCAATATTCGGCATAAGCCGGGAGAGCGCCCCCATCCTACGCTCCGCAGCCTCCACGGCCTTGGTCACGTGTGTCTGAAATTCACCCCCCTCTGCGATCCACACGCGGAACATACTTAAGCTGCGGGGAGAAAAGCATTATTTTAAATGTATACAGAAAAGAAATAAATGAACATCCTTAGTAAAATCTTAGTAAAAGATAAATTATAGTCAAGGCGATTATTCTTAATGCGACCCTGTACTTATTGGCTAGCTCGTGGCGCGCTTTGAATTTTGACGTTTGTGTTTCATGGAAGTTTTCTTCTCAATGGATTTACTATAGTGTGTCTGTGAATACGAACCTATGTAGCCCAATCTGATGCGATCGTATCAATGGAGCTCGCCCATGAAATCGCAACAGACTAAATATATTTTTCTTCCTGTGGCCGCCAGGATGTAAAAAAAGTTGTTTTGTTAGAGCCTGGGCACTTTGTTCCTGTATGCTCAGATATACTCAGAGTGGAAGCAGTACATTCACAAGTTTCCTTTTTTTATGAGAAATCCAACTCATCTGTAGAATCCACGTTTAATGAGCTCACCATCTCCACTTTTAAGAAGTCAGTTGAAGCAAATACATATCGACAACTTGTTCATACCATATTTACGAACGAGAGGTCAAAAACCCTTAGTCCTGCCCTGATGACACGGTGAAATATCTTTGCCCTATGGCGTGCTAAATTGTTCGGCGCTGATTGACGTTCTAAAATTTATTACATTTCTGTTGGTCTAGACGGTAATCGGGCAGACATGGAAATACTATTTCAGACACTATTTTCGTCGCTTCCACGCGAAGAATAATCACTAAATACAATTACTAATTAATTAACAATTAAAATCACAAAATATTTTACACGCCTGGGTACCAATAAAAGCTCACAATAACTGACGACTCTGACGAGATTACTCATTACTGTATCGGTATCATACCGTGTAGGTACTTTAAGCTCGTTCTCTAGATTTTCTACTGAGGAAGTGTGCTTAAGGTGCGACACCACACGGAGCAATGGAGAAGACGTCCAATATGGTGACGATCACCGACGTCCTACCGGACGGGTCCTACGAGAGGATCGGCACGGATTTCACTTATAAGAGGCAGATCGTGTGGCAGAACGTGTTCGTGTTCGTCGTCTTGCACGTGGCCGGACTTTACGGGATCCTGTTGCTCCCCACGGCGAAGTGGCAGACAATATTATGGAGTAAGAACCTTAGCGGAAGACAATGTGGTTTTCATATTAATTTTGGACTTATTTTAACTGTACCTTCTTCTCTCACCTGTATTGTTTAGTCTGATTTAGGTTAGCGATCAGCATGGTAAGAGCGTCTTTGTCCTGTGCCATATGCATCAGTTCATCCAGTCCAATCGCGGATATTACGTCATGCTTTCCAATGTATTCCCAAGCATTTTTCATACAGTGTATCTATGGTCAGCTATTGTATCTTCCTTAAAACCACTTTGTTATTCTCTAAATTCAAAAATTCCTAATTCTAAATTTAAAATAATTTCATTTAAATTTAAATAATTTTAAAGGCCCATATGTTCTTCCTCTTCTTCTTCCGCACTTTGCCATCTTGATTTAGCCGTTTTGGTCCTCCAATGGCTCTCTTACTTCCCAGTTACCTACACAGAGTTTACTATCTATCATCCCATTATCTATATGTGACTGGTCTTCCATTTTGCCTTCTCTCTCTCCTTCTCTTCCTTTAATCTTTTTGGCAAGTTGTATTCTGGCATCTGACACTGGAAATATCGGAAAAGTGTATTGGTTCCTAACCTTAATTCGAGCTTATTATGCATACCAACCATTATTGGAAAATTGGGAAGATTTTTCCCTTACCTATAAGTCTATTTTACTATGCCCCGTGATTAAAGTAAAGAAATGTGAGAAGTTCGCATATATTTTTGTTTAATATTATTGTACCTGTACAATCAGGAATTTACTTCAGTTTCTTCAATCGAATTTTTATCAATTACACGGATTGAAAATGAATAAATAAAAACGCACATTTCTAGGCATTAGGTTTTAATTAATTTACTTATCTTATACACAAATAATGGCGTTTCTTTTATTTCAGCGCTCTTCATTAATTATTCCTCTGGTTTTGGAATAACTGTAGGAGCTCATAGGTTGTACGCCCACAAATGCTTCAAGGCAACCCTGCCCGTCAGGTTTGCCCTCATTTGTTTCCAAACCATAGCAGGACAGGTTAGTGGAATTTATTATTTCTCTTCCCAAATTTTAGTGTGAATTTCAGGAGTAGTATTTTAATAAAAATTAATAAGATTTAATGTATCGCTTGGTAAGAAAATTTAAGACACTTTTGTATAAAGAGATTTTAGACTTTAATACACATATAGATTAATGTATAATTTAAATCGTCTTTGGTGTTAGAGCCCTAAAAGTAGCTCAATTTCAAAAGTCGTAATAATTTGGGGTTAATAACTTAACATTTAAGATAATCACTGTTTAATATTAAGACGTGTAAGTGAGATGTATATATTTAATTTAAATTTAAGCATCAAAATCAACAACTCACTGTAGGTGGTTAAGCGACGTTTGTTAATATGAGGTGAGGTACATTTTGGAAACAGTTTAACTTTTAAACCTTACCTACTTAAAGTTACATATTGAAAAAGAAAGCTTAACCACTATGTTATATTGCCGTAATGTATTTAAGCCACTAACGTTATAAACTTAAATTTCAAATCATCACTGATTACATTCAGTAAATTTCCTAGAAATTACAAAAAAAAAACAACCTTGACTCTTGAATCAAATAATGCAAATTAAATCAAAGTTTAAATTAAACTACTTATCCATAGTAACGCCCTTGGGCTAACGTCAGCTACCTAAAACAAAGAATACAGGTACACCAGGAATATGATTGTCAAAAGCTGAAAGAATAAATACTTCTTAAATCCCAATGAGTCATAGTACTGGATGATCAAGAATGACTGTTTGAGTTGACAATCCTACCTGGAGGATTTTTTCCTTAAGGGTTTGCAACGCTACAACCAGATATGTTTATTTGACAAAAATTTGACATAACAATCAGCGATAAGATTGTAGGTTATGTGAATAAAAATTAACGCTTAAAAAATGAAACTCGCAATACAGAACAATGATTTAATTAAACAGCTAAAGGTAATGCTCCAAATGCCGCACATTTTGGTCCAGACATAAATTAACTCTCCTTTCAGGCTCTCGAAGGTATTCACCAGCATATTGGGGGTAATGTTTGCCACTTCCTGAACTATTGCCTCTCGCAGCTCTTCTTCAGTATGCAATATGTTCCTAAAGACATTGTCCTTCAAGAGCCCAAATAACGAAAAATCTAATGGAGTGAGATCTGGTGACTAATTACTCTGTCGCCAAAATTCTCTCTTAAATATCCCACAGTAGCACGAGCCGTATGTGCCCTTGCAGAGTCTTGTTGGAAATATCCAATTTGACGCTCTTCGTCTGTTAATTGGTATATAAAAGGCCTCAAAAGGTGTTGAATATATATCTCCGAATTGACGGTAACATTAAAAAATATTGGCCCATACACCCGCGTCCTTGAGACTGCTAACCAAACACCAACTTTAACCGGGTGCAAATGTGTCTCTCTGATAGCGTACCTGACCAAATTCTGTAATTTTGTTTATCCACATAGCCGTTGAGGATGAAACCAGGCTTCGTCGGAAAAGAAGGTATTGTCAAGGATATCATTATTATTTAATATGTCAGTGAACCAATTGCAAAATAATACTCTCTGCGTGTGATCAGGAAGGGTTAATGTCTGGACGAGGGAAATTTTGTAAGGGTGGTTGGTACTTTAATTTCTTTTTAAGCACATTGGAACAACTTCCATATGATAAACCTGTAAAACCGTGAATTAGAACAACATGGAAAAGTGGAAGTCTTATGGTTAAGAATGAAAATTGATTGAATAGGAGGCATAAGGACCAAACCTGTTTGAAGGGAGAGCTTTCTTAAGGATTTGGGAGGACTTCTTTGCGTTCGAGTTCTGATGTCCTCGACAACTTCCTCGTTTAGAGTAGAAGGTCTACTAGTTGATTTCTGTTTGCTTACTCTCCCTGTGTTTAAATAACGTTTAAAAATTTTCATTTTTTAAAAGTATTTTTAAAAATAAATTCAGCATTGCCAACTCAAACAGTCATTCTTGATCACGTTGTACTTTAAGAAACATACTGCCACTACTTCTGCTGCTGTCATAAATCACTTATCTAATGGTCCAGCTTTCTTCCAGAACTGCATGCACGAATGGGTGCGGGACCACAGGCTCCACCATAAGTACAGCGATACTGACGCAGATCCCCACAACATCAAGAGAGGTTTCTTCTTCTCCCACGTCGGCTGGTTGCTGAGCAAGAAACATCCCCTTGTCAAGTCGAAGGGCAAAGGCTTGGACATGTCCGATCTGGAAGCCGACAAATTGGTCATGTTCCAGAAGAAGTAAGTGATTTCGGTGATTTTGCGAACTTAGCGACGGACTGTAATGATTGGTTTGATAGTATGGAAGGAATGAATGGGGGAAAAATTTCGGGAAAAGTTTCGAAAAATCACTATGTCCTTCCGGAAAGTCATGACCACAAAATAAGGCGTTAAGAAGAAGGTATTACTGCGTTTAACTTTTAGATATGAAAATTTAAATATTCATAACCCTCCTCTCCCTTTTGATCTTTCGCAGAATTTTCTAATAGCTCATATCTCCCCAACTACTCGTCTTATCGTCGCGAAACTAAATTTGTTGCAATCAACGGCGCCTAATCTACAAAAACGAGCCTTAAAATGGGGGAATGTGATAAAGACCATTCGACCAGTAAAGTAACCTACTTCTAAACGTTCTTAAGTTTAACTTAAGTTTTCTATCAAAAACTGTGGTAACGATTTTCTTAAGTATCTTTGTACCCATAGGTATTACCTCTATTTATACGTAGTGATGGCCATCATACTTCCCGTCGCCGTTCCCGTCTACTTCTGGAATGAGGACCTTGTCCGCGCCTTTCTCTGCTGCTACTTCGGGAGATACATTGCCTCATTGAACGCCACGTGGTGCGTAAACAGCGTGGCGCATATGTTCGGGACCAAACCTTTCGATAAGTAAGTCGATATGTATGTTATCGCGCAGGTGACTACCAATCAATCCTTTTACGTCGATCAAAACTGATGTGTCTAGCTATTGCGTAGGGGTAATATCACAGGCGATTAATATAATTAATACCGACTTTGTCATAAGAAGTTGATTATATTGTAACCAATTGAACCTTCCACCCAAATCAAGTTTTGTATGTGCGGACACCAAGTTGCCACAACTTGAACGCAAAGTAGGCAAGAGGGCGAAGAATGACCATAGCGAAGGAAGAAGAAGAAGACGTTCTCATAAGAAGTTATGATTTGTTTATACACCAACATGGTTTTTAACTCCAATAATTTCACACCTTCACACCTGACGAATTAAAATTTCCGCCACAGGTCGCTCAACCCGGTCGAGTCCCCCTTCGTCTCGACCCTGACACTCGGCGAGGGCTGGCATAACTACCACCACAGCTTCCCGTGGGACTACAAGGCGTCCGAGTTGGGTACGAGGATCAACCTATCTGCGCAGCTGATCGATCTGCTCGCCTGGTTCAATCTGGTCTACGATCTGAAGGCTGCACCTAAGGAGATGATCGCGTCGAGGGCGACGAAGAAGGGCGACGGCACGCATCCCGTCTACGGGGCCGGGAAGGGGAAGAGGGTGACGCGCAGCGTATTCGTCGAGAACTGCGCAGCCAGTAAACTTCAGGTGTGCTCGTGATGGTGGGGCGGGTGTCGTTTGCGGCGGCGATGCTCAAAAACGTGGTTTTACTCTCTGAGGGAACGTAGTGGGGACCGCAATGTCGAGTGAGACAGATTTCAGATTAAGTTAGAGGGTTGGTCGGAGATAGCAAGGTTTCTTCGTAATTAATAAGTCTTAATCCTATATTCTTCCACGTTTTTCTTAATCGTTTGATATTTCAACAGGTATAATTTCTAAACATGTTGAAACCCCCAAGTTCACATTCCTAAGAATGTTCGAAAATTACACGAGTTAACATTATCACTTGTCATTTCACCTTGATTTTACATTAATTTGGATATCTCAAATTTACACCTACTTTCACTAAAACTTATTGTATTATTAACTTGGAAACAGAAATCCAATATCAACTTTACGTCTTTAAATCGATTTTTAGCTGCTGCATGTAAATTATATTTATTTATCCAGTTACATAAATGTGTTTGCATCGTCAATAAAAATATTCGCTGTTCACTACTTCACTTTCTTACTCGCTTCAGTTTTACGAAATTAACGTTGAAATTGCATCATAAATCGATTACATAACGCTTCAAAATTTTAAAGGCGCCTCCGCCATATGTGACTTAATTTCTGCGAAAGCTCCTGAATTTGTTAAAAATCGAAATGAGGCACTCTGGGAATGACCGAGAGGGGAAGCATAGCTTTATATAATATATATATATATATATATATATATATATATATACACGTCATGTACAAAAACGATTGGTAGCTAGCGCGGCGCTATCGCGCCGCTCTAGCCACTCTCAGATTCAGCCCGCAATCGCCACCGCTAGAGCAGGCAACCGACAATACAAACAATTGTAACACGAGTTGCCGCCAAACAGTTAGCGCGACTCCGAAATAAATCACTTTTATCTACTTTGCGTTACTAATGATCTCATTATTACATCGAAAGTAGTGTAATAATATTCATATTATTACACTACTTTTGGTAACTTTTAGTTTTGTTAAATTGGTACATTAGCCTGTCACGTGGACGTGCGTCGACGTCATGGTTAAATTATTAGTATTTCAATAAACATAACTTTTAAAATTCCATGAATCTACATCCTTGTCTTCCATTTCGCTCACGTAAGTAAGTAGTAGTTATTGAATTTGTCCTAGGGCTACTAGTTTTTCAAATTCAAATACGAAACGTTTATGTCAGTGACGTAAGTGTAACCAACCAACGCAAAATTCCCTAGTGTAATACGAAAACTTGAACAGCCAAAATTTAATGAATTAATAAAGCAAAGTAGATGAAATAGTATATTACACTCGTTTAATAAGACGTATTGTCACACTGTTATTATTAAAGCACTTCTCGCTTCGCTCATCGTGCTTTAAAACTCTCATGTAACAATACTCCGTCTTATTAAAGAAGTATAATATAATGTACTATTTATTCTTCCTTATACTTTTATCCAAGCCAAACCAAGCAAATCTAACCTTCCGGACCGCGGTCGTAGACCCAGAAACGTTTCCGTGAAGGATTTTCTCGTTCCGTGTAGATCTCAATCCAAGATGTCTACTGTCTATTTACGTTTAAGCGCAAATTTTATAATGAAATATCTCGGTTGATAGACGAAATAAAGTAATTGCCACACCCAGGTAGGTTCTTCTTTAGACGCTGATTCTGTTGATATAACTTTTGTTATTGTACAGTTAAAGCATTTTGTGAAACGATTGATAGCTAGCGTCACCACGATGAAGGCAACCGACAATACAAAAACAATTGTAACACGTTGTCAATAAACGGCTAGCGCGGCGCGATAATTGGCCGTCCTGGTCGTATGGTTTTTCACCGATTCAGCGCTTCGATCGAAGCCCGCCATAAGAAAGCTATGCTTCCAATATTGGAAACCCGCGCTCTTAACTTAGTATTAGTGATAACTAAAATTAATTATTTACTTACACTAATTGAGAAATAACAGCTTTATCAGACTCCTCTTCACTAAACTCATCACTAGCACTTCCTGAATTCACCATGTTTTTATAATAATAATAATTATAAAAGAAAGCACGTATTTATACTGTCTCCAAATTGCTGGTTGGCAATGAGTGGTGGCTTCCCTTCTTTATGTCGATCGTCGATCGAATTGTGAGCAGTCCGCCGGGGCTTTATTGCGGAGATTTATAGGGAAGTAGGAGAATATAGGAAGCAGTCGCCTTCGATTGTTTGGATCGCGCCGATCGCGGTAGAAACGATTGGTAGCTAGCGTCACCATCGAGCAGGCAACCAATACAAAAAAAAGTCTGCGTCGGACCAGACAGTGGAAGTGAAACTTCTTTGGCCATATGCACACACATATAAGCACACACACATACACACAGAGAGACCGGATATACAAATGAAATATTTATAGAGATTTTTTTCCAGTTCATTATATTTCTTCATTAATTATATATGAGTAATTTTATTAGTAATTTTTTCTATAATCATTCTTTCATCATGGTCATTTCGTGGTTGGTCATTAGAAATCGTATCGTATTCCAGAAAAGACACAATCGGCTTATGGTAACTAAAGTAACTAACAAATATTCTAGATTCAAACTTTTCAAGATATCTACTAAGTATTTTTAAAAACTTCCTCCTAAAACCAGAACGTGTACAAGAACGTATACGGAAACGTATAGAAACACGCTATAGGTATTTTAGAGCTGCCAGAATGCGCATAAAGCGCATTCCACTTCTATCGGGGTATAACCTATAAAAAACCTATAATATTTGTTAATAATTTATAATTTATAAATAAACAATAAAAAAATTATTGTTTTTTTTGCATAAAATGTTAACATAAATCTTTACGAAGAGAATGAGCGCAAGTTTGTTAAGATCTATTTAGAAAAACCGACTGAACAGGACTTAGACTTAGAAAATGTTGATTTTTTTCAAAAAAAAAACGGGACAAACAAATAGAATTTTGCAAAAACTGCTAGATCGATCGAGCCCATCTTTTGTACACTTATAAAGTACGTCAGAACTCACTAACTATAACCATTTCACGTAATTTGAACAACTAATTAAAAACTTATCAACAATACATTTAACGCTAATAATTATCAATAATAATTAAAATTATTAATATTAATTTGGTTATGTGCGGTTCAAGTTAACAACGATTATAAATTAAATTGAAAGCACTACTTCTTTGTTATTTAATTAAATACAGTGCAATTTTTTATATATAAGAAGATTTTATTATTAATCAACATAAATAATAATAATACATATTTATTAACGCAGAATTTTTCCCGTGCAAACCGTTGTTAAATAGGTTCGATTGAAACAATCGAAGCGCTCAAAAGACAACGATGTTAATTAATATTTGATTACACGGATTATACGCCGCAATACGTCTACCGCGTCTGTCTTGAACGGACTGTTTATATTGTCACGCCTAAGGCCTGACGAGTCCCGTGAAGGGTTTGCGGGTTGCAGCTCACACACTGAGGTAGGACGAACCAAAAGGTATGATATTTACTCTTGGTGATCCATAAACAATGGATTAAAGGGGCGGTATTTGACCAGAATATAACAAAATTTAGAAAGAGATTAGTAGGGACACTTTTTCGTTATTAAAATTATTACATTTTATTGGGAACGAGATTGTTCTTTTACATCACATCTGGTCTTCTTATTTAAGACTGTTTAACATTTACCTGTTTAATTTATGTTGACGCTAACGTCAACATTAATTTAGGTTAAGAAATTGTAATTTATGGTGAACTAAATTTGGAAACTTTTCAACACGTTTTATTTTACAAACAGAGAATAATCACTGACGCAGCTTAGGTAACAAGGTTTTGGGATATCTAATTGAACTAAAAAGCACGTCTTATTTTATTACGAAGAATAACAACGCCGACCGAACGTCAACAAGTCAAGTTCGGAATCACAATAATTAACCGAGTCAGCATAACAAAGGCGTTTACGGAACGTGATAAGCGCGCTCCAGTTAAGGTCAGTTTCTGCAACACTAGGTCATTGTAAGAAAACAAATAATATCCCATTTAACCAATGTAAAATAAGATGTATAGAAGCTCTGAAATTTTGGACAATAAACCAGTATACCCTAGTATGCGCAAAACGACAGTGTGTTGTGATCTTTCTTCACGCCACTTAACCCGACAAACCATAACCTAACAAACTTCAACCCGGAGAGTACGTCACGCCCTCTCTCCAAACTACGAGAACCTCAAACCCCGGATCTGCACGATACGCCCTCAGATCCAAACCCGGAGAAGTACGTCACGCCCTCTCTCCAAACTACAAGAACTTCAAGAACTTCAAGAGATCACGTCACGCCCTGATCTCCGCCTACAAGAACTTCAAGAACTTCAAAGAGATCACGTCACGCCCTGATCTCCACCTACAAGAACGTCTGCAGCCTTACAACCTGTAGACAAGATTCATCTCCGCAGCCACCCACGAGCTACGAGATATCTACATACAGTCTACTCTCTCTAGAGATTACTTCACACTTTCGTTCAATTAATTTAATTAATAATGATAATTAATTAACAGTTCAGTAAAGTTATAATACGTGTATTATTACCACATAAAAATTGTAAAATTAGAACTTAATTTAGTACGTTTCCTCTGATGTCATGGAGAATTGAATGAATTGTATTGAATTCTGTATTGCCATACAATGATCTGTAATTTGCTAGTCATTCCGTTTGAAAACAATTGTAGTTTTACAAAAAAATTAAGTGTAGACTGGAAACAGTCTAAAGTGAACAATTTTGCTTTGTTTATGAATAATCAAATTAATCTGATGATCATTTTCAAAAAGTCGGTTCAAGCAAATATTCACATCGACGACTTATTCATATCAGATTCACGAACGAGAAGTCAAACACCTCTCAGTCCTACCCTGATGACACGGTGAAATATCCCGCTTGATACACTATTCACTGCGCAAACTCAGAAGTAGGTCAATTTGCCCTGTGGGGTGTTCAGAACTGATTGGCGTTCTAGAGTTTATTATATTATCCAACACATAACAGTTATGACTGTAATTATTAATGTCATTTTAGACAAGTAAACTATCAAATAACACACTAGTGTGTTATAATCCATAACTCACTAGTGAGTTATGTGAGTATTATGGACAACCTACTTTAACCAAAATGTAAAAAAGTCACTGTCAAATCATTCTGACATTTACAGGGTACTGAAACGCAAGTAGCTTTGATTAAATTTGATCACAAACCTTATTAATCATTATCTCATAAAAATAAGATTTCTTCCATTTGTTGGATAAAACATTGTATGCCTCTTGCGTGTTATGTTTCCTAATTCACTTGAGAATTTTTACCACTCGGCCTGACGGCCTCGTGGTATAAATCATCTCGCGTGACCTATTTTCAACATAACACACTAGTACCATAAATAACTATTTCTGTGTTCCAGATGGTAATCCAGCAATCATGGAAATACAGCCACTATTGTCGTCGCTTCTACGTGAGAAACGATTACTAATTAATTACCAATTATAATGACAAATTGTTTTTCGCCGCCTGGTAACAGATAAAAACCCAAAATACCCCACGAGAATACTCATTACGGTATCGGTCTCATACGGTGTCCTTTAAGCTCGGTCTCCAGTTTTTCTACTGACGAAGTGTGCTTAAGGTGCGAAACCACACGGAGCCATGGAGAAGACTTCCAAAATGGTGACGATCACCGACGTCCTACCGGACGGGTCCTACGAGAGGATCGGCACAGATTTCAATTACAAGAGGCAGATCGTGTGGCAGAACGTGCTGGTGTTCGTCGTCTTGCACGTGGCCGGACTTTACGGGATCCTGTTGTTCCCCACGGCGAAGTGGCAGACAATATTGTGGAGTAAGAACCTTGGCGGAAGACAATTTGGTTTTCATATTAATTTTGGACTTATTTTAAGTGTATCTTCTTCTCTCACCTGTCTTGTTTAGTCTAATTTATGTTAGAGATCACCATGGTAAGAGACTCTCTGTCCTGTGTCATATACATCGGATCATCAAGCAGAATACCTCTTCCATCGACTTGTATATCTTGCAACATTTTTATCAACTCATTATGTCGAACTATGTCAAATGCCTTCCGTAATCCACACAAACACTGCGGATATCTCAGGCATCTCTGGAGTGTACATTGGTACCAAATAATGCTTCGCTCGTTCCAAATTCATTTCAAAAGCTAAATTGGGACTTATCTAAATTCTCTTCGCATATCCTTCTTATAAGAGAGTGGATTAGGCTTAGGAAAGCCTAGGAAGGTGTTGTTTTTAAGGTAAGATTATAAATGTTGATATCAACCAGTCATCAGAGTTTTCACCAGTGGCGTAAATTTCATTAAATAACTTTACTATGATATCAATGCTGTCTTCATTTATTAATTTCAGTACTTCTATCAGTAAATCATCAGGTCCACTAGATTTTCTGTTTTTGGAAACTGAGGATGAGTGGATCAATCCCGATTTTAGATTTCCTGTTGTTCAGCGGGTAGGAAGGAGTATGCCTGTTCTCTCATCAGCAAATGTTTCCTGAATATATTCCCATGTCTTTTTTTTAATTATACCTATGGCCAGCTATTGTATCTTTCTAAAAACCACACTGTAATTCTCTAAATTAGAAAATTCATAATTTGAAGGGTTTACCAAACTCCAAAGGCCCACAACTTCTTCTTCTTTTTCTTAGGCACTTTCACATCATTAGTTAGTCGTTTTGGTCCTCCTCAGCTCTCCTTCTTTCTAGTGACTGCCTTCACAGACTTTTTCGTCAGTGCATATGTAAGTACTGGCATAACACCTTCCTCTTTAAGCACATTTGCAGATCTCATTTTAATACATACCTCAGTTTGCCGAATGCTGTCTTGCAGTAGCGGGTAGACACTCCTCCAAGATCCCCGTGGAGGACAGGTATACTTCTGGGATGCGCCCTTGTCCACGCGAGCCATGAGTTCCTCTACTTCCTCGTATTCCTTTGAGGAAATCATGTCCAAACGCCTTGAACCCAACCAATTCATCCCAACCTATTCCCCTACCCTCTATCAGTATGTCCAATTTTTCCATTAATTATGGAGACACTATGCGTACTAACCATTACTGGAAAATTGGGAAAAACATTTCCCTTACCTATAATTCGATCTTATTACGCCCTTGAACCGAAGTTAGAAAATTTGAAAAGTACGCTCATATTTATTTATCCATGTAAAATCAAGAATTGACTTTTACTTTTAGAGTGAGACTGAAGAATTGAAAATGCACATTGCTATCCATTAAGTTTCAATTAATTCATGTCTTATACACTACTAATAATGTTTCTTTAATTTCAGCGGTCTTCCTTGTTTGTGCCTCTGGTGTTGGTATAACTGTAGGAGCTCATAGATTGTATGCCCACAAGTGTTTCAAGGCTACCCTGCCTGTCAGGTTTGTCCTCGTTTGTTTCCAAACCGTCGCAGGACAGGTTAGTAAGATTCATGATTTCTCTTCGCAAATTTCGGTATGACTTTCGTGAAAAATAAGAATATTTTGGTAATTATTTGTATCAGTTGAAGAATTTTGATAAAAGTTAGAGAAAATTTAAGCCAATTTTGTTTAAATAGATTTTACACATTTATACAGAGAGGGGCTTTGGCGTTACAGCTCTAAAACTAGCTCATTGGTATTAAGGATAATGTGTGGCAATGATTTGTATGTAATAACATAAAATTTGAGATAATCACTTTTTAATCTTAACACATGTGAGTGACATAAATTTATTCAATTTGAATTTAAACACCAAAATCGTCATCACAACTTTAAGTCACAGTAGAGTGTTAAGCCACGTGTGTAAATATGAGGTGAGGAACATTATGAAAAACTTTTTACTTTTAAACCTTACTTAAACCTACATACCGAAAAAGACAGCTCACTATGTTACATTGTCTCAGTGTTTTGGCGTTACTTAAACTTAAATCTGATTTTGTTTATGAAACTTCTTCGAATGAAATTATCCACATTTCATTAAATTGTAAAATACTTTATTACTCATCATCAGGATCATTACTCTTTTAGCGAATGTATTGAACTGCCCATTATAACTATGAATAACATTATAGAAGTTTATACCAAAAACAACAAAGGAGTTATACCTGTGAACTTTAATCCCATGTATTAAGAAAATTCAGACTACTACCGTAAACTTTAAATGAATATACATTACATGAAATTATACCGAATTTACCGAAAACAGTCCTTTGACGTAGTGAAAAGTCATTAACGGGATAAACTTAAATTTCAAATCACAGATTTTCACATTGAGTATTGTTCCTAGAAATTACAAAAAACAACCTTGACTGTTAAATCAAACAATGAAAATTAAATGAGTCTAATTTTCTAGAAAGTAAAAGCAATTTTCAAAGCGTATAGAGACAATAGATACTTACGAACTTACACTCGTCATAGATAAAAACGGAATAACAAGTAGTCCAGTAAATAAAGGCCGGAAAACCGCCGAACCTTGAAATCACATAAATCCCGGACTTTTATTTTTTTAACTTGTAGGTATACATGGGTACATTAATTTCTTAAAACATGTCCACCGGGAAATGTGCGGAAGGGGCTGGAAAATGTCTTCGTGGTGTTAAAATTGAATATTTTCCTCGATATTGGCCAAAATATGACACTGAGGCAATTTGTGTTTGAACACAAAAGAAGAACAGTTTATTACCTACAAAAATGATCCTTACCATTTTTGTCAAAGGTTTAACCGAAACTAAAGAAAAGTTAATAAAATCAATCAATTAATATTAGGGCAAATACATAAACCAATCTCGATTGCCAGATCAAACTAGTTACCTTCCTAGAAAGTGAAAACTATTGTAAAACTGAATCAGGACGATATGTATTAACGAACTAATACTACATAAAAATAGGAACGGCATAACAAGTGGATGTTTCCCAAAATCGTCAACAGCTCGTAATATGTAAATGAATGTAAAGTACATTCACTTTGTGTTTTGGCGAATTTCCATGGATTCAATTAATTACAATTATAGTAGAACACGTTGTATTCTTTCAACTACCTAAGGCCAATGGTCAAAGCAAACAATGAAATTGGTAAAAGGGAAAACAAAACTTCACTCAACGGAGAATTTTAATCTGTAATATTATGTTCGAAACTATTTTGAACGTTTAACAGTTCAAAATTTTTAGCAGTTGATCGATCTAAATGGAGGTTACCATACCTCCACTTTCGCTTATAGCAACTACCCACAGAAATAGCCATTGGGTGTCAACTACCTGAAGAATATAGGTACACCAGAAATATGATGGTCAAAAGAAGCAAGAATAAATACTCTTTGAATCCCTAGGAATTATAGTACTTTAAGAAACACTTACTTCAAGAGGTACTACCACTACTACTGCTGCTGTCATAAATCACTTATCTAATGGTCCGGCATTCTCTAGAACTGCATGCACGAATGGGTGCGGGACCATAGGCTCCACCATAAGTACAGCGATACTGACGCAGATCCCCACAACATTAAGAGAGGTTTCTTCTTCTCCCACGTCGGCTGGTTGCTGAGCAGGAAACATCCCCTCGTCAAGTCTAAGGGCAAAGGCTTGGACATGTCCGATCTGGAAGCCGACAAACTGGTGATGTTCCAGAAGAAGTAAGTGATTTTGACGATTTTGCGCACTTAGTGACCGACTGTAGTGATTGGTTTGATAGTATGGATGGTATGAAAGGGGGAAAATTTTGGCAAAAGGTTCGAAAAATCACTATGTCGTTCCGAAAAATCATGACCATGAAACAAGGCGCTTAGGCGGTATTGCTGCGTATACCTTATTTTATTGACAATTGGTCATATAGTAAAAAAATAATTTGTGCCTTAGAAAACAATCTATTAAAACTGACAATGACATTTCGATCAGTAAAGTAACCTACATCTGAAAATTCTTAAGTTTAACTTAAGTTTTGTTTTAAAAAGCTTGTTAAATATTTTTCAAGTATATGTGTATCCATAGGTATTACCCATATTTATACTTATTGCTGGCCATAATTCTTCCCGTCGCCGTTCCCGTCTACTTCTGGAATGAGGACATTGCCCGCGCCTTTTTCTGCTGCTACGTAGGGAGATACATCGTCACATTGAACGGCACGTGGTGCGTAAACAGCGTTGCGCACATGTACGGAAATAAACCCTTCGATAAGTAAGTCGATAAGTATTACATCGCGCAGGTGACTAACAATCCCTTTACATTGATAAAACACATTGGATGATCGAAAAAATGTAAGAT
Source organism: Cryptocephalus moraei (assembly GCA_946251905.1). Taxonomy (NCBI): domain Eukaryota; kingdom Metazoa; phylum Arthropoda; class Insecta; order Coleoptera; family Chrysomelidae; genus Cryptocephalus; species Cryptocephalus moraei. The sequence continues at coordinate 7,617,383 of OX276463.1, forward strand.
TTGAATGTAATATTCGGAGTTTAAAACCGGTTCCAATTTAGAGAAAATACTCAACAATTGCGTAAGGATATTAATAATTCTTCTATTTTAAGCATAATTCTTCTGGCAATCAGCGTCTCATGAGTAGGTCCCTAATCAGAATGGCTACTCTGATTTTTGTGAATTCTCGCAAGTAGCTCAACCGGGAAATTCTACGCCCTTCGACACTCCTTCGACATACGAATTTGTCCTTCATGATACTCTGCAGCAAATTAATATTAATTGTCACCAGAAATTCAGTTTCCTTTATTGATAGTAAACAGAATTTCCGAATCTTTGTTCATTCTCTCTAATACAGTTTTATTCATGACTTAGAATTTTCCATCCAGGAAAATTTTCAACATCTCCTTGACGTTTCTTTATTCAGTATCCAACCGTCCAAACTGTAAAGCAACACTAAAATGCGGCTCAATGTTATTCTCAGGGCAAGTAATAATTCCTTAGCTGTTAATAGATTCTTCATTCTAATAAATACCTTCATAGCTTGTTCGATTCTGGCTACAATTTTATCCCTATGAGTGATATTTTCCTTTACTGTTGTGCCAAGGTACTTCAAGTACTATAGCTAAGCTCTGTTATGTTTATTCTTGGACATGACTAGCATTTTTGTTTTGTTAATATTTATGCTAAATCCATGTCCTTCACTTGTACTTGTCACCTTGTCCACCAGCCTCTGTAGGTTCTCCAGACTTCCTGTGATCAAGACGGTATCATCAACATACCTGATGTTGTTTATAGGTTTCCATTGACTGGTATTCCTGCTGATTCATCCTTCAATTTTTCCCACAGTTTATAGCCTGAATAAATGTTAAATAACATGGAAGAGAGAATGCAAAACTGGTTATTCTGAAAGAGAATTTTCAACTTTTACCCTAGTCATCTGTCCCCAGTTTAGATACTATTTATGATAAATTATAACTTTACTGAGTGATCAAGAAATACTGTTTAAGTTGGCAATCCTACCTAGAGGATTTTTTTGCCTAAGGGTTTTGCAACGCTACACCGGAAATCTCCGCACTCTGTATGACAGCGTCAGCTAAGTAAACACAATTATTTTAGGTTATGTGAATTTATTTACGCTTAAAAGATCACACCAGAAGAAACTTCAATATTTAAAGGTACTGCTCGAATTGAGCACCATTATGTTCTAAACATAAATTCACTCTCCGTTTTAGACTCTCGACGACATTAATTAACATCCGAGGAGAAATATTTGCAACTTCCTCGATAATGGCAGCTTCCAGTTCTTCACGTGTATGTAGAACATTACTGAAAACATTGTTTTTAAGGTGCCCAAAGGAACGAAGGTCTAGAGGTGTCAGGTCTGGTGACCTACTTGGCCAGATTCCCGTACTTATGACTCGATGGCCAAAAACTTCCTGCAAATATTGCATTGTGACACGAGCCGTATGTGCTCTAGCCGAATCTTGTTGAAAGTAGCCATTTTCGGGCTCCTCTACTGTTAATTGGGCAACGAATGGTTGGAGAATGTGCTGAATATATCGTTCAGAATTAACTGTGAAATTAAAAAACACAGGACCAATTACTCTCTGCCACGATACAGCCAGCCAAACACCAACTTTAGTAGGATGTAAAGTTGTTGTTCTAACAGCATGTGGATTTTCACCAGACCAAATTCTGTAATTTTGAGAATTAACATAGCCATTGAGATGGAATCAGGCTTCATCGGAAAAAAGGTTTTATCCAGGATGTCATCATTGTTCATTTCCTGATTGAACCAGTTACAGAACAGGACGCGTTGTGGACGGTCCGGAGGATTTATGGATTGGACCATCGAAAATTTGTACGGGTGGTAGTATTTCAATTTGCTCTTCAACACAGTGGAGCAACTTCCATATGATAAACCTGCAAAGTCACAAAACGAAATATGGGAAATTAGGAATAAGTGGAAATTGCTGAACTTTTAATAAGGATCAAACCTCTATGGAGGGAAAGCTTCCTAACCGATTTGCGAGGACTTTGTTGTAGTCGGACCCTGATGTCTTGCACCACATTTTCAGTGAGTACGGAGGGTCTACCAGGTGGCTTTCCTTTCTTCACATTGCCTGTATTCAAATATCGTTGAACTATGCGCATGGAGTGTTGTTTAAAAATTTCTATAGTGAACACAACTTTAGGAAACATTTCTTTAAATTGGTGCAAAGTGGTATCCAAGGAGTATTGCAATCCAGAAATGGGGTCATGAACTGCACTCCGAAAATAAGCCATGCAAAGAGAAATATCCTGTACTAATATAAATAGTAATATTTTTATATTTTTATAATAAACATTTGAATCGCCGCTCAAGTGTCAATGCTGTCACTGTTAAACGTCGAAGAAGCTGTCTAGCAACCGGAAGTGGTTCTAGTTCTACCATTTTAAAGAAAAATTTAGTATTGCCAACTTAAACAGTATCTATATCTTGATCACGTTGTATATCATAATAGTACAGGTTTATGTTCTGTAATATATTTAACAGTTTTGTTGTAGTCTATAAACATGCATATACGTCCTGATTGACGTTGAGAAATCTCGGCCTCACAACGTTTAATGCAACAATCACGGCTCACGGCTTCAAATTTCCGCCACAGGTCGCTCATCCCGGTCGAGTCCCCCTTCGTCTCGTCCATCACCTTCGGCGAGGGCTGGCACAACTACCACCACAGCTTCCCGTGGGACTACAAGGCATCCGAGCTCGGCACGAAGATCAACTTCTCTGCGCAGCTGATCGACCTGCTCGCTTCGTTCGATCTGGTCTACGACCTGAAGGCTGCGCCAAAGGAGATGATCGCGTCGAGGGCGACGAAGAAGGGCGACGGCACGCATCCCGTCTACGGTGACGGGAAGGGGAAGAGGGCGACGCGCAGCGTGTTCGCCGAGAACTGCGCAGCCAGTAAAGCTCAGATGTGCTCGTGATGGTGGGGCGGGAGTCGTTTGCGGCGGCGATGCTCAGAAACGTAGTTTTACTTTCCAAGGGAACGTAATGGGGACCGCAATGCCGAGTGAGACGGAGATTAAGTTAAGCTGTGGGGTTGCTTAGAGTTACCAAGGTTTCTTCGTAATATTCTTTCATGTTTTTCTTATTCTTCTGATATTTCATCATGCATAATTTTTAAACTTGTTGAAACTCCCAAGTTCACATCCCTTAAGATGTTCGAAAACTACACGAGTTAACCCCATTACTTGTCATTTTGGCTTGATTTTATAGTAATTTGGATACCTCCCTTTTACACCTCCCTTCACTAAAACTTGTAGGGTTAAGATTTTTTGTCTCTTGATTTGTTCGCTTCCTTAGATCAATACAGTTTTATTATTTCGGTACCTATACTTTGTTGGAATGTAATTATTTCTACAGTCTTCGGTTTGATTCCTGCTACCATAGTTTTAGTTGTAGTCGATGAGAGTCATTATTAAATTTTGATTTAAGTCAACCTACACTTGACATACTCCTACTGAACTGTAATAATATTCCATAGAGCGAATTAGAAACTCCCATGACTGATCCAGGCGGTGGTTTTAACGTCTCACTTAGCGTTGCGGTTCCTGTAAGTATCACAAATTTCTATTTACACCTCGAGAGGTAGTAAATGTGTTTCTACGTTACCTTCTGTAAATTCGTAAGAGAATCGTTTGAAGTTATCGTATTACTAACTTGGGAACAGAAATCCAATATAAAATTTACGTCTTTGAATCAATTTTCAGCTGCTGCATGTAAATTATATTTATTTATCCAGTTACCTAAATGTGTTCACATGTTCAATAGAAATATTCGCTGTTCACTATTGCACTTTCTTACTCGCTTCAGTTTCACGAAATTAACGTTGAAATTGCATCATAAATCGAGTACACAACGCTTCAAAATGTTGTAGGCGCCTCCGCCATATTTGACTAACTTTCTGCGAAAGCACCTGAATTTGAAAAAAAATAGTAGTTGGCCAAATCTTGACTTAACCTGTTTGTAATTGAAGTTTTGATACCTAGGAACTTCCAGACAATACCTCTCAAAATTCAAATTTTTCAAAAATTCAGTTAAAATTTCAAGTACCTCGTGTTTATTATACAATGAACAAAACGATTGTTTCTCTAACCTTCTCAACTTCGATCTCGACTCTTAGTCGGAACCACTTAAGTCACCATCGACGATGAAAATAAATATTGATAACCTCCCCCTCCACCTCCTCGTCGTCACCTCTTCCCCGTCTAATTCCATCCGGGGAAGTGTTCTCTCCCAGTTCGGTTGCAGGACAAGGGAATTCAATTACAAAGGACTACTAGATCGCACCGACGATAACATTGTACTATTAAGGAAACATTCTTGGGCGCCTCAGAAATGAGAACTATAGTATATCCACTGAGAAGAAAACATCCACGAAACGAGCAAAGGTAGTAAAGTTAGACACCTAATACATGTCGTTTGCTATTGGTGGAAAAGTCATAAAACTTTTGGTGGGAATTGTTGATGTACGGAGTCGGTTCAGTAAAATTAACAAGTTTAGTTGTCTGATCTATGGTTCAATGGTTGTCTGTTTACAAAAGTTCAGGTAAGTCGTTGACGATGATAGTGGACTTTTAGTTGATAGTTTATTTTAACGTATCGCTATTGTTATTCAGGTTTTTGATATAAATTTGTATAAACATATTTCTGTGATCTATTGCAATTATGGAAAGACACCTTCCCTGCTCGCCTCCCAAAAAGAGACCTGGAAGTTTTCTTCTCGATGGATTTACTATATAAATCCGGCTTATATAATCGGCTTAGATGTTGGTGTGGATGTTGCTTGATGTAAACCAGATTATCTTTGAAATTGGTTAAAAAAAATGTTTAGAATCAAAATATTTATAAGCTGCGAGCGAAAAATGACGGGAATTTTGTTTAAATAAATTAAAAACTGCAAAATCACTCATTTTCTGCCCAGAAATCAAGCGCAGCTTGAAAACGAAGGCTCGGACGAAAAAATATGACTAATTATTTCTTGACTATTTTGAAATTTTATTTAAGGTGAGTGTATTGCTTAATTAAAAATTGTGATATTTACATTGTAAAATGGCAAAAACCAATTAAAAATAAATTTTCAGTTAGAGATGCAATATACTCTACTCCATTCGATCTCACTCCATTAGATTTTTCGTTATTTGGGCTCTTGAAGGACAATGTCTTTAAGAACATATTGCATACTGAAGAAGAGCTCCAAGAGGCAATAGTTCAGGAAGTGGCAAACATTACTCCCAATATCCTGGTGAATATCTTCGAGAGCCCAAAAAGAAGTGTTAATTTATGTCTGGACCAAAATGGGGGGCATTTTCAGCATTACTTTTAGCTGTTTAATTAAATCATTGTTCTGTATTTCGAGTTTCATTTTTTAAGCGTTAATTTTTATTCACCTAACGTACAATCTTATCGTTAATTGTTATGTAAATTTTTTGTCAAATAAACATATCCGGTTGTAGTGTGGTAAATAGACAAGTACAAAAATTTTCTAAAAAATGTTGCCAACTCAAACAGTCATTCTTGACCACCCAGTATTTCTATGTTCCAGGTGGTAATCCAGCAGACATGGAAATAGAGCCGCTATTGACGTCGCTTCTACATGACAAACGATTACTAATTAATTTCCAATTAAAATGACAAATACATTTTCGCCGCCTGGTAACAAATATAAACCCACAACACCTCACGAGAATACTCATTAGAGTAGCGGTCTCATACGGTGCACTTTAAGTTCGATCTCCAGCTTTTCTACTGACGAAGTGTGCTTAACGTGGGAAACCACACGGAGCCATGGAGAAGACGTCCAAAATGGTGACGATCAACGACGTCCTACCGGACGGGTCCTACGAGAGGATCGGCACCGATTTCACCTACAAGAGGCAGATCGTGTGGCAGAACGTGCTAGTGTTCCTCGTCTTCCACGTGGGAGCACTTTACGGGTTCCTGTTGTTCCCCACGGCGAAGTGGCAGACAATATTGTGGAGTAAGAAGCAGACGAAAATTTGGTTTCCATATTAATTTTGGACTTATTTGAACTGTATCTTGTTACCGGTTATTGCGTGCCTTGTCCGGTCTAATTTACGTTGGCGGTCATCGTGGTAAGGGCGTCTTTGTCCTGTGCCATATGCATAATTTCCTTCAGTCCAATCGCCGATATTACGTTACCAGGACGGTTGTCTTCTTCCCGGTCCTCATTGTCCGTCTATTTTAACTTTTGATGATAACTTGGAGCAGTTGATATTTATGTGCTCCCAATGAATACGCCCCCAAGTGCGCCCAAGGAATGCGATTTTAAGTCTTTTATGGTTAACATTTCTTTGTGGGAGTTAGGTCTTCGGAGTACTTCTGCATTGGTTACAAGATCCACCCAAGGTATACGTAGTATTAACACATCTCACAAGTTTAGAACCAGTTCATCGTTGTGGTTTTTAATGTTCATGGCTCGACTTCATACAGGAGTATTGACCGGAAATGACACTTAGTCATTTGTTGTCGCATTTTAAGACTAAGATTTTATTTATGTTTAATACTGTTATATTTGTAAAATCTGGAATTTACTTTTACTTTTATAGTGAAATTGAAGAACTGACAATTCACATTGCTATCAATTAAATTTCAATTAATTCACATCTTATACACTACTAATAATGATACTTTCATTTCAGCGTTCTTCCTTGGTTTTTCCTCTGCTTTTGGTATAACTGTAGGAGCTCATAGATTGTACGCCCACAAATGTTTCAAGGCTACCCTGCCTGTCAGGTTGGCCCTCATTTGTTTCCAAACCATCGCAGGTCAGGTTAGTGTGTTTCATGATTCCTTTTCGCAAATTTTGGGATAACTATCGTGAAAAAGAAGAATTTGTTCCTAGTTATTTGTGTCAGTAGAATTATTTTGAAAAATTTAAATAAATTAAGTTTTAGTTAAATTTTAATTTTAATAATTTTTTTAAATTTAATTAATTAAATTAAAAATTATTTGTATATGTAACGAAATTAAATCTAATTTACAACATTAACGCAAAACAGAAACTCCAGAGTAGTGAAAACGTCACCATTCACCCGATAAAAGATACTAAATATACATTGTTCAATAGTGTTATTGTTACTAAATCCGTGTAAAATTAAATTACAAATCACTGATTTGCCTGTTAAGTATTGCTTCCAGAAACTAAAGAAAAGTTAATAAAATCAATTAATTAATATTAGGGCAAATACATAAACCAATCTCGATTGCCAGATCAAACTAGTTACTTTCCTAGAAAGTGAAAACTATTGTAAAACTGAATCAGGACGATATGTATTAACGAACTAATACTACATAAAAATAGGAACGGCATAACAAGTGGATGTTTCCCAAAATTGTCAACAGCTCGTAACATGTAAATGAATGTAAAGTACATTCACTTTGTGTTTTGGCGAATTTCCATGGATTCAATTAATTACGATTATAGTAGTAAGGTACACGTTGTATTCTTTCAATTACTAAGGCCAATGGTCAAAGCAAACAATGCAATTGGTAAAAGTAAAAACAAAAAAAAACTTCACCCAAGGGGGACTGTTGATCTTAAAAATATTATGTTCGAAACTATTTTGAGCGTTTAATAGTTCAAAATTTTAGCAGTTGGTTTCATCTGAATGATACCTTCACTTTCGCTTATAGCAACTGAATAGCTACCTGAAACAAATAATATAGGTACACCAGAAATATGATAGTCAAAAGAAGCAAGAAGAAATACTCCTTGAATCCCTAGCAATTACAGTAATTTAAGAAATACTTACTTCAAGAAATCCTGCCACTACTACTGCTACTCTCATAAATCACTTATCTAATGGTCCAGCATTCTCTAGAACTGCATGCACGAATGGGTGCGAGACCACAGGCTCCACCATAAGTACAGCGATACTGACGCAGATCCTCACAACATCAACAGAGGTTTCTTCTTCTCCCACGTCGGCTGGTTGCTGAGCAGGAAACATCCCCTCGTCAAGTCTAAGGGCAAAGGCTTGGACATGTCCGATCTGGAAGCCGACAAACTGGTGATGTTCCAGAAGAAGTAAGTGATTTTGACGATTTTGTGCATTTAGTGACGAACTGTGATCATCGGTTTGATAGTATGGATAGAATGAAAGGGGGAAAAGTTTCGAAAAATCACTATGTCGTTCCGGAAAATTATGACCATAAAATAAGGCGCTTAGGCGGTGTTGCTGCGTATACCTTATTTTATTGACAATTGATGATATAGTAAAAAAATAATTTGTGTCTTAGAAAACGATCTATTAAAACTGACAATGACACTTCGATCAGTAGAGCAACCTACTTCTGAACATTCTCAAGTTTAATTTAAATTTCGTAAGAAAATATTTGGTAAATTTTTTTGAAGTTTCTATGTACCCATAGGTATTACCCATATTTATACGTAGTGATGGCCATAATACTTCCCGTCGCCGGTCCCGTCTACTTCTGGAATGAGGACATTGCCCGCGCCTTTTTCTGCTGCTACTTAGGAAGATACATCTTCACATTGAACGGCACGTGGTGCGTAAACAGCGTTGCGCACATGTACGGAAATAAACCCTTCGATAAGTAAGTCGATAAGTATTACATCGCTCAGGTGATTAACAATCCTTTTACAATGATAAAACACATTGGGATGATTGAAAATGTGTAAGATTTGAACGTAATATACGGAATTTAGAACCGGCTCCAATTTAGAGAAAATGCGCAACAATTGCCTAAAGGTATTAGTAATTCTTCTATTCTAAGGATAATTCTTCTTGCAATGAGCGTCTCCTGAGGAGGTCGCTACGTTTAATGCAACAATCACCGCTCACGGCTTCAAATTTCCGCCACAGGTCGCTCATCCCGGTCGAGTCCCCCTTCGTCTCGATCATCACCTTCGGCGAGGGCTGGCACAATTACCACCACAGCTTCCCGTGGGACTACAAGGCATCCGAGCTCGGCACGAAGATCAACTTCTCTGCGCAGCTGATCGACCTGCTCGCCTCGTTCGATCTGGTCTACGACCTGAAGGCTGCGTCTCGGGAGATGATCGAGTCGAGGGCGACGAAGAAGGGCGACGGCTCCCATCCCGTCTATGGGGCCGGGAAGGGGGGCGACGCGCAGCACGTTCGTCGAGAGCTGCGCAGCCAGTAAACCTCAGGTGTGCTCGTGAGGTTAGGGCGGGAGTCGGTTGCGGCGACGATGCTCAGAAACGTGGTTTTGCTCTCCAAGGGAACGTAGTGGGGACCGCAATGCCGAGTGAGACTGATTTTAGGTTAAGGTGGAAAGTTTGTCGGAGTTAACAAGGTTTCTCCGTAATAATTTTTCATGTTTCTCTTAATCTTTTCATATTTCAACAGATATAATTTCGAAACATGTTAACACTCCCAAGTTCACATCCCTTAAGATATTCGAAAACCACACGAGATAATCCCATCACTTGTCATTTTGGCTTGATTTTATAGTAATTTGAATAGCTCCCTTTTACTAAATCCTTTTACTAAATCTTGTAGGGTTAAGATTTCTTGTCTCTTCATTTGTTCGCTTCCTTAGATCAATACAGTTTTATTATTTCGGTACCTATAATTTGTTGGTATGTAATTATTTCTACAGTCTTCTGTTTGATTCCTGCTACCGTAGTTTTAGTTGTGGTCGATGAGTGTCATTATTAAATTTTAATTTAAGTCAACCTACACTTGATATGAACTGTAATGATATTCCATAGGGCGAATTAGAAACTCCCATGATTGATCCAGGCGGTGGTTTTATCGTCTCACTTAGCTTTGCAGTTCTTGTAAGTATCCCAAATTTCCATTTACACCTCGAAAGGTACCAAATGCATTCCTACGTTACCTTCCGTAAATTCGTAAGAGAATCGTTTGAAGTTATCGTATTACTAACTTGGGAACATAAATCCAATATAAAATTTACGTCTTTGAATCAATTTTCAGCCGCAGCATGTAAATTATATTTATTTATCCAGTTACCTAAATGTGTTCGCATGTTCAATAAACATATTCGCTGTTCACTATTTCACTTTCTTACTCGCTTCAGTTTCACGAAATTACCGTTGAAATTGCATCGTAAATCGAGTGCACAACGCTTCAAAATTTTTAAGGCGCCTCCGCCATATGTGACTTATTCTCTGTGAAAGCACCTGAATTTGTAACAAAATAGTAGTTGGCCAAATCTTAATTTAACTATGTTGTAATTGAAGTTTTGTTACCTAGGAACATCCAGACAATACCTATCGATATTTCACGTACCTACTGCTTAATATTCAATTAAAACAACGAGTGTCTCTCTACCTTCTCAACTTCGATCCCGACTCTTAGTCGGGACCACCTGAGTCGCCATCGACGAGGAAAATAAATATTGATAACCTCCCCCTCCATCTCCTCGTCGTCCCCTTTTCCCCGTCTAATTCCATCCGGGGAAGTGTTCTCTCCCAGTTCGGTTGCAGGACAAGGGAATTCAATTACAAAGGACTACTAGATTGCACCGACGATAACATTGAACTGTCAAGGAAACATTCTTGGGCGCCTCAGAAATGTGTACGAGGAAATTACAAGACGCAGATGGATGATGGCGTCGGAAAATTGAGACGGAGGTGGACGGGCAGCGGGGATCTTTAGGGAAAAAAAGGATTAAGCTGTGCTGAGAGGTGTAGGCTGTTTAGTGAAATTCGGTGGTGTTAATGGAAATTTCACTAGACGTCGTTGGAAGGTTGTGAGAAACAACGCTTCCATGTTGTTGCATGTACTTAAAGGTCGCCTCATCACAAAATCTAATACCTACCCCTTTGTTAACACATCACAGACTATGTTCCACAAAAAGGGGACAATATGTATTTTACCTATTAAATATTTTTTAATACGATTCACAATGCTGGTTTTCACCACTTAATGTACCACATCAGTAACATGTAATTTCAAGGCAACATCCCCATGGTTGAAGAAAATTAAATGGCAGAATTTGAATCAACTAGTTGCATGGCATATATGAGTAGAAGAGTTTAAGAGAGATGATACGTCACTACAGGACAGTGGGGCTGCTTTCTGCATATGATAAAACAGTGCCAGTATTTCGTTGGTAGAGGTCAATCACATAGATAAATATATTTATAGACGCGTTAATGTGAAAAATATTGTCTTGCTGAAATTATAGTACATTTTAAGTTCTTTTTACATTGTTGCATGGATTCAGTTGACGAATTTTCTCTTACTATTTACATGTACACTACATTCGGTGCTGTCCTTGTACCTAGATCTGCAATAATATTGATGGGAGTGGCAACATCGATTAGTATGCTTTCAACGTGACGTTTGTTTACAATGTACTTCGCGAATTATTTTAGTTAAAATTGTTAAAAATGTTGCTGATTTCAAGTACATACAGTGTTCAATATATCAGGTATGAGTATCTTCATTTCTAATATATTCAATTTTTAATCATTTCATGGATGATGTTCGGTTAACGGGCACATTCCTTCTTTAATAAAGTTAATTTAAAAAAAGTGTTACACGAGAAGAGTAAGCTATGAAAGGACGAAACAGTTGAATATGTCTCAATAAAAGGGGATAAGATACATTTAGACCAAATTAGTTTTGAAAGGATTCTTAACTCTGTTTCCTTTTGACCACAATTATTGATACTCCCATGTTAAATTGTTTTGTTGCCTATCACAATTCGTCAACGGCGGCCATGTTTGTTTCCCCATTTGAACCACGTCCATCACTTATATTGGCATGTTTTTGAATAATTAAACAATAGGATGTTTATTTAACCGCGGTTTTTACCAGTGGAAAATTATCTAGTCATTAATTTGAATACATTGTTTTTCTGGTGTTTCATGGTTAATGTAAGAAATTTTCTATAGAATCTTGACGATTTAGTTAATTTCGCTCCCAGATTACTGTGGAGGAAATCATGCATTGCCCATGGCCTGATTGCATTGCCCATATACCGCCCCATATACGTGACGGATCGCTGATCAAAATTAGCTTAATCCACCCCGTGGATAATAAGGATATTTGCATGACCTCGCGAGTAAATAGACTGAGACCTTTTCCGCACACGAAAATCTAATTTGTTTTTGTTAGCGGCAGAATGCGTCGTCTCGGGGAAATTCCCATTTAAAATTCCTCCCGTTTGTTATCCGGCTAACAAGATGGGCCCGGAGCATAAATAAACGCCGGGGCGCAATCGAATCCGACGACTTTTACACACATGCACTCGTACACATAACAAGACTGGGGCGCGATGGGCTGCAGCAGGAGTCGTACCTGCAGCTTATTTGCAACTAAAGCGCCCTTCCCTCTTTTATTCCTCCGTCGGGGGAGAGAGGTGCAGATGGTGCAACAGGACCCGCTGCGGTGCAATAAAGGGAGATATACACGGGGCGATTTCGTCTCTGCTTGTTCCTCAAGTACGGTGAGAGGATTTTATTGTCGAGGGGGAGATAAGGGCGAAGCCACACACACACACACATACAGTTATTGCTACTGGAGATTTTTATGCTCTACACTGTGGAATTATTTTGTCAAATTTAGACAATTCCTGACACTCCTTGTAAGGTAAAAATATCGCAACACCTGCTGGATCGGCATTCTAAAGGGATATGTCTATATCTGATATGCCTTACTTTATATTTTGTTGCAATGGCTTTCAATAAGCAAAACCATGAACAAAATTTTATTCCCAAGAATCTCTTCCATTCTCTTGAATATCAAACTACCAGAAGCATTGAGGGAATAAACCCTACAAATCTGGCGCCCGAGGTATCCTTATTACGGTAACACCATATTATGGTTATTATGGTAACACCATATTCCCGAATTCCGAGAATTTGACAAGTAACAACTTACTCACTAACTTACTAACAACAACAAATTCCACTTTGTGGAATTAGGATTCATAGTGCTTCTGAAAACTTGATTGCTAATTACCCTTTTTCGAAATGATAATAACAGTAGGAATAAGTAAGTTTAAGGCAGCTGGTACTTATGTAACGGTTATAGGTAATTTCTTTAACTAATACATGTCAAGCAAGAAAGCTGAAATGATGTTAGGAAGCACTTGGGCCAACCCAACCACCCTCTGAAACCACTCCTACTTCATCGCAACAGCTTCAGAATACTTCGACTCTTTCTAATTTGGTTATTGGTCATTGGTATTTTTAAAATTATATAAAATTGTGAAATAGAGAGAGAAAATGAAAGAAAATAGACAGAAGATTGGTATGATTACACGGGTTGTAAGGCCGTTCAAACAATGACTGAACGAAGTGTGAAGTGATCTCTATAGAGAGTGTACTGTATAGGATCTCTTCTCGTAGCTCGTGGGTGGCTGCGGAGATGAATCTTGTCTCCAAGTTGTAACGCTGAAGACGGTCTCGTAGGTTGGAGATCAGTGCGTGACGTGATCTCTTGAAATTCTCGAAGTCTGGAGAGAGGGCGTAACGAGCTCTCCGGGTTGAATCCGAGGGCGTAACGTACAGATCCGTGGTTGAAGTTCTTGAAGTTAGGAGAGAGGGTGTGACGTGCTCTCCTAGTGGACCTGAGGGCGTAACGTGCAGGTCCGGGTTCGAAGTTCTAGTCGAGTGGAGAGAGGGCGTAACGTGCTCTCCGGGGTTGAAGATCTTGAAGTTGAAGTTGTCGTAGCTTGAAGATCTCGTAGAAGTATCAGGGCGTAACGTGAGAGCTTATAGGTTAGGTTGAAGTTGGGCAAGACCACAATACACCGTTGTTTTGAGCATACTATACCCGAGTGTCGATTCAATTCGGAGTAAATACCTGGAATCAATTAGTCCTCCGCGCGAAGAAGAAGTGAGGGGAAAGTAGAAACATGGGCGTGTATGTTTCATTTTGTCTTCGAAATGTAAATAATCGAAGTTATATCATTTAATGGAATGAAACAAAGTTAGTTTGCAACTATAATATTGAAATAATTATAGCGCTACTACAGAAATCAGATGACTGGAAGAAATATTGCCTAATGAAAAATAAAAACGAATATCACACGTGTACTGACTAGCGCGTATTTCGCCGGGCACCGACACTGTGCCCCGACCACGTGTTCACTGTGTAATCAAGTTTCTCGATATTGCCATTTTACGGGCTTCGACCAATGTTATATACAGCGGATTTTTAAATTTTGGCAACTACGCTTTTCTCTGTCTCTCTCTTTACGTTGGAAATTTGCTAAAGCGGCAAATCGCGCTAACTTAGGTATGTGACTTTATGAGTTTTGCGTGTGCCACTCGCAACTTGGTGGGACTATGAGTCACTCGTGAAGAAAAACGGATTTTGGTATAGGTATACTAATTTGTTGTCCCAAATTTCAGAGCTTTTATACATCTTATTTTACATTGGCTAAATGAGATATTATTTTGTTCTGTTACCTTGCACCAAACTGAACTTCTCGAGAAGCGCTCGTTATCACGTTATCTAGACGTCGTGTTATGCTTAGTCAGCTGACTATTGGGATTTTAACTTGACCGGTTCACGTTGGGTCGTAGTTATTATTCCTTTGTAACGTGAAACGATCGCTAGTGTTATTGATTCGCGTATGAACGTTAAAACAATCTAATAATATTTTACACAACTATCCTCGCTCTTAATCATGACTTGTTTTCCGTTTGTAAAACAACGCGTGTTAATTTCAATGATTAAATTACGTAAAAAGTTCCCTAAATTCGTCTAGAATAAATTATGATTTCTCACCTAAAATTCCCTTAAATAATGTTGACTCTAGCATCAACAATGACATTTTGATTTACATTCATATATATGTAATCTAGAGAATGGACGTACATATTGATATCATTTTGTTCACAGTAAAATATTAAAACATAAACTACTGTACATATTCCAAATATTGAGATATATCGTGATATATATATCTTGATAACGCAAGACAACTTCTATAAACTTGGTAATTTTAAGCAATGACGCGTTCTGTCACAGCCATAATGAGATTGGTCCAAGCAATTCCCTCAGATGTTGGCACAGGCAAAGATATTTGAGACGCAATCCATGTACGACGAGATATATTACAAAATAAGAACGGAATATTGATAGAAATTCGAAAACTGATCGATGGGTTGACTTTCAAAAGACAATCTTGATTACGCAGCACACATAGGTAGTGAACACCCTTAAGAAAGTGGATGAGGGGTTGGCTCAAGTTCCGTTGCATCCTCTATCTAATGTTCTACTTATGTAATTCGTAATTTCACCTTATCATAATTACAGTTCTCACTAACCACACCTTTCCCTTTCAAACCTTACATCACGACGCGTTTAACCTCACTCCTACTTCCTATTAAGGTCATCCCCCGACCTTAACATCTTATGAACGTATAAAGATTCGCCGGCTTTCAAATTTACTCGGGCTACATAATATTCAACGTTAGATTATCATCGACTTACGATCGGATCTCTGATCTCCTCTCCCTTCTCATATCCCGGCTAAAACGTTTATTGAATAGCTGAGCTCATCTCCGGAAATCTATCCAGTATGAGGGGATATATTCCGGGAGGCGAGAGAAAGAAAAAAACTGCACGCCCACTCTGCTACATACTTTGCATAAAATTGACTTTGAAATCAGCTTTTTCGATATCCCACCCGCACATACATATACACCATCGATTTCCCTGGTGTTTGACAGCGGCTCCATGACGTTGCAAGGGATCTGGGGCAACGGGACGGACTCCTGGGGGCGAAGGATATCGAGGGAAACGTCGAATAGTCACATTTGGATGTTTCCGCAGAAAGCGTATGATATTGTATTAATTCAAATCGTTGAAAATGTTACCATTTCGATATACTTCCATTAGGAACAATATAACTTTTAGATCTTCTGAAATCTGGCAGAATGAAGTTTCTAGATTCTAGAAGATGGTATTTCTCTCTTTAATATGCTTCTTTTAAATTTCTCGATATACCTTCCTTGGGAACGTCATACCTTGTAGGTCTTCTGAAGTGTGCTATAATAAGATTCTTACAGTCTAGAACATGATAGCACCGTCATTAAAGTCCTCTGAATTTTGCTATAATTTGCTAAATCTACTTGAGTCTATAGTTATTTCTAGATGTACTTCTTTTAAACTCCTCATATACGTTCTTGGAAACGTTACACTTTCGAGATATCCTAAAGTTTGCTAGAATCAAGCTCTTAATATCTAGAAGATAATAGAACCTTCTTTCAATTCTCATCGACTATTCAGAAGTTTTAAGTCCTTTCAACTACTTTTCTGGGGACGTTATAATTTTTAGATCGTATGAAATCAGCAAAAATAATTTATCACTAAAATATCCATTTCTTCAAAATTCCTCAATATACAATTCTGAGAAATATTGCACTTAAGTTTGCTAGAATCAAGCTCTTAATATCTAGAAGATAATAGAACCTTCTCTCAATTCCCATCGACTATTAAGATGTTTTAAGTTCTTCCAACTACTTTCACTGGAGACGTTATAATTTTTAAATCGTATAAAATCAGCAAAAATAATATTCTTTCACTTTGGGAGGTGGTAAATTTATCACCAAAATATCCATTCCTTTAAAATATCTCAAAATACCATCTTGGGAAATATTGCACTTAAGTATGCTAGAATCAAGCTCTTAGAATGTAGAAATTAATAGAATGTGCTTCCAATTATCATCGGCTATTTATATACTTTAAAAAGTATTTTTTAAATAGTTTGATATACTTCACTTGGAAAAGTTATAATTTTTAGAACGTCTCAAATCTGCTACAATGAAGCTTCTAGACAATCTAGACTATAGAATATGGTAGATTTTTCTCCCAAGTATACATACGTTTTAAATTCTAGTATATTGTCACACGCCTGAGGACCTAGGGTCCAAAGGGAGTGCTCTGGTTGAGGGTGTAGTCAGGTAGAGACTGAAAAAGAAGACATGGCAACACGGACAATATTTATTTGAACATTTAATGCTATAGGAGAGAGAACATTGACAAAGGGCAAAAATGATAATTAGAGGGTAGAAGAGAATATAAAAGTGGAAGAAGTGGTTGCTTACTCTGGTATAACGAAGGGCAGTAGGCTCGAGGCTCCTCCAATCAGCGGCATGTCGAAGGGTGGACGTTCAGACGGGCAGCGTGACAGGGTGCTAGCAGACTGATCCTTGATCTAGCTAATCGATCAGTATAAATACGTTTCGTTTGTTTTATGAACGTGCCTGCCGCTTACCCGCGCTTCACGTATCGTCCTTCGATTTAATGTCGCCTCGGTGCTGAATTAGCTTGGACGGCGACCTAATTTCGCTAATTGGGGCTGCATCGTTACAATATACCTTACTTGGATACGTTACACATGTTAGATCCAAATTAGGCAAGAATCAAGTTTTTAGGATCTAGAAGATGGTAGAAATTTTCCAAGGATTCGGAGTTTAGATGTATTACGTGGTTTAAAAATCTGTTAAGTACTTGTAAATAGATAGATTTAACTTTTTTATTGACGTTATAATTTTTAGATATTCTAAAATCTGACAGAATCAACTCCTAAAACTCTAGAGCATGATAGAACTTTCTTCCAAGTATCCTTGATGACGATATAGATTTTTTGAATTATACAAGATATTTTCCTTAGGAACTTATTAAATTTTAGTGCTTCTAAAGTAATCAAACCTTTTTCCAATTATCCTCCACTATTTAATGTTCTAAGGTCTTTAATATAATTTCCCTGGCAAAATTACAATTATTAGATCATCTGAAGTCTATTTGACTAAAGCTTCTAGACCTAGACTTTAGAAAATGATAGAGATTGTTCTCAAAAGTACCCTTTTTTTTAAATATGTCAATGTGACTTACCTGAAAACGCTACACTATTGATCTCATGAAGTCTGCCAGAATTTCATAAATCAAGATTTTAAAATCTAGAAGATGATGGAATCATTTCCTAGTATGTTCTCTTAAATTTTCTAATACTTCCATATACCGTTCTTGGGGACATTATATATTTTTGAAATCTGTTAGAATATAGTGAACTTTCCTGGGGATGTTACCATTTTTAGATTTTCTAATATGAGCTGGAATAAAGCGTCTATAGTAAATCCACTGAGAAGAAAACTTCCATGAAACACAAACGTCGAAATTCAAAGCGCGCGACCAGCTAGCGAATAAGTACAGGGTCGCATTAAGAATGATCGCCTTGACTATAATTTACCATTTACTAAGATTTTAGTAAGGATATTCATTTCTTTCTTTTCTGTATACATTTAAAATAATGATTTTCTCCCCGCAGCTTAAGTATGTTCCAGGTCTCTTTTTGGGAGGCGAGCAGGGAAGGTGCCTTTCCATAATTGCAATAGATCACAGAATTATATCAAAAACCTGAATAACAATAGTGTTACGTTAAAATAAACCATCAACTGAAAGTCCACTATCACCGTCAACGACTTACCTGAACGTTTGTAAACAGACAACCATAGATCAGACAACTAAACTTATTAATTGTACTGAACCGACTCTGTACATCAACAATTCCCGCCAAAAGTTTTATGACTTTTCCACCAATAGCAAACGACGTGCATTAGGTGTTGTCTAACTTTACTACCTTTTCACGTTTCGTGGGTGTTTTCTTCTCAGTCGATTTACTATAGACTTAATGAGATTGTACATCCTTTTTCCTTAAAATCCCTCGATGTACCCTTCATTAGAAATGTTGTAGTCTGCTAGAGGCAAGCTTTTAAAATTTAAAAGACTGTAGAAGCTTCTCCCAAAAATATTTGATTATTTAGATTTTTTTTCAGTGTAATATATTTTCTTTAAGAATTTATACTCTGTAGCGTCCCTTCAGGACGACTCGATAAGTTAGAAGGGAATGTTAATAAGCATAATCGCCTTTATTTGCTCGCAAAGTTGTCCCGAAATATATCGAAACGTACAGTCCTTGAATTAAGAAGGTCTTAAATAAATTAAGAATTTTCCACCGATCCAAGAAATTTAAAAGGAGAAGCAAGGAAAGTTTTCCTTCCCCTTCTCGTTACGTGTCCTTACAAATTATTCATAGACGGAACCTATCCCATCCGAAACTCCTATTCTTTTATATTCCCTTGCATCCTTCTACCGTAGGAAATAAAACTCCTCGGGCCGTCCGTAGGTACCTAACTCCGCTTTAGTAAAGTAACACAATACGCGATGCAGTTGCTCCCGTTCGAACTCCTTTTGTAGCTCCTCTAATTTCCCAGCAGAAATTAAAAACAAACTCCCGAAAGCGGAAACTCTCTTCTCTCTCTCTCTCTCTCCAGAGCTAATTCACGAAACAAAGGTGCAACGTAATTATGCCGCGGAGAGGAAAAAACTTTCCCCATAAATTACTAATCTTCCGTGTATATTAACTACGTTACAAAAGATGTAATTTAAGGCGGACGAGTACCCGGGCCCCCTTAAACTTTGCTAGTTATTTCCCGAAGAACCGACGGAGTTATTTTAATTAAAGTTTCGTCTGAGGCGCGCAGCGTGAGAGGTGGGAGACGTATGAAAACTCATTCAGTCAGATATTAGGTCAACATCGTAATTAGTTCCTGGAGGACCTTCTCGGCGGCGGAAGGGAGGAATAATGGAGGAATTGCTACACTTACGATTTCGCTCTTTTAGGGGACGTGTCTGCTTGAATTCCGTTCAAAAAGTAAGGTTATGTTTGAAGCAGGATTGCTCGGAAATTAATTTTTAAATGTGTTAGGTCAAAACTTTCAGTAATTTTGGTGAGGGAAAGTTCAATTTGGATTCGAAGATCTGATATGCTCACTACAGATCTAACAATCACTCAAGCAGATAACGATAACAATACTGTAAAAATACTTAGCAACATTAATGAAAAAATGGCAATATACGCTTGTGCTAATGGACTCAGAGACAACGACTTAAGGACAATAATAAAGGCACGTAACTATACCACACTGGCAGACTGATCGCCGATCGACTTGATCGATCTGGTATAAATACTTACGAGATGTTTATGAACGTGCTCCGTTGCCTGTCCGCGAGTCACGTATTGTTCTTGTGTCTAGGTCACCTCCGTGCTGATTTAGCTTAGGCGGTGACCTAGTTGCGCTAATCGGGGCCGTATCGCGACAATATATTTGAATATCAGTCTGAAACACAACTTCAATATATGTAAATTTGTACAACAACTACCCTTTGCTCACAAGACGTTAAAAATGAAGGACCTAAATACTATCCTGATGACGGTGCGCAACTCGCATACCCTAATTTAAAATAATATTAATAATCTCACGAGCGAACCGTGAGTTATCGCCTCCCAGAGGGGGTGTTATTAATGGGGTGTGAAACGAGGAGCTCTCCCTCAGGACTCAGACGTGACTTACGCTCCTACTCTTCCCAGTTTTCACTTTTATTATTTTCCTTTTATTTTTTTAAATAAAGTATTGACGTGACTCTCTCAGACGTGAAGCGCCTGCTGTTCGGGACGTCTTAACTTATGTCCCCCGACGGAATTTACGACGGCCGGAAGGGGAGTTATTCCTTTAAAATATAGAAATCGTAATGGGATTGGTGATCCAGTAATCACGGACGTACGGCGGATTTACTGGAACGTACGTCACCGCATTCCAGGAATTTCCGTGTAATGGAAATGTAGTAAACTATTGGTCGAAAATTGACGTGAGGTTGTGGCTAGATTTGTGTAATGATTTATTACACGGTTAAGGTTTTGTTGAGGATTTTCTTTATAATCAACGGGTAACCTTGAAACATATTTTTTTCTGGAAGCGATAGATGTACCAATTTTATTTTAAGAAAATCCTGAAGAATCTTACATCAGAAAATGATACATCTGTGGGTACGACCTTTCTGGAAAAGTCATTAATTTTTGAGAATTTCTTTAAATTTCTGAAAAGTGGTAATTTCTCTTCTGGGGACCACAGAAAGTAGTTCTGCCTTACAAAATTATCCACCCCACGACCGTCAACCCCTTCGCCTTCAATCTGACCCAACCCTAGAGATTCCTCCTCCAAAAATACCGTAACGTCTCCTCCATAACTCAAAAACATCGCTGCAGAGGAACTCCGCCCGATCAAACAAATATAACCGGAATCGAGTTCGGCTGCTTCCTCCCCCCCATCCTCCAGGAAGATCGGGAGAGGTCGTGGGGGAGCCGGGGGAGATCCCCCATTCTACATGCGGGCTTTATGTGTCGAGACCCGACGAAATTTTTATCTTTCAATTTGTTTGGCGCTCCATTTCACGTTCCGTGGACAAATTCGGGACGGCCGTTGCTCACTTCGATATGAGGGACTTAAGGGCGGAAATTGGGGAAGGATCGGCCGGCGACGGTTTTCGAATTTGATGGACTCCGGAGCGAGTTCGCTTTAAACTTTGAGAATAGAGAAATAACGTCTGGAAGTCTCAGAAGCTACAATCACAGCGGAAGGATTTTTCAGAATTTTCCGCTGTCTAACTTAAATAATTGGAAACCTTTCCGGTATAATCCTTCAAAGGAGAGTGTTACAGAACCGCCCTAGTAGACCTACTTGCTCTAAAAATTAGATGAGTAAGAAATGAAAATTATGTACATTTCTCGAAAAAAATGTTTTATACAAAAGTCGTTCGCCTCTATAAGATTAACAAAAAACCTAAATAACATTTTTCTCTCAGACGCGAAATAATTTTTTTTATTTTTTTTTTAAAAAATAACTTTCTTTCTGTACATGTCTCGAAAAAAATATTTTATACAAAAGTCGTTCGCCTCTATAAGATCAACAAAAAACCTAAGTAACATTTTTCTCTCAGACGCGAAATTATTATTTTTTGAAAATAACAAGCCGCCATTTTGAAACCGCTGGACCAATTCGGCCCATTAGCGAACTCGACCGAGATTTTCGGCCAACTGATTTTTGTACCAAATTTCGTTGTGATTCCTTAAAAAATGCGACCTGTAGCTTGCCGATAAGTTTAGTTTGAGAAATGATTAAGTATGATCTCTAGATACCAAAAAACTGGAAACCGCATTTCAATTCCTCTCTTTTCGACTTCGTTAACGAATGCAGTACTAGATAAATCTACCAAAAGCAATGCTATGCAACATAACCTTCAACAGCTTTCAATCGCCATAAAGTACATAAAAATAACTAGAGAACGTTAATAGTAGTTGTCTTATTTTGTCATTAGAACTCAGAAAATAACATATTGTAACGTTTATTTTATAATTTATTTACATTAATTGAACACTAATTTATTTAACACACTTCTCACATATCCTCCGGAATAGGCCACTCTCAAAGTTTCTTCCTTGATCCGAGTGTAATTCCATGGGTACTCCAAACCGGCAGATCGTCTCCTTCACTAGCACATCGGCCACTGTCTCTGCCTCCTGATTAGGGAGAGCGTACGCTTCTACCCACTTCGTAAAATAGTCCATTACGACCAGGATGTATTTATTCCCCTTTTCGGTCTCAGGGAAGGGTCCTGCTATATCAATAGCGATCCTTTCGAAGGGGCTCCCGACGTTATATTGTTTCATGGGAGCTTTCGGTCGTCTTTGTGGCCCATTACTTGCGAAACATGTAGTACATTTCTTGCACCAGTCCTTCACGTCGTCTGAACAATTGATCCAGTAGAATCGCTCTCGTACTTTCTGCAGGGTTTTCTTGATCCCTAAATGTCCACCAGACGACTCGTCGTGAAGGTGCCGCAAGACCTCCGGGATTTTACTGGAGGGAATTACCAACTGCCGTCTTTCCTCCGTCCCGTCTTGGCTCTCCAGTACGCGTTTTAGTAGTCCATCCTCAACCACTAACGAGTCCCACTGTGCCCAATAGCTCTTGAGTTTTGGCGAGCCAGGTGATACCTTTTGCCACTTAGGGCGCTCTCCTCCCTCCTTCCAAACCAGGATTTCTTTGAGAACCGGGTCTTTTTCTTGCTCTTGTCGTAACGAGGATGGTGTCCATTCCTCGGCGACCACAGTCGTTCGGTAGACTTTCTCGGACTTTTCCTCAGCTCTATGACAATGAGGACACTCATCAGGGCATGGTATTCTCGAGAGTGCGTCTGCGTTTCCATGACTCTGTCCTGGCCGATGTTCTATTACAAAGTCATACTCCTGGAGCCTCTCGATCCAGCGAGCGATCTGTCCTTCGGGATTCTTAAACTGGAGGAGCCATTTAAGAGCAGCATGATCGGTCCGGATCAAAAACCTCCTTCCACACAAGTATTTATGGAAGTGCTCGATGGACTTGACGATGGCCAATAATTCACGCCGGGTGACGCAGTAATTCCTTTCTGGTTTGGAGAGTACCTTGCTGAAGTATCCAAGGACACGTTCTTGTCCCTCCTGACGCTGCGACAGAACACTTCCAATTCCCACATTGCTCGCGTCGGTGTCCAGGATGAACTGTCCTTCTGGCAGAGGGAAACTCAGCACTGGGGCACTGGTCAACTTCCTCTTCAGCTCGTCGAAGGCAGACTCATCCCACTTCTGACACCAATGTAACGTTTATTTTATAATTTATTTACATTAATTGAACACTAATTTATTTAACACACCTAACCACTTGTTCACTAGACTAGACACTACATAATTTATTTGTACTGCTCCGCTTTCGGATTGTATGTGGCGTTCACGTCTGCTTCTCTACTTCTAACTAACTCCCTCGATCACAAGCCCCCTTATATATACACTCCCAACCCCGATAAAGAACATTCTCGTACATTCTAGAAGCTACGATTGTTCCTTTAACAACGCCTACGCAGGAAATCTTCAGAAGGTCACAAATTAGTTTTCGTAAACAACATTCCGGGAAAATTCATCCAGCTGTCTTTTACGTCGTAGTAATTCTGAAGAAGTAACCGCTTCGCTCGAAGCGAGTAAACATGTGTCGCTTTGTTTACTTCTCGCATTACACTATGAAAAATTTATTTTGAATTTCTTTCATTGAAATTGACTTCGTTTGGATCCCATCTAGGCTCCGCCCACTACTGTGACATAGGGTCAATTAAGTAATGTAAGTGCGATATTGCAACGTTGCCAAGTTTTTGTTTAAGACAAATAACTTCTGAAAAACAGTCAATTTGAACATTTTTATGATTCTCACTGGAATAGGTTTGATTTTTGCTCAAAATGATCATGACAAGTTGATTCATTATTCTTGGACCTTTATATGCCTGGGTTAATATGTACCTATCTAATTAATTGCATTCCGATTATTATGTCAGATTTTGTTAATATTCTACTTGATTTATAATAATAAAAACAAATCTATTTTCTGAGGTTACCCTCTCTACTTTCCCAACAAGTCCCCACTTTAAAGCGACTCTCAAATTTCGCCTGTTTGTTTCGGTTTTACTGAATTTTCTAACGGTGGATCATCACTCCACCGTATAAACGTTACATATTGTGATTTGTCAGTTTTATTGTGGGGCAGATTCCGAGAGCACGATAGCATCGACGGTGTATGTGGGAAAAAATTTATGGTCCATAAAATTGCAGACATATTTAGAGCTAATAAATCGTAGACAAGACCCTGGCAATATCCGGGAGAATAGGAATCCGAAGTATTTACCCGCGGAAAAATTCTTATGTAAGCGTACGGTATATTGATTGTTAAATAGCTACGTGT
Source organism: Cryptocephalus moraei (assembly GCA_946251905.1). Taxonomy (NCBI): domain Eukaryota; kingdom Metazoa; phylum Arthropoda; class Insecta; order Coleoptera; family Chrysomelidae; genus Cryptocephalus; species Cryptocephalus moraei. Next base: position 7,642,015 of record OX276463.1, read on the forward strand.
CTACTACGTAAGTAGTTTGTATTGTGGTAGGTATGTATACAAATTATCCCATATAATTACTACATGCGAGAAGGATGATTCGTAATCCCATTTTCACGTGATCCTACCTCTAGATGAGATTGAAGGTGAAACACTCCTCAGAAGCAATTCCCATAATATTTTATTTCCTAACGGCCAACTAATTCTATTATCGTGCGGTAATATAATAAGGTAACGTACATTAAGTGTGTTTATACCACATCAAATTGCTGTTGATATCAATTTTCTTATGTAATAGCTACCAGATGATGTGTACTTTACATTGTTGTAACATCTTCTAAATAGACAATCAAGCTAAGAAAGCAATTAAGATTTCGCGACCGAACTACAAAGGAACGCCAATTAAAAAAATATCCCGTAATTAAAAGGTATTCAGAAAAAAATTTACCTCGATTATAAACGTTGAATCCGTACGCTCCCTTAACAAACTTTTCACTTTTACGTCTCGGACTACCTCCCGTTCTCCCTTCCCTGATTTGCCCGAGACTCAAAATAATCCACTCGCTCCGAGTAAATTGGAAGCATTTGTTCGGATTCCGTTCCCCTTTTTTCGCCCGCTCCCCCTTCGCGCCCCAAAAAAAAGACGCCAACCCCAATTATTTACTGATTAAAGAAAGTTTCGCTGGCATGATGCTTCTCGGCTTCTAATAAAACAAAGGCGGGTAATTAGCCAGTAATTGATGTTTGATGTTCGGAATAGTAAAACGGGAAGGAGAGGGGTGGGGTGGGGGATAAGGGGGAGTGGTGCACCTATAGCGACCTTTGTTCGTTTGGCAAGAGACGACAGTTCTTATGGGGGAGATTGAACTGTTGCATGGCCGAAGAGGGGAAGTTGTAATACTTTTACAACATTTTCGCCACAACGTGTGGGAACTTCGTTTTCCCGTGTTTGTGGAGCGTGCGGGAAACGATGAGATTACCGAAAAGAGTTAAATGCCGTTTCGCCGAGCATTTACGGTGAAGGCGAGTTATATTTGGAAAAATGTTGTTATTGTATTAATGGTTTTCTTGAATCATAAATGTTTGATTGTAATGATTCATCATTTTTGAATATTGATATGAACGTTAGAGACTATAAAGTTATGTATTACACCAAATATTTTTTACATACTTCATGTAATAAATCTACCGAAACTAGGATTCGAACCTAGGACCTTGAGATCCACAGTCCCCCGCTCTTCTAACTGAGCTATTTCGGTTCTACCGATATATTTTCTAATAGCTCCATTAAAAAAGACGGTTTTTTAAACGTTTATTAATCAACAGTATCATAACCTACAAATTCGTGCCCATCATGAACATTTTTCATTAATAATTATTTTATTTTTTCAATGAGATTCTATCAGTATATGATCCTCCAGTTGTATTTTAGTTTAGAGAACTATGACTTAAGTCTACTCACTTCACTAGTTGCTTAGAGACCTTTCAGATCTATGAAGTTAGTCCTTTAATATTTGAGTTTAATGGAGTTCAAGTTACAATCTAGTTTCCACATTTTTAGCCCTGGAATTCTCCTGAGGAATTCAACTACCTAGGGATATAACCGAGGGAATTGACTTCGTCTTATGACAGACGATGACCAAAGGGCGTTACAGTGTGTATTGCATACCGACAAGATGAAGACGCGTTGTTTCTTCAAACCATTTAGTATGAGGTGTATGTTCTCACTTACCCCTCTTTTCACGGATTTGTTCCTCACGGATTCCCACGTATACCTAAAGCTCCTATTCGCACTGTAGAGCATTTGTAGTATCAAATTACGACCGAAATTCCACAACGTTCTCCGTAACGTACTACTGGTTGTTTTTATAGAATTATCGCAGCTCCAGTTTAGTCGTTTAATCGAACCCCATCCCATTGTAATTCTCCTCTCCTTCGCTCTCTTCCTCTCTCTCCCTCTCTCTCCCTCTTTTTCCTTTCCTGTTTGTTTTAAATGTCGACGTGTCTCGTGCGCCCGAAGTGAATTATCTCCACCAGACAAGATAAAGCTATTTTCCATGTTACCACAGCTTATCTCCGCCGGGAACGGTCTTGTGACGATGCACATGCAATTGAGTGCGAGACAGCTTTTACCCCTTTGTGTACTTATGCGTCGGGAGGATTGGATATTTTGTTTGCGGGAGTCCCGTTATACGTCGAAGGCGGGATGAGCTGTTAACTGATCGATGTTTTTCTGGGGAGAGGAGAAGAGAGCGATGGGCTTTTCAGTTGTTGTACTTGTCCGCAACTGGAAATTTCTATCAGGTTTTTCCACTGCTGAATTCTAAATTTTTGTCATATTGCCTTCGTGTTAGTATCACGTAAGGTTTGTCCTGTACTTTAGAAAGCCCCTTACTTATGTAATAATGTTATAAAGGGAGTTTTTGGTCAACTGCTTGGTGAACTGTCTTCCTCGACATGTTTTAGAAAGACTTTCAGGCTCAACTGTGCTAAATGAAGTTTAAAACTTTCAAGTTTGAAGTTTACTTTCGGGTTTGAATCATCTTACGGCAATGGCATTTAAGGCTCAATCGTCACAATAACAAAATTGCAGCAAATTTTCAAGCGTAGATTCTGCATAGCTTTCCTCTGAATAAACTTTGCAGGTATCCTTGGTGTTACCTGAGGTTGTCTGGAATATTTTCAAATTGCCGCCTGTACCAAAATTGAAGGTTTTAAGAAATGAAGGCTCCTTCCAGTTGTTTCTAGTTTTATGAAAATAGGTTCTTGGATTCAACTCTACCGAATGAAGTCAAAAACTGTGAGGTTTGCCGTTTAGGGTTTCTTAAACCATTTGGTGGAGGTCGCTTTTAGGGCTCAATCGTGCCAACATTGAAGTTGAAACCTGTGGAATAAACTTCAAAGTGTAAATTCTGTACAGCTTTTCCCTGAAGAAACCTAGTAGGTTTCCTTGGTGTTACCTCAGGCTGTCTTGAGAATTTCGAAGTTCTCAAAATTACCGTAGCTACCTTAACTTGACACAATTTTGAAAATTGCCACATGTACCAATATTGAAGGGTTTTTTCTAGTCTTATGAAAATGGGTTTTTGGACCCAACTGTACCGAATGAAGTCCAAAACTTTCAGGTTTGCCGTTTATAGTTTCTTAAACTATTTGGCTAAGGTGGCTTTTAAGGCTCAATAGTACTGACAATGAAGTTGAAACCTGTGGAATAAACTTCAAAGTGTAGATTCTGCACAGCTTTTCCCTGAAGAAACCTAGCAGGTTTCCTTGGTGTTACCTCAGGCTGACTTGAGAATTACGAAGTTCTCAAAATTACTGTAGCTACCTTAAGTTTATAAGATTTTGAAAATTGCCACATATATCGATATTGAAGGGTTTTTTCTAATCTTATGAAAATGGGTTTTTGGATCCAATGAAATCCAAAACTTTCAGGTTTGCCGTATAGAGCTCCTTGAACCATTTGGCGGAGGTGGCTTTCAAGGCTCAATAGCATTTACAATGAAGTTGAAACCTGCGGAATAAACCTTAAGGTGTAGATTCTGCACAGCTTTTCTCTGAAGAAACCTAGCAGGTTTCCTTGGTGTTACCTTAGGTTGTCTTGAGAATTTCGAAGTTCTCAAAATTACTGTAGCTACCTTAACTTTACAAGATTTTGAAAATTGCCACAATTACGAAGGGTTTTTTCTAGTCTTCTGAAAATGGGTTTTTGGACTCAACTGTACCGAATAAAGTCGATAATTTTCAGGTTTGCCGTTTAGGGTTTCTTCAGTCACTTTGCGGAACTAGCCTTTACTGCTCAATCGTACATACAATGAAGCTGAAACCTGTGGAATAAATTTCTAATTGTAGATTCTGCACAACTTTTCTCTGAAGAAACCTAGCAGGTTTCCTTGGTGTTACCTCGGGTTGTCTTTAGAATTTCTAAGTTCTCAAAATTACTGTAGCTGCCATATCTTCACAAGATTTTGAAAATTGCCAATTTTCCCAATTTTAAAGGTTTTAAGGAATATGAATTGTCCTTCAACTTGTTTTCCTGCCTTAGGGAAATGGACTTTTACGCCAAAGTATACCAAAAGAAATTCAGAACTTTGATATTTTAAGTTTAGGGTTTCTAATACGATCTAACGGAAATGACCTTAGTATAATCATCGGAGATCTTGGAAAATCAAGGGAGATCTTGATTACCTTAATCCTTCAGATGTCTGGGTTTGGGCCTGGGTTTTCGAGATTTGCTCTCTGCGGTGCGCAACTGGTATGAATGGATTTTAAATATTCCGCGGTTTTCTTCCCCCACCCCCTTCCCCCCTTTTTCAACCCCCTCTTTGTCCGGTCCGAACGTCATATTGACAAACGAGCAGAGTTAGTCGCCTCCCCTCCCATGCCGCGTGATTCCAACAGTGACGGATGACATCTGTGCCGACGTCCTAATGGGGGGAATAAAAGTGGGAGGGGGGTTTGGGGGCATGCGAGGGGTGGGGGGAGCCCACATAATGCACGCGCCCGAAATGCATATGATTTTCGTGTTAGATAAACGGGCCATAAATAAAAATGGCTTCGCCCTGCCGCCCGTCTGATTTTCGGGGTTTTTTGACAAATTGCCCCGGTGGATAAAATGCGTCTCTGATCGACAAAAAATCGCGGGAACGTAGGGGGGCGACGTGGGGGTAAAGGGCGGTAGGGAGGCGAAAGGGGGACGCGCTCTCCCGCGGCCTAAGTGGGAAAACGTTCCCTAGATCCCTACATTTGAATACGAGCGATTTAAGGGCTCCTGTGATATTTCTTCGAGGAGGGAAGTTCCCAGTATCCCTTAAAATAAATAAGAAAATCCAATTTACGGGACAGTTTCGACACTCAAGGTGCCCTTACAAAGAAGTACAGTATAAGTACTTTTCGAGTGAATACTTCTTCACATTTTTACATAATATATTGTCGCGATACGGCTCCAATTAACGCAACTAGGTCACCGCCTAAGCTAAATCAGCACGGAGGTGACCTAGACACAAAAACAATACGTGACTCGCGGACAGGCAACGGAGCACGTTCATAAACATCTCTGGAGTATTTATACGGATCGATTAGATCGATCAAGGAGTCAGTCTTCCAGCACCCCGTCACGCTGTCCGTCCGAGAGTCCGTTTTGTTCGCCATGTCGCACATTGGAGCAGCCTCGTACCTGCTACCCTTCCACAAATTCACTTAAGTAACCACCTCTCTTATTTTATTTTATATTCATAATTTTTGCACTTTTTTAATGCTCTCTCCCCTAGATGTTTTGTACCTAATATATTATCATTAGTGTTCTAGGCCCTTAGGTGGGTGACAGTATCATATGCAGTAAAAAGTAAGACCAACACACACACACAAGTACACACAATACCAACTTGAAATATATGCTCAATGATAATACGTCACAAAAACTCACTTGTGGTATAATAATAAGTCAATATATTTATATGTTCGAATAGCAGATTTGACTTTTTTCTAATATTTGATGCAACCTTTTGTAAAAACATCTATTTTTCTTGTTTTAATAAATTTAAGGCCGTTTATAGCCATCGTAGGTAACCCAAAACTACCTTAAAATCTAAACTAAACCCAGTCATTTTCTAAAATTGCACCTTAATCTGATGTGACGTAAGATCGTCCTCGGGCGCCAGATTCTAAAGGTTTACTCCCATCGAGACTCGAGTAGGTTTGAGTTAAATAGACTAACCGAAACCGAAAGGTATCTTAAACTTTACCCCAATCTAATGTGGTGTGAGATAGTTTGAAACCATTTTAGAGAGATTCCTTTATTGAATGTAACTTAAATCAGAACTGAAACTATAAATAATTTGACCCTATTTCAAATAATTTAAGGTGGTTTATGGTGACCGTAGGTAATCCAAAACTACCTTAAAATCTAACTAAACCCAGTCGTTTTCTAAAATTGCACCTTAATCTGATGTGACGTAAGATCGTCCTCGGGCGCCAGATTCTAGAGGTTTACTACCATCGAGACTCGAGTAGGTTTAAGTTAAATAGACTAACCGAAACCGAAAGGTATCTTACACTGTACCCCAATCTAATGTGGTGTGAGATAGTTTGGAACCATTTTAGATAGATTCGTTTGTTGAATGTAACTTAAATCAGAACCGAAACTATAACTAATTTTACCCTATTTCAGATAATTTAAGGTGGTTTATGGCGACCGTAGGTAACCCAAAACTACCTTAAAATGTAACTAAACCCAGTCGTTTTCTAAAATTGCACCTTAATCTGATGTGACGTAAGATCGTCCTCGGGCGCCAGATTCAAGAGGTTTACTCCCATCGAGACTCGAGTAGGTTTGAGTTAAATAGACTAACCGAAACCGAAAGGTATCTTAAACTGTACCCCAATCTAATGTGGTGTGAGATAGTTTGAAACCATTTTAGAGAGATTCGTTTGTTGAATGCAACTTAAATCAGAACCGAAACTATAACTAATTTGACCCTATTTCAAATAATTTAAGGTGGTTTATGGTGATGCTAGGTAACCCAAAACTACCTTAAAATCTAACTAAACCCAGTCATTTTCTAAAATTGCACCTTAATCTGATGTGACGTAAGATCGTCCTCGGGCGCCAGATTCTAAAGGTTTACTCCCATCGAGACTCGAGTAGGTTTGAGTTAAATAGACTAACCGAAACCGAAAGGTATCTTAAACTTTACCCCAATCTAATGTGGTGTGAGATAGTTTGAAACCATTTTAGAGAGATTCCTTTATTGAATGTAACTTAAATCAGAACTGAAACTATAAATAATTTGACCCTATTTCAAATAATTTAAGGTGGTTTATGGTGACCGTAGGTAATCCAAAACTACCTTAAAATCTAACTAAACCCAGTCGTTTTCTAAAATTGCACCTTAATCTGATGTGACGTAAGATCGTCCTCGGGCGCCAGATTCTAGAGGTTTACTACCATCGAGACTCGAGTAGGTTTAAGTTAAATAGACTAACCGAAACCGAAAGGTATCTTACACTGTACCCCAATCTAATGTGGTGTGAGATAGTTTGGAACCATTTTAGATAGATTCGTTTGTTGAATGTAACTTAAATCAGAACCGAAACTATAACTAATTTTACCCTATTTCAGATAATTTAAGGTGGTTTATGGCGACCGTAGGTAACCCAAAACTACCTTAAAATGTAACTAAACCCAGTCGTTTTCTAAAATTGCACCTTAATCTGATGTGACGTAAGATCGTCCTCGGGCGCCAGATTCAAGAGGTTTACTCCCATCGAGACTCGAGTAGGTTTGAGTTAAATAGACTAACCGAAACCGAAAGGTATCTTAAACTGTACCCCAATCTAATGTGGTGTGAGATAGTTTGAAACCATTTTAGAGAGATTCGTTTGTTGAATGCAACTTAAATCAGAACCGAAACTATAACTAATTTGACCCTATTTCAAATAATTTAAGGTGGTTTATGGTGATGCTAGGTAACCCAAAACTACCTTAAAATCTAACTAAACCCAGTCATTTTCTAAAATTGCACCTTAATCTGATGTGACGTAAGATCGTCCTCGGGCGCCAGATTCTAAAGGTTTACTCCCATCGAGACTCGAGTAGGTTTGAGTTAAATAGACTAACCGAAACCGAAAGGTATCTTAAACTTTACCCCAATCTAATGTGGTGTGAGATAGTTTGAAACCATTTTAGAGAGATTCCTTTATTGAATGTAACTTAAATCAGAACTGAAACTATAAATAATTTGACCCTATTTCAAATAATTTAAGGTGGTTTATGGTGACCGTAGGTAATCCAAAACTACCTTAAAATCTAACTAAACCCAGTCGTTTTCTAAAATTGCACCTTAATCTGATGTGACGTAAGATCGTCCTCGGGCGCCAGATTCTAGAGGTTTACTACCATCGAGACTCGAGTAGGTTTAAGTTAAATAGACTAACCGAAACCGAAAGGTATCTTACACTGTACCCCAATCTAATGTGGTGTGAGATAGTTTGGAAACATTTTAGATAGATTCGTTTGTTGAATGTAACTTAAATCAGAACCGAAACTATAACTAATTTTACCCTATTTCAGATAATTTAAGGTGGTTTATGGCGACCGTAGGTAACCCAAAACTACCTTAAAATGTAACTAAACCCAGTCGTTTTCTAAAATTGCACCTTAATCTGATGTGACGTAAGATCGTCCTCGGGCGCCAGATTCAAGAGGTTTACTCCCATCGAGACTCGAGTAGGTTTGAGTTAAATAGACTAACCGAAACCGAAAGGTATCTTAAACTGTACCCCAATCTAATGTGGTGTGAGATAGTTTGAAACCATTTTAGAGAGATTCGTTTGTTGAATGCAACTTAAATCAGAACCGAAACTATAACTAATTTGACCCTATTTCAAATAATTTAAGGTGGTTTATGGTGATGCTAGGTAACCCAAAACTACCTTAAAATCTAACTAAACCCAGTCATTTTCTAAAATTGCACCTTAATCTGATGTGACGTAAGATCGTCCTCGGGCGCCAGATTCTAAAGGTTTACTCCCATCGAGACTCGAGTAGGTTTGAGTTAAATAGACTAACCGAAACCGAAAGGTATCTTAAACTTTACCCCAATCTAATGTGGTGTGAGATAGTTTGAAACCATTTTAGAGAGATTCCTTTATTGAATGTAACTTAAATCAGAACTGAAACTATAAATAATTTGACCCTATTTCAAATAATTTAAGGTGGTTTATGGTGACCGTAGGTAATCCAAAACTACCTTAAAATCTAACTAAACCCAGTCGTTTTCTAAAATTGCACCTTAATCTGATGTGACGTAAGATCGTCCTCGGGCGCCAGATTCAAGAGGTTTACTCCCATCGAGACTCGAGTAGGTTTAAGTTAAATAGACTAACCGAAACCGATAGGTATCTTAAACTGTACCCCAATCTAATGTGGTGAGAGATAGTTTGGAACCATTTTAGAGAGATTCGTTTGTTAAATGTAACTTAAATCAGAACCGAAACTATAACTAATTTTACCCTATTTCAAATAAATTAAGGTGGTATATAGCGACACTAGGTAACCCAAAACTACCTTAAAATCTAAACTAAAACCAGTCGTAAAATTGCACCTTAATCTGATGTGACGTAAGATCCTCCTCGGGCGCCAGATTCAAGAGGTTTACTCCCATCGAGACTCGAGTAGGTTTGAGTTAAATAGACTAACAGAAACTGAAAGGAATCTTAAACTGTACCTCAATCTAATGTGGTATGAGATAGTTTGGAACCATTTTAGATAGATTCGTTTGTTGAATGTAACTTCAATCAGAACCGAAACTATAACTAATTTTACCCTATTTCAGATAATTTAAGGTGGTTTATGGCGACCGTAGGTAACCCAAAACTACCTTAAAATGTAACTAAACCCAGTCGTTTTCTAAAATTGCACCTTAATCTGATGTGACGTAAGATCGTCCTCGGGCGCCAGATTCAAGAGGTTTACTCCCATCGAGACTCGAGTAGGTTTGAGTTAAATAGACTAACCGAAACCGAAAGGTATCTTAAACTGTACCCCAATCTAATGTGGTGTGAGATAGTTTGAAACCATTTTAGAGAGATTCGTTTGTTGAATGCAACTTAAATCAGAACCGAAACTATAACTAATTTGACCCTATTTCAAATAATTTAAGGTGGTTTATGGTGATGCTAGGTAACCCAAAACTACCTTAAAATCTAACTAAACCCAGTCATTTTCTAAAATTGCACCTTAATCTGATGTGACGTAAGATCGTCCTCGGGCGCCAGATTCTAAAGGTTTACTCCCATCGAGACTCGAGTAGGTTTGAGTTAAATAGACTAACCAAAACCAAAGGCAATCTTAAACTGTAATGTGGTATGAGATAGTTTGGAACCATTTTAGATAGATTCGTTTGTTGAATGTAACTTAAATCAGAACCGAAACTATAACTAATTTTACACTATTTGAAACAATTTAAGGTGGTTTATGGTGATCCTAGGAAACCCAAAACCATCTTAAAGTCTAACATAACCCCCAAACGATTTCCAAAGTTGAAGCCTAATGTGATATGATGTAGAGTCGTTCTCGGGCGCCAGATTCTAGAGGTTTACTGCCATGGAAACTTGAGCAGGTTTCATTTCAGTAGACTAACAAAAGCTTAAAACTATCTTAAGCTTAAATCTTGTAGTGTTTTGTTCTCTTTGTAAGGCGTCACGTTGGGACGCTGAATTTTTGGTGAATGACTTTATTGATAAGTTTGTATGTCTTCATGTATCAAACATTGTTCAGAACAAAAGAAATCCATCGAAGTTTCAAAGGTAAATAAACCATCACTTGTTCCAAAGCTCCTGGAGTGCTCCTGAAATGACGACCAATTCACTTATGCAATGTACTAGATGAAACTACAAAAAGGTGTTAAACAGGTAAAATTAAGTTTGACTTCGGTGAGCAACACTTAAATTATTAGCTTCGATTCAATCAAGGTAACGACCGAAGGTTGTCCAGCTTTTCTAAGTTGGCCATGGCAATTTAAACCAATAGTCTAACCAACTGCTTTATTTAAAGATGAGCGACCGGTTTCGGCTTCATGGAAGCCATCCTCAGGCTCGCAAATAAGTTATTTTCAGGGCTCCTGTTGCTCGAAGTGTGCGGCGTCACACATATAAAACAATTACGACGACATACATAGTTAAAAATAAATAAAAATTAACACACATCGAACAAAAATGTTAACTACATAAAACTCTTTCAGGACATGGATACAGCCCTAATGGAGTGAGCTTCCTCATTCTAGAGAGTTTGGGGAGTAACTCAAATCAAGGTAACCTTACACTCGTTGGAAACCTCTCGACCTGCAGATGCACTCCACCCCAATTTTAATCACGAAAAAGTAACATCTCGAGCGATCCCTCCCCCTTCTCCACGCCTCCTCCCTCGCCCCCCCTTAATGATCAGACAAAATAACCCGGGGCGTGTGGCAACGGCAGCTTCGTTTACGTAAGCAATTAGAATTTTCTTGTAATTACACGTAGCGGGTACGGGTAGAGACGTAGAGATGATCACTACGATGATGGCGTGTACCAGATGACGCCGACATAAACTCTCCCTACGGGAGGGATGGGGGAGAAAATCGATTTTCTTGGAGGAGAAAGAGCAAACTTTCGCTTCTTCGGGAAGGGAAGCTCCTCGATTTAAATTAGCCGCTGTAAGATTTGTAATCAGTTCGCTCGTTACGACGCGTGGTTGTTTTACTTAGGGACGGTTTTGTAGCTGATGACGGTGTTTAATTGGTAAGAAACGTCTCTTGATTTGATTCATTATGTTGTTGTTAGGAAGTTCCCTAACTGACATTGTGGAAACATTTTTTCCCAGTTTTCAGGGAATTCAGTTTTTAGGCAAAATGTTGCAGAGCGGTGATATGGAAATTCAGTAGTAACAAGTAGAGTTTCAGGAATTTCATCACTGACGTGATTGAAACTTCTAGTAAGGCAACGTTTCGATATGGAGTTTCAGCTTTCTAAGGTACTGCTACGTACTATCAAAGTAACTGTACCGACACCGCTGAACGTACTACTGGACAGTTTAAACGTATCGAAAATATCGTTTCTAATTTTTCCGAAATTTCAGTCCTTCTTGGGTAAGTTTTCCGAAAATTATGCCTCAGTACATTCGATTTCCCAATTTCAGCGTAACGGCCACATTATAACTGTACACTGAATACATGCCCCATTTCACAAAACGTCCAACAATCGATTCCGATATTTTTATCAACCCGCCCCCTCTATTTAGTCGCTACCGCTCGACTGTTCGACGGCAATATGCCTTGAATTAATTAAACTAATTAACAAAAACGGAGCATTTGTACGTATGCTAATTTCGTTTTGGGGCGCGTTCGGTATCGATTCCAATAACGAAGTCTACGAATAGATCTATAATATACTGTTAATTTATGCCAAAACGGCGGATAGACTGAACCGTTATGAATTATAATAATGTACGAGGGTTGCGCGGGAAGATGTTTTTTAAAAAGGGATGTGATCGATATTTGGCTGTGGTTTCATCTATAAAATTGGATGATGATTTTATAAGGCGATGGCGATTGCAATAAATGGCGAAGGTGCTTAATGCACGAAAGTAAGAAATATAAACGGGTCGGTACAGATATCGGCCACTGCGAATTTTTTTTCCAAAAATTTCAAAAAACAGTAGAATAAGGGACTAAAAATACGTAGGAGATAGTCTCCGGTGAGGAAATTGGCCATTATTCGAGAAATTTGATTTTGAAAATTATCGAAGGAAGTGGTGAATGCGCCGTCGCGGTAACCATAACTGATATATGGTTCTATAATATTTCTTAATGTTTATAGATAAAAATAATTTTATGATGGCGACAAACGCGGTTTAAACGCAAAAGGGCAAGCCAAACCAAACCAACCTAACCTTCCCGACAACTTAATAGCAAAAACATTACTATTTCTGTATTACCTGGGGTAATTATTTTTACATGATAATTTCTTATTATCTAATATGAATATTATGCACCTTCGTTATTCCTCATAATAGCTTTCGTCGATGTTATAAGAACTTTATCTTCAACGCATTTTGAGGCTAAATTAGGCCATTTTTCTGAAAATATCTCAAAATCAACTGCAAAACTGTAATACTTTGCATAAAACAAGAAATAGAACTGACCAAAACTGGCTTAATTTGGCCTAAAATTGCGTTTTCAAGCTAATTGAGGATCATATCACACCTTCAAGTCTATTCCAAGAAATGGCGAAGGCGCTTATTTAAAGTTAAGAAATTGTAATCATTTATGAATCCGTTAAAGAATTCCATTCATTTTCAACAAGAGTTTGCAAATTGCATCAGGACCTTATTATTGTAACTTGTGTGCCATTACTATCAAAACTGTCAAAATTTAGAATCTTTCACAATCAGGTTCAGTCAGATCACCATATTTTATAAGTACTGCAAGTGTGCCTGGTACCAACAAAGGTACCAGTACGTTATGCACCCACGTGAAATACAAAAAAAATTTGGAAAATTTTATAGGCGTATTAGTCAAAATTTATGGGAAGAACCAAAACCATCACTACACTAATCTATTTTCACTTTCGTGCTTCTAACAAGTAATACCGTCTTCACAAAGATATAAACGAAATAACAGCAGGACGCAGCGAGGAAACCTAACATCGCCATCACGTCCAACATTAAGTACTCATACCACGACAAGTTTAGCCCTGCCACTTTCAAATGACCTGCGTTCCCATGACGAGCCACGTACTCCACCCAATAAACGGCGAGATCCATCGGCTTCATCGGCCTATCGTGGAACAGTTGCGACCTCCTCTTGACTCTCTCGCGGTACCTAAAATGAGAAATATTGATACATTGTTGCAGATTACTCCCTCCGCTTGTTAAGCACTCTGTTGACTTCTCATAGACCTGAATCCACATTTAACGGTCTCACTTCCAGGAACGGGTTTATATTGTCACGTTACTGAGGGTGAAAAATATACAATAAATGTGGAAGAAAAGTTAGCTCCAATCAGGTTGGTATCAGAAATGGAATGAGTAGGTACGCGAGAAGAACATTTTGGAATTTAAGTTCTGATACAGAATTGTGACGTCAACAAGGGTATCTTTTTGAGTTTTGTAGACTACGAAAAAGACTTTGATCATGTTAAACACAGGAAACCTGTAGATATACTGAAAACGACAGAGGTAGGTGATAAAGACAATAGCTAGATGTATACTGGCACTAGAGAGCATACCTCAAAACGTAGGTCTCTGAAATAAGAAGGGCCAATACAGGCGACAGACGAGTAGACTCACCGGCAGCACGACAGTTTAATCACTCTCTCCTATGCTTGTTCGCATTTTGTCATTTAGTGGCGACCAAGGAAATTACTTTAAGGAATTATTCTCATTTCTCACGTTTTACCCCCGGTTTCATCCCTTCACTTCTATTCCTTTCATTAACTCTACTTACTTCGGATTGTGGAGGATCTCCCGCAGTTTCTCGGTGAGCGTCTCCTCGGTGATGTCCATGTAGTCGAGCTTCAGCCCGATGCCCGCTTCCACGAACTTCTTTGCGTTCATCTTCTGGTCGCCGAAGATCGGGAACGCCAGCATCGGGACGCCGTGGTATGTCGCCTCTGTCGAGCTGAGCAGGCCGCCGTGGGTGATGAGTAGTTTCACGTTGGGATGGGCTGGAATGCGAAGGGGAATTAAGAGAGGGCGAAAGGGCTACGTAACACCATTCGGTATTGGATTTCAGTCGAATCTGAACCGGTATAACCCTTTGATATCCAATGGGGGACTTTTTGGGATTGAACTTGCGTAACATTGAGGAAAAGTGTGGGTTTGGGTGGGCTGTAAATCGAAGGGAAATTGAGAGAGGGCGAAAGGGCTACGTATCGCCATTCGGTATTGGATTTCAGTTGAATTTGAACCGGTAGCACCCTTTGGTATTCAATGGGAGACTTTTTAGGAATGAACCCGGGTAACAATGAGGAAAATTGTGGGTTGGAATGGGCTGGAAATCGAAGGGAAATTGAGAGAGGGCGAAAGGGCTACGTATCGCCATTCGGTATTGGATTTCAGTCGAATCTGAACCGGCATCACCCTTTGGTATCCAACGGGGGACATTTTGGGATTGAACCCCGGTAACAATGAGGAAAATTGTGGGTTGGGATGGGCTGGAAATCGAAGGGAAATTGATAGAGGGCGAAAGGGCTACGTATCGCCATTCGGTATTGGATTTCAGTTGAATTTGAACCGGTAGCACCCTTTGGTATTCAATGGGAGACTTTTTAGGATTGAACCCCGGTAACAGTGAGGAAAATTGTGGGTTGGGATGGGCTGGAAATTGAAGGGGAAATGAGAGAGGGCGAAAGGGCTACGTATCGCCATTCGGTATTGGATTTCAGTTGAATTTGAACCGGTACCATTCTTTGGTATTCAACGGGATACTTTTTGGGATTGAACCCAGGTAACAATGAGGAAAATTGTGGGTTGGGATGGGCTGGAAATCGAAGGGAAATTGAGAGAGGGCGAAACGGCTACGTATCGCCATTCGGTATTGGATTTCAGTTGAATTTGAACCGGTAACATTCTTTGGTATTCAACGGGATACTTTTTGGGATTGAACCCAGGTAACAATGAGGAAAATTGTGGGTTGGGATGGGCTGGAAATCGAAGGGAAATTGAGAGAGGGCGAAACGGCTACGTATCGCCATTCGGTATTGGATTTCAGTTGAATTTGAACCGGTAACATTCTTTGGTATTCAACGGGATACTTTTTGGGATTGAACCCAGGTAACAATGAGGAAAATTGTGGGTTGGCATGGGCTGGAAATCGAAGGAAAATTGAGAGAGGGCGAAAGGGCTACGTATCGCCATTCGGTATTCGATTGCAGTTGAATTTGAACCGGTAGCATCCTTTGGTATTCAATGGGAGACTTTTTGGGATAGAACCCCGGTAACAATGAGAAAAATTGTGGGTTGGGATGGGCTGGAAATCTAAGGGAAATTGAGAGAGGGCGAAAGGGCTACGTATCGCCATTCGGTATTGGATTTCAATTAAATTTGAACCGGTAGCACCCTTTGGTATTCAACGGGAGACTTTTTGGGATTGAACCCTGGTAACAATGAGGAAAATTATGGGTTGGGATGGGCTGGAAATCGAAGGGAAATTGAGAGAGGGCGAAAGGGCTACGTATCGCCATTCGGTATTGGATTTCAGTTGAATTTCCACCGGTATCACCCTTTGGTATTAAATTGGAGACTTTTTGGGATTGAACCCGGGTAACAATGAGGAAAATTTTGGGTCGGGATGGGCGGGAAATCTAAGGGAAATTGAGAGAGGGCGAAAGGGCTACGTATCGCCATTCGGTATTGGATTTCAGTTGAATTTCAACCGGTATCACCCTTTGGTATTCAATGGGGGACTATTTGGGATTGAACTCGCGTAACAATGAGGAATAGTGTGGGTTGGGATGGGCTGGAAATCGAAGGGAAATTGAGAGAGGGCGAAAGGGCTACGTATCGCCATTCGGTATTGGATTTCAGTTGAATTTGATCCGGTATCATCCTTTGGTATTCAAAGGGGGAATTTTTGGGATTGAACTCGCGTAACAATGAGGAAAATTGTGGGTCGGGATAGGCTGGAAATCGAAGGAAAATTGAGAGAGGGCGAAAGGGCTACGTATCGCCATTCGGTATTGGATTTCAATTAAATTTGAACCGGTAGCACCCTTTGGTATTCAACGGGAGACTTTTTGGGATTGAACCCAGGTAACAGTGAGGAAAATTGTGGGTTGGGATGGGCTGGTAATCGAAGGAAAATTGAGAGAGCGCGAAAGGGCTACGTATCGCCATTCGGTATTGGATTTCAGTTGAATTTGAACCGCTTACACCCTTTGGTATTCAACGGGAAACTTTTTAGGATTAAACCCGCGTAACAATGAGGAAAATTGTGGGTTGGGATGGGCTGGAAATCGAAGGGAAATTGAGAGAAGGTGAAAGGGCTACGTATCGTCATTCGGTACTGGACTTCAGTTGAATTCGACCCGGTATCACCCTTTGGTATTCAATGGGAGACTTTTTGGAATTGAACCCTGGTAACAATGAGGAAAATTGTGGGTTGGGATGGGCTGGAAATCGAAGGGAAGTTGAGAGAGGGCGAAAGGGCTACGTATCGACATTCGGTATTGGATTTTAGTTGAATTTGAACCGGTATCACCCTTTGGTATTCAACGGGAGACTCTTTGGGATTGAACCCCGGTAACAATGAGGAAACTTGTGGGTTGGGATGGCTGGAAATCGAAGGAAAATTGAGAAAGGGCGAAAGGGCTACGTATTGTCATTCGGTATTGGATTTCAGTTGAATTTGAACGGCTTACACCCTTTGGTATTCAACGGAAAGCTTTTTAGGATTGAACCCGGGTAACAATGAGGAAAATTGTGGGTTGGGATGGGCTGGAAATCGAAGGAAAATTGAGAGAGGGCGAAAGGGCTACGTATCGCCATTCGGTATTGGATTTCAGTTGAATTTGAACCGGTAGCACCCTTTGGTATTCAATGGAAGACTTTTTGGGATTGAACCCCGGTAACAATGAGGAAAAATGTGGGTTGGGATGGGCTGGAAATCGAAGGGAAATTGAGAGAGGGCGAAAGGGCTACGTATCACCATTCTGTATTGGATTTCAGTTAAATTTTAACCGCTTACACCCTTTGGTATTCAAAGAGAGACTTTTTGGGATTGAACCCGGGTAACAATGAAGAAAATTGTGGGTCGGGATGGGCTGGAAATCGAAGGAAAATTGAGAGAGGGCGAAAGGGCTAAATATCGCCATTCGGTATTGGATTTCAGTTGAATTTGAACCGGTAGCACCCTTTGGTATTCAACAGGAGACTTTGTGGGATTGAACCCCGGTAACAATGAGCAAAATTGTGGGTTGGGATGGGCTGGAAATCGAAGGGAAATTGAGAGAAGGTGAAAGGGCTACGTATCGTCATTCGGTATTGGACTTCAGTTGAATTCGACCCGGTATCACCCTTTGGTATTCAATGGGAGACTTTTTGGGATTGAACCCCGGTAACAATGAGGAAAATTCTGGGTTGGGATGGGCTGGAAATGGAAGGAAAATTGAGAGAGCGCGAAAGGGCTACGTATCGCCATTCGGTATTGGATTTCAATTAAATTTGAACCGGTAGCACCCTTTGGTATTCAACGGGAGACTTTTTGGGATTGAATCCCAGTAACAATGAGGAAAATTGTGGGTTGGGATGGGCTGGAAATCGAAGGGAAATTGAGAGAGGGCGAAAGGGCTACATATCGCCATTCGGTATTAGATTTCAGTTGAATTTGAACCGGTTCCACCCTTTGGTATTCAACGGGAGACTTTTGGGATCGAAATCGCGTAACAATGAGGAAAATTGTGGGTTGGGATGGGCTGGAAATTGAAGGGAAATTGAGAGAGGGCGAAAGGGCTACGTATCGACATTCGGTATTGGATTTCAGTTGAATTTCAACCGGTATCATCCTTTGGTAGTCAATGAAAAACTTTATGGGATTAAATCCGCGTAACAATGAGGAAAATTGTGGGTTGGGATGGGCTGGAAATCGAAGGGAAATTGAGAGAAGGTGAAAGGGCTACGTATCGTCATTCGGTATTGGACTTCAGTTGAATTCGACCCGGTATCACCCTTTGGTATTCAATGGGAGACTTTTTGGGATTGAACCCCGGTAACAATGAGGAAAATTCTGGGTTGGGATGGGCTGGAAATGGAAGGAAAATTGAGAGAGCGCGAAAGGGCTACGTATCGCCATTCGGTATTGGATTTCAATTAAATTTGAACCGGTAGCACCCTTTGGTATTCAACGGGAGACTTTTTGGGATTGAATCCCAGTAACAATGAGGAAAATTGTGGGTTGGGATGGGCTGGAAATCGAAGGGAAATTGAGAGAGGGCGAAAGGGCTACATATCGCCATTCGGTATTGGATTTCAGTTGAATTTGAACCGGTTCCACCCTTTGGTATTCAACGGGAGACTTTTGGGATCGAAATCGCGTAACAATGAGGAAAATTGTGGGTTGGGATGGGCTGGAAATTGAAGGGAAATTGAGAGAGGGCGAAAGGGCTACGTATCGACATTCGGTATTGGATTTCAGTTGAATTTCAACCGGTATCATCCTTTGGTAGTCAATGAAAAACTTTATGGGATTAAATCCGCGTAACAATGAGGAAAATTGTGGGTTGGGATGGGCTGGAAATCGAAGGGAAATTGAGAGAAGGTGAAAGGGCTACGTATCGTCATTCGGTATTGGACTTCAGTTGAATTCGACCCGGTATCACCCTTTGGTATTCAATGGGAGACTTTTTGGGATTGAACCCTGGTAACAATGAGGAAAATTGTGGGTTGGGATGGGCTGGAAATCGAAGGGAAGTTGAGAGAGGGCGAAAGGGCTACGTATCGACATTCGGTATTGGATTTTAGTTGAATTTAAACCGGTATCACCCTTTGGTATTCAACGGGAGACTCTTTGGGATTGAACCCCGGTAACAATGAGGAAAATTGTGGGTTGGGATGGCTGGAAATCGAAGGAAAATTGAGAAAGGGCGAAAGGGCTACGTATTGTCATTCGGTATTGGATTTCAGTTGAATTTGAACGGCTTACACCCTTTGGTATTCAACGGAAAGCTTTTTAGGATTGAACCCGGGTAACAATGAGGAAAATTGTGGGTTGGGATGGGCTGGAAATCGAAGGAAAATTGAGAGAGGGCGAAAGGGCTACGTATCACCATTCGGTATTGGATTTCAGTTGAATTTCAACCGGTATCACCCTTTGGTATTCAATGGGAGACTTTTTGGGATTGAACCCGGGTAACAATGAGGAAAATTGTGGGTTGGGATGGGCTGGAAATCGAAGGAAAATTGAGAGAGGGCGAAAGGGCTACGTTTCACCATTCGGTATTGGATTTCAGTTGAATTTCAACCGGTATCACCCTTTGGTATTCAATGGGAGACTTTTTGGGATTGAACCCGGGTAACAATGAAGAAAATTGTGGGTCGGGATGGGCTGGAAATCGAAGGATAATTAAGAGAGGGCGAAAGGGCTAAATATCGCCATTCGGTATTGGATTTCAGTTGAATTTGAACCGGTAGCACCCTTTGGTATTCAACAGGAGACTTTGTGGGATTGAACCCCGGTAACAATGAGCAAAATTGTGGGTTGGGATGGGCTGGAAATCGAAGGGAAATTGAGAGAAGGTGAAAGGGCTACGTATCGTCATTCGGTATTGGACTTCAGTTGAATTCGACCCGGTATCACCCTTTGGTATTCAATGGGAGACTTTTTGGGATTGAACCCTGGTAACAATGAGGAAAATTGTGGGTTGGGATGGCTGGAAATCGAAGGAAAATTGAGAAAGGGCGAAAGGGCTACGTATTGTCATTCGGTATTGGATTTCAGTTGAATTTGAACGGCTTACACCCTTTGGTATTCAACGGAAAGCTTTTTAGGATTGAACCCGGGTAACAATGAGGAAAATTGTGGGTTGGGATGGGCTGGAAATCGAAGGAAAATTGAGAGAGGGCGAAAGGGCTACGTATCACCATTCGGTATTGGATTTCAGTTGAATTTCAACCGGTATCACCCTTTGGTATTCAATGGGAGACTTTTTGGGATTGAACCCGGGTAACAATGAGGAAAATTGTGGGTTGGGATGGGCTGGAAATCGAAGTAAAATTGAGAGAGGGCGAAAGGGCTACGTTTCACCATTCGGTATTGGATTTCAGTTGAATTTCAACCGGTATCACCCTTTGGTATTCAATGGGAGACTTTTTGGGATTGAACCCGGGTAACAATGAGGAAAATTGTGGGTTGGGATGGGCTGGAAATCGAAGGAAAATTGAGAGAGGGCGAAAGGGCTACGTTTCACCATTCGGTATTGGATTTCAGTTGAATTTCAACCGGTATCACCCTTTGGTATTCAGTGGGAGACTTTTTGGGATTGAACCCGGGTAACAATGAAGAAAATTGTGGGTCGGGATGGGCTGGAAATCGAAGGATAATTAAGAGAGGGCGAAAGGGCTAAATATCGCCATTCGGTATTGGATTTCAGTTGAATTTGAACCGGTAGCACCCTTTGGTATTCAACAGGAGACTTTGTGGGATTGAACCCCGGTAACAATGAGCAAAATTGTGGGTTGGGATGGGCTGGAAATCGAAGGGAAATTGAGAGAAGGTGAAAGGGCTACGTATCGTCATTCGGTATTGGACTTCAGTTGAATTCGACCCGGTATCACCCTTTGGTATTCAGTGGGAAACGTTTTGGGATTGAACCCGCGTAACAATGAGGAAAATTGTGGGTTGGGATGGGCTGGAAATCGAAGGGAAGTTGAGAGAGGGTGAAAGGGCTACGTATCGCCATTCGGTATTGGATTTCAGTTGAATTTGAACCGGTATCACCCTTTGGTATTCAGTGGGAAACGTTTTGGGATTGAACCCGCGTAACAATGGAGGAAAATTGTGCTTAGAAATGTTTGGTTGATAAGTTTAACTAGGTTTAATGGTTTATTGGTCGGTTTTTGGATCTCTGAGGTACTGCAATGAAACTCTGAGAAATGGCTGCAGTTTACAGCAGCTCTCGCAAAAACTTACTTTACTTACCGTAAAGGAGACTAACTGAGGCAGTAAAAATCAGCTATTTAATATAACCTATTCCAATGGGAATAAAAGGAAACGGTCAACACAGTACCAAAAGGAAGAACAAGTTTATGACGCAAAGCTTGTATCACAACAAACTAGAGCAAACCCAAACAGAAGACATTAACAACGTGTGGGAGAATATTGAAAAAGCTGCTATACGTGACGCAAATGAGGCTATAGGAAGAAAAAGGAAACACAGGGAAATGGCAGCTCTTAGAATTAAAGAAAGCAATACAGAGAAAGAAAATAAGCTTACACTGACTTATATGTCACCAAAAACAGAAAATGCTACCGATCTCAAATTTCTTCATCTGTATGTGCTGGAAAACAACGTGAAGTTCCTGAAAGTTGGCAGAAGATGAAAATAAGCCCTTTGTCTAGAAATTAATAAATCAGAATATTAATCAACAGAACCAAGAAACTAATGGAAAGTATAATAGGCGATAATAATTAGTTTTCAGGAAAGATCGGTCCACAATCTTTGGGATATTTTTATATTTCTTTGAGGAAAGACGAAAATTCAACAAACCAATTCGTCGACTCGGAAAAAGACTTCGATAACGTTGATTGAAAAACGGTTTGGAACATATTCCCAAAACAAATCATAAACGACATCAAAAATTTATATTCCAAGCACAATAATAATGTTTCTTTTCAAGAGAATTCTGAGCGATGAAATAAAAACAAATAAGAGAGTAAACCAAGTGTGCTGTATTTCTCCCACCCTCTTTAATACACATTATTCGGCAATGGAAGAGGAAACAGTTTTCCAAATTCTCTCTTATATTTCCACGACTTAGCAATGACATTTAAAATAGAAAATAAAGTACAAAGAACCCAAAATTTATTTAGCAATATCTGTGTGATCTGCCGTATGAAGATTGCTACTGAAAATATTAAGCCAATGATCTTCATAAGATCACACCCGATACGATTCAAAATAGTAATAGATAATAATACAATAGAATAAATATTGAAGGTGTGACCTCACATACGAATATTCTACTGATATTGAATACAGATTAAGCAAATGTGGAACAATCACGAGAAGTTTGATAACATGAAATAAATAAAACCTTACAAAACGGGATCAGTATCCACAATCACATTCGGCTACGAAACATGAGTAATAAATAAATAGCAAGAAAGTGGAATATACACCTGTTAACGCTAACATCAACATTACCTAAGGAAATTTTTATGATAGGAAATGTAATTTATTGTAAACTAATTTCGGAGTCAATCATTGTAAACACGCTATGTTTAACAAAATGAAGAATAACACTGACTGGTAAGGTCAAGATCGTACACAACAACAAATCGCTATCAAACGGTAGCTACAACACAACAACGTGTTTCTGTAACGTGTTAATGAACGCGCTTCGGCGAGGTCAGTTATACAAGTCTAGGACGTGCAAGATAACAAACACAAACAAAACGTAGGTAATTGATGTAAACTAATATTAATTTTTATAAAACATCCCGAAATTATGGCAATAAATTGGTATAACTGGCCCAAGTCCCCTTATATCCTAAACCGATTTGTGAGGGAGGCCGTTACTTCATCCTAACTGCAAGTTCTCACGATACGCCCTGAGAGTTTACATCGAAGATTACATCACGCCCTGTCTCCAATCTACAAGAACTTCAACCAGGCCCCGCACGATACGCCCTCAGGTCCATACCGGAGATTACGTCACGCCCTGTCTCTATTTTACAAGACGGTCTAGAGCCTTACAACCTGTAGACAGGACACAGTCTTGTACGACAACGAAGATACAAGATTCTACATATAGACCACTGTACCCTTCGTTCAATACCCAAGAACTGAAATTCCCCAGAAGGGTGAATGATTGAAATGAAGACATAAGAACTTTATATGTGTAAGACATGAGTCAGTGCCGGTGTTGTATACGGTCTACTTGCTATTTTGGGATCTACCTGTTGTATTTTCGGTTCTTCATGCAGTCTACCCAGAATTCGTCTACTTAATATTAATCTCCCTACCTTTTTCTTTTGTATAAAAGGAGGGCCATTTTTCCGAAATGCTGAGTTTCAATATTTTCGTTGTTGCGAGTACAGCGAATAATGTTACTTCACGAGTTTTATGTTAACATTGCTGCCTCAGAAGATACCTCTGTTGCGTTCCTAAGGCAACAACGACATGGCGTGAACGACGCGGATCCCTACACCAAGTGTGGAAGTGAGAAGCGAAAATAAAAATTTTGAAGAAGATGAGAGGTGTGCCTATGAATCATTTCCAGTCTCACCTGGATCACATTACATGGAACGTTTTGAACAAAACTCCAAATTCCAATGATCTTTTGTATCATTCTTACAAGACTTGCAGACTGTGTACCGTACCTAGTTAAGTTGTGCAATTTTTTGTAAGTTTTTTAATAATTTTTTTTGTAAATTTGGAAATAAATATTTTTCGTTTGTTG
This sequence comes from Cryptocephalus moraei, assembly GCA_946251905.1. Taxonomy (NCBI): domain Eukaryota; kingdom Metazoa; phylum Arthropoda; class Insecta; order Coleoptera; family Chrysomelidae; genus Cryptocephalus; species Cryptocephalus moraei. The sequence continues at coordinate 7,665,650 of OX276463.1, forward strand.
AGTTGGGTCTTGAACTTGATTCTTATACTTTGCATCAAAGAGTGAGTAGACTTCATAGTTAACCACATAAGGTAGGGTAGATCGCTATTTAATAGGTAGACCGCATACTACACCAGATGGCGGGAGGTAGACCGCATACTACACCGGTACCCATGAGTCTTATGTAAGTAAGACTTATAATTGCAGAAGACATAAGTTTATTTAAACGTATCTAATATAAATGACAGCGTGAAGCAAAATAAAGCACGAAGGAAATATGACTTAAGGAGAGGATGAAGATATCTCAATGCCTCAAAATATACATGCGTTGGGAGAAAAAGTACAGGTAGGTAGAGCCCATTCACTTTAAGAAGAACTGTGGCCTTGAGGTTCACGGAGAGTATATTCCGTCGGCTATGTTCGATTTCCATAGTTTCATGTAATTCACCGTCCCACCACTGCTTATACACGAATTACAGAAACTATGGAAATCGAACATAGCCGACCCAATATATCTCTCCGTGAAACTCAATGCCACGGTTCTTCTTAAAGTGAATGGACTCTACAGCGAAGAAGAAGAATTGAAGTGTTGAACTAATATAAGTCTCAGATGGCCCAAGTGTGGCGTTCAGCGGATATACTGAATCATTTGAAGAAGCAGAAAATTGTATTAATACCTCACCATTTCAATTGATTTACGGATCAGCAGAAGAAATAGGAAAAAGGTGTTCTACGAACGAAAGCAGCAGAAGGAGAAATGTTCAAATTGAAGGTAGATTAACTAAAGATATTGGAGTAGTGGTCTCAAAGCAATTTTCTTACCTAGCACATCATTCTGAGGGAACCACTTGGAGATCCTCACGTTCTCCGGCCTCCCCGGCAACGTGTCCTCGTCCCACTTCCACAGCACCTTCATCTTCAGCTTCTCGAACGCGCCGATCAGCGCGCTCACCGTCTCGTTCCTCATCTGCGACGGCTTGATGTTGGAGCCCATGCTGAAGTACACGACGCCCTCGCTCGCCCCGTCGAGGTACCTCCGCAGCTCCCCACGCAGCCCCATCGGCGGCTCGATGTGGAACCCGCCGACCGGCACCATGCCCGGCACGAGCGGCACCGGCTGCCCGAAGCTCTCGTGGTGGTTCATCAGGACCAGCGACACGTTGCGGTAGAGCAGCTCGAGGTCGGGGGCGTCGGGGAAGGTCCGCCTCATGATCGCCTCCTGGAGCGGCAGCGAGCTGTACCTGCGGTACAGCGCCTCGAAGCCTCGCAGCAGGAGGTTGACGCAGCGCTCGCGAAGGTCCATCGCCGAGCCGTACGGCAGCATCATCATCGGCACGTAGCTCGGCGGCGAGGGGTTCGCGACCGTCGGGTTCGTCCAGTAGCTCGGGCCGATCGTGCTGAAGGAGACGAGCGGCGCGGCGAAGCGGTGCGCGAGCGCCTTGAGCGCGTCGTTGAACCACTGCTCGACGATGACGACGTCGAAGCGCTCGCCGGAGGCGAGCAGCTCGAGCACCTCGGGTTCCTCGAGGGTGAGGCGCGTGAAGGTCGTGCCTATGTCCCAGTCGGCGATCACTATCTGGAAGGCGTTCATGCGCTCCAGGGAGAAGAAGAACTCCTTCCTCGCTGGAAGGTCGGAGGGGTTAAGGTTTGCGCACTCGCACTTTTCCATGAATTATTGAAAAACCTTGTTTACAAAGCATTATACCAACAATCTTCGCCTTAGACAAGAGTAGCCATAGAAATATGATGAACTGTAGAAAGCCAATACATATATTCGACTTTCAGCTAAATGATGGCACATAGCGAACAAACAACTACTGCTGTTGTTTGGTGGGTCAAAAAAATTGTTTTTTTTTATAGTTCCGACGCAGAGAAATTAGTTGCTAGGTACCTACAGAAAATATTTACCAAGTATGTGCTCTTAATATTAAGAGGAAGATCCTCCTCATCATAGTTGTCCATTTTTAATCAAGCTTCATCTTAAAAATAGTCAAGTCTCAAGATGTGTGTTTGCTTCAAAAAATAGCTAGAAGGCTCGGAAACATATGAGCGATAGCTTCGACGCGGAATGCAAATCTGAGGAAGATGTTTTAAGGATTTTTCTGCTAAAAAAATTGCAATTATTATTAACAAAATACGAAAAATAAAAACGCTCTTTCGATTTTTTTATGACAACTCAAAAACCATAAGAGATAGAGAAATTCGCAAAGAAGATCCTGAAAGAGGAGGAAATTTCCGACAAAAAAGTCCTGACTCCCGGATTTCTATCTCTAATATTTATAATTTTAAATTGTTGCTGAATGTAAGGCTCCACGCGACCGTTACGGCATGCGCTCGCCGCTTCTGAAGCGACTACGTCATAGAAAATAATTTTATAAAGTACCAAGTATTAGTTTATTTGTGTTGTGTTGTTGATATTTGTCAAATAAACATCAGACAAACTACATTACAAGATATATTGATTAGATAAGGTCATGGTTTCGTCTTGTTCCCACTGCATTTCAATCTATATTTAGAGGTTATCTCTAAAAAGATATAAGACAGAGTTCAAGGAAGAATCAAGTTCAATGGAACGACAATCAACACCATTAGATACGCTGATGAGACAGCAGACAATTAACAAGATCTACAAAACCTAATAGAATCTGTAGTTCATCATAGCGAAATGTTGCCTTAAAACCTTAATATCTCCGAAAATTTTAAATATATCCAGTATACTTGCTTCGAATTATAATTTCATGTAGAAATTCGTGTTAGGACGAAAATTTGAAAAATTATGTGATTATTATCATTTGCTTTCCTTTCACGGGGGTACAAACCAAGAACATTTCAAGTATTACACACGTTTTCCTTGATCCTGATTATAATTTAAGATAAGAAACTTATGTAGTAATTTGCACATTTTAGACAACCTGACAAGTTATTGATGGCATTGACGAATAGCAGGAATTACATATATCTGATAATCGACTCGTTAAACGATATTTGGCTTTCCTTTATCCAACTAATTATTACAATAATTAAGCAAATTGAAGTCCCAAAAATAATGGGGAAGAATTGTGGTAATATTAGGAATCCAGTAATGACATATCGGGTAACAGTGAAGGAATGTAATGCCTTGCGTTAATTCGTTTCTAACTATGGATTGTGTACTTATTTTGAATATCTCAAGTAATAACAAGCAATTCTCTGATAAATTAATTTACGGAATATTTACTTATACAAACATGACGTCTCAACTGTTTAAGTATTAAATTTAGAAGAAAATTGAAGAGAAAAAAAAAGTTGCATTATCACTTTCTACATAATATGGCATAGGTTATAAATTCAAAAACTTATTAGCGGTTTTGCAAAATAGCAATAAACAAAAAAAAAGTCCCAAAAAATGTTTTTTTTATTTATTATTTAAAAGACACTTTAAATGTAGTTAGGACTTACATATCGCAAGTAGAAAATCTTGAGGTTATAATAAAAGAATCCTGTAAATTTCGTGCCGATCGGTTTATTAGATTTTACATAATATGGCAGAGAAGATGGGAGAGGGAAACCACGACAGCGGCTTGGACAAGGAGAATAATCCCAGACCTGGAGGCGTGGGTGAGTTGTGGTCATCGTGCCCACAAGTACTGGTTCGCACAGTACCTCTCGGGGCACGGGTCTTTTAAGTCTTATATCCAACGGATGGGAAAGTCCGTCACAGATCTCTGCATCTGCGGAACACGCCGTTTTCCACTGCCCTCTCTGGCGGCAGCATACGGGGAGACTCAGGGGGATGCTGGGGCCAGAGTGGACTCCCGAGGGGCTTATCAAGTGCACGCTCGAGGACAGAAACATCTGGAATGAGGGCTTTCAGGCCATTACTTCCCTCATGAAGGCGAAGTCCCAGCGGGAGATTACTCCCAAACGTGAGCTAGTAGTGATAACGGGTGGGGGGGGGGGGTTACGAGAGGCATCACTCTTCCGCTTTACTCTCCTCTTGCTTTCAGTAACTGATGTAGGCTAGACTATAGTACCAATATATTTATGGAGTCAAGAGCCCGAACCCCTAATCCGGTCTATCCGGGACGGGGGACGTAGGGTGGGTCCCAACCAGTAGTTATCATAGATAATACTTACAATACTTAGATATAGAAATGTAAGATTCATTCGTGTTAACTTACTACTGCGAGTACTTTAGATAAAGCTATTATCACTAGGAAAACACATAGGTACACGATATAATAATGAACACCGTATATATATATATAATAATATATATATAATAATATTAATAATAAATAATAATAATAAATATATATTATATATATATAATAATTACACCGTATTGGATTAAAACGTGGTTTTCATACAGGTTAAAAGTAGACAAAAGAGACAAAAGAAGGTTATGTTTGACAAACAAGTAAATATTGACATGGATCGATGGATCAAGAAATCGATAACAATGATGTTTCATGTAAATACATAATATTTAGTTATATAGATATTTTAGATTATATTTTCTGTTGTTTATATTAATAGATTATGCTACTTACGATAAAAAAAACAAGGAAAACACAGAAAAACACAGAAGGAAAGAAAGCATCTCACTTATTTATTAGCTGTTATTAGTTAGTTTATTAGTTGTTTTATTAGCATCAGGAAATTTAATTTAATTTAGATTTATATTTCAATTTTATTTAATTTTAATTTTAATTTAATTAATTATTTAATTTAATTTTATATTTTTAACTTTATTATTTTATATATATACAGTATGTCCCCGGATTGAGTTTACAAGAGGAAAAAAAATTCATTTTTGTTTTTACAAATAAATGCTAAAGGAATAAAATTTTTTGCTTGATTTCAAATGACCAAATCTGTAATCAGAATTACGAAACTGTCAAACGTTTATTTAGAGTTACAACTTTTGAATGTTTTTTTTTAATCACATTAATTTTTTCACCAACTTCTTTATACCCATTCGAGAAACAGTTACTCCGGGAAATCTTTCATTAAATTCTTCGGCAGTGCGACGGTAGCTCTTTTCCCCAATACCGTAACATTGTATTAAATATATTTTTTGTGATAACGCTAACATTTTCACCAAATATAACAGAATTGAAGTTTGAAGGTAATTTTGACAAATAAGTTAGTGTTTGACGTTTTCAAGTCAAAGCCTTCTACAACAAACAAATAATAGATGTAATGCGACGAAAAAAATTATTTTTTTTTGGAACCTAGATATGTAGTGAATTAACATTCTAATTACAGATTTCGTCATTTGAAATTAAGCAAAAAATTTTATTCCTTTAGCATTTTTTTCTAAAATCACAAATAAAAATTTTTTTCCTCTTGTAAACGCAATCCAGGGACATATTGTATATATGTATATATATATGCTCAGCCAGTTTTGTTAAAATCGAATTATGGAAAAAAAATTTAAACAATTTTGAAAATTTTCAATATTTCTCGATTTTTTGGTTTGCAAAATTATTGTGCAAAATCTAATAAACCGATCGAAACGAAATTTACAGGATTCTTTTTATTTAACTTCAAGATTTTCTCCTTGTGATATGCAAGCTTTAACTACATTATAAAGTGCCTAAAATAATAAATTAAGAAACCACTTTTTTGGGCCGATTTTTTGTGTTTATTGTTATTTTGCAAAACCGCTAATAAATTTTTGAATTTCTAACCTATGCCATGTTATGTAAAAGGCGATTCTGCAACTTTTTTCTCTCTTCAATTTTCTTCTAAATTCAATATTTAGAAAGCTAGAAGAAAAACAAATCGGAAAAACGCGTTTTCTGAATTTTCTTTAAAATTGTTGCGTTTTAGACAATGTTCCCCACGTCTGCGCTTTGGAGGATAAGTCAATCATTATTCTAGGCACTATTTCCGAGGTAATCATGTAAAAACATTGCGGTTACCTCCTACGTCCATCTAAAGCAAATTTTTGACAGATGTGTCTTGGACTATGGTACTAACATGGGCTCGGGTGTAAACTGCACCGAAACCCATTACCTGCTTATCGGATTACGATAAGAAAGGGATGGTGCACGGACCATAAACAGGTAGCAAAGGAATCCGATCGGATAAACGTATATTAAAACCGTATATAAATGTAGTAACGACTGGAGCAAACAAATATTTTAATAGAAAAATTATGTTCAGAAAAATCCGATTTTTGAACGCTTTGAAACGATACCTCATTCGATAGAGTTCAGAGTTAGTTTTACACTAAATAAATCAGGTTTAATATTTACTGTAAATCGCATCTAAAATGCATTGTATTAATTAAGTTAGTAGATGAAATTTGCAAAATATATACCCATATATATCCATCTATATACTTGCATGAAACATATTTTTAGGAAATGTACATAAAAAGTTATATGCAAAAAGTTAGAAATTTTTACGTTTATATTTTTTTAACACCTCGTATACATTTTTTTGACACATCGTGTCTGTTATATTACTCTATATCCTACCCGTAAATCTACGTTTCAACCTGGTATGCCATGGGGTTATTTGATTAAAATGTTCGTTTGCTCCAGTTGTTATATTTAGATTTTAGTATACATTTATCCCATCAGATTTCTTCGCTACCCGTTTACGGTCCGTGCACCGTCCCTTTCTTATCGTAATCCGATAAGCCGGTAATGGGTTTCGGTGCAGTTTACTATCGCCCCATGGGCTCGGGTGCTTAACCTGCTTAACATGGTTTATCACATTAGAAAGAGGAAGGAGAAGAAGAAGAAGAAGTCTTCACGTCACCTGAATCACCTTTCATGAAGTCATACGCCTTGCGTACGACGATCGGCCTGTACGTCCCGTTCCGCGGCGGGCGTCGCTCCTCGAACGACGTGACGATCGTGACGTCGTGGCCGGCGTTCGCGAGGCCCTTGGCGAGGGCGTTCACCAGGAAGTGGTGGCTCTGGAACGGCACGTTCGCCACCAGCAGCACCCTGTAGCATTGCGAAAGCTGCGCCAGCGAGAGGAACGCGACGACGACGACGGCACAGCGTCTCATGTCGGCTCGTTGACAAATGCGTTTCGGAGGGGAAATTTCGCGTATTGAGGTACTATTCCGCAATCGGCGAGGCACGTCGCGCGATTACCCGGAATAGTTGCGATAGGCTCTGCAAGGAGGAAAATTATAATAATTGGTGTACGATAATTAGGGCAAATTTCGAGGGAACTCGTAGTTGAGTTGCAAGTTAATCGTTAACCAAACCAACTTAAGTTAAGTTAAAAAGTTACGTTTTAAACATCACGAAGTTGAAAGTTAAGTTGAATTAACTTTTATAAAGTTAAAAAGTTACTTAAATAAACAGTTTACAATTACTAAAAAAAAATCGTGATGTGTTCATCAGAGTACTCTCTCATATATAGGGTGTTTCAATTTGCGTTTGCCAAATCCAAACGGGAAATAGATACGGTTAATTTAAGCAAAAAAATTCGTGGAGTGGATTTCGAAAAAAATTGAAAAAACCGAAAATTGACAAGTATAATGTGCCCTCCACAGAAGATTTAGCCAAAATCGTTAGAAAACTTTTTTATTCCTATTTAATCGTAAAATAAATATTCAAAGTTTCAAATAAATTTTTGTAGCGAATTTCGAGAAAAATTCAAAATACTGAAAAATGACAAGAGTAAACTACCCTTTCATCCCGGCCGATTTTAATGGAAAGCTTATTTTCACGTCCTGGTATAGTACAAAGTCTAAATACAAAGTTTTGACAGTTTGTGATTTTTTGTTTTTGCTGAAAATTGTGCTTGAATTACAATTTGGTTCTCTGGTCCAACAGTATCATTTTGACAATATTCTTTGGCATACATTTTGAGCTGCGTACTCGGTCTAGATTTTTAAATGAATTTAAATTTTTAAAAAGCTTAAAAGTAACCATATAAAAGTAACTAGTTAAGGAATTCTAGAATCAACTTAAGTTAAGTTAAAGGTTAGTAACTTTTAAACTCTTTAACTTAACTTCTAATTTTTTAACTAGTTTGTCCAAACCTTGCATATTACCAACAGTTTACCGGATGCAAACGGCCGTTTTTATTTGGACACCCTGTCCATATTAAAATTTTTGAATTCTACTAGCTAATTATTTAGTTATGTTATTAAAAAAATTTTTATTTTAAAAACGTTAGAATGGAACATAAAGTAATAATTTCACATTAAGTCACATTTCATTTACAAGAATAATTTTTGAACTGGGAATAAGGGAATTGCAAATATATTTTTTAAAACTAAAACAATTAGACACAATAACATAAAGACTTACCTTCTTGTCGCAAACTGTGCACAATATACGGTTGTGGTTTACACACTCCTAACAAACACGTCAGCGAAATGAAATGGAATAACAGAAATACTAAATGCCAGTTTCCTCTTCAAGCCCTAAATTTAAACGAGGGTGGTAACAAGCGATTCCATTGGCTAAAAGCTCTAATCAACGAGCTTACCCCCACTCATAAAAGCGAAGGTAGATTTTATTTTTGGAAATCCCTATTATACTAATTCTGGGAATGAAGTGCATATTTTCCGAGCATTAATCGTTATGAGCCATTCAACAACAATCTTTAACAAGACTGCACAGGTCATTAGTATTGATAGCTTTGCAGTAAGCCCATATAACAACCCCTAATACTATCCCTAGATAGCAGCCGGCCTAACGCTAAGCAGAAGGTATTCGGCATAATACATACCCTGATTACATAGAGGTTTGTAAAATGTAAACTTTTATTTTCTTGAGATTTCATTCCGAAAATCGGTGAAAATATGCATTTGCATTTATAGAACTTTGTCAGGATATGCACATATGTATGCACTTTATATAGGTACATTTTGCATATTTCCTGAGCTTTTTAATGGTAACCGGAAAAAATTCCCCGGAAAAAAGTACCGGAAAAATAGTCCCCGGAAAAAGAGTACCAAAGAAAGTCCCAGAAGTTCCCAGGAAAGTCCTACATAAAATGCATTAAATATTAAGTACCTTTGTATCTACAAATATATATTAGGTACGTAGATACATTATAATACTATAATTTTCAGGGATGGAAGAATAGATTTTCTAATCTAGTAGGGCAAAAACATAAGTCGATTTGGATTCTAATCCAGAAGATGAGGCAAGAATTGGCAGTAGACATCACGAAAATAGAACAGTACAGATTAGTACCCAGAGTACCGATAAGGTATCTCTATATATATAAAAATGGATTGCTGTTCGCTTGTCTAGCTTGAACTCGAGAACGGCTGGACGGATTTTGCTAATTTTGATCTTGAAATATTTGTGGAAGTTCAGGGAAGGTTTTTCGGTGAGAAACATAAATAATAAGTAAGGGAAATACTGAAAAAGGTACGTTTTGTAATTTGACATTTATAATCAAACAAATGAAAGTATAGTGTCAGTTGGTTGTCAAATAAATAAATGTCAAGACGATTATTACAATATATCATCAGTTTGTCAGTGCGCGAGAACTTTATTGATTTTAAAATGCCAAAGAGAAGATGGACTTAGGTCGTCGAAGTCAATCAAATGTGCAACGAGACGAGCTCTCACGTCCAAATCGCACTGACGATTGACGATTGACGACCGGTGAGAGACATAACATTCGTATTGGTATGACAGAATTACGTTCAACAGTAAATAATGGAATCGAACGAGTTCCGGCACATTTTACACAATAGCATTTAGATCGACAGGGCACCGAGTCTACAAAGTCTACACGACGCCAACACAAAAGCGGAAAGTCAAGAAACCAAGAAGAGTCCTGAGTAAGTCAAAGCAACTTCACCAGGACACCAAGTCTACAAATTCTACAAATTTGAAACGACGGACATATCCAGTCACTGCAGCCGGAGGAAAAGCCGCCAGTGATTACAACTCCAAAACTTCAAGAACTTCGACGCCAACACAACGGCGGGAAGTCAAGAAGACAAGCAAAGTCCTGAGTAAGTCACAACCACCTTTTCCAGAGAATTAAGTTAAAAAATTCACAATTTCAACTACGACAAGATATAACAAGCAGATGAGTTGATTCAAGAACAAGAGAAAATAGCCCAAGAAATCATATAACTACAAAATAATTGCAAGAAAAACGGAAGTGCAAGAAAAACCAAGGAATACTTCCAAAAAAGATTGATCACCTAGAAGCATTATGGGGGAAAGCCCAAGAGAACAACGAGGCGTTCCATGAACTTGGGTTTGACGATCAGCACAATTGTATAAAATCATACTGTTTCAAAAGGATCGAGGAAAACTACAAGACTGTACCTGACGTCAAACGAATAAAACACCCAAGAAACAAGTCTATGAGATACAAATACAAGACCCAAAACCGGAAGTGAAGAATCCCAAACAACAGACCGAACAAAATTACCGACGAATCGAACTAAAGGTAAAAATAACAAACAAACAAAAAACTACTTAGACAAGCTGAAAAAGACATGGCATAATCAACACCAAGATGGTCATGCACGTACTACGAGTAACAAATGCCCAAAACATGGAGCGCACTTCAAGACACAATGAAATAGAGCGATTCCGCAGACGCAGTGTTCCTGTAAACTTGGAACGAGTAGCATTCCACTACGACCCGGAAATAGATTATTGTGCCGAAGAATCCGTAACGATTGGAGAAATGACAATCGTCTGTCAATATTGTAAAGCGTTATATTGCAGCGGTGAAGCTACTGGATTATGTTGTGCTGGTGGTAAAGTAAAATTGCCGTAATTGTTCCCACCACCAGATCCATTACCTTCTTTAGTTTCTGGGGTGGGAAATGACTCTAAATATTTCTTGGCCAACATCCAAACGTATAATAATTGCTTTTAAATGACGTCGTTTGGTGCAACGCATATTGTACAGGAAAATTTCATACCTAATTTCAGGGTAGTTTTTCATAAATTATTTATTAAAAATGTAAAATGATAATGTACAATTGCTAATACAAGGACAGTTTGCGGAATAAACTTGCAGTTTCCCGGTTTCGCGCATGGACAATTATACGTCGCGTGTTCGCGAGTCGTAAAACCATCATCTTTATAAATTTACGCACCGCAAAAAAAGACGGAAAATATAGTAGATCAGAAAGCCTAAAATTGATTATGTGGATAACTGTGTTGCATTTAATTTAATGTAGATAAAAAAATTATTGTTTTGACATTATTTTTCAAAAATATATGTAGATGATAGGAATTTCACCGGGTCATCTATAATTTTTATTTATCTTTTTTCTTTAAACTTTACGTGGCATTGCGACGCATGCCGGGTACGGCTTGTATATTATAAATATGTATGTATGTTAGGATATAATTTACGGTTTTCACTGATAGTTGTAATAATATATTAGCCTTGGTTTTGAATTTTATTTGGGGTTTTTAATTTCCGGGGAACGCTTTTTGTTGTGCCTTTTTTCTGGGACATTCTCTCTTTGGTACTTTTTTCTCTGGGAATTTTTTTCCGGGATTTTTTTTCATTGGTCGTTTTTTTCCTTGGATTTTTTCTTAGGGACTTTATTCTCGGGGACTTTTTTTCCGGTATTTTTTTCAGGGGAATTTTTTTCCGGGATTTTTTTCTTTGGCCCTTTTTTCCATGGAATTTTTTTCCTAGGGACTTTCTTCCCGGGGACTATTTTTCCGGGATTTTTTTCTTTGGGACTTTTTTCCTAGGGACTTTCTTTCCGTGGACTTTTTTCCGGGAACTTTTTTCCTAGATTCCTATTAATATGGCACGCGACCAGACGTAAATTTATAAGCTTGTTATCTCCAGCAAAACGATTCATGAATTAGATCACGAGTAATTCCCAATACTGCTCGTCTTTCATGGATTTACGCCAAGGCTGGTACAACCAAAACAACACATATCGAAAGCTATTGCATTTACACTTTTTCTGCGCCTCATCTCAAAGTGTTGTTTCGTAAACATAATTCCCTATCCCCTCCTCTCTGTCAAGGGCTAACTCGCAAAACGCAACTAAACCAAGCATGATCAGCAGGAACCCAAATCAACAAGGCTCGACCTCACAAGAGAATCTCTCGGCGAGGTATGTACATTTAATTACACCAAGCTGCACACGTCAGATAATAAATATTTTCGGGTCCATAAGCGTGACACTATATAGTATAAGTTTAATCACTGTATCTACATATGCCTGTAAGGCACTCATTGCCAATTTTACCGCTAATTTCTGGAATAAAATCGTATGGATCATCCTCGGTTAAAGTAGCGAGGTGTGTTAAAAATGGTTAACTGTTCAAATCTGGTGCCCGAGCTACACGCACGTTTATCCCATGATTGCGCGAACGACGAAGATTACACAGTATTTAAATGCGTTTATCTACTTAGCGTTACTAATGATCTCATTATTACATCAAAAGTAGCGTAATAATATTATTTCACTACTTTTGGTAACTTTTAGTTTTGTTAAATTGGTACATCAACTTGTCACGTAGATGTACGTAGACGTCAAGGTTAATTTATTAGCACTTTAATAAATTTCTTGAGCAGCTTTGCGTATTTCTGGGGTTGTACAGGTCAATTCTACATTTTTGTCTTCCATTTCGTGCACGTAAGTAAGCAGTTATTGAATTTGTCCTAGGACTACTAGATTTTCAAATTTAAATACGAAACGTCAGTGTCAGTGACGTCAGTGTAACCAACCCACGCAAAACTCCCTAGTGTAATACGAGAACTTGAACAGCCAAAATTTAATGAATTAATAAAGCAATGTGGACAAAATAGTATATTACACTCGTTTAATAAGACGTACTCGTTCTATTAAAGCACTCCTCGTTTCGCTCGTCGTGCTTTAAAACTCTCGTGTGACAATACTTAGTCTTATTATCATAGTGTAATAATATACTATTAAATTGTATTGCACAAAATTTATGGATAATGGTCTTCATTACTGCTTTCACAAGTGCTTCCTTTGGATTGAACGTAGCACTATCAAAAATTGTTTCCAACTCCTCTTTACCACCTTAGAATTTCGAGTTGTATTTTTTTGGGAACCTGTGTTGAACACGCTTGAATTATAGAACATACATTGTATTGTTATTAGTGTTACTGATTGTTATTATTGCTGATTACAAATCCAATCGGACAATTTATTAAACGCATGTTTAGATGAATATTGTTGTGATTGTAATTGCTATAAGCATCACGTTAATACCAACATCGATCTTATGTCTGTCGCTGTCTATTTGGGCCGAGGAAAAAACTTCCCGCCTTAACAAAACGGTGTTGTAATTCCCGCGTAACCTGCAGTCACTCACCTCATCAATATTACATAACGGCGGAAAAATTGTTTCCCGTCTGGGAAAGGATTCCATTTAAAGGATCCCACCGCCGTATAATTTAGTGTTCCGTCGTAATTTAGTGCACCCCAGGCACCGGTCGCACACACCAACCCTTACCTAATTCGTATGCCGGCATCGGTCGGAAATACTAGACAAGTCTGTGTGTGTGTATGTGTGTGTGAGCTCCTTGTGTCACGACTAAAGGGAGGGGTGGGGTGGTATTTTTATGTGCGGCCATTTTTATTCTTCGCATAGTTGACTTTTGCATCGTACGTCGCCTGAATACGAGAGCGAGCGCTTCAATATAAATATACGTCTCGCAGTGAGCTGATAACGCACGTCTCTCTTTCCATTTCTCTTCGGCGTTTCGGGCCCGGAGACGCCATCCTCGCGACTGACTGATGACCGGCTGAATTGCATGGGGCTCGCTCGAGGAAATTAATTAAATGCTGCGCTGTCGTGCCGGATGGTTCACGTCATGTAATCTCCTCTTCGCTCATCGTAAGAGACAAGTTATGAAATGTAAGGAAGAGTTTCCGCTTTAAACTCGTTTGTCGACGAAACTCATCGTTAGTGATGTTACACACAGAATATAATGTTGGACATGTTACGATATCTAAGATTTTATATGTTTCTGCGCGTGCGCACAAGGGTTCTGAAACGTTAATAACTTACCGCATCACAGAGATTTCACGCTGCGAGACAACATTACGTAGCGGAAGCTCGACATGCGCAAACTACTTTTCTCTCTGACGTCACATAACATTGCGAATGCGTTGCTGGGGTATTCAAAGGTGCACAATCTCTCTTCCTTTTGGCTTCACTTATCAGTTCTCTTGAAAACGTTACATGTTTCATCCAAGAGTTAATAATTAACGTTACACGTATCAACAGAATGTTAGTTATGGGCATATTACATAAACGATGTTTAATTGCGTCACACGCATACGAAATAAATTCCTGGAAAAGTAAAGTACACGCTCGTACAAAACCGTTACTAAGATTCCACGAAATTATTTCGCGTGCGTACTAAACTGAGTTAAGTAATTCTTTTTACTTTGTAGGTAATTTGGTACGGGGAAACCACTCGTTATATACGAAAAGTAGTTACATTTAAATTATTTAACCTTGTCGAAACATTTGTGGAACTATGTGTTATTCATTATATGATAATAATAATAATACAGTTTGTAATAAAACAGAAACAGTGCCTGATTTAACAATTTTGATTCTCAATAACGTGCTAAGAGGACAAAGCCGTCTACAATTCCTATAAATAACGACTGAGAAGTATGCATGGATATGCATACAATATGTACAAAAAATGCATTATCTCCATGTACTCTAAGCACTATTCAGAATGCACATTAAGTTCATATTTTACAAATGTAGGCACATTTTCGCTTTTTGTAGTTTCACAATACTTTACTTGTTACAATTGTAACGTTCCTAATCAATTAGAATTGCTTTAAAGCAGCATGAAGATTGATATAAACTTTGAAGTGGAGTTGGAATTTTTGCAACTTAATAAAGACACTTGCAGTTTAGTGCCGACATTTCCAAAAGAAATTGTAGTTTTCCTAAACCGAAGTTGATGTTTCAATGGAAGATGACAAGTTTCTTCTAATTTAATTTAATAATCTAATATAAATTATATAATATAATAATAATTATATTGATAATATATAATATAGGTATTTTATAACATTAAGAGAGAGCGAGAGCGAGCGGAAGATAGTGGTGACTTAATTTTTCCCTAACAGGACGAGGGAAAAATTAACTCATAGCGGTTCGGAGAAACGGACATTTTCACGGTACTACAGATCACTAACATATATGGGTCGGTAACATACAATTACATAACAGGTAACAGAGAGTTGGGGCGGTTTAATCTAACGGCGGAACGATCACAGTTACATATAATTCGGTCTGTGGTACGTTCACAATCGGACTGTGTCGGTCGGTCTAAATCTAACGGTCGGTAACGTTCACACGGTCGGTAGTACGTTCACAATCGGACGGTTACGTAACAAATAACGAATAATTCGGTCGGTTTAAATCTAACGGTCGGTAACGTTCACAATTACACGTATCGGTCGGTAGAACGGAAACGGATATCAGACGCAACGGAGAAATAGGGATAACGTACGGCTACGTACAACTTTGAAGTGGAGTTGGAATTTTTATAACGTAGTAATGACACTTGCAATTTAGTGCCGATATGTCCAAAAGAAGTTGTAGTCCCTCTTAAACCAAAGTTGATGTTTCAATGGAAGTTGACAAGTTCCTTCTAATTTAATAATTTAATATAAAATATATAATATAATAATTATTATAATAATAATAATATATAATATATGTATAGTATAATATAATACAATGTAATAAAAGTTTCATAATTAATTTAAATTTAATTTAATTTCAGTTTCTTTTAATGATTGCAATGAATGATTGATTTGATGTAAATAATCCTCTTATCCCAATTGTGTTAAAACAGGCAAATTCGCATTTTTATCCATATAAGTGGACAAATACAAAATGGATACACCAATAAACGAATGAACTTTGTTTTGAATATTATAATCAATGAATATTGTAAACATTGCGTACAATCCAGCCTCAACTTATGGTTCCTAAGATACAAAGGGAAAGTCTCTGCTGTCATTTTGGCATTCCTAAAAATGAAATTTAATTCCAGCCAAGATTCGTACAATCTCCCGCAACTCCGGCACGAACTTCCATTACGCGTAACTCCTAACTGACGTAACTCACTGCGAAACTAAACGTTCAATTTAAAAGCTCCGAACTCGAACGTAAACCGTAATAACTCGTCTCGAGTTAATCCGCCCCCGTAAATCATCCCCCCGCAAAAGGAGGATCCTCCGAACTTCACCTTACTATCTACGTGTGTATATATGCGTCTATGATATTCACGGGAATGTATGCGTATTCGAGTTTCTGCCCCCCGCGTTCCGTGTTATTCTAAACACCTTCCTGTGGGCCGAATACCGGTTATTTACATAAAGTTCGGCGAAAGTTCGCGGGAAGTTTGTTACGAATAGAATAGCAGTATTTACCTTTAAGATTAGACTAGGAATTATTCAGGAGATGGGAGAGGAGCGACAAAGCACACGCACGCGTTAGAGAGGGAGGGAGATATTTATTAATTAGCTCGGCTGAGTTTAATTTAATCCTCACCTAAGTTACCTATTCAAAGTCATTTATTGTCTACATTGACAAGTTCACTGGCTTGGGCGTTCAATATGGGAGATTTGATCCATGAACTTCTTTTGAGGAAGTTCAGGTCTAGGGAGTTGAAAATGGCACAACTTCTTTTTAGATTTCAATGAGGTTAGTATGGGGAGTACGATTGTTATTGGACGTCTGAATGAATTTACAAAGTCGCCTTATAATAACATTGTTTGCCTATTTACGCCATTTTAATTACAAGATTAATTTTAGTACCTAATTCTTCAAAACATGTTAAGTAAAATATGAAAACACAGCTTTATGAACTTTATGTCTCTGGAAAGTCTCTGGTAACTTTGCAATCGAAATATATTCCATGCATTACCTCTTATTACATAGCTTTGTCGGTGTTAGGTTAAAAATCGATAAAGTATATAGCTTCATGAATTTTACAAAGACTATATACATTCATAAAACACTTGTGAAACTAGCATATTTCAAAACTGATAATTTAAAATTTCTTTTTAGTGAGTATTAGCTTCCAAAAATTTTGAAAAAATCAAATTCATTGGTACAACACTTACACTTACAGCACAGTGTAAATTATTGACCGACACAAATTAATATACTTTCCGTAATCAACACAATTCGACACTTTCACGACTTTCCCACGAGAACGGCAACGTCGCCTCTTTACGAGATTTACGTCCTTAATATCGATGGCGGTAACGTCGTGCTCGTTGCCAACGGGG
Source organism: Cryptocephalus moraei (assembly GCA_946251905.1). NCBI lineage: Eukaryota > Metazoa > Arthropoda > Insecta > Coleoptera > Chrysomelidae > Cryptocephalus > Cryptocephalus moraei. The sequence continues at coordinate 7,682,859 of OX276463.1, forward strand.
AGCTGATAACCGGCTGTCGAATCACCGTGGCGTACCCAGAAAACTAGGGAAGGATAAAGAGTGGGAGAACTTACGTTCTTTCCCTCTCCATGATCGGAATCGTATGTTTTATACACAGCATGTATATAGCTACAGCGTTACACATTTGACACAATTTTGGGCAAAATTAATATGTTTTCTGCAATCAACACAATTCGACACTTTCACGACTTTCCGACGAGAACGGCAACGTCCCCCTGTTTACGAGCTTTACGTTTTTAACGTCGATGGCGGCAACGTCGTGCTCGGGGCCAACGCGGAGCTCATAATCGGCTGTCGAATCACCGTGGCATACCCAGAAAACTAGGGAAGAAGAGAGAGTGGGAGAACGTATGTTCTCTGCCTCTCCATGCTCGGTATCGTATGTATTATACACAGCATGTATATAGCTACAGCGTTACACCTTTGACCCAATTTTGGGCAAAATTAATATGTTTTCTGTAATCAACACAATTCGACACTTTCACGACTTACCCACGAGAACGGCAACGTCGCCTCTTTACGAGCTTTACGTCTTTAACGTTGATGACGGCAACGTCGTGCTCGGGGTCAACGTGGATCTCATAACCAGCTGTCGAATCACCGTGGCATACCCAGAAAACTAGTTAAGAAGAGAGAGTGGGAGAACGTATGTTCTCTGCCTCTCTATGCTCGGTATCGTATGTATTATACACAGCATGTATATAGCTACAGCGTTACACATTTGACACAATTTTGGGCAAAATTAATATATTTTCTGTACTCAATACAATTCGACACTTTCACGACTTTCCCACGAGAACGGCAACGTCGCCTCTTTACGAGCTTTACGTCTTTAACGTTGATGACGGCAACGTCGTGCTCGGGGCCAACGTGGAGCTGATAACCAGCTGTCGAATCACAGTGGCATACCCAGAAAACTAGGGAAGAAGAGAGAGTGGAAGAACTTACGTTCTCTCCCTCTCCATGCTAGGAATCGTATGTATTATACACAGCATGTCTATAGATACAGCGTTACACATTTGACACAATTTTGGGCAAAATTAATATGTTTTCTGTAATCAACACAATTCGACATTTCCACGACTTTCCCACGAGAACGGCAACGTCGCCTCTTTACGAGCTTTACGTCTTTAACATCTATGGCGGCAACGTCGTGCTCAGGGTCATCGCGGAGCTCATACCGGCTGTCGAATCACCGTGGCGTACCCAGAAAACTAGGGAAGAAGAGAGAGTGGAAGAACGTATGTTCTCTCCCTCTCCATGCTCGGAATCGTATGTATTATACACAGCATGTATATAGCTAGAGCGTTACACATTTGACACAATTTTGGGCAAAATTAATATGTTTTCTGTAATCAACACAATTCGACACTTTCACGACTTACCCACGAGAACGGCAACGTCGCCTCTTTACGAGCTTTACGTCTTTAACGTTGATGACGGCAACGTCGTGCTCGGGGTCAACGTGGATCTCATAACCAGCTGTCGAATCACCGTGGCATACCCAGAAAACTAGTGAAGAAGAGAGAGTGGGAGAACGTATGTTCTCTGCCTCTCTATGCTCGGTATCGTATGTATTATACACAGCATGTATATAGCTACAGCGTTACACATTTGACACAATTTTGGGCAAAATTAATATATTTTCTGTACTCAATACAATTCGACACTTTCACGACTTTCCCACGAGAACGGCAACGTCGCCTCTTTACGAGCTTTACGTCTTTAACGTTGATGACGGCAACGTCGTGCTCGGGGCCAACGTGGAGCTGATAACCAGCTGTCGAATCGCAGTGGCATACCCAGAAAACTAGGGAAGAAGAGAGAGTGGAAGAACTTACGTTCTCTCCCTCTCCATGCTAGGAATCGTATGTATTATACACAGCATGTCTATAGATACAGCGTTACACATTTGACACAATTTTGGGCAAAATTAATATGTTTTCTGTAATCAACACAATTCGACATTTCCACGACTTTCCCACGAGAACGGCAACGTCGCCTCTTTACGAGCTTTACGTCTTTAACATCTATGGCGGCAACGTCGTGCTCAGGGTCATCGCGGAGCTCATACCGGCTGTCGAATCACCGTGGCGTACCCAGAAAACTAGGGAAGAAGAGAGAGTGGAAGAACGTATGTTCTCTCCCTCTCCATGCTCGGAATCGTATGTATTATACACAGCATGTATATAGCTAGAGCGTTACACATTTGACACAATTTTGGGCAAAATTAATATGTTTTCTGTAATCAACACAATTCGACACTTCCACGACTTTTCCACGAGAACGACAACGTCGCCTCTTTACAAGCTTTACGGCTTTAACATCGATGGCGGCAACGTCGTGCTCGGGGTCAGCGTGGAACTCATAACCGGCTGTCGAATCACCGTGGCGTACCCAGAAAACTAGGGAAGAAGAGAGAGTGGAAGAACGTATGTTCTCTCCCTCTCCATGCTCGGAACCGTATGTATAATACACTGCATATATATAGCTACAGCGTTACACATTTGACACAATTTTGGGCAAAATTAATATGTTTTCTGTAATTAACACAATTAGACACTTTCGCAACCTTCCCACGAGAACGGCAACGTTGCCTCTTTACGAGCTTTACGTCTTTAACATCGATGGCGGCAACGTCGTGCTCAGAGTCAACGCGGAGCTCATACCGGCTGTCTAATCACTGTGGCATACCCCGAAAACTAGGGAAGGATAGGGAGTGGGAGAACTTACGTTCTCTCCCTCTCCATGCTCGGAATCGTATGTATTATACACAGCATGTCTATACATACAGCGTTACACATTTGACACAATTTTGGGCAAAATTAATATGTTTTCTGTAATCAACACAATTCGACACTTTCACGACTTTCCCACGAGAACGGCAACGTCGCCCTTTTACGAGCTTTACGTCTTTAACATCGATGGCGGCAACGTCGTGCTCGGGGTCAACGCGGAGCTCATACCGACTGTCGAATCACCGTGGCGTACCCAGAAAACTAGGGAAGAAGAGAGAGTGGGAGAACTTACGTTCTCTCCCTCTCCATGCTCGGAATCGTATGTATTATACACAGCATGTATATAGCTACAGCGTTACACATTTGACACAATTTTGGGCAAAATTAATATGTTTTCTGTAATTAACACAATTAGACACTTTCGCAACCTTCCCACGAGAACGGCAACTTTGCCTCTTTACGAGCTTTACGTCTTTAACATCGATGGCGGCAACGTCGTGCTCAGAGTCAACGCGGAGCTCATACCGGCTGTCTAATCACTGTGGCATACCCCGAAAACTAGGGAAGGATAGGGAGTGGGAGAACTTACGTTCTCTCCCTCTCCATGCTCGGAATCGTATGTATTATACACAGCATGTCTATACATACAGCGTTACACATTTGACACAATTTTGGGCAAAATTAATATGTTTTCTGTAATCAACACAATTCGACACTTTCACGACTTTCCCACGAGAACGGCAACGTCGCCCTTTTACGAGCTTTACGTCTTTAACATCGATGGCGGCAACGTCGTGCTCGGGGTCAACGCGGAGCTCATACCGACTGTCTAATCACCGTGGCGTACCCAGAAAACTAGGGAAGAAGAGAGAGTGGGAGAACTTACGTTCTCTCCCTCTCCATGCTCGGAATCGTATGTATTATACACAGCATGTATATAGCTACAGCGTTACACATTTGAAACAATTTTGGGCAAAATTAATATGTTTTCTGTAATTAACACAATTAGACACTTTCGCAACCTTCCCACGAGAACGGCAACGTTGCCTCTTTACGAGCTTTACGTCTTTAACATCGATGGCGTCAACGTAGTACTCGGGGTCAACGCGGAGCTCATAACCGGCTGTCGAATCACCGTGGCGTACCCAGAAAACTAGGGAAGAAGAGAGAGTGGGAGAACGTATGTTCTCTGTCTCTCCAAGCTCGGAATCTTATGTACTATACACAGCATGTATATAGCTACAGCGTTACACCTTTGACACAATTTTGGGCAAAATTAATATGTTTTCTGTAATCAACACAATTCGACACTTTCACGACTTTCCCACGAGAACGGCAACGTCGCCCTTTTACGAGCTTTACGTCTTTAACATCGATGGCGGCAACGTCGTGCTCGGGGTCAACGCGGAGCTCATACCGACTGTCTAATCACCGTGGCGTACCCAGAAAACTAGGGAAGAAGAGAGAGTGGGAGAACTTACGTTCTCTCCCTCTCCATGCTCGGAATCGTATGTATTATACACAGCATGTATATAGCTACAGCGTTACACATTTGACACAATTTTGGGCAAAATTAATATGTTTTCTGTAATTAACACAATTAGACACTTTCGCAACCTTCCCACGAGAACGGCAACGTTGCCTCTTTACGAGCTTTACGTCTTTAACATCGATGGCGTCAACGTAGTACTCGGGGTCAACGCGGAGCTCATAACCGGCTGTCGAATCACCGTGGCGTACCCAGAAAACTAGGGAAGAAGAGAGAGTGGGAGAACGTATGTTCTCTGCCTCTCTATGCTCGGTATCGTATGTACTATACACAGCATGTATATAGCTACAGCGTTACACCTTTGACACAATTTTGGGCAAAATTAATATGTTTTCTGTTATCAACACAATTCGACACTTCCACGACTTTCCCACGAGAACGGCAACGTCGCCTCTTCACGAGCTTTACGTCCTTAACATCGATGGCGGCAACGTCGTGCTCGGGGCCAACGCGGAGGCCATAACCGGCTGTCGAATCACCGTGGCATACCCAGAAAACTAGGGAAGGAGAGAGAGTGGGAGAACGTGTAATCTCTCCCCTTCATGTTCGGAATTGTATGGAGTATGTATACAATACTATATATACCTACAGCGTTACATATTTTCGTGACGCTCGCGCTCGCTCAAGTATTTTACTCTTGAGAAAACATAATATATAACGCTAGTATAGAAGCATCGCTTTAACAGTGTGTAAATTGGTAAATGAAAACCCAGCTCCATTTAATTGTTTAATGTATTTATGTCGGTTGTTCAACAATACATTTATTAATTATGAACAACGGAATCAGTTTTTTTTCTGGTGCTTGCTACCTACTCTCTGTATTTTCTGAACGTGTTGTCGCTTTGGTAATTATTTTTATCGACGGTTAAATACCTCCATACAATTTCGAGAGGGGAAAACCAACAATTTTCATTAACACGGGCAAATGGATTAATAAATATTATCATCGCTTCCTATACCCGCTGTTGTGACCTCCCATTAGATAATTACCGCGGGAAATGGGGGATAAATACTTTGTAATTATTCCACATTAAAATTTATAAATTTGTTTGGATAGAATTTCGAAAACGTTTTAGAACATAATAACGAAAAACAGTACGTGGGCAGTTTACAGTTTACCTGAGGGAAGATTTAGCCAAAAGTGTTATTAGACTTGATTATACACATTAAGTCATAAAATAAATATTTAAAATTTAAAGACAATTTTGAGGCTGAATTCAAGATTTCCAAAAATCGAAAAACGACAATATTAAAGTGCCCTTTAGGTACGATATAGACAAAATTTTCATTACACTTTATTATACATTTTCGATAATAGAATGATTAGAAACATATTTGAGAAAATTCTCATAAGTTCCCAAGTTCCCTTAGAGAAAATTTACCGACAAAATGATCCTGAGTTTTCAGTGCTATAAAAATGTTTGCAACTATCAGTTAAGATGGCTAAGATTTTCCAAAAATAAATTGTGAAATATGGGGAAGATTTACCACCTGCTCAGTTGAGATACTACAAATAACGTAAGGGTGTATTACTTTGGTCTATAACGATATTGAAAATGTTAGATGGTTGTAAAATTTAATATATTTGTACTATGAGATCTGGAGAGTTCCAAATCTGGGCATCGTAAAACCTGTTGAAATTCCTCAAGAGTATATTGAAGAAACTTAAAAATGATCATGAAAATGACTAATTTATTAACACAAGATTCAACCATCTGCATCAATTAGAAGTGAATTTCAAATTTTCACAGCCAAAATTATCCCTGTCCGGACATCAAAATTAACTCGATTTTTTTAAAAGTAAAAGAGCAATTTTCGGTAAGTGTTCCCCGAGAAACATCTGCGAGCCGCCCGTACCGTTAATTAGTATATTTCATCCCAAAATAATTACGGACTTCACAGAAGGATGGTGTCGCCGTGAACGTCTGAACGTCCCCCCCTGGAGACTTTCTCTCGAATCTCTATTGGGCCGAAATTTGACATTTACATAATAATGGCGGAGTTTAAATTACCGCGACGTTTCGCGGTTTACGTTATTCGCGTGGTTTATTGTTATAGCGGGGCTTCCATTATCCCCGGCGAATTTCTTCAATTAATGGGATTCATGTTCCGCGCATAATTGTTTTAGTTATAAGCCGCGGCTGGATCCGGCTTACCGCCTTCGCGGACGCCCATGGAACATATTGTAACGTTTGTTATTTTATTACTTTAATTCGTCACTTGTAAAGCCGTCTAGCCAATAGAATATCTCGGGGTCGGGTAGAAAGAAACTCAATATATGATTACAGCGGTTTAATTAGGTACGTCCAATAAAGAGCACCGACATGTCGATCATATACAAACGCAACGTAAATTCAACAAATCCGTTCGGTCAACCGAGATTGTACGTAACTAGATTGCGACAATACTACTTAACTTCGACTTAATCAATCCTAAAAATAAAGCATAGGTGTCCGGAATTTACCAATTTACCTAATTCAATTTTTCCGATTACCAACACAAATTACGGAGATTAGTACTGATTGTTCAACCTTAGTGTACGAAACGTACCAATTAACACACTGTCTATCTTTATCTCGGACCGACACTAGAATTCACCACACAGATTTATCGTTGACTATTTTATACTATTGGGCCCCTCAAATTTTGGGGTTCACTAGCCGAAAGTTCATCAAAGGAAATCACCTCCGCACGCTTTCAAACTCTCTGACCGACTCCTCTTCCGAGACGTTACCCTTCCAGAATTTCCGTTTCCAACTTGACCGGAAGTAACGTATCACCAATCGCTGAGTCTCAACTCTCCTTCTTTCTAGATTTTGAACCTATCCGGGCTTACGAAACGTACCAATTAACACACTTTCTATCTTTATCTCGGACCGACACTCGAATCCACAACACAGATTTATCGTTGACTATTTTAGACCATTGGGCCCCTCAAATTTTGGGGTTCACTAGCCGAAAGTTCATCAAAGGAAATCACCTACGCACGCTTTCAAACTCTCTGACCGACTCCTCTTCCGAGACGTTACCCTTCCAAAATTTCCCATTCCAACTTGACCGGAAGTAACGTATCACCAATCGCTGAGTCTCAACTCTCCTTCTTTCTAGATTTTGAACCTATCCGGGCTTACGAAACGTACCAATTAACACACTGTCTATCTTTATCTCGGACCGATACTCGAATCTACCACACAGATTTATCGTTGACAAATTTAGACCATTGGGCCCCTCAAATTTTGGGGTTCACTAGCCGAAAGTTCATCAAACGAAATCACCTCCGCTCGCTTTCAAACTGTCTGACCGACTCCTCTTCCGAGACGTTACCCTTCCAGAATTTCCCTTTCCAACTTGCCCGGTAGTAACGTATCACCAATCGCTGAGTCTCAACTCTCCTTCTTTCTAGATTTTGAACCTATCCGGGCTTACGAAACGTACCAATTAACACACTGTCTATCTTTATCTCGGACCGACACTCGAATTCACCACACAGATTTATCGTTGACTATTTTAGAACATGGGGCCCCTCAAATTTTGGGGTTCACTAGACAAAATCTTGTCAAAAGGAATCACCTCTGCACGCTTTCAAAGTCTCTGAACGACCCCCCTTCCGAGACGTTACCCTTCCAGAATTTCCCTTACCACCATCACCGGAAGTGACGTATCACCAATCCCCGAATCTCAACTCTCCTTCTTTCTAGATCTTGAACCTATCCGGGCTTTCTAAACTCCCCACTTGGGAACTATCAATCTCCCACCATATGATGACGTCAGTCACGTACGCATTGCTTCTTCGTCCTCTTTAAAAATTCCAAACCGGACGTCGGCCATAAATGATCTCCGCGCCAAAGTGAGATAGATTTTCGCTTTGTGCAATTTATATTCGGATTGATAATGACTAAACTAACCGAAGAATCGCGTTCAAATTTACACAACTTATGCTTACATGGTACCACATTAATCTCTCAAAATCTCAGACGTCCAACTATTGTAGTTTTTGCCAGAGTGCGGTGGCGACACTATGTCGTTAGTATTCCAATAAAAGTGACCAAGCTAATTGGGATAGAGAGTATGACGTAGCGCTGCTATTCTGATTTAGTTAGAATAGCAAACGAGGACTCAATTCATTGGCTGATTTATGATATGTATAAAATCGTAACGTAACAATATATCAATCTTTAGCACGTTGCATGAGACTGATTATTTCATAAAATGTTTTCGTTATGATGGGTTTCCTATGAAATCTGAAAATATGCCAAGAAGAGTATCACGTGAGAATTACCGTTTGTCTTTATATTTGCACGTATGTGCTTCATTTAATATCCTTACCTACAATCCTTGAATTTAGGTTTCTGTTCATTCCCAGTGGCGGAGTTGGTTAACATTGGAACTTCCCCTTTCGGGAGTCGTAAAATCCGGGAAGTAGCGATAAAAATCTCCAAACAAAGTTCCCTTTAAAAAAATGTAATATATTGTAATTTTTTCCTCCAAAACACCCCTCCGCTACGACATCTCCACGTTACCTTCCCTTAATACCGAAAGTTTCAGTAAGGTTCTCGCTCGGCTCACTCTAACTTGTTGAGATTTCTCGGTATTCTTTCATAACTGGTTTTTATTACTTTTTTTATGTATCGACAAAATTGAATTTCCGAGTTTTTTCTTTTTCTCTCCTCCCGTTGTTAGCTAGGAAGCGCGCGGTCAACGTAAAAGTTTGATGAGAAGAGAATTTCCACGGTCGTATCACGCCCAATATCGACGACGAAGGGGAAAGTAATAAAACTGAAGTAAGGAAGACAGAAAAATAGCTGTCAGGTGGGCGGACGTCATACGACCGAATTCGTATAACTAAGTCCAAGTTTCGCGAAAATGACGCCAACATGTCAGTTTCTGGTTAAGTTAATAAGTTTCGCAGGTAAAACACTTGAGATCTTTCAAAACTTTCCCAGAGGTTTCAACAAATTGAAGTACGACTGTGTATTGATTAAGTGAAAGTTTATAAAAAATATCTGGTGAGCTTTAGTTTTATTGCAAGTTTGCTTAAAGACGTGCAACTTCTTGATTTTCCAAAGAAATTCACATGGAGACCTATCTACCAGAAATTTGCTTTAGATGGACGTAAGAGTAACCACAAGGTTTTTACTTAAGTACCTCGGGAATAATGTCTAGAAAAAGACAATTTTCTGACAAATCTGAAAAGACAAATCCACAATTTAAAAAAAGAGGAAAAAACGCGTTTTTTCCGACTCGTTTCGCTTCTATCTTTTTAATTATTCAATTTAGAAGAAAGTTGAAGAGAGAAAAAAGTTGCAGAATCGCTTTTTACATAATATAGCATAGGTTAGAAATTCAAAAATTTATTAGCGGTTATTAGCATTATTAATTTTTCAGGTAAGATTTTCAGTGGCGGTATAGCATCATCTTCGAAAAGGCAAACGTAGTTGCCTTCTAATGGTTAGTATTTTTACAGTTTACAGTTATATTTTAGTACTTTAAAGTTATGTTATGTTGTGCACAATTTTTATAACCGATCCGCCGGTCTCCGATCAGTACACAACCGAACAAAGTATGAGGGCGATACGTCGCGGAAGCACGGACATTGTCTTCGCTCGTTCCGGAGTTAAAGTGCCATAAAAGTAAACGTACGGCCGAGGAACGGGCTATCCGCCTCCTGAAAGCTAACTCGTTTTAAGACAATCAAACGGACCCTCGACGGCTTATTTATCCGCGCTCCAGGAACAACTCCGGCGGAAGTTTACGCCCGTAATTGAGCTCAGGAGAATTTTTATTTCGCCCGCGCTAATCCGAACTTTAAAAACTTTCTGAATTTCATTTCTCGTAGTAAATCTACCTACATTTTTCAGCTCCCACGCGAGATTGGCTTCTCGGATAAGAGCGGCGAAGTAGGTGAGTCAGACGAGAGAGACAGAGAGAGGGAGAAAGAGGGAAATAAAAGTTTCGTGTAACGAAACAGCTGAAAAATGAAGTGGGATTAAGAACGGATCGAAATGAGTTTTGCTCGAGTGTGCAGGTTTCATCGGCGGGGGAGATAAAATGAGAGGATCTCGAGATTTACGGGCTGCTTTTCTGGGATATGACGTTATTATGCCGGCTTGAGGGATGGTAAACATCGTAAAAGCGACTAATGCTTAAAAAATTGCATATGCTCGGAAGTACACCGCCGACTTTGTGCATAACACTGCCATTTGAGGAGCGGATGTGGTGCATCCGTCCTTCAGTTGGGCTGGAGCTAGAAAGACAAAGTAAGCATACACTTCGCACAGAGGCTCCTTCACTAACTTCACAAAGGTCATTTGTGCAGTTGATGTCCATAGTCACACATTTGTTGTCATTTTTAAAATGTCATAAAAGAGTTACTGCCAGTCGGGTCTCTTTGAAACTCAAAGTGTCAAGGTGTCAAATAATGGCATAGCTCACTTGAGTCTAAAATGACCGCAGGAGTACACCACGGCAGGGCGCCTAGACCTGATTGTGCGTGTTGAGCTTCATAGTCATACATTTCGTGTCATTTTCAAAATGTCATAAAAGAGTTACTGCAAGTCGAATTTTTTTAAAACACCTACTAGTTGTTAACTGAAGCAAACTTTAGGATATCACTGTCACAACTCATTACTTACCAAATTTATTGAAATGAGGCACGCCTTCCACCCCCGAATGATCTGTAACTCTTTTCCAAAAAACCTAAAAAATACTGCAACCTCAATGTACTTGAAACTCCACAATTATTGATTTTGACATTGTCACGCTTCGGAGAATGATGGGTCCTGAACGGTGCTCGGTTTGGTGGTGATTGATGAGACGCTAAGGTAGATTAAACAGGAAAAACAAATTAATGACATTTATTGCAACTACTAGAAAATTATTTACAGGTAGTGGTGAGTATCTCATTACTGATAAGAATAGTCTCCGAAGAAAAACACTAAGTCTTCGCCAACGAGTTGGCGAAGACTTAGTGTTTTTCTTCGGAGACTTAAGAACATGGCCAACTTCGAGAGCTTGGACAACCTTCTGTCATTGATAAGAATAGGTAGATGAACGAAATGTGAAGTTGCCTCTGTTGAGAGTGGACTGTATGTAATCTCTCTCGTAACTCGTGGGTGACTGCGGAGATGAATCTTGTCTCCAGGTTGTAAGGCTGGAGACTGTTGTAGTAGTTGGAGATCACGGCTTGTCGTAGATCTCCAGAGTGGACCTGAAGGCGTCTCTTGGAGGTCCTGAGTTTGAAGTTCTCGAAGTTCTGGAGAGAGGGCGTGACGTACTTCTCCGGGTTGGATCTGAGGGAGTAACGTGCGGATCCGGGGTTGAAGATCTCGAAGTTAGACGTTCTCTTAGCTTGAAGATCTCGTAGAACTCTCAGGGCGTAACGTGAGAGTAGTCGTGTAGGGTGAGGTTAGGTCTCCCGACTGCAGTCTCACAGTCGGTTTTAAGATGAAGGGTGACTTTTAAGTCAAGAGCAATATTGATTAATTAACAAGTCGTTTTTGAGCATACAAAGTATACTGATTTATTGTCCCAAATTTCAGAGCTTTTATACATCTTATTTTACATTCTCTAAATGAGATCATTTGTTTTGTTACCTTACACCAAACTGACCTTCTCGAGAAGCGCTCGTTATCACGTTACCTAGACGTCGTGTTATGCTTAGTCAGCTGAGTATTGGGATTTGAACTTGACCGGCTCACGTTCGGTCGCAATTGTTTCCTTTTGTAATGTGAAACGATCACTAGTGTTATTGATTCGTGTGCGAACGTTAAAACAAGCCAATAATATTTTACATAACTATCCTCGCTCTTATTCATGACTTGTTTTCCGTTTGTAAGACAACGCGTGTTAATTTCACTGATTAAATTATGTAAAAAGTTCCCTAAAATTCGTTTACAATAAATTATGATTCTTCACCTAAAATTCCCTTACATAATGTTGACACTAGCGGCAACAGTAGATGTATCGAATTTATACCACATGCATAGAATCATTCAAAAGTTGATCTTGAAGAAAAAATAAATATGTTTCTACATGTTTCGTACCCATACTGTTCATCTTCAGCCTAACGTTGCCTTTAAGAAAAATACTGTCAATAATGCTTATATTACATTTACTCCATCCCACTAACGTCTTAGCTGTAGTTATCACATAAACCATCAGAGTACAACAATATTAACAATGTGACATTACGATGAAAAACACTGAAAACGCTGAAAATTATTTTTGATGGTATTTAAAGAAATCATAAGAAATGTTGGAGCAAGCTAATTTTTTTATCTGAAAAATATTTTTCTGAAATTAGTTTGCTGTAGAAGGTACGTGAATTTTCTTCTTTAATGGATCACACTGAGTATTATTGTGTTTTCAAATTCTGTCGTTTTGTCTTTTATACCCTGTCATTTCCCAAAAGTCGTAAGTAAAGGTATTCCTGCTCCGATTCTTTTTAAACTCCAATTTTAAAATCCAAACTTCCAATTGTTAGCTGAAGTACATAATAATTTTGAAGTTTAACGCCCTGAGGCAGAAAACGTTACCCAATATTAATATATATATATTTTTTTATTTCCACTAAGTACCTCAAATATCTAAACACTTTCCCCAGATTTCCACTAACTTTATTATCTTCTTCTGAAGTGGCATTCCCATTCATCTAAATTAGTCACCTTCTTCGAACAGCTCTCTAGTCTTACACAGTAAGCGTTCGTCGGCAATCGAGAACCTTCCGGCGTTTCCACGTCCGAGGAAATTTTCCTTTCCGGAAAACAAGCGAAAACTACACGAGTCTCGCCACGTCCGCCGATGGAATCGTCGCGATATCCAATTTCCGTATGCAAAAATGGAGAAAAAGTGGAAATTGAGACGGGTCATACACTGAGGTGACAGCAGACGGTTTCCTTCCCCTTTCACTCCCTATTCCACAGACGAGTGTGTTTACGAGCGCAGCAATCCAAGAGGAAATACGTTTAAAATATCCTGGAAAGTTGTCTTACAAAAATTGGTCGGTTTTAACCATTTCAAAAATTAAGTTGTGAAAGGTAATGGAGAAGAAAATCTATATATAAATATGAAATAAAATTTTGTTGTGAATTATGGTTTATTAAGAAGTGCCAGAGTGTTCCTCATCAATGAGACTTAATTAGGCAGTACTTCAATTAGCTTCATGAGTTGTGTAACGAGGATATCTATGGTGCACCCTGAATCAAGTTGCAAGGTTAATACTTCGTCATGTCATTTGTAACGTTACAACGAAAAACTTCGTGACCATTCACATCTGGATGGTCACTACAGGGGTCCGGCCCATGGGGCTTGTAATATCCTATACCGAGATTCACACCACATTCCGGTCATTTTCCACAATCTATCTGGATATGACATCATCAATGCTGCAAGTACATCAATCAAAGGTAGAATTATTCTACTCCCTCTGAATAAAGAAAGGTACAAATCGTTCACTGATGCTGGTACGAAAATTAATTTCCTGTTCTTGGACTTATTCAGATTCATGTCTAACAGGTTAGGTAAATTATCTGCCTATTTGGAAAGTTTGGAAAGTGGAATCCTGACTTAAGGTAGTAAGATCTGGACAATAACCAAGAAAGACGAAAATAGGTGGCAAAGTCAAAAAATGGAATTTATAAGAAGGGTTGAAGTTTGCACAAGGAATAATAGTTTACCAAGAGGATTGAAACATCTGTAGCCTAAATGAAAGATATACAGAAAATAGGAGAAAATGGAAAGAACATGATAACAAAATGCAACAGGAACGATTCTAAAGAAGGTACTGAGCTACCCAAGAAAAAAGTAGGTGTCATAAGAGGCGAAAGTCTAACACCTGATACAAAGAAGAAGAAGAAGGAGAAGAAGTATTCAAATGAAGGATTAAGATTTGGAGAAGAAGGAAAATGGGATCGAAGGGCAAAAAAAAAAGAGTTTTCCACTTTTCTTCGCCCGCATCCTCCCCACCCCCTCCCCCTCCTCCTCCTCCCGTAACATTCCTAGTAAACAACCCCGTCTGGTACAATGTAATCCAATTAAAAGTTCCGTTGACGAATCAGGAAAAAAGGTCAGCGCCGCCCGGGATTGCCTCGTATAACAAACGCCCACGTTAACTTCTCCCAACACAAAAAGAGCGCCTCCTAGACGTCCCACTTTTTATCTCTCTCTCTCTCTCTCTCCTTCTGTTTTATAACGAACTCTTCCAAAGAAGTTCTCATCGCCTCGCCGAGAGAGGATACGCGGCACTGAGTATATATATCCGGAGGTGAAAGTTTCCGAGACTTCCCTGAAAATCCCGTCCGGATACGCGGGGACATTCCCGTCCCGCGGAGTTCCGAGGGAGTTTTCGGGAATTTCGAATGACTTCGCGCGGAGGGGAGTTCATTACTTATACCGTAACTCCGGGGCGCCGACTTTCCGAAGGCCGGCTTCCTTTCTTTCTTTCGAGGAGAAAAATTGTTAATAGGAACCGGATTTATGTCTCGAGCTCGTCCCGAGTGTAAGTTTGGTTCGGGAGAAGGGGGACAGGGGATGATTAAAAGACTTTAAATCAAGTTAGGGAGTGGAAATAATGGAAGTTGTCTTTGAAGTGGTTTGGAACTTCCCATCTTCTCAACTTTATGACTGGAAACTACTGTCAGGACTCGGTCGTTTTAGATCATATTTATGTTAATAAGTAGTTCCGTGTTAAGTAGCGTTTCAATTAAAGGTGCAACACCCTGCAGGGATATTACTTGGTTATTATCTATAGATTTTGTTATTATCATAACACCCTGCAGAGGTTACTGTGATTTTAATTGTTTATTATCCGTTGACGCTAACGTCAACATTATTTTAAGTTAAGAAATTATAATAATCACTGACGCAGCTTAGGTAACAAGGTTTTTGGGATATCTAATACTACAATTCTAATATCAATAAGTCAAGTTCAAATCACAATAATTAACCTAGTCAGCATAACAAAGGCGTTTACGGAACGTGATAAGAAGCGCGCTCCAGATAAGGTGTTTCTGCAAATCTAGGTCATTGTAAGAAAACAAATATTATCTCATTTAACCAGTGTAAAATAAGATGTATAAAAGCTCTGAAATTTTGGACAATAAATCAGTATACTCTAGTATGCTCAAAACGACAGTGTGTTGTGGTCTTGATTTTCGTCACCCTAACCTACAAGCTCTCACGTTACGCCCTGAGAGTTCTACGAGATCTTCAAGATACTACAACCTTTAACTCCAAGAACTTCAGAACTCCAGACCTGCACGTTACGCCCTCAGGTCCACACCGGAGGGCACAATACGCCCTCTCTTCAAACGATTAGGACTTCAACCCCGAATCTGCACGATACGCCCTCAGATCCAAACCCGGAGAAGACGTCACGCCCTCTCTCCATACAACGAGAACTTCAACTTCAAGATCTTCAAGAGATCACGTTACGCCCTGATCTCCAACTAGTACTACAGTCTCCAGCCCTACAACCTGGAGACAAGATTCATCTCCGCAGCCACCCACGAGCTACGAGAGATTCTACATACAGTCCATTCTCTAAAGAGGCCACTTCACACTTCGTTCATTACTTATAGATTCTATTATTATTGTAACATCCTGTAGGCAGTTATGGGATTATAACTGGGTTTTAATGATTTATTGTATTATCGTGTAACATTTAGGGAGAGGACCCTGTATGTGAAAAATTACTTAGCGAAGTATGGTAAAATGTAAGTCTTTATTTCATTATAAACAGACGTTTTCGTCGCTGCCAGAGAGACTGGTGTGAAATTGGACATCGGACGTGACATTTTAATAAAAGTAGAATGCAACTAGGTAAATTGCGCTGACATCGGAAAAACGACTTTTCAGTCGTACTCTGGGCTACGAACTTGAATTCTGCTGAGTCAGTTAAAGGGGCGTGTATTGATTAAGTCGCGGACACGCGAAAAATCTGGAGTTTGAGAAATAATTAATCAGAAAAAGGCGGGACTTATGAAGCGTAAGTGATAGCCATAGGTCAAGTGGGTAAGACGTGGCCAATTAGAAAATTTGAGGAATAATTTAGTATGGAACTTAGGGTTGTGGAGAGGGAAAAGTGAGGCTTCCACTAGAGAAGAAATTGTGGAGAACAGAGCCGGTTGGAGTCCGGGACTCCGAACGGTAGAGTTTTTCGAGTCGGGAGTGTTTCCTTAGTGTTCAATTATTTGAGGAAGATTTGAAACAAAAATTTCAAAAGGGTGTTAAAATATAAGTAAGCGGTTATCGCATGAACTAGAATAAATTGTTTTGACTGAGAAAAAAGAAAATTTTTCGACCCATTTTTTTGGACTTTTTTTAAGTTAAGTAACGTTAAGTTAAGGTTCAAGAAAGAGGTGAATCAATTCTTATAATCCAAGTTCATGCTAAAATTACATGTGTTTGGGGTAACTTCTCAAGTGTTCAGCTACATTGGTGAAGCGGTTTTTGTTAAATCCTGTCAACCAAGGTCGAAAAATGTTGTTTGGAGATAAACGCATATATTTTTTTTTCGAAAATTACATAAAAACTTATAAAAAAGTATCTTACGTCAGTCAGCGATGCCTGCTCCATACATTATGCATCCTTGTTCTTAAAGTACACAATTTTTAAAGGGGCATTGTACATGAAAATGACATTTTTGAAAAATCGATTTTCGTCAAAATTGAGAACCAGACTACCCCCAGAACTTTTAGACTGAGAAAATTTAAATAGTAAATAGTCTACAACCATACTACATATTTGTTTTTGGAAAGGGATACTAAACTAGGACGTAACCCCACACCACCAATCTGGTAGTTTCTCGGCAACTTTCGTCACCCCCACCCGTCAGCGACCCTTCGAATTACCCTTAGCAGCTTGCCGTTTTAAGAATCGTCCCTTTCACGGTGTCTTTGACCCGGCCGCCCATAAATCCCGAGGTGGATTAAGGTGACGGTCGACATGACGGTTCGCATACGGCCTACCTCTCCCTCCCCTTTCAACCCCTGGAGCGGGGGTGGGCATAAAAGGGCAGTTTATTAAAACGGCGTACAAGATTGTCGGAATATATCGTAACCGGGGATTACGGCGGAAAGGAGCTCTCCTGTCGACGTGTATTGCGGTCGTGTGCGGATTTACATGGGGATTATACGTTGGGATTTTGATCCTTGATACTTTTTGAAAAGGACGATTTTTAAAGGCAGTGACGAGGGCGATTATTAAGAAATTTGTTAAATTGTGGAAAATGTACGGAATTGATTTAATTTCTGAAATGTTAATGGAATTTTTAAGTTTCACTCAACATGGCCAACGTCGAGAGCCTGGACAACCTTCTGTCAAATAATATCTCATTTAACCAATGTAACTTGAAGATGTATAAAAGCTAGTGAATTTTTGGTAATAAACCAGTATACCTAGTATGCTCAAAACGACAGTGTGTTGTGGTCTTGATTGACGTCACCCCAACCTACAAGCTCTCACGTTACGCCCTGAGAGCTCTACGAGATCTTCAAGATACGACCTCTTCTAACTCCAAGATCTTCAACCCCGGAGAGCACGTCACACCCTCTCTCCAGACTTCGAGAACTTCAACTTTAAGAGATCACGTCACGCCCTGATCTCCAATCTACTACAACAATCTTCAGCCTTACAACCTGGAGACAAGATTCATCTCCGCAGTCACCCACGAGCTACGAGAGAGATCCTACACAGTCCACTCTCTGCACACTTTCGTTCAGAGTGTGAGGACCAGATTGGGATGAAAATGGACAATTCTAAGGAAATTTTGTCTTTTGAATATGAAATCTCTTCATATGTTTTTAAGGCATTGTTCGAAAAAAAAAAAACAAAAATGGCAAAAATAAAAAGCACCAGACAAGTCCCAGGTCCACATTACTGAAGAGGAGCTAAATTGAAACACGAGGCGAGCACTTTGTGCCTGGCTATGACGAAATTTACAAATTTCAGAAACTTTTTCTTCAAATTTCACAAAAATCAAGGTTGGTCGGTTTTGTTAACTTTTGTGAAATTTTTCAAAATTCCGAAAACTTCAAAATTTTGTCAAATTTTGTTGTTGGTTTGTCAACTAGAGTTACAAAGTAAACAGCATCGAAAAAATGTAATTTTGCGTCTTGTATAGTCTTTACAATACTAGTCCGGAAAAGTCAATTTTCCTGCTCGTCAATCGGCAGGAAAATGTTGTGTCCAAGACACTTTCCGGAAAAAATAATTACACGACGTTAATTATCTTAAAAAACACGTGTAGAAACAGATTAGCCCATTTGAACCTGAAAACCGACCTGACTTCCCACCGCAACTCCCTGAAAAATCGAATTCCTTCAGAATTCGCCTGAAAACCCGTCAAATTTCAGCTCGCGCCGAGAGACGTATCGACGTATCGCGGCTCGCCTCGAGAGACGTCCCGGGGAACGCCCGTCCCGAGAACGGGAGACGGGATCGCGATATCCCGACGCCGAGGACTTTATCTCCGGCCCCGGAATAAGTTCCCTGAAAATTTAAACGTAAACACATGGCGCGAGACGCGTAGGAAGAAGAACCGGAGAGTAAGAGATAGGGCGCGAGCAACAATTTATGCCCGTAACGAAATTTAAATTTCAGCAATGAAACGAATAACGCTGATAGTGTCTTTGGGGGATGAGTTATGCCGGGGGTGGGTCGAGACGCGAGAAGGGGGCGCTTAACGTCTGTGCACTTTTCGTGTTTTTTTTTTCATACGGATGCGGAGATTTACGCCGCCAGATGGAGAGAGATCTCGCGAAATATACGATGTGACGTTATTAAATTTAATTAGCGGAGAGCGTACGAATTGCCCGGCCAGATGGTGCCAGGTGAGTTATTTCGGAGGACGCCACATTTAAGGCGCTATAAGCATATTTTCGGCCTGATAAGTTCTACCGAAATCGATGAAACAGTTACAGATGAGACCAACCCAACAGGTAATAGTAGGGGAGCCCAAGAGGGGATTTTTGGATTTACTCGAGCGCGTCAGATTAATATAAGGGAGGATCCCTTATATATTGATAAGTACCTCCAGTCAGTATGAGTCCTTATTATGGGGGTTTGCAAAGGGGAACCCGTCAGATTAGTAAAAAAAAATCGATCATCTGAAATACTCGAGCGCGTCAGATTAAGATAAGGGGGCTTAAGGGGTGAAGGCCTACTAACGTGTTGTAAGTGTCTATTTTTTTTTCTAAAGTTATCATCCTTATTTGCAAAGAAAGCAATAATAATTTATAAAAATTTTTTTTTATGTTATGAATATATGGCGGAAGCTACAATGTGGTGAAATTTTATTTTATGTACTTCAAAAATGATCCCATTTCAGTATACCGAACATTTTACTTATCTTAACGAGGCGTGCCGCTTCTTTCGTAAATATCATTACGAAATCCAAATTGAACATAGAACTCCATGACGTTCGAAGTTGCTCTCCACAACTTCTAAATTCAACACGTCGCGCCAGACTTCCGCTTGTCTCTGCGAGTAATTCCGATGTTTTTAAGTGAAATCCCCTTTTTTCCCTCCCCCGAACTTCACTGCCGCAATTTGTCTTTCAACTAAACCTCAAAACCGTCTCGCCTCCATTGTAGGTGGCGTCGCACCTACCGAAGTTGGCGAGTATTAATAACGACAAAGATTTCGCAAAAGTTTTCTTTCCGCCTCGTACTCTCGAGCCATTGTGTGTAAAACTTTTAACTAAATTATGAACTTCTCCCTTATTTAGAACAATAGAAAAGATTTGCTTCAGCCCGACCGACCGGTCGGTCGGTCTTCCCTCGCTCTTCCCAGTTTCCTTTCCGGAGTACGTCCCTAATGATAACGACTATGCGAGTCGAGTTTAAATGATTTTATGTACATAAAAGGGGATCTCGTTAACTTTTATTGAATTTTTCAACAGAGTTCGTGGATAGTAGTGCTCGGTCCCGGAGGACAATCGTCCTTTTGTGTAGTGTTCGGTAACGAGCCGTCCGTCGGTGGAAATTCGCTAGACAAAGTGAATACAAAAGTAGATTTTTTGGTTGGGTAAATGTTTGATAGGAAATGAACGTGAGATGTAACGTCGATGGCAGGTTTAACCCACGCACCGGGTTATGAACTTCGGGATTAAACCGTCAAAACAATTGCTGTTTATTAATTTTTTGTTCTTATAGAGGTGATCCCTTATAGACGGGCATCTCAAGCGTGATTTTAATAGTAGTAGGGTAGGGCAGGTTTCAGCTTTATCAGACACACGTGACCAAGGCCGTGGAGGCTGCTGAGCGTAGGATGGGGGCGCTCTCCCGGCTTATGCCGAATATTGGCGGGCCCACATCAGGGAAGAGGGTAGTTATAGCACAGGTGGTCTTCTCAACTATCCTGTACGCGGCGCCTCTGCCGGGTGCTCGAGGTTCAGAAGTACAGAACTAAAATGGAAAATGCGCAGCGAAGGGCCCTGCTCCGAGCGGTCTGCGCGTACAAGGCTACCTCAACGGCGGCGCTCCAGGTGTTGGGGGGCATCCCTCCCATCGACATTCTGGCCAAGGAGAGGCGCTTCCTCTTCAACGTGGGGGGAAGCAGGCTCCCTGGAGTTAGGAGACAGGCGAGGAAGCGCACCATTAGGCTGTGGCAGAGGAGATGGGAGGAGGACACCAGGACAGCTGCCTGGACGCGCAGGCTGATTCCCGAGTTGGAGCCGTGGCTGCGATGCGGCCACAGGTTCTGTAACCACTGGCTAGCGCAGTACCTCTCGGGGCATGGGTCCTTCGGCGCCTACACCTGTAGAATAGGGAAGACGGAGGATGATAGGTGTGAGTGCGGGGACGTTGACACGCGCCGGAACACGCCGTCTTCCAATGCCCGCTATGGAAAGGGTATACTGTCCATCTGAGAACTCTTATGGGCCGGGAGTGGAACCCCACAGAGCTGATGTCCCGCATGATTAACAGCAAACAGGTATGGGACCTGGGGGCGGAAGCGATAAGCAAAATAATGAGGGCTAAATTCGCCAGGGAGTTGGCACCGAGGAGGGAACTGGTGGTCAGACTGGAGAGACTCTCCCCCCCAACCGGGCAACAGGGAGCCGCCCCCGGGTAGGGAGCCGTAGGTAAGACTGGAGAGATGGGGTGGGACCACCCAATCGGTGCATAGGGAGCTCAGGGTAAACCTGGTCAGATTGGGGGGTCACTACGAACGGGGAGGGATGTGCTAGAACGTCCGCAGCAAGGGGAAGGGAGTGAACGAAGCGGGATACGGGGGAGGCCCCCTCAACTGGGGGGGAGGGAGCTCAGGGTAAACCTGGTGAGTTTGAAGGAGCCCCCACAAACAGGGAGGGAGGGGCCAGGCGTACTTCGACCAGGGGATTTGCGGGGGGGAGGGACCTCCCGGAGGACAACTAAGGGGCCAGAGATGCGGAAGAGCGTAGGGGCTACCACGACGCATGGTAGGCACAGCTGACCTCACCGAAGTTAGGGTATTTACCTAGTCGTCGCATCGCACTGCGCCAGAACCCCTAATCCGGCTTGCCGGGCACGGGGGATGTATGGCGCAGTCCCGAAAAACACAAGGAGGCTGTATTTAACATCTTTATTTTTCTGCTGGCACCCTGCCTTCTTACTCACCGGGTGGTGGACTGTCCCTTCAACAGGATGATCCCGCCCGGTGAGTGGCGCATGTTTCTTACTCCCCGCCATGGACAGACCATCGTCCGAGCCCAAGGGGAGACTGCAGGGTCAAGAGAGTCCTCTGGGCTCTCCCGGGCTTCCCCAGTTGAATTTACCCGGGGCGGTGTTTATTGCCCGCTTCAGAGGTAGTGCGTGTAGGCCCTCGGGCCTCAAGTCGGGAAAAAAAAAGTTTCAGCTTTATGCTATACCTTCAAAATTTAAAATATTATATCGAAACGGCTTGCCGCGAGATAAACACGTCTCGAGCTACCCAAGTTCGCCGTATTCGTAGTGCCGAGAATTCTGGACGGAATTCGAAACGCCGAGAAAAGACGGAAGCTTCGATGCGATAACGAGTTCTTCGAATTCGAGGGTCTTCTCCCGAAACGACCAGAACATTCCAGCAACCATCCGGAATGTTCTAGAAAGCGATGTGCTAGACATAAATGGGAGATCGACAGCTGAGAGAGGCAGTTGAAGAATCGGAGTGTAAATTCTGGCGAGAGCCCGCGCGTTAAATAGACAAACATCTGTGTGTGAAATAAATTAAGTGTTAGAGTTAGAAATAAACTAATTAGGACAATTTGCGTAGTGTTTAGTTTTAGTAGACAGTAAAAACGTTACAATATCAAAATGGTTCTTCAATTATACGTAATAATAAGTATTATAAGTATTTGGAAAACAGTATTAAAAATCAGGTTTAATTGCCATTGCCCCTGACTTTGAGTAGTGCCGTTTAGGCTAAGGGGTAATGACGCTCAAATATGTTTTTGAAAATATATCTAGTAAGATCCATTTTCGTTACACTAGTATGCGTGCGATCAACCTCATACAATTAAAGTAAAGTCATAGAGCATTGAGGGGAAATATAAAGGTAAGGACAAATCATCCCTTAGCCAGTCAGGCCCAATCGGACAGTTCGTTCCTTCCCCTACAGTTCTACTCGAGAAATCCTTTAAAACATCCATTCCTTGAGTGCATCAAATCTCCTTTCACCTTCTCATGATCTATCACGTAATAAAACTCCCCCTCCTCCCGGTTATCCCGTTATTTAGTATTCGGGCGCACCGTAGCCCGGTTATTACCTGACGTGCTGACCGTAGCGCGAAATTGCTCTCCGATCGTCTGGCACGGGATCCGGGACGCGTCCCGGAATTATAACCAGGAACTCCTCCCGGGGAGAAATATTACTTCGTTTCATGGCAAACTGGCTTGTCTCGCGGGGACCCGCCGTGAATCACAAGAACAGGTGAAGAACGCCCTTTTAATATCCAGACGTGTAAGAGTCGGACGTCCACGTCTTATTAATCGACCGAGGGACGTGAGAGGGTTGCTTCGACGGCGAGACGTAAGGAGGATAGAGGGAGGTTTCGATCAAGGGATGCTTTTGGAACGCATCCCTAACACGATAGTAAGTTTTGGGTATTCATTACGCCCTTTGGGGTAAAAGGTAGGTCTTATCTGATACAGACGATTTTAATGAATTTTTTTTAAGCGAACTGGACACTATCGTTATATTGGGAGAAGTAATATTAACTTAAGGAAATCTGTAGTTTTTGCCATAAAAATAAAAACTGGAAAATAAGATGAACATCGGCTGCCCTCTACTCTAGTGTAGTCAACATGTACCATTTTTGAAAACTTTTTTGCATAGTCTCCGAAAATTTTAAGGAGTTTTGATTTGTTCATATACAATGTATTTGTTTATAACAATTTTTTAAACAATGGTGGTAAAAATAAAAAAAAACATATATTTATATAGCTTGAAACCTTTAGAAACCGAAACATTCAACATATTAAAAAAAAATTTTTTTGTTAACTTTCTCGTATTGTTTAATTTTCAATTGTTAATAAAAAAGTGGAAAATCTAAACTATACAATTTTTGCAAAGGTGATCTATTTGTAAGCCATGATCATGATAAGCCAATGACACCATGATCATAATTTTCGGAGACTATGCAAAAAAGTTTTCAAAACTGGTACATGAACGAAGTGTGAAGTGGTCTCTGTTGTAAGTGGACTGTATGTAGATATCTCTCGTAGCTCGTGGGTGGCTGCGGAGATGAATCTCGTCTCCAGGTTGTAAGGCTGGAGACTGTAGTTGTAGGTTGGAGATCAGGGCGTGACGTGATCTCTTGAAGTGCTTGAAGTTCTAGTTGTGTGGAGAGAGGGTGTATCGTGCTCTCCGGTGTGGACCTGAGGGCGTAACGTGCAGGTCCAGGTTGAAGTTCTCGAAGTCTGGAGAGAGGGCGTATCGTGCTCTCCGGTGTGGACCTGAGGGCGTAACGTGCAGGTCCGGGGTTGATGTTCTCGAAGTCTGGAGAGAGGGCGTAACGTGCTCTCCGGGGTTGAGGTTCTTGAGGTTAGGGGTTGTCGGTTGGAGTGGCTTGAAGCAAGATTACAACACACTGCCGTTTTGAGCATACATCGTATACTGGTTCATTGTCCCAAATTTCAGAGCTTTTATACATCTTATTTTACATTGGTTAAATGAGATATTATTTGTTTTCTTACAATGACTTAGCGTTGCAGAAACTGACCTTAACTGGAGCGCGCTTGTTATCACGTTCCGTAAACGCCTTTGTTATGCTGACTCGGTTAATTAGTGTGATTTTGAACTTGACTTGACGTTCGGTCGGCGTTGTTATTCTTCGTGATAAAATAAGAAGTGCTTTTAAGTTGAATTAGATATCCCAAAAACCTTGTTACCTAAGCTGCGTCAGTGATTATTTTCTGTTTGTAAAACAAAACTTGTTGAAAAGTTCCCAAAATTAGTTCACCATAAATTACAATTTCTTAACCTAAAATAATGTTGAGGTTAACGTCAACAGTACATGTTGACTAGACTATACTTGCCGTTAACGTTCCAAACGTGAGATCGATCAACTACGTATATTTAATATAAAATTACGTTAAACAGGAATGTAATTAATTAGTAATCGCAATAAAATCGAAAGTAAATTAAAACTTAAACAATAGTAATTGTATGTATTTGAGTTCGCACATTGATATAAATTAAATTTGCCGTGTTGCTTACCGCCAAAAAACTTCATTACTAATTACCGTCGATGATATATCCAATAAATTAAACGTATGCACGTTTGATTAAAGTTAGAGTTCTATTATTTCGGATAAATGGAGCAGCAAATCCAATTAAGCAAATAATTTTGGCAATATTAGTCAAATTCGTTTATTTGCCGTTTCGCTAGTTGTGTAAACATCGAGGAATCGACCTGTCGGTGCTCGTTCCGCTAAAATGAGCGGGAACGTTGGTATCTAAATAAAGTAATATGAAATTGATGTTATCATAGTACGTTGAAACCGGCGAGAAACATAGGGAAATATTCCATTGTTGTGCGAAGTTTAAAATTGATTTTAGGAACATTTGTAGGCATAATATCGGAAAACCATTGAAATGGCCTAATTTATTATGTTCAAAAAATATTAAATCCTTAAAAACGTTCCAAAAAAATCCCAAAAACTTTCAAGAACCCAACAGACGTTTAAATGCTTCCCAAAAAGGTTTAAAAAATTTACCTAATTTATTAACACAATTCCGGGAATTATGAGGTATCGTAGCATTTTGGAAGTATATTAGAACCTTTAAAGGAAATATCAGAAATCCTAAAAGTGACAAAAACTTGAGAAATTATGAACTGAATTCATTTTCAAGAGATATAAATTTGTATTTTGTTTCAAGGAGAATTTGAAGTAGTTTCTTCTATTGTAATACTTTTAAAAGAGACACTACAAACCCCCAAAAATATTCCAGAAATGTCAACCAATACAAAAAATATTTATAAGTTTTAAAAATTATCAAATCCGTTCTTTCTTAAGAAAAATCCGTTAAAAGACATTAGGATTATTCCACAAGAATTTAAATTACATTCTAAACAAACCTTCTGTTGACGCTAACGTCACCATTATTTTAGGTTAAGAAATTGTAATTTATGGTGAACTAATTTTGGAAACTTTTCAACACGTTTTGTTTTACAAACAGATAATAATCACTGACGCAGCTTAGGTAACAAGGTTTTTGGGATATCTAATTCAACAAAAATTTGGGACAATAAACCAGTATACGATGTATGCTCAAAACCACAGTGTGTTGTGATCTTGCTAACCTCAATAACCTCAACCCCGGAGAGCACGATACGCCCTCTCGCCAGACTTCGAGAACTTCAACCCCGGACCTGCACGTTACGCCCTCAGGTCCACACCGGAGAGCACGATACGCCCTCACTCCACAACAACTAGAACTTCAAGAACTTTAAGAGATCACGCCACGCACTGATCTCCGCCTACAAGAACGTCTTCAGCCTTACAACCTGGAGACAAGATTCATCTCCGCAGCCACCCACGAGTTACGAGAGATATCTACATACAGTCCATTCTCTAAAGAGATCATTTCACACTTCGTTCACCTTCAAACGCCGACATTTGTTTTGAAGAACCTTTAAAGGATATCTGAATCTTAGTATTTTCGGAAATGTTTAAAAAATTTAAGGGTCTTTAGAGATATATTGTGTTTAGATATTTCAAGAAAAAGATAAAAAAAAATTCAGAAATATGTCTTATAAAGTTATCATGATCTGTCAAAAACCTGCAGTTCCAAATAATCGAAATAAGATTATGGAAAGCATTAGGGACAGTCACAAATATTCTTCAAAACCTTTAAACTGTAAATTGAAAAAATGTATAACCCATTCAGCGTGGCTGACGCCCTTTAACATTATTCCAGAAAGTAGATTTCCAAAAATTTAAAATCCCTCAGAAACTTCTAACAATGAAAATTCTGGGGACCCAAATCTGTATTTTTTAAATAAGCAAGTCTTATTACACCTAATACCTTTATGAGATTATAAGAAACATCAAAATTTCTACAGAAACTTAGAAGAGAATTTTAGAAGCCAAAGAGAATCCCACAAATATCCAAGAGAATCTTCAAAGATATCCTGGAAATAATCTAAAATGTAAGAAAATCTCAGGAATGCCTTAGAAATTTTCAAAACCAATGTAGAAACTTTAAGAGTTTAAGAAACATCGATAAGAAATTTGTTATACATCAGGTATCGCCAAGGGCTTACAAAATTTCAAAGGATCCTAAAAACCATTAAACCATTATAGAGTTTTAAGATTCCATAATTAATATAGAAGACTTTCAGAGAAATTATATGAAATATTTTTCCAGAAAGTATTTAAACTGAACTTGAACTGAAATTTGTTTAACGATTTTGGACTTTTTTGGGATCGGTCTTAATACCACCCAATGTCTCATAAACACCATGCAAAATGATGTTAAAAGGCATTTAATTTTTTTTGTACCTGTAGGAGTATAACAGGAAACACAAATAAAATGTGAAATATTCAAAAATGTTCCAAAAATCCCAACTTCCAAAAAATATTTCCAGTAATATTGAATTTTCAGCAAAAATGCGTATCCAATTCTCTTTCGTCGCTTGAGTACAAAATGGCGGCGATCGACTCTTCCATTATCCACCGAAACTCCAGGACTTCCACGGCGACGGTTCCGCAGCCATTTTAACGTTGCACATTTACCCGGTCCCCTCATTGAAACTTAACACTAGTGCTTTGTACTATCAACAACGGGCCGGAAGTGATAACAACCACTTCATTATCTACATGGCGAAGCCCTGATTTACACCGTAGTTAACTGCTGATGACTGCACGCTGTGGGTCAGAAGAGAGGATGCACGATGGAGGCTAATGAGGGTAGAGGGTGGTGGCTCGCTCATATCCAAAATGGGTGGGGGGTGGAGATGAAAAACGGGAGAGGATAGCGATTTGGAAATTAAGAAACTATAAAAATTTCATTTTAATCGCGTTGAGAAATTGAAATATTAAATAGCTCCAAGTTGAGCAACAGCACTTCAGAATTTAAATTTCGCGCTTTTACAGGCCACCATTTTTAATAATAACGTTACTTTTACGACTTCCTGGCTTCTTGTTAGGTTTATACAAAACTATAAGTTGCTTCAAATATGCCAGTTTTGTATATTTTTAATATAAAACACTTATTTGTACAAAAATAGGATAGATTTCACTACCTCATGTTCTTGTTGTTATAATATTCTCCTATCAAAATCCAATCTATTATTGTGAAGTTATAGTAGTGAATTCACCATATATGATAATTAAGGCAAGGAATATATGCAGCAAATATTGTAAAAAGGCGCTAAAAGAGGTAAAACAAAAAATCTGTTAAAATTTGCAACGGGCAAAAATTTAGTGATTTCATATTCTTATTTAAAAAACCAGAAATCTTGACATATGTACAACATGTCAGTAATCTTGTATTATTTAAAATAATTATATTAGCATACGTCATACTACTATTAACATAATAATTCAGTAATTCGTAAGTCTTCGGAAAATGTCCCATTTAACATATTAGAAACATCAGATAGAAAGAGAAACTTTCATTCTTGTCATAAACAATCATTTTTTTTAATTAATTGATTTTTTGATTAATTGAATCGGAAAAATTAATGTTCGACTTAATGTTGTAACGAAACGGCTCGCCGCTATATAGACACGCCGGGAGCTACACAAGTTCGCCGAATTGCGATCCCGAGAAGGACGGGTCGAAGCCGACGGACGGGGCAGTATTGTAGTTGGGCGGATTTACCTGACTACTGCGTGAAGACCCAAGCAACGTCACTAATCCCACCTTGTAGTTGGGCGGGAAGGTGCTGCAGGTAGTTCGTATTACCAAACCCGTGATAAATATAATATATATTTTAAATATATAATAATAATAATGTAAATATACCATAACTATAATAGGTCTAAAATATACATATTATACAATTTACAGTCAACACCTCTAAAATTGATATACGGGGCATATTTATACGATACACGTTTTATAAAAGTAAATCTTTCAATTTAAACAACTAATATTTTAGTAATATAAGATTCACAGAATTTACAACATTATGCAAAAATTGTACCTGCTGCCACCTGCCACCTGCTTAATCCTTTAATCCCTCCGAGTAGTACTTCTCGCCCAACTACAAGGTGGGATTATGGGGCAGTGCCATATTCCGCCCAACTACAATGCGCCGGACGGTCGAAGAGCGGAGAAGGAGAACTTTCTAGCAATTATCGCGAAAGTTCCAGAAGGCTTATACCTGGTACATAAGGAATGCCGGACCCAAGGCGAGGACAGTTGAAGAATCGTTGTGTAAACATTCGGGCGAGAGACCGCGCGCGTTAAATAAATAAACATCTCTGTGTGCGAATATAAATTAAGTTAAGGGATTGTTAAGTTAAGTTTATAAGTGTCGTGTAAGAAATAAATTAATTAGGACAAATAGTGTTTTAGTAAATAGTAAAAAAACGTTACAATATTTTGTGTCATAAAATGAAACATCAGTTTGTTGATTTAGGCGAAATGACAAAAATATCAAAATTTTGTGATGTCATTCTATTTTCTTCAGTATGAACGACATGTACACATATGCACCGATTGTATTACGACTAACTATAGTCCATTTCCTTGCGAGTGATAGCACGAATTCTCAACGTATATCATTATCTCCTTTAAACCATAGGCGCAGCATTTTAGATTGCCATTAGGTAAAATTTTAACCACGCCAGTTTACTAAACTGTCATTTCTAAGCCTGAAAAAAGTGGATTATTTTTATTTAATCTAAATATTAATAAACATTATAAATTTCAATTTTGTTATTTATATTAAAATGAAATTTCATTTTTTAAGCACTAGAAGATGTTCTCATTTACACCTAATCCCACGACACTGTGTCTGCAATTTTATCGGGTGTATCCCATCTCGGCACATTTTATTGCGGTGAATTTTACGACACCTTGTCGGTCCATTCCTAATAACACATCTCGGCACAACGGATGGAGCAGTTACACACTACAATAATATCTCAATATTTCGGCATAAATCTGGGGAGGGACCTTCTTGATAATACGGTATTGTCGAAAATAATGGTACTTGACTGTTGCGCAAAATTCATAATATTTGAGAAACCTAGTATACGCAGCACACCGTATGCGAGTGAACGTCATATGTGATACGCTCGAAAGTACCATGGCCCATCTTTGAGCATGGACTTCTACACCAAGATGCTCGAAAGTACGTTGGAAACGCAAAGGGGGCAAGGATCACCCTATGGGCATCACCCTATGCCGAGATGGGCACTGTAGAATCGAGTACCTGCCTAGATGTATGCCGAGTTGGGGTATAATTTTATCGTTTACCTGCTTCTTGTGCCGAGATGGGAATCACCGATTTTATCCTGTCCGTTTTGTGATCGTCCTTCGGTCTCATTGTTCTGGCTACCTGAGTTTTACAATACAGGGAAGACCCATCGAATGTTATTGAGTAAACGCACGTTTCTAATGGAAAAATGCTTAAGAGTCTCATTAATTTTTTAAATCACCCAATAGTGTTTTGGACATTATTTTAAATTTATAATGACCTTGTGTGCTATCAGTAGCAAGGAAATAGAGAATAATACAAATTACTTACATTCTATAATTAAAATAACAATAAATTAATAATCTGTATATTATAAGTTATTGTAATAGCTTCTGAAATCTTCACTATTGTATCTATACACGGAAATGTATTATGTTCACAAATATGTTAAAGTTTACCTCACTTACACAGTTTTACAACAGTATATTGTACAAGTACTAAGATTTCACACGAGTTTGTAGAACTGAGCCACGAGCCTTGGCGAGTGGCTTAGTAAGCGAGTGTTAAATTTTAAGTACGTCCCGTCCAGATTAGCCTTACAGCAAAAATGAGACGTTAACTGCTCTCAACAACAACAACAATCTTTTTTGTATATTTAGGATGAAGTATTTACTACTCGCCTCAGTCGATAGTACCACATTTTTCACAAGTAGGGGGCCATAACTCACTAGTGAGTTATGGGTTATAGTGTTATGTTGAAAATAAGTCACGCGAGAAGATTTGTACCACGAGGCTCAACAAACAACCTAGTTTAACTAAAATGTAGAAAAGTCACTGTCAAGTCATTCTGACATTTATAGGGTACTAAGACGCAAGTAGCTGTCATTTGATCACAAAGCTTATTAATTATTATCTCATAAAAAAAAAACGATTTCTTGTTGGATAAAACATTGTATGCCACTTGCGTGTTATGTTTCCTAAGTCATTTGAGGTTAAAATTTTTTCTTACTCAACCCGAGTTAAAGGAAAATAAAACGTGCAGACCAAAAAGGGGCGTTTAGAGATGCCGGGAAAAATATTTTGTACCTGCGGAGGCGCCTAGTTTTTGGGAAAAAAAAAGAAAAAGCACCGAAATTGACTATTTTCAAAGAGAAATTACCGAGAGAGCAGTTTTGGCACTGGCTAAAGCGCCGACATGACGGATGGTACTTGTAATAGAAGGAATCTAGAGATGTTAAAAAGTACGGTCTTAACGCAATAGGGGAAGGATCTTGTGCTCACTGAGCTTAATAGGTATCATAAGAATTTGCTGATCGTCTGGACGGTCACATAGCCAAAATAAAAACCTTGACGTTCCATGAAAAATGTCAAGTGTACATTTTATATATCGTGTGTTTTGTGGTAAATTGTATCAAATTTTGATCATATCGGAAGAAATTCACATTTAACATATTTTACAGGGAATTTGAGCGTGAATACTAGTGAGAAATATATAAAGAAGACCACAAACCTGGGATATTGAATGAATTTGATGTCCGCCTGTTAGTGCCGAGAGAAGAATTAAGAAGGCAAGTGACCCGTTCGCGGAGGTAACATAAAAAGTGAAATAATTTTTTTGCGAAGAAACCAGAAGGAATTTTTAAAAAAAGAAGTGGACCATCATGTTCAACAGTATTTTATGGACGAAAGGTGATTTTTTGGTGAGTTTTTAATTTTTGACGACATAACCTTTTATGGAAAATCGCATTTTGAAAGTGTTATAGCGTTTAAACGGATCGTCTTCGCACTATAAGACTGGTGTCTCTGAAACACGTTTTTGAAATAGTTTAGATTGATATACGTCTTTCTTAAATATTTTGGGTTCAGTAAGGAAAACTTCAGTCCACTTGAGAATTTATACTCAAGTATTTCTTTACTTAAATATTACTAAATTATTTCATACTTTTATAAATCTTCTCGCGTGACTTATTTTCAACATAACACACTAGTACCATAAATAACTATTGATTTCGCCTATACGACTGCGAGCCCCAAAGTCACTTTGACGTTGCTGACGTATCGTGTCACTACTGTCGAGCCAGAAATCCGTACACAGCCCCGTCATGAGTTTACCGACGCGGAAGAAGGTCGCCGTGCGCGACAAATCGCCCGACGACATCAAGGAGAAGACCTACCACACGAAGCAGATCGACACGTCGATCACGCTGCTCGAGAGCCGCGAGGAGGCCGTCGTCATCGAGGCGCTGCTCTTCCTCTCCAAGTTCGCCGACATCAGGCGCAACAACCTGCTCTCGCTGCAGCCGAGGGGCATCATGCGCCGCCTGCTCGACCTGTCCCGCTCGCCGAACCTCTGCGTCCTCAGGCTGAGCATGCGGCTGCTCAGCCAGGTGCTCGACGACGAGTTCGGCGCCGCGCTCGCCGAGCTCGACGTCGAGCGCAACGACGGCCACGTGCTCGCGATCGCCGCTTACCTAGAACACGGCGACCTGCAGGTGCGCAAGTTCGCCGTCTGCGTCCTCTCGAAGATCACCAAGTCGCTGCGCATCAGCCGGCTGATCTTCGCGTCGACGGACGTCTTCCGCACGATACTCGCGACCGTGAGGGGATGCAAGGACGACGAGCTGCTCGTCGCGACGCTCCGTCTCTTCCACGACCTCGCGAACTCGCCGGAGGCGCTCGCGACGCTGCCGACGCTCGGGGAGTTCGACTGCGGCCTGCTCACGGAGCACCTGCAGTGCCCCGAGCGGGAGGTGCGCGAGTTGATGTTTCGGATCCTGCACAGGCTCACCGAGTACAACGTCGACGTGATCCAGAAGATGTTCGACGCCGGGAAGCTCGTCGAGAAGATGCTACAGCTCGCGGTGCACGCGGAGGACGCGTGGTCGGTCGGAGAGGCGCTCGGCGTCGTCGTCAACTGCATGAGGTCGCCGTACAGCAACAGCTCGTTCGTCGACTCGCAGGCGTTCTTCTCGTTCTGCCAGTGGGTGTGTGACTGCGACGTTCGCCACCTGCCGCAGTGCTCGCTCATACTGAGGGAGCTGTCGAAGAACCCGGACGTCAAGCAGACGCTGTACGACCTGTCGGCGGAGGTGCCGATGCTGTACCTGCTGAAGAGCCCGGATCCGGACGTCCTCGACGACGCGTGCGAGGCCATCTCGAACATGAGCGTGCACAGGTAAAACGGGTGAAGGTTCTTCTGGTCGGACACAGCAAATCGTGATGGAGGCGGTGACAAAGATTGCAGGTCTTAAATGCTTTCACTGTACAATAACAAAAATATTACAGAGTTTAGTACTAATTAAACCTGCCGATCTATCAATATAAACGTTTTTTTAAAAAAAGTGTCATTGGTGATGGAGAATTCTCCCAGTACACACACTATTTGTTCAACCTTAGTGTACGATGCGTACCAATTCACACACTGTATGTCTTTAACTCGGACCGACACTCGAATTCACCACACAGATTTATCGTTGACTATTTTAGAACATGGGGCCCCTCAAATTTTGGGGTTCACTAGCCAAAATCTTGTCAAAAGGAATCACCTCCGCACGCTTTCAAAGTCTCTGACCGACCCCTCTTCCGAGACGTCACCCTTCCAGAACGTCCTTTTCCAACTTCACCGGAAGTGATGTATCACCAATCCCCGAATTTCAACTTTCCTTCTTTCTAGATTTTGAACCTATCCGGGCTTTCTAAACTCCCCACTTGGGAACTATCAGTCTCCCACCATATGATGACGTCAGTCACGTACGCATTGCTTCTCCATCCTGTTAAATATTCCAAACCGGAAGTCGGTCATAAATGGTTTCCGTGCCAAAGCGAGACAGATTTTCGCTTTGTGCAATTAATGTACGGATTGATAATGACTAAACTAACCGGAGAATTGGGTTCAAATTTACACATCTTATGCTCACATGGTACCATATCAATCTCTCAAAATCACTGACTCCCAACTATTACAGTTTTCGCAAGAGTGCGGTGGCGACACTATGTCGCTAGTATTCCAATTAAAGTTTCCACACGTACTCGTACGTAAATATACATTTGGCTCGTCGCGAGCACAATTTCGGACCAAGCTAATTGGGATAGAGAGTATGACGTAGCGCTGCTATTCGGATTTAGTTAGAATAGCAAACGAGGATTCAATTCGTTGGCTAATTTGTGATACGATAAAAACCGTAACGTAACAATCTCAACCGCAGATATTGCTGCGAGTCGATGCTGACGTCGACCGTACTGCGCGCCCTCTTCGAGCTGTTGGTCGACGGCGACGCCGTGAACGAGAAGGCGCTCAGGACGATCTCGGACTTCTCGAGGAGGTCGCCGAGGACCATCACGATGATCTACGGCACCGGCGCCCACCTCACCCTGTACAGGATATTCCAGGAGCTGCGCGACCTGCTCTCCGCCGACGGCCTACTACGGCTCTTCGAAATCGTCTACAAGCTCAGCCTGAAGCCTGGCTGCCAAAACGAGCTCGTCAACGAGGCTTTCTTCGAGGACCTGCTGAGGTTGTTCGCCGAGAGGTCGGACGAGGTGGCGGTGCTGTGCGCCGAGCTGTTCACCTACTTCGTCGGGAACAAGGCGTTCGTACAGGTGGAGTACAGTACAGCACACGCACACACACACACACTATATTCTTACCTTCACATTTTAAAACTTCCCAAATTACCACTCCCTCGTAATTACGACTTAAAAGACAATTTGGGGATTAACAAGAAAGTTCCTCCGGCTTATGACTATCCTCGTTACGTCACAAGGTCCGCCTTCGTGAACTAATTAAGTAATGCAATTGCGACCATTGCTGCGTCGGCCCCAGTGACAGAATTTGGACCTCGACCTCGGACAATGAGTGCATCATTGTTATCAACCGTTTATTCAGGGTCATGTTACACTTACGAGTCGATGAACGTTACGCTATAAGAAATAAGTCACGTAGCGATTTAATGCTTTCATATACAGGGTCCTCTTTCCTAATGTTAAAAAAAACCTAATCACTAAAAATGTCCCTTAAACACTAGCAGAGTGTTACAATATTAATTAAGTAACTTGTGTGTTTTCTAATAACTTGCCTAGTTATTTCGTATACAGGGTCCTCCTTCCTACTATTACGAGAGAATCAATAAACTCCCTTGAACATCCGCCGGGTGTTACACTATATAATCCGTGCCCAGTAACAATTTAGGTCCTATCACAGGTCTGCTCAGCTAAGAAGGCGACGACGATCATCCTGAACAAGCTGAGAAATGCCGACAATCACAAACTAGTCAAGACGATCCTGATGTTCCTATACACGGGCTCGACCGACGAGCGCACCGTCACCGACTTGATCAGGGACGGCCTGATCAAGACCCTGAAGGAGATCCCCGATCACGTCAAGGCGAGATCGCCGATAATCGACCGGATCCTGTCGCTCGCCTACGACGTCCACCTCCCGCTGAAGTTCAACGAGTTCGGCGTGCTGACGATGACGGAGAAGCTGCCCGACGGGTTCTACGTGGTGCCCGATCTCAAGCGCGACCCGTTCCCCTTCCTCGACGTCCTGATCAGGGCGAAGGCGAGCCCCTTCTCCGTCGTCTACGTCGTGCAGTACAACTACCTCTCGGGTTCGTCGACCTCCGGCTCGGGCGCGCTTCATGTCGCCGCACCGACCCCGAGCGACGTCGAGCTGGACGTCGAGCAGGGCGTCGACGGGATCGTGCCCGACGCCTACCTGTTCAGGTAAGTAGAGATATATTAATGAACTGTAGGACGCCAATAGGAGGCTTGAAAAAATTTTTCTTTCTCATGATGAACTATTGATCGTTTCTTTGGAAGGATGCGAAATTGAGACCTCTACCTATACCTACTTCATCTCCCCCATCTTCGAGTATGGACTTCTTTCGAAAGACTATAGGTTTGTTCCAACAAGCACTTTGCGAACTACTACTAATGAATTTTTTAATGCGCATGTGCCAACAAAGTATTAGTTCCAGAATCAGTTCTGAAGTTGTGTTGGAACATAGAACGCGTTCTATTATTAACAATTATAACAATTCCTCTTCCTCACTTGATTCTGAGGCCAAATAGTCGTTTTCATCCAAATCACTATCGCCCATTTTGCGTTTAGTTAATTTGTTTTTACGATTGTTTAAATATATAACCTCAAACCTCACAGAAGTCGTTGATGGTGGGAGAGTCCCTATTCTCGTTCTTGGTCAGAACCAAGAACTGATTTCACCGTCCCTGAACCGATTCCGAATTCGTTCGTCGCGTGTTGGAACACATGTAGAACCAGTCCTAGGACCAGTTCAACGTTTGTTGGAACACCAAAACGCTTCTGCGCACGCTCCGCCCGATTCAGAACCAATTCCGGTACTTGTTGGAACAAACCTTATATTTCTGTGTCCAGGTACTTGTACCAGATGAGCAAGGCGATGGCGGACGTCGCCGATCCGCGTCAGAGGATCCTGATGCTCGCGCAGCACGTGGACGCTTCGCTCTGCGGGCCCGACGAGAACAGGCCGCTCAGCTACTCGGACCTCCTGTCGCACCAGGCGAGCCTCAAGAGGAGGCTCAGCAGGAACATCATCCCGATCGGGTTCATGAGGATCGGTCTGCACTTCGAGAGAGCGCTGCTGTTCAAGGCGATGGCGGACAGGCTGGCGATACCGTGCAGCCTGAGGAGAGGCACGAGGCGGAAGTATTGGAACGAGGTGGCGCTCCTGGGGACGGAGGAGGACGACGAGAAGGACGTGTTGAGGTTTTACGTGGTCGATTTGATGGAGGAGGTTGGGAGGTTGCTGCCGGTGGGATCCAGGGAGGCTAACTTGTACTGCAAGCCGGACAAGTGAAGATAATATATGTTTGATTTAGATGAAGGTGACGAAGTAGACATTATCTTATTTACTGGTGATGCATATACCCACAGTGTTAGAAAAGATGATGTGTTTATAAATATTTCCTTGTAGCTCTATCGAAAAATTTTAACAAATTTAAGCACTACTTAGTCATATATCATAGTCGTATGATATTGTCACGTTTCTGGGGGCTTAGGGCCCAGAGAGGAGCTCGGTTTGATGGGTGCTATCTCAGATGATTAATCAGTTGAGACAGTTAATAAATACGGCGAAAATAACCTAGGATCCTCGTCTGCACACCGTTTTGACCCAGAGACACTTTAATCTCTTCCCCGAATGTTTATTCGCTTCGTCATTTATTGGCAACCAATATGGATTGTTGTGATTCTTTGGCGGTCGTAGTGATCGATTTGAATATACATACGTGTCTCGCTAGGAAATTACTCCACGGAATTATTTTCAGGAAATTCACGTTGTGCCAGTGGCTTAAGTCCTTGTTATAGATCCTTGCTATGTTGTGCGTGACAATATGATGGTGATTATGATATAATCATAGAATATATCAGCCGAAACTTAAACTACAGTAATTGAATTTCCTAAGACCTACTCTTAGAGTACAGTATAGTGAACGAAAGTGTGAAGTGGTCTCTGATGAAAATGGACTGTATATAATCTCTCTCGTAGCTCGTGGGTGTCTGCGGAGATGAATCTTGTCCCCAGGTTGTAAGGCTGGATACTGTTGTAGTAGTTGGAGATCACGGCTTGTCATAAATCTCCGGAGTGGACCTGAAGACGTCTCTTGCATGTCCTGAGTTGAAGTTCTCGAAGTTTTGGAGGGAGGGCGTGACGTACTTCTCCGGGGTTGATCTGAGGGCCTAACGTGCAGATCTGGGGTTGAAGATCTCGAAGTTAGAAGTTCTCGTAGCTTGAAGATCTCGTAGAACTCTCAGGGCATAACGTGAGAGTAGTTGTGTAGGGTGAGTTTGGGTCTCCCTGCAGTCTCACAGTCTGTTTTAAGATGAAGGGTGACTTTAAATCAAGACCAACAACACACGTCGTTTGAGCATACAAAGTATACTAATTTATCGACTCAAATTTCAGAGCTTTTATACGTCTTATTTTACATTAGCTAAATGAGATATCATTTGTTTTGTTTCCTTGCACCAAACTGA
This sequence comes from Cryptocephalus moraei, assembly GCA_946251905.1. Taxonomy (NCBI): domain Eukaryota; kingdom Metazoa; phylum Arthropoda; class Insecta; order Coleoptera; family Chrysomelidae; genus Cryptocephalus; species Cryptocephalus moraei. The sequence goes on from OX276463.1 coordinate 7,721,015, forward strand.
CCTTCTCGAGAAGCGTTCGTTATCACGTTACCTAGACGCCGTGTTATGCTTAGTCAGCTGAGTATTGGGATTTGAACTTTACTCGTCACGTTCGGTCGCAGTTGTTTTCCTCTTTGTAACGTGAAACGATCGCTAATATTATTGATTCGTGTAAGAACGTTAAACCAATCTAATAATATTTAGATCTAATCTCTAATAACATAGAGAGCGTAGCCATTGAAGTAGAGATGAAGGATAAGAAGATAGACGTCATCAGCGCATCCACGCCGCCAAGGAAGGAACTACAGGACGAGGAACTCAACACCATATTCAGTCTTGAATTTAGTCTTGTCTCTCGACAGGAGACAAGCACTAGGACCAAAATCGACTGGGAAGGATACAAAGAGGAAATACGGAAGGCGAGCCGGATGGGAATGATGGACACCAAGGACGAAATCGAGAAGGAAGCGGAGAAGTTAACCAGAGGCATAAACGAAGCCGTACGAAGGAACACCACGATAATCCACGAATCAACAAGGACGGGGGACATACCGAGGATCATCAAAGAGAAAATCAGAGAAAGGAACAGGCTGAACAGGAAATACAGGATTAACTACGACCCGGAAATTAAGAGGAACATCAACCGGAAAAACAAGGAGATCAAAGAAGAACTGGCAGAGCACAGGAGCAACAAATGGAACGCATTTTTGGAAGAACTGGACGAGGATACAGGAGCGCACTGGAGGATCATGAGGAAGCTGATGAAGAACAAACCTTCAACTACGAGCAATGCTATTCATGGTAAATTTGGTTTATGTTTTAGGGACGAGGACAAGATAGAGGCGTTCGCAGATACCATGGAGGAACAATTCAAGATGAACGAAGACCAAGAGGACGACATCGATTTCGAAGAGGACATCGACAGGAGGGCGGCCAAGATCAGAAGGAGAAATTGCGAGGACGAATTGGAACCCACGACGATGGAAGAGATGGAGGGGATCATCAGAACCCTACCGACGAAGAAGGCACCAGGACGGGACACCATCACAAACAAGATGATAAAGGAACTACCGAAGGAGGCAAAGAAGAGGATCCAGGAAATCTACAACGCGGCGATGAAGAAGAGATACTACCCACAGATATGGAAGGAGGCAGACGTCATCATATTCCCGAAGCCAGGCAAGGACAAGAAATTCCCGCAAAACTACCGCCCCATAAGTCTTTTGAACAATTTAGGAAAACTACTGGAGAGGATACTACTGAGGAGGATCAAGGAGGAAGAGGAGAGGCTATGCATCATACCGGACGAACAATGTGGATTCAGGGAAGGAAACTCGACGAAGCACCAGGCGTTGAGGATGGTAGAAGAGACGATCAAGGACATCAACGAGAAGAGGACGACATGCATGGTACTATTCGACGTAGAGAAGGCGTTCGACAGGATTTGGCACAACGGACATATAGCAAAGATGGATGGATTAGGATTCAAGACGGCGACGACCCAGATGATACAGGAGTATCTACGAGACAGGAACTTCAGAATCAAGGACAAAGGGACAACATCGAGCAGCAGGAGGATGGAAGCAGGAGCACCACAAGGATCGGTATTGGCACCGGTCCTATACAACATCTACACTAGCAACATACCAATTGGAAGAGGGAACAGCCACACGAGGACCTATATCTACGCGGACGACACGGCGAAGGCGGCAACATCGAGACAACCCAACAAAGCGACGGAGTACCTACAGAGAGAAGTGGAACAAATGGAAGAATGGACGAAGAAATGGAAGATCAAACTCAACGCAGAAAAGACAGAAGCAATATACATAGGACCGAAGACGAGACGACCGACGACCAACATCATAATAGGAGAAAAGGAACTGGAATGGAAGGGAGAAGTGAAATATCTAGGAATCCACATAGACCGAGGACTTACATGGAGAAGGCACATAGAGGAGACCGAGAAGAAGGCGAAAGACCGACTGAACAGACTGGGACCACTAATAGGACGACGGAGCAAGCTGAGACTGGAAACCAAGAGGAAGATCTACCTGGCAGGAATAAGACCAATAATGACATATGGAACAGCAGCGTGGGGACAAGCAGCAAGGACGCACCTGGAGAAACTGGAGAGGATACAAAACCAAGCGATGAGAAGGATGACGGACGCACCATGCTATATGAGGAATGAACAACTACGACGGGACCTACGCATTAAAGAGCTAAAGAAGACCATCAGGAAGAGGACGAGGAAGACGATAATCAAGGCAATGGAGCACATGTACCCACTAATAAGGAAGGCAACGGACTACGACGAGGACGCAAGATCAAAGAGGAAAAGACCCAAGACGGCAATGAAGGAAGACTAACCCCGAAGGACATACCAGGAAGATGATAATACATTAGGAGGACCACCAGGACGACCAGGACAACCCAGGAAATACCATCACGCGGAGGAAAGAAGGACCAAGAGGGAGAAGTATATTTACACAACTATCGTCGCTCTTAATCATGACTTGTTCCCCGTTTGTAAAACAACGCGTGTTAATTTCAATGATTAAATTACGTAAAAAGTCCCCTAAATTCGTTTACAATAAATTATGATTTCTTCACCTAAAATTCCATTAAATAATGTTGACGCTAGCGTCAACAATAGTCTTCTTAACTGACTGTGTTGCTTGCATTACTTCTTTTTCTGTTATTTTCGGTCCAATTTCTCTTTGTAAATCTTCGATGCTAGTGTTGTGTAGTTCATCTTTAAATGGTTCTTCTATGGATGATTGACATGTGTTCAGTTTACCTTTTAGATCAGTAGTAATATTCCCCTGATCATCCTCAAGTACAGACACGTGACTTGTGTTTTTCTACTTACGACTAGTCACTTCCTTGACACACTTATGAAGGTTAAATGAACTTATTTGGCTTTCAGCTTTTCAATTTCGTTGCATCTCTCTTCACGCCATTTCGTTTTCGCTTTAAGGATTTTGATCTTTATTAGTATATTTGTGTGTCTCTATTTTTGCTCATTCTTGTTCTTAATGTGTGGTCATGAGTTGAAGAATGTTATTAGTTAGGTTGATTTTTTTTCCAACTGTTTGGCTGGTTTATGTGGTGCTTTTTCGACCAATCATCAAAGCGTGTCCATGTCAAACTGCTGTCTCTCTCAATCAGCTTCGATTTCCAATAGATTATGTTTAATGTTCTTTTCTATCTGTTATTAGGTAGCTTGAATTGATTGACAACTATATCTTTTTGGTATTTTTTAAGCTTCATTTTAAACGTTATCGTAAACGTTAAGGGACCTAAATCCCTACAAGAAACCCGTGTACCGCATCACGTATTAATCCAAAAATTTTTAGTATCCCTTTATGGTTGCGCAGAGAGGAAAATAAGCCGTAAACCCGCCGGAACGGCGTATCGCTGAAGTTTAGCTTGTGTACACACGTAGGGAGAGCGTCGCCGCCGTCCTGGCCGACTTCCAGGGTTCTTGATGTGCGACACCGGAGACCCGGGACTTTTGTGTAATAAAAGTCACAACGGGGATGAAAAGTTTGCCCGTCCCTCCCTCCTCCGTGGATATCGAAGCGATTCCTCTCAAGTTATGCCGTAAAAATTGACCCTTTGTTGTGTATCGAAGGGCGGAACTTCGGCGAAAGTTTGATCGTGGGGGGATGAAGATGTTGTCTCAGTTTTACGTCCTCCGATATCCAGCGGAACGGGGGCCGTGAATTTCTCCTGACAAAAGTTTGCGGTGATTTCGACCGTTTTATGGACGTATTGTGACAAAACGAATGTCGCGATGCTCACTGGAAAGTTGTGCGGTTTTGATTAGTTATCACACTTTTGTCGTAGAAAGAAAAATTTCAAGTTGTTAATATGACTCTGTCTTAATATGCCTATGCATCAATTAAATGGATTGTTATTAACGAGAACGAGAATATATCTAAGCAATACGAACATAAAACTAAACCATGTATAGTACATAATAATCCCACTTTCAACTAAATTGTGGTGTATGGTAATATAATAATAATCCCACTTCTGATAAATTATGTAGTAGGGTATCATGTTATAAATACTACTGTACTGGAAAGGGCGAATGAATTATCTCTATAAACTTATAATAATGTTAGTAATATGGTAATATAATATTCATCCCACTTCTGATAAAATATGTAGTACAGTAACATGTTATAAATACTACTGTACTGGAAAGGGCGAATGAAGAAATTTAAAAGTTAATTTAGCTCTACAAATTGATAATAATGTTAATGATAATATTAAAATTAAATATTAAAAAAAGGCATAGGCACTTGTCTCTGCATTCTCACTATATATATAGACAATAATAAACTCTATTACTTCATATTTGCTGAAATTTTAAACAAATATCCATCACAGAATAATACTTGATCTATTCACTCTGTATTTTCGTCTGGCTTGTGCAATGGATTTTAGGGAAAGTAGCGCGCAAGGTACCTTGAGATAAAAGGGTGGCACTCTACTAACAGTGACTAATGTTTGGAATACCAAACAGATACAACTACGATTATTACTCAGCTCTAAATATCGTTGGTTAATAAATTAATGAGTTAGTCAGTTAATCGACAGTAGATGAGGAAATGGCTCACTGATAAACTCACCAATTAGTGGTTTCTTCCAATTACTCTGCTCAATCATATTGTCTTTTTGCATAGGAGAATAGCTAAACCAATACCACAACACAACACAACTCTTATGAAGGGTGATATTAGACTATCACGCCCTTTTAAAACTGTAACGTACTCATAATCTTCACGTTCTTCGGGACGGGCCAAACACTTGAGGTGTTTACATAAAATTCCACTTTAAGAACGGAATATCGAGCTTAGCTCATATAAGGCGAACAATATATATATATATATATATATATATATATTTACCATGTTGTTTCTCCAGGCGAAATATAAATAAAAATTTGAAAAGCAGGAAAGAGGTAGAAAGTAATAGATAAATAAAGTCAGTCTTACACATGTTGTGATGTCGAAAGCACATTGCAAACTTACAAAAATATGATAATACCTATTTTAATAATTTCTAATAAAATATGAAAATATTACAAGATAATTCAAATAAGTCATACTGTGCAACCTATCAATTCTATTTTAAATAGTGCATGCTAGATATCACTGCAGACGATTAATAATCTATTTACAAAATAAGATATTACGAGGATAACAGCGCATTTTAATCTTGTTTGTCTTGCATTGTTGTATGAATGTGCAATAATATTGACCCCCGATAGGAGTGGCAACATCGACTCGCACGCTTTTAAGGTGACATTTGTTTGTTTACGTTGCACTTTATAAAGTATTATAGATAAAATCCAAAATAAACACAATGATTATTAGGTGCATTATGTGCAAAGTGTACGACAATGAACGGCTGAATGTACGGCTGTTTGGATTATTATTTCATCGCTAAATATGACAGACTAATAAGGAGATTTATAGAGGTTCGTGTCAGTAGCGTTCTAATGGTTATCTTGTTTAAGGTTTTGGGTAGATTTCTTTAATTGCAATTTCGGGATTTAATGAAACTGTTAAAATACAAGATGAGCCTATATATCTGCTTTGAACATTGTGAAGAAAGCGAATTTGAATGTAAGTAGATGCAGCCATATAAAACAATGTCATAAGTATAACATGCTCAATAATCAGTAGTGACGATCAATTTACAATTGTTTTGCTAAAAGATACCTTGTGGGTATAAACGAACTCACGGTCATCGCTAAGGAAACAAGTGTAATCATTGAATTAATAGTATTCTTCACGATGCCGCTATCGTAAATCGCTCTTATATGCATAGATACGTAGCATGAAAATGGCAAATAACATTCATGTATTATTGAAGTGAAACTTCTTTGCGCATGTTGTATACATTGGGATGGGGTGTTGGTCGAGAAACCGCGTCACGCGTGATAAGTAATTCGCGGACAAAGTCGTGTTGCCAGAATGCGCGTAAACGTTAGCTCTTCCATCGCGCCCGCGAACCGAGCCGATCGCCAAATCGTTTACATGTGCTACCAAAGAGGTCAACGTGGCAACACCGGAAAGCGTCTACACTTTCGGACAGTTGACACCTAATCTAACCTCAAACGGCGAGAAACGATAACTTCGAGCGGCGAAAAATCGGTGAGCTGTATTGTTTTATTGTTTAATTAGGTGACATGGACATAGAGAAAAGTGAGGAGGCGTCGTGCCTCACCTCACCTCAGATGAGAACATGGAGACACCGGAAGATATGAAAGCCCACGGCGCATGGAGTTGTAATTCTCGAACACAAGACGAACGGGCTCGAGGCGGCGTACGCGCGAATCTGTGGAGACCATCGTGAAGGCGGCCGTGGGAGGACTCTAGCAATATATAGTGGAAGCGGCGAGGCAACAAGCGACCATTGTTGCTCTAAACGTGTCGGGGCAGATAGCAACGTTCGGATCGAGCCGCAGCGAGGAATCCGGAGTGGAGCAGGCGAGTGCTCGACTTCGACCGTCTTTGGCGATGAAGATGGTGGAAGTTATCGACCCCAGCAGCCCGGAGAGCAGTGTGGACACCGCGATGGCTCTCCAAGATTGATCAACTTGGGGGCGATCTACAACTGCACATATTTAGAGAAGAGAACTTTGTTACAGGCGCGGTTAGCAGGGATTGCGAAGCTCTGGCATCAGTATCTCGACAACTATGATCGACCATGGGCAAAGTGGCGAGCCATGTTAGGTGACGTCGTTCCTTACGCAGCGAGATTTCCACGGGATGATGAGATGGGAAAAGTCGGCCAGCGAGACAATGAGCACCTACTACCAGGCGAAGCTGGCGGGAGAATCGGCGTTACCAGCGAAATGCTGTCTCCTGCATTATTGCTGGATTGCCGGCAGAGCTACGAGTGAGTGCTTATGGCGTCTGTAGCACTTTCCCGGAGCAGGGCAATCGAAAGCGTTTGATATTACAACTGCCAGCAGGTGGGAGATCACCTGAGCCGAGACTGTCGGCAGACTCGAGCGGACCGGTGCAAGCGTTGCAGCAGCAAAAAAAATGCCTTATATTTTATTTATATATCCTGTCTGTCGGTGAGCGCGCGCGCGCGCGGGTGCGTGTGTGTGTGCATATGGCCAAAGAAGTTTCACTTCCACCGTCTGGTCCGATGCAGACTTTTATAGTTTTTTTTCCTTGACGACGGAATGTAAATACTGTCATCTACATTCCTAGGAATATCAAAAGAGTAAATCAAGTGGATTTATCCCTAGTTACGCACTGACATATCTAAGTCTGACGTATGTCAGTCAAATTATGCCAGAGTGACGTACGTCCAAACTAAATCAAACATTTCATTGTTTGAGGAATTATGAGGAAATTTTCAATGGCAGCGTGAAAAATCTAATAAGCCACACGGAATGTATCGACTGTTAACGTCTTTATATTCCTTTTGACTTAAATAACTATTAAGCACAAGGGTCTAAACTCACGAAAATTTTGCACACAAGTGATACACACTCATCAAACATTAATGATGATCTTCTATGATCTTCTAGAATATAATCTTCCATTCCACATCTTCTACAAAGAAGAATACACCGAGCTTTACAAACTAAAGTTAACGTATCATTGCGCCTTTGTTAATCTCAATCAAAACCCCTCACAAATTACATCTCGTCGTACAAAGTCCCAAACAAAGTTTCCCGCATCCCCTCGAAAAAATTGTTGTTCCTCCTCGAGGAAACGGAACATTTTGTCGGCCATTCCCCGAATGTTCGAAATTAATAGTGGCAATAAAGTTTATTAAACACGTTCCGGGGGTCTTAGGTAGCGTTAGAACCAGGAAGGACGTTATCTGTTCGAGGATTTACGATCCTGGAAAACATCCCCGCAACGGAAGCGAGGCGGTAATGGGGATGTGGAATTAAAGAAATCTGCGGGGACGGGGGATGATTAAGGTAGCACTCTTCGTAACAACGGAGCGTCATAATCGAGTTAAAGTTGGAGATTTCTGTGCAAAATTGATTTACCCAAAAGCACCAAATGTTATGATTACTATAAATGTTTTTATATACTCTAATTATAGTACATTAATTTGTATGTATTTTTATTAATTATTGTTTAATAATTACACCTATAAATAAATATTATTTATACATTGTTAATAATCTATACACTTCTGAGCTTTTATGACACATCAAGTAGGTTGCACAGAGTATGTTAATTGTTATTATTTCTTCATTGTATCCCAGTTTAAAAAAAGAATGAGCAATTTTGGTCAAGTAGAACCCGAGATAAAGTCTTTATTTCGAGCGGTCCGATTTGAAACCGCGCGCTCACTTTTCAGGAGAGCTGTGCCAAGCGCCCAGTCGGCTTCTCCCACTCCGTGGACTCCGTGCAGGAAAGTAATCAACGCGCAATTACTCTTTGTTTATAATGCTCTCCATTGAACAATGTTCGGTTTTTTAAACGCTGAAAGTGCCATTGGAAACTTAAACTCTTATTCTAAATACCTTGTTATTTTCAGCCTTTAATATTAATTATTGTAGCGACGGTGAATTTTTTTAAAAAAAAAGAGCTATCTTGGCTCACAACAGTTGTGGGGCTAGTTGTACTGGTACAACTACAAAAAAATTCTATGGAAGTGGTCCCGGGACACAATTCTGATTATATAAATTAGAGCTGTATAAATTTCACTATGCGATGCTTAGATTTTCAGCATGCACCTCAATTTAGGATTTCAGGATTAAAGTACGGCTCACGGAACGGTTCGCTTGGGCGCCAGATTTGTAGGGTTTACTCCTTATGTCCTCACGTAGTTTACACTAAGTGTGATATCGTTTCGAGGATCCTCGCAGGACCCAACCTGACTACAAGAAATACTATAGAATTTGATCTGTGACAGGACCAAACTCTGATTTTATAAATTAGAGTTGTCAAATTTCACTATGAGATGCTTAGATATTCACTATACGCGTCAATTTGGAATTTCAGGATAAAGTATTGCAGGGTTTACTCCTTATGGACTCACGTAGTTTACACCCAGGAGTGAAACTAAAACGCAAAGGACGGGAAACAGATGACTTACTTAATGATTGTGATAAATGTAATATCGTTTACAGGATCCTCACAGAATATAATCTAACTACAAAAAATTGTATGGAAGTGGTCTTGGGACCCAATTCTGATTTTATAAATTAGAGTTGTCAAATTTCACTATAAGATGCTTAGATTTTCAGCATGCACCTCAAATTAGGATTTCAGGCTCACGGAACGGTTCGCTCGGGCGCCAGATTCGTAGGGTTTACTCCTTATGGCCTCACGTAGTTTACACTAAGAGGTGAAAATAAAACGTCAAGGATGGACAACAGATAACTTACTTTATGATTGCGATAAGTGTGATATCGTTTCGAGAATCCTCGCAGGACCCAACCTGACTACAAGTGACAGAACTCTGTAACAGAACCGAAGTCTGATTTTATAAATCAGAGTTGCCAAATTTCACTATGGTATGCGTAGATATTCACTATACATGTCAATTTAGATTTTCAGGATAAAGTGTTGCAGGGTTTACTCCTTATGGTCTCACGTAGTTTACAATAAGGAGTGAAATTAATACACCAATGGACGGGAAACGCATGACTTACTTTATGATTTTCATAAATGTAATTTCGTTTCCAGGATCATCACAGGATATAAACTAACTACAAAAAGTCCTAATGAATTGGATATGTGACAGAACCCAATTCTGATTTAAAAAATTTGAGTTGTCATATTTCACAAGAAGAAGCTTTGGTTTAGAACATACGCCTCGATTTAAGGTTTCAGACTGGCTACGTAAACAGTAGGATTACTATCTACTATCCGTACGGGTCCCGGAACGCTTCGCTCGGGCGCCAGATTTGTAGGGTTTACTCCTTATGGCCTCATGTAGTTTACACTGAGGGGTGAAAATGAAACGCGGAAGATGGGGAAAAAATAACGTAAATATACAAATTATTATACTACTGCTATACAAACAAAAAATTCTATAGATTTGTTCTGAATTCTGATTTTCAGAATTTGAGTTGTTACGTTTCACTACGAGAAACTTAAGTTTCTAAAGTTACGAATGAGTTAGACGGGCATAGGTACGTTCGAAGACGACAAAAGGCACGCAAAGTGCCCTCTCGCAGCGTCGAAACTCCCGACGGGCGACCCTAAAGAGACGCCCGGCGTCGACGACAATGTCGCCCTTAACGACGCCGTTATGCAACTCCGCCGGCCGTTATTTTAAATTTCACGCTCACCGGATACAGACTTAGTACAGAAACACGCGAAAATCTCGTGGAAATTTCTTCCTGTATGTGTGCATCGGGAACATCGGCACTTGCCGAGACACTTAACCTCCCCGTGCTCAGGAATGACGAGTTGGATCCTTTGTAGAGCTCGAATTTAATTTTTTCCCGGGGCGTGGCCCGTAAAACGAGACCTTAAAACGTCGAGACGTCGTTTATTAGGCGAACACACTCGACGTGTAGCTCGTTTCATATTCGGAATAAGTGTGGTAATGGAGTTTACAAATTCTTTTTCGACGTTAAAAGGTTTCGAAATTGCCCCCGACGATAGGGAGCGTTTTTTCTCCGCTAATGCGATTATAAGACGTTTTTTGTAGGTGGAGTGTCGACGTTCTATTCCGTAACGATGTTACTGTTCCGTAAGAAAATACCGCTTTCGCTCGTTCTGGTGTCACATTTCGTATTCCGAAGGAACGGCGCGAACATGATTTTTATAGGCGGATTCCGACGTAACTTCAAAATCAAATATTTGTAGGTGAAATTGCTAAGAATTACAAACAGACGTGGCTGTTATGCTATTTCGGGAACAAAACGTTTCTAGACGAGATTACTTGAGATTTTGCCCATTGTGTTCATGCAAGTTAGTTTATTAAAAAAAATTATCGCGATGTTTATCAACCATCCGTTCAGTTATCGCACCAAAGCCAGCAAACACATTATTATCTTCGCTTCCTTTATGTCTTAAACAATTAAAATAATCATTTTATTGACCTATAGCTTCCTGTCATTTTCTATCAAGAGTTTCCTTTCTAAAAAACGGGGTTCATCTAAACACTACTCAACGGGCATTTGATCCCCATACGAAAATCAACAAGGGAACGTTATACAGGGTGTTAGGGGTGTGACTGCCTTTTTAAATAGGTGATAGTATTCATCAAAACAAACAAAAATCATTTATAACAGATGTCCTAAAACCAACCGTTTTCGAGAAAAAAATTAGCAAACTTCTAATATTAAGGTGTGAAAATTCATTTTATTAAAGAATGTCACATAATTTTGTACATGAAATGACTATAAGAAGTATTTTTTTAATGTATTTATGTTTAATTTGTAAAAAAACAATCTTTTCTTTAAAGATTTTTTTTCCAATCAATAGAACTCGATAAAATGGCTACGATGTGGTGTGGCAACACCGCGAAGGTATCGCACGCGTCGCGAAATGAGAGCCAGACAGTGACACTAGTGACAGTGACAGTGTGCATCTTTGAATTCGAAAGATACGTGTGATCGTTACGGTTTCTTTTCGGTGCGTGTAAATTTTTCGGTTCTTCAAATGTTCAGTACCCTCGGGGGATCCTGTAACCCCTAGAGGGCGCGTCCCCAGGTGGCGGATAGGGGAATGCCCTAACCGGTATATCCGGCGGGTAGATGGGAAATAAAATACCATCCGCGGACCAACAGGTTGGATCGACGTGCTAGCAACTCGTCATCTGTAAAAAATTTCGATATATCGCCTCGGAATAAGGACGGATTTAAAGGATTAAGACCAAAGCTTAGAAAACGGACTATGAGATTAGCCACATGGAATGTGCAGGGAATTAGAAATAAGCAAAATGAAGTATTTAAAGAACTTAAACAAATGGAAATCGATGTATGTGTACTTACAGAAACTAAAAAGAAAGGGAAAGGCAACGAAACGGTAGGAGACTACATTCATTTTTATAGTGGTGTAAGTAAAAGTTCAAGGGCCAAACGAGGTGTATCTATAGCGGTGCACAAAAAGTTAAGACACAACATAAAGTCTTGGGAAGAAGTAGACGAGCAAATTACAGCTTTAGAAATAAGCAAAAACGGACAGAATATCGTCATTATTGGGGTATATGCTCCCAGCGAAGACGCTGACTACCATGTAAAAGATGAGTTTTACGATCGACTGTTTACCGTCTTATCTAACGTTAAGGATGACAAGGAGATATATCTTTTGGGAGACTTAAATGGTAGAGTAGGGAAAGAAGGAAACAACAGCGTGCTAGGAGAATATGGCGAAACCACTGTAAATGATAACGGGATGCGTTTAATAAATCTATGCAAGACTATGTCCTTGAAAATAATGAATGGCTTTTTTAAGCATAGAGATGTCCACAAATATACATGGGTTCAACCAACTAGGGGACTCCGATCGATTATAGACTACATGATTCAACGTCAAAACTCTAAGTTACGTACTACTGATGTAAGAGCCTTTCGCGGACCAGAGTGTGGTTCAGATCATTATTTGCTCGTAGCGAAAGTGATAGTAAACTATAGAAAGACGAAACCAAAGGGAAGAACACCAGAACAAAGTAATACTTCTGAACTCCCAAACGCGATCAAATATAATCTAGACAGCTTAAGACACGACTCTGTTAAATTTCTATACAAACTGAGACTGGCCAACAAATTACAACTTATACAAACAGAAAACCTTAGTCCGGAAGATATTTACCAACATACGAAGCGCTGTATACATGAAGCAGCGAGTGAGGCTCTAGGACGGGTGGAAAATACAAAAAATCAAAATTCAGAATGGTGGTCAGAAGAGCTAGGAGAGTTAGTGGAAAACAAAAAGAGAGCCTACAAACACTGGCTGAATACACATGACAACGGGGATCGACACAGATATGTGCAGTTAAATAGGAAGGTAAAGACAATGGTAATACGGAGTAAGAACGAAATGTGGGAGAAAAAGTGTGACGAGCTAGATAGATGTATGGGGGGAACAAGAGTTGCTCAAGCCTGGAGAACTATTAAAAATTTAAGAAAGGACGGAAGACAAACTAATAATTTACAACTGATCAGTAACAATGAGTGGACAGAATATTACAAACAGTTATTGACGGAGAACAGAGCAGAATTTATTGCACATAATATAGCAGTTGATACAACATATAATACACAAGTACATGAGATAACGGTTGAAGAAGTAAAAGAGACACTGAAAAAGACAAAAAATGGGAAAGCAGCAGGACCTGGAAACATCCCTATTGAGTTGGTTAAATATGGCCCCGATATACTCCTTGAAATTATGACAAAAATTTTTAATAAATGTATGGTGGAAGGACAGACAATTCCAGATGACTGGAATGTAGCCTATATAAGCTCGATTTTCAAGAAAGGAGATAAGAAAATGTGTCAGAATTATCGGGGAATCAGTGTAACTAGTGCAGTGGGGAGGTTGTACGGCAAGATTCTTAAAAATAGGATTGAAACTGAATTCAGTGACATAGAAGAACAAAGTGGTTTTCGAGCCGGGAGATCATGTACGGACAATATCTTTGTCCTACAACAGCTGCTTGAAAAACGAAAGGATAGGAACCTAGATACCCACCTACTATTTGTCGACTTGGAGAAGGCCTATGATACGGTCCCTATACAAAAGCTATTTGAAATCATGACGAAGATTGGCCTTAATGGGGTGTATATCCGGTCCATTTGGAATTTATATCGTAATGCCAAGAGTGCCGTAAAATGTGGAAATTCAATTTCAGAAACCTTTCCTGTAACCAAAGGCCTTAAACAAGGGTGCTGTCTATCACCCACGCTATTTCGAATCTACATACAAGAAGCATTGACACAATGGAGAAGACAAGTGTCGGGCATGGGAATAGACATAAACAACGACTACCTTACTACTGTTGTTGGGAATGTGGAAAGTGATCCCGAACTAGAAATCAACCAAAACATTAAAAAATGTGATGAATTCAAATATCTAGGCAGCATATTTTCGAAAGAAGGAACATCCAGGAAAGACATACACCATAGGACACAGCAAGGTCGCAACAGCATCCGGATATTAAACTCCCTATTATGGTCAAATCAGATAAAGTTAAGTACAAAAATGATGATCTACCAAGCAATAGTGGAGCCTATCTTAACTTACGGGTCGGAATGTGGGCAGCTTTCGGCTAAAGACAAAAAGGATATAGAGACTGTAGAAATGGACTACCTAAGACGAGCATGCAGAGTCTCAAGGCTGGATCGTATCCCAAACGAAGACATCAGACGTCGAACAAGAAGAGTGTACACGAGTTCAGATCGAATAGAGTCCAGACAATTGATATGGTACGGACATGTTATGAGAATGACCGACGAACGCTGGCCAAAAAGAATTTTAAATTATGTTCCTCAAAGTAAAAGGAGAAGAGGAAGTCCAAGCACATCCTGGATACAAGGAATTAGGCAAACAATGGCTGATCGGGCAATAAATGATGACGATTGGAAAAATAAAAAAAAGTGGCGATCGAAATGCGGGATGCGGCAAAGGCTGTAGGACCCCCGCCTATATATATATATATATATATATATATATATATATATATATAATGTTCAGTATACGTGAATATCACGATATACTATTAATTTACCGGGAGACGCGTTGTAGTTCAACAAGTGCACGTCATATCTATAACGAACGATTTCCTCAACGGCGACTGCCTAACCGTAGAACATTTGTTAAAGTGAGAGGACAACGGTGGACATTTTGGACACATGCTGTGATAACCAAGTAAATACTGAAAATTACAACATATCAATAACAGCATGATCCTTTTCTAATGCTGTTAGTGGCCCTGAATTACTGATCGCTATTGATTTACCATTTATACATGCAAGTGTAATAATTACATAATTGAATCAATTGGAATCACTTACAATTATTTCGTTTACTATTACGTACAGCGTAAAGACGGCATTTAGGAAGAGTTCGCAAAAATGTTAACCTCGCACGATCAGCTGTGTACACGTCATGTTTACCGAGAGCCAACACCAAAAACGTCATGTTTACGTTTCTATTCTTGTCGGTGTTGCCAAGTTGTGGTGAAATACCTTGACAAAATAACTCGACTTTTCTCGAAAACGGTTGGTTTTAGGACCTCCGTTATATAAGGTTTTTTTGTTTATTTTTATGAATACTATCACCTATTAAAAAAAGGCAGTCAAACCCCTAACACCCTGTATTTTGAAAAATAATGAAAACTCATGCCGGCTAGAACTAATGCAGTAAATTATACGGAAAACGCTGAATCAGCAATTCAGGTAGCTCAAATGCATCTGAACAAAAGAGGATTGATCAGTCGTCGGTCAAGTTCAACACAGTAATTTGGCTGATTCACCTTGAAACGTAACCGTTATACTAATTGCATCATTTGTAGTTATATTTAGTGTTTCACATAGTAATTATTATCTCAAAAAACCTATATTAATCGAATATAACTTAAATTTTATAAAAAAGTTAAATTGGTGTCAAACTCAAACGCAATCAAAGCTAAGGTGTCCAACTAGTTGAAAATAATTGTTATTTATGGTACTAGTGTGTAATGTTGAAAATAAGTCGCGCGAGAATGGTATAAATTCTCAAGTGAATTAGGAAACATAACACGCGAGTGGCATACAATGTTTTATCCAACAAGTGGAAGAAATCAGTTTTTTATGGGACGATAATTTAATAAGTTTTGTGATAAAATCAAAGCTACTTGCGTCTCAATACCCTATAAATGTCAGAATGACTTGAGAGTGACTTTTTACATTTTGGTTAAAGTGGGTTGTTTGTTTGGTTGCAACGGGCAATAACTAAATAAATAGAATACTACCTTAAATACGAACGTGAGTTATTTGGTAGTTTACTTGTCTAAAATGACATTAATAACGATAGTCGTAACTGTCATGTGTTGGATAAATAGTATTGTTCTATCATCTTATCCAACCCTTACTCGACACAACCTTCAACCCCATTCTTTGAGGAATTTGGTGTTTTTGAGATAATAGTCCAGTCATCTTAGGCCAAATTAGGTGAATATCTCGGAAAATCGATATACCCAGTATATTAACACGTAAAAACTTCTATTTTGTCATCCTAAAACTGTCCTCAAAATTCACATATACTTGGATGTCCGCAAGTTTTAAAGTCGGCGGCCAAAACTCACAAAAATCGATTTTTTCTATATTTTTTGCAAATATCTCGTTTTCTATGGGTTTTACGCTATTTAGATACATTATAAATATTGTAGAGAATCAAATTCTCTACAACTTTTGTATTTAACATTTCTTTATATCTTGAACTGTTTTCGAGATAGAGGGCGGAGAGCGCTGGTCAGAGAATCATGTGAAGTCAACTGGTACTACTGATAGTCCCGATCAAAAACTCGTAATATTAAGGTTATAAATTATTGCTAAACATATAAATATAATTTTTTACTAACTTTTTCATTAAATTCATTTTGTTTGGTTACTTATCTATTTTCAGTTAAGTGTCAATTTATTTAATAACACTTACCTGGCCATGTAAGTAAAAAATTCTTGAGGAAAGTAATTAAATTACATTTTAATTGTAATCTAATTTATACTAATAACTTTATAAATAAATGAAAAAGAAAAGAATTAAATTTGTAATTAACGTTTTTAGTAAAAGTGTTATTTTATTAATTTAATATTGTCAAAATTAATATAAAAGAATAAAAATTTCGAGAAGAAAAAGTTCTAATTTCAATTCTCTTCTTCTTCTGACTATAAATTTTTAGAGTTATGAAAGAATTTAAGTGTTTACGGATTTTAAACAAGATTTACTTAATTATTTGTTACTTCAAATGCAATTAGTGTAAATGAGAATATAATTAAAATATAATTAAATTATGTCCCTTAATAATTTTTCAATTACAGATCGAGATTATTAGTATTATTAAATTGATAAATTTTAGAATTATTAGAAAGAAAGATTGAATTTAATGTAAAAGTTATTAATAAATACTAATTAAATATTTATCAATAATTTATAACCTTAATATACGAGTTTTTGATCGGGACTACCAGTTGACCTCACATGATTCTCTTACCAGCACTCTCCGCCCTCTATCTCGAAAACACTTCGAGGTATGAAGAAATGTTAAATACAAAAGTTGTAGAGAATTTGATTCTCTACAATATCGATAATAAAGACAAATAGCGTAAAACCCATAGAAATCGAGATATTTGCAAAATATGAAAAAAAAATCCATTTTTGTGACTTTTGACCCCCGACTTTAAAACTTGCGGCCATCCAATTATATGTGAATTTTGGGGAAAGTTTTAGGATGCCAAAATATAAGTTTCTATGTTTTGATATACTGGGTGTGTGGATTTTCCTAGGTGAACCCCTTATAATTACTGGACTATAACTCTAAAACGGTCATTAAACAATTGGATGATTAATACTATAAAAGAAGGGTAAGAAAAGCACAAAAATACCTTCAAAAAGTAAAATAAATACCAAAAATGTATCAAATGCGCTCCCGTCTAACCCCATAATGATTGCTATAAAATGATAGAATTAATTTTAATAATAACAGACATAGCTTTAAGATTTAATAACATATCAAATGACTTTATGCGGTACTTACGTTTTTGATCGTTAATATTTAATCTTGTGAGAAATCTGTTGAAATTAAAGATACTTATATTCGAGTTGTAAACTATAAAATGTCTTTTTTTTAAAATAATGAGGTGGCCACATTGGCTAGAATGACTTATGTGATAGTTAAATTACTTTTCCGGAAGACACATAAACTTTTATTTTTGAATTATCACATTTCAAAATTTCATTTCAAAAGCTTGAATTTCGCGCCAAAAATTATAAAAAAATACCTCGTCACTTTCGACGGAAATTGTATGTTAATTATTTTAATTAGTCGTAAAATAATGTTTTATAAAATACGTCACTAGAAGAATATCTACGAAAAATTGTTAATTTTGACATAATGTGCCTGCAATATTAATCTGAAAATTGTAGAGTTGTTTTCAACATTTCTTTCTAAAAGGTACTAATGTTTACTTACGTCAAATTAATACTTACCAGTCTAACAATGGTTTAATTCTTCATAATTTGAGAAAACGACCACGATTTTTGAAAACCAGTACAGTTCAAATCACTTGATACTTAATATATAATTTATAGATTACTAGCCGTGACCCGACCACGCTTCGCTGTGGCTCAGTTTGATATGAAATAAATGAGCAATTAAATAAAAATATTTAATCTAGCGAATATAGATTTACCGAGAAAACAAATAATTTATTTCAATACCATGCATTGCATTGCTGACATTGCTGTGATTATATTGTAGAATGTTATGAAAAGGGAAAAAATATTTTTTGTAATTATTTTTTATAACCGATGTAGGTACTCGGCTTCGCTCGGGGGCGACCCTGTCTCATGAGAAAATATAACTATACATTAGCACCAATGAAATGAAATCCTAATAATACCAACCAGAATATGTCTACGCAAATATAATATAAAATACAGCCTTACTTTAGAATTTACATCACAAATCCTTCTCCTCATTGACTGTTCAAATATTTTGCCTGCTTGTGCAATTGTGTCCTTAAAATATGTTCTTGAGATCTAATCTTAAAAGCAATTTCACTTCTGCTGCATACCTGGTTATTCCATGATTTTCTACTAAGAATTTACGGCAATTTGTGTGATAATTTAATATTTGGACAGTTTAAGAAAGATTAGTAAATAATCCTGAGATATAATTATATAAGCAGATCGCTACTGCGCGGTATTTGGTTAGACAATGATTTTGCAATGTAAATTTGAGGCATTTGTGTGTGATATTTAGACAATTTATGCATGTAACGTTACTATATATAACTAATGAACTAGGTTGCATTTAACGTTCACCGATGAACACAGAATATGAATTATAATGTTTTAACAGTTACGTCAATTCAACTTAATACGTATTAAAATTTCTTACTATTTTTAAGGACATTAATTAGTAGGGAAAGATTATTAGTTAATTGAACTGAAGTGATGCATACATATATTCCAAGTATCTTGGATGTTCCCTCAAGGATACTTCATGTTACGTGTTATGCAATTATAGAAATTGTGAAAACACACAATTTTGTGAAGAAACCCATGAAAACGGTTATTTTAAATTCTCTTTGTCCGCAGGACAATACTACCACATATTTGATTTCTGAAAATAAGCCGTCTTAATTGTAGAACTTATCTCTCCCCAAATATTTACGATTGAATTTAATTTTGATCCAACGCTACCTTCTCTATTTTCGCAGATGTAATTGTCATTGTCGACAATGGAGCCTTTGGTACTGGTACTCTTCTTCAGTGTTTCTTCAATTTTGAAATTTGCAAACTGTACAAGTGACTTATTAGCAGTCGTCCAGGTAAATACAAACGTTGTTAGTTGAATACAGAGTTGGTTAACATACTTTGTAAATTGTCAATTATGTCGTTAGAATCTAATTTTAACTAAATAAACTTCGAGCGTTAAAAAGTTATCCTTCAATTAGGAAGTTTTTTCCGACCTAATTTAAAGTTTAAGAAAGCAATTCAATATTAATTGGGTCGTTTCCAGGAATCCGCGTTAAATTAATCAACAACTTGTTTTTTTTTTTAATTTGTAGAGTTCTCCCTCGAGAAATTATCCCGTGTATTGCGTCACGTTTCAATTTTATCATAGTTAAATTGGAATTACATTGTATTTGCAGGTGAAACGCACATTTCACATATTTATTAGACATTATCCATTGTTCTGTATGAACGCGAAAAGTAACGCTTTGTAAGTAGATTACGTTGCGCATATTTTCCGGGAAATATGAGGTAGTCGTTTTTGAAAGAGTTTGAAACGCAAAAAAATGAAAATTGTGTATATTTGCCCAACATATTTTTTGAGTAAATATTATTTTATATATACTTTCTTTGTGTTAATTTGTGTATAGTAATTTTTTTAATCCGTTTTTACAGGTTCACAGGGATTGTCACAGGGCGCCGTTATTGTTCTATCCTAATGACCCTTACAATAACAGATCTTTATGGTCAGTTCCGCCAGGAATATTAACAAAGGTATTATTTTCTCACCATATTAGATTTTTAATATCTAGGCTCATACATGACAGATACATATATTTATGTAATAAGTCCATATATTGCGAAGAATAATTTTTAATACTTCATTCACAACTTGGTACATACAACCCTTCATATATTTGCATTGCAGCTATTACCGATTTTTGGTAAAATCTGGTAATCCGTTCCAAAATTTGAAATTTCTTTTTCACAACTTTCTGTTTATCACACTTTACCCACTTTACACAAAATTTTCGATATTATAAAACAGGTTTTGGTTCATACTTTCTGAACCTCACATTTGGTATTAATGATATTTAGTGCAATACTGAGTACTGGTACTGAGCACATTGGTAATCTGTACCTGAAGTCAAAAATAATGAAGCCTGATGGTGATGCATTGACAGTTATGGTACGCAAGTAACGAAAATGAGTTCCTCATACAATTCTTAAGACAGTACTGTTATTCAATGGAATTAACTGTTGTGGAGGTATTTTTAACAGCGACCTCACCTTCGTCATTTCTTAGACTCGCTTAAGTAGCTTTGATAACATCTTCAATTGGCTGGAAAATGCATCTTAAAGCCACATTAGCCAGTTTTGTGGAAATTACCCAAATCACCTTAAATCAGTGTAGGTGTGATAAAATTTAATCTAACTTAAATGAGATTTATAATACAATATACTATAATAAGTAGTACCAGAATTACTGTACTTTAAGACGTTTATGCCACAAATCCTGACTACTCGAACTGCTTTTCCAAATTAGTCACCTGCGCTTGCGCATTTTTGACTTGTGCTGAGAAATGGCGAATGCGCATAGGAGAATACGCTTAGCAAATTCAAATTATCTCTGAGTTTTATCCAATTTAAACAGGAGTTACTTTTGAAAATTGTTCCAGGAACTCATTGCTGCCACTTTCGATATAAAAATCAAGAATTTTAAAACTTTAGATGAAGATTACTGGTGTAATTACTATACTACACTATACTATACTATACTACAGAGTACTTTCTCATATATAGGGTGTTTCAATATGCGTTTGCCAAATCCAAACGGGAAATAGATACGGTTAATTTAAGCAAAAAAAATTCTTGGAGTGAATTTAGAGAAAAATTCAAAAAAACCGAAAAATGACAAGAGTAAACTACTCTTCTATCCAGGCCTATTTTAATGAAAAGCTTATTTTCACGTCGTGGTTTGGTACAAAGTCTAATTACATAGTTTTGACCGTTTGTGGTTTTTGGTTTTTGAGAAAATCCTACCACAGACATACACACATACATACATACACACATACACATACACACATACACACATACATACAGACGGTTTTCCAAAAACATGTTTTTTGGACTCAGGGGACCTCAAAACGTTCAGAAATGCTAATAACTCAATTTCGAAAAATCGACCCGATTACAGTACTCTCATATATGAGTACCTCATATGAGAAAGTAAAATTATCATCACAATCTAACGTGTGGCTCAAGAATTATGAATAAACTCGAATTTGAAAAATCAATTTTGACGAGATCCCATGAATATATTAGTATTAGTTTGACGTCCCATGTGCACTACAGAAAGATTTCCATGTACACACTGGACATACTGTATAATTACATTGTACTGTTAGTACTAATTTAATTTAATTTTTGGCCTATTTTCCTTTTGGACAACCTTATACTTATCATCTTTTACTCATTTTTGCGTCATGATGATAGTAAATTCCAGTTATAAGAAATAAACTGCAATATGTCAAAATTTTACTATACAGGGTGTCCTGATTGAAAACTGTTTGTAGTGGTAGAAGTAATCTACAGGGCTGTCTCAATTTTTCCAAATTGTTTCAAATTGTACCAATTTCATAGAACTTTCTTTTGTTGCAACTGTTTTGTTCGCTATTAAAGATTTAAGCTTGTAGAAAATGTAAGTGGGTAGGAGTGGGATTTTTCCATTTCTGCCCATACCCACACTACACCCTGTATAATTACAATGTATTGTCACAAATTTTATTGCATATTTATATAATACCTTACGTACGTTTGTGTCATGATGATAAGTTCCATCCTCTGCAAATAAATTGTAATGTGTCAAAATTTTAATATACAGGGTGTCTCGATCGCACACTCGTTATAGAGGTTGTAAATTATATACAGGGCGATTTTAATATGCCTATTTGGATCACTTAGTAAGTACCACTTTCATTGAACTTTCTTCTATTGTAACTGTATTGTTTTCTATAGTAGATTTAGGCTTGTAGAAACTGTAAAGTTGGTAGGAGTGTGATTTTTCCATTTCTGCCTATACCCATACCACACCCTGTATAACTGCAAAGTGCTGTCACTAATTTCATTGATTTTCCTTTCTTTTCTAGACTTATCATACTTTGCTAAGTCTTGCGTCATGGTGGTAATTTACATCTACAGGAGATAAACTGCCAAGTGTCAAAATTTTATCATACAGGGTGTCCCGACCGCGAACTGATTCTAGAAGTTGTAAATTATCTACAGGACAGTTTTAATGTTTCCAACCCATTTTGGATCGGTTAGGTAGTACCACTTTCACGCAAGTATTTTTCTTAATGTACCGTTTTGAATCGCATAGGTAGTACCTCTTTCATGGAAATTTCTTTCCTTGTAACTGTTCTATTTTCTATAAAAGATTTAGGTTTGTAGAAACTATGAAGTTGGTAGTATTGTGTCTTTCCATTTCTGCCTAAATCCAAACCACACCCTGTATAACTGCAAAGTACTGTTACTAATTTCATAGATTTTCTTTTCTAGACTTATCGTACTTTGCCAAGTTTTGCGTCATGGTGGTACATTACATCTAGAGAATGTAAATCCTCTGAGGATAAATTCTTTGATTTCTCGCTAGAAGACACTTTTCAGCATTTCAGGCAGAGAATAAAAATGTGTATTCAACAGAATGGGCATTTGATAGAGCACTTGAGGCGCTGAAATTGCCGTAACTGGCTCTATGTTGGAGTCTTGCTTTAAGTGGCTGGAGGGGGGGGGGGCTTCGCCTTGGCTTGTTAGACTCTAGGTGGTTGAATCGAGGTCAAAGCTGAAAAGTGTCTTTTATCAAGAAATCAAAGCATTTACGAAAAAAATGTTTCATGCAAAAGATACGTGTTTTGTATTGGAGAATCCGAATATGATATAAAAAATATATATTTACAAAAAAAAAACTAAAGTTGCCCTTGATTTTACCTTGAAAATGTATTTCAAGGTCAACGACAAGGTCATTTTTGGATGTCCCCTTCTAATCCTAGAACTTTTGTCTGAACCATTTTTCGCTAAATTGCATTTCTAAAGAGATATCAGGGGTGGTACATTAAAATGGGACACCATGTATACCTGCAAAGTACATTTCATTGATGTTCATTTCTTTTCTAGACTTATCATACTTTGCTAAGTCTTACGTCATAGTGGTAATTTACATCTAGGGGAGATAAACTGCAATGTGTCAAAATTTTTTTATACAGGGTGTCCCGACCGCGAAATGTTTATAGAAGTAGTTAGTTATCTACAGGGTGGTTCCAGTGTTTCCAAACCATTTTGGATCGCTTAGGTAGTACCATGACAGAAGGTTGTCCAGGTTCTGGAAGTTTGCCATGGTCTTAAGTATCCTATGAGAAACGCTAAGTCTTCGCCAACAAATTTATTTGGAATTAAGCGACCGGTTTCGACTGCTTAACAGTCATCATCAGGCTTTAGAACAAAAGTCTTTTTAGGGCTCCTGCTATGCGACATGTGAGACGTCAAACAGTAAAACAAAGTGGACAAATACAGTTAAATTAACACATATCGAAACACGAACTACAAGTGTAAGAAGGATAACCCTAAGTTGTTAACGTTCTCATTGGTTGATCGACAACTCCAGAAAGTGGGACTAGGTAGTACCACTTTCACGCAAGTGTCTTTCCTTGTAACTGTTTATTTTCCGTTGTTGGCTCGTAAAAACTGAACAGTTAGAATACCCACCATTTTCCCCTCAAATCTTCCAGCTCGGCTACGAGCAGTGCAGGTCCCTCGGCAAATTCACCCGTTCCCGGTACTCCGCCTTCCTGCCCGACGCGTACGACGCCTCCACGTTCAAAGCTCGCTCGATCAACCTGCACCGCTGCGAGCTCTCCGCCCAATCGGTACTGCAGGGCATCTTCTCCGAGTCGGGCACCGCCCAGGACGTGTGGTACGGCGAGTACTCCGTCGAGTCGGTCGACAGGCGCGTCTTCGGCGCCGCCCCCGACTGCCTGATCTACAGCGCCGAGCTGAGCAACGTGCTGATCAACGGCGAGTGGTACCACAGCCTCGGCGACGAGTACGCTGACGTGCTGAGGCACCTCAAGGCGAGCACCGGGTCGAGCGTGCTCAGCGTGATGGCGGTGTACTCGGTACGCGACACGCTGATGTGCGAGGAGGCGCACGGGTTCGAGCTGCCGAGCTGGACGGGCGAGGTGTACGAGCAGCCGCTCGACCTGCTCGCCGGGTACGCGCTCAAGTCGCTGAGCTACACGGATCTGATGAAGAAACTGAGTGAGTGTTTTGGGTTTCTCGTTTCTTACTACGGTTTAAACGGTTAGGTTAGCATTTGAATGCGATCCATGGTCGTTTCAGCGGTCGGCGCGTTCTTCGCGACGATCATCGAGTACTTCGAGGCGGTCGCCTCCGGCTCGACCACGGTCGCCTACCAGCTCTTCAGCGGCGAGACGACGAACCTCGCCTCGATCATGAACACCTTGGGCGTCTTCGAGCTCGCCGTGCCGCCCTTCGGCGCCTCGCTCTACATCGAGCTGCGCGGCGTCGGCGACGGCGCGCCCTTCGTCAACCTGTGGTACCGACACGGCGACTCGCTCGACCCCCTGACGATCCCGTGCTGCTCGTTCGACTGTCCCCTCGACGAGCTGAAAGGCCTGCTCGAGCCCTTCGCGATGACGACGGGCGAGTACGGCGAGCGGTGCTCGGCGCAGAGCACGAGGTACACGAACGTGTCGGACACGAGCCTCGACGACGTGCACAAGGAGTGCGTCGTCGTGATCAACTCGCACAGGAAGGAGCCGCTCGCGTGCACGAACGAGGTGCTCAGCAGGAAGTAGCCGGCGGAAGTTGTATTGTAAACTGTAAGGACTTGGAAGTTTCGTTACTCATAAAGTGTTTAGGTATTGCTAAATCTGCAGTAATATTGATTTTAGGTAGGAGTGGCAACATCGTATGTGTTCAACGTGACATTTGTTTGTATACGTTGCACTTCGTTAAGTAATAAACGATTGACGGTAAACAAAGTGGGATATCCAGTGGTTTCCCTTAAGTCAACCCATGGCGCTTCCACCATATGTCAACACACCAGAAGTATGATTCATAACAACTAGAACCCACGTTCTATTTAACGTGATCTCTCACTCGATTTCGAATTTATACACAATTTATAGTACTCATAGTCAATTTTTTAAATAACTACACTTTGTCCTGAAGTATGAGCGTATGTTTTGCAAGGGGAAAAAATTCAATTTGCCGTTACGCGTCACGGAACTCTGTATTACTTATCGACTTAGAATGAGAGCTCGAAGGATCGAGCTAGAGCAGAAAGGGACCCGAGTGAGATGGAAATAAGATAGAGAAATAAGGAAAAGGGTTAATAAAAATGAACCATTTTCTGTGTCTGTTTCTGGCTTCCTGGCCGAGACCTCGCCTCTACTCCATTAGAAGCTATAAAACCTTATAATAAATACAAACAACATGTGTAAAATTCAAGTAACAACAAAAACTTGCCGAAATAGTCGTAATTGACTAGTGATTTTATGATTTTTGCGTATGCCACTTGCAACTTGTTGTGGCGATGAATCACTCGTGAAGCAAAAGGGATTCTAGTATAGATACCTCTATTTACAAAATAATATCTCGTGAAGGTAAGAACATATTGTAGGGAAACGTGTACGTTGTTTCATGTACCCAGTGGACGAATTCCCTCTTACGAATTTCGTGTACCTACATTGCATTCGGTTCTTTGATTGTACGTAAATCTGCAGTTTTATTGATTTTCTATAGGAGTTGTACGCATACATTGCACTTCGTGAAGTAATAAACGATTGACGGTAAACAACGTGATATACCTATGCAGTGGTTTCCTTCAACTCAACCGACGACATGATCATGGCGCCTCCACCATATGTCAATACTCACATGTGTGATTCACAACAACTGGCAATAATTCATAATAAACAAAGGAAACAGTTGAGAGACGAAATTAATTATATTAAATCATCTATTCTAATCCTAAATGTAATCTAACTCTAATCTTAATTGTACTTCTTTAGAATAATACCACACTTTCCTGTTAAAACCTTCTTGGATCTAATTGTTCTCTGTTACCTTTTGAGTACACAAAACTTCAGGAAACGTTACTCAAACTATGATATCTAATGTATTTCCAACGATGTGTTTTGTAACTAACACTTCGAATTTCAGTTGATCAGAAACGAAATTATACCTGATGATCATTGGCCTCTCATATCAATCAATTAATTACATCATAAATTTAGCAGTTACCGTCTCCCAACTTGAATGTGGGGAATATCCGTTACAAACTTATAATGGTTAATTAAACTAAACTGATTGTTTTAAGTTGTAGTATATACGTAGCTGTCGTTAGGTGGTGAAGCCATACACCGGCTAGCTAATTAAATGAACTCCCAATATTGGATTTCCCGAATATATTTCAATGCGGAATTGGTTATATCAGCCTTTAATTTTTGGTTTTGTTATAGTTCTACGTAAACTGCATGTTGTAACAAAACCAGGCGCCGAATCAAATATTTGTAATATCCAATGAAGCTTGTAACGAGCTCTGGCGGTATTCGATTAAAAATCCCGAAATGGGAATAGACTTTTTATGGTTAAAAATCTAACGAGGGAATCGAACTCACGCCAATGACACGTGTATAATGTATGAAGTGGGATAATCGCATAGGCAGGTTATGGTGAATTTAATCCCCGACGTATTTTCTGTATATACCTAGATTATATCCGACGTTCTTGTCGGCACTGGGTATCGATCTATCGGTCATTCACGAGGTGATCGAGGTTTGAACAAATTAAATCGTTGTGGTTTTATTTGGACCTTAAATCAATACCTAAACTCGATTAAGCCCTTTTTTACGTATTCATGGATTCACTCCTTAAATTATCAAAAATTGAACGAAGTGTGAAGTGGTTTCTATAGAGAATGGACTGTATAGATCTCTCTCGTAGCTCGTGGGCGGCTGCGGAAATTAATCTTGTCTCCAGGTTGTAAGGCTGGAGATTGTAGTAGTAGTTGGAGACGTGAGGGCGTAACGTGCAGCTCTGGAGTTGAAGTTCTAGTCGTGTGGAGAGAGGGCGTGACGTGCTCTCCGATGTGACCTGAGGGCGTGACGTGCAGGTCTGAGGTTGAAGTTCTAGTCGTGTGGAGAGAGGGCGTGACGTACTTCTCCGGATTTGGATTTGAGGGCGTATCGTGCAGATCCGGGTTTGACGTTCTCGAAGGTTGAAGTTGTCGTATCTTAAAGATCTCGTAGAAGGCTCGGGGCGTAACGTGAGAGCTTATAGGTTGGGGTGACGTAAATCAAGACCAACAACACACGTCGTTTCAGACTCAGATTTCAAATTTCAGAGCTTTTATACATCTTATTTTACATTGGCTGAATGAGATATTATTTGTTTTGTTACCTTGCACTAGACTGACCTTCTCGAGAATCGCTTGTTATCACGTTACCTAGACGTCGTGTTATGATTAGTCAGCTGAGTATGGGGAGTTGAACTTGACCGGATCACGTTCGATCGTAATTTTTTTCCTCTAGAAAAGTGAAACGGTCGCTAGTGTTATTGATTCGTGTGCGAACGTTAAAACAATCCAATAATATTTTACATAACTATCCTCGCTCTTAATTATGACTTGTTTTTCTGTTTTGTAAAACAACGCGTGTTAATTTCAATGATTAAATTATGTAAAAAGTTCCCTAAATTCGGTTACAATAAATCACGATTTCTTCACCTAAAATTCCCTTAAATAATGTGGACGCTAGCGTCAACAAAAATAAATTAAAAAATCAACTGCACATAACTGAAAATTTGTAAAAAAATTCAACCTCATTAATTTAAGTTAGAATTATTTCAAAACAATAAAAGACAATAACTGCGCTTTATCATTGAATTGATGCACTTATTTCCCGAATACAAATTTTCATTATAAATTCTTGCATTTTGTCCTTAAACTTTCGAAATTCAAACAATTGGGTCCCTTGGATATCATACGAAGTAACTATTCTGTATCATTAAAAACATATTAAAAATGTAAATCGCCCTGGCTTTATTTGAAATTGCTTCGGAACGTTATTTGGACTCATTCAGCACAAATTCATGTATTTTCATGTATTAGTAGAATTAAGTGAAACGGTGTTCTTAGAATTTTGTAAAACCAACTAAAACTAATTAAAAACAATAAATGACCTCAATCACACCTTTTTATTGCAATTTCTGTCTTAACTCCTTGAATTTCCGCCATTTATAAATTGGTTCTGAAAGATGTATCTAAATGAAAATTTGTGAAATAATTAAGTTTCTATGGTTCTATTTGGAACTAATTGGAGACTTAAAAATGGACTTATTTAAAGTTTGTTAATAAGAACTCAATATATACAGGGTGTTAGGGGTTTGACTGCCTTTATTTTAACAGGCGATAGTATTCACCAAAATAAACAAAAAAACCTTATATAACAGGGGTCCTAAATCAAACCGTTTTCGAAAAAAAAATTAGCAAACTTCCAATTTTAAGGTGTAAAAATTCAATTTTATTAAAGAATCTCACATAATTTTTTACATGAAATGACCATAAGATTTATTCTTTTAATGTATTTATGTTTAATTTTTAACAAAACAATTTTTTCTTTAAAGAATAAAAAAAATTCTAATCAATACAACTCGATAAAATGGCTATAACGTGGTGTGGCAACACCGCCAATTTAACGCACGCGTCGCGAAAGATTGACACAGCACAGCTGTTTATATGTATACGGATCATTTCTTGTCGGTGTTGCCAAGTTGTGGTGAAATGCCTTGATAAAATAACTCGACTTTTCTCAAAAACGGTTGGTTTTAGGAACCCCGTTATATAAGGTTTTTTATTTGTTTTGATGAAGGCTATCACCTATTAAAATAAAGGCAGTCAAACCCCTAACACCCTGTATATATCAATCTTCAAAAGATTTTTACCACATTTTTGTTATTGACATATGTTACATTTCTTTGTCTTCAGTTCAAACTTCTTTAACAAAAGGCATATACTCAATTAAACGTTATAAGCGAAAATCATTAAATTTACTGTATGATTTTCCGGGTATATATTTGTTGTTTTCAATAGTCTTAAAAAATAAATTTCTAATCTACTTATCAATCAAACAATCAGTAGTGCAGTTGTCTTGCTTATGAATTATTATGAATAGTCTTAATTATGAATCAATAGTAATTTGCAGTGCTATCCCGTCACACATATTCCAGGCACATATGAATTCCAGATTCTTTCACATTGTAACCAGTAACTGGAATGTAATGCTTCTGCTGGAATAACATATAATAGCAAATGGGCTTGTACCCAGCCACGTTATGTGTCTGATAGAGGTTCCAGATTTAGCACGGTGGGATCGGTAATATTCAGACCTGGGTACTACTATGTAAAGACTGGAATTTAGGTTATTAAAAATAATTGCTCGGCTCGAACTGCTTACTGTAGATCAACCCTGCACTCTGCTTTAAGTGTGATAGGAAACTTCAGGCACTTCTCATGGGAATTTCAAACGGGCGAAGAGCCTTTCACGTTTCGCGTGTAGTTCCCGCGGCGCTCTAAGACGGGAATTAAAAAGAGGAGAAACATCAAACAACACAACAAAACCGAAATTACGCCGCATCCGAACTCCTCCGCGTTCGCGTCTTACGTTCGTATAGGTGTATTCCGCGGGTTTTACGATCGGTTATTTCCCTTCGGCGGTGGCGTCGTCGTAAATTCCGCGTTCGCATTCGATCCCCGTACGCTCCCATTCAATATTTCGTGGCTCTCATAAATAATTCGTAAACGTGTACTGTTTATTGTTGCCAGGGATATACGGCTCCGGGTTTCCTCTACGTTTACATTGTTGCCGAAGACAATTCGGTGCCCGTAAACTCGATGGCGCGCCGACTTTTATTGTGTGTGTGTGTGCATGCTCAGCCTTCGTTCGGGGATGAATAAAACAAGATGCACCGAGGGGGGACGGCCGTTATAACTTTCTGGACTGGAACGTGTAACATATGGGGTGATTACGGGGAGATGATAAACTGGGAGCCGCTTTAGGGGAGGCTCTGATTTCTTCCCTTTTACGTAAGGGCTCGACTTATTGAAAATTGCTTCGAGATGTATGTTGTTTGAACAGGCTTGTTCGCAACTAAGAAAGTAAGTCTTAGGGATAAAAGGGATAGAAATTAGTTGGCAGAAATGCAGGGATAGATAACAGGAAGCTCGTAGGGAAATGGTAGATCTGACCTTGTCATTTAGGATAATTGCTGAGAAAGGGGCCTAAATTACGATATAGACACTTTTGATAAGGAAAATCATGCTCTTCTAGTTATTGGTGAATACCTCTTCTCCATTATGGTTCATGGGATTTATAGTAAATTCGCTGTTTTAATGTTTGCTGAACTTACTAAAAGTCGAGTTTGGATTCGACATAAATATATCACAATATGTCATGTGGATGGGGTGATTATGAGGAGATGATAAACTAGGAGCCGCTTTAAGGGAGGCTCTGATTTTTTCCCTTTGACATAAGGGCTCGACTTATTGAAAATCTCTTCGAGATGTATGTTGCTTAAACAGGCTTGTTCGCAACTAAGAAAGTAAGTCTTAGGGATAAGAAGGAATAGAAATCATGTGGCAGGAATGGCCGAAGTGCAGGCATAGTTAACAGGAAGCTCGTAGGGAAATAGTAGATTTGACCTTGTTTACAATTATTTATGAATTTCGAAAAGGAAACACACAAATGCGAAAATGTAAAATTATCACACTTGGAGCGAAATAAAATGTATTCTAAATAACATTGGGAATAGTTGAAATTACTTAACAAATCGAAAATGCGGAAACGGAAAGTAAAAAAGATATTCTTGCAAATATTTATGACCTGAGATATGAGAAAACCCCTCTTAATACTGAAAAATGCGAAAAACGGAAAATAATCCTAACGATTCCACAATAAAAGAGAAATGGCTAAATGCGGAGACGATAGGAAAACGTGCTGTGTCTAATATTCGGTAATATGGTCTTTTACATTATGAGAGAGCGGAAGCGAGAGAGAAAGAGAGCAAACGGAGGATAGCGGAAATTTAATTTTTCCCTACAACGACGGGAAAAATTAATTCGTAGCGGTTCTAAGAGAGACGGGTGTTGTCACGGTTAACGGTTCGAGATACGAGCTAACATATACGGACGGAATAACAAAACACTTACTATTAGCGGTCGGTAATGGACAGTTACATAACAGATAACAAATATTTCGGTCGGTCTAAAATATAACGGCGGTGACGCTCACAACTACATATAAGACAATATGCGGAAGGTCTTAAATTTAACGGTAGGTGACAATCACAGTTTACAGATAGTTCGGTCGGTCTAGATCTAACGGTCGGTAACGTTCACAATTACATATAAGACAATCACATATATCGGTCGGTAGGACAGAAACACAACGGATAAATGCTAATAACAAACGGTTTGTCACAGACAAGTAATGGTTCGGGCAGAGAACGATTTAAGGGGGAAGGTTTATCTACTCAAGCTTCGTCTGAATATATAAGCGATGGTAGATTGAATGTAGCCTTATCGGCCGCCATCTATCTGAGATAGGTTTGATTTCGCGATTAACTGTACGATGGCTGGTCTACCCTCGACTCTCAAAAATCGGCTTCGTTACAATGTACCCTATGGTGAATTCAGTTATTAAATTTTTGGTGCACTTA
Organism: Cryptocephalus moraei; assembly: GCA_946251905.1. Taxonomy (NCBI): domain Eukaryota; kingdom Metazoa; phylum Arthropoda; class Insecta; order Coleoptera; family Chrysomelidae; genus Cryptocephalus; species Cryptocephalus moraei. The sequence goes on from OX276463.1 coordinate 7,753,195, forward strand.
AAAAAAACAAGAGAATGGGGCGAGTGTTTGGCTTAGGCGACACTTACATCTTTACGAGTTTATACACGCAGGATATTTATACAAAAACTTCGTTACAAACAAACCCCCCTATCATCGGGCTCAGACGTCGTGGGACCACAACTAAAAGAAAATATATAAAAGAAGTGAACAGGAGGAGGAGGAGGCGGAGGAGAAACGAAAACACGATCCCGTCCCCGCAGAAAAATCCAATTATACCTGCGGGATCGACGGGTTCGAGGGCGGATCCGTCGAAATCTCGGCGCGAAGAGGACAAACACCGCGAATAAATACAACAAATGCGACGCGGCAGTGGGCCTTTTCACCATTCGACAAATCATCTATCCACAATTGGGGACCGGAAAAAATTCCACCTTTAATTCGATTTCGAGAGCGACGCTAAGAAAGGAGGAGAGGGGGACGGAGTCGATCTTATTTATCGTCGATTTGATGACTTTATTCGAGGCGCGGGCTCGCTTTTCGGTAATTAGTTTCGGGCATGAGCGCTCGAAGCTTTCTGGGACAAAAATCCACTTTAACCCCACTTACTCCGTAAATTTGTTATATTCATTAGAAAGTTGTTAAAGTCATTAGCTCATCGTACAAAAATTGAGACCGCCAGTTCGTTTAAATATTTAATCGACGTTGCCGGTAAGCAAGAGGTTGTTTCCTACAAAGGGAAAAACAATGAGAAAAGTGTTCAAATTTTAAATGTTTGAATTTTAAATTTTATAGCGTAGAAATACGTTTAGTTTTAAACTATATTATCACATTGTGTAATTTTAAATTAACAATATAGATTGCTGCATTTTATAGAGTTGCGTTTAAATGAGGAGCTAGTAAATGGTGTAACTAACAATTTTTTTTTAGAGTCACCATAAATATGATTATAAACGTATCAATGAAATAATATTTTTAAAAAAGTATCAATCAAAATGAAACTAAACAAAACATATTTTTATATTTTTTTCATATTTTAAATTATTACATCGCAATATCTTGCAGTACTACCCTTATAGCAAAATATTATTTATGGGTTTTCAATACAGAATGGGTGGAATGGGTTTTAAGTATTTAATTTATCCCTTATTAACATACGAAATAACGATATCAAATTTATAAAAGAAATTTATCTCAAAATTATCTATAAACTCTTTGAAACCTCTATATATCAGTTAACTTTATGTTAATTGTCATGTATGACAATGTTGTAATGAAAACGTATGTCATGTACGTTAACCCACTGTTATGCATAGGTTTGTAAGTGAAGGCCTAGTTCAGTGAAACTATTTTAAAAATATCTCAAAAACTGACTTGACTGAAACTTTTGATTCACTCCATAAGGTCTTTACAACTCTCACATTCTCGAAATGTTTTAAAACTTACTTGGGCCATTTACTCCGAATATAATTTTTAGATTTCGCGTTGTCACGTAATCAGAAATTGTTCCTTAAGCACCTCGCAGGGAAGATTTTTCCCCGTTTCGACTTTGAGTCACGTGCGCCTCCCATTAGAACTTCCAAACTGTTAATATTTACAATCTCCACGTTAATTTAGGTTTACTTCAGGCCCACCCGACCCCTCCGAACCTTAATTCCGATCTCGACGAGCGGCAAACATTTAATTAAATTAGAATTAGAAAAGAAATTCGACCATAATTACATTCCCGGACCGGGACCGGGAATAACATCAACGTTCTCGGAGTAATTGCCGTTTTCTATATCTACGCCACGGAGTATCTCTTTTTTTTTCCTTCCCCGCGGATAAGGAGCGGCAGGGCCCACATTCACTTCAATTACCGTCGAGGTGTCCCGGGGCGTTCCTCTCCAAAGCAAGTATTTACTCCATCAGAATCAAGAGACGTTACAATAGAGACAATGTTTTACAATAATATTAAGGTTGATTAGCCGGCAGCTACTTTCTCAGAAATATAAACACGGCGTGTTTAGGTAAACGAGACACGTAGCGACGTGCTCCGGGGGCGGAAAGGGCACGAGGGAAAGTAATTTGGGTTAAGGATTATTAGTTTTTGCTACGCGGGGTGGGTAATTGCGCTTTCCGACGAAGTTACCCCGGGCGGAGGTCTCGATTGGAAATAATGGAATTGTACAGATCTACAGATGTGTATTGAAAACTAGTTTATGAGAGTTGCTTTAATCTTGATTTGTTAAAAGATACTTTCTCTAAGTCATTGGGCATTCCAAAGGTAAAATTGTAGATATTCCAACAAGAATCACAGCTGACCTCGAAACAATCATATATTACTTAAAAATCTTCTTCTCCTATTCTAGGGCCACACCATGTTCTCTTTCGCACTTCAAGTTTTTGTTAAGTCCTCCTCCGAAGATAACCGATCTTCCTTTGCTTCTTTTTCCTGGAGGTCCATATACTTTTACTATTTTTATTATTCTGGTATCATCTGCTTTTCACAAATGTTCATTCCAAAATCCTCTCCTTTGCCTTATGAATTTCGTGATGTAGGTAACGTTACATTGTGGTATATCTGAATTTCTAACTCTGTTCAACTTGGTTTTCCCTGCTATTGCTCTTTTTAATTAATAAATAATTAAATTTTACAATTAATTCCTAGTGGGGCATAAGCATTATTGTTAACTGGTGAATTAGGTACTCAATAAAAATTGGTGTCCGATTTTTTTTCTAGTGAAAACTAGGTTTCACTTCTAAGTACTGAATCACTGATTAAGTAATGATTAGTGAGTAGCTATTAAATCAAAAAATATTTATTTAAATACTAAAATTAAATCCTTTTTACTGAAAATTAGGCATCATTGTTGACTACTGAATTGGTGACTCGAATTAGTTTAGTGATTTAGTCGATTGTGACAAAATCGCCTTCTACTGAAAATAATGCATCACTGTTAACTAGTGAATCAGTGACTCAGTGGAAGATCAGTGAGGGTGTCGGTTGAGTGACCTTACTACTGAAAATTAGGCATCACTGTGTAACGAAGCATATTTTTCCCGCGGCTAGAACCCTTGTCTCCCTCTGTTACCGTTTGCGGAAATTCCGTAAGTTCAAATAAATAACAATTCTCTCCGCTGTGGCACCTGAAAATTCCAAGACCGAGTTTAAACAAAAGGCCACCAGACTCTCTAAACTACGAGCTGCAAACTACCCATCTTTATTTATCTGAGAGCTCTAAATACGAGAGAAAGGTATCGAAAATCATGAAAAATCTGCCGGCCGATCACCGAGACGCAGGTGTTAGACAATGCAGGTACTCCGACTCGACCCGATCCAGTGCAACGTTGCCGCTCCGGACCAGCCGACCCGGAGACCAGGGAAACCGACCGTCCAAGATATCGTAGTAAGGGAAATCCGACCGCCCCCCTCCCTCCGTCCCGGTTAGGTCAGGCCGTCGAATTGCCTCTTCCCAGGGTGAGACTCGGGAAGGTCAATTTGGGCTGTTTGGGCAGGTGCATCCCGGAGTGAGACTCGGGATAGACCTCCCCGAATACGACGCAATCAAGCCCCCCCCTACCGTTCCCGTTGGGTTAGGCCGACGGATTGGCTCTTCCTTGGGTGAGGCTCGGGAAGGTCAATTCGGGCTGTTTGGGCAGGCGCATTCCGGAGTGAGACTCGGGGTGGTCTCCCTGAATGCAACCCGACCTTTGCTTGAATTACCGCGCATGCTTAGTTTCCCTAACGACTTCCGCGCCCGCGATTTGATTGACGCGAATCAAATCTGCTAAACCGCATGCCCGTCAATTATCAAACCGCCGAATATAGTTTTATCTCGCTTGCTAGCTTTCCCCCCATAATGCTTGCTCCGCTCTCACCGTTTCATAATGCTTGCCCGACCGTTACCCTCAACTAGCTTTCCTATTGCCAATAGAATAGACACCGACTAGATTAGCTAGACCGCCATGCACTGCTCCCCCCCCCACCGTAACAATAGCACCACGCACTGTTGCCCGACCGCTTCGTAAAACCAAGACTCCAATCTATTCCCGATGTACATAGTTGTCAAATCTTTCCGTTTTTCGTAGAGCTAGGGAAATTTGTACTTAGATGCCGCTTTGCTATAGAGACCGTAAAATAGTTAGTTTTGCACCGTTACCGATATTCCGTTTTCTTGCCAACACGATTGTCTTTATTTTGATACAGTTTTCTATAATAAATTAGTTTTATTTGTTTTCCGAATTGTGTGCTTTATTTTCACGGACTTCCTGGCATTGTCCTGAGTATAAACTCACCCGAGGCTTTAGGGAGTAAACCCTTTAAAAAATCTGGCGCCAGAGCAAAACCGCAAAACCGACTTTAAAGCTCCGAAACTCCGAAAACAGCGCCAATTCAACAAAGTGACGTAACCCTCCCAAGTAACATTTTAAATGCTAAATTGATTTTATATGGTTTTATAATAGTTTTATTGTAGTTTGAAATAGTAGAAAGGTTTTAAAGTTGCTGGTGTAAAGTCAATTATAACTTGAAGTCAACATAGTTTTATAAGAAAGGTTTATGAAGCCCTTAAATTCTAGATTAAAAAACCTTTTAGATTTTAAGTCCATTTACTTTTAACACTGTTTTATTGTTGATTGATATTGCTACCATTATAAATCAAATTGTATTTATTATTCCCTTAAATGTAATTTGGTTTTATAGAAGTTCAACAGAGTTAAAAGAGTTTTATTGTTACATTTAAAAGAGGTTTTAAAGCGTCCTTAAAGTTAATCAATATAGTTTAAAAAACCATATCCTAATGTATACAATAAAATTTTTATTCCCCTCTTAAATACTTCATAAAACCAATATGAGTGTAGATAGTTTTATTAATTCTGTTAATGGACCGACAAGAGAACCCTTATAACAAGTAACAAGTAACAAGTTACTATTCTAAAATGACTATTCTTAAAACTATATGTTGCTATTTGTGGCTGAACCCACATATGTCATGCTGATTCCATTATTCGCTATTTTCCTGTGTATGTGACGTGAGCATATAGTAGTCTGTCATTTGTGATGTCTACTTTTTTGGACGAGTGGTTACGTACCAAAAGAAGCGGAAGCTTTCATAGAAAATGGCAAACCGAAAGAAGAAGAATTTTTCAATACTTCAAGATCTGTATCATCTACTGCTTCCATTCTTTGAAGTTCTGTTGCTGCTTCTTTATATGTAGAAAATTCCCTGTTCTTTATACACACCATTTTATCCCATTTGTTTGGATCCGGGACAGAATCCGCCTGCTTTTAAAGTTTTCTTGCTGGTTTGTTTGGCCAGTATAGAATGCCAGCACTTTCTCAAGAGCTGGGAACAATTGATAAGCAAGTTTGCTTTTCTTCTATAGTTTGCACTATTTTAAATGGCATTTTATACAATGAATTTTCACATACATACAGGCTTGTAAACAGGTAGGTTATTAAAGTTTTCAGGTTAAGTTTTTGGCGGGATAAAACGAAACACGCACGTGATTTTTGAACAAAAGAGCATGCGCAAAATGCACCATAAAACTATTTGGATTTATCACGCGGCTCCATAGTTTTATGAAAGGCCTGCATTAAACCAAAAGGTTTTATTGATTACAATTTTTCCCCATGTACGGCAATTTGTATTTATTAGATCTATTTTAGAGAATTCATAAGTAATTTTGGTTTTATTGTATCATACTTTGATCCGATATGGATTTATAAGTTTAGCGGACATTTTATATGAAGAGGTAGAATAATTGTAGTGTCGGCCATTTTTGACATTGTTTAATATCAAATCTTATATTAAATTTTTTTATCAAAAAATTAGATAAAATCATAAAAGAATAGCACTGATATTCACTGTAATCAGATACAAAACTGTTGGTGCTGTTTATAGTACAAATCAAATTATTTATAATTTTTCACTAAAAAATATATTAAGGTAAATATTATATATTTTGCTGGCGCATTAATTTTGTGTGTGCATCGTATGATATTTTCTCAGAAAAATATGATTCGTTTGCGATTTTCGGTTATAGATAGATAGTTTCAGATATTATTAATTCCTACATATAAATATTAGGTGTATTACAATATTTAACCGTCTGCCATTGAAATAAAAGGAGTAATAAAGAGAAATAAGGATCGAATTAGTTTAAGACGTTCATAAATAAAAGTTAAAACCAAATATATTATTTTAGTGATGTATTAGAGTCTACGATAAAACACCGTTTATGATATTTCAGTTCAGTTTTAAAACAAATTGTCTTTCAATAAAACTCCAAACCCTTAAGAGAGTTTTAAGAATGATTTAAATATGGTTTTATAGCTTACTTACAGAGCACTATAAGCATGTAATTAAACAACCACTAGGTATTATGATATATTTATATTTTACCCTTCAGAACATTTATACGGTACTCCACTTTTTCCTTAAGGCTGCTTTATTAAAGTTTTAAAGACGTTCTGAAGGAAAATTAGTTTTAAGCAAAGCATTAAAAGAAGGTTTTATAGCTAACTTGTAGACAATAATAAAACTTAAATTGTTACTTGGGCTCTAGCCCAGAGTCGTCGTGCCGCCGACGACACTGCTGCATCACGAGGGAAACCACATCATAACTGTTACCTAGTTCAGAATTAGTCACTCAATATAGATTAGTGAGTGAGTCGACTGAGCCACAATTAATTCTTCTTCTCCTTTTTCTTGTATTGTAGGTAAAGTCCTCTTTCAAAGATAGCCAACCTTGTTTCCATTTTTTCTTGGTCTTCCTTCGCTTCTTTTTCCTGGAGGTCTATAGGCTCTTGCTATTTTCATTAGTCTTATATCAGCTGCTCTTGACTCATGTTCATTCCAAATGATTTCGTGATGTCGGTAACGTTACATTGTTGTCGTGGGTATATTTAAATTTCTTACTCTGTTCAACTTGGTCTGTACTGCTTTTGCTCTTTTAATTAATACGTAATTAAATTTTACAATTAATTCCTAATGAGACATAGGCATTACTGTTACTGTTAGTGAATCAGGTACTCAATAAAATTAATGTCCGATTCTTTTTCTAGTGAAAACTATGTTTCACTGCTAAGGACTGAATCACTGATTCAGTAATGAGTAGTGAGTGACTATTAAATCAATATCATTTTTACTGAAAATTAGGCATCGTTGTTGACTACTAAATTAGTGACTCAATTCAGTTTAGGGAGTAAGTCGATTGTGACAAAATTCCCTTCAACTGAAAATAATGCATCACTGTTAACTAGTGAATCAGTGACTTAATGAAGATCAGTGAGTGTGTCGACTGAGTGAAACACCCTTACTAGTGAAAACTAGGCATCACTGTTAACTAGTCTAGAATTATTCACTAAATATAGATTAGTGAGTGAATCGACTGAGACACAATTAATTTTTCTTCTCCTTTTTCTTGTATCCTAGGTAAAGTCCTGTTTCGAAGATAGCCAACTTTGGGCACAACTTTTTTGTGGTCTTCCTGCTCTTCTTTTTGCTGGAGATCTATATTTCTTTACTATTTTTATTAGTCTGGTATCATCTGCTCTTAACAGATGTTCATTCCAAAATGTTCGTCTTTGTCTTATGAATTTAGTGATGTCGGTACCGTTACATTGTTGTCCTATATCTGCATTTCTTACTCTTTTTCACCTGGTCTTTCCTGCTATTGCTCTTTCAATTGTTAATTAATTAAATAGTACAATTAATTCCTAGTGAAAATTAGTCATCACTGTTAATTTGCGAATTGGGTACTCAATAAAGATTGGTGTCCGATTCTTTTTCTAGTGAAAACTAGGTTTCACTGCAATGTACTGAATCACTGAATAAGTAGTGATTAGTGAGTAACTGTTAAATCAAAATACTTCATACTGAAAATTAGGAATCGTTGTTGAATACTGAATTAATGACTTAATTTAGTTTAGTGAGTGAGTCGATTGTGATAAATCCCCTATTATTGAAAATAATGCATCACTGTTAACTAGTGAGTCAGTGACTTAATAAAGATCAGTGTATAGACTGAGTGAAAATACCTTATTACTATTGAAAACTAGGCATCACTTTTAACCAGTCTAGAATTAGTCACTCAATATATCATATATCATCGACATATCATCCATTTCGGCTAGAGTCTCTGCCCCATATGTCATTATTGGTCTTATCATTGTTTTGTACATTTTGACTTTGCTCTCTACATTTATATATTTATTTTTCAATGTCATGTCACGTACAAATCTTGATACGTGTGCTTCTTTTACGGCTTGAGATTGTACTTCCTTATATGTATTGTGCTATGTGTTACATAATTTACAAAAAAAAATAGTTTTTTTTTTACAAATTAAAATTAATGCAAAAAAGGAAACCTCATATTTAAAATGGCAATTTCAAAAGTCCATAACTTTCAAACGAATCATCCCCTAAACTAATACTTAGTATTTACGAATTAGTTATTGAAAGTACTTTCCCGTAAAATCAGAAAACCGTCATAATAAAGGAAACACAGCCTGAAAACAAGATCCTTTGGAAGATCTGTGTCGGAGAAACTCCTCCTAAATTCTGCACGGGGTTCACCGTAATAAAAAAATACATATCGTCCCGCCGGCAAACGTATTAACTGTCAGATTGACGGATCCGCGCGACAAATCAAAGGTTTAACGTCGCTCCCTCATCCTTCTTTTCCTATTAATCACGACGGATCGTGATGTCCCCCGAAACTAATCCGGACGTTCGCCCACCTACGACCCCTCCGGCACTTTTGGTACACGTTTTGTTTTTCGCCGTACATCCCAGATCATCTACGCCCTTCAAACTTCGATTTTCCTGATTTTTTGGTCGCTTTTCCCCGCGGGCGGTCGCACGGGAAATGAGTTATGTGACTTGTTAATAACCCAGGGGAAAAGTCGAAGGGTGAAATTTGATGCCGGCTATTTAAAAAAAAAAAGATCGAATGGTGGTTTTGGCGAGATGTAATTGATATTTGAAATTAGTCCAATGACAAACATAACTTACATCGTTGTCGTGTGAATTGTTTTGTGATGCAATGATTTATGTCTTCAGGAGTAGCTAGAATAAACTTTGCGTACCTACACAACTCTACTTGAATTGACGAATAGATGGAGTATAAAATGGCGGGATAAATATGGCGCCGCCGCCAAATGTTCGGAATATTAGAGGTCGGACCACATAAAAATGGGAATATCAGTATCGGTACAATTTTTCGGAAATTAAAGTATTATTATAAAATTCACCATTTTATTGTCTCATCTCTTCGTGAATCCGCTTACAAAGTTACTTTCCCCACTTTCGAGATGGATTTCGAATTTGTACCCCAAAACAATCTTAAAACAGGCACGAAATAAATACCCTGCGATTCCCCGCATGCCTTAATAATCTCGATACTGCTGCAGCCTAAGTGTTCCATCTGCAGAATTTGCCTTGCAGATGTCGAATAATAAACATGCATGCATTCGCGGTCGTGGGATGCAAAGCCCAAGCGAGAATGAAAACGGGAGTTGCTTGTGTAAATGCTTGGGGCTAACGAAATATAGATAAAGCGAGCGAGTCGAGTGTTTGTGTGTGTGTGTGCTGCGCGCACAGATTATGTGTACGGTTAATTTCGAATTGTTCTAATTAAAATATCTCGTTGAATAATTGCGTTTCGAGTAATCGGGGATTTTATTAGAGACGTTTGGATTTGCTTTTGTACCCTCGGGATCGTTGTTTACAATTTGTTGCGAATTGAATAATAGATCAAATTTAAATTCAGGCTATGTGTAGCGACCCTCGGCCTACACTTGAAAATTGAATCATATTTCAAAGTAAATTGTTCATGAAATTGTACGTGAAGAATATTATGTTTCATAACATTTTATTTGACAGGTAATTTGATTCTAAAATATTTTTTTTGCAAACTTTCACCCTTATCAAATATGGCACTTTGGATACCTGTAATTTACAAAATACCTACTCGCCTTATTTCAGTCACATTTGGTAAACTGATAGAATGAGCACCTCTCGCATATAAAAAGTGACATTATAGAACGTCTGAAGACAAAATAATACACTTAATAACAAACCCTTACCGCTGAGGTGGACGGTAAATGAATCAATAATATTGTCGCGTCCAGGGGGATGAAGTCACCCTGAGAGCGTGCTAGGGGGTAGCTCACAGTGGAGAACAGAAAACATTTAGGGAAATACAAGTTTATTTTAGCACATCTAAATTTATATTTTGTAAATCGCATATTCGGCGGTCTGTTGAACTTGTAAATACTGCCTAACAGACGATTTACCTTATGTTTACCTGATCAACTCGTGAACCTGTCGCTAAGTTCGATACCCGAGAAGCGGATATGGCTTGTTTAATTAACTGCAATTACAGGTGGACAAGGGTTTGATAACCGTGAAGCGGATGTTCATTATTGCAAAAGTTGTAATTGCAGGTCGGTAACTCGTAGGGATTACGATGACCCCGGTGGTTTAATTAGGTCGCGACAATATATTTATCATGAAATATAACAGAATCGCATTTTTATGCTTTTCGCAACTACAATTCACTCGATAAGAACTTGAACCACAATTAATTCATATTGATTAATCGATTAAATTCGATTAACCGTACGACCACTCCATTCAACATCATCTATATTCTGTACCGTTCACGAATTACGGATTCATCGAAAATATCTGAATACCAAAGCGATGCTAATGCCAAATACATACACTAAGTGAAATTTCGTAACTTCGCAATTTATCGGACGTTTCTCTTATCGAATATCTCATCGCGAAATCTCGAAGATGACCTGATTTTAATTAAATTTTTTTAACGGATTCTAACCCCTCCCCCCTCTCCGCCCCGATCGCTCCCTTCGTCTCCCTCTCGAAATTTAATAATAAAATTTTATAAATTATTCGGGAATGACGCTAACAACCCGTCCCCGATTCCCCCGTCGTTCCCGAGAAATAATCTCCGTCTGGAGGATACGATTCGGAGTCAGAGACACGTCGAGAGAGGACGCGGCAGATGCTGCTCTCTCGCTTCTCGCCCGATGATTATGATGAAGCGAACAGCGATAATCAATGAAGATAATAGTTGATAACGGTGATAGATTTTAGGTATTACTTGGAATTTCGTTAAGGAGATTGTATGAAAGGTACCTTCCGTATTAACGGTCAGTTCATAAATGTCATAACCCTCCTTGGTAACATTCACCCCCATGAAACGGTCACGTTGAAATATTTCGTAGTGAAAACGCTCTTCAGTAAGATAATTGTGTTTAAATGGGGTAAAATCTTCAAATTGCCGTCAGCATGAAACCTGTAACGCTGTGAGTCATCGTAGGGTGTTGCGAGTTGCGGGTCTATAGTGACATAAAGTATTAAGTACGATTTTGCGGCGTTCACATCGGAAAAATCAGACGGCCGACGAAAGACAAAGCCGGGGAACGAGAAACTGAGATAAGGTATAATAATAAGGAAATAATTTCTTGACGTTAGAGACATTATCGTAAAAAAAATCAAACATATCAACTTTGACAGAAATACATATACTGTAACACCCTGCAGGTGTTTTTTTTAATTTTATTTTGTCCTCTTATTTTGGGAATATTTTGTGATTCCAATTATTTTGTCCTATTCGACCGTGTATGGGGTCAAACATTTTGAACTAAATTCAATTCAAACGACTTTGAATGTTTCCACTTCTCATTAGCGGCTCATATTACAACGAAGAACGATGCGAGTCATTAAGAAGTACAGTAGTGTTAGTTTCAAATGAATGATTCATTTCCTTTGGACTGACTTGTAAGTGAGATAAGAGCGCGCGGGCAAGGTCAGTCTGCAACACTGAATGACATTTAAATGAAGCTTAAAGGACAAATATGGCGAATTCTCCATCCATATTATTAAAAAATGTCTCTCCCTTCTATCGTCTTACGTAAACACCAAGCAAATGACTATTTCCTCCCACTTGAACGTCATTTCCGTGCATATCTTCCAGTCTGCGCGCAAACGACCAACCGAACCCGTCGTGATGAAGTAATACCATTCAAAACGTTGAACTCTGCCCCGTTTTTGTACAATATACGTCAAGATTAAGTCTCTGTGATGTAGCACAAACAATTATATAAATCCCGGAGAGAGGCGAAATTCAGGAACAATAAACAGTAGTTTCCTCGGATTTATGCTCGCTGGAAATATAATAACATCTCTCTTCCTCGTCGCTGGGAGGAGGGAGGGGGACGATCCTGCAATTTTTTATCTTTTGATGCTGAGATAGGAGGGTTATTGCAATAAAAAAGGGATTCGTGGGTCGCTGCGATATCGACGGTTTTATTTAGACGGCACAGTGTAAATATGGGAGGAGATGCGAAGATACGAGGATGGATTCCGCATTAGGAGACGAGGAAAAGGTTTCGATTTGTATTTAAGTGCTGACGACGGCTCAAAATATGAAAATGGATGTGTGCAGCGTACAAAGTTGTTAAGATCAATACTCAATTATTATAGGGAATCGTGGAAATTAGGGAAGTTGGGCCAACCTTATGTAATTTAACAATTTAAGAATATACCTTCAGTTTGTAACGAAGCCGATTTTCGAGAGTCGAGGGTAGACCACCCACCGTACACTTAATCGCGAAATCAAACCTATCTCAGATAGATGGCGGCCGATATGGCAACGTTCAATCTAGCATCGCTCAAACATCCAGACTAAATGTAGATAAGGCAACCTCCCCCCTCAAATTGTTCTGTACCCGAGTTAATCCAAGGTGAGAACCACTACTTGTTTATAGCAAGTCGAGACGTCTGTCTGTCTATTGTAAACGTCACCGCCGTTAGATATAAGCCGCCGAATTATTTGTTATTTGTGAGTGTACGTAAATTGTGCATTGTCCCCGACCGATAGTTTTAAGCCGTCCGACCTATTCGTAGTTATTCGTCTATTGTGAAAGCGTCCCCGACCGCTAGCTATTAAGCTATACTTTATCTGTGATTTTTCGTTGTGAGCGTACCGACCGCTAGATATAAGCTATCTGTGGATGAACGTTTGCTACATGTTAAATCGGCGGTTGTGAAAACGTCTGTATTTCCAACCGCCCGGAATTAATTTTTGCATCGTCGCGTTGAGGAAAAGTTAATTCGCGACTACCGTATTCTCTCTCTCTCTCTCTCTCTCTCTCTCTCTCTCTCTCTCTCGCTCTCTCTCATAACGTAAATGGCTGTATTACCGCACATTAGACACTGCACGTTTTCCTATCACCTCCGTATTTAGCTATTTTTCTTTCATAGTGAAATTGTTAGGATAATTTTCAGTTTTCGCATTTTCAGTATTAAGAGTGTTTTTCATATCTCAGGTTCTAAATATTTGTAATACTATTTCTACTTTCCCTTTCCACATTTTCGATTTGTTAAATGGTTTCGACGATTCCCGATTTTATTTCTCTCCAACTGTGATAATTTTACATTTTCGCATTTGTGTGTTTCCTTTCCGAAATACATAAATAATTGTAAATAAGTTTTTGCCCGATCTCCGTTCGACGACCTAGCGCCAACAGGCGTTAGTCGTATGAATTGTAATTGACTGCCATGTGGGAATAAAATAATTTAGGGATTTTCTATTTTGAGTGTGTGTTTGATTTCTACGGACAACCCTGGTATTCTCCTGAGATCGTAAACTACCCAGGCATATTCCCGACGGAGATAACCCTTAAAAATCTGGCGCCCGAGCAAAACCGTAAAACCGACTCTAAAACCGTAATATGTAACAAATGTAAGAGATATTTGAAAAAGATGTTTGTAGCTCAGCCGGGATGAGTTAAAAATTTGTTACTTCACCAGCTCGTTTCGCTTTAGAAGAACCAGTAAGAGCGTTTCCTAACGATACTCCAAAACCGCCCTATCTAAATTCATCCACCAATGAGGACTCTAACTTGGGAAAAGTTATCTACTGGTCGATTCTCTCCCGCAATAACCGTACTGAAATATTCACTTCGCCTTACTTCCCTGCGAATTGCCGGCCCCCTTCCACCTCCTTTTGCTCAAACACATTCATACGTATATCGGGAATAGAATAGGAGAAACAATACGGTTCGGAAATTGCTATGGCCGTCCTCGCCGAACGACTCGACGCGACGAAAACCCGTTGCATATAATAACTCTGTTTACTGAGCACACACTCCGAATGGGAAAAGTTTGCTTTTGATAGTCGACAGCCATTCCGGGGCAATGAAAAGTTTATTTTGAACTGCGGAGAGGAGGAAGTTGGCGACGGCGTCGGTAGCCAAGTGCACGCGGACGGTCCTCGGAAGTGTAAATTATTATTGCCGAGGGATGAAGGTGGAGGAAGGGGAACACATTATGGCTTAATAACCATATAGTTACTTGACTTTATGGCCATGGGTGTGGTTCTATATACAGACTGTTACGTCGCGTTTTCTTACGTATATCACGAATTAGCAACGAGTTGAATTCTTGTACGTTATTCTAAGTCTGAGTCACTCAGCGCTACGTCATACACTCCATCCCATTTAGTTTGGTTAGAAAAATGATCCGAAATTGTGCTCGCCAAGAGTCAACATGAGTACGTGTAGGAACTTTTATCTGAAGGCCAGCGACACAACGTCGCCAAAGTTCTATGTCGGAAAATAAAATAGATGGACGTTTGAGATTTTACGAGGTAGATGGGATACCATGTGAGCATAAGTCGTGTAAATTTAAACGCGATTCTCCGATTAGTTTAGTCATTATCAATCTGTACATTAATTGCACAACTCGAAAATCTGTCTCGCTTTGGCAGAAAACCCATTACGTACGACCAAGATCATCATGTGGTGGGAGATTGATAGTTACTAAGTGGGGAATTTAGAAGGCTCGGATAGGTCCGAAGTCTAGAGAGTAGTAGGGTTGAGACTCAGTTATTGGTCATACGTCACTTCCGGTTAGGTTGGAAAGGGAAATTCGGGAAGGTGATCGTTGAGAAAGGGAGAGTTGGGTCAGAGACATTGACGGTTTTCCTTTTGACAAACTTTTGAAAAGTGAACCCCAAAATTTGAGGGGCCCCATTGTTCAATTTGAGTTAACGATAAATCTGTACGTCTGATTCGAGTGCCGGTCCGAGATAGATACTGATCGTGAGTGAGTTCGTCTGCGTCGTACGTTAAGGTTGAACCAACTGAGTGAGTGTGGGAGACTTAGCTATCATCAATCATATTTTTTTAAACAATGGTCAACATAGAAAAAAAAATTGTTTTTGTTCATACTACGTTTCCTTTATATTTTTAAGAAAAATGCTTCGTCTAGAAGCTTTCGACCACCAAAAAGCCTTTATTTGGCGTTTTATAAACTCAAACCGGTTAACAAATGCCTGAGATAATGACAAAAGACGCCAATTTTTGCACTAATTTATAAATGTTAATAAATTTGTTATTAACGTAATAAGATTAACTAAAATGAGGCATTTGATGTTTTTCTTAAGATGTGCTAAATTTCAGCCAGATTGATCAAATAGTTTATAGGTTATTCTAATTGTTCATCCCAGAAGGCAATTGTTTAAGCAATTGTCCTTGCCTAAATAATGAGTCTAAGTAAATTTTGAAAATTGAAATAGATTTTTTGTGGCTTTAACTGTAAGATGTATCTAAAACACTTTATAAATTTTTAAAATTTGTTATTAAAAATATCGTTTGAAATGGGGGTTACTTTATAGCTCATAAACGTTTAGAATAACTTTATTATTATTAATGATACAAGCTCGTAAGTGGGTGCATGGGATAGGTGGAGTCAAAGTACATGTTCTCAAAAAAGAGGCTTTTACGACCAATAGGAACCGATATTCCCAACAAAATCAATAAATGTCTTTTTTTAATTTTTGAGAAAATATTTTTTTAACATTTGTTCTCTTATAGGAACCGTTAAATTCAAAATAATATAAAATCAACGTTTTTCCTCTTTTTTTCTTTGTTTTTTTTTTATAAATCTACAAGATTAACTCAAAACTTGAAAAAAGTGGACTTAAGTCGTTTCTATAGGAAGCCACACACACATATTATTATTATTAATACAACATTTTATACAATTTAAATAATATTCAAAAAATAGTTGTACATTTTAGTAAGTTGTTTAAAAAAAAAATTATAACTTAATTTTTCCGGGATTTTCCGAATTTTCTTAAGGGTGAAAACTGTGAAGTTATTAATATATCATCAAGCTACCCCAGATTTAAAAAAATGAAGGTTCTACATGTTACAGAAGCCGAGATATTAAAAACATTTTCAGCGCGCTTCATTTTGAAGTTCCTCTTTCAAAAAAATACAAATCTCGAAAAATTCTCCCCTCCACGTGTGCGACGCAGTTTCTCAAAAATACCTTAATTTAAAGGGCTGTAGATTTTTACACGTTGCGTGAATACTAAATCTATCAATGGAATCATAAAATTAAGATATTCATTTATGTTTTGTTAAAATCTCAGCTATTAATATTTATAAACAATATAAATATGATTTTTTTAAATAGCTATCTCGGTTCCAATTGGTCGTAGAAGGTTCTTTTTTTTATTTAGCTAAAAAGTAACCCTGTTTTTTAACGATATTTTTAATAACAAATTAAAAAAAATAAATTTAATTAGGTAATTAAATTTAACTTAAAAAAATAAAGTAAAAAATTAATAAAAAAAAACAAAAAATAAAATAAATAAAAAAAATTAAATTAAAAAATTTAAGGTAACTAGGTAATTAAATTTAAAAAACAAATTTAATTACCTAGAATCATTATTTAAGCAAGGAAAATTGTTTATACAATTGCCTTCTGGGAAAAACAATTAGAACAACTAATTAACTATTTGATCTATCTGGTTGAAATTTAGCACACCTTAAAAAACCCATCACATGCCTCACTTTTAAAAAGTTATATTAAATGTTATTATGTTAATAACAGATCTATTAACTTTTATAAATTAGTCAAAAAATAAGTGTTTTTTTGTCATTACCTTAGGCATTTGCTAACCAATTTGAATTTATAAAAAGCCAAATTAATGATTTTTTGATGAGCTACAACTTTTATCTAAAGGATTTTTCTTAAAAAAATTTGGTTGTCTGTAAAGTTAGTTTACGGACGATAATTTTCACGTGATAACGCCATAAGAAAACATTGATGAAAAATGGAATACGTTTATCAATATTATCACTAAATTATCATTAGAAGGTTTTTACGCACTGCAGTTGGCCGGTCCAACTGGTCATTTTAGACATATTGTTATGACATAATCAGATAACTATAAATAATAGTTTGCTCACTGCTGTAGCCGTCGTCGCTGACGACGGAGTGGAAACAGTGCAATCAGAGCGCGCGTAGCGCGTACCCCTTCGTCTCCTTCCATCGCGCTCGCGAACCGAGACGATCGCCAAATCGAGCTTTCACTCAGACGCTGTTGTGTAAAAGAGAAAGAACCGCCAAGGTCGATCTCTGTCTATTGTTGTCGCTCTCGCTCTAGCTCGCACGCATGAGTCTGCCGTAACGTTATAATGTTTTGAGAACCGACAGGTAGCCGGCACATCGATTTATAAGACGTATATCACGTCAAAATGTAAAGGAAACGTTGTACGAACGAATATATATTTTTCTCACTTTTGAACATTGTTTGAAATAAAAACTAAGGGAAATGAGCTGTACGTCTTCACGGATTCGTAATCTAGTTTCCCTAAAATACCCTTTAGAACGTTAAAATATCTGTATTAGTATATCCCGGGAAATTAATGAATTTGGCATAGATAGAATGGACTAGAGTAGATTAATTCACTTTTGAAAATTACGGAGGGTTCAATTTTCACGAATTTTTTCCCAATGGTCATCCACGACAAGGAGTTTGAAATGGCATTACTTAGATTGTTACGGTGGAGAAAATGATATGAAATTCATATTGATTATTGGAAGCATGCCGAATTGACTTCCATCTAAGGAAAACATTCTTACAACATCAACTTAATTTATTTTGTGTAACGACGAAATTCTCAACATCAACAAAACTATAGTTCCAAAGCTGCCCTCGTCTATCGACTTCCACACACCGGCTCCCGTAATCCCGTAAATCTCAAATAAGCGCTTACGCCCGTTGAAAAATATCCCTTTTTCAGCATAACTTCCGCTGCAATTCTCCTCCCTGCATCCGCATGCACATTAGCGACATTGTAGTGCGCACTTGACGTGCCATTTAAATTGCGTTCTGCGTCATGTGGAAAGAGCTTACGCCGATCATTCATACGGTCGGGCGTTATGTGTAGTCCGCTAATGAGTTTTCGGCGCTGCCGCAGCGTTTTCCGCTGACGTTTCGGAAAATTCGACGATGACGGCGGAATAACGATTACGGGAATGTCCTCCTCCGCGTCAAGCGAAGGGGGTTCTCATTAAGATGCGAAGTATCTAGGTAGAGGTTTTCTTAGTGAAATTATTTGAATCTAGTTAATTACTGATCAGATGTAATTTAAAAACCAATCATGATATCTCAATTTAATAGCTCTAATTTAAAGCTATGCAGTTATGATAAAAATTATACCACAAATTCCGTTGGTAACGTCAATAACACAAAGAGATCAAGGAACCCCAATACATTACTCCTATACACTCCTTTGGTAGATTTATCTAGTGTTGCAATCGTTAACGAAGTCGAAAAAATAGGAATTAAAATGCGGTGTTCAGTTTTTTGATATCTAGAGATCATACTTAATCAGTTCTCAAAATTTATATATATATCGGATATATCGAAACTTGTCGGTAGGCTACAGGTCGCATTTTTTAAAGAATCACAACAAAATTTGGTACAAAAATCAGTTGGCCGAAAATATCGGCCGAGTTCGTTAATGGGCCAAATTGGTCCAGCGGTTTCAAAATGGCGACTTGTTATTTTCAAAAAAAAAAAAAATCAAAAAACTTTAATTTCGCATCTGAGAGAAAAATGTTACTTAGGTTTTTTGTTGATATTATAGAGGCGAACGACTTTTGTATAACAAATTTTTTCGAGAAATGTACAGAAAAAAATTTTTTTTGTCAAAAAAAAACAAAAATTTTTATTTCGCGTCTGCGAGAAAAATGTTACTTAGGTTTTTTGTTGCCCTTATAGAGGCGAACGACTTTTGCATAAAACATATCTTTGAGAAATGTACATAAAAAAAGTTATATGCAAAAAGTTAGAAATGTTGACGTTTGTATTTTTTTAACACCTCGTATACATTTTTATGACATATCGTGTCTGTTATATCACTCTATATCCTACCAATAAATCTACCTTTCAGCCTGGCATGCCATGGGGTTTTAATTAATTCCCACCAATTGATACAACTAAATGGTGAATTCGCATATTGTTGAAGTATGCTTAGCACATTACAATATTTTTCTTTCGAATTAGTTACAAGCGACATATCACAAACTAAAGATGTGGAAAGCGCACAAATGCCAAAAATATTTTGTGCTAAATTTGTGCACACCTGCTGTAGTATATAATAACGTACCTACTTCGTCCAAAGCGTTAATATAGGTATGTTAATCAGATTTATCGACATATCGAAACGTCTTACTGCAAGTCGATACTAGTCGAAAATAACTCGATTTGGTATCAATTTATTAATAAAATTAAATGTGTTCCACTTTAAACCCTCTCACAGTCCCCAACGTACCTCCCCCAATGGCCCCAATTAATCATAAACCCTCGCCTCGTCTAAACACTCTATCCAATTACACCCACGCTTAAAAATATCGATTCCACACAAAATTATCGCGCCAATTTATCACAGCATGAAATTTCTCCCTCTCCGTGTGTCTCTTCTCTCTCTCTCTCTCTCTCTCTCTCTCTCTCTCTCTCTCTCTCTCTCTCTCTCTCTCTCGGTTCTTTATGTCTTTCGGTAAATCCTAAAACAAATTTCGAAGTTACATCCGGAGCCGTAGGAACTTATACTTTCTTAATTAAACCGCAGACAGTGTGGCGAACAATTAAAGGAAAATGGGGGACGCGAAGGGAAAAGCTGAAAAAACCGTCGACCGTCACGTCCAGGAAATGTCTTCTCCTTTTTTTTCCCTTTTTTTCCTCTCTCGCGCTGTGCAAGTAAAGTTCGGAATGCTCGGTGAATGGTGGGTCGTGATGGCTCGGTCATTTTAGGTTAGGTTGATGTAAGGCAAAAAAGATCTTAGCCCGTTATCAGTTTTTCGTAAACGACACAATTTGTTTAATATTGAAGCATTGGGCCAGTTTTGACTACTGAAGCAAAGTTTCATAGGAAACTGTTGAACTTAGTACGAGATGTGTTAGAATTTTAAAATATACTGCGAGGTGGTTTATGAAATATTGGAGAATCTTCACAAGAAATTCCTGAAGGAATACCGTTTGTTGGATGATTTCTATCTCGTATTTCAATGCATGACCTTATAATTTATTTCAAAATTATAATTTAGGGACCAAAAAACCGCCACCAAACCAAGATTTACATATATCCAAATGAAAACCGTTCATATTTCCTTAAAATCGCTAGACTGGATTTTTGGAATTATCTTCTGCGCTGTTCGGAATGTTAAATTTTTTAAACTCGTTAAAGTTTGGCAGGACTGTCATTTTTGGAGGATTCATAAATCTCCCCTTGCTTTCACCCCTATTTTCTAGCGACGTACTCTGCAGGATGATGTCATATCTAGATCTTAACGCTTATGTCACAAGAAAGAAATTACCTATACAAGTGAATTTGTAAAGAGAAAGTCTGACTAGTTTATTGAAATCTTGTTAAGGGAACGTTTCAAATTTGGAAATATTGAATTTCTTTGTTAATGTTATGATTCAAAAGTGAAATGCTACGTTTTTGAGTATTTTTACATATTTATTTATTTATTTATTTATTATTCCTATGTTTACCAGAGTAGTACAAACATTACAAAAGTTACAAGGGTTTCCCGATTTACAACTGCAACCCTGAGTAGATATACTAGACCGCTTCTGCCCCCACAGAACCCACCTAACCCACGGAACACAACTTTTTGCCGCCGCGCGGGACCAGGGGGCCCCATGTAGTACTACTACCACTAGTAAACGAGTAAACTACTACTGCTAGTACTACTGGTAGTAGTACTACTAGTAATACTACAACTAAACTACTACTACTACTAGTAGTGTTAGTAGTAATTTTTTTGTAGAGGTTTAAAAATCTTCAAAAGACACCAACAAAGTGAAAACGAAGATGATGTTGGTAGTGTGGGATTTTTACCCACTAAAAAAACAATCCTCTTTCTTTCCTTCGTTTGAGAAGGAGGCCAGACCGGAAACCGCTTTCGCATTATAGACCAAGAGCTGGGCACGAGATTTCAACATCATCAGTAATATGGAATTCGTAAACAGGAATAAATTCTATTACCATCAGTTATTAAAGTTCCGAGCAGGCGGACAGCTTACTGGTTGCTAAGGGTAGTTATAAGGGGTGAAAGTGATTAATTTTTAGGGGAAGTTTCGGCATCGATAATAAGCTTAAAAATCTATGTAATGATAGTTCTTACCATACCTAAACTAAATTCTAAGCGGCGGACACATAAGTAGGTGCAAAGGGGGTGGCGGACAATAGTAAGGGGGTGAAAACGCGAAGAGCTAGAGCCGAAATTTCAACGTCATCGTCATCAATAATATGGAATTCGTACACAGGAATAAACTCTATTACCATCAGTTATTGAAGTTCCGAGCAGGCGGACAGCTTACTTGTTGCGGAGGGTAGTTATAAGGGGTGAAAGTTGATAATTTTTCGGGAAAATTTCGGTATCGATAATACGCTTAAAAATGAATGTAATGATTGGTCTTACCATACCTAAACGAAATTCCAAGCGTCGGACACATGAGTAGGTGTAAAGGGGGCGGCGGACAAGGGTAAAGGGGGTGAAAAGGCGGAAAGCTATATAGAGCCGAAATTTCAAAGTCATCAGTAATATTGAATTCGTAAACAGGAATAAACTCTATCACCATCAGTTATTAAAGTTCCGAGTAGGCGGACTGATTACTTGGGGCGGAGGGTAGTTATAAAGTGTGAAAATGGTTAGTTGGTCGAGGAAATTTCGGCATCGATAATACGCTTGATAATGCATGTAATGATAGATCGTATCACAAAAAAACGAAATTCCGAGCTTTTCACCCCCGTCACCCATGTCCGCCACCCCCTTTGCACCCGCTCATGTGTCCGACGCTTGGAATTTCGTTTAGTTATGGTAAGACCTATCATTACATACATTTTTAAGCGTATTATCGAAAGCGACATCTTCCCAAAAAATTATCAACTTTCACCCCTTATATCCGCAACGAGTAAGCTGTCCGCCTGCTCGGAACTTCAATAACTGATGGTAATAGAATTTATTCCTGTTTACGAATTCCATATTACTGATGACGGTGACGTTGAAATTTCGGCTCTAACTCTCCGCGTTTTCACCCCCTTACCATTGTCCGCCACCCCCTTTGCACCTACTTATGTGTCCGCCGCTTGGAATTTAGTTTAGGTATGGTAAGAACTATCATTACATAGATTTTTAAGCTTATTATCGATGCCGAAACTTCCCCTAAAAATTAATCACTTTCACCCCTTATAACTACCCTTAGCAACCAGTAAGCTGTCCGCCTGCTCGGAACTTTAATAACTGATGGTAATAGAATTTATTCCTGTTTACAAATTCCATATTACTGATGATGTTGAAATCTCGTGCCCAGCTCTTGGTCTATTACTTCAGTCTGACCCATTGATACGCCATCAGGCGTCTGTCGTTGAATCTCCTTCAGCCTTCTTTGCTTTGAGCACGTTGCAAAGCACATCACCGCAGTAGTAGTAGTAGTAGTACGTAGTGGTAGTTTAGTAGTAGTAGAAATAGTAGTAGTCTAGTAGTAGTATTACTAGTAGTACTAGCAGTAGTAGTTTACTCGTTTACTACTACTATACATGGGGCCCCTTGGCCCGCGCGCCGGCGAAAAGTTATGTTCCGTGGGTTAGTTGGGTTCTATGGGGGCAGAAGCGGCCTAGTATATCTACTACGCTGCTAAGGGAAATATGATTCCCTGTTGGCAGGTCCGGCTTACTAAAAACTAATACTTAACTAAACAGAAACTAAATAGAAAATAGAATACAAATTTTAAAATAGAGATATAGGATACAACAGTAACTTGTAAAATTTGCATAGTGCATTAACAATATTCTGTACCTAGAAAAAAGAATATAATAAAAATAAAAAAAAAAAATAATAAAAAAAATAAACCTAACATTTATATCCTGTTGTTTTATGGTAATGACGATAATGTTGACGATGTCATTAAGTTAGAAATTCCCATAACTATACATCCCACTTTTAATAAGTTCATAATTTTTATTTTAAATAAGTTGACGAAGTTTGTTAAAATAATCTTGATTTGAATTTTAAAAGCATAGAAGCAAAGACACGAGACGAGACGAGACGAGAAACGACATGGTCTGGTCTCGTCTCGAAAAATTACCATAAATTATGTCTCGTCTCGTCTCGATCTGGTACCGGTCTCGTCTCGTCTCGTCTCGTCTCGTCTCGTGTCTCGAAAAGTCTCGAAATAAATAGACCTATATAGATGCTACTTTTATAAATGTATACTTTTTTGATAACATTTACTGATTTTCTTGAACTACCTATACAGGTGTGGTAAAGTTGAATGTACAGTAGTATTTTATTCATGTTATGTTTTGATAAAGAATATTTCTTTTTAGAAAATATTGAATTAAAGAAATTAGATTATAGAGAACAGGTAAGAAATCGAAAATAAATATCATTAATAAATAGACTTGTTAGGATACGAACTATAAAACAAAGTTATTAAATAAACTTATAAAATAAACTATATATCTTTATAAGGACAAATAAGAAATTAATATCATCTGTATATAATATATTACATGTGAAATTGGTATTATTTGATAGAATTATCAACGTTTAAAAGTAAAATTACCTACCATAATTTTAGAAAAATGTGCCGGTAAAGGTATACCTCCACACCTATTTACCTCATATTAGCGCTCTCAGAAAAAAAAAATACTGTTAAATATGTTCATTACCTCAGACAAACGTTGCACACCGCTGTCCCTCTGTCTGTTGCATAATAAACCCTTCCAAAATTCTAAGAAAACGACGGGCTAATTATAAATATTACTCCCTTACTGGACAATGGCACGGTTTAAACCTGACCCTTTATTAGGTATCCTTTTACCTGCGCTTTCGTCCTCATTTCTATGGAGTTTGGTGGCCTTTCATATTACAAACGAAAGAAAAATCTTAAAAAAAGCAATTTCTTAAAAAAATTCGAGACGTCGAAACTTTTCGAGACGAGACGAAATTATGACTTGTCTCGTCTCGAACCAGTCTCGTCTAGTTTCGAAATTCGAGACGAGACGAAACGAGAACGAGACATGTCTCGTCTCGTTTCCACCACTAGTCTCGCTCTGAGCGCTGGATCGCTGAGAGGTGTGAACGCGGAAATAGCGAACGACCGTAACGACCCGAACGATCAGAAAAATTCGTTCTTTTATGTAATATGTATACGTATAAAGTCACCTCTGCCACTCTCATACACGTTCCACTACCATATACGTTTTTCATTTATTTTTGAACATGACATGACATTGACATGAACTTATGAATTATTTCAAACAAACTAGTTGGAATCAAAAAATCACTACAAATGGCACATTTGTAGCAATTTTTCCAAAGATCGAAATTCGATTAGGCTCGAAATCCATCGGCCGCAGTACGTCGAATCGACTCCCGTTGTAATTTTGATTGCTCGCAAATAGGCCTGGGGGTAATCCACTTCCACCCCTCGCCCCCTGCTCGCCCTCCGCCCTGCGTAGTTTAAATTTTAATGAATCTAATATCGTTCGGTGTTTACTCGCATGCCCTACGAGCGGTATCCCGTGCGAGGGGGAGATTATGGCCGACGACCGAAGATTTCACAGAAGAACGATTACAAGGCGACCCGTAACCGTCTGAAAGGATTTTCGGGGGGTGGTGGGGGCGGTGGATGCGGGGGTTAGGGGTAGACGACCGTCTCCCGGTAATGAAGGAAAGCCGCTCGAGCGACGCTACAAAGGATTGTATGCAAACACGGCCGATACCGTCGTCGTGTAGGAATCATCAGGCGGATTTGCCTAATTCCGTTTCGGAACTTTTTCGCTACCCCCACCAACGGACCTCGATCCCCCCCCTTTTCTCCTTCTCTGAGGGACGAATCTAGCACGTGGCGCATTCGCCATTTCGTCGTCGTGAGAAGAAAAAGCGTAACGAGCGCGTCAAAGGCAATTGGGGGTCAAAGGATGTTGTATCAGTCCACAGCACGTGTAAAATATGTAATAGAATTTCACAAGTATGCTTATTTATATGCAAAGTATACACAATGGTCCCAGGCTTAAATAATTTTTAAAGTCCTCTTAGAAACCTTAAAATAAATACATCTAGAAATAATTTTACTATCCATACTCCTTTTTTTTAAAGAATCCTACACATTACGTTTTTATTTTAACGCAATATAATTTCTATTATTAGGAGAAAAATCCAAAATTTTAATAGGGGTTGAACCTCCTACTTCGTACCTATAATGTTCATTTGCATTGTCACGAGCGGGAGCAGTTTATGGGCCACATAATTATGTCAGGGACGGGACGTACGTTTTCTCACTTTTTGAGGATCCCTCACGCCCCTATGCGTGACAATATGAGCAAATACAGTTAATACGTACAACTCCGCCACAAAAGACCAATGCTGCAGGAGCACTAGCACTGGCGGCATAAGTTCATGGCTGTCTTGTTTACCATTAATCTTAAATAAGAAGAGATAGTAGTTTCGGTAGTACTTTAAGCAATTCGCGCTTCATTACGGCCGTTGATACATCAGGTTAATATTAGTTATGTGTTAAGGGTGTTTATCCAACCAATTAATTCATGGAATTTCCAAATATCTCATTTATATATGTTGATTCTATATGTATTCCAGTACATATTAACAGACCAAGTGGTGTTTTATGGCAGCATGGCTGCGTAGTTTGCGGGACGACGCACTTCGTGGCACGTCGCTTCCTAAACAATCAAACAAAAATTGAATTAATTTAATCGTCCCATTTTCCATGATTTAAATAAAAACAAGAAACGACGAAAATAAATTATTAAATAATGTTATTGATAAACAATTTTTGATTTGAAGATTCATTATTTTTGTTTTGGTTTTTAATTTATTTTCGATAACTAAGTCCAAAAATTGTACGTCTGATTATGTGAAATTGAAGTGACGTTGAAATTTTCAAATTTCTTTTAGCTATTCAAGAGAGGAGAAATCTAGTTAGTATCAAATTAAAAGTACAATCGTACAGTAATTAATGCGATAATAACGTTGAGATATTATGTGTATAAGATATGCAGAAATAACTTATGCAATGAAATTAACGATTCCCCAATTAAGTTAAAGAAAGTAGCTATACATAATCTTCACAGCTTTTCTTTTCTAACGCTACGGATAGAGTTATTTCAGAAATGTTCAATAAAAGTTGCAGAACTTTAATTGATGTATGTCTTGAACAAAGCATTCATAACGTTAAGTCGAGATTAATATTAAATTGTGTAACTAATGGTAAATACAAGATGAAAAATGTATTTACTTATTAATATTATTAATCAGTATATTGTTATGTATTTTAGTAACTTCGTATACTTAGAAGTCCATATCCTCTAAGGGGGAGGGTTGTAAGTCCAAAAAATCTTCAGCATCACTCCATCTCAATGAGACAATTTGTTCTTAATTGGCCTTTACTAAATAATATTTCCGGCCAATAGTATACATCATCAGCGTATTTATAATGAGATGCAAGGATGATGCAAAATTGAAGATTAAAACTTATTTACGAAATGGCTGACCGAGATTGCATCAAACTCGAGCCTCTAGATGGCGCTGTGTGGCCGCATTCCCTAAAGTCACTAGATATATAAAGTAGGTAGCGCAACTGGTAAGGACAATGTGTTAGACAGAGAAAACACTATTTGGAATCAAAATGGCGGAGTTACAGTTTTCAAACGGTTCTCAATTGCCATTTTAAGTTGTCACGAGAGGAAGTTCAAGTTCAATCATAATAAATAAAACGTTGCCATTACAAGTTTTCGTTTTGATTTCTCCTACAAATTTCACAAACTACTCCACATACAGTCGAATGCAAAACATTTTGGTTGTTTGTCACGTCATGTCATGTCAAACATGTCATTTTTTTCAAAGATACCAAATATAGCAACATTTGTCCAACATTTGAATTTACCGCGTAATTTTGGAATCAAAATGGCGGCCGAATTGCGCTACTTTGGAGATATAGTGACTTTAGCATTCCCAAAACTACTGTACAAAACACGGGAGTGACGCGTATTAATAGTCTAGTGTGTTTGGTATATGACTTCGACATATAGTCCAGTTTTAAGTAAGATTCCACAGAGTCGGGAATCCCCGAAATCAGCCAAAGTGGATTTTAATGAAACATATAAGACACAAAGCGTAAGTCGTACCCGGCTTACTCTAACCTAAACAAACACCAACGACCCGAAGGGATTACCGGCAAATTCATTACGGATCGGGAAAAGATACAACCAGCTCTCCTCTCTCTCTCTCTCTCTCTCTCTCTCCCGCTCCTCATTGAATTACAAAACAGTTCGTGTCAGGGTAATGGGTTACGGCGACGGGTCCCGATCTTCCCGGGGGATAACCGGGCGCAGGAGACGCGGACAATGTGTCGGGAATTATGATAATCACGGACGGGTCGTCGCGACGTCGGGAGAAAGGGAGAGTGGTCCTAGCTGAACATTTACCGTCATCGCAGGTAATGTGGATGAGTCCTGAGGGACTTTCATTGATATTTGAAACTCGAGACATTCCTAGTAAGAACTATAGACTTCTATAGGATTTTAAAATGCCCAAATATTTTCGAAATTATTATTTCGTTTAATTTTCTATTAATATTGGTCCTGTTTTACTAAAAGTTATTTGAATTCTGAAATATTTTAAATATCCTTAAAGATTTCTAAAAGGATTCCTGTAATATCTAGAATGAGGGTATTTTGTTATTCCCCAAAATATCTCTAAAAGTAACTACAATTTATCCTGAAAATGTGTATTAATATAAAAAATTGTTGAAAAGGTTCCAAGAAAATTTGTTGACTTTAATAGAAATGAAGGATATCAGGACATTTTTTGGAGGACACAATATCATATCACAATTTGTCCTTAAAAATCTATGAATTACTACAGGATTTCAATTACACTCCAAAGGGACTGCCATAAGTTTTTACAATATTAAAGGTGTTCCAGATTTTGAAATGTTTGTTGCATGAATCCTGAAAATATTTCTAGAAGGCCAGAAAAAAGTTTATACTATTTGCAAAAGATATTAGTCAATTTTCCTGGTTAATCCAAAAGGTCCTTATGGACTTTCATAGAAATTCAAAATGTTGCAATATTTTTCATAGGAAATATGTATATTTAAAAACAGAAACTAATTAAGAAAAATTCCAAAAGCCATAAGGGATTTCAAGATTCTTAAATTTTTCTTACTGTATTATAGTTGGGTTGGTTTAATTCTATAGAAATTACTGAAACCCAGTAGAGCCTGAAATATTTTTAAACTTATCTGGAAGGACTCCTAAAAGTGATATTTAATAATCCCTAGGGATTTTGATAACTTCCCAAAATGGTTCCTGAACCAACTACGATTTATCCTAGAATAATGTCAAGTAATCCCAAAAGTTATTGAAAAGACTTCAAGAAATTCAGGATATCTGGACATTTCTTG
This sequence comes from Cryptocephalus moraei, assembly GCA_946251905.1. Lineage (NCBI taxonomy): Eukaryota > Metazoa > Arthropoda > Insecta > Coleoptera > Chrysomelidae > Cryptocephalus > Cryptocephalus moraei. Next base: position 7,781,968 of record OX276463.1, read on the forward strand.
GAGGACTTAATATTATTTTACAATTTTTCCTTAAAAATCTATGAATTATTACAGGATTTTAATTACAATCCAAAGGGAATCTTAGAAGTTTTTAGAATATCAAAAGTATTTCAGATTTTGAAATATATGTTGCAGGTTTCCTGAAAATATTTCTAGAAATCCAGAAAAGTTTATATTGTTTTTAAAAATTATTGACCAATTTTTCTGGTCGATCCAAAACGTCCTGATGGACTTTCATAGAAATTCAGAATGTTACTATATTTATCATAGGAACTGTATTTAAGAAAAGAGGGTAATTAAGAAAAAATTCGTAAAGCCATAAGTGATTTTAGGATTCTTAAATTTTTCTTACTGTGTTACTGTGTTGGGATGGTTTAATTCTATAAACGTTACTGAAACCCAGTAGAGTTTAAAATATTTTTAAACTTGTCTGGATGGACTCCTGAAAGTAATATTTAATAATCCTGAGGGATTTCGCTAATTTTCCAAAATGGTTCCTGAAGCAACTACGATTTATCATAGAATATAGTCAAATAATCCCAAAAGTTATTGAAAAGTCTTCAAGAAATGTTGGTTAGGTTAGGAAACTAATTAAGAAAAAAATCCAAAAACCCTGAGGGATCTTAGGCTTCTTAAAATTTTTCGTACTGAGTTATAGTTGTCTTGGTTTAATTCCATAAAATTTACTGAAACTCAGTAGAGCAGGAAATATTTTTAAACTTATCTGAAAGAACTCCTGAGAGTAACATTGATTAATCCTGAGGGATTTTGCAAACATCCCAAAGTGATTTCTGGAAGCAATTACGATTTATCCTAGAATAATGTCAAATAATCCCAAAAGAGATTGAAAAGACTTCAAGAAATTTGGTTGATTTTAAGAGAAATTCAGGAGACCAGGACATTCTCTGGAGGACATAAAATTATATCACAATTTTTCCTTAAAAATCTATGAATTATTACAGTATTTCAATTACAATCGCAAAGGACTGCTAGAAGTTTTTAGAATATCAAAGTTGTTCCAGGTTTTGAAATGTTTGTTGCGGGATTCCTGAAAATATTTCTAGTCGTCCAGAAGAAATTTTATAATATTTGCAAAAAAATATTCATCAATTTTACTGTATGACATAATAGGTCGTGATGAACTTTCATAGGAAATTCAGAATGTTTCAATATTTCTCATAGGAACTGTACCTATTTAAAAAAAAAGAAACTAATTAAGAAAAAATTCCAAAAAGCCTGAGGGATCTTAGGATTCTTCAAATTTTTCTTACAGAGTTATAGTTGTGTTGGTTTAATTCCATAAAAGCTACTGAAACTCAGTAGAGCAGGAAATATTTATTTTTAAACTCTTCTGAAAGAACTCCTGAGAGTAATATTGATTAATCCTGAGGGACTTTGCAAACTTCCCAAAGTAACTACGATTTATCCTAGAATAATGTCAAATAATCCCAAAAGAGATTGAAAAGACTTCAAGAAATTTGGTTCATTTTAATAGAAATTCAGGAGACCAGGACATTCTCTGAAGGACATAAAATTATATCACAATTTTTCCTTAAAAATCTATGAATTATTACAGTATTTCAATTACAATCCCAAAGGACTGCTAGAAGTTTTTAGAATATCAAAGTTGTTCCAGGTTTTGAAATGTTTGTTGCGGGATTCCTGAAAATATTTCTAGTCGTCCAGAAGAAATTTTATAATATTTGCAAAAAAATATTCATCAATTTTACTGTATGACATAATAGGTCGTGATGAACTTTCATAGGAAATTCAGAATGTTTCAATATTTCTCATAGGGACTGTACCTATTTAAAAAAAAAGAAACTAATTAAGAAAAAATTCCAAAAAGCCTGAGGGATCTTAGGATTCTTAAAATTGTTCTTACTGAGTTATAGTTGTGTTGGTTTCATTCCATAAAAGTTACTGAAACTCAGTAGAGCGTGAAATATTTTTAAACTTATCTGAAAGAACTCCTGAGAGTAACATTGATTAATCCTGAGGGATTTTGCAAACTTCCCAAAGTGATTTCTGGAAGCAATTACGATTTATCCTAGAATAATGTCAAATAATCCGAAAAGATATTGAAAAGACTTCAAGAACTGTTGGTTGACTTTAATAGAAATTCAGGAGACCAGGATATTCTCTGGAGGACTTAAAATTATATCACAATTTTTCCTTAAAAATCTATGAATTATTGCAGGATTTCAATTACAATCCCAAAGGACTGCTAGAAGTTTTTTTAGAAGTTAAGTTTTTTAAGTTTAGAACATCCAAGTTGTTCCAGATTTTGTAATATTTGTTGCAGGATTCATGAAAATATTTCTATAAATCCAGAGAAGTATATGTTTTCAAAAATTATTGATCAATTTTCCTGGTTGGTGGTTCTAAAAACAGAAACTAATTAAGATAAAAATTCAAAAACCATAAGGGATTTCAGGATTCTTAAATTTTTCTTACTATATTATAATTCGGTTGGTTTAATTCTATAAAAGTTACTGAAACCCAGTAGAGCCTAAAATATTTTTAAACTTATCTGGGATGACTCCTGAAAGTAATATTTAGTAATCCTGAGGGATTTCGCTAACTTCCCAAATTGTTTCCTGAAGCAACTACGATTTATCCTAGAAATGTTAAATAACGACAAAAATTGTTGAAAAGGATTCAAGAAATATTAGTTGACTTTAATAGAAGTGAAGGATATCAGGATATTTTTTGGAGGACGTAATATTATTTCACAATTTTTTCTTAAAAATCTATGAATTATTACACGATTTCAATTACAATCAAAAGGGAATCCTAGAAGTTTTTAGAATATCAAAAGTATTCCAGATTTTGAAATATTTGTTGATGGATTCCTGAAAATATTTCTAGAAGTCCTGAAAATATTTTTAAACTTATCTGGAAGGACTCCTGAAAGTAATATTTAATAATCCTGTGGGATTTTACTAACTTCCCGAAACGGTTCCTGAAGCAACTGCGACTTATTCTAAAAATGTCCATTAATCCCAAAATTTGTTGAAATGATTGCAAGAAATATGGGTGAGTTTAACGGAATTGCAGAATTTCAATAAATTTCTTGGGGGACCCACAAATATTTCAAAAATATTTAGAAATATTAATGAACCATAAAATGTATTCCAGATCCAAGAACGTTTATTATAGAATTCCTCTAAAAGTTCATGAATTTCTAAATACACTTTTATCTAGTAGTATTTATTCCTTTTTATTTAGAATTTAGCAGTTGATATGATCACAAGTTGCTGTCTGAAAAATTAATGAAGAAATGATTCGTCCATTGAGATAAGCAACGTTGTGATTTGTGATGGTTACCTAGATTTCAGTACCCACGATTAATTTTAAAAGTTCCAGAAATTTTTCTTTTTTAAATATATCCAATTGATTATTAAAAGAGAAACAACAGAAACGAAAATTATATAATTACCTACACAAAGAGAACAAAAATTATTCAAATACCCAAAGTTTCATTTGTCATTACATTTTGCAATACTGCATTTACATAGGCAGTTTAATTCAACATCCAAGTGCTAAAAAGCAATTAATATCCTAGTATTTCACTCATTAAAATTATTAATATTAATACTGCGAAGAGAACCCAATAAACCGAAAAGGAGAATTCTTCGTCAGACAATCCTCGCATCACCAAACCTTTTGGTACAAAGTACCCCTTTGTGGTACTTATCTCCGAGATTTCGTCGCCGACGAATCGCCGCCTCCTTACATTCGAGAATCCACCCCGTCGCGCTTTCCACCCTTATCGCACGCGGCCACATGGGGAGGAAGAAGAAAAAAACCGCCAATGCGGCGTCGAATTGGAATTTTCTCATATTGCCGAAAATCAATTTATGTTAATGCGATTATATATTTCATTGTCGGCATTGACGAACGGGCCAGAAGGAGGGAGGGAGAGAGAGAGAAAGGGAGCCGATCGGAACGGCGTCACTAATCGAAAATTCAAAGTGCGAGGCAGCCAAAAGTGGATTTTCACTTGATCTCTCACATAATATTCAACTTCTTTGACATTATTAGTTCGAGTAGTGCGAGAGAGCGCTCGGAGAGAAATCCGATGGGAATCTATGGGGGATATTATTGACGGTGGCGGCATCGACGACGGCGAATGATATATAATGCGGGTTTTTGCATGAACCACATAAATATATCAAATCATTTTTTGAAATGATATTTAGTGTAACATCATTGAACTTACATGAGGTTGAATGTGTAAAGTTACCTCCAATGTCGCTTACAACTCCCCGATATTTATGATGTCCAAAAAGGGGTTAGGGATCTCATCAAATCAATAGGAATAAAAAAAAAAGTTAAACAACTATTAAAATGAATTAAAAACCCTTACTTAAGTTAAAGCGGCGAATTCACCATATGTCACACTTAGGGGGGAGTGATGGGACTTGAGAGGTTTCCCTTTGAGGGTAGTAGCTCAGAAGCTGAGGATCCCGAAGGGTTGCTCCAAGATATTTGTCTGGAGGTACCAAAATTCCCATTTAGTTGCATGGAAATATTCTGGGAGATACTAATAATACTTGATTTGTCTGATTTGATGTCTTGTTCCTCAAAGTACATTTTCTCCATTTGGCAAATAAACAAAGCACACTAGAGGAGTACCATTGAAGTCGACGTAACACACGGTACTCTCCTGGGTTGGAGATAAGTTTGGAATAATTTTTATATAGTACGCTGTGTTAATTGCATTAAGAGCTTTCTAAATAAGTTTGTTAAATAAATTACAACCAAACATGTTGGGCACCTAATACAAATTTCTAAGACACCCGTCTCGGCAACTAAGACCTACGTGTAGTGTCAATTTCAACCTTCCAACCACCCAATTATTTAACGTTCCCGCTCGATACAAATATTCTTTTCGACGTCACCACACCCCGAACATCCCTTTCTGTTGGATACATTCCAGCGTTTCAATGCCATCAGTAATGAATATTTAAAAGGGTAGCCACATTTTAGATTCGAGTTGTCTAAAGCTGCAGACGAAAGGCCATTCTTGCATAAATGTATATTTCATGTGTTTTATGTAGTAGCCGAGAGGTCCGTTTCCTCCCGGAGAGGAGAAGAGGGAGGGAGAGATGGAGAACGGGCACACTTATGTACATACATATGTATGCGGATGAATATGATCTTATGGTCGACGATAAAATTTCAACTGGATGATTTTGATACGAGAAATTTGAGTTTCTAATGACGAGTAAGTGTTTCATATATAATAAGTAATATTAATTGGCGATGAGTTGTTTTAGGATTTGATATTAATGTGTTTGGATGTATTTTTTTAAATTCCTCATTAGTTACGAATGAAGACTGTCAAAAAACCGTTAAATCTCTCAAAAACCGGATGAGTCATATGAGCACGTGGGTGAATGAGTCGCGACCAAAACCGTTAATCCTCCAAAAACCAAACACCTACAAAACCTGCAAAAACCGTTCAATCCCCAAAAACCATTGAAACACCTGCACAACCTGCAAAAACCTGCAAAAAACCGTCGAAACACCTGCAAAACACCGTTGAATCCCCCTAAATATGCAAAAACCTGCAAAGAAACCATTGGAATACCTGCCAAAGACCGTTAAATCCCCCAAAGACCGTTAAATCCCCCAAAAACCGTTAAATTCCCCCAAAGACCGTTAGAACACCTGCAAAAAAACCGTTAGAACACCTGCAAAAAACCGTTAAATCACGGATCACCTGCAAAAAACCGTTGGAACACCTGCAAAAAACCGTTACAACACCTGCAATCTGAATCCGCTCCGGCTTCGCGCGTATTAACACACTACTCGTTTTCATCATTATAATTTTTCATTACTGTGGAAAATAGATATGAAAATCGTAGTACACATTTTTAAAAAACTCTACTATATTAATAAATGGAGTTAAAAAAATGGAGTTTCATTAAAACACCCTTAAATGTTTCGAAGTTAAGTATATTCAGCTTGGTTGGGCTGTTATTATGTATAAGACATGTACTTCATTTTTGTTCCTAAGAAGGAAACGCTTTTAATAAAAAAAAATGTTTGCAGTAAATTGGAAGCAACGGTGACAGTTTATAATTATAAATAGCGAAAATTTAGAATCATCTGAAAAAGTTATGCATGTTGATATCTAAAAATACACTTATTGAAAGTGTCTAAGTGCGCTATGTTCATTTCTGTTAAATGAAGCAATGACTTTTTATAAGCTTTTCGTTAAAAATAATAAACGAGTCCCTTTATTATTTAAATATGTTACTTGCATAAATTTCCCTTCACGAACAAATTTTAGAAATTTATTAAAAATTATTTTAGATTTTTTGGATTTTAGGGTTTAGATGTAGGTTATTTATTTTTAGGTATTAGGCGGTTAGAAATTATTAAAAACATAAATTCAACGTCAATTTCCATTAAATGTGAAAAAACTTAAAAATATGTTTATCCTCTAGTACTTGCCAGCTCATCGCGATTTTCCAGGGCGTTCTATCCTCTTAATTCGCCCTTTTCGCACCAGAATTCCTCAAGGTAGACGTTATGTCACTCAGAGAACGTTCAAGTGCGCAATTCACTCGCCAGACTTATAATTTCAAAGCATTTGAGAGCCCACGAACGAGACGTCACTATGCTAACTCACAAAACTCGCGCCACAACTCACAAAACTCACAAACTCACACACTCGCACGAGCGGGTAGACCGACACGTCCGTTCCCGATCGAACGATACGTTAGACTGAACGGTAATTAAGGTTTGGAGCGAGAGATAAATCCCTTAACGTAATTGTGCTGATAAGCGAAGATGATTAAAATGTAAACGATACGGTTGTTTTGCTACCAAAATGCCCGAAATAGTACGGGTGTGAAGATAGCCAAAAAACGTTCTCGGAGAGATTGTTTATTACCAAACAAATGTCTCCGATACGATTTACCACCCTAGCTGTCGTTGGGGGTTGATGCATGGGGTACATTTACAAAAAATGGCGATGTCTAACATCGTAAGATATTCTCATATGGCTGGACAAAATATTCATGACAACATTATCACCCTTTCATAAAATTAATTCAGTATTGAATTTATCACGTAAATTTGTTCGGACCGGAATGAACAAATATACAAAAATTACATAATCTTTAGTTAATTCAATACAATATGCTATTTTATTAGATAACGTGATTTTATTAACCTTACTTAGGAGGTAAATACTGTCGACTTGATATTAATTTAGAATTTCCCGATTAATTAATGGTAAATTAATTTTTAACAGGTGACGTATAATTCCAATTCCCTAATCAGCTTAATTGCCAGTTCGTTTAATTCAGCGATTAAATTAACTGGTACACGTCCCTTACTAGTCAGCCGACGTGGAACGAAAATCCCCGACATATGCACCGGTGTTACTCATTGTGTTACGTAAGGGATTACTTGTAAATAATCAGACAAAATGCGGTTCATTAGTTACAAGACAACAGCATCATAATCACTTGAGGGAACGAGAACATTCCTTTTCGCAACAAGTCCCCTGTAATTTAGTCGGGGGGAAGGTCGTCCCTACGCCCTAATTGACTTCGCCCTGCTACGGAGAAGCCATGCCTCACTATACACTTATATGGAAATTCTAGCAGGAGCCGACGAGCGTTTGTTTAATTAAACGGGGATTGTTTATAAACGTGTTACGAGGCGAAGATTGAACCTCACGTCGAAGGATGTTGGATTTTTGACACAGCGGTTATGTTTAGTTATCAGGTTGATAAGTGTAATAACGTAACTAATCCATTAAGGTAATGAGAATTATAAGGTTGGAAATTACCTTATAAATAATTTTGGACTATCAATAACATACACATCCTTACCTAAAATTAACCACCTCTGTCGCTTTTCGTAATGGAACCATCCAATATTGATAACCACCTGAATTATCAAACACCTACGAAATATCACTATCTTTGCAAAAAAAACAATGGTACCCAAATTGAAAATTACGTTTAACAACGCCTTCCATTACCTTATAAGGTGGTGCTAAAATTATAACGTGCATTGTATTTTCAAGAAAACTTACTTTCAAACAACGTGTCACTTGAAATACCTTCACCTCTTAAGCATAAGCTTGGGAATAAGCATGGTTTCTGAAACACAGTCAGTATTTAAAGGACTTTTCGCAAAAATGTAATTCCAGGTTAGCAAGTCAATTCCAGTTGATCTCCTTATACTGGCAAGTGCCCTTCTTTGCACTGGACTAAATTCCGTATATAAGCCCCAACTAGGTCACCACCTAAGCTAAATCAGCACGGTGGTGACCTAGACACAAGAACAATACGTGACTCGCTGACAGGCAACGGGGCACGTTCGTAAACAATCCTCAAAATATTTATACGGATCGATGAGATCAATCAAGAGATTGCCAGTCCGAGGGTTCGTCCTGTTCGTCATGTCGCACATTGGGGCAGCCTCGTACCTGCTACCCTTCCACAAGTTCACGTAAGCAACCACCTCTCTCATTTCATTTCCTGTTCATCATTTTATCCTTTTTTTAATTCTCTCTCCCCTAGATGTTTTATGACCAATAAACCATCATTAGTGTTACCCTGTCTTTTGCATTGTTTCTACCTAGCTACACCCCCAACCATAGCACACCCTCTAGGCCCTAAAGCCCTCCGGCGTGTGACGATATCTAATAAAAGATTTGTACATGTTTACTTTTGTAATAATCACGCCTAAGGGACTAGAGCCCAAAGGGAGTGCTCTGGTTGGGGGTGTATGCAGATAGGGACAATGTAAAAAGACAGGGTAACATTAATGACGGTTTATTGGGTACAAAACACCTAGGGGAGAGAGCATACTAAAACGGCAAAAATGAAAAATAGATAGTATACCAAAGGACAAAAGGTTAAAGAGAAGTGGTTGCTTACTTGCACTTATGGAAGGGTACGTGGCTTCCCCAACTAGCGACATATCGCATAGGGCGGACTCTCCGACGGGCAGCGTGACGGGGTGCTGTAAACTGATTCCTGATCGATTTAATTGATCCGTATAAATACTTCTCGTTTGTTGACAAACGTGCCCGCCGCCCATCCGCGAGTCACGTATCGTCCTTCGTTCTAGGTCACCTCAGTGCTGAATTAGTTTAGGCGGTGACCTAGTTTCGCTAATTGGGGCTGAACCGCGATAGTATTGATAATTTACTGTACTTAGAAATAAGTAAATAAGTATATAGATATTAAATAATTTTGAAGTAAGTTTCTTTCTAGGTTATGTGAGGTTATTGAGATTTAAGTATTCGACTAGTTGTAAAGTATATGAACTGCCACAATACAGAAATTTTCATTTGTAGATAAATCAATTCCTTCAACTTCCACGACACAAAGCCGTGTACCATTCGAGCGGAGCAGATTTCCGCTTGTTCCATCGAAGCGATAACGCGATGAATAATTAGAATGTTTCGCTAAAAATCGATCGAACGCTGCAAAATTATATCCGTCGAAATGGCCGTTTTAATAGCATTTTGTTACAATAACGTCGGCGGGCAACAAAGCGTCCGAGCATCAAATTGGACCTAAAGTAATTGCTTTAGCTCATTAATGCGAGTGGGGAGGGGCACTTGCGATGCCCTAGCGCAAAGCGCAATTTCGCCCTTTTTACTATTACGTTGTATACGTCGACGTTATGAGGGTAACGGTCCTGAGGATTAATTTATTTTTGGGATTGGAGCGCGCAGGAAATACGGTAAATTACAAATTCGATATGGACGAGATGCAGTATCAATTTAAACAGTTTAATTCTATGGAAGAGTTACGTTCTGATAAGAGATCGAAAATTCTGTCAATACCAGACACTAAATTGATAGTAGCGTCGAATTTGGGTGGCGAAATGTTGAAATTATCGCCTGATGACAAGTGGTTAAATAATAGATATTATTAGTAAAAATAACTTAGAATTAAGACAAAGAATAGCTAAGTGCTATGTTTGGTCGGTTCTGTTGTATGGAGTGGAAGCATGGACCCTGAAATTGTCAACAATGAATCGCATAGAAGCACTAGAAATGTGGATACATAGACGAATGCTTAGAATACCTTGGACAGCACACATAACCAACGAAGAAGTACTAAGGAGAATCAATAAAGATAGGGGATTACTAAGGAATGTCAAACATAGGAAAATGTCGTATCTGGGTCATGTATTAAGAGGAAGTCGCTATAGAATCCTAAAACTCATTATGTGTAGAAAAATTGAAGGTAGAAGAGGTGTCGGAAGAAAGCAAGTTTCCTGGCTAAAAAATATTAGAGATTGGACCGGTATCCGAAATGCAGGACAACTCCTACACATGGCAGAAGACCGTGAAGCCTTCGCTATAATGATCGCCAACGTCGGATGATACTGACAGGGCACATGAAGAAGAAGAATTAGTAAAAAAGTTATGTATAAGAGTCGATGATAAATCTGAAATAATCTTAAAAATTTTAGCTGGCAGTTAAAGCATATATGATAATTTTTTTTTCAGGTGAGTATTATCGTCGACGGCAAAGGTCTTCACATAAGGCTTCATCAAGGTGTTTAAGCTGGATTTAGCGTTGTATTTCTTTTTACATCGTTGCCAAATCTCCTCCGACTTGCGAATTAGTTTTGCGATGTTCCTAAACTAACAAATAGTTCTTTAGGAGTTAGAAGAGGATGTAATTTCTTGTTTTCACAGTAGAATTAGGACAAGTGTTATAATTAACTTATCTCACAAGTGTTTAGTTCAATTTTTGACAGATGCTGAAATACTGTTTCGAAAAAAAATTAAAATTATCTTAAGAAAGTGTAAGGTAATTAAAGTAAATGTTAATTTTTGTAGAGAATTTATTAAACAATCGAATGAGGGAGATATTTTAGAATTTAAATATTTTAACACTAAAAATTGAATAATTGATGAAGGAACTGACGTGCAAAGTTGGTTCACACTTCACATACAAGATAAGATTTCTAACAAGATGTCGGAATTTCTATCTAAATAAAATTAATCTTTCCAATATTTTCTTATATCCTTTGTATGTGGAACAGATTTAGTAGCAGAGCTCTCTTGGGGTTAGTTTTTACCTTAATGCCATTGTATTGGTATAGATTTTCGTGCGAAGCCGGAAGGGCATTTTCGACGATTTTCGGAAAATCCATTTTCCCGACGCGACGCGACGCATCATCGGGACTATCCGCCGTCGGCCGTGTAATTTAATGTATTCATCCTCGGCGCGGCATCCGAGAAATTTTAATTGGTAACGACGTCGTCGTCGGCGTCGCGGCGAGTGCACGTCGTTCGTTTCATGACCTAATTACCGGACACGGTGAAAGGTCGCGGAAAAGCGGACGCCCCACTGAATTATTGACTGGGGGGAAAATTGGAAACGCCGGCCGCTGAAGGGAGAAAAATTGAAATTTTTCACGGCGGGGAAAGGGGAAAAGGTGGTTCGTTACGTCGATACTGATTATTTTCTCATAAAATAAGAGAGAGTATTGTAATCGTGTTGATTTTCTGAATTTGAGATACGAATACAATGCCATTCATAGTAAGGTACAAAACTATCACCAACAAAAACTTGCTACTAAATCTGCATCACCTGCAAAGAATAAAACAAAGATATGAACAAGACGAACTTCTTTACAATAAAACTAAACTTCTATCGTAATATTTATAACTTTAGAAAGATCCCAAAAAATATTCAGAAGACTAAGGAAATATGGCAAATGTGTAAAAAATAAACGAAGCTAAGTACGGCTTAAACTCCTTAATGATGCCTTATATGCAGATGTTTACCGTCGCCGATAATAATACTTACCTGAAAGAATACTAATTAAAGTATTAAAAATAATAACCCATCGTATGGTAGAAGGAAACTAAAATTTAAGTCAAGTCGATTTAAACACAAAGCTTACTGGGAAGTCCTGGTGTGGTACAATATCTAAATATACATTTTGTTCCGAGGGTGGTTTGTTTTTAATGCCCGAAAAAGAACGTATTTATACATACAGAGACATTATTCCAAAAATAACATTTTTGAACTAAGGAAAAGCTTAGAAATGCTTGTAACGCAAATAAGAAAAATCGATAAAATTACAATGCCTGTTGACTCTACGATCAACACGAAAGAGAGTTAAGTATGGTTGTAGGGATTTAATAAGGGATTTAGAGAACATATCCATCAATTAGGGATTAAGAACCATTAAATAGGGAACTAGAGCAACTAGTTATTAAAATCTATATTAAAAAGATCTCGAATCTCGAGATCTTTCTAGAATGCCAAGAGGGTCATAAACTTAATCCTTGAAGATTGACTGCGTTCGTAGTTCGTAGTTACTCTCCAACCTCTCTAGAATGAGGAAGCTCACTCCTTTAGGGCTGCATCCATGTCCTGAAAGAATTTTATGTAGTTAACATTGTTGTTCGATGTGTGTTAATTTTTACGTATTTTTTAACTCTGTGTGTCGACGTAATTGTTTTGTATGTGTGACGCCGCACATTTCGAGCATCAGGAGCCCTAAAAACAACTTGTTTGCGAGCCTGAAGATAGCTTCCATGAAGCCGAAACCGGTCGCTCATCTTTAAATAAAGCAGTTGATTAAGACTTGGTGTTTTCCTTTGGTTAAAATTGCCATGGCCGACTTTGAGAAACTGGACAAACTTCGGTCGTCAACAAAAAACTAATTTGTCATTTAACCAATGTAAATTGAAGTTGTATAAAAGCTTGTGAATTTTGGAAAATAAACCAGTATACCTTGTATGCTCAAAAAGACAGTGTGTTGTGCTCTTGATTCAAGTCACCCCTAATCTTAAAACGATCTGTGAGACTGCATTTCGGGAGACCTAACTTCACCCCAACCTACCAGCTCTCACGTCACGTCCTGAGAGTTTCACCGGAGAGTACGTCACGCTTTCTCTCCACTCTACGAGAACTTCAACCAGGATCTGCACGTTACGCCCTCTCTCCATACTTCGAGAACTTCAACCCCGGATCTGCACGTTACGCCCTCAGATCTAAACCGGAGAGCACGTTACGCCCTCTCCCCATACTTCGAGAACTTCAACCCAGAGATCACGTCACGCCCTGATCTCCATGCCACGAGACCGTCGTCAGCCTTACAACCTGGAGACAAGATTCATCTCCGCAGCCACCCACGAGCTACGAGAGAGATTCAATACAGTCCACTTTATAGAGATTACTTCACACTTCGTTCAATACCATTGTAGAACAAAGTAAAAAACTAGAGATGCTACTAGATCTCCTGTAACTGCAAAGACTAAACCAAAAACATCAACAATATTGGACCATAACAAGATATCACCATTACACAAGCACTTTGTAACTCGTGAAATATATCTCTTTCAAAACAATGCTCCTTTTAGATAACCCCCCGCATCCTCTCTTCCTCTTCCCCGTTATGCACGGTATGCGCTACTATCTCCGGCATGTATTTTATCTGAAACTGCTCCTTATAACATCTTCAAATTCGAAATTAGTTCCCGGCTCCCTCATGGGCAATTTTAACGTCTACTTTGATATACGTATGAACTTTCACTTAAGCTAACAAAGGAATATAACACCACAACAAAGGGCCGGCAATAAATCTAAAGAGAGAAGCTGCTGCTCCAATTCGTTGCGTTCCTTCCCTCCTCGCCGGGCGGGAAGGGCCTGGTGGGTGGAGAGGAGGGGGGCGAACGGGGAACATCCAATATCGATGGGTGCTAAGTGACTAACTGAGACAGATATTAATAATCGTAATTGCGAGCCCCGTTTTTAATCACATTCCTCGACTCGTGTTAATAAACGTGTCGGCAATTTCGTTCCCCGTCCCGTCTCTTATCCAGGGCGCTCGCTTTTGTATTCCCCCGGCAGCACGACCTGGCGGCCGTGATAAGGATTAATCTTCGATATTGAAATTTGGGACGGTTTTCTTTTAATTTCGTGATTGAGATGGAACGATTCCGACTGTCGATGCGTCTAGTGGAATATTTATTATTAGTAGTATTATCTATTATTATTATTATTATTATGAATAATGCCTTTTTATATTGTGATACAGATTCACACACGAAATTCTTTAAATTGCAAAAACAAAAAACACATTGAATATTCCATGTTTCCTACAGGGGTTTTACAAAAACCTTGCGTAGTATGCCGCTCAAAATACCATATTTGTTGACGCTAGCGTCAACATTATTTAAGGAAATTTTAGGTGAAGAAATAATAATTTATTGTAAACGAATTTAAAACTTCGACCGAACGTGAGCCGGTCAAGTTTAAATCCCAATACTCAGCTGACTAAGCATAACACGGCGTCTAGGTAACGTGATAACGAGCGCTTCTCGAGAAGGTCAGTTTGGTGCAAGGTAGAAAAACAAATAATATCTCATTTAGCTTAATGTAAAATAAGATGTATAAAAGCTCTAAAATTTGAGACAATAGATTAGTATACTCTGTATGATCAAAACGACGTGTGTTGTTGGTGTTGATTTAAAGTCACCCTTCATCTTAAAACCGACTGTGAGACTGCAGTCGGGAGACCTAACCTCACCCTACACAACTACTCTCACGTTACGCTCTGAGAGTTCTACGAGATCTTCATGCTACGAGAAATTCTAACTTCCGGATCTTCAACCCCAGATCTGCACGTTACGCCCTCAGATCAACCCCGAAGAAGTACGTCACGCCCTCTCTCCAGAACTTCGAGAAATTCAACTCAGGACTTGCAAAAGACGCCTTCAGGTCCACTCCGGAGATTTACGACAAGCCGTGATCTCCAACTACTACAACAGTCTCCAGCCTTACAACCTGGAGACAAGATTCATCTCCGCAGCCACCCACGAGCTACGAGAGAGATTACATACAGTCCACTCTCAACAGAGACCACTTCACACTTCGTTCAATTTTTATTGCTAAAACTAATTATTACCTCGCAGGGATCCAGAACGGGAACAAGCTTTCTCGACATAAACGCGAATTATCACAACGAGACCTCAAGAAAAAATCTCCTGGCGAGGCACGCATGCTTAGTTAAACCAAGTAGTGCACAAATATATCAGTTGAATAAATATGGGCGATCTGAATCGACTGGCCAGTCAAGTATCCTGTGACGCTGCCCAGTTAAACTACGTGCCCGTCAGATGTTTTCCTTGAGGAGTGATGCCCTCTGTGATTCTTGCACCAGCCACCTCTTCAGGCTCCCTGGGGACATCTGTACCACCCCCAACCAGAGCACCCCTCTGGGTGCTAATCATTTAGGACCGTGACAATACCTCGGTGGTTTGCTGGGGCTGTTTCTTGAAAATGGGTACTATTACTGTAATATGACAAACAAATTTGTGTGTTCCTCAATTCCTCCGTTTTCTATTAGCTCAATAATTGGTATTTCGTCTTGTTCCCCCCCCCTTTTTTCTCCCTCGAACCGTCTGATTTAAATATGGGTGGGCGTGTGGATAATCCGCGGGACCCTCCCTCCCCCCTTCCCGCGAATCTGCACATTACAAAGCAATAAATTAATTAAAAGCCGAGCCGGCGTAACGTCGACTTTATCTAAAGTCGGGAAATTCAATTATAAGCCGCCGCTAACCCTCCCGTCCTACGCGACAATGGGCGATCGGAAGAGGCGCGAACGTATTTAAGGCGAAAGACGGATTTCCTCATTGAGAGGGAAGGATCGGGTCCCGCGTGTATCGCGACGAGACTCCCATCCGTCTAAGTTGAGGGGGCGGAAGCCGGAGGATCTTCCCTTATCTTGACGCGGCCAGATGTGCCCGCCACCCTTCCGTGCCGTCGGATCGATAGGGGCGAGAAGATGCCGGAACGGACGCGATGAATGAACCAGAGATCAATTAAAGTTTTTGTCTGAGGGAGTTCGACGAGGGATCTCCTTTTTCGGCGCTCTTAACGATCCGAGGACTCCAATGGAGCGGATATGGAAGAGTGAAAGACCCGATTGTTCAAGATTACTGCATAAGTTATTTCCAAAACGATCACTAATTCATCTTTAAAGTATCTTACTACCCAACTGGAATACTTTTAGAAAAATTACCATAACTTAGAGTATTTCTTTGGAAGATTCAAAAATTTCAAAATAAATTTTTCCTAAAAAAATAACTTGATTATTGAAGGATATTTAGTCCCGTCTTCAACGGTAAAAACTGTATTACTGTGCAATTTTGGGAATCAACACCGATTTTCATAAAAAATAAAAAATTGAAAAAACTACCCCTTATTGCAAAAAATTAAAATATAATAAATTCTATCATACAATTGGTTAAAATATTGTTTAAATGGATCATATGTAGATCTCATAACATTTTGAAAAAGATTTATCATCAATCAGAAAGATTCAACCCCTGTAAATTTCCTCTGATGGTATTAATTTTTAAAACTACTTTTAAAGATATTTATTATAACTAAATAATTTAAAAGTGCGTCATATTAAATTGAATGTAATATATTGTCGCGAAATATATACAGCGGCGCAGTCTAAAGAGAGAATGCCGCTGCGTTTAATTGGGCCATAAAAACATTCCCGAACGTTTCGTAAACGTCTTGTTAAAGGAAGAATGATCTACTCCTTTCGAGGACAAACATTATTCAAGAAGGTTCCCGAATACATTATTGAAGACATATAAGCACGGGCTTGCGCTCGGAGAGATTAGATTTGACGAGGAGGCTGAGGTTTGAACAGTAATATCTTCCCTCTGGGCAGAGATTTAAGCTGTAATATCTTACCTCTGGACGGTGATTTGAGCAGTAATATCTTCCTTCTGGGCAGCGAACTGCTTCGTTATCTAGTCGTCTTCAAATTCGAAAATTTCCGGGTCCTAGCTATTTTCTATCAAAAACGTCGTCAGTCGGTACAGGAGTTCTTTCTTCTTACCTCCCATTTCCAAATCTCGTTCCTCTAGTTTTTTTCTTAACTCCGCCACATTTAATTCGTGTAACTTCTTTATGATCCCACTTCTGACACCAGGGTAACGTTTATCCTAATTTATTTACACACTGTCTTTGATTTTTCGACGATAATTTTCTTATTTTTAAGCTATAAACATTCTAAAAAAAATTTAAGACAATTTCAAGCGTTTCGACGTCATATTACTTAAAATTTTTTCAAGCCTTATTTTTTAAGAGGGTTGAGTTCAATTTCTTCGGAAATAATTTAGGAAATAAAAAATCGTAGAATGCGATACACCAAGGATTATTTTCATAAATATTTCAAGAAATATTGCATGATACAAAAGAAAGGTAGGGAATAAAATAAATTGTAGGTACTACAATATGAATATTCAATGGATCTTTTCGACAAAAATTAGAACGTTAATATGCCAATTCAAACAATGACTTTGTTGCAATATATATCAATACAAAGTGCCCAAATTGCAGTCTACGTGGCTATATAAAACTAATTTGAATGGATTTTACTGTTATTACGACAATACAAAGTCAAAATCAAATCGTTCCCCAAAACTCGAACAATTAGGTAAATAAATTTTTATGGTCGTTGTTTTATGTGCCTGCACTTTACTTCGCATTCCACATTTCCAGAAGAGTTTTATCTAGATAGCCATAATGAATGAGAGAGGGAGAGAGAGAGAGAGACAAAAGAGGATGAGAGGGAGGGTCAGCTTATCGTCCGACGTGCGACCCTCCCAAAAGCATCCAGCTGGATTTCAAAGAGGAGATTCGAAGGGTCGGATTTGTAAGTAATTATCGCGACTGATAGTTAAATGGAGGGCTTAGGAGGCGCGGGGGAGCTTTGACCACGTCCGCTGATTATTTTTCCCTCCCTCCGAAGTCTTAGGCTCCGCTCAAGACGGAAGTAGCTATTGAGCATTCAAATAAAGATTCGACTGAGTACCTTGCAGTAGAGTTATAAGACGGGTTCAACAAACAGTCACCTGGTGAAGGCGGTTGGTGAACCCGCCTTATAACTCTACTCCTTGCGGATAACTCCAAGACAATTTTTAAATAAATGTGTTACTTGAATTCATAATGAGTCAACAGTTTTTATGCACTAACTGAGCTTATCAATATTATTAGCTAACATAAGATAAGATCAGATATGTGTACAAGGAATTTGTAAATACATGTAATTACAGCATATTGAAGAGTATAAGTACTTAGTAACGAGGATTTCAAGACAAGCCGGATGTTCAGATGAGATTACCGGACAAACAATACCTGTCATAAGAAGAGTACATCCACCCACATGGGACAAAAATTTAATAACAAGGGCGACAACGATAAGCTGCATAGAATGGTTTGTTAAAGAACTAGACGTTTTATCTAACATGATTGAATCGAAAATAAAATATATTGTACCGAAGAAAAGTGTCATATATGTGAAACTCCATTTAAGTCAGATGATGTCATTGTAAGATATCATAATCATTTCGATGGCCTCTTTACAGGTTTTGCACATCAAAACTGTAACGAGTCTTTCAGGAAAGCTTTTGTAATACCAGTAGTTATTCACAATTTATCTGGATAAGAGGCTCATGTTTTAATTAAACGTTTAATTGTAACGTTTTACTGATTCAAATAGCTACACTACACTATTAGTTACTAAACTAACTTGCTTAATATTGATTACTAATACTTATTACTTCATTTATATTTCAGAGCTCTCTCGGTCTGGCGGGTTGCTTCTATCTTGCCGAATGCAGATTCCGGAATACCCTTGTCGCTCTAGAAGGATCTCGAATTCCAAGAACTGAAATCAGTGCGCAGAACGGACACTTTCCGACGTGTGTTCATTTTATTGCCCGATTTTTCATTACAATATATCACACCACAGTAAAGAGTATCATTACATATGGAGCGAAAGTATGGAACATGACGGAAGGTATCTAAAGGAAAAATTAACGCCACTGAGATGGGATATTGGAGGCACTGCTGTGGATTAACCAAACTTGACGGAGTGAGAAACGGAGTGATAAAGAGAAGGTAGACGACCACCTCAATACCATCATATGGGTGGGAAGAATGGGAGATGGAATATCTGGTAATGTAAACCCCCACAAGGAAAAAGGGGAAGGCCAAGCACTAGCTGGATGGACAATATAAGAAAAGCCATGGACATCAGGTCCCTTGAAGAAGAAGACTAGCAAATTAGAGGAGAGTGGCCCAAGGGATGCGAGAAACGTCCTTTACATATTAACTAACAGTTATAGTAAGTAGTTAATAAAAAAGGCGGATGCGGATCCGGATTCGGATTGCAGGTGTTTCAACGGTTTTTTGCAGGTGTTCTAACGGTTTTTTGCAGGTGTTCCGTGATTTAACGGTTTTTTGCAGGTGTTTCAACGGTTTTTTTCAGGTTTTTGCAAGTTTTGGGGGGGATTTAACGGTTTTTTTGCAGGTGTTTTGGGGGATTCAACGGTCTTTTGCACGTGTTCCAACGGTTTTTTACAGGTTTTTACAAGTTTTGGGGGATTTAACGGTTCTATGCAGGTGTTTCAACGGTCTTTGGGGGGATTCAACGGTTTTTTTGCAGGTCTTGGCAGGTTTTGCAGGTCTTTAATGGTTTTGGGGGTTTAACGGTTTTAGTCGTGACTCATCCACGTGCACACATGACTCATCCGGTTTTTGGGAGATTCAACGGGTTTTTGCAGTTCTTTGAACAGCACTCTTCAATTCCACCCCTAATCCACATCAGGGTGAGCCACACCAGGGAGATCGGGATAACGCCACAATTCCACGTCAGGATGACTCACCACATCTGGATGTTTCCACACCAGGGGGATCGGGCTGATGTGGATTAGGGGTGGACATGAAGAGTGGTCCTTGCGTGGTGGCTTCATGGTGGGCGGTGGAAGTGTGAGGTTGGCGAATTGGTTTCAACTCGCTGAAACTCCCATTCACAATTTCAAAACTGGAATCACTATTGAACTCCATCTGGAACTCGGGAACTTCTTCAATATTTTTCAGAAAATTACGCAACTTTACGGACTGAATCCCTATCGGAATTTTAAAGCTCATATTGACTATTGATTTTAAAATAATATGCGCTCCCGATGGACAGTGGTGGTGTAATTAGAATTAATATCTCCCTAACACCTGAAGAGTGTGAGCACATGAATGAATGAGTCACTATCGAAACCGTTACGCAACACGGTACCTGTATTCGCGAAAATTTACACACCTGACAGGCGGAGAAATGCCCCGATATAATGTCTAATTAATGTGTCTCTCTAACACCTGCACAAGAAGAAGAGTGTGAGCAGAACTACCAAAGACTGGGAAATATCCTCGAAAACCGTTAAACTCGAGGAATGCTTCTCTCTCTAACACATGTATATGAAGGATGCGAGCACGGGAATAAACCAGTCACTACCAAAAACTGTTAAACCCTCAAAACCTGCAAAGATCTGCAAAAACTTGCAAAGTCCAGCAAAAGACGTTAAATCACTCAAAACCGTAATGAGTCATCATTGAAACACCGACTCGCAAAAACTTGTAAAGACCTGCAAAAAACCGTTAAATCTCCCAAAAACCGGATGAGTCATGTGAGCACGTGGATGAATCACGACTTAAAACGTTAAAACCCCAAAACCTGCCAAGACCTGCAAAACCTGCCAAGACCTGCAAAAAAACCGTTGAATCCCCCAAAAGACCGTTGAAACACCTGCATAAAACAGTTAAATCCCCCGAAAACTTGCAAAAACCTGCAAAAACCGTTGGAACACGTGCAAAAGGCCGTTAAATCACGGAACATCTGCAAAAAACCGTTGGAACACCTGCAAAAAACCGTTAGATCCCCCAAAACTTGCAAAAACCTGCAAAAAAACGTTGGAACACCTGCAAAAAAAAACCGTTAAATCACGGAACACCTACAAAAAACCGTTGGAACACCTGCAGAAAACCGTTAATTCCCCAAAAACTTGCAAAAACCCGCAAAAAAAACGTTTGAACACCTGCAAAAAACCGTTGGAACACCTGCAAAAAACCGTTAAAACACCTGCAATCCGTATCCGCATCCACCTTATTTATTAACTACTATAGTAAATAATTATGATGTACACAGGAAACTGGCAAAAATATTGTCACACGCCTGAGGGTCTAGGGCCCGAAGGGAGTGCTCTGGTTGGGGGTGTAGTCAGGTAGAGATCGTAAATGACAATGGCAACATGGACAAATGGTGGTTGCTTACTTGTGGAAGGGCGGCAGGTACGTGGCTTCCCCAACTAGCGACATGACGAATCGGGCGGACTCTCGGACGGGCAGCCTAACATGGTGTTATCAGACTGATCTGCCGATCGATTTAATTGATCAGTATAAATACTTGTCGTTTGTTGATAAACGTGCCCGCCGCCTGTCCGCGAGTCACGTATTGTCCTTTGGTCTGGGTCACCTCAGTGCTGAATTGACTTAGACGGTGACCCAGTTTCGCTAATTGGGGCCGAACCGCGACAATATGTATATGTATAATATACGTTTTATTTAGTCTCGGTCAGCTTAAAAGTTTACACAGAAACGGGCCGTGTATTAGCAATTAGAGTGACGTGCCTATGTCATCACCGTTCGAAAGGTGGATGATCGATGGGTACGACGCAAAAACAAACTTTCCTCGTTTCCCGTGCCGTCGCTAAAAGGGTCAACGTCGTAGGTAAACTAATTAAAACGGAATACCTGCGAGTTTGTGCGATTTTTCCCCGGACAAAATCCGCCCCTAATTGATTCCATCCCCTTTCTTCCCGATTCCCGATTGTTGTCCTGTCGGCGCGACGCAAAACGTCCTGATCGAACTCCAATTTATTTTCCCATTAATATGCTAAATGTAATTACCGGGCGAGTCATCGGGGAGCTAATTCGGGAGATATCCGACGCGATAATACACCCCGGGCCCATAAACAAACAAACGCACACACACACACACATGCGCGCTCCCTCTACCGGCTCAGATAACGACCTCTTTCTCGTTCTGTTTATTCGTCAAATAAATTAGGCGCGAGATAACAAAAGGGCGTCGAGGAATTTTTCCGGCCGGCGGAAATGAAAGGTGTTTCCAGAGAGTGGGGGTGTGGGAGGGGTGTTGTTAGCGCGCCCCTTTGCGCCCCCATAGGGTGTTTTTAAAGGGAAAGCGGTTACTGGACGAGGCAGAAGTGTCTTTTGGGGGTTTTCTTACCGATCTCACCTATCCAGGGGAAGTAGATGGTGCAATTTTGGAGACTTTACAAGGGCAGCTATCTATCATCAATTAATATCATGTAACAAGTTTAGGTGTATTCTGTAAGAAAATTATATCGGCACCTAGTTATTACCATATTACGTATCATTTGGAATACTTTGATGTAATTTTGGAGACTTTGCAAGGGCAGCTGTCAATCATCAATTAATATCATTTAACAACTTTAGGTGTATTCTGTGAGAAAATTATATTGGCACCTAGTTATTACAACATTATGTTTCATTTGCAATACTTTGATATAATTTTGGAGACTTTACAAGGGCAGGTGTCACTCATCAATTAGCACGGCTAGCTAATGTGCTAGCACATGAGTATTCCTGCGTCGGGTCGAAAGAAACTCAATTTTTGATTATAGCGGTTTAATTAGGTACGTCTAATAAGTAAAATGGACAAAAATATCGATCTTATACAAAAACCTACGTTAAATCAGTTCGATCTTCCTAGATCGTACGTAAATCGATAGCAAGACAAATACTTAAATTCTACTCAACAAATCCTAAAAATAACACAACTGTATCCGGAAGTTACAGATTTGTCTAACTAAATTATTCAGATTACCAATAATAAATGACAAGGTTTAATACTAATGAGAGGGTCGATCGATCGATTTAAACGTTTCAAAAAGGCCTTTTTGTTCAATAGATACCTGTTCACTTTGCGCTTATCACAACACTGGTGGTCAGAGGCTGTGGGCCTCCGTATGCTAACTCGTCTCCGGAGCTCACGGCTTATTGTCGTTATTTCGGACCGACACACGAATTCACCACACAGATTTACAATGGACTATTTTAGGACATGGGCCCCTCAAATTTTGGGGTTCTCCAGCCAAAAGTTTGTCAAAAGAATCAGGTCTCAACGCTTTCAAAGACACGGATCCACTCCCCTTCCGAGTCGTCTCCTCTCCAGAATCTCCCCTTCCTCCTT
Source organism: Cryptocephalus moraei (assembly GCA_946251905.1). Classification (NCBI taxonomy): domain Eukaryota; kingdom Metazoa; phylum Arthropoda; class Insecta; order Coleoptera; family Chrysomelidae; genus Cryptocephalus; species Cryptocephalus moraei. Next base: position 7,805,083 of record OX276463.1, read on the forward strand.
GACCGGAAGTGACGTGATCGCCAATCGCTGAACCTGAACTCTCCCTCTTTCCAGACTTTAAATCTATCCGAGCTTTCTAAACACCCCACTTTGCAACTATGAATCTCCTACTAGACAATGACATCAGTCACGTACACATTTCTTCTTCTTCCTCTTAATATTTCCAAAACCGGATGTAGGTAATAAAACGTCTCCGTGCCAAAGTGAGACAGATTTTCGCGTATTGCAATGTATGTTCTGATGGATAGCGACTAAACTAACCGGGGAATCTCGTTCAAATTTGCACAACTTATGATCAATTGGAACTACATTAATCTCTCAAAATCTCAGATTTTTACCTATTATAGTTTTAGTCATAGTACGATGGCGACACGATGTCGCTAGCATTCCAGTAAAAGTTACCACACGTACTCGTAAGCAAACAAACAGTCGACTCATCTCAAGCACAGTTTCGGATCGGGTTTTTGACCAATCTAATTGAGATGGAGAGTATGACGCAGCGCTGCGTTAATATTCGGACTTAGTTGAAACAACAACCGAAGATTTAATTTGTTGGCTAATTTGTGATACGAAGAAACGTAACGTAACAATGTGTTACAATAATAGTTACATTGTAACTATTATAGTAAGACACTGTAATTATATACTCAAACGGAGATATTACTGACACGACGAATAGATTGAGCTGGGAAGACTTATATTCATTAATATGTCACGTAAAATTAACAACAATAGCACCTTAGAATTGGATTTATAAGGATTTGGTTGATTAATTTAATTAATTGGATTTAAGAGATTTAAGAGAAAGTAATTTTGTACTTTTTGCTATTAAAGAAACATACGAAAATTTATGCTGTGTAGATGAAATCATCAACATAGATTTGATTAAGTCTCACTGCAATAGCCAAGGGAATTTAAACAGTTTCCTAAACACTTTCAAAGTGTAATAATTGTAATAGAGTTAATTACAACGTTTATATTTATTATCACCACTTCAATTTCATCAAAGATTATTACACTAACAGTTTCTTCAGTCTCAAAATTAATAACAGATAATAACAGTGGTACCCTCTCTAAGTTATTAACGCTCACCAATATATTTGCATTTTCGTATTTAATATTTTTCTTGCTTACTATCATAACGTTGGTCTCGTTAGAGGTTATGGTTAAGCTATGTGCCTTGGTGACAGGGTTTACCTGATCTCTTATTTGTTGGAGCTCCTCGATGTTATTACACCTATTACCCATTAATACTGTATCGTCGGAATACCTGATATGAGTAATATGTACTCCATTTACTCTTATTCCTAAAGGATTGTGGTCGAATGGTGTACTAAAGATGATTTCAGAGTACAAATTGAACAACACTGGTGACAAAATGCATCTTCGTTTTACAGGTCTTCGTATTAAAATGTCGTTTGAGGTCATATTATTCGATACTATATGTGCCGTTTCTACATATTTACAATGTGAATGTATTCTCTCTCCATTTTTACTTGGGACAGCAAAAAAACCGTTGAGAGCACAGACAATTGATATATATATATACACCTGTTTATTTACAAAATAACATATTACGAAGACTCTAAGCCAAATCAAATTTAAACCTAAGCTTAACTAAGTGGAACTGACTGTAACTAATGCTCAAAATTTAGATGATTGTTCCATTTCTAAACTGTAGTATAATTTCATTTACATAAAAACTAATAGTATATTATTACACTAGTTTAATAAGACGTAGTATTGTCACATGAGAGTTTTAAAGCACTCCTCGCTTCGCTCGTCGTGCTTTAATAGATCGAAAAGTAGTGTAATAATATAAATATTATTACACTACTTTCGATGTAATAATGAGATCATTAGTAACGCAGTAGATAAATAATATTGTCACACACAACTAGGCAAAGATCTAGAGCAGGAAATTAAACCAGGGGCCAAACGTGACTCTCCTAAAATTAATCTCTTAAATTAATTTCCTAGCGAGATACGTACCTTTATTTAAATTAATTTATTATTATTTTCATATTTATTTATTATTTTTTTAATAATTTTTATTATTATTATTTATTAATTTATTTATTTAAGTCGATAAATCCGACAGTCATAGAGAGGTATGATATCAAGACGGTCAGTCTACGTGTTTGTCGCTGCCCCTGGAAGAGATATCCGGACACGAGGTCCCTAGATCTCAGCATATGTTGTCACATTTCTCTTCATCTGTTTTTGATATGCGAACAATCTACGCTTCCACGCCCTCTGGAAAGTCATGTAAGCGTCTTTTCATCATATTAGTAACTTTGTGAACATCGTAACTATCCTCTAGGGAGTGATTGCATTATACTACCGAGAAATCGAAGTTAGGCACAAATACCCGCGTTCTCCTCCTCCTCTGAGCGCGAATAATGTAAGCGTACTGTCAATATCCTCAAATCCGAAAAGGCATCCCTCATACTACCCATAAATACGGCGAATATATCCGGAATCCCCGAAAGTATCCCCTCGTTAACCGATCCACTCCCTTCGAGAGAGTCTCGACTTAAGGAGAGGACTTAATCGTCCGAAAGAGTAGTATCAGCTACATTCAAAAAATTCCCCCTCGGCCGGATCACGACGACCCACCCGCCCCCCACCCCCCTGAGCGCCGGGAATAAAGCAGTCCTCGCGTGTCGTAAGAGGATCAGGGGATTTTTTCAGACGGGAGAAGGGTTGCCCGGGTATCGAGATCTGTGCGTGCGAGCGCGTGTGTGTCAGGTATGAAGGGCGAAGGGTTTATCTCGGGTAAATCGAGCGGAATTCACTGCTGATGAAGTGTTGTTTAAATAAATTGCCCCGGCGAGGGAGGCAGGCGTCGGTTACTGTGATTTACCTTATTTTATCACACGTGAAACGACATACGGGCTCAGTAGCGAGGAAGGGTTCTTATTTTGTCGGTTATCCTCGAGCTTGTCCACGACGTTTCGCTTGCAGGCAACGTCACGAGCAATAAACAGTTTATCCTGACCCAAGCAGCATCGAGAAATATGTGTATCTCTGGTACGCTTTGAAATTAACATACGACATGCAGTTCAAACTATACAACACACCAGATCTTCTCAGTAAGAATTGTGTATAAATTTCATTGGATAGGTAGGTACCTCACTACGGACATTTTTCAGTTTTTGACGTGATATACAATCGATGTGCCCGCTACCTGGTGGTTCACAATACATTGTAACGTTACGCCAGACCCATGCGTGCGAGCTAGAGCGAGAGCGACAACAATAGACAGAGATCGACCTTGGGTAGATGCCTTGCGACGCATCTATCTCTTTTACACGACAGCGTCCGAGTGAAAGCTCGATTTGGCGATCGGCTCGGTTCGCGAACGCGATGAAAGGGGCGAAGGGGTACGCGCTACGCGCGTTCCGATTGCACTGTTTCCAGTCCGTCGTCAGCGACGACGGCGGGAGCAGTCAGCACAATATTATTTATAAAGTTACCTGAATTTTACTCTGCATAACATTGCTTATTACTATTACAATAACAATTGTGAAAATAAGGTATTCAATTCTTGCATTATAAGATTTCGATGAGCTATATAATCTCATATATTTGATCTTGCATCGGCCAATGAGTGCAATAATAATTGGTTATGTTACGATTTCGACTAAAACATTATGATGAATGATATAAATGATCGTGTATAAAGTCGACTGCTTTCAATTAGTATTCAATGAAAACAATTATCCTGCGCAGCAATTCATGTAAGGTTCAAAATTAATGTTCAACTTGGCACATGTCATAGCAATGTGTCAACAATGACCAGTTGGACAGTGTGGAAACATATTTTTACGCTTTCCCAGAAGGCGATTCTAAAGGGAAAAAACCTCCTAAACGATCCCTCCCCCTCTCATATTCGCCTAATCCTCTACTCTTGCGAACAACTTGTAATTACTTTCCGCAAACTAGATCAAACCTGCAGGAGAACGATTTTCCCACCTTAGCACATGCGGGCGTGCTGTATATATGTGAGTGTGTGTGTTTCCCCCTCCCCGGAAAACGTAACGAAGGGATTAGATCGGAGGCCGTGAAAAGCGGAAAATACGTGAGCCACATATGTGGGCTGCGGAAGATAACAAAGTCTTCTTCTTTGTCTCCTGTCGCCCATCAAAGACAGCTGCGGTCGATGTGTAACAGACGAGGGGGAGGGTGGCATTTGCGACAGTTGGCGACGCCGGGTGCAGCGGCACTCTGCCTGTATGTGTCCTTATGAGGACGATGGATTCATTAGGGTTTGTCCTCGCTGTGACCGGAGAGAGGTGAGCGACGTTGTCATTGGGAAAATATTTAAAACGTGTCTCTCGCATACAGACACACATGTAACAAACTGCGGGTGTTTAAGAGATTTTATTATGTTCTTAACGATCGAATGATATGTCACAACATTAAGAAAGTGGTATGAATATGTAACTAAACGCGTTATAGGAAAAGACACAAATTAAGTCGTCTAGGGAAGGTCAGCGATTACTTCTACAAACTTTAATCTGTCGTCTTGAGCCTTTCTTAATAATGACTGAAGGTCTAAGCCAGTTCAATATTTGATGTTTTTCAGCCACGTCATTTGTCTTCTACCAAAGCCTCCTCTGCCGTCGATAGTTCCTCCCAAAATTAATTGCAGGACACTATGTCTTTTGTGCCCAAGATAAGATGTTGTAACGAAGCATATTTTTGAGAGCTGAGGGTAGACCACACACCGTACATTTAACCGCGAAATCAGACCTATCCCAGATAGATGGCGGCCGATAAGGCAATGCTCAATCTACCATTGCTTAAGTATCCAGATGAAACTCGAGTAGGCAAATTTCCCCCATCAAATCGTTCTGTACCTGAGTTAGTCTAATATCCAATACCGACCGATATATGTAATTGTCTGATTGTGAACGTACCGCCGTTATATGTAAACTGACCGAACCATTTGTTATCTGTGACGTAACCGTCCATAAACTGTGATTGTCACCGCCGCTAGATTTAAGACCGTCCGAATTTTTGTCTTATATGTAAGTGTGAACGTACCGCCGTTATATTTGTTATTTCTTACGTAACCGTCCGTAAACTGTGATTGTCACCGCCGCTAGATTTAAGACCGCCCGAATTCTTTGTTATAGCAACTCCTTTTTGTAAGGGAGTTTTCAAGTTGGAAATGAACAATATGACAGTAATTCATTGAAGTTTCAATTAGCAATAATTTTAAAAGACATTCAAACTCGAATTGTTGTGAAACTCACTATACAATTATATAGTAATTGCCTAATAAGTCCCTCTAATTATCTCTCCTGGCTATTCCAATGAGAAGTATTACAATTTCCTCGCTGGCTCGCCCTTGTCGGATCCGCTAAATTTAATTTAATCAGAAACTTTTCCCTTATCAAAAACGTAACTCTTCCTCCTTCCTCGATCTTATCGCGGCCGAAATTTCACAGGCGGCTGCTGCGGCGGCGGCCGTGCATTCATCTTAATTCAAAAGGGGTTTTAATTTAATACTTTATAAAGAATGACAGAAGAAATTAAATAATGTAAATCTCGCAAATGGAAAGATTCATGATTTCATTAAGTTTCTCGGATTAGGGAAAGTATATGCAAAGCCAGAACCGTCCGGATGACGAGAGGCCGACATCTTGAATTTCCATTTAGTTAATTGAATGGGAGAGTGGGAGGGGTTGTTTTAGAGGGATGCGTTTTGTGCATTTTAGTTGAAGCTTAATCACCATAATTACAGTCAGGTAATTTCGGTAAGAATTAACGACACTAGACGCGATAAGCTCGGGGTGAATAACCGTTGCGATAATCGATTTAATACAGTCCAAGCTGAATTATTAATAATAATCCCATGTGGATTTTATAACGCGAAATTACGTTTACTGTCAGCAAACGGAGTCGATTAAATTATCATCGACGTAAATAATATTTTAGGTGCCAAAATGGAAAACTAGCATAAAGTAAGCAAACAAAATAATTAAGGTTGGTAGCATTTTACGTAAATTCACAATAAGTAAAGTGTCTGGAAATATGTCATATTAACATCATAAAACACACTGTTGAAATTAACGTTTATATTTATAGGACCTTTAAGTATATTAATTAATTGGTAATTTATTTAGGAACCGGTCACTTGAGGGGCTTGTAGGCGTAATTATTCCTCTAAGTAGAAGGTTTTTAATTAATTTAATTAGACAATTAATTGGGAAATTTTACTTACCTAATGAAATAAATTCATTACTTATAACGTTATATACGAACGCACGAGCAAGGTAAGTTTGTAAATGTTATGTTTAATTTGATGAAGTAGTGAGTAAATTAATGCAGGTAATTAATTAAGTATTCTGTTTTACTACACTTCACCTGATCTGTTTAAACCCACTTCGTTTCTGTGGAATAAACTAAAAGTTAATTTTCTCTAATTGAAAAATATGTTCCAACGTAGTTTGTTTTTAACTAATAAGATTAAATACGTTACCAATAAAAATAGCTTAATTTCTGGACAATCTATCTAATTATAAGTATAATGAGATACTTATCCTATAACGTGATACACGAACGCACGAGCAAGGTAAGTCATGGTATATATGTAGACAATATGTGTAATTTGAAAACTTCGTGAGGAAATTAATGGAGATAGTTAATTAAGTAAATAAAGTAATTAAATTAAAAAGTAAATAATTAAGTAATGATTTACTACATCTCACCTAATTTGTTTAAACCCCCTTCTTTTCCATGAAAGAAACTAAAAGTCAGCTTTCTCTAAATAAAACATGTGTTCCAACGTAGCTTGTTTATAACTAATAAGGTTAACTGCGTTACCAATAAAAATAACTCAATTTCTGAACAATCTATCTAATTATGATTACAATAAGTTCCTTAATTATAATGTGATACACGAACGTACGGGCAAGGTAAGTTATGGTATGTATGTAAGCAATATATAATTCTAGGGCGTCGTGAGTATATTAATGTAAGTAATTTGTGTTAATTCACTACAACTTAATTGTTTAAACCCTCTTAACTGAAAACTTAGATTCAATTAATGAAACTAAAATTAAGTTTTCTCCGATTGAACAACGTGATCTAATCTAGCATATTTTTAACTTATAAGTTTAGTTGCGTTACCAATCAAAATACATAAATTTCTGGACTATATCTAATTGTATTAAGTTCCATACTTATAACGTGATACAAGAAAGAACGGTCAAGATAAGGTTTGGAATAGATGTAAACAATATGTGTAATCGATGTAATTAATTAAGTAATCTGTTTTACTACACTTCATCTAATCTATTTAAATCCACTTCGTTTCTATGAAAGAAACTAAAAGTTAATTTTCTCTAATTGAAAAATATGTTCTGGCGTAGTTTGCTTTTAACTTAGATTAACTGCGTTGCAAATGAAAATAGCTAAATTTCAGGAAAATCTATCTAATTATAATAAATTATAATAAGTTCTTTATTTATAACGTGATACACGAACGTACGAGCAAGGTAAGTTATGATATATATCTAAGCAATATATGTAAATCGAGGGCGTCGTGAGTAAACTAATGTAAGTAATTTATCTTAATACACTACACCTTAATTGTATAAACCCATTTAACTTAAAACTTAAATTGTCTTAAACAAGCTAAAATTGAGTTTTCTCCGATTAAACAACATGATCCAATCTAGCTTATTTTTAACTAATAAGTTTAGCTGCGTTACCATTGAAAATAGCAATATTTCTAAACTCTGAGCTTTCTATCTAATGATAATAAGTTCGTTACTTATAACGTGATAGACAAACGCTCTGGCAAGGTAAGTTGCGATATTAATGTAAGTGGAGGGCGCCGTGAGTAAATTATTGTAAGTGTATTATGTAAGTACATAATTTGTCTTAATACTGGCTAAATTTCTGGACTCCCTATATAATTATAATTATAATAAGTTTATAATAAGTTGCATACTTATAACGTTATAACGTGATACACGAACGCACGGGCAAGGTCAGATATGATATACGTGTAAGCAATATGTGTAATTCGAAGGTGTCTTAAGTAAACTAATGTTAAGTAATTTGTCTTATTACACTACCCTTTAGTACTTTAGTTGTTTAAACCCATTTACATAAAAAATAGTTTTTGTGAAGTAAGTTTAAATTTAGTTTTCTCTGATTAAAAAATGTGTATCGATCTAGCTGATTTTTAACCAATAAGTATAATATACTAGCGTTACCAATGCACATAGCTAACTTGCTGAACTCTCAATTTAATTTTTGTTGAGGTATTTTGAAGTAAGTAGGCAGTGTAAACGCAAAGAATAATGTAACTTTATTACTAATTAAATTACGGATACAAAAAGTGTGTCTCAACTATTTGGCAGGTTCTTAGAGACGAACCAGACATGAAAAACAGTTACCGAAAGTAAAGTACCCACGGGTCATCTCGTAAGGATTTATCCCGGTCAGCATTTGACCTTCGCCGAGATCGGTCAGCTCGTAAGGATATGGTTCTCAGATCGGTCAACTCGTAACAGTTGACGTAAAAAATCCCAAAAGGGGGATTATCGTATTCCTTGCGAGAGGGCAAGGAAAATCCTACGGAACCCGACCGTTATTAACAACAAGCAAGTCTTTCCCGCGTTGACTTTTAATAAAATCCATAACTATCTCGGTGCTCGTCACCGTTCAGTTGGAACGTAACAAACCACCCCCTTATATCATATTCTTAGTTTCAACAAATATCCGAACTACTTCGTTGGAATCATCATCCCCTTGATTATTTCTGCGAATCCCCTTACGACTTGACTCAACCAAAACGACCCTTTAAAAATTTACCTGCCGGTTCGCTTACGAGCTGACCGCCGCCGCCCATAAGTACCTGACTATCCCTATTTCTACGAAAGGACAAAACAGATGTGCCCTGAAAATATCGTCCATGAATGTAGAGTTTTCTACTGGCAATGTTGCCGTACTGTAACAATAATAAGTTATTTACTTATAACGTGATAAACGAACGCACGTGCAAGGTATGTTGTGATATACATGTAATCAATATGTGTGATTTGAGGGCGTCGTAAGTAAATTAATGGAAGTATTCATTTATTTAAACCAACTCAACTACAAATTTATTTTATATGAAGGAAGCTAAAAGTTAATTTTCCCTAATTGAAAAATGTAAAAAACTAATAGCTAATAGATACGTAACCAATGATATTGACTAAATTTCTTGTCTCTCCATCTCGCTCTATTCCCACGTATAACTCCGGTTACCTACATACCTACTGCTCGTCCCGACCGACTACTTCGGAAGTAATTAAGCGGAACGTTTAAAGCGACGTAATCGTTATCTGGCGTTCGGATTAAGCTAACGAGGATTGAAATATCGCGGCAGGCGACAATCGGCATCTTTTACGGAGGCACGTGTCCGCGACTGCATCACGTTCAAGGTGCGGCGCGACGTCGCGACGCCTTTTCGTTATTCATGAGGGGGCGAAGTTTTAAATTAAAGCTCCCCTCCCCACTCCGCTCGGATGTTGTAACGTGATTTTCGAGAAGTGGCGGAAAATAACGGCGGGGGGGAAATTTGAGGGGGATCGAACTGGAAGTGGTATCTACGAAATACGCTTCGGCGGGAAGGGTACGCGAAATTCTAGTAAGCTCGATGGGAGTTGAGATTTCGAGTAAGTTTTAAATTTTTGTATCGTATTGTGTTTCAGTTTAGTGGGGAGCTATTATGCTAAAATCTGGGAGTTCCCTGCTGAGGTGCCCTGATAGAAATTTATGCTAAAACAACTTTGAAAATATCTAACTCTTAATTAACAGAAAACTAGTACCTGTTTCACTAATAATACAGCTAACATGTATTTATCCAACTATAAATATATGGCATGGCCTTGATGACCGTTTATGTCTGATGATATATTTTTTGGGATTTTCTTACATAATCTTTAATGAGGCTTAGTGTAACAACACTTTTCTAACACTTCAATCAAATCAATGCAATGCAGTGTGGAACTACCCCTAACTACTCTTTAGTACAATTCACCACAAGGAGATGTAGAGAGTTGTATTAAATAGTAAAAGAGGCTTCATGTAATTATATTAAATCTAATCCAATAAAAAGTGAGATATGTTGATGTTAAACCTGTGGAAGATGAAAATTCTACAACTTTTAAAATCGAAATATTGCATTTTATTGTACTACATATTTGGATTTTATTGCGTTGTAATGTAATAACAGACTTGTTAACCTGTCCTTTCCAATATTCCCTACTTGTTATTCCTGAGGATATTACTTAGATAAATGCAAATGGTCGACTTCCTATATTATGTATGTAGTTTGACTTGCCTTGCATAACGACGAAAAACAAACTTTCCATGAAACATGGAACAGGTTAAGTTTGAATTTTACGATGTTTAGGTAGGTAGGTAAAGAGCATTTAATTTTCCAATTATTACCCTTCCAATAAATTTTATATGCAAGGAAAGGTACGTACCCGCATAGAGCAAATTTCTCTCTCTCTCTTCTCTCTATTTCCCTCCCATATACAGCTGGTCACATACAAACTCAGGTTATGCTGAAACTGACTAAAATTATTTGCTGAAGTGTCAATTGAAAGTTTAGTGAGTTTCAAGTCTTTTAGTAAAGAAATGTTAAAGTTGTTCGTGACCATTCAAACACCTGCCAAAATTTGTTGGAAGAAGTGACAGTTTACGATGGTTTGATAAAGACCATACAAATTATATTGAAATTGTGGTAAAATTAATTAACGGTTGTTTATTGAAACGTTTTCCAGAGGTCTAGTTAGTTTCAGCATTTTTTTTGTCATAACTAAACCAAGGCATTCGCTATTTGCCACGATATCTAATAAGAAAATTCATAATTAACCTATAAAAAGAGAGATTAATACCAGGCCAAATTGTTTATTGAAGTGTTGTTGAGGAGCTTACAGTTGAAATCCACCTGCGGTGAGAATAATCCATGTTGCCATATACAACGCACAAAATAGTATACCGAAACAAATGCAACCTTGCAATACGGTTGGTAATTGTAACCATGCCAGGGTTTTTGTTGTACTTTTGGCAACATCCTACAAATTCGTTCCTTCCCTCTGTCAAATTTGAGAACATTGCCATGCCTTATTCTCTCTCTCTATTCCTCTCGCTGTTAACGAATGCTCAAACGACGTGACGTCAGTACAGGTGGCAACGCTGTGGCAACGTCGTTCTCCCTCGTGAATGACATTGGCGGGTTCCAAAATTTTCCAAGATTTATCCGTGACAAATCACAGAACAGCTCTAATTAAAGGGCTTTCTACCGGGATTAAATCACCGTCGGGTAAAGAGCGCAGGTTGATAATAAAGTCACGTTGATAATAACGCATATCGGAATTGACTCGGGTTTTGTGTCGAGCGGGCTAAACGTTTTCGAATCACGAAAAACCGGTGATTATCACGAGGACATGAATTCTGGCGTATTTGAAACGTGGTTCAAATCTGTTCTTCCGCGCTTGGAACCTGGTTCGGTTATTGTAATGGATAATGCGCCTTATCACAGTCGTCGCGCAGAACCACTTCCTACATAAGCGTGGAAAAAAGGTGAAATATTCGATTGGTTGCGATCAAAAAATTTAGCTTGCGACGCTAACTTGCTTAAACCGGAATTGCTTCGAATCGCTCGACAACATAAACAAAATTATTTGAAATTAGTCGTGGATGAAATCGCAAGGGAAAGAGGGTTTATGGTTTTAAGATTACCACCGTATCGAGTTAAATCCGATCGAATTATTTTGGGCGCAGATAAAAGGTGAAGTCGCTAGAAAAAACGTCAGATTTAAAATATCGGATGTCGAAATTCTTTTAGAGAATGCAGTAAGTGCTGTTACAGCTGATGCTTGGACAAAATGTATCCAACACGTTGTTAAAGAAGAAAAAAAATTCTGGGAATTGGACCCAAGAATAGAAAAGGTACGATCAGAGTGCAAGCGACCGGCGACGCGATAGCGTTGCGACGTGCGACGCCGCAGAACGGATCAATATTGTGTAACCAAATGCAAACGTTCAGAGTGATAGCGACCAGCGACGTGGCAACGACGAGCTTAGCGACAGCCGAACGTCGCTGTCTCATCGCTATCGCGTCGCGTCGCCGGTCGCTCGCATTCTGATCGTACCTAAAGAGTAATAGAACCGCTTATCATTACTCTTGGTGATGACAGCAGTTCTGATGAAACTTCAAGTTCAGGGTCTTCTCTGGAAAATGATTTATCTTAAAACAACTACGTACACAGACAACGTACTTTAAAATGTTTTTGTCACCTTCAATTTACCTTATATGTTTCATGTTTAATTTATTTTGTTTTTCGTTTTACATGAGAACGCAGTGTAGTTATTAATTTTATAAATATTCTATTTATTTTTTTGAGAATTTATTTATTTTATTGATCATTTATTTATTTTGTTAATAATTTGTTTATTTATAAACTTGTTTGTTTTATAATTTGTTATAATATTGTTCTGTTAAGAATTTATTTTATTTGGGTTGTATGGCTCCAGGCGAGTCGTCCCTTTTAAAAATGATAACGCGCCAGGGTAATACCTCATAGGTGGTGTGGAAATTTACCAGTTAACCTTCTTCTTAAAGATTCTTCTATATACCCATAATGGGAATGATTCCAATTTCTTTCATTGGTTTTCGACGATAAATTTTGTAATAATTTTCATTCAGAATAAGCAATATTTTACCCGCCACTGGAATCGGTTTCCCCTTTCCCCTGTCCGCCGCGCAGCTCTATCATCTCTGGCTGGGGGAAATTGATATGGCAACATGGTTTGACTTTAGTGAGTTGTAACTTTTTTCGTGAAGCTGTTTTTTGAAGTTGTCGGTGTCCATTTAACCACCTGACATAATATTTGTGTGAAGTGGCAGTTTGCAATGGTCTTAAAGGTTCATAACAAATACTTTAACGCAGAACATGGTGAAACTCACTGAAGCGGTTGATCGAAGTGTCTTTGAGGAGCTTAAGGAGTTTCAACTATTTTTGTGAAAGCGTTCTGAAGTTGGCAGTGCTTATGTAACAATATGATAGTGTTAGAATGAAATTTTGCAGATATTTAAAAAAAATTATAAAAAAACGTATTCAATCTTTAATTCATCTAAGATTCACTAACGCTTGTTTATTGAAGTAATTTCAAGAAACTTTAGTTAAATTTTGTTCTTTTATATAAAGGACTTTGGAAGTTGTGAAGCTGTGGAAGTTGTGAATGTAAATAATTGACACGATTTTAAGCCCGTACTTGCAATTTGTCACGACTTCTAATTTCACAAATTCATAGTTTTTGCACTGAAACCCGGAGTCTGTTAAAACTTACTAGGATTCGTTACTGAAGTGTATTTTGGGAGTTTAGTGAAGCTCTTATAAGTCATAAAAGAAACAACCTCTTAATATCCTTAACTTATCGTCTTAAATCATTGTTTAAATGTGATAACTTCAAAATATTCCAGGAGGATAGTTTATGTATAAACGAATATTTTCAGATAAAGACTTTTCCTCAACGTGACGACGGAAAATTACGGAAAAAACGGTTTAACATGTAACAAGCGTTCATCCACACATAGCTTATATCTAGCGGTCGGTACGCTCACAACGAGACACAGATAACGTATAGCTTACTAGCTAGCGGTCGGGGACGCATTCACAATAGATGAATAACTACGAATAGCTCGGACGGCTTAAGACTATCGGTCGGGGTCAATGCACAATTTACGTACACTCACAAATAACAAATAATTCGGCGGCTTATATCAAACGGCGGTGACGTTTACAATAGACAGATAGACGGATCGACTTGCTATAAACAAGTCTTGGTTCTCACCTTGGATTAACACGGGTACAGAACACTGGAGGGGGGCGGTTTGCTTATCTAAATTTAGTCTGGATGCTTAAGCGATGGTAGATTGAACAGTGCCTTATCGGTCGCCATCTATCCGAGATAGGTTTGATTTCGTGATTAACTGTATGGTGGGTGGTCTACCCTCAACTCTCAAAAATATGCTCCGTTGCAATATTTAAAAAAATTTCCATACGAAAGACTTCGAAATTTTAAAGTAAGTGTCTTATGAACCCCCGATCGACTATTGCATCCTCTTAATTTCAACTTGAAAGTGTTACAAGGAGATTCTTTATGTATAAACAAAAATTTACAGTGCAAGAAGTGGTTTAGGTGATGAAAATAACTTTATTTTTATTTTTTGTAAATGCACCCCATGTGTCAACCTTCATACATCGTATCGGATATATTTGTTTAGTAATAATAATAAACAATCTCTCTGAGAACGTTTTTGCAGAAATTTTGATACTAAAGAAGAGCACCTATCTTACAGGACAACGATTTGTGGATGTGGCTAGCTTCACACCCGTTTCTAATTATTCTCAAATAATTCAATGTGGAGTTCTACAACAGCAAGTTCATTTTCAGAGTGAAATCAGTAATCAGGATTTTTGGTCAAGTCAGCAAAACATTGCCTACGTTCCTCCCGACAAGCGTTCTGCATTCCCGAGATAGGATCATCCCGGTCCCGAAATTAAACGACGTCGTAGTCCATTTACAAATAAAAAGAGAGAAAAGCTGCCAGTCATCGAGTCCTTTCCGCAAAACCATCGATCCCCCTTCTTCCCCCCCCCTCACCCTGGAAAGTTTTTGAATGAAATCCCAATAAAAAAAAAGGGAAAAAAAAGGGAGAATTGCGGCGGACGCTTCCCGGGGACCTTTTATGGCATTGTAGCTTTCGTGAGAGGGGCCGAGGCGGGCGCTAATCCCGAAAGGAACCGAAAGAATTATATCCTTAATACGGGGCCGGGAGGGGGCGCCAGAGCGCGTGTAACTTCGTAAACTTAACTTGTCCAATCTGTTTCCCTTCCCACGCGGCCGCCGGGCGCAACTCACTCCGCCCGCCCGCCGGCTAATCCGTTTAGGATTAGAATCGGGACACGGAAGAAGCGAATGCGTTTGACCTTCGCCCCCGCTAATTACCTTAATGGATCTCCGGGGCGAGTATGGAGCCTTGGCAATCGCCGCTGACCGATATTACCTTGATTAAATTAAAGCCGCGCTCGATTGGAGGAAAATTGGACGTTCTGTTTGCTCCTTCAGGGTGGAAATTGCACTTTTAACAAACTTAAGTTAGGTCGACAGTAACGAAGTTTAAATACGAATTTTAATGGAATTAAAACTTTAAGAAGTTCATCTAGTTGGCTTGCAGTAAGTAAGGCGACCGTTAATTTCATAATGGGATCGTAGCTATTCATTTGTTCAAAAGATTAAATTTTCCTAAACCTTTTAAAACAAATCCCCTCAAACTCCAAGCAATATAACTCTCTTAAAAGCCCGTTTAAGAATTTCATTAAAAAATAATCAATTTTTTAATCCAAATTTTGATTATTCATTAATAATTATTTCATTATCCATTAAATTAATTAAATTATAATTTATAAGTTATATTATCTGCTTTTAATTTTTTTCCCTAATTTGTGTCTTGAGTCTTGAGTGTCTATATTATTGGGACCAATCTTGCATAGATTTTCCATTCAGGGAATCTATGCGCGTTAGATTTCCCGCTTGCACCGCTTAAGTACGCCCTTTAAAGTCAATACCGCCCTTTCTTGCTCGTTCCGCTCTCGTACTAATTGTTTCTTCCTTCTGCTTGATTATAACCGCCTCAACCGACTCTGCACGCCTAACTGTTTTATCCTCCCTCGTGTAAATATATATTTTGCTGTCATAGACACTCTCCTCTCCGAATGTACATTAATTATTCATATTTTAGTTTATTGATTAAATGGTATATTTTCCGTTGTTTTTGTAAACAATAAATAAACCGTTTTTGCACAAACACCTGTGCCAGAACGATCCGCTCGAACGCGAGGTACAACGTTGCCGGTTCCTCTCCAAAATCCGAAATTCCTGAGCGTACCGCCCCTTTCGTTGTTATAAATAGTGAAATTGATGATTGATGCTTATTTCTAACAATCCGTTCTGTTTATTAATTAAATCCTTAATATGAATAAATTTACATTGAACCATACTTATTTCACATGTTTATTCCATCCACTTGTAGTGCAGTCCTTTAAGAAAGCTATGCTTTCTCTCTCGGTTATTCCCAGAACGTCTCATTTCATTTTTTAATGAATAATTCCAGGAGAAATTATTGAAATTTACAAGCCCAAATGTATGAAACAAACTGTTTACTTGATGTCACCACTATTAATATGATCTTTATGAATTAGATTTTATATTGTTACTTAAATGTAATACAGAACGCAACCAAAGATGAAATTCAGGATACTTAGTTTTGGGATCTAAGGTTGTGGAAAGTTTAGTAGCTTTCAAATTAAAATTTGGGTAATTTACTCAAAATCCAGCCTTATATTCCGCTTCAACTAAATAAAGTACAATCAATTTTAAACTTGCTTCAATCTAGAAGAGCTTGGATGTGAAGTAACATACCTAAGTTGTAATATTCCCCCATCTTACGAGTTAAGTTCTCGACCTATCATCGTAGTGCATTAAATTTTGATATCTTGCGAAATATAAATCTAACTTCAATACTAAAGTGAATAAATAAGAAATTGGTGGTATTTTTGAATTTTAATTTGAGTATCTTACTTAACTAGTCTTATTCCTCATTTAAAATTTTAGTTCTCATCTAAAACTAAATTCACCTAAAACTTAAGTTAATTTGAGTTAAGGATTTTAAAAACGCAACCAAATCTAAATTTAATTTCAATATTAATGTTAAGAAACAAGAATTATTGAACTACTTACAGTCAATTAATGTTAATCATCAACGTTAATTAGTTAGTTAGTGTTAACACCTGATTCATATCAATTCGTATTTAATTCAGTTATGATTTCAGGAATAATCCCCAATGAATGTCACCCCTATTTTTCACCCCCTCAGAATGGAAGTTATGGTAAGTTAGTATTTTTTCGGAACCAACTTGGGACCATAGCTATAAACTAGCCCATTCTCCAATTTCCAACTATTGGGGACGTGTAAAATAAATGTCATCCCCTATTTCCACCCCCCTGCGTAAAGGAAATTCGAGTTTTGAACTTTTTAGAGACGCTAGAGGGCTTAATCGATACCAATAGTTAGTTCAAAGTTATTGAACGTCTAAGTGAAAACCACAGAAACAAATTTCATCCCTATATCTACACCCCCTCAGAGGGGGAAATTTGAAATTTTTTGATTTTTTTTGGAGTAATTCAAAAATAAATGGGGTAAATGGGGTGAGATTCGAATATCATATTGCAAATGACAAAATAACGAAATGACAGGAATTACGGAAGTGTTTGATAAGTTTAAGTAATGTTAATACCATTATTACATGATATATGAGTTATGATGTGTAAGAGCACTTATGTTGTGTACCTTATGGGCTTATAACGTGAGACTGTAGTTCATTAAATCTTCAAACGACAAATTCACTACTTACATTTTTATAATTTGTAATTGTGACAAATATTTAAAATGTGAATTTTAGGTGAAAATCCCACTTTATTACGTTTTTCTGGTATTTCGACAAGCTTCTTCTAACTGGCAGGGTGTTGCTGTTTATCTGTTATTGTTATGGCACTCTTTCTAGTTTTAGTGTAATGTCTATTTTCAGGTATTTTAAATATATTAAGAAGAGTAGTATTTTCTCGAAACTGCTCAAGAACGGTTTAATCAACTAAGTCCCTCGGCAAGACGTTCCCAGGACACGGACATCAATTTTTCACCAATTTCCACTTCCCTCGGCCGAGGGACTCGGTCTCGATGGGGTTCACTTCGCCGTTTGATAAAGCTGCTTGTTCAATTTTACATAAGCTCCCCTGGCCCGTTGAAATATGTACGGCTACGCTCTACCATATGTACATACATGTGGGCCTTTTGTGTTCCCCGGTCGGGATTCCCGAAAATTATCGAGTCCGTTAAGTACGATTCCCATCCGAGGTCGTTAATATTAATGAGGCGTTTTCGAAGAGAAAATTGGAAGGTTTCACTTTCCCTGAAATGGAAATGTACGGAAGGACAGAGAGGGAAATGGAGGGAGAGGGGATAAGTGGAAGCCCCGGGCGGATTATTTGCGTGAGGAACGCCTGGAATAGTGACTAATTTCGTTTTACTTGGGATATTTGCCGCGTTCGAAAGTAGTACACGGGAACGTCGAAATGAAAGTTCTCGCAGATGTATTGGAATGTTGTAATTACAGTTGCAATTGGTAACTTTGTGAGTTCACACTTCGCAGGCGTATACAGGGTAATCGCGCCACACTCCCTATAAATCCTTGCAAAAATTCATATGGATTCCCCAGACATATGGACGCAGGAAGCTATACCCTGGAGACCAAGAGGTACAGTAAGAAGTATGGCCCATAATTTTGGCCATACTTCAATCTAGCCATATTGGCCAGAAGTCTGACCAAAAGTGAGGTGGATGGATGACGCTAGATCAGTGGAAGAAATACTGGGTGATCAAGAATTACTGTTTGAGTTGGCAATCCTACCTGGAGGATTTTTTTGCCTAAGGGTTTGCAACGCTACAACCAGATATGTTTATTTGGCAAAAATTTGACATAACAATCAGCGATAAGATTGTAGGTTATGTGAATAAAAATTAACGCTTAAAAAATATAATTCGAAATACAGAACAATGATTTAATTAAACAGCTAAAGGTAATGCTCAAAATGCTCCCCATTTTGGTCCAGACATAAATTAACTCTTCTGTTTAGGCTCTCGAATATATTCACCAGCATATTGGGGGTAATGTTTGCCACTTCCTGAACTATTGCCTCTGCAGCTCTTGTTCAGTATGTATTATGTTTCTAAAGACATTGTCCTTCAAGAGCCCAAAAAACGAAAAATCTAATGGAGTGAGATCTGGTGACCTGCTTGGCCAAACGCCCTGACTAATTGCTCTGTCGCCAAAATTCTCTCTTAAATATCCCATAGTAGCACGAGCCGTATGTGCACTTACAGAGTCTTGTTGGACATATCCAATTTGACGCTCTTCGTCTGTTAATTGGTTTATAAAAGACCTCAAAAGTGTTGGATATATCTCTCCGAATTGACGGTAAAATTAAAAAATATCGGCCCATACACCCGCGTCCTTGAGACTGCCAACCAAACACCAACTTTAACCGGGTGCAAATGTGTCTCTCTGATAGCCTAAGGATTTTAACCTGACCAAATTCTGTAATTTTGTTTATTCACATAGCCGTTGAGGTGAAACCAGGCTTCGTCGGAAAAGAAGGTATTGTCAAGGATATCATTATTATTTAATATGTCATTGAACCAATTGCAAAATAGAACTCTCTGCGGGTGATCAGGAGTGCTTAATGACTGGACGATGGAAATTTTGTAAGGGTGGTACTTAAATTTCCTTTTAAGCACAATGTAGCAACTTTATGATAAACCTGTAAAACCGTGAATTAGAACAACAGGGAAAAGTGGAAGTCTTATGGGTAAGAATGAAAATTGGTTGAATAGGAGGCATAAGGACCAAACCTGTTTGAAGGGAGAGCTTTCTTAAGGATTTGCGAGGACTTCTTTGCATTCGAGTTCTGATATCCTCAACAACTTCCTCGTTTAGACTAGAAGGTCTACCAGTTGATTTTTGTTTGCTTACGCTCCCTGCGTTTAAATAACATTCAACTACTCTCATGCAATGTTGCAGAAAGACAGCAAAAGTGACCAAAGTCTCCGGAACAACTCCTGAAATTGCTGGTATGTCGCTTCTAGAGACTACTGCCAACCAGTAATTGGGTTATAAATCCCGCTTCGAAAGTAAGCCATTCCAATGAAAATTTCGTGTTGTAACGTGAAAACCATTTTAAATAAATAAATTTGAAAAGAATACCAGAAATTTGAATTTGAAATAGCAAATTTAAATTACCAGTTGCACCATTTAAAAATGAAATTCAGCATTGCCAACTCAAACAGTCATTCTTGAACAGGTTGTACATTGGGTGAGATTGGCAAGAGATCGCGTAGCATAGAAAACCATGGAAGAGGCCTTAATTCGACAATTGAAGAATCCATGCTGAGAAAGAAGAAAGAAAAATATTTTTTTTAAATCGATATCAACAAAGTTGGGTTAAATAAAAATAGAAGTTACTAATGTTAATTTTACCGATCAAGACCCCCAACACCCTGTATATATCCCGGGACAGACCCATTTCCAAACACGTACCCACCAGACCTTCTTCCCTCATTTCCCAAAAAAACACTTTAAATTTCGAAACGTTCCCCGAAACAACCCCCCTCCTCCGACCCCGGCTACATCCCCACCGTTTAACCCTTAGCCGCGGAAATAAGTAAACCACCCACCCCATCGCCCTCAAATTTTAATAAAACGAGCCCGGAGAAAAAACAATTCCGCCCCCTCCAGGTGAGCGAACCCCCAGGATTCCGAGTCAAAGGCGAGGCGAAGTCAATCCCTAATTCAATCAGCATTCCCGTAGACGATAAGGGACGTCAGGAGTGGGGCGGAATTTGAATAAATTTTTTTGATGTTGCCTACAAAAGAGTAGATCCGATGATCGGAATTGCCGTACAGAAAAAGAAGGCAATCGGTAGATCCGGCCGCGGTTAGGGGTTGGAGTTTTACTTCTGCTTGCGGCTCGTAAGGGTGTATCAAGTGTTACCGAAAGTGAAATCATCCCTTAATTACCCAGAATATCCTAATACAAAATACAACGTGTTTCAAAATGATTGTTATCTAGTTGGCGTTGGAATTTCTGTGCGTATAATTTTTGATGTGCCGCGCTCTATTGATTTCAACCTATGTAATTCTGACAACAAGTGTCCTGTGATCTGTGCGATTTGTGCAAGTGTCAAACTGCCAATCAGTAGTGTTGGTAATTAACGGCCCTTTTCAGGGTCAAAACAAATACTACAAATAGACAAATACTCAGAATTCGTCCTCTTTTGACAGAGAAAAACCAGATGTTAAAAGAGGTTAAGTAGGTTATTTTGAGGTTATGTATAGCTAGTAGAAACTCTTATTTTCGCAAGGCGGGTTTTTAGTTTACATGGGAATTCCACAGCCGACTAGATGACAATCATTTTGAAACACGTTGTATATACAAAACAGAGTACTAATGGCTGACTCAATTGTTTCATTTGTCAATAAATTAGTACCATCCCTTCACAACCCGGAATTTAATGTAGTACTAATACAATACCGTAGAATACAGAGTACTAATGACTTACTCAGTTGTGCAACGGATAAATTGACACCTCTATTACCTGGAATATGTTGTAGTACCAATACAATACAGTACAGTACAGCGTACTAATAACTGACTTAGTTGTGATATCAATCCATTTATTACCAAGAATTTAATATAGTGCTAATACAGTACAGAAGAGTACAGAGTACTAAGGGCTGAATAAGTTGCCGTACTGATAATTTGGTACCATCCCTTTATTACACGGAATTCAATGTAGTAGTTATACCTACAATACAATACAGTACATAGTACTAATGGTTTACTCAGTTGCGGTACTGATAAATTGATATCATCCCTTTAATATCCGAAATCGATTGTAGTGCTAATACAATACAGTACAGTACAGAGAGTACTAATGGCTGACTGCGTTGTGGTACCGGTCAGTTGACAATAACCTATTTATAGGGTTCAACAAAATGGAATTACAAATTTTTAAGTAATTTTAGTAGTTTAATTTTAAGTTGGAAATATTTTGAGTTTGGTATCGATTTGTAGAGGAAGAAACAACGATCTTAATAAAAATATATTCGCGGTAATCAAAATTCGCTGGAACATAATATTGAATTATAATCAATTTTATATTGTTTCGTAGTGCGGATTACCTGTCCACTACCTGCGAACGGCCGACAGGTACGATCCCTAACGCCACAGGGTGTCTATAATCCCGCTGGTGCATTTCGAGCACCACCGTTTACACCTATCAGCGATCGAGGGCTCCAAGGTCCACACCAGCGATAACAAAGCTATGCTTCCAAAAATAAAAGCGTTAAGGGTTGAAACCTGTTTCAGTTGGTAACACAATTCCCAAAATTCCACCCTTATAGATCGAACCGAAGTCCCGTCGAATTGATGGGGATTTAACAAGCGCCGAGGCCTCGTCCGCCCATCGGAAAAACGCGACCTTCAACCTCGTTATCGGAAAATTCCGCCTGCCGCAACACCCCTAATGAGCGCCCCCTGTGCGACGACGGTCCATAATTCGAGACGTGTTGATTTTCGGGGTTGATTTAGGGACGTAAGGGCGGCAAAAGTAGTGGAAAAAAAAAGGATGCGGACTAACCCCCTACCGAGCTCGAGGGGGTGGGTGGGGGCGACGGCGGCGACCGCAGCCCGACTCCTCTGGAAATTCGTGACCGGAATGGGGGATTTCCCGTCGGATCGGCCACGACTACGAATTAGCGCCGATCTCCGACCTGCTTACCGACTTCGGTGTGTGTGGAAACTTAATCCGGGCGGGGGTTAAGGGTGTGTAAAAGGGTGGAGGTGTTTTTCGGGGGGTGAGACTTAAGGTCGGTCTAAGCTACTTAGAACTTTTTCTAGGCAATAACAGTAATTGACGTCGGGGATGGTTCAGCTCTGATCGTACATTTCGGTGGAAAAGTGTTGAAACACATAATGTAAAGTTGTCGACAATCTAAATGTTTGATGTTGGCAGTGGACTCGATCCCATTTTATTTTCACCTCTTCATCTAAACACCGCTACAGTCGCCCCCATTAAAGCGCAACCACTCACTCAACCGTTAATTTCTGTTCAACCACTTCCACCTTCCACTAAACTTTGGCGAGTTAAGTTCTGCACTTGTACGCAAGAGATTTAGTTAAGAGAGAAAATTGGTATTATTAACTTGGGAGAGAACGCTTCTTGTTGTTCGAGATAACTAAGGGATAGGCAACACACCGTTTGGAGAGTTTTCCGAACAATAATAAAAATGATGGAAATTCCTGAGGGACAGTTGTAAAATTGATGAGAGAATTAAACAGATAAAACCACATAAAGTCTTTTATTATTATTATTAAAAATGGCTTTTATCAAAATATGTTTTTAATAAAATTGTGTTGCCTATGGTAAAGAATTTAACTTTTATCAATTTGTTGAAAGTTATATTTACAAATTAATTTCTAAAATGTAAAATTTACTTGAAAGAATCTTCGTGATGACTTTAGATAATTCATTCATTCAAAGTTAGTTGTGACAATTTAATTTCTTTTAAATTTTAACCAATAATATATTAACAACAAAACTCCAAGATAAATTTTCGACGAAAATCATGGAAATATTCTATAATTCACTTTAAATATTCCATATCAACGTATTCACGTTCAAAGTCCTAAATAATTTTTAAAATATATATACATAATTATTGGATTTTCTAAAAATTGTATTCATTTTAATCTAAACTTAATGGATGTTAATTTTCTTCAGACTTGTATATATAAAATTTGAAGTTGCTAAAATATCGAATCTTTTATTTTAATTAATTATTCATTCTATTTTCCTATAATTATTTTAGATTGATATATTTACATCCATATCCAAAGTATAGGATTAAATTTAGACCGCGTTATTAGAATTATTGATACATATCAATTATAATTAATGGAATGTACTGTATTCTAATACAATACAGTAACTTCTATTTAGAGTAAACATAATTTAAGTAGATGGGGGTATGTAGCTCTTTCAAGACTAGTCAATAAAGTAATTGCACTAGTAATAAATAACATGTTTATGACTATTCGAAGGAGGTCGCACGATATCAGTTACTGTATAGAACAGGCGACAAAATGGACATCTCAGGACTGAAGAAGGTATTACGCGTCGGAAGAGTGACGGGACTGTACTTCTGGAACTTCGACGTTACTCATAGGAAATGTTACGCTATCTTCTTTCCGAGCATCCTCGCAGTCGTCATAATAGGGTCGATTTACGTCTTATGCGAGCATATCAACCAAGTCGGGAAGCAACTACTGATCTTCAGCACGATTTTCAACAGCCTCGATTTCATCACCTGCGTATCCCTGCACATAGAGTGCTCCTGCAATGCGATCCGCTTGCCTGCGAACTGGACGACGTACTTCCGCAACCTACAGCAAATCGACTCGGTGATCCCAACAGACAGACCGTCAACAGTCAGCTGGAACCGCTGCAAGATCTCCCTCTACGTCGCTTACGTCGTCTTCACGGCCATCGCTTACAGCTACTGTCTTCGAGATATATCCATCGATGGGCAAGTCATGACGCTCACCTACTACTGCATGATGTGCATCCAGAAATTGTTGTACCTGGTCACCATCGACCGGACGATCGCAGCGCTGCGACGACGCTACGTCGGCCTGCGGGATTCCGTACGTACGAGCTGCGGATGCAACAAGCAACACTACCTAGTCCTGCGGTTGCTCAACGAGGCCGTCGGGGCGTTCAACGGGATCTTCGGCGTCGGAATCCTCATAATCTTCGCTAACGTGTTGGTCGTGGGGGTCAATTCGTTCAACTACAGCCTGATGAAATCTGCTGAGATGGAGGTGGTGCAGTTTCTGACAGAAGAACGGTGCAGCATGGCGTTCGACCTTCAAACTCTCTTGCAGCTGGTGAGTAGACCGAAGGGGTGATCGCCGACATGGGTAAGGGGGTGTTTATTGGTGATCAATCGTTGTTACAGTTCAGTAATAATACTACTGACACCAATGGTAAGGTTAAGTGTCCAGTGTCATTTTAGCCTTCTGCTTTGCCCTTCGATGCAACAACGTTATCTGATGGCAACATACTTGAAGTTTCCTTAAGAGTTTTTTTCTGGGCTTTCAGGTCCTCGTCCTGCTGATGATCCGATCCTGCGACGCCATAGAGGCGACCCATGACGAGATTCTGCGCAATATCGACAGGCTCCAGGCGGCTGCCACAGATCCGCGGGAGCTGAGGCGGCTCCAGAACTTCTACGTCTTCGTCGAGAACCTGTCGCCGAGGTTTACAGCGGCAGGTTTCTTCCGCTTGAACAGGGAGCTGTTCTCGTCCTTCTTTTCCGCGCTCATCTCTTACCTGGTCCTGAGCGTCCAGCTGAACTCTACCAGGGTCAAGGACGAGTCGAAGTCGTGGATGAGGCGATGATGGGAGAAATGGGTTGGCGCGAGGGGTGCCGTTGGTGACCGTTGGTTTCTCTCAATTGTAATTGAGATAATGTATAATTTTATGTTGTTTTATTAAAGTGTATATGTTTTAATGCCGATCTTTTAAAATCTTCGTAGTGGTTTCGAAATTTATACTGCAAACCGTTTCTTTGAAGTTAGCTGGGACACTTTAATTCTCTAACAATAACAGTATATTCACATCAGAACACAAAGTCCTGATTAATTTTATGTAATATATAACAAAATATTTAGTGGTGGCTATTTTCTACAGAATTATTTTTTATTAAATTTCTAGTTTCTTCATCGTCCAAGATGAATTATGAATGAAGAATTATTTTCTATTATATTTCTAGTTTCTTCATCGTAAGAAATATTTTTCATATTGTAAGGTGTTTTATATCCCGTTAAACATTATGTTTAACAAAAATATTTTGGCGTACATTGCAAATTGGATTCAAAAAAATATTTTCCTATAACAATTATAAAAGATCTAGATGCTTTCTGTTGACCTGAGTAAAAATCTATATGTTCCTAAAAAGTCTGAGGACGAATATCGAACCCTTTCAGAACCAGCAAGCCTTCTCGTTTTATTTACAATTATTAGAAAGTCTGAAGAATCTAGAAGGAAAATTCCAGAAATTCCTCTAAAAATTTGCAACGAACTTTATATTTTCTGGAGACATTCGTAAAAGACAGAATGTTC
Organism: Cryptocephalus moraei; assembly: GCA_946251905.1. Classification (NCBI taxonomy): domain Eukaryota; kingdom Metazoa; phylum Arthropoda; class Insecta; order Coleoptera; family Chrysomelidae; genus Cryptocephalus; species Cryptocephalus moraei. Next base: position 7,830,968 of record OX276463.1, read on the forward strand.
TAAATGACCTCGGTATGAATCTAGAAGTGTTTCAGAAACACCAAGCATCTCTTTTTCATTAACGAACATAACAAAATCCGGAGATTCGAGGAGAAAGATTCGTGAAAACCTTGACCTTTACCAATGACCTTGGTAAAAATCTAGAAAATCTTAAATGGTCTCGGGATGAATCTGGAAGCCTTTTGCAAACGTCAAGCCTTCTCGTCTTATTTACAAACGTAAGGAAATTTTAAGATTCTAGAAAGAAGATTCCAGAAGTTCCTGAGAATTTTGAATGAGATAAACGTTTCCTGATGACATTGGCAAAAATATAGAAGATTCTAATTAGCATCGGGTTTCTACAAACATAAGAGGATAAGAAGAGTCTACCAAAAATATTCCCAAATGGTTCTGATAACAATTCTAAATGATCTAGATGATTTCTAATGACCTCAGTAAATATCCGGAAGCTACTAAAAGGTCTCAGAACGACTCTAAGTAAGTAAGTAAGTAAGTAACTAGAAACCATTCGCAAACACCAAGTGTTCTCTATTCAGTTACAATAAACAAAAATTCTGGAGCCTATAGATAGGGGATTCCAGAAATTCTTCTAAAAATTGAGAATAATGTAGATATTTTTGTAATATTTACTTGTAGTTTTTTTATAGATCTTAGCCTAAATGCAATGTGAAGATATTGCAGTACTCGTATACTTTAAAATATTTTGATACAGAACATAAATAGAACATGGCAGTAGTGTAACAGTATAACATAGAAACATATAGTGATACATAGAATAAAACATAAATAAATGTACCACTTTAATAACTCAAAGCGATGAGTGTCCGCAAAAAATTAATTACACTAATAAAGGAAATAACAGAAACATAGTCAGACAGTGATATCAAAAAAAAAAGAATTAAACGAAACGTCATAATACTTTCTTTGATTTTGTATCATAAAGTTAACGTTGAAACTCAAAAGATTGTAAGTATAAAGGGAGGTACCCAAGAAATTCTCGAAGATTTTTGAGTTACATTTGATAAAATTAGACAGCAACACTCCCATTTGCTATTAGGTGTTGAAATCTGTTCAACCACTATTATTGAAAATCATACCAATACAAAAGTATTGCACTTACGTTATGCAATAAAATAAATAATAATTTATGTGCCGGAATTTAGGCCGAAATATGTAGTAACAACTTATTTTCAAATAAGTTTGACATATTTTTTTCAGTCACATTCAGTTAGACAAAAAATAAAATGGTTTTCAAAATTGATTTAAAAACACTAACCTTGAAAGAGGACTGGAACTCGCCTTGCAAACATCTGCTACTCTCTTGTATATCTGCCCTTATCTGAAGTTCTATGCCATTGTCGACGAAAATACTCACCTGAAGATGCAATAAAAGAAATTAGGCACCATCAAACTGTTTATAAATTATAAATTTCAATATTATAGTACAAAACAATTACATAATTAAACATATATATACAGACCGTTTAGAGTCGCAGGATTGGATGAGCATGAGAGCGAAGGAAAGGCCATATATATTTCTCGTTAGCTAAACAGAGAACGACCTTTTGCGATGTTGCTAGCTCGCGAAACTTTACAGTCATCCGCTCCGCACACTGTACCGCACACATCCGAAAGTGTATATGCGATACGCGACCGCGATACGCGTTGACTTGGACTGCCTGCTCGGCCGGCAACGTTGCAAAACTTCCCTCTCTGTCATGCTAACGAACTACTGCTAGTTTCTCTTTTGCTCTTGTTGATTTCCCACCATGCTTTCGATAGAAAAGCTCCGTATATATATATATATATATATATATATATATATATATATATATGACTATATATATGAATTAAACAGTTCTGACCGATTTTCGTAATAAGAGTCCCTTGGAGAAACTAATAGAGGGATAGAGTAGACACTTTTTCCTCAAAAACGGATATTTCGTAAAAGTTTTCCACGCTTATAAAATAAAATATTTGTTGCAAAATAGTTTTAAACGAAACTTACCATTTGACAATGGCACGTCGGCATGATGGCAACTGCTTCCATCCTTGCCCTGCTACGCCCCTGCCGCCAAGAGCACTAATCACTATCTGAAACAATGATAGGAACATTATTCATAAAATCAATGAAAAATACAAAGATGCTCTCAGTGCCAGATAAAACTAATGTTCTCGTACACAACATCTAACGAAACTAATAGTTTATTACAGCTTTATATTACATAAAACAATATAAAGGAATATAATGCTGTTATAAAATACTAGTTGCCTTAGGCGGTATATTAAGAGAAGAATCACAATAGTTTAATTACAAAAATACATAGACGACTAAATTAATCAAATACTCATTTTTATATTATAATATAATCTGTATATTCATGGCGATGAAATCAATAAAAGAAATTTTCCGGCGCGAACGAATGAAGAAATTAACTCTTCCCGAACATAAAAGACACAACATATTCCAAAATTCGGCAAATTTTAAAGAAATTGCCAAAAAGGCGAGTCCGATAATTATTAAAGATTAAAACCCAAAATTAAGTCTATAACGACCTAATAATACGGACAAACGAGAGAAATGTTTGTTACAAGTGTAAGGAAAAGAAATCCGACAAAAAGACCACCTCGTTGTTACACAACTACTGATAAGAGAGGCAAGAGAAGATGTAAGGAATAAATCGTATGAATTTAAAGTAGAACATAACTTCGCCGTTTTGTTCACAATACGGTTGATTATGAATAAATAATTTTTTAGCTTTAGAAGAAAACATACTAATTAGACGATGTAAAACAAATGTTTACTGCAACTTCACTTTATAACTAAATTGAAATTCACTTAATTAAGTGAAGTTACAATAAACATTTGTATTACTTACTCTAATTAGATATAGAACTTCACCAAGTAACGGTGAAAACAATCAATAAGAAGTAATTAATAATCAATCAATTAATCAGATCAAAAGTATCTGGTCAACCAAATCGAGTAAATAAAAAGAATCTCAAAACTTTAGCATTGAATTTAAAAAAAAATAATCACCTTTACACCAATGTCAATTTCACACATTTCGAACACCCCACGCAAAAAACAGTTTTTAACGCGAAAAACAACCTTATAATTACGAAAATACGAAAGCGACTGAATTAATCAAAAACTGAATAGTCCCGCACACTTCGACACCACTTTTGAGAAAAAGTGGGAAAATTTTAATGGAACAGCCGAAAATGCATTGAAACCGACCCGATCACCCACGATTTACACTCACAAATGATTATAAGGACGGGATATCCGGACGTACCAGTGAGTGTTCGCAACGAACGTAAGAGGGAAAAAAACGGACAAAACATTATTTCGTCGTCGCTGAGATTGATAAGAAAGGTGAGAATGAACGAAAATGAATTCATTTTACAGTTTCGCTCACAGCAAAATTACTTAAATTTAATTGCGATTGTGGAAGACTAATAGTTAATTTACACTACAAGAAAGTAGATTAACATTCATGTAATTAAATCGGATAGATTGATTAAAAATTAAAGGCAGTTAAATGAATCATATGAATTTGAAGGTAAATGAATGGTAAGTTACCGCACAAGAAACACCCCAACTTCTGATTAATTCAAGAATGTAATTGTGCTTCATTAATTACTTGGTAGCTAATGTAATTTTCTTTACAGATGTAAACAAGTAGGCGCAAGAGTTATTTCGACGTTAAAACCAAGAATATTTGGATAAACTCTTTTCGGGATTTCTTTGCGAATCTATACTGGCTTTGTGGTGTACAATATGGTTTCTTAAGTTTAAAAATATTATAGGCAACTGTACTGGAGGCTTCATACATACTCTACATTGATGTACTTGGGATATTTCAATTATTTTCTTTATGACTTCTTTATAAGTTAAATAAGGATACCTGGCTAAACTCTCTTCAAAATTTCATTACAAATACAAATCCAATAGGATATTATACAACTAATTATATATACATTACATTCTAATAATATTATCATTAACATCGATTACTGTATATAATTATATGCACAATTTTTATTTGAAATAATTTTTTAAAACTATACTGAAGAGCCCATTACTATTAATTTGTTTTGTTGCGAAAATTTTAGCAAATCTCATAACTTAAGTTAGCTGTTTAATGCCTATACCTTTTATTTAAAATAATTTTATCTAAAATTGTCCTAAAGGGCACTTCTTTAAGTGCGTCATTAAAGTGGATTTAATTCCGGTGTTGTAAAATTCTCGTTATGGTTTCGCAATTTATACTGCAATTCGTTTCTTTAAAGTTAGTTAAGACACATTAATTCCATTTAAATACTTCACACCAAAATATTCACTAACAAAGTCTTTATTAATTTTAAACAATATATAACGAAATATTGGTTTTCATAAAATGTTGTAAGGCGCTTGCTGCGGTTACTTGTGAGATTTGGCGCTGGGACTGAGTTCGGGAGTTCGGTTAATCGGTTTTAGGAGTCGGTTTTACGGTTTTTCTCGGGCGCCAGATTTTTAAGGGTTTTCTCCCTCGGGAATATGCCTGGGTAATTTACGACCTCAGGAGATTACCAGGGTTGTCCGTAGAAATGAAACACACGCTCAAGAATAGAAAATCCGAAATTATTTTATTTCCAAACGGCAGTGAAACACAATTCGTACGACTAACACCTGCTGGCGCTAGGTCGTCGAACGGAGACCGGACAAAAACTTATTTACAATTATTTATGTATTTCGGAAAGGAAACACACAAATGCAAAAATATTATTATTATCACAGTTGGAGAGAAATAAAATGTATTCTAAATAACAGTGAGAAGAGAAGAAATTATTTAACAAATCGAAAATGCGGAAGCGGAAAGTGGAAATACTCTTACAAATATTAAAAACCTAAGATATGAAAAACCCTCTTAATACTGAAAATGCGAAAACGGAAAATTATCCTAACAATTTCACAATGAAAAAGAAATAGCTAGATACGGAGACGATAGGAAAACGTGCAGTGTCTCATATATGGTAATACGGCTTTTACATTAGGAGAGAGTGAGAGCGAGAGAGCGAACGGAAGATTGTGGTGAATTAATTGTTCCCTAACACGACGAGGGAAAAATTAACTCATAGCGGTTCGGAGAGACGGACATTTTCACGGTGCTACAGACCACTCACATATTATATATCGGTCGGTAACGGACAATTACACAACATAGAACGGCGGAACGATCACAGATACATATAACAAAGAATTCGGCGGCCTTAAAATTAACGGCGGTGACGATCACAGCTGACGGATAACGGCGATACGTACACAGTTACATAATAACAAAGAATTCGTCGGTCTTAAAATTAACGGCGGTGACAAGCACAGTTTAGGGACAATTACGTATCAGATAACGGATAGTTCGGTCGGCCTAAATCTACGGTCGGTAACGTTCACAATTACACATAAGACAATTACATATATCGGTCGGTAAGACGGAAGCAACGTACGGCTTGTCACAAACAAGTATTGGTTCTGACCTTGGATTAACTCAGGTACAGGACACCGGAGGGGGCGAGTGGCTTATATAAATTTAGTCTTGATATTTAAACGATGGTAGGTTGAACATTGCCTGATCGCCCGCCATCTATTTGAGATAGGTTCGATTGTACGATTAATTGTACGGTGGATGGTCTACCCTTGACTCTCTAAAATCGGCTTCGTTACAATGTATTTATTATAATGTAAAATTTAGTGGCGATTATTTTATTCAGATTTGTATTTATAACATTGTAAGTTGCTAAGATATCGAATCCCTTATGTCAATTCATTATTGTACAGTTAAATGGGGACATTCCATTTTCCTATAATTATTTCAGATTGATATGCGTACACCCATATCCAAAGCAGGTACAGGATTAAATTTAGACCGCATTATTTGAAATATTGATATATATCAATTTTGTTTATTGGAATGTTCTATATGGTAATAACTTTCTATTTAGGGTAAACATAATGTAAGTCGATGAATATATGTACCTGTTTCAAGACCATGCCGTAAAGTAATTGCGTTTAATAATAAATAACATGTTGTTGACCATTCGAAGGAGGTGCACGATATTAGTTGCGGTAAAAAGCTGACGTCAAAATGGACATCTCAGGACTGAAAAAGATATTACGCGTCGGAAGACTGACGGGATTGTGCTTCTGGAACTTCGACGTTCTTCACGGAAAATGTTACGCCTTCTTCATCCCGTACGTCGTCGCCATCGTCGTACTGGCATGGATTTACGCCGTAACCGAGGAGATGTTCCCCGCAGCGCGGCAACTGCTGATCTTCAGTACGATTTTCAACAGTCTCGACTTCATCACCTGCCTATGCCTCAACCTGGAATGCGGATGCAATGCGATCCGCTCGCCTGCGAACTGGGCGACGTTCTTCCGCAACCTACAGCAAGTCGACTTGGTGATCCCAACAGTCAGACGTACCAGCAGATGGAACAGCTGCAAGATCTTTCTCTACGTCGCTTACGTCGTCTTCACGGCCACAGCGTACACCTACTACCTACGAGAATTGCCCACTGACTGGTGCTCGATAACCTACTACTGCCTGATGTGCATTCAGAAACTGCTGTATATAATCACCATCGACCGGACGATCATAGCGCTGGGACGACGTTACGTCGGCCTGCGGGATTCCATACGGACCAGCTGCGATTGCTCCAAGGAGCAATACCTCGTCCTGCGGCTGTTGAACGAGGCGGTAGGAGCGTTCAACGTGATCTTCGGCTTCGGAATCCTGATAATTTTCGCTAACGTGTTGATTGTTGCGGTCAATTCGTTCAATTACAGCTTGATGACGTCTTCTGAGATGGGAGTGGTGCAGTTCCTGACAGATGAACGGTGCAGCATGGCGTTCGACCTTCAAATTCTCGTGCAACTGGTGAGTAGACCGAGAGTTGTGATCGCTAAAATGGGTCATGGGATGAAACGAACCTCATTTCAAATCAAGTGGACCCACGCACTGCTTTTTCCGATTTTCATCTTCGAAATTCCGTATCTGCGCTCCACAGGTCCTCGTCCTGCTGATGATCCGATCCTGTGACGCCATAGAGGCGACCCATGACGAGATCCTTCGCACTATCGACAGGCTTCAGGCGACTGCCACAAATCCGCGGGAGCTGAGACAGCTCCTGAACTACTGCATCTTTGCTGAGAACCTATCGCCGAAGTTTACAGCTGCAGGTTTCTTCCGCCTCAACAGGGAGCTGTTCTCGTCCTTTTTCTCCTCGCTCATCTCTTACCTGATCCTGAGCGTCCAGCTCAACGCAACCAGGGCCAAGGACGAGTCGTAGTCCTAGATGAGGCGATGATGGGAGAACTGGGATGGTGCGAGGAGTGCCGTTGGGAATCTCAAAGATTTTGCATTGCATTTAGTTGTAAAGAATTGAAGTTGATCTACCATGACGCCCTAGGAATATTTAAACAATTTGAGAAAAATCACAAGTAGTTTTGAAAGCTTAGTTTTTAAAGATTTGGTTAAAAAAATTTATCACCGATTCTAGTAATTTAGTAAGTTTAAATACTCCACATACGTATAAAATTCTGATTAATTTTATGAAATACATAACGAAACATTGGTTTTTATAATTGTATTCATTATAATGTAACATTTAGTGATGGTTGTTTTCTTCAGATTTGTTTTCATAAAATTGTTAGTTGCTGAGGTATCAAATCCTTTAAGTTAATTCACTACTTTACAGTCAATTGAGGTCATTCCATTCTCCTATAGTTATTTCAAATTGATATGTTTACTTTCATATCCAAAGTTCAGGATTAAATTTAGACCGAGTTATTTGAAATATTAATAATTATAAATTGCACTTAATATAATTTGATGTAATGCAATAACTTTCTGTTTAGGGTAAACATAATGCAAGTCGATAGATGCAATGATCTCTAGAGAGTGGACTGTATATAAATATCTCTCGTAACTCGTGGGCGGCTGCGGAGACGAATCTTGTCTCCAGGTTGTAAGGCTGAAGACGTTCTTGTAGATTGAAGATCAGGGCGTGACGTGATCTTTTTGAAGTTCTTGAAGTTCTTGTAGGCGGAGATCAGGGCTTGCCGTGATCTCTTGAAGTTCTTGAAGTTCTTGTAGTTTGGAGAGAGGGCGTGACGTACTTCTCCGGGTTTTGGATCTGAGGGCGTGTCATGCAGATCCGGGGTTTGAGGTTCTAGTAGTTTGGAGAGAGGGCGTGACGTACTCTCCGGGTTGAAGTTTGTTAGGTTTTGGGTTGTCGGGTTAAGTGGCGTGAAGAAAGATCACAACACACTGTCGTTTTGAGCATACTAGGATATACTAATTATTTGTACCAAATTTCAGGGTTTTTATACAGATTAATTTTACATTGGTTAAATGATATATTATTTGTTTTGTTACCTTGCACTAGACTGACCTTCTCGAGAATCGTTTGTTATCAAGTTACCTAGTCGTCGTGTTATGCTTAGTCAGCTGAGTGTGAGAGTTGAACTTGACCAGTTCACGTTCTGTTGTAGTTAATAACGTGAAATGATCGCTCGTGTTATTGATTCGTGTACGATCGTGAAAACAATCCAATAATATTGTTCACACTTATCCTCGCTCTTAATTATGAATGATTTTTTCTGTTTTGTAAAACAACGCGTATGAATTTCAATGATTAAATTATGTAAAAGGTTCCCTAAATTCGGTTACAATAAATTATAATTTCTTCACCTAAAACTCCATTAAATAATGTTGACGCTAGCGTCAACAATAGATATGTATTTATTTTAAGACCAATCCACAAAGTAATTGTGTTTAATAATAAATAACATGTTGTTGACCATTCGACGGAGGTGGCATGATATTAGTTGCGGGAAAAAACTGACGACAAAATGGACATCATAGGACTGAAAAAGATATTACGCATCGGAAGACTGACGGGATTGTGCTTCTGGAACTTCGACGTTCTTCACGGAAAATGTTACGCCTTCTTCATCCCGTACGTCGTCGCCGTCGTCGTACTGGCATGGATTTACGCCGTAACCGAGGAGATGATCCCGGCAGCGCGCCAGCTGCTGATTTTCAGTACGATTTTCAACAGCCTCGACTTCATCACCAGCGTATGCCTCAACCTGGAATGCGCCTGCAATGCGATCCGCTCGCCTGCGAACTGGACGACGTTCTTCCGCAACCTACAGCAAATAGACTTGGTGATACATCCAGTTAGACGTTCCACCAGCAGTAACAGCTGCATGATCTTACTCTACGTCGCTTACGTCGCCTTCACCGCCATCGCGTACATCTACTGCCTACGAGAATTGCCCACTGCCTGGTTCACCTGGTGCTCGATGACCTATTACTGCCTGATGTGCATCCAGAAACTGCTGTACATGATCACCATCGATCAAACGATAACAGCGCTTCGACGACGCTATGTCGACCTGCGGGATTCCATACGAGAGAGCTGTAGGTGCTCCAAGGAGCAATACCTCGCCCTGCGGCTGCTGAACGAAGCGGTCGGGGCGTTCAACGGGATTTTCGGCATCGGAATCCTGATAATCTTCACTAACGTGTTGATCGTGGCGGTTAATTTCTTCAATTACAGCTTAATGACGTCCTCTGAGATGGGGGTGGTGCAATTCCTGACAGACGAACGGTGCACCATGTCGTTCGACCTTCAATGTCTCGTGCACTGGTGAGTAGACCGAGAGGTGTGATCGCTGAAATGGGTCATAGGATGTTTATTGGTGATAAATGGCTGTTATAGTTCAGTACTGATACTACTGACACCAACGGTAAGGTTAAGTGTCCAGTGTGTTTTTAGGCGTCTGCTGTGCTCTTCGATGCAGCAACGTTCACTGATGGCTTCATAATTAAAGGTTTTCTTAAGAGTTATTTCCTGTATTTTTGGTATTATTTGGTGTTAATACAACCGTAAAACGTAATATGAATGTTACTCAATCCCATAACCTCCTAAGTAAAATGACAATTTCCAAAGGCCATTATCTATTAAATGAAACATCATCTAAAATATAAATTGCTATTTTCATAGGAGCGATTCAAAGCACTTTCCAGTAAAATCAGAAATCTCGTCCAAAGGAATAACATTTCCTATTTTCACTTTCGACATTCCATATCTGCGCTCCACAGGTCCTCGTCCTGCTGATGATCCGATCCTGCGACGCCATAGAGGCGACCCATGACGAGATCCTTCGCACTATCGACAGGCTCCAGGCAACTGCCACAAATCCGCGGGAGCTGAGACAGCTTCTGAACTACTACGTCTTTGCTGAGAACCTATCGCCGAAGTTTACAGCTGCAGGTTTCTTTCGCCTTAACAGGGAGCTGTTCTCGTCCTTCTTCTCTGCGCTCATCTCTTACCTGATCCTGAGCGTCCAGCTCAACGCAACGAGGGCCAAGGACGACTCGTAGTCCTGGATGACGCGATGATGGGAGAACTGGGATGGCGCGAGGAGTGCCGTGGGGAATGTTGAAGATTTTGCATTACATTTAGTTGTAAAGAAGTGAAGTTGATCTACCATGACGTTTTGGGAATATATAATTTGAAAAAGTCACAAGTAGTTTTGAATATATCATCGATTCCAGAAATTTAGTAAGTACTGGACATCAATATATTACGTATAAAGTTCTGATTAATTTTATGAAATATATAACGAAACATTGGTTTTTATGAATTGTATTCATTATAATGTAATAATAATGTTAATACTTATAAATTGCACTGAATGTAATTAGCTGTAATGCAATAGCTTTCTGTTTAGGGTAAACATACTGCAAGTCGATAGATATGTATCAATTTTAAGGCCAAGCCATAAAGTAATTGTGTTTAATAATAAATAACATGTTGACCATTCGAAAGAGGTGGCATAATATCAGTCGGGTAAGAAACTGACGCCGAAATGGACATCTCAGGACTGAAGAAGATATTACGCGTCGGAAGACTGACGGGATTGTGCTTCTGGAACTTCGACGTTTTTCACGGAAAATGTTACGCCTTCTTCATCCCGTACGTCGTCGTCGTCGTCGTAATATCATGGATTTTCGCCGTAACCGTGGAGATAGACCCGGTCGCGAGGCAGCTGCTGATCTTCAGTACGATTTTCAACAGCCTCGACTTCATCACCAGCGTATGCTTCAATCTGGAATGCGGCTGTAATGCGATCCGCTTGTCTGTGAACTGGACGACGTTCTTCCGCAACCTACAGCAAGTCGATTCAGTGATCCGACCAGTCAAAAGTACCGCCAGCTGGAACCGCTGCAAGATCTCACTCTATATAGTTTACGTGGCCTTCACGGCCATCGGGTACACCTACTGGGTGCAAGAACTCTCCGCTGCCTCGGCCATTTGGTGGCCGATCACCTACTACTGCCTGATGTGCGTCCAGAAATTGCTGTACATAATCACCATCGACCAGACGATCGCAGCGCTGCTGCGACGCTACGTCGACCTACGAGATTCCATACGTGCGAACTGCGGGTGCTCCAAGGAACACTACCTCGTCCTGCGGCTGCTGAACGAGGCCGTCGTGGCGTTCAACGGGATCTTCGGCGTCGGAATTCTGATGAACTTCGCTAACGTGTTGGCCATGGCGGTGAATTCCTTCAACCTTAGCCTGATGATTTCTGCTAAGGAGGATGTGGAGCAGTTCCTGACAGAGGAACAGGCTATCTGGGCGTTGGACCTTCAATGTCTCGTGCAACTGGTGAGTAGACCGAGAGTGGTGATCGTCGAAATGGGTGAGTGAATGTTTAATGCGTTATTATACTTCTGTATTATTACTACTGATATCAACGTTATGGTTAAGTGTCCAGTGTCTTTTTCATATTTTGCTGTGTTCTTAGATGCAGTGAAACCAGAAATGCATCAAAATTCATTATGCGATAAAACGAACCTCATCCCATATCTCTTTAAACGGACTTATTTTCCATTTTCTGCGCTCCACAGGCGCTCGTTCTGCTGATGATCCAATCCTGCGACGCCATAGAGGCAACCCATGATGAGATCCTTCGCACTATCGACAGGCTCCAGGCGACTGCCACAAATCCGCGGGAGGTGAGACTGCTCCTGAACTATTACGTCTTTGCTGAGAACCTATCGCCGAGGTTTACAGCTGCAGGTTTCTTCCGAATGAATAGGGAGCTGTTCTCTTCGTTCTTCTCCTCGCTCATCTCTTACCTGATCCTGAGCGTCCAGCTCAACGCAACCAGGGCCAAGGACGACTCGTAGTCCTGGATGAGGCGATGATGGGTGAACTGGGATGGCGCGAGGAGTTCCTTTGGGAATTTTGAAGATTTTGCATTACATTTAGTTGTAAAGAAATGATATTGATGTACCATGACGCTTTGGGCATATTTAGCATTTTGATAAAATCACAAGTAGCTTTGAAAGATTAGTTTTTGAAGATTAGGTTAGAAAAAAATATATCACCGAATACAGAAATTTGGTAAGTTTGAATTCTTCACATCAATATATTACGTATAAAGTTCTGATTAAAACTAATTCAATATATAACGAAACATTGGTTTTTATAAATTGTATTCATCATATTGTACAATTTAGTGATGGTTATTTTCTTCAGATTGGTTTTAATAAAATCCGTAGTTGATAAGGTATCAAATCCTTTAAGTTAATTCATTATTTTACAGTTAATTGAGGTCATTACATTTTCCTATAGTTATTTCAGATTGATACGCTTTCATCCATATTCAAAGTCCACGACTAAATTTAGACCGAATTATTTGAAATATTGATACATATCAATTATATTCAATGGAATGTACTGCATTGAAATAAATTTCTGTTTCGGATAAACATAATTTAAGCCGATGGGTATGTACCAATTTTAAGACTAGACCATAAAGTAATTGCGTTCAGTAATAAATAACATGTTGTTGACCATTCGAAGTACGTCGCATAATATCAGTTGCGGTACAAAACAGACGCCAAAATGGATATCTCAGACCTGAAGAAGGTATTACGCTTCGGAAGACTGACGGGATTGTGCTTCTGGAACTATGACATTCTTCACAGGAAATGTTGCGCCTTCTTCATCCCGTACGTTGTCGCCGTCGTCGTAATGGCATGGATTTTCGCCGTAACCCAGGAGGTAGATCCGGCCGCGAGGCAGCTGCTGATCTTCAGTACGATTTTCAACGGCCTCGACTTCATCACCTGTGTATGCCTCAACCTGGAATGCGGCTGCAATGCGATCCGCTCCCCTACGAACTGGACGACGTTCTTCCGCAACCTACAGCAAATCGACTTGGTGATCCCGACAGTCAGACGTACCGCCAGCTGGAACCTATGCAAGATCTCCCTCTATATAGCTTACGTCGCCTTCACGGCCATCGCGTACACCTACTGGGTGCGAGAAGTTTTCACTGCTTCGGTCACCTGGTGGTCGATAACCTACTACTGCCTGATGTGCGTCCAGAAGTTGCTGTACATGATCATCATCGACAGGGCGATCGCAGCGCTTCGACGACGCTACGTCGACCTACGAGATTCAATACGTGCGAGCTGCGGGTGCTCCAAGGAACACTACCTCGTCCTGTGGTTGCTGAACGAGGCGGACGTGGCGTTCAACGGGATTTTTGGTGTCGGAATTCTGATAAACTTCGCTAACGTATTGGCCATGGTGGTCAATTCCTTTAACCTTAGCTTGATGGCTTCTACTAAGGAGGATGTGGAGCAGTTCCTGACAGAGGAACAGGCTATCTTGGCGTTCGACCTTCAATGCCTCGTGCAACTGGTGAGTAGACCGAGGGTGGTGATCGTCGAAATGGATGAGGGAATGTTTAATGCGTTATTATACTTATGTACTGATACTACTGATATCAACGTTATGGTTAAGTGTCCAGTGTGCTTTTAACCTTTTGCTGTGCTCTTAGATGCAGTGAAACCAGAAATACATCAAAATTCATTATCCAATAAAACGAACCTCAACCCATATCTCTTTAAACGGACTTATTTCCCATTTTCTGCGCTCCACAGGCGCTCGTCCTGCTGATGATCCGATCCTGCAACGCCACAGAGGCAACCCATGACGAGATCCTGCGCAATATCGACAGGCTCCAGGCAACTACCACAAATCCGCGGGAGCTGAGACTGCTCCTGAACTACTACGTCTTTGCTAAGAATCTATCGCCGAGGTTAACAGCTGCAGGTTTCTTCCGCATGAATAGGGAGCTGTTCTCTTCGTTCTTCTCCTCGCTCATCTCTTACCTGATCCTGAGCGTCCAGCTGAACGCCACCAGGGCCAAGGACGACTCGTAGTCCTGGATGAGGCGATGATGGGAGAACTGGGATGGCGCGAGGTGTACCGTTGGGAATTTTGAAGATTTTGCATTACATTTAGTTGTAAAGAAGTGAAGTTGATCTATGATCAAACCGTGACGCTTTGGGAATATTTAAACAATTTGAAAATAATCACAAGTAGTTTTGAAAGCTTAGCTTTTGAAGATATAGTTAGAAAGAAATGTATCACTGATTCCAGACATTTAGTAAGTTTAAATACTCCACATCAATATATTACGTATAAAGTTCTGATTAATTTCATGAAATATATAACGAAACATTGATTTTGCTAAATTGTATTCACTATAATATAAAATTTAGTGATGGTTTATTTAGTGTTTAGTGATTTATTCTCATAAAATTGTTGGTTGGTAAGGTATCGAATCCTTTAAGTTAATTCACTATTTTACAGTTAATTGAGGTTATTCCATTCTCCTATTATTATTTCAAATTAATATGTTTACATTCATATCCAAAATCCAAGATTAAATTTAGATCGAGGTATTTGAAATATTAATACTAATAAATTGCACTTAATATAATTTGATGTATTGCAATAACTTTCTGTTTAGGGTAAACAAAATGCAAGTCGATAGATACGTACCTATTTTAAGACCAGGCCATAAAATAATTGTGTTTAATATTAAATAACATGTTGATCATTAGAAGGGGGTCGACCGATATTAGTTGCGTTAAAAAACTGTCGACAAAATGGACATCTCAGGACTGAAGAAGATATTACGCTTCGGAAGACTGACGGGATTATGCTTCTGGAACTTCGACGTTCTTCATGGAAAATGTTACGCCTTCTTCATCCCGTACGTCGTCGTCGTCGTCGTGATGACATGGATTTACGCCGTAACCGAGGAGATAGACCCGGTCGCGAGGCAGTTGCTGATCTTCACTACGATTATCAACAGCCTCGACTTCATCACCTGCGTATGCCTCAACCTGGAATGCGTCTGCAATGCGATCCGCTCGCCTGCGAACTGGACGACGTTCTTCCGCAACATACAGCAAGTCGACTCGGTGATCCGACCAGTCAACCGTAGCGGCAATTTGAACCTTTGCAAGATCTCCCTTTACATCGCTTACGTCGCCTTCACGGCTATCGCGTACACTTACAGCCTAGGAGAATTGCCCGCTGACTGTTTTACCTGGTGGTTGATGACCTACTATTGCCTGATGTGCATCCAGAAATTGCTATACCTGGTCACCATCGACCGGACGATCATAGCGCTTCGACGACGTTACGTCGGCCTGCGGGATTCCATACGTACGAGCTGCGGATGCTCCAAGGAGCACTACCTCGTCGTGCGACTGCTGAACGAGGCGGTCGGGGCGTACAACGGTATCTTCGGCGTTGGAATCCTGATAATCTTCGCTAACATGTTGGTCGTGGCGGTTAATTTGTTCAACTACAGCTTGATGACGTCTTCTGAAATGGGGGTGGTGCAGTTCCTGACAGACAAACGGTACATCGTGGCGTTAGACCTCCAAAGTCTCGTGCAACTGGTGAGTAGACCTAGAGGGGTGATCGCAAAGTTGGGTTAGGGGGCGTTTATTGGTGAACAACCGTTCTCACAGTAAAGTACTAATACTACTAACATCAATGGTAAGGTTAAGTGGGCAGTATTTTTTTCAGACTTCTTCTGTGCTGTTCGATAAAACAACGTTTACTGATGGCATCATACTTAAAGTTTTCCTTAAGAATCTGAAGATTCCAGGTTCGAATCCTAGCAGGATCGCCATGTGATGTTCTCGGGTCATGGTAGCTCTTGAAAGGTGGCTCGTCAGTAATGAAACTAAGGAAGTCCCATAGAGGCACATTGTGTATTGTATTATAGGTCGCTCACCTTCCGGTTTATTACTTATGGCAATTCTTGTACATTCCAATTGTTTAAATATTCCATTACAGTTTTTCGTATTTTTCGTTTTATGAATTTGATACTAGATGAAATTAAACACCCGGCCTTCACTAAGTCAAATAAACATACATTCTTTGTAGTGCTGTATATCAATTTTTTTAAATCTTAATTGTAGATTAAATCGTAAAGTTTCACTTCATAGGACACAGTCACTTTTGATAAATTTCTTTATTTAGTGAAACATGACACTATCAATATATTATCACCTCGAATCTCATCCGACGGACAATTATTTCCCACTTTCACCTTCGAAACTCCGTATCTGCGATCCACAGGTCCTCGTCCTGCTGATGATCCGATCCTGCGACGCCATAGAGGCGACCCATGACGAGATCCTTCGCACTATCGACAGGCTCCAGGCGGCTGCCGCGGATCCACGGGAGCTCAAGTCGCTCCTGAACTTTTACGTCTTCGCTGAGAACCTGTCGCCGAAGTTTACAGCTGCAGGTTTCTTCCGGCTGAACAAGGAGCTGTTCTCGTCGTTCTTTTCGGCACTCATCTCGTACCTTATCCTGAGCGTCCAGTTGAACGCCACCATGGCCAAGGACGAGACGAAGTCCTGGATGAGGCGATGATGGGAGAAGTGGGATGGCGCGAGGTTTGCCGTTGTGGATTTTGAAGATTTTACGTTATATTTAGTTGTAAAGAAATGATGTTGATGTACCGTAACGCTTTGGGCATATTTAAACATTTTGATAAAATTGTAAGTAGTTTTGAAAGCTTAGATTTTGAAGATTAGGTTAGACACAAATGTATTATAGATTACAGAAATATATTAAGTTTAAATACCCCCTCAATATATTACGTATAAAGTTCTGATTAATTTTATGAAATATTTAACGAAACATTGGTTTTTATAAATTATATTCATTGTAATGTAAAATTTAGTGATGGTTATTTTCTTCAGATTTGTATTTATATAATTGTTAGTTGCTAAGATATCGAATCCATTTAAGTTAATTCATTATTTTTCAGTTAATTGCGGTCATTCCATTTTCCTATAGTTATTTCAGATAGCTACACTTACATCCATATCCAAAGTACAAGATTAAATTTAGACCGAGTTATTTGAAATACTGATACATATTAATTATATTCAATGGATTGTACTGTAATGAAATAAATTTCTGTTTATCATAAACATAATTTAAGCCGATGGATATGTACCTGTAACAAGACCAGGCCATAAAGTAATTGCGATTAATAATAAATAACATGTTGATCATTCGAAGGAGGTCGACCGATATTAGTTGTGGTAAAAAATTTACGACAAAATGGACATCTCAGGACTGAAGAAGTTATTACGCTTCGGAAGACTGACGGGCTTGTACTTCTGTAACTTCGACGTTCATCACGGAAAATGCTACGCCTTCTTCATCCCGTACCTCGTTGCCGTTGTCGTAATGGCATGGATTTTCGCCGTAACCCAGGAGATAGACCCGGCCGCAAGGCAGCTGCTGATATTCACTACAATTTTCAACAGTCTCGACTTCATCACCTGCGTATGCCTCAACCTGGAATGCGGCTGCAATGCGATCCGCTCCCCTACGAACTGGACGACGTTCTTCCGCAACCTACAACAAATCGACTCGGTGATCCGACCAGTCAAACATACAGCCAGCTGGAACCACTGCAAGATCTCCCTCTACATAGCTTACGTCGCCTTCACTGCCATCGCATACACCTACTGGGTGCAAGAAGTCTCCGCTGCCTCGGTCTCCTGGTGGTCGATCACCTACTACTGCCTGATGTGCGTTCAGAAGTTGCTCTACCTCGTCACCATCGACCGGACGATAGCAGCGCTGCGACGACGCTACGTCGACTTGCGAGATTCCATACGTGCCAGCTCTGAATGCTCCAAGCAGCACTATCTCGTCCTGCTGCTGCTGAACGAAGCGGTCGGGGCGTTCAACGGTATCTTCGGCGTCGGAATTCTGATGAACTTCGCTAACGTGTTGGCCATGGCTGTCAATTCCTTCAACCTCAGCCTGATGATTTCTGCTAAGGAGGATGTGGAGCAATTCCTGACAGAGGAACAGGCTATCATGGCGTTCGACCTTCAATGTCTCGTGCAACTGGTGAGTAGACCGAGAGTGGTGATCGCCGAAATGGGTGAGGAAATGTTTATTGGTGATCAAGCGTTGTTATACATTTGTACTAATACTAATGATACCAACGTTATGGTTAAGTGTCCAGTATTCTTTTAATCTTTTGCTGTGCTGTTAGATGCAACAACGTTTACTGATTGCATCGTACTTAAAGTAATCGTTATGAGACTATTTTCATATTTTTGGTATAATCGTTTTGTTAATATAACTGCAATTAATGAGATTTATAACAAACCCATAGCCTCCTGCAGAAAATGACAATTTCAGAAGGCCATATATATTAAACGAAATATCTCCTAAGCTAATATGTAGTTGATATTTTCGTATTAGTTATTCAAAATAATTTACAGTAAAATCAGAATAACATCAAAATTCATTGCCCGATGAAACGAACCTCACCCTCAATCTCGCCCCACGAACAATTGTTTCCCATTTTCACCTTCGACATTCCGTATCTGCGCTCCACAGGTCCTCGTCCTGCTGATGATCCGATCCTGCGACACGATAGAGGTGACCCACAGCGAAATCCTGCGCACGATAGACATGCTCCAGGCGGCTGTCACGGATCCACCGGAGCTGAAGTCGCTCCTGAACTTTTACCTCTTCGCTGAGAACCTGTCGCCGAAGTTTACAGCTGCAGGTTTCTTCCGCATGAACAGGGAGCTGTTCTCGTCCTTCTTCTCCTCGCTCATCTCGTACTTGATCCTGAGTGTCCAGCTTAACGCAACCAGGGCCAAGGACGAGTCGAAGTCGATACATCGAGATAATGTATAAATTAATGTTATTTTATTAAAGTACACATGTCTTCATTCGATTTTTAATATTTCATATTGCCACTCGTTTCTTTAAAGTTATTTGGGACACATTCATATTTTTCAAACATTCGACATCAACGTATTCAGATCTAAAGTCTTGATTAACTCTATGCAATATATACTGAAAGATTTATTTTAATAAATAGTATTGATTATAATGTAAAATGTAAAAATTGTAAATGTAAACATAAATTATAAAGTAAATTATAACATGTAAAAATTATTATATATTACAATTTTGTTATTTTCTTCAGATTTGTATTTATAAACTGTAAGTTGCTAAGATATCGAATCCTTTATATTAATTAATTATTTTACAGTTAATTGGGGTTATTCCATTTTTGGCGTGATATAAGTCTTATAAATCGGTGTGCGGGCTACCTATACTTTCCAGAAAACATTGTAACGTTACGCATCTATCTCTGTTCCACTACAGCACCCGAGTGAAAGGGAGACCGTCACCACACAACCAATTAGAGCCATGCGGGAGTGAGACGACGCATCTATCTCCCTTCCACTCAGTACAGACAGAACGCGCGTAGCGCTTACCCCTTCCATCCCCCTCACGATCCGAGCACATCGCCAAATCGAGGAGAAATGTTTCCCCCCCTATGAGCGACGCAGAGACGTCACCTTCACAAGTATTACCACGTGTCCGTGTTAATTTCAAAAAGCCTATGCCCGGCGTAGCCAAAAAAATAATACTGTTTGCTCAGGAAAAATACTGCATTTCGACTACGCTCGGCTTCTTGAAATTTGAAATTAATACTTGTGAAGGTGACGTCTCTGCGTCGCTTGGTGGGGGAAACTGTGCATACCATTGCTTATTACCATTACAATAACAATTGCGGCAATAAGGTAATTAATCCTTGCATTCTAACAGTTCAATTTGCTATATAATCTCATATTTGTTCTTGCATCGGTTAACGAGTGCAGTATTAATAGGTAATAATAATAATATAGTAATAGTATAATAATATCGAAATAATACTACGATTTCAACTAAAAGATTATGATGAATGATATAAATGATCGTGTAGAAAGTGGACTGCTATCATTTATTATTCAATGAAAACAATTATCCTGCGCAGCAATTCATGTAAGGTTCAAGATTAATGTTTAACTTCACACATGCGATAACAACGTGTCTAAAATGACCAGTTGGACCGGCCAACCGCAGTGCGAAAAAACCTTCTAATGATAATTTAGTGATAATAATTCTATTCAATTCATAAACGTATGCCATTTTTCGTCAATGTTTCTTATAACGTTATCACGTAAAATTATCGTCCGCAAACCAACTTTATTTCTAATAATTTCTGTAATGCAATAACTTTCTTTTCAGGGTAAACACAATTAAAGTCGATAGATATGTACCTATTTTAAGACCAGGCCATAATGTAAATGCGTCTAATAATGAATAACATGTTTGTGATCATTCGAATGAGGTCGCACGATATCAGTTACGGTGTATAACAGGCTACAAAATGGACATCTCAGGACTGAAGAAGATATTACGCGTCGGAAGACTGACGGGACTGTACTTCTGGAACTACGACGTACTTCACGAGAAATGTTACATCTTCTTCATCTTGTACGTCGTCGCCGTCGTCATAATGACGTGGATTTACTTCTGGAGCGGAACGATATTGCCGACGGCGGGTCAATTGCTGATCTTTAGCACGATTTTTAACAGACTCGATTTCATCACCTGCGTATCCCTCAACATAGACTGCGCCTGCAATGCGATCCGCTTGCCTGCGAACTGGACGACGTTGTTTCGAAATCTACAGCAAATCGACTCGGTGATGCCAACAGTCAGACCTACCAGCAGCTGGAACCACTGCAAGATCTCCCTCTACGTAGCTTACGTCGCCTTCACGGCCATCGCGTACACCTACTGCCTACGAGAAGTATCCACCATTTGGCTCACCACGACGATTACCTGCTACTGCCTGATGTGCATTCAGAAACTCCTGTACCTGGTCACTGTCGACCAGACGATCGCAGCGCTGCGACGACGCTAAGTCGGCCTGCGGGATTCCATACGGACGAGCTGCGGGTGCTCCAAGGATCACTACCTCGTCCTGCGGCTGCTCAACGAGACGGTCGGGTCGCTCAACGGGATTTTCGGCGTCGGCATCCTGATAATCTTCGCTAACGTGTTGGTCGTGGCGGTCAATTCGTTCAACTACAGCCTGATAAAATCTGCCCAGATGGAGGTGGATCAGTTCCTGACAGACGAGCGGTGCAGCATGGCGTTTGACCTTCAAACTCTCGTGCAACTGGTGAGTAGACCGAGAGGGGTGATCGCCAAGATGGGTGAGGGGATGTTTATTGGTGATCAATAGTTTTCAGAGTTCAGTACTAATACTACTGATACCAAAGGCAAGGTTAAGTGTCCAGTGTCTTTTAGACTTCTGCTCTGCAATTCGATGCAACAACGCTTACTGATGGCACCATAAGTAAAGTTTTCCTTAAAAGTTGTTTTGCTTATTTTTGGCATTATTTTGTGTTAATACAACAGTCAATATAGTGATTAATATGGATATTACTCAATCCCATAACCTTCTAAATAAAATGATAATTTCAAAAACCATACCTTATGAACGAATCATCTTCTAAACTAATAGCTATTGCTATTAGCTAAACTCATGCTATTCACTAAATGTAGTTTCTAGTAGAACCAGAAAAACATTCAAATCAGTTGTCCGATAATACAAACCTCACGCCAAATCTCATCCCACGGACTATATTTCCCATTTTCATCTTCGACATTCCATATCTGCGCTCCACAGGTCCTCGTCCTGATGTTGATCCGATCCTGCGACGCCATAGAGGCAACCCATGACGAGATCTTTCGCACTATCGACAGGCTCCAGGCGGCTGCCACGGATCCACTGGAGCTGAGACGGCTCCTCAACTTCTACGTCTTTGCTGAGAACCTATCGCCGAAGTTTACAGCTGCAAGTTTCTTCCGCCTGAACAGGGACTTCTACGTCTTTGCTGAGAACCTATCGCCGAAGTTTACAGCTGCAAGTTTCTTCCGCCTGAACAGGGAGCTGTTCTCTTCCTTCTTCTCTGCGCTCATCTCGTACCTGATCCTGAGCGTCCAGCTCAACACAACCAGGGCCAAAGACGAGTCGAAGTCGTTGATGTGACGATGATGGGAGAAGTGGGATGGCGCGAGGTGTACCGTTAGGAATTGTGAAGATTTTACATTACATTTAGTTGTAAAGAAATAATGTTGTTGTACCATGACGCTTTGGGCATTTTTAAACATTTTGATAAAATAACAAGTAGTTTTGAAAGCTTAGCTATTGAAGATTAGATTAGAAAATAATTACAGAAATTTAGTAAGTTTAAATACTCCACATCAATATATTACTTATAAAGTTCTGATTAATTTATGCAATTTAAAACGAAATATTGGTTTTTATAAATTGTATTCATTATAATGTAAAATATAGTGATGGTTATTTTCTTCACATTTGTATTCATAATATTGATATTTGCTAACATATCGAATCCTTTAAGTTAATTCATTATTTTACAGTTAATTGAGGTCATTCCAATTTCCTATAAGTATTTAAGATTGATATGTTTACATCCATATCCAAAGTAGTAGATTAAATTAAGAACGCATTATTTGAAATATTGATACTTATCGATTATATTTAATGGACTAACTTTATGTTTAGGGTAAACATAATTTAAGTAGATGGATATGCACCTGTTTCAAGGCCAGGCCATAAAGTAATTGCGTACAATAATAAATAACACCTTTTTGATCATTCGGAGGAGGTCGCACGACATCAGTTGCGGTATAAAACACACGACAAAATGGACATCTCTGACCTGAAGATGGTATTGCGCTTAGGAAGACTGACGGGCCTGTACTTCTGCAACTTCGAAGTTACTCACAGGAAATGTTACGTCATGTTCTTTTCGAACATCCTCGCAGTCGTCATAGTAGCGTCGATCTATGTCCTAATCGAGGAGATCGACCTGGTCGAGAGGCAGCTACTCATCTTCAGCACAATTTTCAGCAACCTGGACTCTTTCACCTGCGTATTCCTCAACCTGGAATGTGCGTGCAACGCGATCCGCTCCCCTGCGAATTGGACTACGTTCTTCCATAACTTACAGCAAATCGACTCGGTGATCCCAACAGTTAGAAGTACCAGCAGCTGGAACCGCTGCAGGATCTCACTCTACATAGCTTACCTGGCCTTCACGGTCATCGCTTACACCCACTGCCTACGAGAAATACCCACCGCTTGGCACACCACCACGCTCACCTACTACTGCCTGATGTGCGTCCAGAAATTGCTGTACATGATCACCATCGACAAGGCGATCGCAGCGCTGCGACGACGCTACGTCGACCTGCGGGATTCCATACGGGCGAGCTGCGGCTGCTCCAAGGAACACTACCTCGTCCTGCGGTTGCTGAACGAGGCGGTCGGGGCGTTCAACGGGATCTTCGGCATCGGAATCCTCATAATCTTCGCTAACGTGTTGGTCGTTGTGGTCAATTCCTTCAACTACAGCCTGATTACGTCGACTGATATGGGGGTGGAGCAGTTCCTGACAGACAAACTGTTCAGCGTGGCGTTTGACCTTCAAACCCTCGTACAACTGGTGAGTAGAGCGTTAAAGGTGATCGCTGAAATGGCTCACGGGATAAAACGAATCCCAGTTCAAATCTAGTAGTCCCACGGATTAATATTTCCCATGTTCACCTTCGAAATTTCATATCTGCACTCCACAGGTTCTCGTACTGATGATGATCCGATCCTGCGACGCGATAGAGGCGATCCATGGCGAGATCCTGCGCACTATCGACAGGCTCCAGGCGGCTGCCACGGATTCGCGGGTGCTGAAGCCGCTGCTGAACTACTACGTCTTCGCCGAGAACCTATCGCCGAAGTTTACAGCTGCAGGTTTCTTCCGCCTGAACAGGGAGCTGTTCTCGTCGTTCTTCTCCTCGCTTATCTCGTACCTGATCCTCAGCGTCCAACTGAGCGCAAACAGGGCCAAGGACGAGTCGAAGTCGTGGGTATGATGATGATGGGAGTATTGTGATGTACCGTTGGGTATTTTTGGGAATTTACCATACGTTGAGTTGCCAAGATGTGAGGTTGATGTATCACGACGTGAAAACTTTCAAAAAGTCTATGTTTTCGCAGCTTATTCAGTTTTTGAAAATTTGGTTAGAGGAGATGTATCACCGAGTACAGAAATTTAATAAGTGACATGAAAAATGTGGAATTATATTAATTTACAATTTACCCTTTACGTGTTTTGATTACTTTGCGGCCGAGCAGAAATGTCTTCTTTAGTTTTCCTCTTTACTTGATTACTTATTTTCTGACGATGTGGGGTGGTAGGTACTGTTTATATTATGGTTGTGATTTATGTTATATCGCACAGTTGTCCTATTCACTACAATGGTGTAAACCTCAGCTTTACACTTTTCTTACGCCAATCTGTCTTTATAACAAAATGGTATAACTTTATTAAACATTTCGTAGAATAGTGTAACGTTTATTTCTAATTTATTTACACTGTCCTAATTTTACACTACACACTGCTTAATTTATCTTAACTACTTCCTAACTAATTGATTTATATCACTCTTAATGTTAATTTATTTCACTGGTCCGTTTTTCACTTTATTTATTCACTCGCGGCTTCACGTCTGATCTAATCCCCTCTCTCCGACCGCAATCCCCCTTATATACACCTCAATTGTATTCGCGATAGTTCCTGAAATAACTCGAACGATCTTTTTTTATGTAGAAAGGTCTAGAGGGGTCGGGAAGGTAATAAATCATTCATCTTTTGTGGCCCAATTACGGAGCGTTTTAAAGTAGCCGCCGAGGTCCGATAAGAGTAAACACGTCTCGCGCTGCGGTTTACATTTCGCATTACAATAGTTACAATTTACTACCATTTATAATTAAAATGGATTTTGTGAAATTACATAACTTAATTATTTTCACACATGAAATACCTGAAAAATTACACTTTTTTACAGAGTTTCTGTGCTGAAATTAGGTAAAAACATAATTTTACTACCTACTACATAACGTTGTATTTTATTGTCTGTAAAATCAAGAGCACAGCAGCTATCCCTATTAATGGGTTAGATTCTTCTCATTCTTCTTAGCTAATGCCAGACTAATTACTTAATTCTAGACTTAATTCTATACTTTGAAGAAGTATTTGATATTACGAAACAAATGTAAAAGAATCTGTGAAAATGGAATTTGTGGCTCAGCCGGGATTTGAACCTGGTTGAGTTATTACATATTATTATTTTACGTGGTTCAAATCCCGGCTGAGCCACAAATTCCATTTTCACAGATTCTCTTACATATACACGTTCACTTTGAATTTAATTTCGAGAATATATTCCATTTGATATTATCAATCTAATAGTGACACTTATGTAACCAAGAAAATGTCTAATGGGTGACTAGTGTAATTTTAAATTTTAATTGAAAGTCGAAATATTTTATTACATTTTAATAGAGAAATTAACTCTATTATTCATTGAAATGGGAATTTGTAGTTTAAAGCAAAGCAAAACCTTCTTCTATTTTTTATGTAATTGAATCAACATATACTGTTATATATGTATGTAACATATACTGGAATATACCTTCTGAATCTCTTTGTCTTCCTTGTACCCTGTACAATGTCTCTTAAAGTTTCCACAGTGAACTCACCTTGCTCCCCTTCCACTCTCTCTCTCTCTCTCTCCCCCTTCCTCATTCCTCCCGGCACTTTAATTTTCATTATTTCCCTAATTTTAACAATGAGACGCGATTAAAGCAATAAAACCTCCCGACTGTAATTACGGCCTGCATCTGCTTAATTGCTTTAGGTAAAGGAATTAGCAGAAGTTTTCTCGGGACGCCTTAACGACCGTACGACTAACCCTAACGCAAGTAATGAGCGGTCCGATAATTAGTTATGATCGATCCGACCTAATCAAGCGGAGAGGGTGGAAAAATCGTAGTCGCGAATACGATATGCGAATCAATAACAATAAATTAGATCGATCAGGGAAGGGGGGTAGTTCCCGCTGACTCATTCGCCCGCTAAACGTAATACCCGCGCACATCGAATTATTTATCATCGACGGCGAAATGATGAATTAGCGCGAAACTAGGATATTCGATCCGGGGTAAGTTTCCAGAAAAGCGTAAATATTTAAGGGGATATGTGGCGTCCCGTTCCCTCTATTCTGGGCAGTTCGGTTTGATGGATGCGAACGAGGATCCGGGGGAGGATGAATCCGACGGTTCGACGTCCTTATTTTCGATGACTCGGCAAGCGGGAAATCAGGGAATTAATCAATGGGGATAATGCAATTCCGGGACGATCAACTTTCATCATTTTTCATGCTTTTTGGAACGCACTTTGTAATGGCTGTCTAGAAAATATAACGAAATAAGTGCGTATTTAGAGGCAAAAATATACCTGTTAAGTACGTGTAACGCGCTTTTTGCGGTTACTTGTGGCGCTGGGACGGGATTCGGGAGATTTTAAGAGTCGGTTTTACGGTTTTGCTCGGGCGCCAGATTTTTAAGGGTTTTCTCCCTCGGGAAAATGCTTGGGTAATTTACGAACTCAGGAGATTACCAGAGTTGTCTGTAGAAATGAAACACACACTCAAAACTAGAAAATTCTAAATTAATTTATTCACAAACGGCAGTGTAAAACAATTCGTACGACTAACACCTGCTGGCGCTAGGTCGACGAACGGAGATCGGGCAAAAACTTATTTACAATTATTTATGTATTTTGAAAAGGAAACACAAATGCGAGAATGTAAAATTATCACAGTTGGAGAGAAATAAAATTTTATTCTACATGAAAACGGAGAGATTCAAAACTATTTAACTAAGCGAAAATTCGAAAAGTACAACACTTTGCAAACGGTTGAGATCTGAAAAATGAAAACCCCTCTTAATGCTGAAAATGCGAAAACGGAATATTATCCTAACAATTTTACAATGAAAGAGAAATAGCTCGAAACGGAGACGATAGGAAAACGTGCAGTGTCTAATATTCGGTAGTACGGCTGTTTTACATTATGAGAGAGCAAGAGCGAGAGAGCGAGCGGAAGATTGTGGTGAATTAATTTTTTCCTAACAAGACGAGGAAGAAATTAATTCAAATCGGTTCGGAGAGACGGACATTTTCACGGTGCTACAGATCACTCACATATATCGGTCGGTAACGGACAATTACATAACATATAACGGCGGAACGATCACAGATACATATAACGCAGAATTCGGCGGCCTTAAAATTAACGGCGGTGACGATCACAGTTGACGGATATCGGCGGTACGTTCACAGTTACATATAACAAAGAATTCGGCGCTCTTAAGATTAACGGCGGTGACAAGCACAGTTTCGGGACAATTACGTAACATATAACTGATAGTTCGGTCGGTCTAGATCTACGGACGGTAACGTACACAATTACATATATCGGTCGGTAGAACGGAAAATCACGGATATCAGACGCAACGGAAAAATACGGATAACGTACGGCTTGTCACAGACAAGTATTGGTTCTGACCTTGGATTAACTCAGGTACAGGACAGGTGGAGGGGGCGGTTGGCTTAGCTAAATTTAGTCTGGATGTTTAAGCGATGGTAGATTGAACAGTGTCTTATCGGCCGCCATCTATCCGAGATTGGTTTGATTTCGCGATTAACTGTATAGTGGGTGGTCTACCCTCGACTCACGAAAATCGGCTTCGTTACATACGTATGCAGTTATAGGTTGCAAAAAGGAGACGTTAACTACAATTCACACACACACAGTTATAGGTTATCGACTGTGTCATTTATTGTTTCATATGGTCAATTGACCTCTAGCAATGATGAAATCGAAGAGTGTTACCAAATAGAGCTATAGAACCGCTCGGAGTTGCTCTCTAGATTCGTCTCGCTTAATACGCTCTCTAAATATCTCTCTCTCTCTCTCTCTCTCTCTCTCTCTCTCTCTCTCTCTCTCTCTCTTGCCATTCTAAGTAATAAAGAATAGTGAATAAAAGTTGAAGTACGTTTTGATCACCCTCGATACGCCTGAATGCAGAGCCCTGCGTTTTTGAGATATGGGTGAGGTGTGAGGTTGTCCACTTTTCGGTTTTTTGGGCTATAACTCAAAAACTATACATTTATGTTAAATATTTTATAGGTAATTTTTCGTAAAGAATTAAATTTCCTATCAAACTGATATCTTTTAAATTCGAAATTAATTTTTATTCAACAAAATAAATCCCAAACACTTTGTTAAAAGTCTCGAAAATTTATTTTTTAAATTTTTGTCTATAACTTTTTCTGAACATATATAATTAGAAATATTGCTTTACCATCAAGAAAGCTTATACAATTCCCGTTAAAATGGTAGTATATAAAGGTTTATTCGTTAAAAAATGTATGAGATATAAACGTTTGAAACTATTCAATATTTTGCTAACAATGAATGGGATTTAATTGTGATAACGTTGATGCCTCGGATATTTGTGAAGAAGATATTTAAATACATAAGTATATTTTCAACATTAAATTACTCTTTTTACACTCTTTACTCTTTTTTGTGGAGCAATGCCTGTACCTAAGTATGCCCAGAAAAAAGTTATAGTCAAAAGTTATATAGAAAATTACGAAACTTCAAAAATCCTAAAATATTTAATGAAAATGCATAGTTTTCGAGTTATAACCAAAAAACTTAAAAGTGGGCAAAGTCACCCTGATATAAAAATCGCAACGCACTCTTCGATGTTATCAATTTTAGAAGTAAATTGACCATATGGAACAATAAACTGGTTGAACGCCTTAGTTCCTTTTACCCATGTTTCTCTTTGACACAGTCAATATCCTATTAATAGAACAGTAATGACCAAATAAATTTACAACTTGCAAACTAGGTCGTTTCTTCTATAACGTTCATATTTCAATAAGAAACACACCCTAATCGCTTTTCCTCCTACGCGACGTGGTTTGTTGTGTACCTACCGTCTCCCAATTAGAGCTCATTATTTTTAATCGGATTCCCTTCCTAATTTCATCCCCCAGTCGCCGTCGCATGGAGATTTCGCTCGCTGCAAAACGTAGCAGTGGCAAACCAAATTGCCCCTCTTACCGGTAATCGCGCTTAACTAAAAGTGGCAACATAATAACCGCCCGTTGTTTCCGATACTACCAACTTCCCGTACCGAAATCAATCCTCTAATTCCCCTTCCGGTGCCTCCGCCATATGTCACCTTCGCCATATCCAATTCACGTGGAACATCCCGTGGAACATATTTTCGTACACGATAGTTCGCTGATGCCATAAATTTTAACAACTCAGTGAGTAAAAGGGATACCCGCAGGGATTTATGGGAGGGCGATACATATCTATCCGGAGGAGGAATAAAACTAGGAAACAATAAAATCGACTTTATACGGCTTTTTTATAACTGTTTATTTCGTCCTATCCGACATTCGGATTAAATGAATTTCGATTCGAGTAGAAGAGAGGGGAGTAAATGTAAGAGGAGCAGTGGATTAGATCAGTAATTAAAGTTAATTGAGTATTGTAATGGCAATTCGGCAGTAACAACCAGAGAAAATCAAGTTTGGCAAACTCACTCTCGTAAAGGAAAATTGGTAATAGGTAGGTACTCGTTATTTTTTAATAGGAAGAACTGTAGAATTGTTCTAATGAGACGACTTTCAAGGCATTTTCACTCCATGTGATAAAATTAGATTTTCCTCAAATTAGCTCGTTATGTGTTATTGCAAAATAGGTTTCCTCAAAACCATAGTTCAATTTTGATACAGTCCTTGGTTTCAACTGATCACTCGCAGTGCATTTCGCTATTGTTATGGACAACACACCACTAATAACCTTCCATTGGGATGGAAGTCCAAGTAATATCTGATGTGATTTGGACATCAGTAGATATGTCTAGAGCTATTAAGAGCTTCCAGTCACAATTTTCATTACAAGAAAGGTTTTATTGTAATTATGATCGAATATGGAGGAAATGAGTTTATTGAACACTCTTCGTGCAGCTCACTTGGACTACAAACCATCGAACAAACTCTCACTAAGATTATTGTACTTGGTGCGTTATTAATAGCTTCATTTTATGCAGTAAGTCCAACAAACTTCTAGTTTGTGTCGATAATCATCAAAAATTGTTCAATACAAATTATCTGTAGTACTTTTGAAAGGAATCGGATGTGTAATTTCGAAGTAGTATCACCAAATTGGTTTTGAAGGATACATCACTAAGTAATTCCTTTGTGACGTAAGTTCAACTAATCTGCTGATATAATTTGGACAATAGAAGTTATGCCTAAAGTATTAAGATCTTCCAGTCACTATTTTCGTTAAAAGATAGCTTATATTGTATTCATAATCAAATTTGGAAGAAATAAATTGGTTGAACATTCGTCATGTAGCTCACTTGGACTACAAACCATAGAAGAATCTCCTACTAAGTTTAATGTTATGAGTGCGTTATTATATAATAGCTTTCCTTTGGGGGGTAAGTCCAACGTTCTTCCTGTTTTTGTCATTAACAATTATAACTTGTTCAGTAGAAATTGTTTGTAGTACTTTAGAAATATTTTAGGTGTGTGGTCTCAGAAATAGTAATTGTATCGCAATTTATGAACTTGGTCGGTTTATAATTTTTATTACAAGACAGGTTTTCGGAGAATCATAATCAGTTTTGATAACAGGTCACTATTGACTACTTACAATAAACGTCACTTGGACTACAAACTTTCAAAGAGGATTTCACCAAATTTGTTATTGAGGGTGTGTTAACTTAACTTTGGGGTGTAATTCTAACTGATTCCTTGATTCATCGAACGATCTAAAATGATTTATGCACACAATTTGAATGTAATTCTAGTACATTTAATAGGTTCCCAACATACAAAATAGTCAAAAAGTCAAAAATAGCAAATTTTCATTAAATCATAAAGATCTTACATTCATAATAATCATAACTTTAATAATTAGACGGTTTTTAATCTAACGATAATCAGATTGGGATAATTTAAATTTGTTGAACACACGCTATGTATATTATTTGGACTTCATGTCTTCAAAGAGTGTTTCAGTAAATTTATATTTCTTAATGACCTGACTTAAGTTCTATTTGATCTTCTCCCTTACGTCGTACTTCACCGGATCTATTCCGGTGATTCTTCGCACACTTTGCTCTTAGTCTTGTCTGATTGCTACCATAATCAGGGACCATTGAGCTGCCGGGGACTAAGGGCCTTTATATACTTTGAATATCAATGTGTTCTTTACGGGGTTTTTAGCCTGTACTCTACCACGCTGGCCATTGCGGGTTGGTAGAGGGATGATATGAGAGATTACATTTCCTTAATCCTCGGTTGAACAGTTATACCGCTGTTACTCGGTCGCCAGAGCCTCGTTAGTTTTTAGCAGGGAGTACCGGATAACTGATGAAATCAGTTACCACTCGTGCAGGTGAGGTTGACATTTGGACAGGCCTTCATCCTTACTGCCTTCGTCCCTTACTACCCTAACACTAACCAAAAGGTCTATTAATAAAATAAGAACAACACAGGCAACAATGGAAAGATCAATGCTGGGAATTTCGCTTAGAGATAGGATACCTAATAGAGAAATACGGCGAAGGACAGGAGTTACAGATGCAGTAAAGAAAATAACTTCTTTAAAATGGAACTGGGGCGGGGCACGTTGCGAGAATTAAAGATGAACGATGGACTAAGAAGATTATCGAGTGGAGTCCAAGACAAGAGGTATATCGAAGTAGAGGGCGACCTCCAACAAGATGGACGGATGACATTAAGAAAATTAGGATGAACTGGATGCAAGCTGCACAAAATAGGGAAGAGTGGCAAAATTTGCGGGAGGCCTATGTTCAGCAGTGGACGTTACAATAGGATTCTTGATGATGATGATGATGATGATGATGATATTTCTTAATGCGCTATTAATAACTTGACTTTAGTTTGTAAGTTCAATCAAATAGATTAACAGTCATAAAGTGCTCTGCACAATAATTTAAAATGCATTTCTAGTGTATGTGAAATGTTTCAGGTGTGTAATTTGGGCAATAGTACCTTAAATTGTGAATTAGTACCTTAGACGTCTAAATTGGGTCTCAACAAATGTTTTGTGCAACATTAATAATAACTGTAATTTTGAGATGCGAGTCCAACAAATTTCTATGTTGTTGCGTTAAAAATTATAAAATGTTCAACATTACTAATTAGAAAGCACTTGTACTAATTTTGAAAAGTTGCAAGTAGTAGATTTGGACAAAAATAGATTTGCCTCAAATTAATGTCCATTTATAATTGCCGTGATGATTACAAATGACTTATTTATCACTTTTAGTATATTCCTTAATAGATTGTGTAGTTTGCATGTAATATAATTGCAGTAAATTATTCTTAATTCGTTGTTCCCATTACACGCCAGATATTATTGTCATCGAATTTTGGACACTCACCATACACGCCTATTTGGACTACAGATGTCCAAATGGTCTCATATTAAAACTGTAATATTGTAATTGTAATAACTAGATTTTGGAATATGAGTTCAACCGCTTAATCATTGCATTGAAAAAATTATAAATTGTTGGATGCAAATAATTCGAAAGGTTTGGGGATGTGAGGTAATGTACCTAGATTAATTATTAATTAATTGAACAAAAAACGCATAAACTTGGAAATTAAATGATAATAGTGTTGTTTTCTTAGGAAACAGGCATTCATTAACCTGAATTTAAATAAGGCGAAATGAATAAAAATTATTTCAAACAAAAGAATTATTGATGATTTGTACAAAACCATTTTTCTTAGGAAATATCATGAAATTTTCAAGTACACGTTTTCGTAATTTTTCCTTCTCCCGGAACGTACCGCTGTGTACATGAGTAATTCCCTTATATATCCCATTTCGCATCTTTATCCAAATCGTCTCGATTAAAAATTGACCAGGGTCTTTTGTCGTCGTGAAATATTAAACACCACCCTCCCCATACGCACTCCTTCTACCAGTAAGCGGATGCCCAGACAAGCCACTTAATTTTTGATTAGGCCACATAACACGAATCGCCCTCGCCGCGTCCCACGCGGAACAGTATATTTCACTTAGGGCGGCCGTCACGTCGGAGTCCCTCAAGAATAAAATAAAACTTCATTAGGCCCCCTCTCGGAATTCCGACTCGAATATTACACGATGCCACCCCTCCGGCCGCCCCCCCCCTCCCCCGATCAATCCCGATTCCAAGATTTTTCTTTCGCGCATACTTTCCTAATTTCTGCGAGCCGATGAATGTTAATTAATCCGCGGGCGGAATTTAATCGCTTCGATTTAGAAATTCTGCCGCGATAATTCTCGAATTTGGAGGAAGGGACGGTGTGTTTCTGTAGGTGAAGCTGTACATGGAAAACTGACACTTTTTGGAAGAAATTTGGAGAAATGTAGCGATCCAACAGGGGCTTTCAGGCAATTATCTGAACCAATGTCCTATAATTTTTAATTTTGTAATTACATGCATTTGCACAATATTAATTTTGCTTCGTAATCAATAGTAATTAATTTCATTGTTTCTCATTTGTTCTCCATTTTGACCTTGCTATTGATATACCTATGGATAAATGTTTTGTTGCCTATTAGCTATTACAATTCGTCAACAGCGGACATAATATTTGCTTCCTCCTAAGCTGACATTTAAACAAATAATACTTTCTCATGAGAACGGCGAGGGTAGTTATATAAATCGTCAGTGGGTCCAACAGATATGGTTTGTTAGAATCCCACAAAGTGAAATTTATATTTACAGCAATTACATCATTTAGTAACGCAAAACACCTGTTGATATAACTTCAGAAATGGTCCTCCATTATGGTTAAACACTTGAGGGGCACTTAAGAGCCTTCGCTCTTAAATTAAACTTTTGTTGCCATATGGTTCCACGAGACGTTTTAAAATAAAATAAACCGACGACACAAATTGTTTCCTCTTCTATCACAACTTTACTTACTACACTCACTTTGCTTCTGATCGAATTCACGACTTCTCCAACTACTTATACCCCATCCCCTTTCTTTATATCGTCTCCGACTTGTTTATTTATTCCAATAAAACCTCGACGCTCCTCTAGATAAGCTCTAGTCGTTCTCCACCAAAATGAACGCTCTATTCTATCCTCCTGAGTCTAATGCACCGAATATTAGACAGAAATCGCACGAGAATTGGCAAAAAGCCTCAGACTCTCCATCTTCCTCTCCCTCTCTCTCGCTTGCTCCATCTTTCCTCCATCTTTGTGGTTTAATTAAAAACTATTAGAATGAACGAGTGGCAGTAATACCGATCCGAAGTGGAGATAATTCCATTCCATCTACGAGGGCGGTCTATGGAAAATCTGTTTGTCCCGCCGAGGAAAGAAGAAGAAGACGGAGACGATGATGATTCGATTTCGCTTTGGGAAGTTTAAAAATCGATGGCGCGGTGAACGGCGGGAATTGTCAATGTGGCTGTCGGAGAGGATTGATATTTCTTACTGTTTACGCTAACGCCAAAATATTACTAACGTCGGGAACTGAATTTGTTGCGGGTTAATAAGGGAAGCTCTTAATCAGCAGTTGATAGACTGTGTAATTCACAACTGTGTCGCATATTCCGATCAAATCCATGCGACAGTAAACACAGAACGTAAGATAGTAGTTGACGGCTCTCACAGAACAGTGAGAATTCGGAGCTAGATAATCGAACGTAAGTACGATGTTATATTCGCGGTTATTAGCAGACATTTATAGTTAGAGGTTATTTAAACATAAGTGAAGTGTTAACATGAGTAGTCGAGCATGTACACTCGAATGTACACAGTTATTACGTATAAACTTGGACCCGGTACTTTCATCCCTGGTTATGTCGATTTTACCTGTTATCTTCACCAGTACGAGTTGATAACCTGAAAAATTTTAAAATCTACTACGAGGCGCTTCACGTTCTACTTCCACCTTACTCCGTGTTGATCTAATTGTAATATCGGCCCCTGTATTATTATGAGGGTTTTATATAGAAGATCGACTCACTGGTCAAAGTATAGGTACCGATATTACGTTTGGGTGGGATTGATTAAGGAAATTAATTATCTTCAGAAATTAACTGGTCCCTTAGTGAAGCATGGGGGCGGGGCTTCGCAAATGCCCGCTTTAATCGTGCTCAAAAAAGAGTTTAACCACTGAATAAAACCGAAAATTATATTAACAAAATTATTAAGTCAAAATAACTCAAAGAATTCGTTTATCCCGCCGAGTCAATCAAATTATAAAAATTAATACAAGCCCAAGTCTGAGATTCAACAGAACGAAATCAAATCTAATTTAATTAATTACCAGACAAAACCCAACAAGAATACTAAACCCAAGTGTCAAGGTAAAATCTCCCTTAAAACCCTTAATGCCCCTGTATATGAAATGCTTGTACCTACATGATATGAGGACAGTGACTTTTCCAAAATTCCAATAACCAAATTTATCGAGATTGCACAACTGTCGGTATATCGGCGTCGGTTACTTTGATCTCTGACCGGTACTCGGCCCTCCGTCGCTCGGCGTACAAACTCTAACTCTCTCAAAGTGTTAAGACCCTAGCGTAAGACAATAACTC
The DNA here is from genome assembly GCA_946251905.1 of Cryptocephalus moraei. Lineage (NCBI taxonomy): Eukaryota > Metazoa > Arthropoda > Insecta > Coleoptera > Chrysomelidae > Cryptocephalus > Cryptocephalus moraei. The sequence continues at coordinate 7,866,864 of OX276463.1, forward strand.
ACCAACCACGCCTCTCGCGTACGATTCTAACACTGTCGTAATTTCAGCCCTCGAACGATAACTAACCGCTTCGTAATAGCTCCAAGATCCTCACTTCGCCCTCGCGAATTAACCTTTGACTTTCTTCACGGTCCCAGACCTTGGAACCAACTTCTAACTCGCGACTTCGCCCTTGCGAATTCAACTCTATTAATCCTCAAGTCCCCCGACCTGAAAATAACTCTTACCCTCGACTTCGCCCTTACGAGTCAAAATCCCGTGATCCTCAAGGTCCCCGACCTGGAAATAACTCTTATTCTTGACCTCGCCCTTGCGAGTCAAACTCCTCAAAGGTCCCCGACCTGAAAATGGCTCCTTCTCTTGACTTCGCCCTTGCGAGTTAATCTCCAATAATTCTCAAAGGTTCCCGACCTGAAATAGCTCCTTCGCTTGACTTCGCCCTTGCGAGTCAAACTCCAATAATCCTCAAAGGTCCCCGACCTGAAGCTCCTCCACTATAAGCCACGACCGGACGGGGTACAGTCCCCCGACCGTCTCTTGGTTCGGCCTCTGACCGACTCTGGGTTCGGCCTCTGACCGACTCTCTAACTCTTAACCTTTCTCTTTCCAAGAGCCCTCGACTCCCCTACTCCGAGTACCAAAATTCGATCAAAATTTACCTCCCAAATTGTAATTGGTCGAAATTCCTCTACTGAACCTATGAATAACCGCGTTACGTCATAAAGTCCGCCTTCTTAATTACTTAGATATTGTTATCCGCCTTTGCTTATTTGACAAAAGTGCGAAGCAAGGTCCGATTTTCGACCTCAGAGATTGTTACCAATTCAGCGAATCCAAGTCAGCTGTTTCCGCGTCATTTTACGAAATAGCATGAGTATGTTCTAATTACCGACTTACGAAATGAGGATAAATCACGTAGCGTAAGTCCATTCATATACAGGGTCCTTTTTTCCTAATGTTCCAAATATAATAAAAAAAATTAAAAAAAAATCCCTTAAACACCCGCAGGGTGTTACATAATATGAAAATTTCTACTGAGCAATACTACAAGCCCAGCTACTCCAATCTAGCATAGTTATTTTGACATGCCAGAAAACACTTGGACTGGCTTGAACTCTACTCCAATCAAATGTAGCGTCAAAAAGTGATATCAACAACGTCTCCTTCTTTTTAATAATTCGACTTGGAAATTAAATTAAAACTACCCCTATTGCCTCCCATTATTCCCCCTAGCCGTAATGACGCCATCGATCTTCGGCAGTACGACCAAGAAGAATTCATGAATACAAAACACCCCCTTCCGCATAATTCAGGTGCGGGGGCGCCCCTTCCCCCTCCTCCAAAACCGTGTGGGAGATTACAAATCTTTCGCCACGGTCCCGGATGCATCGTTGCAACTGCTCCATCCTCCCCTTAAGAATAACGACACGTTTTAGCATAATAATCGAATTAGAATTCCGAGAGGTGAGGAAAGACTGCGGGACGAGGGATTTTTTTGCTTAATTGGAGATTAAGTCGTTTCGGGGCGTTGTCAGATTTGACTCGTACTCCCCCTCCCCCTCTCTCTCCCCCACTCTTTTGTTATCATCGACGTAAGTCGCACGGGTGTTAAAGTTTTATATTTCATGCGGCGCGCCGTGAATGTTACTCCGTGATGACAGTAAAGTTGGAAATATATTTGAACATTAAAATTTTATTCACATCGTAAAGTAAATAAATCGTTACTTCGGCAGCGGTGGCCGTATAAAGTTTATTCCTCACAATATGACTTTATTTAGGAACACATGTATGTATCTTTGTAATCACGTTGAGATAGGGTTGTGATACCTGCAGTTTGCCATTAACGAAGTTTATGTATGTGATGCATTATGTAATGGAAAAAGGATGAGTCGTCAAAACGGCATCTACAATGAGAATGATAAATAGTTTATGAGTAGAGTAGTCGTCGTAGTTTGCATTTACGACTATGAGCTCTTCTAAATTGAAATTGAAGTGAATATGTTGCATAATTTTAATCCCAGCTAATGTTTCTTGGTGGTCAAAAAACCCTACCATTGTCGGCATTTTTAAAACATGGAATACTTGAAAATTTACTTCTTATATCAAACAGGTTCTGTTCTAAGGACTTACAGTGCACCAAGACTATATTGTTACTCTGCCAAGGTTATTGAAACTCCTTTAGGCCCAAGAATGGATGTTAACGCATATACCTTTCAGTACATGATTTGCGTATTGCCTATACTTCTGAATATAGAGCCGTGTGCTAACATCTGAGGTAACACCTTTGGACCAACCAAGAAACGTAGGTACTGCACGTAATTCACTTCGAAATTGCCCTGAAATGTAGCTGGAAGGATGAACGAAATGTGAAGTGGCCTCTGTTTTAAGTGGACTGTATATAATCTCTCTCGTAGCTCGTGGGCGGCTGCGGAGATGAATCTTGTCTCCATGTTGTAAGGCTGGAGACTGTTGTAGTAGTTGGAGATCACGGCTTGTCCGGAGTGGACCTGAAGGCGTCTCTTGCAGACCTGAGTTTGAAGTTCTCGAAGTTCTGGAGAGAGGGCGTGACGTACTTCTCCGGGTTGGATCTGAGGGCGTAACGTGCAGATCCGGGGTTGAAGATCTCGAAGTTAGACGTTCTCTTAGCCTGGAGATCTCTTACATCTCTTAGGGCGTAACGTGAGAGTAGTCGTGTAGGGTGAGGTTAGGTCTCCCGACTGCAGTCTCACTGTCGGATTTAAGATGAAGGGTGACTTTAAATCAAGACCAACAACACACGTCGTTTTTGAGCATACAAAGTATACTGATTTATTGTCCCAAATTTCAGAACTTTTATACATCTTATTTTACATTAGCTAAAGGAGATATTATTTGTTTTGTTACAGTCTAGGTGTAGCCAAGGCAGTATGGACGAAGATTCCTTCAGAGTCTTGGATAGGTTATTATCTTGTATGCAATAACTTCATTCCAAGTTTGCAATTTATTGAAGTTGCCTTATTCAAAGACAACTTCAGGGTCCTTATAAGCTGCTCCAGACCAGCTTCAGGACCAGTAATGGAGTTTGAGGTGAAAGATAATTTAGAACCTTGAAGCCAATGTAAATTCACGAATAGACACTGAGTATGATCAAGAGTCAAAGTCCTGAAATCAAGTCAGGGCTAAAACTGGAGAATTAAGTTAAGGTTTTATTCTGCTTCAAGCTACTTAAGTTCCTTTAAAATTTTCCTTTTGTTCCTTTTTACTAAAGTTTCTTTGATTTTTGTATTATATATTCTATATATTCCTATGTTTTTCTCATCTATGTGGATCATAGTGTGTACGCTGAACACTAGAGGAGGAAAATGAAGGGGCGGCAATCAATGAAAAGATCATCAACAATGAAGGATGATTTCGGGGTCATGTTACACTTACAAGTCGATGAACGTTACATAATAACGAATATAGGTCACGTAACGATTTAGTCCTTTCATATACAGGGTCCTCTGTCTCAATGTTACAAAGATTAACAAAATAAATAATTCCTTAAACACCAGCAGGATGTTACACTATTTGGATGAAATAATTTTTTTTCCTCTTGTCCTCTTGCCTTTGTACAGTATTACTTCGATATATAAATTGTGGTCGATGAACTAATTCCAGTATTTTGTGAATTGTTAGTTTATTTTTACAGAGCTAGTGGCATTTTCTTGAGGTTTAAATTACCCTGGAGATTCAGTGGAGTGAAAGGGGTAAGCCCTACAAATCTGGCGCCCGAGTAGAAGCGCGAAACGGATAATTCGCCAACTAATCGCCTCTTCGTCCTCTTCTTGTCGAGAAGACGAAGAAAGAACGTTACTAGTTGTACCAAATAGGTAGCGTATTAGAAGTAGAGGCGTAAGACTTATTGTCACTTGAATATGAAGTTAAAAACCAACGAAAACTTCAGTAAGACGAAATAAAAAGCCATTTCAGTTTCTGGACAGATTTAATTAGCGCATCATTATGTCGCAGCGGCCGCGACGTTCTTCAGCGAATTGTCCGGATGCCTCCTGTCGTTCGCGTGCTGCAGGACGGTCTGCAGCTCGCCGAGCACCTCCGGCGACTCGTGGATCGTCGACAGATCAGTGAGGTCGGTCGAGCTCGCAGCGCACAGCTCGGTCCACGTCGTCGCGTTCACCATCCACGGCGCGAGGTTGGCGTTGAAGTCGTCGAGGCTGCAGTCGAGGTCGCAGCCCCTGACGGCGAGCTGCTCCCACAGCTCGTCGTTCTTGTGCCAGACGTTGACCGTCGCGACGCCGCTCTTGTTCCTCAGCTCGAGGTAGATCGTGCTCGCGAACGCCGGCGGCAGGTTGTGGTTGTAGCGGCCGAGCGTGTTGAGCACAGCGGCGACGTTGAAGTCGTGGGCGCTGACGAGGCGGTACTTCTGCGAGGAGGTCGGGTCCTTGAACATGTCGGCGAAGTAGTCGGAGACGTAGTTCAGCCAACGGCCGGCGGCTAGAAATAATAATGAACGTTGTAAACGACCAAGCACTAGCTATGCGCTAGGTATTATCGTTCTTCTAAGTTGGTGCCAATTACATCACTCCGGGTTTTCATTGGTCTCCCTCTTTCCTGCGTTCATTTCGCCTACCATGACCAGTCTTGGTCACTTTTCGTCCATTCGAACTAGATGAACGAATTTGGTCAGTTCATGATCGAAGGACCATGAAAAAGGTTGGTTTGATGTAGCTGAATTATGACTTTTAGTACTTCCAGCTACTTCTCGGGATGGATCTGGACGAATATCACCTTATTGCGTAACTGTTTATCACAACTATCTTGCTACCTGACCTTGACCACGCGTTCGTATCTAACGTTAGAGATCAACTCAGGGGAAGTTGCTACAAAATTAAGATAGAAACTTCTCTTTTAGGACATCTGGTGATGTCACCAGATATTCTGTCACCAGTAAATTGTAGGCATATACCACTTCCAGATTCCAAGTAACTTGTCCTTCTAGCCCAAGTAAAACATGTAAGGTGCAAGGAAGCAAGTTAATGTGAGTGAGTGATAAAGAGAAGTTGCAGCGTTTAAAATGACGTGTTGAGCTAGAGAAGGATGACGGGACTTACCTAGTTTCTTCTGAACGTCGGTGTAACTGTAAGCCCCGAAGTACCAACCGCTGAGCGACGTCAACGGCTCTGGATAGACGCTACTGATCCATTCGGGCAGCTCGAACCCGAACTGGTCCTCGATGATGATCGGATCGTAGAGCCCGAAGACGCCGCCCAAGCTCGTCACGTTGGTGCCGGAGTTCTCCGTCAGGTACGAGTACAACTCGGCCTCGCGCTCGTTGATCAGCTTGTATTCGTCCGCGTTGACGAGCACGTTCGCCACCTCGGCGGTGTAGATGGCGCAGTCCGGTACCGAGGAGAGGATCTCCTCGTCGATGACCCTGACCGGGATCGGTTGCCAGGCGACGGCCTCGTTCCACACCTCGGGCCCGTGGGGCCTGAAGATGCCCGCGATGTTCGATTGGGCGGACATGTGTGTCCTGTCGACATCCGTCGTCTGGGCGTAGAAGTCGTCGTTGTTGTAGATGTCGGGCAGGAAGCCGTCGTATCTCCTGCGGGTGAACTGGCCGAGGGCGAAGTGTTGGTTCTTCCCGGTCTGGAAGAGCACAAGGAAACGTGTTGACCTAGCTCGTATAAACCTCGAAACCTGATGGTTCCAATTCCTGGTGTGCTACCCTTTGAGGCTTCTCACAACATTGGACTTATTGTAATAATAACCTTCATGAGTGTTGGAACAATAACTTGCCTAGTGTTACCAAAAGAAAAACAAATATACACTGGTCGCATTACGAAAAATGACCACATTTCATCTAACTAATCTCAACAGTACTTCTCAGTACGATCAGTGACATTCCAAAGATGGACTCGAAGAACCTCATACCCAACTTGTTTTCCCATTGCTGCTAACTCATGGAAATGTCTTAATTACACGTACAAAGAGTTAATATAAATTGATGTTTCCAAGTCACACACCATCCACAGAGATATTCAAAAGTTGATCTCGAGGAATAAAAAATATTTTTACATGCCTCTAGTATTCATCTTAAGCAAGTTGCATCTCACTTGTAATTATCATAGAATACATCAGAGTACACCACTATTAACAAGTGACAGTACAACAATAGAAAACACGATTGATTGAGCTTTATCAGGAACCGAGATTACTGGAGAAAATTCCGACAAAATTCACTTTGTGGTTTTTATTGTAACGTCACATTGTTAATATTGTAATACTCTGATGGATTATAGGATAGCTACACCTAAGTTGCAACGTTTTGCTGAAGATGCACACTAGAGGTTCGAAATGTGTACAAATATATTTTTTCCTCAAGATAGACTTTTGAATATTGCTTTGGATGGATGGGGTGTGACTTCGAAACATTTACTTCACCTCCTCCATCTTTGGGTATGGACTTCTTCCGAAAGATATATACAAAGAGTGTTACTGTAACTACTACTACTACTATTACTACTACTACTACTACTACTACTACTACTACTACTACTACTACTACTACTACTACTACTACTACTACTACTACTACTACTACTACTACTACTACTACTACTACTACTACTACTACTACTACTACTACTACTACTACTACTACTACTACTACTACTACTACTACTACTACTATTACTACTACTACTACTACTACTACTACTACTACTACTAATGTAGAATGTGCAAGATAGCCATTAAGTCTCCATTTGGATCAAAAAAGAGAAACATACAAAGAGTGCTACTGCAACTACTACTACTGCTAAGGTAGAAGTTGCAAGATTACTATTAAATCTCTATTTGGATCCAAAAAGGCAAATTCACTGATTGTAGAATACAGGGATAAATAATTGTTTTGGGTAGCTGAGATAATAAAAAACCCTCATGAAAATGTTTTAAGAACGCATACAAAGAATACTACTGCAACTAGTACCACTAATGTAGAGTGTGCAAGATTACCATTAAATGTCCATTTGGATTCAAAAAGGAAAAAAGTATATTGATTGCAAAATGCCGGAATTAATAATAGTTTTGGGTAGCTGAGATTCCCAAAAATCATCATGCAAATAAGGAAACATACAGTGAGTATTACTGCAACCACTGCTATTACGAAAGGGCTAAATTGCAATTAAGGGTTCATTTGTATTCTAAATAAGACAAACTCATTGAATTCAGAATGAAGAGATGAATAGTTGCTTTGTGTGTCTGAGATTACCAAAAATACCCACGAAAATATTTTACAGAAACATACATAGAGTACTCTGCAACTACTATTAATGCTAATGTAGAAGTTGCAATATTGCCATTAATCTCCAGTTGGATTCAAAAAAGTACAAACTCATTATTTGCAGAATGCAAGGATTAATATTTGCTTTGGGTAAATAAGATTCCTAGATATTCTCATTAAAATATCTTAAGAACACATACAGAGGATATTACTGCAACTACTACCACTAATGTAGAAGATGCAAGATTACTGTTAAGCAAATAAATAGTTGGTTTGGATAGCTAGATTGTCAAAAGCTACACGTTTAAGAATGATAAATGTGACTACTGTTCTAAACTAGGAAACGAGTGTAGCACGTCGAAGAGTTAAGACTGATTCTTTACAAGTTATAACTTTTTCGAAACTAAAGAGAGTTGAGGTCAATCTAAGGAGCGAAGTAAAATGGAAGTCAATTCAAATGAAACGAAAATTGGGACTCGTTATTGGCTTAAAATGGTAATAACGAAGCAAAAGGATTGCAGCTTTAACATATTCCTCTTTGAAATCAAAAAATGTCTACCTAAACTCCTTTTCAAAGAAGAACGTAGTTAGGAATCAACTTGACAAGTTGACGAGGCTTCAAGTCCAAAAAAGTGTAATACAGCAAAATAGCGAAGATGAGGTCAGATTAAAATTTACTCATCAACATGCTTCTATAGATTTTTAGGTTCTTTTAAAACAGTTTCTTATGTCCCACTTACATTAGTCAATTCTCCCGTATTAGCTGGCCAATAAGAAGAATCCGAGTAGGGATCGTTTTCATAGTAACTCACTGGAATCCTTTGGCCATGCCGGTGAATCTGGAAATAATAAATAATTTTATGTGATCTTTCATGTAAAATGCAAAATTATGAGAAGAACGATGATATAAATTGATAAAAGTAATTAAATTTTAGTTCCCGAAATTCATGAGGTTACAACATACGTACTGGCCAACTAACTGGAGTCAAAAGAGATGAGAATGAATCGATGTGTCGCTCCAAACTGAATACAGTAAACTGATATTATGACTCCAATACGCTTTGGTCAAAACAATTGATTGATTATGGATCGTGATTTTTTGCTAGTATAGTTATTCAGGAAATGACGAAAAATTTGAAGGAAATAGAAGTTAGTCCAAAAATTCTTAAATTAAGTGACAAGATATTGTAATACTGAACCAGCTCCACGTGAGTTATAGTACCTACTACACAAGTATAGCGTGTCAGACATGAATGAAAATATGGCTATTCTCCTCTTGAATTGCAGTACCGAACACCTATGGATTATCCCCTGGATCATCCCCACGTGAGTACTACAAACCTGGACAACAGCCACCAGGTTAGAGGTGTCGGTCTGGTCGCTCCCAGACGAGGATACCGCCTTGCCTCGCCCTTCTCCCAGGAGGAGCAGGAACGTCCAGGCGACGATAACTTGGGTTTTGCTCGAAAGCATTGGGTAGCTTGCGTGGATCAGAGTACTGACAAATTTCCGAAACGCCTTCAACGTTTTTATAGACGGTCCCCTTTTCGACAATCTGCTCGAGATAAAACGGTTCCATTGTTAGGAGGATGAGCAGAGTAAACGAACGGGGATCACGTCGTTCCGATTTTAGTTGGGAGTAGGTACTCTGGGATTTCGTTTTATGGCGGCATTGTATGCGTTGGGGATAGCGAGTGAAGATTGTTATTGGGTTTTAAATAATGGGATTCGCGTCTATTTCCTATTGTTGAAGGGGATTTGTGATTGGCGTAGATAAAAGCTGCGCTTTTGCTTAATTTGTTTTACGATTTTTAAGTTCATTGGAGATTATATGGATGTTACTTTGATTACGCTGCTGATTTAACAATTTGCAAATGTTTTGCAGTTTGGAAATATTCTTGATGACGTTTATCTGTGGTGGATCAGCGCATTTCATTTTTAACAGATTGTTTTACGTCGGATTTTTTTTAAAACAGGGTGTACCTAAATTGAATGGCATCGCATTAAACAACAAACTTTGTTCTGTAATTTAAAAGTAATTAGCGCGTGCCACCTTAGTAACGCTTAAAATTTGTAAAAACACAATCGCAAATTTTTTATCTACTTTAAGTCTCCTTACTGCGCTTCATATGTAATTTTTTTAATATAGTAGATAGGTAACTGATTGTTACATAACGAGATAGGAATGCTTCCGTAAACTAGACCAGACCAGAGCAGACCAGAGCAGATCATAACAGCCCAGGGCAGGCCAGACTGGACCAGAGCAGACCAGAGCTGAGAAGAGCAGAACAGGGCTGATCAGATGGCTCAGATCAGCCTGATAAGAGGGCTGCTCTGCTCTAGTGAGCAGAGCAGATCAGGTCAGATCATAGCAGTCCAGAACAGATCAGTCAAGACCAGAGCAAACCATATCAGCTCAGAGCAGGCTAGATCAGACCAGACAAGACCAGACCAGGCCAGATGAAACCAGATCAGAGCAAATCAGAGCAGATCATAACAGCCCAGGGCAGGCCAGACTGGCCCAGAGCAGACCAGAGCTGAGACGAGCAGAACAGGGCCGATCAGATGGCTCAGATCAGCCTGATCAGAGGGCTGCTCTGCTCTAGTGAGCAGAGCAGATCAGGTCAGATCATAGCAGTCCAGAGCAGATCAGTCCAGACCAGAGCAAACCATATCAGCTCAGAGCAGGCTAGATCAGACCAGACAAGACCAGACCAGGGCTGGCCAGACCAGACAAGACCAGACCAGGGCTGGCCAGACCAGGCCAGATGAAACCAGATCAGAGCAGACCAGAGCAGACCAGACCAGACCATAGCAGGTCAGTCAAGTGAAGACCAGAACAGACCAGACAAGACCAGAGCAGACCAGGTCAGAACAGATAAGGCCAGTATGAACCACACCAGACTAAACCAGACGAAATGAAATAACTAACTGAAACTGTAATAACTCTAACTGTAAACTGTAATAAACTTAATCTCAAGAAATGCGCATAGCATGTTCTTGAAAGTTTTCAAACTACCAGAGAAGATATACAGAGTGGTGCACTGTGTCGTGTCATTTTATCATAAAAGAAGAGGAGGCAATGAAAGCCAAGGATGAGGTGGACCAAAGAATTTGCTGTTACTTTAAAAAATAAAGGAATAACTTTGGGACGGGCTGGGGTAAAGTAATGGGGTTCTTTTAGGTCATAATAAAATCTACCAATGAGTTAATTTTCCAAGTTTCCATTGTTCCCACTCCAGTTAAATCCGGCATCTAGAAACATCTAGAAAGGAACTCAATAATTACATATAGATTACATTACGCAAATACGGTACTATTTCTGTCACGATCCTCAATCATGCACTTAATTTCCCTAAATTTAGTTTCAATCCACCGCGACAAAGCTCTACGTAAACCGAAACTGAGCCTTTAATCTCTTAGTGTGTGTTTTTGAAAAGTTATCGGAAACGAAAGTTTACAACCTTGCGAATTGTTGTGCAACGGTATCATAGTTTTGTATGTACATAACTAATTATGCGAAATCATAAATACACAAGATTTTGTTATTTTTCGGGTGTTTGCGATAAGTAAACTAACGTTATTCGTTATCGCTTAACGAGGCGCGATATAAGTTGGCCGGGAAGTTATGTTGAGGTTTAATTGGGTTTCGGTACTTGGTGTGTTTTGATGTATATAACTAGATTGATTTAAAATGTTTTGTTTCCTGTTTTCAAACTACCGGTAGTACCAATATGTCTGGCACAACTTTCACATATGTGCATGTTTCTGAAGGGTAATAAGATAAATAAATATTAGAATTAGTATTAAATAAAATAAATATTTTGTTCTTTTGTTGGTATAATGGAAACGTAACATCGGTACTATAAGGTTCATCGCCTTGATGATTAAGAAATGCAATGTATGTATATAATCTGTAGTATCTGTACTGGCAAACCGTAAACATTACTTTGTAACACTTTGTAATACTAAGCGAATAGCTCGGCTTATATAACAAATATTCAATATCAATCTCGAAGAGCTATAATATATTTTATGTGAGCCGTGTATAGGAAGTGATAGGGAGTAAATATCTTTGCAGGATATTTCGCAATTCAGTTTTAAAAGCAGTTTAAAATGTAAGATCAAAAACAGGAAGTGGAAGTAGTAAGATAGTGACGTTAAAAAAATAACTGGTTTAGTTAGCATGCTAACTATGCAAACAATTTGTTTGATAAATGTTTCCAACTATTGAATGTAACTTGGTGAACTTCAAGTTATTTGAATAGGTACACTTTAATTAACAGAGAGTTTATAAGCTATTTTGAACGATTGTTGGTGGTTTTGACTAATTTTCTGAAATACAACTAAATCTGAAACTGTATTTTAGACATGCGCGATACGATTTGAAGTAGGACTAGAAAGGTGTATTATTAAATTGTTATAAAAACAGTAAAGTTGAAAACTGAAGCTCTCCTTGCAACCCAAACACCATGTATAATTGTTATCAGTGTTGTTAAAAAGATAATCGTTAATGCTAATCACTGGTTGGGACAGTAATAGAGTTGCGTTAAAGAAACCAAGTAGTCAGAACCCACAATCAGCAACTTTAAGCCACTTACATATTACCTACTAAAAACATTACAAGCACTTGTGTAGAATGTAATTGTGAAAAGTAATTGAAAATGTAATTGTAATTGTACCGAAACGAGTAATTGAATTACTAGTCAATTTCAATTGGAATGCAAGTAATTAATTACAGTTTCAATTATAATAAAAGTAATTCAATTACTTTTTTAACTAATTGTAATTAATTACTTAACAACACTGATTGTTATTATGTCATATACTATATAGTTACTACGAAAAGATTAAAATATATTTAAAATAGCTTAAAAAAGACACTAAAAATTCTGTGACTAATAAAAACTAAATAAACTTGCTTTATGTAAAAGGTCTTAAACTTAATGGTATAAAGGCTTGATCGAAAAATCAAAACAAGACACCTTTCGTTATAAATATGCTTGTAAATAGTTGTAGAGATATCGTGCTTTTACAAATAAATTGTTCTGACAATTCTATTTATATATTTACTTAAGTCGCACTTAGATATATCTAGTATGTAACTTATGTAAATGACTTGTATTTTGTACCTGACTGAATCTAAAATTAATATGTTTAGGGTTTGTTAATTGGAGAGCTGCTGGAACGATCCCTTATTGCATAATTAGTTAAAATAATTTGAAAGTTCCTGGGTTTATCAGTGAATCATCGTATTAAAAACTGTCCCAATATGTATTATTCATTACACCAATTAAAGGTTTTAAAACGACGATTAAAAAATATGTATTGGACTATGTCAATAAACGTTCTACACTGCCACTCAGAAGAACTTCCTAACATAGGAAATTGCAGGTTTGAGAAAATTGAGGTTAATAGGGGAAATCTTAGCTAAGTTCAGTTAAACAAAGTAAACAAAGTTTTGCATATGTGGAAATTTCCTGGGTATTCACTATGTTTACAAATAGAAGATGGCTTTAGTTGCTGTGTCTTCTACTACTTATAACAAGATGGGTTATCACTTCTCCAGTGCTCTTTTGTATCAACTAAGTTCACCAAGACCAAGCGAACAAAGTCATGATATTGCTTTCAATTAAAAAATATTTCCACATCAACTTAGGTACTCATAACATAAGGTTATAAGGTACTTATAACATAATCGGGGATCACTTCATAACAGTTACCCCTTCTGAATTAACTAAGTTGAGTCAGTCAAAACGAACAACATGACAGCTTTGCGTCCAATTAGGGAATATTTCCACATAACCTACTGTGCTTCTGTCGTACTTCGCCTGTGTCGCAGCTGTGTCGTTTGCTTAGGAATCGCAAAAGGATCATGTTGCCTGAATTTTCAGTGGGAAAGGCATAGGTTTATTTTCACATGACGTTTCTTGCTACACAACCGAATCGAAACTGAACTGAACACAGCAAAATATGAAGAAATATGTCTTTATTGGTAGTGGATAAAATGTGGGTTTTCTAGTTTCGTGGGTATTCGCTATGTTTTTACATAGAAAATGGCTCTAGTAACGGTATTAACAAGATCATGATTGATGAATATGAGGACAAGTAGTCTGGTCTGGTCTGGTCTGGTCTGGTCTCGTCTGGTTTGGTATGATCTGCTCTGCTCCGGTCTGGTCTGTTCTGGTTTCGTTTGGTCTGTTCTGGGCATTGACCAGATGATCATTTTGTGAATGTTATCCTTTCCGTATCAACTAAGATCAACCAGACTTAACCTGCCGTCCTCCTATCGTGCTTCGACTGTGTCGCAGCTGTGTCGTTTGCTGCTGAATTTCCAAAAGAGCACGTTAAGTGCATTTTCAACGGGAAAGGTATAGGTGGGTTTCCTTAGTGTTGGTTTCTCATGGTTAAGGTTGAAATGTGGCATATGTTCCCTTTACCCACAAATGGAGAATGGTTTTGTTTACTGTGCCATCTCCGGTTTATAACATGGTGGGACAAGGGTTACCCGTCCTGTACCATCGTCATCATATTGGTGAGAGCACAACTTTTGGGTTGAAGAAAACTCATTTTTAAATAAGAGGCCTCAATGCGCTATATTACCAAACAGTATAGTTACAATAAATACAACCACAGCATGTTCCAATTCATGTCTAGGTGAGTATATGCGACACGCCGGCCTTGCCCTTCCTCCTGTGCGCGTGCTGCACGGCCTGCTCGTAGACCTGCCACAGCAGCTCAGTCTCCTGGTCCGAGACGGAGGTCAGATCGACTTCGCTCGAGCTGCACAGCTCCGCCCATTCGGTCGCGTTGACGAGCCACGTGGCGAGCACCTCGTTGAAGTCGTCCAGCGAGCAATCGAAGTCGCAGCCGTCGATCGTGATCGGCTCGAAGACCTCGAGGTCGTCGTCCTTGTGCCATATGTTGACCGTCGCGACGCCGCTCTTGTTGCGCAGCTCGAAGTAGAGCGAGCTCGCGTAGGCCGGCGGGTGGGGGTCGAATGCGCCGAGCGTGTTCAAGATGGTCGCGATGTTCGAGTCGTGGCCGCTGTAGATCTGGAAAGTGGCTGCGGAGGTCGGGTCGTCGAAGAGCTCTTGGAACAGCGTGGAGACGGTGTTGAGCCATGAGCCTGCAACTGGAGGAGAAGAGAGATTTAAGTCGTTATCTGGGGTTGCTGGAAGGGTCAAGCTGTGAACAGTCCGCCGGGTTTAATGGGGTGGTTTCTTTCGAATGGGACGAATTTGAAAATGTAGTGGGTCTGAGAACTGAAGCATACATAAAGTGTTGGCAAGAACTTTTAAGGCCAACTGTGAGAACTTGGACAACCTCTTTTGTTGATCTGAGACCTCTATTTGGACTATTTTTGACAGCTGGGGATTTAGACTAATACTCTACATGAAGTGGGTCTTTCCTGGAATGTTGCCTTCATTTTAACAAAAAAACAGTCATGCACTACATTTTATCTAAATTTAAGTAGGAGACTAAACTTACAATACAATGAAACACACAAACTCACACAATGAAAAACAGTGTTAAAGATATATAATGTTCATAAAGTTAGAGAGGAACCACAAAGAACAGAGACAGATGACATGCGATTTTCTAACGAATTAAAAAAGTGGAAGGAAAATGCTTTATTCTTGTTATTCCCACGTGCGCTTCTGAGCCGGTGTTGCCAAATTTACTGGATTTTCTCCAATTACCAGCCCTAGTCGCATATGATCTCTTCCGAACTCCATTTGAAAAATACCAACAACAAAAAAAAACTCGCACCAGTGTGACAAGATATTACGTTCTGCGCATGTACAAATACCATGTGCCTGTTCGCTATGTGGAGTCACATAACTGAATGTGGGACGTATGTAGTGCCATTCAAGAGTTTACAATATTTCCTTACTCAGTCTCTTCTGGTCGTCGGTGTACGCCAACGACAGGAACGAGAAGGACGCGAACGACTTGAGCGGCTCGGGGTAGTACGCGTCGACCCATTCAGGCTGCTCCAGCCCGTTCAGCTTCTCGATGAAGATCGAGTCGTACAGCGTCCAGCCGCTCACCACCGAGCTGATCGTCGAGCCGGTCAAGTTCGTCAGCGCCGCGTACACCTCGACGTTCGCCTCGTTGATCTCGGCGAAGATCTCGGAGCTGACGATCACCTTCGCCCATTCGGCGTAGTAGTTCGTGCAGCTCGGCGTCCCGACTAGGACGTCCTCGTCGAGGGGATGGATCGGTATCGGCTGCCACGGCAGCCCGTCGAGCCAGAGGTCCTCGTCGGTCGGCGGGAAGATGGCCGCGATGTTCGACTGGCACGACATGTGCGTCCTGTCGACGTCGGTCGTCTGGGCTCGGAAGAAGCTGCTGTTGTACTTCTCGGGGATGAAGTCGCCGTAGCGTCTGCGGGTGAACTTGCCGAGGGCGTGGTGCTGACGTTTACCGGTCTAAAAAATAAGATTTTTCTAAATTAAAATCTATCTAATTCATTACTTAACTAAAGTCTCGAATTAGTTATGCCTATTACAACAAACGCCCTAAGTTACTTAGAAACTACTTAAAGAAAATGGAAGTAAATTATGTAACTTCCTACTCTTATTTTCAAACTACGAAATGAGGTGCTCCTTGAATGACCGAGAGGAGAAGCATATTTTTTACTGCACAACCTCGTTCTTCTAGATATTTTGGAGGTTTGCTTTGATTTTCCTATTTTCATGGAAGCACCAAAGTATATGTATTCATCGACATGATCCAATGCTGCTATCTCTGTGTCTTCCATTGTCATTCTCTTGTTTTTCTTCTTACAGTGAGAGTGATAGCGGTATTCAGTATTAAGGAACAAATCGTAGCACGACGCGTCTGTTAAAGAAAATGTCCAGAGTTGGTTAGCTTACTGTCAAACAAAAGTCTCGAACTGATTAAGCCTCCTACGCCTAACGACCTAAATACCTTAAGATTTATTAATTTATTTTAAATGGAAGTGAATCGCTTAACTCAATTTAAATTATGGCTATTCGGAAGATATAGTTACATCTAGACCATGAGAAATTATTAACGTAAAATGCGTGAGCTATATTTACAACAAAGCTTTATAATAAGTAGTCTGTTCCTTGGTTAAACTTCCTTCAAAGGAAATTCCCAAATCGGTTAAGTTGATCTAATCAGATGTCTCAACATTATTTGGATAAAAGGGTTCCATCCTTCCCAACAAAACCAATTGAATTGGTTAGCCCTATTTTACTGAGACTCCACTAAATAGCTTGAATCAAAGAACTATCTTGAGTTCGTTACGATTGTCACAACAAAAGAACTGGATCAATTTTATTTATTCCAGAAAATGTCCAGAGTTTCTTAGCTTCATTCCAAACAAAGTTTGGATTTGATCGTCTCTTCCAGGAAATGCCCTAAAGTACTTAACACCTACATGGAAATATAAGTACCTAATTACTTAACTTAAGACTATTTTCAATAAACAGTTACGTCTGAATAGAACGTACTAATTACCCGGCAAGACAGAGATAATTCCAAAAATAAGTTATTCGGATTACTAATGAAGGCCTAATTAGTGCCTCCTAATTTTATGTCTAAAAAGTAAGTGTGCATTTAGGAGGTAAAAATCGACTTGAAGACAGTAGGTAAAGGATATTTAAATTTTACTAATTACCCGATTTGTTACAAACTTTAAACGATATCCTGATATCCGCTCTCTTAAGAATATTTGATTTTTTTTGTCTATATATCAAATTGGCTGATTTATGCTGCGCTCAACATTGAAAGATAATTTACATTTGTAGTCATACTTAGAAAGGAATTTATCTGTCAAAAGAAGAGGATACCAATTATTCAAACTAACTGTTCAACAATATTAAGTGTTTCAAGGAAAATGACTATTATAGGCACCTTATAATGGGGATACTTGATGAAGCAACTTAAGTAATGTTTCCTTACAAAACTGTTTTTGGTGATGGCGTATGTCGAAACAGGTTTGCCTGAGTTAATTTTGAAATTCAATTTTAACCTGGTGAAGATTTCATTGTATCTACCCATGAAAATAAAATAATTTTGATGTAAGCGACACACACTGATTAAACTGATATGGATGGAGGAATTGAACCTGAGCCTCTGGGCCGCTTGGTTCTGGGGAGTGCTGAAGATGCCCAACAACCAGACTCCAAAATTTATTACAAAATTAAATTTTTGTTATAGCAGCTCACTACACATTAGCCTCATTAATGTAATTTGTTCATAATATACGTACGTTGCTTAATTGGCCGTAACCATGCGGCCAATATTCGATGGAAGAGTAAGGATCAGTGGCTGCGAATGTGGTTGGGGATCTTTCGCCGTGTCGGAAAACCTGCAATGAATGAAATGTGAGTAACAATAATATTAGTTTAGTCTCAATGGACATCAGGAACCAAATCTGAGCAGGTTCCAACCAACAGTTTACCTATAAAATTGGTTAGAGGCAATATCAATGAATCAATCAATAATTCTTGTTTAACAATTTGTCTATCGGTTGTTAACTTGTACTGTAATGTAGCGCACCAAACTTTTCATTGTGGTTTAATTACATTTAACACCAAATACAAAACACGTGTTCCATTTGGACCAGACGGAAACATCGACATTTCCCAGTTTGTCCCTTCTGTCAAATTTGGTAACTCTTTATGAGGAAGAATACCCAAACTGTCTTGCCAACACGTCTTAAACGCAGCACCAAAACGTATTGGCATCACCTTGGATGTTCTGCTTCATACAGATCTTCCCATGTTTACCTGTACTACTGCTACGAGGTCGTCGATGTCCGTCTCGATGTTGTCCGATGGACGTCCTGCTGCCACGAGGGCAACAGTGGCCATCGACACGGCGAAAAGGAGCGTTTTGGGGTACATTTCTCGCTTGGGAGGTGTGTGGAACCAACTCGAATTCCACACCAACGGACCAACAATTTATAGGAATCGTTCACGCACTTCCCTCGAGCAGATAAGGATTTTTATTTTGTTTTCGGTGCTAATCAGATTCCAAACAAATTGAGAAAAAATTCCAAAGTGTATACAAGGTGAAAGCGGTAGGTGGGTGAAGCGACAGCTTTCTGAAAGGGGTTTATGGTTTTGGGGTTCTTTAAAATCATGTAATAATTTGTTAAAAAGGAGTTTGGTGGAGGATTAGAAGTAATACATATATACCTAAAGCTACATGTCATGTTGCACTTCCTTCTCTTTTCAGTACCCCATACTTTACTTCTTCTATACCATTTCATTCTGGTGTATACTATACTACTCTTGTATACTTTTCTTCTCACACTTTAAATTTTCATTTTCTGCTGTTTGTTCCAACCAGATTTTGCCTCTGGGTCTCCAGGAAAAATTGTGTTCACGTTGCTTTAGAAGAACTTCTACCAACTTGGAAGCTCGTAAAAGCTGTGAAAATATCGAAACTAATTGTCTGCATAGTCGATAAGTGAATATATCATCAACCCCCTTTGGCGTTTTAGGGATTGAGTCACCCCGTAGACGTTTCCCACTCTTCCTCATGCCAAAATCACATGCGATTTACGTCTATTTACACTCATACGAACAATGTAACATCAAACAACATCCCTGATCCTTAAATTAAACAGCCGAACAATAGTGATCGCAATCTTAAGTTATCTGCGGGGATTAGCGAACATTGCAGAGGTTTTTGGCGAAATGTCGCGCTTAAGGAATAGTGACAGTTGCGCAATTCACCCGCTACAAATACCGCCGGCGGTGTTGTTGGAGTTTCTTTTCGTACGTCGTTCGATAAGGAAATGTTGCCTCTTCCGAGTTTGGAGAGTGGCTAAAGTAGCGTTCATTGAAGTAATTAATTACTAGTTACATAGTACTGTATTATTTGTATGGTTTTTTGGTATTGTTAACGCTTATAGAAATGTTTTATAAATACTTTTAATTAACCCGATTTGATTATTTAGTACTATTTAAATTGAAAAATGTATGTGTACATTCAACACTTGCATTACATGGGTTTAATTTTATATCTGTTCAATTTTGCCGGCATAAAATAACCAATGATAACACAGAAATAATAATAATAATAATAATAATAATAATAATACCCATTCCGTTTGCACAAATTTTTAATACAATTGGTTAACACCGTTTAATAAACAATATCGCACTGTACGATATTAAAAAATTTAATTAAAAAGCATCGATACATTTCAACTAAATATCTCTCAATTTAGTTCCCGTTCCCTCCAGTTAAAGCATTTAGAACGTTTCCACTTTAACGGTATTAAATTGTACAATTCAATATTTATGTTAAATAATAATAGGCAATCATTGCAAGTTCATCTATGTAGACGCTTGTACAATACACCTTTTCCTATATGATATTTACCTTTCACCATTTCTGGTTGAGATGTTTTGATAATTAATCCCATTACTACTACCACTAAATGTTATGTTGTTTTGTTAAGGATTAAGTAATTTTATTAGAACGAGACGGGAGAAGAAACGAACAATGCGTGCTAATTATTAGCTTTGAACTTAGATAGTAATTCCTTCAGTGCAAATAGTGTAAGTGGGAGAGGAAAAGGGAGGCTTGGAGATATCCGAATGAGAATGTAATTAATTATGAAATATTGTGAATGTGACAAGGCAGATTTTATTAGTTTTTACTTTATTAATTAAACAATGAATTGCGATAATAAATTTGCTGTACATGCACAAATATTGGAAAAGTATCAGGGCACAATTGGAGAAAAAATTCTGAGAAAAACAATTACACAGAAAAATCAGAATAACTGGAAGGATAGTCTAGGAAAAAAATGGGTTGTTTGAAGAAAACGCCTGTAAAAGTATATACTTCGAGCAATACAATCGTTAGGCTATCTAGAATACAAAATGTTAATAAAACACTAAGATGAAAACTTCTAAATAATTGAGATATTTAATGAAAATAAAAGGTAGTACGTACTACATCAAAAGTTATCATAGAAGTGTCATACTGGGAATGTAGTTAGGTTAGTTGGGTTCAGACGAGTTAAATCTGGGAATAAAATGATACTAATTCATAACGAAAACTAATAATTAGAGATGGAGGCTATGGGGATACGTGGAGATTGTGCTGGCAGATCCTCCCAAACTCACCCCTTCTTTCCACCCTTTCAGAAAATGAAATTTCGGATTATCAGACTTTGTAAAGTATCTGGTAGCCCAATTCGTGCTAACGTTACAATCTACAGCTACGTACTATATTTTACATAACTCTGCCTACACTTTTTATAATCTCGGAATATGAAATTCCGGATTATTTGGGTCACTACAGTTATACAGAACTCAGGATGACCTCAGTATCTTAGAATGATTATATTTCACCCCCTCGAAGGGGAAACATCTAGAGGTTTGACTTTTTGAACTTATTTGGAACGAATAACTGTACTTACAAGCAGGACCTTTTTCATCATTACAACATACAAGGACGGTTTCCGGGATAATTGGCTTTTATTTCACATTGATTGAATTATAAATTCTACTTCACAATTTCGCTTATATGCAATTCTTGTCGTTTCAATGATAATATCATGCATTGCATGCTCCTATTGCTGCCTTTACTACAGACCGTTTCTACAGTATCGCAGTATGGTATAAACATAAGAGCGAAAGAAAGGCCAAATATTTCTCGTTGGCTAAACAGAGAAAGAACTTTTGCGATGTTGCTAGCTCGCGAAACGTCACACTCATCGCCACACTCTACCGGATCATTCGCTGTATAGTCGCCGACGGGAATATTTGGAATGGGTTACGGACCGGCGGGCCGGCAACGTTGCAAATCTTTCTTCTCTGTCATACTAACGCACTACTATTAGTTTCTCTTTCGCTCTTGTTGATGTCGGACCCTGTATTTCAATTGAATACGTCCGTATATAATTTTCAATAAATAGTAATTTTATAGTGTCTAACATTACATGTATTCTTCAAAAATTATGTTTTCTTCAATTTAAAAAAATATTTGCTTATATTTCAAATTTTGAATTAATTTCATTGTGATGTGCTTTAGTTGTATCTAGAATTTTATGTCATAATTACAGTTTTTTTTTTTGTATAACTTTATAAACATTCCTTCCAGTTTTATTCTGTTTGGATCCCAGTGGTCTCCAAGCTTCCCTTGTATCCCACAATGTTAATATATATTATTCCCTGATTGGTTCAGCGAAGAACTTCCTCTGAATCCTATATATATAGCTGCATTAGACGCAGTATGATTTTCATGATTAATGATGGAAACTTTCTTTTCGCCATAATGCTTCCTCTATTACTATATTCTGGAGTTATGTCTGTCTTCATGTTTCTGGACAACTGGATACTACGACGCAATGCTGTCATGGCGACACTCTGCTTTATAAATCAGGTAAAATTAAGGGCAGACTGTTGCAAGGATCTCCTCCATTCAGGTGCCTGGAAGATTTTATCAAAAAAAAGATAGTCTCATTGCTACAATCCTACTTAACAACGTTTCTCTTGCATCGTCCATTGCATCTTGGTGCTCAGGTGAGTCAAAGTTCTGGAGGTTGTCTATTACTGGTTGGCTCCAAGTGAAAGTATTTTTTTGGATATACAACGTTATATGTACCTAAGTGTATTTCCAGTATTACAAGTACCAGCAGCATTACCAGTGGGTGTACTTAGAGTACTATTGGGTTCTGGCGAAAGAAGCTTTTCCTGGATTTGAATCTTAAAGTAGCTGCCATTGGTCCATATGACTCCAATGGTTATTTTACAACAGTTAGTGGATTTGGGAAATCCAGTAATGAGATGACTAGTTTGATCCAGGGCTGAGTCATAATGGCAAGATTGTTTCGAGACTTCGGTTAACTGCTTTTCAATTGAGTAACATAAAGCAATGGTGCCTTTTCTAGTGGTTCTTTAAGTAAATGACATAATAACTGTAATACAAGGTCCTCCGATAAAAAATATTACGATAGGAAATGAAGTAAACTTGTTCCAGAAATTCTTTATTGCAACGCGTAAATAAATTTCATTCCAAAACGCTTCAGTTGGACAGATCGATCACCAACTGGTCTTTCTTGTGCCTCCTTCCGTTGGCGTGCGCCAGGACGTTCGCGAGCTCCCTCAGGACCTCCGGCGATTCCTGGACCGTCGACAGGTCTGTGATCTCCGAGACGCTCGAGTCGCACAACTCCTCCCAGACGGTCGAGTTGACTAAGTAGTCGCCGAGCACCTCGTCGAACTCGTCGAGCGTCAAGTCGTAGCCCGAGTCGAGCACGTTGACCCTCTCCCACGTCTCCTTGTCCATGTGCCAGACGTTGACCGTCGCGACGCCGCTCTTGTTCCTCAACTCGAAGTACACGGTGCTGGCGAAGGAGGGCGGGGCGATGGTTCTGTAAGCGCCGAGCGTGTTCAAGATGGCTGCGACGTTCGTGTCGTGGCCGCTGAACAGCTGGACCTTCTCGTTGGAGGAGGGGTCGGAGAACATCTCGGAGAAGTAGTTCGAGAGCCAGTACAGGAAGTTACCGGCAGCTGGAAGTAAAGGGATTGGTGAGTCAAAACGGGAAATGTGCTAGGTGAGATCGTCGAAGCAGCTGGTGTTTGCCCACTTTGGAACATTGACCTAGCTTGCAGCCACGACTGGAAGTAAGGGGTTTGGTTAGTCAAAACAAGAATTCTGATAGATTTTGGGAACATTCTCCTGGCTACCGACCATATATGGAAGTAAATAACTTGGTTCTTCAAAACAACACTTTCGCTAGAAAAATCGTCAATGTAGCTGGTGTCTGCCCATTGGGCACATTCAACTATATTCCAAAGAGGGTTGGAAGTAACGGGTTTGGTGTGAAAACAAGATATCAGCTAGCTGAAATTGTCAAAGTACCTATAGTATCAACCCATTAGGAACATTGATCTAGTCATCAACCAAATTGTCCATAGAGCAGTTTCGATTCTAAAAGGAAAAGAAATGTCTCCAACGAAAAAGACACTGTCTCTTCAGTAGAATCATCCAGATTGTTCAAGATAATTAGCTCGTTCAAAGTGGTATCGAGGTTAGTGTAGTAGAGGTTGAACAGCTGGTACTTCTGGCTGGGGTAAAGGTAGGAGAATATCTCGAAGAAATAGGTGGAGAGCAGAAACGGGTTTGGTTCGTCCAAAAATGACTTGTGCCCATTAGGAACATTGACCTAGCTACCAATCAAGTTGCTTATTGGGCGATTTGAACCCTCAAGGAAACACCGGAAGCATATAGTAACTGCTCAGTACAATTATCCAGAATGTTCAAAATGGCGGCGAGATTGGTGTCATAGTTGCTGAACAAATGGTACTTCTCGTTGGAGGAATGGTCTGAGAATATTTCGAAGAAATAGATGGAGAGCTAGTATAGCCAGTTACCATGCGGCTAGCAGCAAAGCGGTTTGTTCGTCAAAAGAAGACTTCTGCCCATTAGGACCAACGACTTAGCTACCGACCCAATGGTCTATAGGGCAATTTCAATCCTGAAGTAAAAAGAAATTTATGTAACGGACTAGACAAATATCTGCTCATTAAAATCATGCAAATTGTCCAAGATGGCGGGGAGATTGGTGTTATAGTTGCTGAGCAAATGGTACTTCTCGTGGGAGGAGAGGTAGGAGAATATCTCGAAGAAATAGATGAAGAGCCGGTATAGCCAGTTGCCACGCGGCTAGAAGTAAAGGGTTTGGTTCGTCAAAACAAGACTTGTGCCTATCAGGAACATTGACGTAGCTACCAACCAAGTTGCTTATCGGGCGATTTGAATCCTCAATGAAATACAGAAAACAGATAGTATCTGTTCAGTAAAATTGTCCAAAATGTTCAAGATGGCGGCGAGATTGGTGTCACAGTTGCTGAACAAATGGTACCTCTCCTTGGAGTAAAGATCTGACAATATCTCGAAGAAATAGATGAAGAGCCAGTATAGTCAGTTACCACGCGGCTAGGAGCAAAGGGATTGGTTCGTCAAAACAGGATTTCTGCCCATTAGGAACAATGACTTAGCTACCGACCAAATGGTCTATAGGGTGATTTAAATCCTAAAGGAAATAGAAATTTATGTAACGGACTAGACAATATCTGCTCATTAAAATCATGCAAATTGTCCAAGATGGCGGCGAGATTGGTGTTATAGTCGCTGAACAAATGGTACTTCTCATTGGAGGAATTGTCGGAGAATATCTCGGTGAAATAAGTGGAGAGTCAGTATAGCCAGTTACCACGCGGCTAGAAGTAAAGGATTTGGTTCGTCATAACAAGGCTTGTGCCTATTTGGAACCTTGACGTAGCTACCAACCAAGTTAACCACATTGGGCGATTTGAATCCTGGAACACTTATAGGAAGCAGATATTATCTGCTCAATAAAATCATCCAGTTCGGCTGGCACGTGCCCAAATCACCTGAAACGTAACGTAACTCACCGAGTTTCTTCTGTAAGTCGGTGTAGCTGTAAGTTTTGAATGCCCACCCGGAGAGCTCCGTCATCGGGTTCGGGTACACCGACCTCGTCCACTCGGGCAACTCGTACCCGAACTGGTCCTCAATGATCAGCGCGTCCCATATCCCGCTGACGCCGCTCACGCTCGTCACGTTCTCGCCCGAATTCTCCGTCAGGTATGCGTACAGTTCGGCGTACCGCTCGTTGATCGCGCTGTACTCGTCGGCGTTGACGAGCACGTTCGCCGCCTCGGCGTAGTAAATTGCGCACGACGGGCCCGTCGTTAAGACGGTCTCGTCGGCCGCGTGTAACGGTATCGGCTGCCAGTCGATGGCCCTGTTCCAGACCTCGTCGCCCTTGGGCCTGAAGATGCCGGCGATGTTGCACTGGCCCGACATGTGGGTCCTGTCGACGTTCGTCGTCTGGGCGTAGAACTCATCGGGGTCGTAGTCGGCCGAGAGGAAGCCGTCGTAACGGTCGCGGGTGAATTGGCCGAGGGCGAAGTGCTGGTTCTTGCCGGTCTGGAAAATTTCACCGGACAGTAAATTTACTGAACGAGTAGTAGCGCTTTACTTGAAGATGAATAAACCGGGCCTTGGTTGTACAATACTATGTTTCTGAAAAATTATTTCCAGGCCACTACTATGTCAGGCACCAAAAATGACTAAATTGTCAAACATCCCATTACTGCTTAGGGGATTTGAATTCTGAAAGTGACTCGTTTCATGTATATTAGTCAAATTCCTTTCATGACAAGTTCTTTGCAGATTAGTCCTGCTGCTATAAAATCCATGAATAATTAGTCAGTTTCCGATAACTTGGCACTTCATCAAATACCCATTTGTGGTTGAAAATAGAAACTTCTTTTAAATGATCTGTGAGATTATCCAAATAATAAAGAGTAACTGATGACGTCATATCATTTTACCAAATACCTCATTAAAAAAGGCAATTAGTTTCAAGCAGTGTTGCTAGATTTACACGCAAGTGGTGCATGCGCTGTGGTGGGCTAGTATCGGCCGGGGTCGATTGGTCGGATCGCGGTATAACTTGCTGTACATCTAGCAACTCTGCTTTCAAATGAGTCTTGGAGCAGTAAAATTTTCAGAAATGTACTTTTTCTACACTGTTAAAAATTTCTATTGTAATTTTACAAAAACAATATAGGAGGTCTTTACGCACAACAAAATTGTAATAATAAAATTCAGTTTTGTAATTTTCCTACGCGACTTATTACAACTCACTTTAGGAAGCTTACAAAACATTTATTAAAATTTACTAAACATTCACAGAAATTTGTTTAGCAATGTTACGTTATCTACTGTTCGTTCCCTTTGTGAATCGACACGTTAGAAATTAATTACCCTTGACTCATTATAATACCCCAAGTCATGAAAATAATAAAGTTTAATAAGAAACCAAACAAATTCACCATCGCTAACGTTCGAAATTCTAACAATCCGTTTTCTCAATAGTCTTCTCAAGGATATTTAATTACACTTACGACAATCGTTATACCCCCTAATTATCCTGAAACATTGTTGGATATTTCTGGCGCTGCTTACGTACAGAGTGTTTAATTACGATTAATCAAACCGGTTTATATTCGCGAGACATTCGATTAGCACAACGTTCAAATATTAGCGCTTCTTGCGAGGCTGGAAATTAATATTAAACTCGACTGGGGATGTTAAATTTGAACGAGTCCGAGGGGATGTCTTAATATAAACAATCCGACGGCGGATATTACATCAAAAATATTTCGTTTCTTACGTTGGTTAGTTGCCCGGAGTCGACGGGCCAGTAACTGTCGTCTGAGTAAGGATCGTTGGTGTAGAAGCTGACCGGAGTCCTTTGGCCATGCCTATGGACCTAAGGAAAACGCAAGAATTAATTATAATATTACCTTATCGCCTCGTTAACTTAACCTACCTGCACTACGGCGACCAAATCCGAAACGTCGGTCTTCTGTGACCTAATGGCCGAAATGGCCACCACGACCGATACTAGCACCAAGGAAGCTAACGCTTTGTGGACCATTTTGCTCGATTCGAAGATCAGATGACTGATGCCTTGCTGAATCGAGATGCGTCCTTATATAATTCGACTGTCGCCATATTTCACATTTTTTACATATTGATAACGCAGCGAGAGGCTTAAGAGTTGCTTGTTTTTCGATTTCCGGATTAGGGGGAAGTGCGAGTGCGACAGGCAAAATATTGCGCAAGACGCGTGGTTCAATTGTCGCAGGTAATGCCGGGCAAATATACCTCAATTGTTGGTGTGATTTATATGTGGAAAAAAATCGTGGAATGATGACGAGATTAGGAGAGCAAGAGAGAATTTTTTTTGACTTTCTTGTTTTGTTTGCATCGCTATACAACCGAGAGATACGTGATGTTTTCATTCGTCTGAGTTATGCAAAGCAGGCTTGAAACTAGAATTAGTTACTTGCATAGGTGAGAGAACATTTAATTCGGACATGACTAAGGGTTACTGCCTAATTAAATCGTCAAGAGGTAACTAAATAACAATGTTATAACCGTTATAGTTTCAGGAACGTACTGGAATTGGGTGTCCTTGAAAACATAGATTCAAAATTAGACAAGTTACACAAAATCAAATAACAAACTAGCTTTTAAATTTTAGATTTTAACTAACTTGACTCATAGCTACAACTTTTACGTGAAAGATTTTTTCTTAAACCTACCTAAAGGGCACTTTACTCTTGAACATTTTTAATTTCTCAATTTTTTTTTTGAAAAAGGCTTTGAATGTTTTCACTAAACTTTATGTTTAAATTAATATACTAAATATATACAATTTTTATTCGAAACAGTTTTTCCTAAAACTGTCTTAAAGGGCATTAGGTATACCTACTATTAAAATTTTTTATTTTGCATTACAATGTTTTCAAAATGATATTGGTGTGTTTAGTTTACTGCGTCTAATACTCATTGATATCGGTTATCATTATCTTAACAGATCTGCGAAGGGAGCATTATCCATTTTAAGGCAAGAAATGAAATTTTCGAATTTCGTCATGAAACTCGCAAAACGTCAGGGAGATGCTTTTAATGTCGATGGTTGAGTTTTAGGTCACTAGCTTCAATACTTTTCGATTTATCGCCATTTTATGAATTTTGAAAACCCATTCATCTTGTAGCAGGAAACGAAATTTTCGAATTTCGTCATGAAACTCGCAGGGAACGTCAGGGAGATGATTTTAAGGTAGGTGGCTAAGTTTTAGGTCACTAACTTCAATATTTTTCGATTTATCGTCATTTTACAAATTTTGAAAACCTGCCCATCTTGAGCAAGAAGTGAAATTTTCGAATTTCGTCATGAAACTCACAGGGAACGTCAGGGAGGGACTTTTAAGGTCTATGGTTGAGTTTTAGGTCACCAACTTCAATACTTTTCGATTTATCGCTATTTTCCGAATTTTGAAAACCAATTCATCTTGTAGCAAGAAACAAAATTTTCGAATTTCGTCATGAAACTCACAGGGAACGTCAGGGAAATGATTTTAAGGTAGGTGACTAAGTTTTAGGTCTCTAACTTCAATATTTTTCGATTTATCGTCATTTTACGAATTTTGAAAACCCATCTATATAGTAGCAAGAACTTAAATTTTCGAATTTCGTCATGAAACTCACAGGGAACGTCAGGGAGATGACTTTAAGGTAGACGGTTGAGTTTTACGTCGCTAACTTCAATATTTTTCGATTTATCGCCATTTTACGATTTTTGAAAACCTGTCCATCTATTGAGCAAGAAATGGAATTTTCGAATTTCGTCATGAAACTCGCAGCGAACGTCAGGGAGATGCTTTCAATGTTGACAGTTGAGTTCTATGTCACTAACTTCAATGCTTTTTGATTTATCGCCATTTTACGAATTTTGAAAACCCATTCATCTTGAAGCAAGAAACGAAATTTTCGAATTTCGCCATGAAACTTGAAGGGAACATCAGGAAGATCATTTTAAGTTTGACCGTTGAGTTTTAGGTCACTAACTTCAATACTTTTCAGTTTATCGCCATTTTACCAATTTTGAAATCCAGTTCATCTTGTAGCAAGAAATGAAATTTTCGAATTTCGTCATGAAACTCGCAGGGAACGTCAGGGAGATGACTTTAAGGTAGACGGTTGAGTTTTACGTCGCTAACTTCAATATTTTTCGATTTATCGCCATTTTACGATTTTTGAAAACCTGTCCATCTATTGAGCAAGAAATGGAATTTTCGAATTTCGTCATGAAACTCGCAGCGAACGTCAGGGAGATGCTTTCAATGTTAAGAGTTGAGTTCTATGTCACTAACTTCAATGCTTTTTGATTTATCGCCATTTTACGAATTTTGAAAACCCATTCATCCTTGAAGCAAGAAACGAAATTTTCGAATTTCGCCATGAAACTTGCAGGGAACATCAGGGAGATGATTTTAAGTTTGACCGTTGAATTTTAGGTCACTAACTTCAATGCTTTCCAATTTATCGCCATTTTACCAATTTTGAAAACCAGTTCATCTTGTAGCAAGAAATGAAATTTTCGAATTTCGTCATGAAACTCGCAGGGAACGTCAGGGAGATGACTTTAAGGTAGACGGTTGAGTTTTACGTCGCGAACTTCAATATTTTTCGATTTATCGCCATTTTACGATTTTTGAAAACCTGTCCATCTATTGAGCAAGAAATGGAATTTTCGAATTTCGTCATGAAACTCGCAGCGAACGTCAGGGAGATGCTTTCAATGTTAACAGTTGAGTTCTATGTCACTAACTTCAATGCTTTTTGATTTATCGCCATTTTACGAATTTTGAAAACCCATTCATCCTTGAAGCAAGAAACGAAATTTTCGAATTTCGCCATGAAACTTGCAGGGAACATCAGGGAGATGATTTTAAGTTTGACCGTTGAGTTTTAGGTCACTAACTTCAATACTTTCCAATTTATCGCCATTTTACCAATTTTGAAAACCAGTTCATCTTGTAGTAAGAAATGAAATTTTCGAATTTCGTCATGAAACTTGCAGGGAACGTCAGGGAGATGATTTTAAGGTCGACGGTTGAGTTTTAGGTCACTAACTTCAATACCTTTCGATTTATCGCCATTTTACGAATTTTGAAAACACATTAATCTTGTAGCAAGAAACGAAATTCTCGAATTTCGTCGAATTTTGTCATGAAACTCGCAGTGAACGTCAGGGAGATGATCTTAATGTCGGTGGCTGAGTTTTATGTCGCTAACTTCAATATTTTTCGATTTTCCGCCATTTTACCAATTTTGAAAACCTGTCCATCTTAAGCAAGAAATGAAATTTTCGAATTTCGTCATGAAACTCACAGGTAACGTCAGGAAGACGATTTTAAACCAGGTGGTTAAGTTTTAGATCGCCAATTTTAAAACTGTTCGATTTATCGCTATTTTACGAATTTTAAAAACTCATTCATTTTGGGGCAAGATTGGTAATTTATACCAAATCTCATAACTTAAGTTAGTTGCTTAATTAAATTGTTGGCTATTTTAACACTAGCTGGAATTTTTCCTCTAGGTAAACATTGAACAGAAGAGGAGGTTGGACACTGCCTTATGTATTCCTCTTGTTACCTGCATTTCTTGAGTTGTGGAACCGTAGCTGTGCCTATTGATTCCAATATAGATTTTGACCATCATTTTTTGAAGTTTTATGCTTTTAAAATCTTTTTGATAGTCTATGAATAAAGTATCTGGCTTTTCAAGTACCCATTGCGTTTTTGAGACCCAAACGGGTTTTACCGCTCAATTCGTCGGATACATTTGTACAGAAATAATGATACGCAAACATTTCAAACGTTCCAACTCAATTTATTTTCGTCTGAGCCCACACCATCAATTCCTATACGTGTGAATGTGCTTCCTGTCGTTGGAGTGCTTCAGGACGTTCTCCAGCTCCCTCGAGAGCTCCGGCGACGCCTCGACCTCGGACAAATCGGTGATGTCGCTGGTGCTCAGCTCGCACAGCTCTTCCCAGTAAGTACTGTTGACCAGGTACGGTGCGAGCAGCGTACCGAAGTCGTCCAGAGGGCAGTCGAAGGAGCAGCCCTTCACCGTGATCGGTTCCCAGAGCTCGTCGTCCTTGTGCCACACGTTGATGACGTGCCCGTCGTCCTTCGTCCTCATCTCGAGGTAGACGGTGCTGGCGAAGGCTGGCGGAGCGGGGAGGTTGTAGGCGCCCATCGCGTCGAGGATGTCGAAGATGTTGACGTCGTGGGCGCTGTGGAGCTGGTACTGCGGGCTCGACGAGGAGTTGGTCGACATCTCCACGAAGTAGTTGTAGACGGTGTAGAACCAACCGCCGACAGCTGGGGAAATCGAAAATCAGAAGTATCTTGGATTACTGTTAACATTATCATTTCTACGACTTTTGAGAAGCGATTTTTGGGATTTTCCTGTATGCCCTGCAAGATAGATCAGTGTGCTAATTGTCCTAAAATAATAAGTTTTACTGCTTGCTTTACTCCAAGTGTACATAAGTAAGATCCAGCAATTCTAGACAATTATAGTCCAATATTGTCACGCCCCTAAGGGCCTTGGGACCAGTGGTGTGCTCTGGTTTGGGGTGGTAGCTCAGAAGAGACATAAACGAATTTAATAATGTCCATTAACTAAGTACAGTGAGGAGAGAGATAGAGTGGGCCCGTGTTAAAGGGTGGCGAAACAGAAGTAAACATAAATAAAACGGCAAAACACAAAAGAAGACAAATATGGCAAAATGGTGTAAAACGAAGTGCTTTCAATATTCCTCAGGGGGCCTGAAGGAGTACCTGATACAAGGCTATCCTCACGACGGACATTTTCCCTCATAAAAGGGTAACTGGCGGGCACGCAGCATAACGGGCAGCGACACAGGATTCTTGACGGTACTTCACTTACTCTCGATTAGTTCCCGTATTTATGATGTTTATAATTTCCTGTACGCTGTATGTTATGTTTTAATATATGATAGGAATCTACCTGCCTCGCCGAGAGATTCTTATGTGAGGTCAGGTAATGTTGATTAGATATACGTGATATACAAAACCTTGATGAAAATCACAGACAATAGTTAAAATTCAGAAAGTGGAAAATGGCGCCATTACGAAGGGTAAAGATCCAAAGGCAGGCCACAAATGAGATGGAAAGATGATATAGTCAGACATGCAGGCATGTTGTGGCAAAGAAAACTCAGAATAGGGAGACTTGGAAACAATTAGGGGAGGCCTATATATTCAGTTATGGAAAGATAGAAATTAGGCTTGAAGAAAAATATATTCTAAAATAGATGATATCAATAATACATAATCAACAGGAAGAAAGTCCTTAACTAACTCACAAAAGTTTCTCAATTTAACTGAGTGTGGTTCAGTTAATCCCAATAAGATTGCCATGGACAACTTAGAGAAGCTGGACAATCTTCGGTCGTTTATGATAGATCCACTGACGTCCAAAACCCAAAATGATCCAAAAATGTCCATTTACTGTTTGTCTTTCAGTTAATTGTAGTAAACTGACTTCAAAGGGGATGAAATTCCCAGATACCTTGTCACCGTTCAAATGTACGCTCATTAACTGCTTGTGGCTCAGTTAACTACCGTCGGATCATGAGAAAAGGAGTACCTAAGTAATTTACATTTAAAATCCATTTAAAATGTCTGCAATGATTTATCAAGGTTTTAATGAACGTCCATTTGTCAGTTACTTAATCCTAATAAGGCGATTTCGGAAGAAATGAAGTGAGTTACTGATTTAAAAAGGTTTGGCAAGCGATCAATGGTTACTGATATTAAAAAGGATGAAGCTTTAACTGACCAAAAACCATCCTTATATATTATTAAGTTAACTACAATGAGATGGTTTTGACTGGAATGGATCAATAGTTAACTTGATTTCGAGGAGATCGAAGCTCTAACTGATTTAAAACCTTCCAGCAAGAACCGCACAAATCGATCAGTTAACTACGATGAGATGATTTAAATGGGAACGAATCCCCCGAGCGACTCACAAAGTTTCTTCTGGAGTTCCGTGTAGTCGTACGCCCTGTAAGCCTCCAAAGATAAGCTGGTGAGCGGCTCCGGGTACACCGACTTAGTCCACTCGGGCAACTCGTAGCCGAACTGCTCCTCGATGTGCAGAGCGTCCCATATCCCGCTGACGCCGAAGACGCTCGTCACGTTAGTGCCGGACTTCTCCGTCAGGTAGGCGTACAGATCGGCGTACTTGTCGTTGATCTCCTCGTAGTAATCCGCTGTGACGACGACGTTGGCGAGTTCGGCGTAGTAAATGGGACAGGACGGTATGGTCGACATGACGTAGGAATCCGAGGGATGGACGGGGATGGGCTGCCAGTTGATCTCCTCGTTCCAGACTTCTCCGTCGAGAGGCCTGCGGGAATCGAATGAAAGTGTGTAAATTTGGCAACTAATTCGAGCAACGTCGCTATGCTATTCCCTTTTTTCTGGTTGATTATACAATATTTTACTAAAGTCTGATTTTTAATGCTGTGGACTTTTACAATCGACACATCAAATAACTCCGACTTGTAGATGGCCCGGAGGCTGTACTACTGTTTGCGTGCGGATCGGTGCAGAGTATAATTCTCCCCCAAATTAATATATAACAGTCTCCCTCTCTATAGTCTCTATACATGAGGCTACTTTTAGCTTTATAAACCGGTGAGTGCATTTCACAACATCGCTCGGATTACGGCGATCATACGATCCTTGTACTGACCGACAAACCAATAGCGGAAGGAATGGGTGGTAACAATATCGGCATCTCTCTCTTTTTGACGGGTCGTAAAAGTCCACAACATTAAAAATCAGTCGGGACTACCTATTTGTCGTAAGGACATTAATTGTTACAAATCGTTCAAACTACCTGTATATGCCTGCTAGGTTGCACTGAGCGGACATGTGAGTCCTGTCGACGTCAGTTGTCTGCGCATAGATGTCCAGGTTGCTGTAGTACCTGGGGAGGAAACCATCGTACCTCGACCTGGTTAGCTTACCCAGAGCAAAATGTTGGTTCTTGCCAGTCTAGAACGACAAATTTTCTGTGATAAAGCAGACAATATGTTGTTTTCAATAACAGTACTGGATTGAAATTTGGATTTGTTTGCTGAAGGTTTAAGAATGATTTGTGTAGTTTTAGAGTCGATTTTGAAGGGTAAAATGGATTGAATTTTGTTATCGAAAACAACTTGTTGATATTCAATTTTATTTTAAATCTAAGTAACTAACGAAATTTAGCAATAAGGACCCATTGATATACCATTTGAGCTACTTTATAATATTAAGCATTAATCCAGGTAATTTCCATTTTTTGTTCAGACTGTCATTTGAATGTGCATTGAAATTTAATCAATCCCTACAAACTGGTGAAGTTAAATTATATTAATTCAAGACACTCTTACATTGGTCAGTTCGCCCGGACCGGCCGGCCAGAAACTTGGGTCCGCGTATGGATCGTTAGCGTAGAAACTAACTGGTGTCCTTTGGCCATGCCTATGTACCTAGAACAGACATTGTAGGTTTAAATTTAAGATATAAAAGATTCATTTTCAGCAGATTTACCTGTACGACAGCAATTAGATTCGATACGTCAGTCCTATACTCTGGAGCTACTGTGCCGCAATATGCCAGGGCGAAGAGCGAAGGAAGGAGCACAATCACCGACATATTGGCAGCTTGACTGACTTTGCGAACGTAGCCTTTTCGTTTTATACATGTTTATGTGGACACGTTTTTTTGTTTCCACAAACATTAATAAAAATGCGAAATAAAAATTGAGTCCATAATATTCCAGATAAGTGTAATGAGATTAGGTTATACTACCCAAGTGCCTTATGTTGAACCGAAGAATATTATATATTATTGTCTTTGCTAAATGGTCGTACCAATTACGATAAAAAAAACTGTAAACTTATGGACGTTGTTTAGATTAAAGTCAATTACTCGGATTAATTTTATTTTTATTTGAGGCATTAAGCACACTTGACTTAAAAGTGAAAGTGAATATAAAAAATAACATATTATGCTTAAATTATGTATCCTCAATCAAGCACTGTTTTTAAAGTATCCCTGTGACGACAGTTTGTATATCGTACTGCAAATTTTTTCCCTTAATATGACTTGATTAACATGTAAATGAATTTATGAAATTACCTATTTACGACAGTGACAGAATAACATATTTACACAACATACACCGTTCGTTATACAACAGAATGCGTTTATTAACTGATGTTTATTTTAAACGTACTTATCTTAATCTGTAACAAAAAGAAACAATTTTTTATTAAAAAGGTGTATTGCTCATATTACCACAAATATTATCGGCGGGCGAATTTTCGACGGCAAATATTTAGGGTACATGCTTTAATCGAAGGGTTAAATAATCTTACAAGACATTTCGACGTTGGCTTAAGACAGTTAGGTAGGAAGTGTATTGGTAGGAACTGTTCAAGTTCGAACTCTTTTAATATTTTGGTGATAAAGATGGGATTTCCCGTAGATTTTCCTTGCCCTCTTGTCCTGTAGTAACAAACAATTTGTTGTGACGTATATATCCGTTTATTTTCATTCCTAATTCAACTATAAATACGCGGGTTTGTTAAATTTCTTTACAGTCGAAAATACCTGTACAATAAAACTACCTTTTCGGTCATGCCGTCGAAAATTCGCATCAACCCATCGTAAAACACCTGGTCCCGTCGAAACGTCTTCCGCTCAATATTATTTTCTTTAATAAAAATATAAAAATTGTTAATGCGTATTAAGACGAGATAACTGGACTACTTTGCATTAGGACAAATTATATTCTCACTAGCCGTAAGTGTCCAACAGACTTGAAATGACCACTGAGAATGGTGTAAGGAAACACTACTGCCTTGCTGGCAATACGTTGATACGTTAAGGAGAAGTTTGAATAGTTGCTTATGTATATGTACACTTAGAGTTAAAGTAAGAAATACTAATATGCATGTAAACAATACATGTTATCACATAATAACAGAGAAATAGACTTATATTAAACTTAATATTTATGCGACTAAATAATCTAACATATTGTCATCCATTTTTACTTTCTCAAATTAGACAGTCTTATTGTAACCCGGTATATTTTTCGAATTTGAAAGGTTAGCATTTCTAGACATGGTTTGGCAAGATACATGTTTTCGAAAAAATGTATGTGTTTGTAGTACGTTTTCCTTCGAAATGAGAAATAAGAAACAGTTTCAACTTTGAATTTAAACTTTGTCTTACTCAAGGATCTGCCAGTAACCTTTTTCATAAAATCAGATGAGACTAAACGGTAGTTCACTTGACATTTTTCGGTTTTTGGTAATTTCCTCGAAATTTCTTAAAATCCACTCGAATATGTTTTAAAAATTTTGGAATTACATTTATGTAATTAGACATTAAATTTTGATAATGAATTTTCAATCAATTATAGTTTTGTATGTAAGACAGTATCTACTGAAATACAAATTATTTGCGTACCTTGGTGGATCCTTCTTCTTCTTCTTCTTCTTCTTTTTCAGCCCGTATTCATCCACTTCTGGATGTAGGCCTCTTCCATATTTTTCCACAGCTTTCTGTTTCGAGCTTTTTGTATCCAGTTCTCTATCTCTATCTGGTGGATCCTTATTAGGGCACGTGAAAAATGGAAATCTGTAGGGAATGTTTAAATGGCAATTATCTGAACTGCAAATATTGCCGTGAGACATATTCCTAATTCTCACAAACAACCACAAACGGATAATGACGTTAAAAGTGTCTCATAGTATCTCGCCTCGCGTTTCTTCACTACAGACAACTGTATATCAAAAGAGTGTCTGTAAACTATGGCTATGTCCAATAACTTAACATATGTAAGCGTGATGGAATCTTACAGAAAGCTTAAAGCAAGCGGGACAATTTCAGAAGGGATTTTACAAACAAGCCGTTCGTGCTTAACACTCGACGCCCACCTTCCTGCACCTCATCCCATTTCGATATTGTGACCTGGAGCCACAATAAAAACCGGTAATTAATCCACGTCATCCGCACCTTTCGCCCCGAAAAAGCCTTTCCATGGCGATTTCTATGGCTTGTTATCGCGAAACGTTTGCTCGCGACCATCCCTCCGGGCCATTTTCTCTCCCCCTCCATCCCCTGTCGATGGACGGTCGCCGGGTGAGTGAGCCCTTTGTGACAAGTGGTTTTATTCCGCACCTTTGACATTTCGGACGATCCCACCGCGAGAAGTGAGGGATGACAAAATCAGGACGTGGGGGGAGGGGAAGTCAGTTCCGGTGGACCACCGGAGGGAAGTAAATAAACTTCGATGAGAGCTTTCTCCGTTTCGGGGAAGAATGGAGAGTGGAGTCTCTATCTCTTTCCCTCTCTCTCGTCTCTCGCCTCTCCTCTTCCTATTTTGGAAATTTTAAGGGGGAGAGCTTTTTATTTGATTTCGTTTTGTTCGTCGTTGCGCGATGAATCGGAATTCCGACTTCGGATCGTTGACGAGTCAATACATCAATCTCGAGAGTTTTCCGGATTCCTGCTGGAATAGAGGGAAAACCTGCTTCGCCGAAAAGCGCTAAATGCAGTTTCATCAACGACTGCGAAGGGAAAGTAAAGACGTATTCATTTTGAAGATGGCCAACGTCACGACAACTGTCGGCGTGAAGGTTCATAAACATCAATTTTCAATTTATTTTTAAGTCTTGAACGTGTTACAAAGCGATCTAGTCACTGTGAATTCCAGGGTTCGTTGGAACCGTTCCACCTTCGAACTATTCGTCATCATCATCATCATCATCATCATCATCATCATCATCATCATCATCATCATCATCATCATCATCATCATCATCGTCATCATCATCATCATCATCATCATCATCATCATCTTCATCATCACCATCATCATCATATGCCTTTATCCCCCCACTGCTCAAAGTAAGCATCTGTAACGTTCGTTATTTTATCACTTTAATTCATCACTAGTAAAACCGGCTAACCAAAAGAATATTTCGGGGTCGGGTCGGAAGAAGCTCAATTTATGATTACAGCGGTTAAATTAGGTACGTCCAATAAAGAGCACCGACATATCGATCATATACAAACACAACGTTAATTCAACAAACCCGTTCGGTCTACCGAGTTTGTACGTAACTAGATTGCGAACATATTTAACTTCTACTCATTTAATCCTAAAAATAAAGCATAGGTATCCGGAAGTTACCAATTTACCTGATTAAATTTGTTCAAATATTGTTTCAATTAACACACTGTCTACCTTTATCTCGGACCGACACTCGAATCCACCACACGGATTTATCGTTGACTATTTTAGACCATTGGGTCCCTCAAATTTTGGGGTTCACTAACCATAAGTTTGTCAAAAGAAATCACCTCCGCACGTTTTCAAAGTCTCTGACCGACTCCAAACTGATTTACTGATACCAACTCATAGATAGCTAGGCCACAATGGCCCAGCCATCCGAACTCTCGCGTGTCCCAGAGACCAGTCCCACTTTTCAAACTCATCCGCTCTCGACTTATCCCTTCCCTTAACCGGAAATGACGTAATGACCAATAACTGAATCGCAACTGTCCTTCTTTCTAGATTTTGAACCTACCTCCCACTATCCGAGGACGTCAGTCACGTACCCTTCTCTTCTTCTTCCTCTAAAAAAATTCCAAAGCGGAAGTCGGTCATAAATGATCTCCGTGCCAAAGTGAGATAGGTTTTCGCGTTGTGCAATTACGGTTTGATAATGACTAAACTAACCGGAGAGTCGCATTCAAATTTACACAACTGATGCTCACATGGTACCACATCAATCTCTCAAATTCGCAGTTTTTCAACTATTGTAGTTTCCGCCAGAGTGCGGTGGCGACACTATGTCGCTAGTATTCCAATAAAAGTTACCACACGTACTCGTAAGCAAACAAACACTTGATTCGTCGCAAGCACAATTTCGGATTGAGTTTCTGACCAAGCTAATTAGGATGGAGAGTATGACTTAGCGCTGCTCTATAAGGATTTAGTTAGAACAACAAACGAGGATTCAATTCGTTGGCTAATTTGTGATATTTGGGTTTGGGTGGTCTTCCCACGCTTCTTCTTGTTATTCTCGGTCTCCATCTTAACAATCTTGGCGTCCAGCTATTGTTGTCATGCCTTGCCAGATGTTCAGCCCATTGCCATTTTGCACGAGACACTTTCTGTACTACATCTGGAATTCTCGTTCTACGACTCACATCTTCGGTCCTCAGTTTATCTCTAATTCGAACTATTAATTCACTTTAACTAACATTAAATCTATTCTTCTCTCCTCCTTTAGCCCGTATCCACCCACTCCTTAATGTAGGCCTCTTCAATTGTTTTCCATGTCGCGCTATCTTGAGCAGTTGTTGACCCTCACAAAAGAACCTTCCGACGGGGCACGTATATTCAAACATAGCATGCGCACAGGAAAACATAAACATTAGTACTTCAAATAAAAACGGGCGATCGGGGACCAATCGGGATCAATCAAGCACCAGCATCCTGTGTCGCGGCCCGTTTGACGTGTATGCTAGCCCGCCGCCCATTTGTGGAGAGATGTTCGCCACAGCGAGAGCCTCACACTCGCTACTCTTCCAGGCGCCCGGGGAGTATTGTAAACAACCACCAATTTTACACCATTTTTAGTCGTGTGTACGTGAAAACATACTTTTCTCTTATACTTCCCAACGTTCTTAATAAGGATTTTGATCTACTTAATTTTTAGGAAATGTTATCAAAGAACAAGTTCTTTACCGTGGGGTTAAGCC
The DNA here is from genome assembly GCA_946251905.1 of Cryptocephalus moraei. Classification (NCBI taxonomy): domain Eukaryota; kingdom Metazoa; phylum Arthropoda; class Insecta; order Coleoptera; family Chrysomelidae; genus Cryptocephalus; species Cryptocephalus moraei. The sequence continues at coordinate 7,906,395 of OX276463.1, forward strand.
AGAACCGCCGGAGATTAAAAAATGGTTTCGAAATCCTATTCTGCACTCAATTTATCTTTTTTTTTTTGAAATACACAGAATTGATAATTTTAACGAACGAGTTGGGCTTCAACATTTTATACACCAATTGAATGTTGATGCATGTATTTAATTTAGGATTTGTGAGTTAACAACCATTGGAGGGACTGTCGTCAGGCAATTCGTTAAGTTGTGTCATTGTGTTATCTTACTTATAATTATCAGGATTAATTGTAGTACGATATAAAAATTGTGAAACTTTCCGTTAGGATTAATAAAAAACGAATCATCAGAAATGGAAAAAAATGCGGATTTTGATGTCTCTAACCTGTTCCTAAACATTAAAAAATATGTATATTTCTTGCGAAAAGCTACAAAATGTTTTTTCATCGTTTTTGTTGCTTTGATCCTCTGAATATCGTAATATAGATATATTACGATATTATATTATATAGATATATTAAATAGGTTAAATAGGAATAGGTATAGGTCTTGTTAAATAGGAAAAAAAATTTAAATATGTTTGAAAGTGATTGACTCCTAAACAAATTTGGGATATTTCCGACTTACTTCATATGGTCGATGGTAACAGAGGAACCAGAGAATTCCCCAAAAACATTCCAAAAATCTTCCAAATTCGGTCACGGATAATTCTTTTGAGTTTAGATTTATCACGGAATTGTGCGCATGACAAAATTTCGAAGTGTTACAGAGGAAAAATTTTGAGAATTGTTTGAAAGTTAACGAATCATCTTTATTGCAAACCAAAATAGACAAGCTCGATTTTTGAAGTTTTCAAAATTTTTTTGATTCCATTTAAAGTTTGATTTTGTAATGTTCATAGTATGTGATTGATTCTTAAACGAATTGGGGTTACTTCAGACGTACTTATATGGTCGAAAATAGAACCCAGAGGGTGCGACCAGTGATTTTCCCAAAAATATCCCAAAAACCTCCCAAAGTAGTCCCAGAGATTAAATTTCTTGATTTAAATTTATCATGGAATTTTTACGCATAACACAATTTGGAAGTATTACATGGAAAAAATTTTTAAAGTGTTTGAAAGTGGACTAAACATCTTTATTGGAAACAAAAATAAACAAACAATCACAGTTTTGGTTGGTTTCAATTTTTGGTAGATTTATATCTAGTACTGCATTCGTTAACGAAGTCGAAAAAAGAGGAATTAAAATGCGGTTTTCAGTTTTTTGGTATCCAGAGATCATACTTAATCATTTCTCAAAAATTTATATATATAGTAGTGAAATTCGCCACGTAACAAATGTACAAAAGAAAATTATCGACATACCCGGCTATTCCGTTAAGAAACGGTAACCACCGACACGTGTTTCTGCTTCGTCAGGGTGGTATAACCAAGCTCTGAATGACAACGATGTTTGACACTTGGAAAAAAAAATTTTTTCGACAAAAGATTCGTGACAGTTGGCTATAGCTGGCCACCGCGTCACGTATGGATTGTTGTCCTCGAAGGGAGGATCTTTCCTTTACAGACGCAAAAGTGCTTTGCTGTCTACTGTTTGCGTTCTTTTTGAGTTGTATAATTTTTTTTCCAAGTGTCAAACATCGTTGTCATTCAGAGCTTGGTTATACCAACCTGACGAAGCTAATAAGCAGAAACACGTGTCGGTGGTTACCGTTTCTTAACGGAATAGACGGGTAAGTCGATAATTTTCTTTTGTGTATATATATATATATATATATAGAACTTTGTAGTCACGGCTGAATTAGTTAATGAACTAAATAGTAACGGGGATGCAGCCTTATCTTGGGACTTTTTTTTTAAAAGAACACTCTTATTTCTTTAATACAGGAGCTTTCGACAATGTTTATTGTCTTTATCAACTGCAACTGTGAACATGGTATGTTTGTTAAAAATTATACAAAGATGAAAATTATATACTTACAGAAAACGAGATTGCTGTTAAAACTATATAACACATCAGATCCAGAAAAAAATTCAATATTGGAGTGGAAGAGGCAGGTTATGTGTTCAGAGACGTTAAAAAGATATTTCAAAAATTATTTGACAAAACCCATGGAAACAAATAATTGATAAGTGATACAGGAACAAAGAGAACCTTTCACATTAATGCTATGAATTCAGTGAAAGGTTCTCTTTGTTCCTGTATCACTTATCAATTATTTGTTTCCATGGGTTTTGTCAAATAATTTTTGAAATATCTTTTTAACGTCTCTGAACACATAACCTGCCTCTTCCACTCCAATATTGAATTTTTTTCTGGATCTGATGTGTTATATAGTTTTAACAGCAATCTCGTTTTCTGTAAGTATATAATTTTCATCTTTGTATAATTTTTAACAAACATACCATGTTCACAGTTGCAGTTGATAAAGACAATAAACATTGTCGAAAGCTCCTGTATTAAAGAAATAAGAGTGTTCTTTTAAAAAAAAAGTCCCAAGATAAGGCTGCATCCCCGTTACTATTTAGTTCATTATATATATATATATATATATATATATATATATATATATATATATATATATATATATATATCTCGGATATAGCGAAATTTGTCGGCAAGCTACAGGTCGCATTTTTTAAATAATCACAACGAAATTTGGAACAAAAATGAGTTGCCCGAATGTCTCGGACGAGTGCGTTAATGGGCCAAATCGGTCTAGCGGTTTCAAAATGGCGGCTTGTTATTTTAAAAAAAAAATCAAAAAACTTCTATTTGGCGTCTGAGAGAAAAATGTTACTTAGGTTTTTTATTTCACTTATAGAGGCGAACAACTTTTGTATAAAACATTCTTTCGAAAAACGTACAGAAAAAAAGTTATTTTTTCAAAAATAAATAAAAATAAGAAAAACTTATATTTCGTGTCTGAGAGAAAAATGTTACTAAGGTTTTTTGTTGCTCTTATAGAGGCGAACATCTTTTGTATAAAACAATCTGTCGAGAAACGTACAAAAATAAAGTTATTTTTGTCAAAAAAATAAAAAAGCTTTTATTTCGCGTCTGAGAGAAAAATGTTACTTAGGTTTTTTATTGCCCTTATAAAGGCGATCAACTTTTGTATAACACACATCTTTGAGAAATGTACAGAGAAAAGGTTATTTGCAAATATTTTAAAATTTTGACGTTGGTATATTTTCACACCTTGTATGCATTTTTTTGACACATCGTGTGTTATATTACTATAATATATTCTACCCATAAATCTACCTTTCAGCCTGGCATGCCATGGGGTTTTTCTGATTCCAATTTAACATTGATTTTGTCAGGTTCATGTTGTGTGATTTATCCGTAAACGGATTAGGGTGATTTCCGACTTACTTTATATGGTCTGGGCGCGACTAGCGAATTTCCCACAAATTTTCCATAGTCAACCCGGGTATAATTCTCTTGATTGAGATCTATCAATGAATTATCTAATGACAACATTTGGAAGTGTTATATAAGAAAAATTTTGAAAAATGTTTCAAAATTGACTGAAGATCTTAACTGGAAACCAAAATAGACAAGCAATCAAAATTCTGGAATTTTGTTTTTAAGTTCATTTTAACTTTGATTTTGACATCTTGGTGGTTTGTGATTAACTCTTAAACGAATTAAAGTTACTTCAGCCTTACTTTGTATGGTAGTTAAGTGGAACCCAGAGAGTGCGACCAGCGAATTTTCCAAAAAATCTTGAAAACTCTGCACAGGGTTAATTACTGGCTCCGCTCCCGAACTTAATCCGCGCCCGCGAGATTTTTCCCCCGGTAATCCGACCGAGACCTGGATGTTAATCGAGCTTGCGGGTAATTCCTCCTGGAGCAGCATCCAGACACAGGCACTTAAGCGTAATCGGGGACGTGTGCCAAAAGAGATACGTAGAGGGAGAGAAAATTCTCCTAACCGCAAAACGCGAAGGAACTCCGAAACCTCCATATCGTTACCGTTTCCCCGGCGTAATTCGGACGATTCCGAGTCGGCATTGTTAAGCTTTTTATTATGATCGTCCGGAAGGGGTCTTAATTAAAGCCTTTTTGCGTATCTTTCCTAATTAGCGATAACGTAATTGGAGATTCGCCCACGGACACCGATCAAAAGGTTAAATTGGAGATAACGAGCGCGAGGGCGGCGGGTGGGGAGGAAGTAGGAAGGGCGGGAAGGGGAAGTGAGAAAAAGGGTACGGGCGTTCCGGCTCCGGGTATCGATTCGAAAAAAAAAAAAGAAGAAATGTCGGGTAATATAAACAAGGCCTCGGATTTATTACGTCGGGGACGTCGACTTTCGATCCCGGGCCTGAGGAGGTCGGAGGGGGGGGGGATAAATGAAAACGGGGCGCCCGCCCCCGCGGAGGAATAAATCTTGGAACGGCGTAATAACCCCGTTAAATGTGAGTGTTTTCGTATTTTCCGAATTTTCGCTTATTTTTTTCATTTCGCCCAGATAACGTTGAAATATTGAAAAGTTGCAATTTAGGATACACGTTCACATTGAGGAATTGGGAGCAAATCCAATTACTCACTTTCCGTGTTATTGACAATGACATTTCCACAATCGCAATTAACGAACTTCCCTCTATTAACTAATCGCTTACTTAATTTTGCTCAATATAACCGCCAATTAGATATTTAAAATCCGTTTTATCCCGTCCTGGTTCCGAGGCAAATGATCAAAATCTTTAGCTCCTTAAAGATTTTTCCGGAGAATGAGGTGCTGGCCCATTGCTCCAACCCTCTTACTAGGAGGACCAGGATTTTCTGTAGGGGTTTACTCCCTTAGCTGTTAGGTTCCAGTTTTTAGGCGCCGGAAGCTCGCCCTCACCCTCCCCCGTTAGCTACACAACGTACACCCATTGCACGCTGTGTATTGCCCGGTGGTCACGGTCTAGGACGTTGGGGTAGGATTTGCTAATTTGCCTTTATAGGCTATGGGCGTTTTTCAAAGTTTTGTTGCAACTGGAGCAACAGCATCTCCAGTTACTCTTGAGACCCAAACTCAGCCATTTGACCACCTCATCAGACGCAGACGCACCATCAGACGCAGGAACCACAGAAAGGGCGGTACAATACAGAGTACAGCAAGGTAACAAGGCCACCCGTATAATGAATTCACTACTATGGTCAACAGGACTTAAATTAAAAACAAAAATAACCATGTACAGAGCCATAGTAGAGCCTATATTAACATATGGCTCAGAGTGCTGGGCAGTGACTGAGTCTGACAAAAAGAAAATACAAACTGCTGAAATGGACTTTTTAAGAAGATCGGCTAGAATATCAAGATTACAACATGTCACGAATGCAGAAATCAGGATCCGGACAGGAAGAATATTCACAACTACAGACATGATAGAGACAAAGCAGTTACTATGGTATGGCCACGTAATGAGGATGGAGGAAGAAAGGTGGCCACAAATTGCCCTAAATTACAGTCCCAAATGTAGGAGACGAAAAGGAAGACCACGTAAAACTTGGATTTCTGGTGTAACACAAATTATGGAAGATAGAGCAATAAACGAGGACGACTGGAGGAATAGAGAGGTTTGGAGATCAAAATGCGGGAAACGGCAAAGGCTGTAGGATCCCCGCCTGTATATATATAGATATTTAAAATTAACGCAGTCTGACAACTAAGTATTACTATTGATTTTTAAATTCCGTTAAATATTCACGATGCTACACTTAAAGAAGTAAGAGATTAAACGCTTTCATTATTTTTCACTATTTTAAAATAAACACTCATGCATCCATTCGGGCAGAAGACCCGGGTTTTTAGGTAATATATTCCAACAGAAACAAAACGTATGGGAATACCCCACGAAACTATGAACATTAGGCATTGTTATTAACAATTAAACGTTGAAAAAATGCACATTTTGACTATTTTTGTTCTCAATTAAAAACTAACTAACTTTTGGGTAAAATGGGCTCACCATCCTCCAGGGAATTAAAAGACATTTAATATGATTCTATACCGACCTCGATATCTTCAGTGGTTGCTGAGAAAAATGGTAACAATTGTTATTGCGAAATTGAACCTGCGGCTTTGTCATTTTGTAAATAGTCGGGGAATATAGTGCTAAATATGTGGTAAACATTTCCGATCGATTCATCAAATAGTTTATTGCAAAATTCAATTTGTCTAGATTTTTGCAATTTTTTTTGCAATAACCATCTACGCACAATTAAAAAAAATCGCGATTCTAAGATCATGGTGCCCTAGAGAAACATTTTCTCTATCGATATCAATTTTTAAATATGATAAAGCAATTTTAAGATTGTTTAAAAACTTAAAGAAGAAAAACATTTTATTTTTATTTTGTCCCCTTATGTCATAATCAATATCTCTGGTAATTGTTGACGAATTTTGATGTCTCTTCTTTTAATTTGAGGTACCGTTCTGAGCATATTACGAAGATGCGATTTGTTTATTAATTTGTTCATTAATTGACCACCTAATTTGTTGAAACAATTTTTTGGAAAAAAAAATTATTTTTTTGATGCGGTTTTCATTGTTAAATATGTAAATTACTTGTTTAACTATAATACATGAATTATTGTCATTAAAATTTTTTTTTTAAATTTATTTTTTAATAAAAATATGATAAAAAATACACTATGTGTACCATTTGATATAACAATAAAACAAAATATGTTAATAACATTATAATGTACGTTTTATTCAATCCTTTTCCACGTTTAACAATGAAAACCGCACAAAAAAAAATCGTTTTCCACAAAACTGTTTCAACAAATTAGGTGGTCAATTAATGAACAAATTAATAAACATATCGCATCTTCGTAATGTGTCAGAAGGATACCTCAAATTAAAAGAAGAAACATCAAAATTCGTCAACAATTTCCAGAGATATTGCTTATAATATAAGGTGCCAAAACATAAAAAAGTGTTTTTCTTGTTTAATTTTTTAAACAATCTTATAATTGCTTTTATCATATTTAACAATTGATATCGATAGAGAAAATGTTTCTCTAGGGCATGATGATCTTAGAATCGCGTTTTTTCTTTAATTGTGCGTAGATGGTTATTGCAAAAAAATGAAAAAATATAAACAAATTGAATTTTGCAATAAACTATTTAATGAATCGATCTGAAATGTTTAACACATATTAAGCGCTATAATCCCCGACTTTTTACAAAATAACAAAGCCGCAGGTTCAATTACGCAATAACAATTGTTAAACACACAATTTGTTGATTTTGACTTTCTGTACCATTTTTCTCAGCAACCAATGAAGATATCGAGGTCGGTTTAGAATCATTTTAAATGTCTCTTAATTCCCTAGAGGATGGTGAGCCCATTTTACCCAAAAGTTAGTTAGTTTTTAATTGAGAACAAAATCAGTCAAAAAAATGCATTTTTTGACGTTTAATTGTCAATAATAATGCCTAATGTTCATAGTCTCGTGTGGTCTTCCTATACGTTTTGTTTCTATTGGCCTATATTACCTAAAAACCCGGGTCTCCTGCTCGAGGATTCGATGTCAAAAACAGGGTATTTTTTTGCTTATTTGCCTGGCCTAATACCATTTGTGCATTTAGCTCGTTGAAAAACGGATCAGTTTTAATTACAGGATCTGTCTTATTAGCAATATAGTAATATCAGCAACTACTAGACATTTTTTAAATTTTAATTCATAATCATATGATTGATTTAGTAGCTTCCTTACTTTTGTAAATATTTGATGGCTTTTCGCACTAATGCCAAGTTTTCCTTCGTAAATTGTGAGAGATTTGGAGCTAATGTTGCGTAAACGTTTATTTTTTTTAATAATTTATAAGCGAGAATTTAAGAAAACAGATTTAAGGCTTAAGACAGTTTAAAACAGAATAATGAATTTAACATTAAAAGGATAAGTATGTCTAAACTCTAAAAGAATTTTAAGTTATCATCTATTGATACCATCTGATCATCTTCTAAAGATGTACAATGATGCCAATTCGAATTAATCCTATGGCTATTCGATATCCATTCGAATTAATTATATTGCTGAAAATGCAAATTCCTATTATGTTAATGTTACATTAACAATGACAGGGTGAAACTCAAAATATCGGGAACGTGATAGAAGTTACTTATAAATTTTATCCAACATATGACATTTATGACTGTCATTATTAATGTCATTTTAGACATGTAAACTATCAAATAACACACTAGTGAGTTATGGATTATAACTCACATACATATTTAAAGTAGTATTCTATTTATTTATTTATTTATTGCCCGTGGCAACCAAACAAACAACCTACTTTAACCAAAATGTAAAAAACTCACTGTCAAGTCATTCAAGATGCAAGTAGCTTTGATTTGATCACAATGCTTATTAATTATTATCTCATAAAAAACGATTTCTTCCACTTGTTGGATAAAACATTGTATGCCACTCGCGTGTTATGTTTCCTAAGTCACTTGAGAATTTATACCACTCCGCCTGACGGCCTCGTGGTATAAATCTTCTCACCTGACTTATTTTCAACATAACACACTAGTATGTACCATAAATAACTATTATTTAGATTTACAGCAATGCTTTTCTGAATTGAAAGCCACAAATACTAATGCATTAATTACGTTAAAAGGTAAAAGCAAATTACCCATTGCACCCAACATAAGCATATATTTAGTTCTTCTTAAAGGCAAATATTAAATGCTTTCGACAGCTGTATTTCAAAATTTAGGAAATTTTAAACAATTTCAATATTTGAATTTTACTTTCTGAGAATTACAAAATTTCTCAAAAGTTTGCAAAAAAATGCCAAATATTTAAGAACAATTATCAATATAACGAAGTTATATCCACATTATATAATAAATTATGTTAAATTTGAAATTCATTCTCTTGTGTAGAGATTGTTTAATTCCTCTGAGATAAAATTCTTATAGATGAAGAACTGGTGTCAAATTATTAAACATGAAGTCCCGTTTTAACCGAAACTTACGTCAAACTCCCTTTATTATTTGGCTCGACATTTAGGTGAAAGCACATTCCAAGTGTTCCCAGCTCAAAGTAACTTCTATACATCTAAAGCATAATATTAAGATTAAAATTTCCATCGATGGCATCATAAATTCATTGAAACGTGTCATTATGTAATGTTTTGTTTTCTTTTAATTACTCACTTTAATAGGACCGACTTCAGATCACTGCTGATATATATGAGAGTGGTAACGACCGAAGGTTGTCCAGCTTCTCGCCATCCTCAGGCTCGTACTACATGAATGAGGAGAATTAGAAAACAGAAGGTAAGTACCTTACCAAGCAATACTCACAAGTTATTTCTAGGGCTCCTGTTGCTCTAAATGTGCTGCGTCACACACACAATACCATTACGTCAATTACAACTAGAGAGTGGTAGCTCATTATAATATAGTTTTTTTCAACGAATGTTTATTATTTTACGTTATATTATAATTAATAGTTTTTCACGGAGATTACCATATTCATTATTATTTTTTTCAGATAATATTTTCAGCGGTAGTAGCGACATCTTCTTGGCAAGGCAAGAAAGCTAATGTAATTGTCTTCTAACGGTTAGTATTTTAATATTACATTTTAATTCATTAATTAATAATTAGAATTCCTAAAATCCAAAACATGACATATAATAGGATTCTCTCTGATTTGTAAACTCTGATCGAGAAGGTATCGATATTCCGAGTATCGATCATTTCCAAAGCGATACTTCGCTGTATCGATGCCTCATGAGACGATCCAAATCGATACTTCGTATCGATACTTTCGGTGGATCGGTACATCCTTACCGCGAAGACGCTCCCCAGCGACGATAATCCGAATATATATATTTAGTGGGAGAAGGGGAAAGAGAGAGAGAGAGAGAGAGAGAGAGAGAAAGAGAGAGAGAGAGAGAGAGAGAGAGAGAGAGAGAGAGAGAGAGATAGGGAAGACAGAGCTTGGCTCCCCGGCTCCGGGGATGGTTTATTTCTTTCATTAGGTCGCTTCCACGAGGATTTATACAAGGGTAGGAAGTTGTTTGGGAGGCGGAATGGCCGATAGTGCCGATCATTCAATTGTTAGTGTTTAAATTATGATGACGTCAGCAGAAAGGTTCCATTAGACGGTCTGTGGGGTCCGGGGGCGCCCTTAAATCTTTACGCCCACTCGTAAGCGCTAAAGTGACACGACGATTTCATTTGATATGAATTGCCTTCACTTTGGTAAATAGTACACGCACTTAGCTGTTGTAGTCCAGCTAATACAATGAGATCATTTAAATTTATAATTAGTGTAGGTAGGCTATGATTTTTAAATTAGGTTGGCAACACCAACTCCCATAGCCTACTCGTTTCATTTGAATCGCCAAAGTGACTCGCGCAGTGTAAATTAGAGGTTATGTAAACATTTTGAGAATTAAAAATTAGGGAATGTATTTTGGAAATCATCTACGCACCGTTGTATGGAATACTTCCATTCATCATTTTCTTGCCGTTCGGAGTTCTTAAAATAATTCTGCGTATGAAAAATATTATGCTCTAAATTAAACATTTTTGGGGCGTCACTTTGACAGTTCAAATGAAACTGTCAGCAGATGGTGTTGCCAACCTAATTTAAAAATCATAGCCTACTCTAATTAGAAATTTAAATGATCTCATGGTACTATTGAATGCAAGTCTACTGCTCTTGATATTTACTGACTTGTGACGTCATTAACAATGTTCCGAACGTTAGGCGTTCTGAATTTAATTCGATATAACTTAACTAATTTGAGTTCAAAAATGAAATTTGTAGATGGTTCATGTGTTTTAAATTTGGATCTGAAAATTTGTATTAAAATATACCAGACAATATGCTCGACATAAATTGCTACACTATGCATATAAATATGTATTTTTGTTTGATATATACGCATAATTCGAACAATGTTTCCTAATAAAATCCCATTGCAATCAAATCTTATTAAAATTATCATAATTTTGATTTTAATTTAGGAATTTTTACCACATCAGTTAGTTATTCTTCATGTGTTTCCAGGACTAATGTCCATGTCTCTAATCTAGACATATTCTGAAAACCCTGAATTTGATTTTAAAGCCTACCTATGAAATCAAATTCTGGTATTTAAGGTGATAGGTTGGTTTCTCTTTTCTATCTTTTATTGTTTCAAAATTTCCATCAAGTAGTGTTGCCTACGAGACGAGACGAGACGAGGCTGTGAAAAATCTCGTCTTGGCTCGCAAAAAAAGTGGAAAGTCTCGTCTCGAGTCTCGTCTCGGACTAAAAGTCTCGTCTCGTCTCATGTCTCGCGCGAGAGTCTCGCAAATTTCTCGCAAGATCTCGCGATATCCTTGCTCCTAAATTATATGGAAGTGCTTATTAAATTTGCTTTTTTTGACAAGAACTAAAATAAACCAATTATTATAGGTCGATTGTAACATGAAAAGTCGGATGAGAAATAGGTAGGTAGATGATCTCCAAAGGTCGGTGAATATAAAATAAATTGTCGTAGATATATTAAAAACTAATAATCGTAAAGCTTAACAAAATATTCTGTCAACAGGGTTAAAATGTCATACTTCTTCCTTCTTCTTCTCAAAAAGGTAAACATTGCGTAACACTTATTGTAAACACAGGCTGCTCGCTATTATGAGGCTTTAATAAATATCTTTCAATAATATTCGCGATAATTAGAATAATTAATTACAATATTAGCCATTTTTATCTGCGATACTTCGAGACTTTTGCGAGACTCTCGTTCTCGTCTTGTCTCGCAAGAAAAATTTAAAGTATCGTCTCGAGACTCGTCTCGAGACGAGACGAGACTCTCGCAAACGAGAATATCGTGGGCAACACTACCATCAAGATTATATACTCTGGTATAATGTGGCATTGTTTCTATATTCTTGAAAATCATCACATTTTGTTTATTATTATATATTACATTAAACTAATAATTAGTTAGTTAAATTTTGAATAAAAGATTTGCACCAAAATTTTTGAAAATACCTTAATGCAAATACCCCATATTTGTGAAACATATAATTATGCACTTAATATATATATTTGTCGAAACTTAGTTTTATAGTTGTACATTCACCAATTTATTGGTTGGAGTTTGCACCATTATCCATTCCTCAACTTGTAAATTAACAGGAATGTATTTTACTACAGAAAAATTAACGCTATGGGTAAAATATTCCAACACCCATTAAACGACTTTAAAAGACTGTTCATTTCAAAACGAGATGTGTCATTAAATTTCACGTACACGTTGACAAAGTGTATCGCCTCGGGCCTAAAAACTTGTAAACGTCATTAAGCCTCTTTTACACAGGATTAAATTAAATGTATCTACGTATTACGCACGCTGATACCCACACATATTCCATATTTCTCATTACAGGCATACCGGGAACACGAGATCCCTCTTTGAATAATCCCACGTGAAACCGAATGAATGGGACATACGATATAATTGTGAGGTACTCCCGTTTATCTTCCCGTAAGGAAATTGTATGCCGTCTATAGTACGGACGATATGTATTCATTACTTTTACACGTGTTCGGAAATTTATTGTAACATACAGACGTGTTTCAACCAAAAACGTGCTTACATCTTCAGTAATTTGATCAAGAAACAAACAATGGATTACCCGCCTCATTAGGGTTAAGTTGACGTTCCACCGTTATTCCCGGTAAATGCCCGGGAAAATTTGAGACACACCAGTAGTATAATTTTATATTCATTGTAATGTGACCCTTTTCGTCCCGATTTTCCCGTATTTGCAACGCACGTCCCGCATGACGGATGAGAATGTTTAAGCAATAAACAACTTCTATCAGTGGAACTCGACGTTGTTAATTGTCTTTCATTAATTAATTCGCCGATGTACATACGGGAGAGGTAACGTGGGAGGTTACAAATTGCGATATTTGCTTTGGGTAATGGTCGAAATATATTAAAAATGATCGAGGTACAAATCACGGAGGTTTTACATAAAATTGTAGCAGAAAGTGCCAAAGTGCTGGTTCACAAAACATTGTAACGTTACGCCAGACCCATGCGTGCGAGTTAAAGTGAGAGCGACAACAATAGACAGAGATCGACCTTGGCGGTGGCCTTGCGACGCATTCGTCTCTTTTGCACGACAGCGTCCGAGTGACAGCTCGATTTGGCGATCGGCACGGTTCGCGAGCGCAATGGAAGGGGACGAAGTGGTACGCGCTACGCGCGTTCTGATTGCACTGTTTCCACTTCGTCGTGAGCGACGACGGCGACAGCAGTCAGCACACTATTATTTATAAAGTTATCTGAGTATCTAGTGTGCATGACATTGCTTATAACTATTACTTAAATTAATTAATTAATTTTAATTTATTATTAATATTAATTAAATAAGGTATTAATTTTTTTTCTCATGTTTCTTCGATCTTTATTAAAGATCGTTACTCAATACCTTAAGGTAAATCCAAATGGCTTTGTATATGAATCACTAAACATTTAATTGGAAGACTTGTTACCCATTAATTAAAATTATTATACACATTTACCATCTATATATACATAAATCAGGTCTGTGGATAAATTGGTTTGATACACAAGCTGTATGGTAGAAAACTGAGAACCTTTCCTAATATAGATTCCTGTGACGCTGCCAGTTAACTTGCCGGCTGCCCTTTTGTGGGCGGAGTTGTCCCTCGTGATGTCAGCCCTATACCAGCTACCCTCCAGGCCTCCTGGGGACTCTTGTAAGAACCGACGTTCAAACACCATTCTAATTCTGCCCCTTTATGTATCTTTGACGTGATGTACGTCTTATAAATCGATGTAGCGGCTACCTGCCGGTTCACAAAACGTTGTAACGTTACGCCAGACCCATACGTGCGAGTTAGAGTGAGAGCGACAACTATAGACAGAAATCGACCTTGGCGGTGGCCTTGCGACGCATCCGTCTCTTTTACACGACAGCGTCCGAGTGAAAGCTCGATTTGGCGATCGGCTCGGTTCGCGAGCGCGATGGAAGGGGACGAAGTGGTACGCGCTACGCGCGTTCTGATTGCACTGTTTCCACTTCGTCGTGAGCGACGACGGCGACAGCAGTCAGCACACTATTATTTATAAAGTTATCTGAGTATCTAGTGTGCATGACATTGCTTATAACTATTACTTAAATCAATTAATTTTAATTTATTAATAATATTAATTAAATAAGGTATTAATTTTTTTTCTCATGTTTCTTCGATCTTTATTAAAGATCGTTACTCAATACCTTAAAGTAAATCCAAATGGCTTTGTATATGAATCACTAAACATTTAATTGGAACACTTGTTACCCATTAATTAAAATTATTTTACACATTTACCATCTATATATACATAAATCTGGTCTGTGGATAAATTGGTTTGATACACAAGCTGTATGGTAGAAAACTGAGAACCTTTCCTAATATAGATTCATGTGACGCTGCCAGTTAACTTACCGGCTGCCCTTTTGTGGGCGGAGTTGTCCCTCGTGATGTCAGCCCTATACCAGTTACCCTCCAGACCTCCTGGGGACTCTTGTAAGCATCCACGTTCAAACACCATTCTAATTCTGCCCCTTTATGTATCTTTGACGTGATATACGTCTTATAAATCGATGTGGCGGCTACCTGTCGGTTTACAAAACATTGTAACATTACGCCAGACACATGCGTGCGAGTTAAAGTGAGAGCGACAACAATATACAGAGATCGACCTTGGCGGTGGTCTAGCGAAGCATCTATCTCTTTTACACGATAGCGTCCGAGTGACAGCTCGATTTGGCGATCGGCTCGGTTCGCGAGCGCGACGGAAGGGGACGAAGGGGTACGCGCTACGCGCGTTCTGATTGCACTGTTTCCACTTCGTCGTCAGCGACGACGGCGACAGCAATCAGCACAATATTATTAATAAAGTTATCTGAATATTTACTGTGCATGACATTGCTTATAACTTATAACTATTACATTAATTAATTGGTATTAATTTTTTTCTCATGTTTCTTCGATCTATATTAAAGATCGTTACTCAATACCTTAAAATTAATCCAAATGGCTTTGTATATGAATCACTAAACATTTAATTGAAACACTCGTTACCCATTAATTAATATTATTTTTTGATCGTAGACAGTATAGTGCAATCAAATCAAGTGAAGTGGTTCGAACAAGTAGCGCCTCTTATTGCTCGGCAATAAATCCAGATATTCGTGATTTGGAATGAAGTGATTTTTGACAATATTTTTTTCCATTTGACGTCTCTCCCCCTTTCGATCAATGTTGGTAGAACTAAAGCCGTTGTAATAACATGAAACGGCCCGATTTCCCCCTATCCAGATCTAATCCATCAAAGTGGGCGCAGGCAGCAGCGATCTCCCCTTTTCTCTGTGTTTCTCTGTCTGCTCCCCTCCCTTCGATATTAACGGGGAGCGAGGGGAGTGGCGTGGGGGGATTTTTTCTCTACTAAATCCCATTCAATCGGATTTTCAGGGAAAGAAAGAGAGAAAGCGAGGTTTTCATTGTGATTTTTCCGCGTCAACAGTTTTAAGTTTCCTTTAAATTATATATAATGAAAAAGTATTTCCCAGGCTCGGCAAAAATTTTTAAAGTAACCCAAAGGGCTTTTGTTAAGTCGGCTGCGTATCTGACGAGGGAACGGCAAAAAAATATAAAGGGGAAGAAAATTTTGTTTCGAATAACTACATCAAAAGGAGTTTTTATTGGAAGAAAGGCTGGCGCGCTTATTGTTCCAGGAGTTCCATTGTTAGGTGGGAAAAGGGAAATGGAATTAAGTGTTTTCGCCGTTTTGTTTCCGCGAGGACGATGAAGACCTCAAATGGATTCAATTCGCAATTTCGCTTCCTGGAGTCGAGAGGTGGAGGGGGGGGGGGCGGAGGGAGGGGAGGCTTAATGAGAATCGCTCGCGGTGTATAATTGATCATTAGTTCGGATGAAATCCAGGTGAAAATCGGCGTTCATTGCAGTAATTTCGCCGTTTATTACTTGCACTGCTTCCCTATCAATAGTTAGAGGATTTAGGTACAGAACGTTTAATTTGCCAAAATTCAAATGCAACCAGATGTATTACCAACACCATTTCCAAATTTCTTAAGTGGATAAACTTAAGTTTGTATTTACAAATTTCATATTTAAATTTAAATACATTATTTAAATACTCTAAAAAAATTATACATATTAAATAATATAAACTACTATTATTTAACTAAATAATATATAATATTATATTCTTGCTATTAAAATTATTTGTAATAAAATACATGTTTATATACAGGGTGATAGGGATTTGACTGCCTTTATTTTAATAGGTGATAGTACTCATCAAAACAAACAAAAAACCCTATATAATGGGGGTCCTAAAACCAACCGTTTTCGAGAAAAGTCGAGTTATTTTATCAAGGCATTTCACCACAACTTGGCAACACCGACAAGAAAAGATACGTATACATGTAAACAGCTGTGCGGTGTCAATGCTTCGCGACGCGTGCGATAAATTCGCGGTGTTGCCACACCACATCATAGCCACGTTGTCGAGTTGTATTGATTGGAAATATTTTTTTATTCTTTAAAGGAAAGTGTTTTATTAAAAATTAAACATAAATACATTAAAACAATACATCTTATGGTCATTTCATGTACAAAATTATGCGAGAATCTTTAATAAATCTGAATTTTTACACCTTAAAAGTAGTAGTTTGCTAATTTTTTTTTCGAAACCGGTTGGTTTTAGGACCCCTGTTATATAAGGTTATTTTGTTTATTTTGGTGAATACTATCGCCTGTTAAAATAAAGGCAGTCAAACCCCTAACACCCTGTATATATTTATAATATTATAAAATTCATGTAAAAATGTTGGCACTTGTATATGTTAACTCCTACAATTTCACAGTTCTCTACTATCTCTTAATTTGTAACATGACATTTTGCTTAATTCATCATAAAAGTGGCGCAAAGTAGAGCTATAGAGTTCTCCATTTATGACATAAGCCATTCTTAAATCAGAATTTTTTCCCAAGAGCTCTCAACAAACAATTTGCATTACACTACATCAAATGACGCGTATGCTTTTAATGCTAACAAACTTTAGCCTTCCCTTCTCGTTGCAATGCAATAGTATCTAACTACCTACAATTTGGAATGTCTGGTCCTTTAATAAACAAATGAAGCACCTGCGTATTCACTACGTATTGCAGTCGAAAACAATTTATTACGGTATAAATACGGAGGTGGCCCACATAAACCTCCAGCCTCACGTACGTAACGCGTACGATAAATTAGTATCCCATTAAAGGATTATAAAAATTATAGGCGCCCTACTCTCCTCGCCGAGCATAAATCCGCCGGAATAGTCGAATAATTCAAGCGGAATGGGTCTATTACATCCCCTTCGTTCTCAATCGTAAAATAAATTTATAATTTGATAACATTTCCAAATAGGCAAAATTGGCTCGATTGTTTCCTTTGAATGGGTTTCGAAATATAGATATCTTGTCATAATGATTTTGCTATTATTTTGTGGCTATAATTTAAGCACTAACTTCATGTAACACGTCTTTGTTAAGTGTTGAAAACACCTTGTAACAACGGGCTAGGTTAATTCTCGGTCAGGGAATTTATAATTGCGTTAGTACTTGTGCTATTTAAATCAATCCTTGTAACGTACCTACAGTTCTAAAGATATTTTCCGATTAATCGTTTTTCTCTTAGGAGATTATATACATATGTGTGTGTGTATGTTTCCATCGTATTAAATCAAACTAAATCATATTACGCCGAGATTACTATTGATTCACCAAAATGTCGATCTTGTACAATATGTACGAGTCTCTGTTTTTAAGCACTTGTTTACAAATATTTTTTGGTCACTTAGTTCCCATCTGTTGGAAACATATCGTCTGTAAATTACCCTTAATTTTCGTCCCAAATAGTTAGTTTCACATTAGTAAAAACCGACTTTCGTCGCTTTCATTCCCGAATGAGGCTTATATACAGGGTGTTAGGGGTTTGACTGCCTTTTTTTTAATAGGTGATAGTATTCATCAAAACAAACAAAAAACGTTATATAACGGAGGTCCAAAAACCAACCGTTTTCGAGAAAAGTCGAATTATTTTGTCAAGGTATTTCATCACAACTTGGCAACACCGACAAGAAAGGAAACGTAAACATAACGTTTTTGGTGTTGGCTCTCGGTTAACATGACGTGTACACAGCTGATCGTGCGAGGTTATCGTTTTTGCGAATTCTTCCTAAATGCCGTCTTTACGCTGTACGTAATAGTAAACGAAATAATTGTAAGTGATTCCAATTGATTCAATTATGTAATTATTACATTTGCATTTATAAATGGTAAATCAATAGCGATCAGTAATTCAGGGCCTCTAACAGCATTCGAAAAGGATCATGGTGTTATTGATATGTTGTAATTTTCAATATTTACCTAGTTATTACAGTATATGATCAAAATGTCCTACAAATGTTCTACGGTTAGGCAGTCGCCGTTGAGGAAATCGTTCGTGATAGATACGACGTGCACTTGTAAAACTACAACGCGCCTCCCCGTAAATTAATAGCATATCGTGATATTCACGTAAACTGAACATTTTAAGAACCGAAAAATTTACACGCACCGAAAAGAAACAGTAACGATCACACGTATCTTTCGAATTCAAAGATGCACACTGTCACTGTCACTAGTGTCACTGTCTGACTCTCATTTCGCGACACGTGCGATATCTTTGCGGTGTTGCCACACCACATCGTAGCCATTTTATCGAGTTCTATTGATTGAAAAAAAAATTCTTTAAAGAAAAGATTGTTTTGTTACAAATTAAACATAAATAGATTAAAAGAATACATCTTATAGTCGTTTCATGTACAAAATTATGTGACATTCTTTAACAAAACTGAATTTTCACACCTTAATATTAGAAGTTTGCTAATTTTTTTCTCGAGAACGGTTGGTTTTAGGACACCTGTTATATCAGGTTTTTTTGTTTGTTTTAATGAATACTAATACCTATTAAAAAAATGGCAGTCAAACCCCTAACATCCTGTATAAGTAAATAACTTAACCTAAGTATCTTCCGTATCTTGCATTTTATTTACGGCCAGCCTGGGATTCTTCAGGGCATTAGAGAAGAAAACTTTTCAAAGACGACCCCAAAGGGATATATATTTATTTTTAAACCGTAAACGTGATATTCTAAACTTAGTCAAATTCTACATTTTCTTAAGGAAATTCTCTTAAGGAACATTGTAACTACTTGCTACCTAGGCCAGCTGCACGAGATTCAGGAGATCTATTTTGATACAGGGGGTGAGGAGGAATGCAACAAACTGTGAATGTAATAAAATAACTAAATACTGCCCCAAATTACCGCTAAGTTGTCCAACTTGTTTAAAGATGACAATGTTGTTTCAAACTTCATGATTTTCTCAAGACTGAGTTAACTGCAATACTGTTAAAAATGTGGTAGGTCTATTACAATTATAACGTTAAATCCATTAACTTCTCAACTCTCTCCTCGACTTTTTTCAGTCTTCACAGTTACAAGTTCTTTAGGGTAGGTTTGGTTAAATTTTTACTCAGTTTGTTATACATACATTGAAGGCAAAATAATTTACTATTCACTTTGAAAGGTGGTGGTTTTCAATGAAATCTCTTTTATTAAATTTAATTTTCTATGTTTGGTTTGTGCTATCGATATTGATCATACCACGTGATCAAGAATGACTGTTTGAGTTGGCAATAATGATTTTCATTTTTAAATGGTGCGACTGGTAATTTGAATTTGTTATTTCAAATTCAAATTTCTAGTATTCTTTTCAAATTTATTTATTTAAAATGGTTTTCACGTTACAACACGATATTTTCATTGGAAATGCGTACTTCCGAAGCGGGATTTATAACCCAATTAATGGTTGGCAGTACTCTCTCGAAGCGACATACCAGCAATTTCAGGAGTTGTTTCCGGAGACTTTGGTCACTTTTGCTGTCTTTCTGCAACATTGCATGCGAGTAGTTGAACGTTATTTAAACACAGGGAGCGTAAGCAAACAAAAATCAACTGGTTGACCCTCTACTCTAAACGAGGAAGTTGTAGAAGATATCAGAACTCGAATGCAAACAAGTCCTCGCAAATCCTTAAGAAAGCTCTCCCTTCAAAGAGATTTGGTCCTTATGCCTCCTATTCAACCAATTTTCATTCTTACCCATAAGACTTCTACTTTTCCATGTTGTTCTTATTCACGGTTTTACAGGTTTATCATATGGAAGTTGCTCCACTGTGCTTAAAAAGACATTAAAGTACCACCCTTACAAAATTTCCATCGTCCAGTCATTAAGCCCTCCTGATCACCCGCAGAGAGTTTTATTTTGGAATTGGTTCAACGACATATTAAATAATAATGATATCCTTGACAATACCTTCTTTTCCGACGAAGCCTGGTTTCATCTCAACGGCTATGTGAATAAACAAAATTACAGAATTTGGTCAGGTGAAAATCCTTATGCTATCAGAGAGACACATTTGCACCAGGTTAAAGTTGGTGTTTGGTTGGCAGTCTCAAGGACGCGGGTTTATGGGCCAATATTTTTTTATTTTACCGTCAATTCGGGGAGATATATCCAACACCTTTTGAAGCCTTCTATAAACCAATTAACAGACGAAGAGCGTCAAATTTAATATTTCCAACGAGGCTCTGCAAGGGCACATACGGCTCGTGCTACTATGGGATATTCAAGAGAGAATTTTGGGACAGAGTAATTAGTCAGGGCATTTGGCCAAGCAGGTCACCAGATCTCACTCCATTAGATTTTTCGTTATTTGGGCTCTTGAAGGACAATGTCTTCAGGAACACATTGCATACTGAAGAAGAGCTGCGAGAGGCAATAGTTCAGGAAGTGGCAAACATTACCCCCAATATGCTGGTGAATATCTTCGAGAGCCTAAAAAGGAGAGTTAATTTATGTCTGGACCAAAATGGGGAGCATTTTGAGCATTACCTTTAGCTGTTTAATTAAATCATTGTTCTGTATTTCGAGTTTCATTTATTAAGCGTTAATTTTTATTTAGCAATCCAAGCAATAACGTTTAACAATATCCTAATAAATACCCAGATGGTCTTTTCGCGAAAATCCACCTAAAAAGACTTGGCATTGTTTTAAGAAGGATTTAGAGGATCGCTGATGCTCCATCCATCTCGTATCTCTGTCAATTTACACAGAGGCGCCGGCTGCCGCCCCTCTCCCATCTCAGGATCAGGCTTCCTAACTCGAATCCCCTTTAATTTCCCTCGTAAAAATTTCCGTTCCCTCCATCCCTTCGCCGGTCCCTTTTTGTTCCTCCTAATGTTTTATCGCGGCTCCGGCACGCACACACACACACGTGCGACTCCGCAGATTAAAGACCCCCGAGGTCCGTCGCTCCCGGAACTTGTTGCGTCCGAAGGACGTAACCCAAAAGGGAGAACAACGGGAGAGAAGGGTGGGAAAGGAGGGATAGCGCGCTTTTTACCTTCGAAATCTCTGGAAGGTAATTAGGGGATGCTCCCGTAATTAGTATTATTGTTAGAATTTTACGAAACGGAGGCGTACCATTGTTGTCATGCACTAGACAGCTCTAAAATGTATTTTCCCTCATCGATAACCTCAGTGAAACTTAAAAAGAAACAAACTAGCACGCTATGGCATGCTAAATGAAAGATTGTGAGTACCCCTAATATGTCGAAAACGTTTCGAGGTAGGCAACCAACTGCGATTCCATAACATATATTTGCGAACACGGAGCTGTCGAATTGCCTGACCTCCCCACCGTCAGGATTATTCTATTACTTACATTAAGCATAATATTTGTATTTAGGCATAATAGAGAGGTTGGAGTTACCCTCCAACCGCTCTAGAATGAGGAAGCTCACTCCTTTAGGGCTGTATCCATGTCCTGAACGAATTTTATTTATTTAACATTCTTGTTCGATGTGTGTTAATTTTTATTTATTTTTAACTGTGTGTGTGTCAACGTAATTGTTTTGTATGTGTTACGATGCACATTTCGAGCAACAGTAGCCCCTAAAAACAACTTATTTGCGAGTTTGAGGATGGCTTCCATGATGCCGAAACCGGTCGCTCATCTTTGAATAAAGCAGTTGGTTAAGACTTGGTGTTTTCCTTTGGTTTACTGCCATGGTCAACTTTGAGAAGCTGGACAACCTTCGGTCGATAATATTTGCATCTTGATTGATTTTCCTTGCCCTCTTGCCCTTTAATATTATCGTGATGAAGATGGAATTTCCCGTAATTTGTATATTAAAAAATCGTGATGTGTTGATCAGAGTACTTTCTCATATATAGGGTGTTTCAATATGCGTTTGCCAAATCCAAACGGGAAATAGATACGGTTAATTTAAGCAAAAAAAAAGTTTATTTTATACTAATTCAATGGTAGAATATATATTCTAAATTTAAAATAAATTCTTGTAGCAAATTTTGAGAAAAATTCAAAAACCGAAAAACCACAAGTATAAAGTGCTCTTCACAGATGATTTAGCCGAACACGTTACAAACCTTTTTATACATATTTAATTATACAATAAATTTTCAAAGTTTAAGAAGAATTCTTGTAACGAATTCCGAGAATAATACAAAAAACCCAAAATCGACAAGTATAAAGTATCCTTCACAGAAGATTTAGCCAAAAACGTTAGAAAGCTTTTTTATACACATTCAATAGTAGAATAAATATTCAAAGTTTAAAAAAAATTCGTGGAGTGGATTACGAAAAAAATTGAAAAAACCGAAAATTGACAAGTAGAAAGTGCCCTTCACAGAAGATTTAGCCAAAATCGTTAGGAAACTTTTTTATAGGTATTTAGTCGTACAATAAATATTCATTTAAAAAAAATTCTTGGAGCGAATTTCGAGAAAAATTCAAAAAACCGAAAAATGACAAGAGTAAACAACCCTTTTATCCTGGCCGATTTTAATGAAAAGCTTATTCTTACGTCCTGGTATGGTACAAAGTCTAAATACAAAGTTTTGACCGTTTGTGGTTTTTGGTTTTTGAGAAAATCCTACCACAGACACACATACACACATACACACATACACACATACACACATACACACATACACACATACATACAGACGGTTTTCCAAAAACTTGTTTTTTGGACTCAGGGGTCCTCAAAACGTACAGAAATGCTAATAACTCAATTTCGAAAAATCGACCCGATTACAATACTCTCTCATATATGAGTACCTCATATGAGAAAGTAAAAAGAGTCCGTGAGGAAACTCGCACTGGACGGTTTTCCCTTAAAACAAATCCCGTCCTGATTCGCGGCATCGTCACTTCTGTTTGCCTTTCCATCGTTCCTATACGTGACGTTCCGACGTACAAATGCAAACTACATATATTTATCTATCGATTCAATGTTTCGTTTTGTAGTACTGCCATTATTCGCCGCCTGTGTTCCAGTCCGGAATACACGTCGAGAATAGTCTGTCTGCGTCGAACGAGATTAATGATTATTCTGCGAGTGTGTGAATGCGCGTCGACTGTTCGGCACGTCGCGACACGTCCGCCTTTTGTTTAGCCACTTCATTATCGTCGCTTAACTGATGATGGTGACGCGACGATGACGCGAAACGTCCGAATTCGTATTCGGGACGGTTCGGCCGTCGACAAATTGGATTCCGCTTTGCGCCCGTTAGAAAAATTGGTTCCATAAAATAAATTGGAGCGATCTTTGCACAGAGCGAGAGAGAGAGAGAGAGAGAGAGAGAGAGAGAGAGAGAGAGAGAGAGAGAGAGAGAGAGAGAGAGAGAGAGAGAGAAAGAGAGAGAGCGGGGAATCGCAATGCAATGATGCAAGCGAGCAGTGAATACGACTTACCAGGACGTTATTACTTGTACGTACTTTCGAATTTGGAAACATAATTGGTACCCTCTTATGTGTGCCACAAGGGTACGTCCTGGGGCCCTAGTTGTACTGTCAAACGGTCAAGGTTCGTCTTAGCGGACCCAGGCAATTTTAACAATTTTTTTTAGATATATCAAACCATCAGCACATTGGAAGAAGCATTGTTATCTTTAGAAAAATAGTAGTTTTTTCAAAAAAATATCTGAAAAATTTTGCTAAAAGTGGCTACTTTCGACGTTCATTTTTTCATGTTCCAATGAGATATTTACGAATTTAGCGATAATAATGAACTTTGGCTATCCAGTTATACGTTAATAATGAAATACCCGAAAAGACGATTCGAAACATACACTTTCCACTATATTGGGATTCTTCTGACAGCTGTACAAAATGGAGAAAAGGTTGTGTGTAAACGACCGATATTGCGTACATACGATCGGATCAACGACTCTTACTAGGCAATGAATCTAATTTGACAAATATGAGGAAAATGTGGGAACAATATTGTTAATAATTATTTTGGAGTTTGGTGGAATAAGAAATTGAATTTTACGCCACCACGATTTTTAAGAACTTTAAAAAAACAGGTGTAAAAGAACTCTAAATATATAAAAGGTATTTTCAAAAGACGGATGATTTTCTAAACCAATAGTTGAAATTTTACCTTGCCAGCCTCCACAGGCAATATTTGGAATAAAACAAAAGGTAGAGATATAACATCAATGAAACAGTAAGAACTGAAAGACGGTGACGTTGATTGAACCCATCAGATTAGTCAGAAGGGCACTGGAGAACAAGTTTCCAATATATTGATAATTGGGAATCAGCTTTTCTGGTGGTGTTCATATAAATAATATTTTGATTATCAAAGTAAGGAAACGAGTAAATTACACCACGACCAAATGCTCCACATATATCTTTCACACCAAGAGCTTCTACACTCTATTTCAGCTAATTTCCTTATTACCCACATTTCCTCTTCTATTTGATTCTAGCGTGGCACATCGAACAATCTGTTAGTAAGTGTCACCTTCAACCCCTACTCGTCTCGCTAGGAAAAAATAGTCCCCCCTCCCCGTCGACTAATTTTCATCTGACGTACCTTTATCAACGCTCATCCCATTAAAACCCTCCTAGACAGTTTATTTCTGGGAGGATTTACCCCCCTTCCCCCCTGTATTTTCGAATCTGACTTAACGCACTTAACGAGGCGGCCAATCAAAGACGCCGACTAAAAGGAATGATTAATTTTAATGGATTCTAGATATAAGGCGTGCACGTTCATTACGGGTCGTCGCGGATATGATGATGGATCTGTCTAAAGGCACTTCCTGGCTTCGGTGGGGTTTCCCTTTTTTCTTCCGTCCCCCTATTTCGTCCCTTCGGCTCGCTCCTTGTGTCAACTCTGGAGCGGTCCCGGTCGATTTCCGGGAAGAGACAGGTTATGTTTCGATGTAAACAGTGAGCAATGAGCAATTAATGTGAAAGCGATTGTCGTGTAGACGCGTCAAATTTTTTGGCCTATTTAATGTCTGTTTTAAAATTTTGCGTTGATTTGCGTTCCGAGCTTCACCACAGATCTGTTTTGATGTTCTGTGGTTTCTAAATTTGACAGCTGAAATTACATATGAAAACTGTGGAAACTGTCGCCAATGAGGTATTTGCCATATATTTAAAATTAAACGGAATATATCTAAATTCATAGGGACGAACCCTCAGACAGATTTTATAATCATAAAAAATCGTGCAATAGGTCCAGCACCAAGTATTTCAGGTATAAAAAGCAGTAAATGTGCGAAAAGTTAGAAGACCAGCGAAACGACCGCTCATCGTGACGTCACTCCGCGTGTAAACACGGGTCCGTTCTGCAGTCCACAAATTGTTTTTTTTTCTCGAGTATTTTGGACTTTATTCTTGTTTCCGCTGGAATGTAGAAGTTAAATTGCGACCAAGTAATTAGTAATCTAGTAATTTGTATTCTTCGCGTCGCAAAATAATGTTTTCACTACACTGTTTACATACGGTGTGACGTCAGACGGTGTTTTGGCGCAAATTCCTAGCGTTTAAACTTCAAATGCGTATTTTAGCTTGAATGCTGTTAATTTTTGTTTTTAATATTAACCTAAGATTTATAGGCACATAATCTCTCATTAAGTCAGTTTTCAAAAAATGTGAAAATACCTAATTGGAAGATGAGCTGTCACTAAATTTTACGAATCTTCGCGTTCTACGCAAGACAGTAGTCATATTACGGTTATTTGACATGATTAAATTATATTTATGCGCATGCGTACCCCTTAATTTTGACATTTGAAATATCGTTTCAAACTGTGCACACTTACTTCCTTGAGCAACCGCTATATCTGCATTTGACGTTACTTAGCCTTCTATGCACCAGTACAGTCATTGTACATATAATTAGGCTGACATTATTTTGATTATCCAAATTTGTCATTCTATGCGTCATAACAAAACCACGCGAACTGTCGCCAACTTGAACAAAAGCTACGGACTAATTTGATCCTTTTCGGTAATCTGAAATACATGGTGATGATCAGTGACATGTATAACCTCGAAATTGGAGCATTGGCGCGTCAAAACAAAACTGTACGGACATGTTCCTAACTTGAACTAATTTTGACAGGAATGTTATTAGTATATCCTATACAGGGTGTTAGGGGTTTGACTGCCTCTATTAACCCTATATAACGGGGGTCCTAAAACCAACCGTTTTTGAGAAAAGCCGAGTTATTTTATCAAGGCATTTCACCACAACTTGGCAACACCGACAAGAAAATATACGTATACATGTAAACAGCGGTGCGGTGTTAATGCTTCGCGACGCGTGCGATAAATTCGCGGTGTTGCCACACCACATCATAGCCACTTTATCGAGTTCTATTGATTGGAAATATTTTTTTATTCTTTTAAAGAAATAATTGTTTTGTTAAAAATTAAACATAAATACATTAAAACAATACATCTTATGGTCATTTCATCTACAAAATTATTTTTGATTCTTTAATAAAACTGAATTTTTACACCTTAAAATTGGAAGTTTGCTAATTTTTTTCTCGAAATCGGTTGGTTTTAGGACCCCTGTTATATAAGGTTTTTTTGTTTATTTTGGTGAATACTATCTCCTGTTAAAATAAAGGCAGTCAAACCCCTAACACCGTGTATATTATATATATATATATATATATATATATATATATATGATATACTATATTTTGATGTTCAATGACATGTATAACCTCAAAATTGAACCTTTGACGCGTCAAAACAAAACTACGAGAACATGTTCCTAACTTGAACAGTAGCTACTACCGAATTTAATATTTTTCCGCGTTCTACACTAAAGTGTAGATACTAAAGTATCTACGTGTGACTAAAGTGTTATAACTGTTATATGAAGTTATTTTAATTACGGATGTGCGGAATGTAGCAGCTCCACATTGGACATTATTGAGTTACAAATTGCAACAGACCATGTTGTCTTTTGAATGACAAAGTTTAAATTAGACTAAATTACTATGTCAACTCTTAATTTGAACATTACATACAATGTTAGGTAATCGTTTATTACAAGGTTTTTTTTAATAAAATAAATAATAATAAAATAAAATAAAAAGAGGCAGCCAATGGATGAAACTTAAATTAGTAATTATGTGATGATATGAAATATTAAATTAAAAAATGATGTGATTATTTTATGATACTTTTTTTATATGTGATTATTTTGATGTTAGTACACATCAAAAATATTATTAAATATGAAATTCATCTAACTCACGTGCCCTTTTTTGAATAATGAAATTTAAATTAAATTACCAATTTACACACAATACCACTACTCTCAAAATAAGCAAAAAAAAACTCTACAAGAGTGTAAGTTACGAAATTCCCCTCGATTACATTTTTTTGGTGATTTATTCGAATTGCTCGCAATCCACCGCAATATCCGCATTAAACAACAAAAATTACCGACCGGCTCCATTTACATAAAAATACAACTCCCCTTCCCGAAAAGCAAACGCTGACTAAGAGGGAGAGATTATAAATTGTTTTTTAAATGCGATTTTAATACACGAAAACGAGAAACGCCGTTTTAATCCAAAGTCTCGACGTAATCCAGTGTTAAATATAGGTCTTCGTAAATATGAAGGTACGTAGGTTTAATTTAAATGAATTATTGTTGGTAATGATTAACAGATTAATGTGTCGGCAGTTTCGTAACGACGGATGACCAAAGATGTGGGAAGTAGCCTACGGGTTAGAATGTTTTCAGATTGATGAATTCGAGTTTCGTTGCACAGAGCGTTTTTGATAACTTAACCTGCTCAAAAATTTAATAACTTTCCATCTACTCTTCAAATATATTCGTTAACGTTTTAAATTATTTGATTACCTACTGTTACTGTTATTACAGTTACATACCCTAGTTGTATTACAATAACATTACCGTCATTTTTGTTCATTAGTGTCAATGCATTTTTGACGTGATATACATCTTATAAATCGGTGTGCGGGCTACCTACACGTCCTAGAAAACCTTGTAACGTTACGCCAGACCCATGCGTGCGAGCCAGAGCGGCAGCGACAACAAGTGACAGAGATCGACCTTGGCGTGTGCCTTGCGACGCATCTATCTCTCTTCCACTCCGTCGGCGGCGACGGCGACAGCACACAGTTGGACGTTATACTGTTACATACCCTAGTTGTATTACAATAACATTACTGTCATTTTTATTCATTAGTGTCCATGCATTTTTGATTCATATCTTTCAAAATTCACCTTCTCAATACTTTTAGGTTTATCGTTCCACTTTTTTGAGCGCTATTTAACTTCAATCTACTAGAATTGATGCACGAATGATTAATCTATTCCGATTGGTCAAATTTGAAGGATAGTAGGCTGTGTTACCTTCCTTATTGCCCTTAAGTATTTAAATACATTCATTAGCTTCCATAATTGTACGTTTGGTTGGTTTACTCTGTAAATCCACCTTGCAGTGTAAGGTGGACCTACAGAGTCTCCTTCCACTTGTCGTAAGTGTGATTTTGATTTCCTTTCGTTCAGTTCCTGCTGAATACGCTGCTATCTACATAGAAATGAATCATTCCCTCACTTTTGTCGACCGCCTCTTCCTCTTCCCTGAATCACCCTCGACGCGTTCCCTTCTCGTCGAAAATCAGTTCTTGTCTGTCTGTCAGCCATTAGAAATATCAGCGGGATCGATCGGGAAAAATGATAGGGAATTAACGGGCGCGAAATGGAATCCCATCGACATCAAAGCCGATAATGTATGGGAAGGCTGATGAACGGAAGCGTTCCCAGTCGACATCCATCTAGTTAAGTGACAACATTTTCCCCGATTTCGGAGACACGAAAAGGGAAGGGAAGGGAACGTCGATCTCCGCCATTCTACCCCTTCTCCTTCTCACCCTCTCCATCACTTTTATACCACCTGCCTACGTACCGAAAAGTAGGGAAATTAGAATAGATTTTAGATAGCTGCCAAGACACACATATTTAAAAAATTTCTCGCTCTATATGATTTAATTTATAGTGAGCTACCTAAATCAAGATCTTAGGAAATTACAACGACACTGCATCTTGGAATCCAGAATGAATTTTAGATCGGCGGGAGGATGAGTCTTTACCTTAAAATAACTGTAGTTTTAAGCAGTGAGCCAGTTAAATGTACATTTTAGCAAATTATGATTGTTCCTTGCAATTCAGAAAGATTTGATGACTATGACTATGACTATGAAAAGACTATGACTAACTTGTCCTGAGCCAGCTAAATATAGATTCATAGCTTCTAGTAAATTATGACTGTTCTTTGTATTCCAGAAAATATTTTGATGGTCAAAAGGGGCCTCTTTAAAAAATTGCTGATATATATGAACCTAGTTTATAGAATGCCCGCTAAATCTAGATTCTAGCAAACTATGACAATAAACGTTTTTGGAAATCCAGACTTGATTTTAGATCGTAAAGAAGACAGGCCTTTAAAACTTGCTGTATCTATAGTTCCCAATTTATAGTGGGACAGTTAAATCTATGCCGTAGCAAACTATGATTGTTTTTGGTAGTCCAGAATTGATATGCATCTTCAAGAAGACACGAATTTAATAAATTGCTCGATCTATATATCTCCAATTTGTTGTAAACCTGCTGAATATAGATTCATAGATTCTAGTTCTATGTATTCTACAATAAATTTTTGATCGTCAAACAAGCGCGCGTCTAAAGAATTGCTGGATGTACCCATATGAATCAAGCTTATAGTTAATCAGCTAAATCTAGATTTTTGCAAACTATGAAAATGAGTGTTTTTTGAAATCCAGATTAAATTTTATATCGTCAAGAAGACATGACTTTAAAAAATTGCTGTATCCATAGATTCTAATTCATTGTGGGTCACTTAATCTATATTCTAGCAAACTATGATTATTTTTGGAAGTCCAGAATTGATCTTAGTTCGCCAAAGAGACACTGTTAAAATGGCTTGATCTATGTGACTCTAATTTTTACTGAGCCAGCTGGCTGAATATAGATTCTAGCAAACTGTGACTATTCTTTGTAATCCAGAATTGATTTTAGATCGTCAAAAAGACGCGTGTTTAAAAAATCGCTTGATCTAACTGATTTGAATTTATACTGAGTCATCTGAATATAGATTCTAGCAAACTATGACAATTATTTGTAATCGAGAATAGATTTTCGACAGTCAAAATATCGCGTCTTTTAAATTTGCTGGATGTGTATGATTCTAGTTTATATAGTGAGCCAGCTCAATCTTAATTCTAGCAAACTATGACTGTTTCTTAGAACCATGAATAGATTTTAGATCGGTGATTAGACTCGTCTTTGAAAAAGTGCTATATCTATAGATTCTAATTTACTGAGTACCAGTTTGGTGAACTATGATTTTTCCTTGAAATTCAGAATAGTTGTGATGGTCAAAATGGAGGGTGATTAGAAAATTGCTTGATTTTTATGACTGAAATTTATACTGAGCGAGATAAGTAGAGATTGTAGCACTTTGTCACTGTTCTTTGTTAATCAAGAATCGATTTTTGATCTTCAGAAAGACGCGACTTCAAAAAATTATTGAGTATGTATTTCTATAAGTTTATAGCGAGTCAGGTAAATCTAGATTCCCCAGACTATTAGTATTTCTTGAAATCAAGAATAGATTTTAGATTGTCATGATTGCTTTATCAGTATGATATGAATCATAACAGTATATGATTCTAGTTTATATTAAGCCAGCTAGATCTTGATTCTAGCAAACTATGATTGTTTCCTTATATCGATATAAGGTTTTAGATTGTCAAGAAGGTTATATGTATGATTATGTCATCAGTATGATATGAATCATACCAGCACATTACTCTACTTTGAGGTATAAGCCAGCTAAATTTTGATTTTAGCAAACTATGATTGTCTCTTGGTATCCAGAATAGACTTTAGATGGTCAAGAAAGCTATATGTAGGATTATACCAACAGTATAATTGGAATAATATCAGTACACGATTCTAGTTTATAGTAAGCCTGCTAAATCTTGAGTGTGGCAAATTATGAATTTTTCTTGAAATCCAGAATAGATTTTAGATTGTCAAGAAGGCTTCATATCATCAGTATGATATGAATCGTATCAACATTTGATTCTAGTTTATAGTGATGAGCTAGCTCAAATTTGATTCTAGCAAACAATGACTGTTTGTTAGAATCCAGAATATGAGATTGTCAACAAAATGCATCTTCAGAAATTGTTGGATGTATATGATTCTAATAGTTTATATTCCAGCTCTTTACCCCTATCGCAGAAATTAACCTCCAGTTTATTAGGACTTACTAAGACATTCGTTGGTGGGGCACCTTCCCTCTTCCCTGTGGAAAGAAATTAACGTCTATACACCAAATTCGATTTTAATCGTATTCCAATCCGATTCGGCGACGCGGTCGCCACCCCCAGAAGCACCTCCAATGGGGCCCATACGTTAAAAGCCAATTTTAGAAACTCGTCCGGCTGTCGATTCCTGGAAAGGGAGGAATCCCGGGGTGACGTCTTCCCCCTTCCGGGGGCGGGAAAAAGGATTTTTGAGCGGGCCCATCGGGGTGGAAATGAAAATCCCCGCGTCGATTTCCTCCTCGGGAGCGAAATTAGCAATATTGGCAGGTAACCACTTATCTTGCAAATGGCCAATATCCTGGAATAATTTGTCAACGCGCGGTCTTTCTCCGCGATCCCTTCTTCCGGAAAATTTAATCTTCCGGGCGGCGCAGCGGGGAAATCTGGCTGGCGACGGGGGAGAGGGTCGATGGGAATTACTACTTTCAATCACGACGCGAAATCAAACACACAGCGAATGTATCCACTCTGACCGCACTTCAGTCCAATATTTATTATGAGGGAAAACGCATTTTGTAATTTCCTACTCTTTTCCGCATGGACGTCGTGGGGTTGACGTCTCTTAACCTGCATATTCTGCCTGCCCAATAATCTTAAAAAGACAAAGTTAAACGCCTATACTTTTCTATTATAGTTCCGTGTTCCTTATTAAAATCAATATGGTATTATTAAAACAACATAGCGTATAGTGTCGAAGGAATTTATTTCACCTCACTTTTGATTCACCCTGTATACACACGAGCGTAGGTGTCTGTAAGTTATATTCCCTCTCCCAAAACCAACGCAAATTGTTTAAGTATTAAACACCCTCTCAGAACTAATGTGCAAATCCCACTACTTCCATTCGAGCATCAGGATTAAATTCACTTTGAAGTACCTTACCCGTTTCAGGGCTGAGCTTCTTTTCCAGTCTAATATCCACTGAATACTTAAACGGGGCTCATTATGGGGCCGTGTGAGGGATTACGTGTCGAAATAGGGAGAGATGCGTTGATTTCATCCAAATATATTTCGAGGAAACGCAATGATATTCGAGCGTTAAGTTACATTGAAGGAAATGGTGTTTTGACTCTTCCATTTTTTTTAAGAAACCCGTCGTTTAAACTGACCGCGCTACATCCAATCACGGAACAATCTATTTGACGTTCCGTGATCCGAGCAGCGTATCTCCGCTCCACTTCGATGCTATGTTCGGTGTTGTGTTTAGTGTTTAGTTGTTCTGTGATCTCGTAACCTCATAATTCGAATGATACTTGTTGCTCTCTCGTCGCTCGTTTATCGTTAGATGTGTTAACTGAAACCCCGTGTCCCTCGAAGATGTCGTCGCTCCTATCGGCCGAGTTAATCGCCGCGTGCAACGCGATAGGCTATTTCGACGCGAACGTCAACAAGTATTACGCCGACGAGAACACTTTGGAGACCGTGAAAGACTTGATAAGGTACCTGAGGAGGGACGTGGATTCGCACGACGTCAGGAGACAACTCGGGGAGACCAACGTCTTGAGGACGGATCTGGTGCCGTTGCTTAAGGGTTACTGGGAGCAAGAGGACCTGTTCGATGTGCTGTTGAGGTTAGAAACGCTGCGTTAGGTTAGGAGCGTGCCAAGTCTAGCTGTAGCTAGCTACTAGACAGGTGGCTAGCGTTATATATGTATCCTTTTTATATCACAATTGCTGATAATGCAAAGAGAGAAGTACTGGTTATGTGTTTTTTAAAAGATAAATATGTTGTGTAGGCAACCAACATTACTTCAGGTAGAGTTTTGGCGGGAACTTAATGCTGGAAATTTGGTCAGCACTGGGTTGTATCTGGCACCTTTTACATAATATCCTTTTTGCATTTTGGTCTTTGGATTTTCAGAAATAAATTAACCGAACCCTCATAGGTACCGTCTCGATTCGAACCCACGAAACTTACTTGCCTCTTAACCTAACGTAAACCATATGCTGTTCATTTCGGTACTTTAATAACCACGAATGACACAACGAATAAAATTGCTGGCCTGCTCGCTCCACGAAATCAAAATGTCGATCCCTCCCCTCTCTCCACGGTTTCTCCCCTACAAATATGTATGATATTACAATATCGTTAAAGTTTGACGGAAAGGAATCCTTTAGATATGCACGTTCCATTTATTAA
This sequence comes from Cryptocephalus moraei, assembly GCA_946251905.1. Classification (NCBI taxonomy): domain Eukaryota; kingdom Metazoa; phylum Arthropoda; class Insecta; order Coleoptera; family Chrysomelidae; genus Cryptocephalus; species Cryptocephalus moraei. The sequence continues at coordinate 7,940,400 of OX276463.1, forward strand.
ATTAAATCAGGCGTGCAAAAAATTCATCGCTCCGAAATAGGTGATTGATATGAAAATTCATGACGTGGATTATTTTATTAAAAACTGTCAGTCATAAGTTTGATCGTAACTGAGCTTGTTACAGGCTCGGTAGATAAAGGGATCAGAAGAAGGGTTAAATAATGCCAACGGTTAGAGCTATAGACTTACATCCTGATAACGGTTGTGATGTGAACTGATTTTACTGAGATGTGCATAGTGGTAAATTATTTTAACAAGTTGTAAGTACATAATTTTTACTTGAGACAGCCAAGCCAATTAAGGCAAAAGCGACAGCTACATAATTAGGTCTCGATATCGTTTAACGACTGTATTGACCCCACTCGATACAGATGCATGGGTATTTTAGTGTCTCAAGTAACTTTGTGAAGACTTGCTTTCTCTCAGTTTTGCCACATTTCAGATTCGCCGTGCATGCGCAGTTTCATTGTAGACACATCCTATAAAACCCTCCTCCTAACAACCCGTCCCATCGTGAAACTTTCGCCGGACTCCTAACGAATTCCCAAATTCGAGACATCCTCCCCATTAAAATCTCCTTTTTTTTAACGTCTCCCAACGTCCTATCCTAAACAAATATATCTTCCAGACAACAAATGGATCGAACGGGGATAGGGGGCGGTCGCATCGATTTAATCACAAACTTTTCTCTCAGAAAATGTGTACGTGTGTCTGTTATTTTTCGAACTAGTTTCCCGGACAACTCCGGAATCGAGTTTACGGGATAAATATCGTCGGGAATAATAAATGCGGGCCGGGTGTTGTTTTGGGATAGTTACTCGCAGGGATGCTGTCAAAGATTTTATCAACACCGGGAGGTTTGAAAAATTGGGTGTTCTCCAGACGTCCTGGTTTTTCGGGATTTGTTCCTGTTATTGGTTAGGTGTTCCCGAAATGTGTTGTTATGTCCGGGTTTTCGTGTGATCCCATATTGGAAATTTATTATCGAAATTAGTAGAAGTCTGGTCACAAAGGGTCCGGCCGGTAAGGTGGGAGTGGGAGAAGTGCAAAGCATTAAATACCCTAATGTAGCTTAGACCCTCAAAACGTGATTTTGCGCCAATATATCAGCTTCCCAAAAAATGGGGATTGTTCCAATTTTGTAGTTTTGTATTATCTGCGGTCTGGTGTTTCTTCATAATTCTTGGCTCAAAATTCAAGTGTTTAAAACTATCCTTTATTCTTGTAGGTATTTCCATTTCTCAAAAATGAGAACTAACGTTTTGCCAAAATAAATGGCTATGTGTTCATGGGACTACTTTCTCATATTTTATTACAAATATTCGGTATTAAAATAAACATTTAATATTTAAAAAATTCTTTATCGCCTGAGGTAGAAAAAATGTTCGAAGTTTAGATGTTCAAGAGATTCAAAAATGTTCAATAATTACATTGAGATATTCAACTCTGATTAACCATTTACAATTCTGCTACCAAAAATATAACGAAACTTCATTTTGGAAACTCCTAGTTAATTCAAAGTTAGTCATTCAACGTATTAATATCCAATTTTATCTAGCCAATGACGGAGGGAGTTAGAGAGAGAGAAAATGAAGAAAAGTGACGGTCATTGTTCATGCATAGATCACGTGATTCAGGATGGAATGGGCTTGTCAGTGTAATTACTGAATGTGCTACTAATTTACATTTAAATTACCGTACATAGGCGGTATAGCAGGGTTCTAATTTATCCATTCGAGAACTATTAACTTGTAATTTCTACTTAAAATTCATATTTCTCACATAATCGAAATTATGAATAATATAAGTAATATGAGTTACATTAGTAATATAAGTAACCGTTGCACACTTTAATTATTATTATTATTATCATAAGTCAATCATTTGATTACTTCGTTTTGTTTAAAAACGTTCAAGACGGGAATCCAGGTTGAGTTTTTTAACCCTAACCAAACTTAACTTGGAGAAGATGAAATTCTAGGCAGATTAGCAGTGTAATAGCAGAAATTATATTTTACATGATTATGGAAATCACGTCTCTGCAATTTCCCATTTTACATTATTTTGTTGTTACATTACATTGCCCTATATTATTTAGTGGTCCATGTATAACGTGAGTCTGATCAAATTCGTAGGGTGTTAACTCTCGCCAACACTAGTTTCCAACTACATAATTTTTTTTAAAGTCATAGCAGTAGTTAGTATATGTATATTATTGGATATAGTTTAATGGAAAGTTATTAAATATTGATACACTTGGTCAGGTCGATTTACATCTTTTTTGTTTGTTATTAAATCCAAAAGTGACGTCATTTTACCAAGTGCCGCTCTAATATGCGGTCTACCTGCTGTATGTGGTCTACTCCCGTACCTATCTATATACGCTATTAGGTGCACTATCATCCGATTAACTGTATGTTTCAAGGAAATATTTGATAAATGAGAGGATAACAAGTTAAGGCATCGAGCGTTTTCTAAATATGCTGCTTTAACGATAATAAATCTGATGATCTGTATGTTTTAAGGAAATATTTGATAAATGAGAGGATAACAATTTGAGGCCTCGAGCGTTTTTTAAGTATGCTGCTTTAAGTGCTTTAACGATAATATGACCTGTAGTTTGTAGAAAATATGGGGTAATAACTTGAGTTTCTGCCGTTTCCTAAGTATGATAAATTAACGTTAACCGATTACCTGTGAGTTGCAAGTGAATATAAGAGAGTTCCTGCTTTCTACAATCTTCAGTTCAATTTGACCTGTCAATCCTAAACCAATCGACAAAATGTTATTACGTGATTTTTACAAAAGTGTTGTGCCAACAGAGGAGACTGCAGACTTCCTAAGACAACATGGCTTGTTGGATACAGAAGCAGAAGACTGTCCTAGGTGTGGTTCCCACGTGCAAGAAAAAAGGAAACGATCACGAAAGGGCGAATTCAGACCAGTTTTCCGCTGCCCGAGAAAAGGTTGCCAAACTACTCGTTCAGGTCGACAGGGCAACAGATTTTTCCATTACACGGATATGAATGGGCGAACCAACAGTAAATTGACGCTCTGCCAAATACTGGAACTCCTGTTCCTCTTCATTTTGGATCTTCCAGTTGATTCAGTCACCACACTTACTGGTCGATCAATACAAACCGTGGTCGACTGGTTCAATATGTGCCGTGAGGTGTGCCGCTCAGTTGTGTCCCATACCACCCGTGGACAGCTAATTGGAAGAGTTGCAGATCCAATTCAGATTGATGAAGCTAGGTTCGCTGGTCGTCGAAAATATGGCAGAGGAAGACTTCTCCAAGGTGACCAACCTCCAGAGTCAGAAGATTCAGACGCCGACGTTCGTAACAATAGGAACCATGGACGCCGTATTGATGGATCGTGGGTGTTTGGTCTACGAAATAAATCCGAAACCCGGTATTTCGTAGTTGAACGAAGAAACGTAGACACCCTAATACCGTTAATACATCGAGAAGTTCAAACTCGGACGAATGGGCAGCGTACAACCAGTTGAACCAATTGTGGTTCGTCCACAGCACAGTGAACTACCAGGAAAACTACATCGACCCGGCAACTGGAGCTCACACTCAAGGCATTGAACGCTCATGGCTTGATGCTAAAATCAAAATTATGAAAAGAATGCATGGTGTTCCCACTGCACATATGCAGTCACATTTGGACTACATTACCTGGAAAATTATAAATAAGAATGAAGATGACCTTTGCACCAAATTCCTGAGAGACATTAAAGAAGTATATCACCCGTGAATTTATATTTTGTATGGGTAATAATATGTTATCATTTTGTAAATACCAACTCGTACTTGTAATAGATAAACTACATTAACACTTCAATTTCATTAGTAGACCACATATTGAGACGTCATTGGGGTAGATCGCATACTAGAATAGATTTAGGACGGTAGACCGCATATTAGAATAGATTTAGGACGGTAGACCGCATATTAGAGCGGCACCGATAAACTTACTAGAGTTCTTAACTGAAGTGGGGAGTTAGTACGTTTTAATTCTCCTTGTGAATTATTTTGCAAATTGGAAGTGTTTAGTTAACAATATAGTAGTGATTACATGACAATTTTAAAAATCCTTAAAAGTATTCAAGCTCAAATTAGCTTAGTTAGGAACTTCGAGATTATTTACCAGCAATTTTTCGGCCAGTTAATAGAATTTCTATTCAAAAGCTCCTGGACTATTAACTTCTGAGACGTGGTATCCTTAGTTATGGTACTCGTACATTTCCAAGGCGATATTTCCTTCGTCCTAGGCCAATCGTCTACCTATTGTTTAATTAACAATCTAGTAGTGATTACATGTAATATGCAACAATTTTAAAAATACATAAGAAATAAACTCGTACTCAAATTAGCATAGTCAGGAACTTGGAGATTATGTCCAGCAATTTTTCGGCCACCTAACATTATTGCAATTCAAAAGCTTCTGTGGTTTCTGTGCTTAAGAAGGTTGATCCGAAGACTCACTTCCAGACACTTAACACTTCATAAACTTTCCAAACTTATTTGCTAATACAAACGTTAAGTCTTCTCAAATCATAGAAAAACCTCAGCAAAAATGTCCTCCTTCCTTCCCTTTCCCAAAAATGTCCCTAATTTAAATCCCACTCTTACTCCATGACCAATCAAATATCCTTTACTGTCCCTCCTCCACACAAGCTCCCCTCTTGCGAAGTGCTTAGCTCAGCATAGTTTTGAATTGATGGCCTCCTTCCAGGAACCATTAAAACATTTTTATGCCAAAATATCAACGATCTCTTTATCTTACTGTGTATCAACTGTAATTACCAGCAGACCGTAAAACGGAACACTTCCAAATTTTTACCAACGATATTTAATAGATTGAGCCCCACTCTGACAAAATTTCAACATTCTAAGTTAACAAAGCTTATTGCCAGACACCGTGACGTCGCCTTAACCACAACTCTCAAGCCGATAGAAGATTATTTCTCGCCCAGCGTAAACTGAGAATAACAACAGACAGGATCGGACAACGTCTTCCATCGCGGGCTCAACAAGTGACACTTAACACCATGACGATATTTTCTTCGTTCCAGACTAATCGTCAACCTGACTACCCCGGCATTGATCCTCTACGGAGAGGAAATACCTACCGACAAGACCATAAGGAACTACTACATCCAGATCGAGGAGCACCTGCAGGCCTACAAGGAGACCTTCGCCGACGACGCCGTCTGGGCCGTGCTCAGCTCGAAGCTCAGCAAAATACTGGAACGCGTAAGTAAATTAGGAAGCCTCCGAATTCCCTCAAAGGGTCCTCTCGCTCGGATGGGACGATTCGTTATTTTTGTGCAGCTCCGCAAGAAAAGTTTCGTTTATTTCGCGTCTCAGGTGAAATGAGTCCCGTCAAAGGAGTAATTACTCTAATTATGCACGGTGAAGTTGGTCGATACTCACCCGGGACGCTTTTAAGCGATCGTTTTTTAACGAGAGAGAAATTTGTAGAGGTGAGATGCCCTGCACGTATCGATCCTCTCGTTTAAAACTAAACTGATACATTTTTTAACGAAATATGAAAGCCTTAAAAGCTCTGTTTGTGCTCCTCGTTTTGTTTCGAATTTAATACTGGAAATTTGAAATCTTAATTTCGGATGTCGAGGGCAATCTCCCTTCGTCTCTCGTGTCTTTCTCTCGCGTCTCATATTTTCTCCGTATCTCTTTAATCAACGTCTCGTATTAGATTTGCGCTTAAGAAAGGCGAACGCGCAGAACCTTTGAAGTCAAAGCGTAAATAATCAAAATAACTCGACTCCGGAGTTGTCGCCTCTTGAATTACTTATTTGGATAGCACTTAGCGTGCTACCGCCGGGTCAGCCACGGGAAAATCGAGTAAGAACATTGTTCGAGGGTATTTTCGCTAATTTTTGTTCGAGAAGGGATGGAATTGTAGCGAGTCGTGAGGGTTTTATACGTTTTTCGAAGCTGTTTTGGAATTACGTATTGAACTTTTTACTTCATCACAATTGAAGTTCAATTTTAGTGAAAATGCAAAATTGTGTTATTGCTCTTTAGCTCAGTAGAATGAGATGAAATTCTTATCATAACAGGTTGGCATGTGGAAAAACGTATTGTATTAGTAACAAGCAATGGCTCTTTGAAGGGGATCCCATTTTGAAGCGTGGCGTCATTTTTTAAACGATGTTTATTTATGCAAAAATAGGTAAAAATTTAGTTTTTTTGAGCTATCTTTGAGGCAACTTTAGATAGAGCATTTAAATTTTTACCATTTGTGAGTTAAAAAACGGTTAATTTTAGCCCAGGTAGATTAAATTTGGTTAATAATTTGTTGCAAAAAAGTCGCAAAATTTTACATATTTTGAAATATTTTTAATTTCGTGAAAAAAGCACGTAGAAGCTTGAAAGTTTCAGATTTTGTGTCCTTTAGTACCCTTAACTTACCATAAACTTTTTGTGCAATAATATTAATTTGTTTATGAAAAAAACACTTTTTGTAAAAAACTTTTTGTTTCTTCATAGAGAGTTAGATTTTCAATATTGAAATTGAAGGTATTCAATTTTCACCATTTTCACCTTCAAAATGGCGTCGGAAAATGTGTAAATTTTTTTACATCGGTTTTTTGCAATTATTTATGCAAAAAAATAATATATCTATATGCAAAGTTAATTTTTGGAAAGCTGGCAATTTTCCACGTATTTTCAAAAAAAAAACGTCTCTGTAGCTCAACTTGGACCTAACATAATTTTTTTTTCTTCTAAAATTCGCTAATTGTTTATTTATAATTATTAAGAGCTAAAATTGAAAATGGAAGTAACGGGATACTTGAACTTTATGATGTTACCATTGTCAATCGAAAAAAAAAAAAACAAATTGATATGAGTGAAAATAAATATTTTACTGACTGTAAGTTCGGCACGCAAGTGCGCGCAACGTGGAAAATTGATCGAGCGAGTTCAAATTCACGTTGCGATAAAATTCGGCATATCTCAGCTAATTATGAACCGATTTGGACGTTTCTTTTTTTAATCTGGGGTACCTCGCGAAATTATTAACAATTATGACATACACTATTTCATCAGCATATTGAAAGAATTTGTTATAAACAATTATTTTTGCAAAAATTCACTTTTCTTAAATATTTGAAAAGTTATGAACTGCACGCAAAAATTTGTTAATGAAAGTTGTTCAATTTTTGAAAAATGCATATATTTTCACTAAATAATTATTTTAATAGGGTCGAGTTATTACTTGTTGCACAATATACAATATTAGAATATATAACGAAATATGTGCATATTTTATAATTATTATTTATTCAATTATAGTAATAAAAGCTTTTCATGTCTATTACCATTTAATAATATAGGACATATTATTTCGAAAATTTCCAAAATAATGCATAATAGTATTTGTTAATATTTAAATAAAGGAATTATAGATGTTTACAAATTAAAAATATGCATTTTTCAAAAATGAACAACTTTTAAAATATTTAAGAAAAATGTATTTTTGAATAAATAATTGTTTATAACAAATTCTTGTATCGCAATGCGAATTTGAATATTTAATTAAAATAATAATTAATATAACGACAGATATGAGAAACTCTACTAAAGGCTAATTCAATGTTTGGACAGTAGTGTATAGCTAAAAATACTCCCGTGATAATTTGGATTATTAGGCATAATCCTAGGAGAGAGCCAAAATTTCAAAAAAAGGTGATGTTAGATGGAGAGGGTAAATCAATTAATGAATTATTAATAATTTTTGTGATTGGTAATATTTTACGTATGGGAATTTTCATTAGAATTTTTTTCGTAAGGTTCTCTTTGTTTTTAAGGTAATTTTTACTACTGCAATTATTGTGATTAGAAGATAAATTACGATAAGTAAATAAATTATGTTATGTGGAAAATTAATAAATTTATTAAGAAAAATTTCAATTTTAATATTTCTGTTAAAATAAAAGGTTTCTAATAATTTGAGTTTGGGGGAGACTTAAAATTTATCTAGAAATATGGGGGTTAAAATAATTAAGAAAAGGGCCAGATTTAATAAAAGAGTTTAAATGAAAATTTAAATTTTTCATTTGAGGCAATTCTAGTTATGTAGGTAAATAGAATTAATAATCCTCCAATTATCACAAGAAAAATAATATAAGAAGATCAAAAATTTAGGGATATATATCCTGTTAAGAGGGCTACGATAGTAGTTTGTAAAAGTAGAGAAAAACCCCAAAAAAATATTTATTTTCACTCATATAAATTTTTTTCTTTCGATTGCAAATGGTGGTATCATAAAGTTCAAGTATCCTATTACTGCCGTTTTGAATTTCAGTTCTTAATAATTATAAATAAACAATTGGTGAATTTAAAAAAAAATATATCTGGGGTCCCAGTTGAGCTACACAGGCGGTTTTTTTTTTGATAATACGTGGAAAATTGCCAGCTTTTAAAAATTATCTATGCAGATTGATATATTATGTTTGTTGTATAAATAATAGCAAAAAACCGATGTAAAAAAAATTACACATTTTCCGACGCCATTTTGAATGTGAAAATTGAATACCTTCAATTTCATTATTGGAAATCTAACTCTTGATGAAGAAACTGAGTCGCGGATGAACCCTCTAGGCTGACGAAAAAGGGTTTAAATTGAATTTTACATTTAACACCGTTTTTTTACAAAAAGTTATTTTTTTTTCATAAACAAATTAGTATTTGTGCAAAAAAGTTTATGGTAAGTTAAGGGTACTAAAGGACACAAAATCTGAAAGTTTCAAGCTTCTACGTGCTTTTTTCACGAAATTAAAAATATTTCAAAGTTTGCAAAATTTTGAGACTTTTTTGTAATTATTTAAACAAATTATTAACCAAATTTGATCTACCTGGTCTGAAATTAACCGTTTTTCAACAAGTCATGAATGGTAAAAATTTAAATCCTCTATCTGAAATTGCCTTAGATAGCTCAAAAAAACTCAATTTTTACCTATTTTTGCATAAATAAACATTGTTTAAAAAATGACGCCACGCTTCAAAATGGGATCCCCTTCAAAGAAGCCAGAAGCCCCTTTCCACATGCCGACCTGTTCTGAATTACGATAAATGTTAAGCCTTTTTCATCTAATTCTACTGGGCTACTTGATAAATATTCTACCTGCCGGTCGACTTAATACAGGTTCTTCTAAATGTTGCCCACGATATATCCAGACATTCGTTGAAAATATCTGACAAACTCCAGGTTCCTTCAGGAAATATGTATGTTCCCACGTATTCCAAAGTTGCTATGAATTCGCAAAAGGATATAAGATGGTGAAAATGGTCCCAAACTTCAAAACAACTAAAACTCAATTTGCAATATTTGGAGGATGTCTTTCGGTCTTTTTAACATATCAACTTCATTTCTTACTTTTATATGAGAAGTATTGTAATCGGGGTGATTTTTACAATTTGAGCTTTTAGCATTTTTAGACGTTTTAACGTCCCCCGAGTACAAGAAACATGCTTTTGAAGAAATGTCTGTGTATTATAAAGAATTCCAATTTTGAATTTACTCTTTGTTTTACACCAGGACCTCCCAATCTCCCAATAATCTTTTTATTGAAATTGGCCCCGGTAAAGGGGTCATACTCGTGTCATTTTTCGATTTTTGGAAAATTTCTTAAAATTTACTCCAAAATTTTTTTTTGTACTTTTGCTCCACTGTCGAATATATGTAATAATGTTTAATAACATCGTTGGCTAAATATTCTCTAAAGGGCACATTACCCTTGTCGATTTTCAGTTTTTTGAAATTTTCTCAAAATCCACTCTAATAATTTTTTCAGAACTTCGAGTATTTCTTCTGCTATCGAAAGTATGTAAAAATGTCTAATAACATTTTTCGCTATATCTCTAAAGAGGAATTTACACTTGTTACTTTTTGGTTTTTAGAAATATTCTCAAAATATTTTTTTTCATATTTTCTTCTACACTTTGAACAGTTTTTCTACTATCGAATATGTGTAAGAAAGTTTAATAACGTTTTTGGCAAAATCTTCTTTGAAAGGTATGACATTTGTTATTTTTCGGTTTTTGGAAACATTCTCAAAATATACTTATAAGTTGTTATATTTTTTCGTTTTTTCTAAATTTTCCTCGAAATTTTATGGAAGAATTTTTGAGAAGGAATTTTAAACATTAAAATAGTTTTAAAAACTTGAATGTGACTTAACGTGGTACAAAAAAATTACTTAATCTAATCATTATTGAGTAAAATGTACTCAAATACCTACGAATGAAACATTGACTCAATATATTACTAAATATACTCATTTTTGAGTCAATATTAAATTTACTCATTACTGAGTAAATTATACTCGAATGCGAATGAAACATTGACTCAATGTATTCTAAAAGATTACTAAATCTACTCATTTTTGAGTCAATTATACCCAAATGTGGTATATTTACTCAACTTGATGAAAATATTACTGAATTCGTTTATTTTCGGGTAAATTGTACTCCATTTTAAGGTACAATTTAATTGAATCCCTGACTCATCGTAACAAAAAAAATATTTAATTACTCTTTATGGGATAAATGGTACTCAAACGTGAGTACAAAAGTACAATTTAATTTCCTTATTGAGTAAATTGTACTCAAATGCGAATGAAACATTGACTCAATATATTCTAAAAGATTACTAAATCTACTCATTTTTGAGTCAATTATACCCAAATGTGGTATATTTACTCAACTGGATGAAAATATTACCGAATTCATTTATTTTCGGGTAAGTTGTACTCCATTTTGAATCCGTGACTCATCGTAATAAAAAAATTATTGAATTACTCTTTAATGGATAAATTGTACTCAAACGTGAGGGAGACATTGAGTCAATATGATATAAAAAATTACCTACTCTACTCAACATTAAGTAAATTGTACTCAAATATGAATGAAACTGTCTCAATACTTTGCAAAATATTACTAAATCCGTACAGTTTTGAGTAAGTTATACCTAAAAGTGGTACATTTACTCAATTTGACGTAATTTTTTTTGTAATTCATTTATTTTCGAGTTAATTGGCCCTCCATTTTAAAGTACAATTCAATTGAACCATTGACTTAACGTGATATAAAAAATTACTTAATCTACTCATTACTGAGTAAATAATCCTCAAATGTGAATGAATAATTTACTCAATGTTATGTAAAAAACACTAAATCTAACTACTTTTAAGTAAATTTTACCCAAAAGTGAAAGAAATAGTATTTAAAATATCTGTAAAATTTTGTCTTTTTGATTTTTCTGTCTTTATTGCCAATTCCGTAATTTTTTATTGCTGACGAGGACGGCGATAATAATAATTAATTTTCACTACAATAAAAGTAAATTTGATTGGCCTTGACTCAAATGTGGACACCTTCAAAATGAGAATAAAATCTTAATAATAGAAGTGCAATTCAAATTGGTACCTCAAGGTACTTCTGCAGTGTCGTTCGCGACAATATTTAAAAAAATGAGATTCTCTACTCAATAAAAAATAAATATAAACATTATAAGTAATTTTACATAGATATGATTGCATTTTTATGAACAAAATTAACAATCTCGTAACGATAATAATTTGGTAGTAAATGAGTTTAAAATAAATTTTTCGAGTTCTGTGTAAATATAACCGGATATCTCAAAAAGTGGCAATAAGGTGGAAAATGAATACATTAATGCTAAACAGTGTGTTTTTGTGTGAAATACACCCAAAATTGAGTAATGCCAGCAAAATATCTCAAAAATTAACATAAAAAATTTTTCAATCACAAATTTTAATACCTTCACTTAGTACGATTAATAGTTTTCAGAATTTGTTTTTTTTTATTATTTCATATTAATGCATCTTATAGATTTGAGTTATTCTTGAGTCATTTTGTTAAGAAATCCGATTAATTACCCCCCCCCTTCCCGATCCGACTCCTACTGCGCCAATCGTCCCTCCCCTCCCTCGGAATGTACCCAAGAGCTCACTAGAGGAGCCGGGAAATTATTCCTTGTGTGATGTTTTGATGTCGCCGAGTGTTTTATTAAATTTCTCGCGAAATTTATTGCTGACAGTTAAATCACACGGCGATATTTGAAATTGCCCGGGATAGGAGTGAAGGGATACATTTTGAGCGACTAATAACGTTTCTGTTTCGTCGAGAATTTATTAAAGGTCTCCCGCCTTCCCCGAGGGGGAGGGGGGAGACTTAATTTGGTTAGTAGGTTTCGTGAGAACGTCTCGGAGAAAGTTTTCTCCGTTGAACGTTGGGAACGTCATTTTTGAAACGTGGAATTTCATTTCTTACGTCGATAAGTTCGTGTTGATTTAATGCCACGACATTGCTTTTTCCATTGAAAAGAAGTTGCTGAGCGGAGCTGTTGACAACTAGTGACGTAACGTGGTCGCTCATGGGGTTGATTAGTATCTTCACGAGAGATGAGACCTGAAATTGCGTGTGCGAATCGCACACTCTTGACGGCTCGTTTAAAATCCTGCCATCCCCCGTCAGGTTTGTCCTAATCCCTTGCTGCCGTCCGAAATTTTTAAATGGTTAAAGGGATTCTAATCCTATGCTCAACTGCCGTCCGGCTTGATTTTACCTGGCCCTTATCATCAAATTAAACCTCATATTGTATTTCAATTTATTTTTATAATATTGTCGCGATGCGGCCCCAATTAGCGAAAATAGGTCGCCGTCTAAGCTTATTCAGCACCGCGGTGACCTTAAACCGAAGGACGACACGACTCTCGGACAGGTACGACACCACGTTCGTAAACATCCCGCTTGTATTTATACAGCGGGATCATAACGATCAGGGGATCAGTCTGTCACCGAGTATCACGTTACGCTGCCCGTCTGAGAGCCCGCCCTTTTCGGCATGCCGCTAATTGGAGGAGCCTCGCACCTGCTGCCCTTCGTCCTTCTAAAGTAAGCAACCACCTCCATTTAACCTCTTCTCACTTTTCTACGTTTGATCACTTGCCTTAATTTTGTACGATGTTCTCTCCCCTATATTTAGTGTCCAAATAAATATTGTTATGTGTTACCATGCTTTCTCTTTAGCTCCACCTAGCTACACCCCCAACCCGAGCACTCCCTTTGGACCCTAGGTCCTCAGGCGTGTGACAATATAATGAAAACGCCGGCACATAAAATATAATACTTACAATGACTTAATGACAACGTGTATTATCCTTGCCCCCTCGCGCTTCCCACGTACTTTCGAGCATATTTTCGCGACCTGAGCTAAGCACAGGGTCGAACACTGAGTGGTAGCTAGGGGTAGAGCAACACGAAACGTAAAAACGAAAAAACGAAAAGTACAAGTAAAAAGGGTACGTTGAACAAAATTTAGTACATTAAAGGCGCGACCAGCGGCCAACACGACACCAGTTGAAAATAATACATAAAAATAAGACGAATACGAGGGGCGGTGACAATTAATCGTACACAAAACATGGGACAACGTAATGAAACTTAAGAAACACAAAAAACAAATGATGAAAGGGGACTAATAATAATAAAAGGGGACCTGGATAAAAACAGTACATGAAAATAAGGACTTACCCTAAGAAGTTCATCTTGGACGTGGCTCAGGGGACGTGTCTCGGAGACCGACCAAGGGTGCGACTCTCTAAACCCGGTTTTGTCGGTCCCCTGTCAATTTATAACTTTTTCCTCATGACCAATCAGCTTTTGTCGTTATTAACATAACGTGGAAAGTTCGTCGATTCCCGGACTCTTTGGCGGATGCTCGATCTCGAATTCGAGACGTTGCATCCGCACGCGATAGCTCGCGGGAAATCGCGGGTCGAATTAGCGAAGAGTATTATCCGGGAATTGCTGAATCTATAAGTTACTGCAAAGTAGCTAAATTAGTTGCTTTGCAGAACAAAGAAAAGGAAACAGAAAACACGCGAGTTGACATGATGTAAGAATAAAAGGTGAAATTATCAGCGGAATTTGGATTAATTAATTGATCGATAGATAAGCTGATTGATCATTTCTTGACAATATGTATATAAAGGCAATAAGAGATGGGCAAGAAATCCCGATGCCCAGAGATCCCGATCCTCGGACGGCAGTTGAACTGAGGGATTAGTCGACCTCGCTAATCCTAATGGGTCACGTTAACCCTTTATGCGCCCCACAATTATTACTCAGTAATTATCTTTGAAGTGCCGTTTCGTACTTTCGAACAACGCGGAAACAATCTGCACTTCCCATAACTTCGATTCGAGTTTTACGAACATTTTTAATTTTCACAAGTAACTGCAACTTCCTTCGGCTCCGACGGATCGAGCCGCGGGAGCCCCGCCAACCCGGAAAATTCGTAAATTAATTAAAATTCCAGGGGCGTAAGCGATTAAGATCTTAATTAAGAGCGCCGCGAAGGTCACAACAAGTTGCTCTACACAACTTTCCGAACGGGAGAAAAAAGTCGGTTAAAATTAATATTCGCTCATAAAAGTCGCCGCGTAGACCGGGCGACCCGCGAGAAATTAATTATCATTAAGTGTTTTCGGGGGAAAATTAAGTAATTAGTAAAGCCATTATATCGCCTAGAGGGGACAGAGATGAGGATTGATGGCGATACGTCGGGGGCGTGAATAGGTCGGAACGGTGAGGGGTAGAGGATGCTGGTTTTGTTGGAAGTGCTATAAAATTTTACAATATTAAATGGTTAGTTAATACTGATTAATTCTTCTATTAAGTTTCTTAAAAAACCTACCCAAAAAGTGAATGCGTCAAAGAAAAATATTTTTCGCCAATTTTTAGGGAGTTATACTCTTCGCAGGCATTTATAGAGGAATCTATTTTTTTCGCCAACTCTTATCAAAGAATTATTTTTTTCGCCGACAATTTTTTGGGAGTTGTACTCTTCGCGGTATGTAGCGATTTTTTTTATCGCCAACTATTATCAAACAATTATTTTTTCGCTACAAAGCTTCTAGGAGTTATACTCTTCGCGGGCATACAGAGAAAAATATTTTTTTTAGCCGGCTCTTATCGAAGGGTTACTTTTTTCTCCGACAATGTTTGGCTGAATTTTTCTTCTTTGAACATGAAATATTTAAAAAAGACATATATCAATCGAAAGTATTTCAAAAACGTGTTTCAGAGACACCAGTCTTAAAGTGCGGAGACGATCCGTTGAAAAGTTATGGCACTTTCAAAATGGGATTTTCCATAAGAGGTTATGTCGTCAAAAATTAAAAACTCACCAAAAAATCACCATTCGTCCATAAAATACTGTCGAACATGGTCCACTTCTTTTTTTGAAATTCCTTCTGGTGTCTTTGCAAAAAATATTTCACTTTTTATGTCACTTTCGTCCTTAATTCCTATCTCGGCACTAACGGGCGGACATCAAATTCATTCCATATCACAGGTTTGTGGTCTTCTTTATATATTTTTCACTATTATACACGCTTAAACTCTTTGCGAAATATGTTACAGGCGAATTTCTTTCGATATGTTCAAAATTGGATAACATTTACCACAGAACACCCGATATGTACACTTGACATTTCTCATGGAACGTCAAGGTTTGTATTGTGGATACGCGACCGTCAAGACGATCTTTTCGCTGCTGGCTCGGAGCATCCGAACTGGGGCTCATAATATTTCACATTCTACAGCAAATTCTGATGATACCATTAGGCTCAGTGAGTACATGATTGATCCTTGCCCTCTTGCGTTAACAACGTACATTTTACATCTCTAGATTCCTTCTATTCCAAGTACCATCCGTCACGTCGGCCGCTTAGCCACTGCCAAAACTGCTTTCGGCGTATAGAGAAATTAGCGAAACTTGCGGTGCACGTCATCAAAATTTATGACGTCAGCACGTCGCCATGTTGCCACATCAAATTTTTTTACTTGACATGACTGTTGGTTTGGCTAGTAAATTTATAACTGAAAAGTATACATTTTCTTCGTCTTTCATGAATTTTGCTCTGAGATTATTGTGAAATTCTTAAATAATTAAAATATATAGGTATTAGTATACACCAATAATTAGAAATGAAATAAAATCATAATGTGTTAGGATGAGTTAGTAGGTACATGGAATTTACTCATTTAGTCAGTGTGATTTTATTAGTGTTATTATACATTTACATTACCTATACATATTACATTATACACTATTATGCTATTATACAATTATTTACAAACAAAATAGATATTAATAGATTAATTATATTAGAAATTATGAAATTCTTGATTACAAACACATTTATATACACTAATTACAATTCAAATAGGATCATGTGTTCTAGGATGAGTAAGGTATATGGAATTTACTCATTTAGTCAGTGTCATTTTATAAGTTTTTCTAATTTGCCATTATGCATTCTTGTTAATTGAATTACATATCTGCAAGTGCTTTGACTTTATGCATTACTTTGTTATAAAAACTCACTGTCCACCAAAGACCACAGGGAGGTGTGAGTATCACACCTCCCTGTGGGAGGTGTGATCCACAGGAAGTGTGCACTTTCATATAAAGAGAAACCCAGTAGAGAATGGACTTGGCACAGCACAGAAAATACAAGATTGAAATTGAATTGTTGACCAAAATGACCTACAATGTAATATTAGGTAATACAAATACAGATGATAAAGAATAGAGGGCAATACAGAACAAATTAACATGTGAGAAACAAACAACAATAAAGTAAGTAAAGTATCTGCTGCCAGAATATATGTGGTCATCAATTGAAACAAAGAAACCCAAATTAAGCCTACAATTAAAAATAATAAATAGAGAAATTCAAATATAACTTAACTTTTGAGCAATTAGAGGAAACAACTACTTCGAGGGCAAATACCCCTACCGACTTTGAATTATACCCCTAACTTCTCTCACCTGAACTCAGTTTAACATCTCAGTGATTTTTTATAAAGAATACATATATTTTTCGGGATTAAAGGTGCATTTTTCTTTATAATAAATAGAGAAGTATGGAGGTCGGGACTGACATTGTTGTGAAAACCATAAGTATAGAACCAAAAATATTAAGGAATACAGTAGCAAATAGAAGAAAACAAATAACATTAATAGATGACAAATCCAAAACAGAAAAGAAATATTTACACCTATGAAAATGAAATGGAAACACTGCTCTGAAGATAAGCTACAAACTACAAGTATGATATAATAACTGATCTGCAACATTTGGATCAAGAAAGTGTACACTAAATTGGCAGGTGTAATTGGATCGAGGAGCGTAGAGACATTGTAGGGAGGTGCATGTCCAACGGCCTAGAATCTGGAATTCAAGCAGAATATTGTAGTTATGAAAGTCGCGGAAGGAAACACACCCCGGGCAACCCATCGGAAGTACTGTCTCTTATCAACTCTCTATTGGCAGCTTTACATGTGTCCATCGAGCCTTCATTTTATGTTCACCTAAAAAAAGTTTTACTATATAAATATGCATGCACTGCAGTTACAATATAATAATATTCTAATAATACATTATGTGCACATACCTAGAGTAAGATGTATTTACTTTAGTCAGAATCTGATATAGGTAAAAGTGAGATACCAGACATATCAGGCTCGATTTTAGATTCACAGTCACTACAGATGTAGATGTTAAATATTTCCTAAAAATCACTATTACTCTCTGAGTCACTGTTCAAATCAATCACTAAATTGTTAACTTCCATTCTATCAAACATTCGTTCACGATTCCACCATTTCTCAATTACTTGTTCTGTATGCTTGATGGAGTTCATCCAGACCACAGGTGTAATGGTAGACAATGCTTCTTTCCACATGTCCAAACAGTTATCGTTTGCATTTCCATCTCGACCTACGTGTTGGTTATAATAATTTTTCGTCACGCCCCATATCAACTCGATTGGATTGAATATACAATGATAGGGAGGAAGACGTAACACTCTATGGCCATATTGTTCAGCCATCTGATCCGTTAGGTATATCTTTTCTGGTTTATTTCTAGAAAAAAAAAATTACACAAACACAAATGTTTATATTTCATTTCTACTTACTGATTAACAATTTGAAGTAGTTCACTCTTCAACATTGTATGTTCAAATTGAAAGTTATGTTTTGTAAGGCAATCCTTTATAACAGGCTTTGTCGATCCACTTGTCGGAGCCTTATCTACCAATGTACTGTGGTACGGTGCGTTGTCCATAACTGACGGTTCCTCCGGTTTTTCTTCGGCGACTTTAATACCACATCACTCTTCACTTTTTGCGAGATTCTACTCACAGTACACACACTGATCTTCAGTGCAGCTGAAACACGCTAAAAATATTTCCAATAAGGGCCATAGAAGCTTAATAACCAATAGTATCAATAATTTACCTCTCTAACGCAGTTTAACGGGAGTAAGGGGCCCCCATTATTTCGTTCCAGTTCAAAGTAACTGATTAGAGACGAGACCAGCTGCTGACACCGACTATTCAATGGTTTAGGCATTTTATTGCAATTCCTTACACTCGAAAACACCCAAACACGTATTTAATTTACAATTTACCGAAGCGAGCAAATATTTCGAAGTATAACCTCAAAACCATAACAAAACTTTCGTGTCAATTCGTGAATGGTCTGACAACAGTGCCCACGGCTACCAACTTATATTTTATCGGCTAACATCCGACAGTGTGCTATCTCTTTTTAACTGGGATAACAGTGTGCTCTATTTAAAGCAAATTTTTATGTTACACCAACGGCAATTGGCAATAAATGTGACGTCATTGATGACGGCACCGCAAGTTTTACTAATTTCTCTATAGGTAGCTCTCAACAGTATTTCAAAATGGCGAAAATGGCGCGAAAACGTCTCAGTTTCTAATCGTTTTTTTACATATTTCTCGGTATTATTTCGACTCGAAGTTAGTGTTATCGTTTAGTTCAAGCATCGAACTACATTTTGGCCTTAAAGCGAGTAAGAATAACTCACAAAAACATTGAGAAGTTCCCCTTCGAAAATGGGCAATTTCGGTGTTTTTTTTCCAATATTTTATTTTTTTTTCCCAAAAACTGAGCGTCTCCGCAGATAAACACTATTTTTTTCGGCACCTCTAAACGCCCTTCTTTCACTGAACATTTTTTATTTTTTAAAAACTCGTTTTTAAAGAGGGAAAAGTTTACCCAATTTTTTGGGAGTTATACTCTTCGAGGGCATACAGAGAATATTTTTTTAATATTTTTTTCGTTGACAATTTATTGGGAATCATACTCTTCGTAGGCACCAGCGAATATTCCACACAAAATTGTTACGTTCATTTTTTAATTTGATAAGTGGAGTGCTATGGAAAGTAGTGTCAACTTAATAGTGCCATCGTCATGTATTCAAACATTTCATCGATATGAATAGCACTAAGAAAGAAATAATTATCTTATTCTGTTGAGGTACACTTGTTGAGTAGACTTTTAAGAAGTATATAGACAATAATTTTTAAACTTTTTGATATTCGACGCTCTACCTCCCTTCCCCGCCCCCCCCTCTCCTCTTTCTCCCCTCTTGTATCGCGCTATTAATATTAATTAAGTGCCGACCGAACGGATTGAAATCGCAACCGCGTCCCCCTCTAAATTCCCCGCCGCCGACGTCTTCGGCTCGAGGAAAGGCGGCATGCAAATTGAAAAATCCATCGCGGCAAATTGTTATTAATATCAATTTGGGCTCGGAGGTGATTACGCGACGGGCGTAATTTGAATTGATGTTGATAACGTATAAAATGGAGGGGGGCCCCGGCGAAAAATCGTCGGGGATACGGCGGCCTCGCAGCGACGAAGGGGTTGGATGTTAATCAAAAATTTATAATCAGCGGGGTCTGGGGATAATTACCGCTCCGCCGGATTAAATCCGTGAAATACCGTCGCTGCGGGACGGTTATACGCTTCCGGAGTAGTCGGGGGTATCGATCGCCAGGTGGCGCGAGGTAGGGATTTCCACGGTGGACGTTAACACCACTTTGTTTCTATGTCGTTGATAAGTTTATTTCGACCATAGCCAGATTAATCGTACATGGAAAGCCCGCCTTCCTATGCTTCATAGATCTCACCAAAACCTTCGATAGAGTGAGAGTTAAGGACATCATTAAAATTCTGAAAGATAAACACATACCAAGTCCTATAATAGAAATTGTGAAACAACTTAACACTGACACCTCCTCACATATATCCACAAACCAGCAGTTAACTGAAGACATTCCAACTACGACGGGTATCAGACAGGGACATTCATTAAGCACGCTGCTCTTTAATATCATAATGGACCAAATAATTCATCATGTCAAGAGTTTAGGAAGGGGATACAAATTAAGTACAGGATTAATCACAGGATTTGCTCCCAAGATTTTTTTTCAACATTTAATATCCTACTCCCCTAACCACCCCACTCCCCAAGGTATGTATGATCCTCTCCAAAGGGCTTTTTTGCGCCAAACTCTTTTTGTTTTTTCGAAATTGTCTGAAAATTTCTCACTTTTGGAAGAATATGCAATATATGCAATTATTAATTAGCGATAATTAACTTAAGAGTCAAACAGATTTGTGGGAATCATGGACTGGGCACCCGCAATGACAGAGGTGACAGATTACTGCAGTTTTGCCAAGAGAAACAACTGACGATCATGAACACCAGGTTCAAATTACCACCACGTAGATTATACACATGGAGGTCACCAGGGGATAATAGAAACAATTGTGTTCGAAACCAAATTGATTATATATTCATAAATCATCGATATAGAAATGCAGTCAAAGATGCAAGAACATACCCGGGCGCCGATGTGCCCTCGGATCATAACTTATTAGTGGCTAAACTACAAATCAAGTTGAAACAACTGAAAAAGGCCGTAAAAAGAAAAACAGATATGAACCTACTCAAGGAAGAAGAAATACAAAGTTTGGTAAAGAATGAACTTAATGTGGAATGTGAAAAACTCCAAAAAAACAGCATTACCATGTAGCGTGTTCATTTTCCAATCGAACGCGACTACCGTCTTTCGCGTTCCGTGTCCGGCTTAGGTTGGTACGCCTCGTAAACTGAGAGCGACAGGCGCTCCGTGAGCTCCGTCTCCGTTGGCTCTTTCTTCTTCCGCTGGCCGTGTATCGATTTGGACGTTCCGAATCCACGTGCTGTTCGAAACTAAACTTGCGTTCATCTGCCCCGTTTGAGCATCTTGTGTAAATTAAAACGCACAGTTCGTTCCGCAAAGGCGTTATCTTCAGGCTCCGACGTTCATTTACGACGATACCGTATCCGCCGTATTCACGTGTGATACATAACCCTCCTTCGTCGAGGATTTTTCTCCCGGGGAGCTCCATTCGTAGGTGGAAGACTACTCATCACAGATACCATCCTGCCGAGGCCCACTGTTCTCATCGAACTCTACCGTCCCGTAGGGATCCACTGTTCTCTCTTGACATTACCGTTCCCGCTATCGTTTCGTTGAGGGCTACCGTTCCCACTAAGGGCTATCGTCTCGTTGAGAGCCATCGTTCTCACCGAACCCTACCGTTCCCACCGAACCCTACCGTTCCCACCAAGGGCTATCGTCTCGTTGAGATCCACTGCTCTCGCTGGACATTACCGTTCCCGTTATCACCCCTATCGAAGGACTACCATCCATATCGAGGGTTATTGTTCCCGTCAAGGACTGCCGTTCCCTTCGCACCCAGGATACTTCCAAATACTGTAACCAGGTCGTAATATTTTGTTTTTGTTTTGTGTTTCTGAATTTCACAGAGTTAGGAGTGCCGCTGTGTTTGTTTCATATTCATGCTAAATTGTAATTCACCATTTATTAAATTAGGAGTACCGTCGTGTTTTTGACCCATAATAAGTGTAATTCATCGTTCATGTAATATTGCTCCGTTACTCCGATACATTCTGTTAAACCGAACACACAGGCACTATTGTTGTTTTATTGACTGGTCCAGCGCACAAGACTACCGTTCCTAGTAGTTTTGCTAGGTGGCGCCCTATATTTCTTGTTTAGTATCGTTATGATAAGAATTTCTGATTCCTACGCACGACCCTAATGCTCTCCAGGCGAACAGCTGCCGTAAGCTATGTGTAGGTAAGTCAACCTTCGCTACAACCAATCACAGAAGCCTTCTGGACTGAACTTAAAAACGCTTTCATCAAAGCCGAGAAACATGTAAAAAATTCTAACATCAGAGAAAAACGCAAACCCTGGATGAAAAATAGGATCCTGGAAATGATGGACACTAGAAGACACCAAAAATATAAGGAGATACATCATCAGATAAGGAAAGAAATAATCATAGCAAAAGAAACCTGGATGACAGAGGTTTGCCAGGAGATTGAGGAAATAATGAAGACACATGACGACAGAACTCTTCACAAGAAAATAAAAGAACTAGCAGGAATAACCAAACAAAAGCCTCCGTGTAATCTCATAAATAGCAACAATAAAGCCATAGTGAAATTACGAGACCTAAACAACGTATGGGGACGTTATATACAAGAACTATTCTCAGACATAACATCAGATAGCCAAAAGTATAGGAAACAAGAGAACAGTCCACCTATATTGAAGCAAGAAGTAGAGAGAGCAATCCGAAATGCTAAAAACGGAAAAGCCCCTGGCCCGGATGACATACACACAGAAGTCATAAAGCTAATGGAGGAGAAAAACTTAGACATCATCCTGAAATTGTTTAATCACATATATGAAAGCGGTAATATTCCACAAGACTGGCTGAAGTCAGTCTTCATTCCCCTCCCAAAGACAAATAGAGCCAAGAAGTGTGGAGGTTTCAGACTTATCAGTTTAATGTCGCACATGTTGAAGCTGTCCTTGAAAGTAATTCGCCAACGCATTTACAAGAAATGTGAACAAGACATTAGCGATGAACAGTTTGGCTTTCGTAACTGGTTTGGGACACGAGAAGCACTTACTAGTTTCATTATACTATTACAGAAATGTCGAGACCAGCAAAAGGATCTCTTCGTATGTTTCAGACTGCGAAAAGGCATTCGACAAAGTCAGACATGATAAGTTAATGGACTGCCTCCATAGAAAATGACTCGATGAGAATGACTTTAAAATCATACAGCAGCTTTATGGTAATCAACCTGCAGTGGTCAGAACAGAAGCCGGCGACACAGAACCTTACAGCATCAAACGAGGTGTACGGCAGGGATGCGTATTATCCCCTCTGCTCTTCAACATATATTTGGAAGAAATATTTGCCAAAGCATTACATGAATCGAGAGAAGGTGTCAAAATCAACGGAAAAATTATTAATGACATAAGATACGCTGACGACACGGTCTTAATCGCGGACAGCAGACAAGACCTCCAAACACTCTTAGATCGTGTCAAAGCGGTGGGAGAAAACTATGGCCTTAATATCACCATCAAGAAAACCAAAACCATGATTGTTTCCAAAACATCCACCCATGACTATTAACGTGAACGGCATCATTGAAAATGTCGAGAAATTTAAATATCTGGGGTGTTGGATAACGAAGGATGTAGACCCAGATATAGAAATAAGAGCACGAATCGAACAAGCAAGAAATGTTTTTTCAAAAAATGAAGCAGTTGTTTACTTCCCAATCACTCGACTTAAAATCCGATACCGAATGGTGAAATGTTATGTGTACAGCACTCTGTTGTATGGAATGGAGGCTTGGACGTTTAAGGTGAACTCATTCAAGCGTTTGGAAAGTTTTGAAATGTGGATCTTTCGAAAGATGCTGAAAATTCCCTGGACCGCTCATATCAGGAACGAAGAACTCCTACAAATAATAGGCATCGACAGGTACCTTATAAAAATAACGAAAACCCGAAAAACCTCGTATATGGGGCACATATATAGGAATGACAAATACAGACTTTTGCAGCTTCTGATCGAAGGGAAAGTTGAGGGAAAACGAGGCCCTGGCAGACGGTAGACCTCCTGGCTGAATAATATTCGCGAGTGGACCGGTCTAGAATCTCAAGCGCTAATATGAATGGCCAGGGACAGAAATGACTTTGCACAGGTTATCGTCAACCTTTTTTGAAAGATGGCACCCAAAGAAGAAGATTAACTTAAATGATCATAATTCGTCTACATAGAGATGATATTTAAAAATATGCAGATAATAAAATATGTGCAAGTTTGGATATAATCTGCTGTCTACCTATGAAACAAACCTTGGATTAATCGATTTGTTACACTAATCCCAACACTACTTTATAAAATGTATGTGAAAATTTATGGAAAATCCATAGGCGGAGCGCAGGAGCGTGTTTGTAGTTTGGATACAACATTGAATATTTTAACAGATCTTTAGAGTTTTTTTTAAGTTTAATATAAGTTTCAGCTATTTTTGTGAGAGTAAATTCACGTAGATGACCAGTTCATTGCTAGTAGGCACATTTTCTTCTGTTTGTACCACCGGAATTTTTCAAACCTGATCGTTAAAAATATTGTAATATCGGAATTACATTACGTTTAGTAACTATTAATCTTGATATTCAAATAGCTAAGTATTAGATTATTTATGGAAATTGTTACTTGGTTGGTTTTGTTGGCCATCTATGCCCTCCACTGTGATAGATATATTGTAGAGTTGAATGTTGTAATATCGGAGTTATATATATGACTGACTGAATAAATTTTTGGTCGTCTGACTGGTGCCAATAAGACAATTTATATGTAAATTAGGAGCCGCTTCCGGTTTGCAGTCGAAACTAACAATCACGGGAAAATTCGTGTTCAAGGCGGTTGTTCATGTTCGTCTTTACCTATTGGACAGTTAAGTTTGATAGCTAATGAAGTGTTCTTGGATTTGGGAGTGCTCTATTATATTCTAAAAAGTGTGTTGGTAATTAGGTTTTTTTGGTGGACCTTGTCGGCTTAGAGAACATTAGAGAAGATCCAAGTGTGGTAAACTTAACGTAAAACGGTAATGCCACATTATCAGCCTATTTGGAATTCCACCAAGTCAAGTAATTTGTTCGCTCTCTAAAGTGGGGTATCAGCTCCTTGCACCATTCTTCCCATTGCTTTTCTCGAATTACCTTCCCCTTGCATGAGATTGGGTCTTTCGAAGGTATCACAATTTCCCTAGTTCCATAGAACTTAACGTGAAATTTGCTTTTCCAGGATTATGCGGAGAGGGGCGACGACAACAGCCTGGTCATCGAGAGGATCCTGATCCTCATAAGGAACGTCCTGTACGTGCCCGCTGACACCGCCGAGAACAGGCCCGATAACGACGCCAGCGTCCACGATCAGGTACTACACATCAGTATAGAAATCGTATTCGCATCTCGTTGCGTAGGTGGAAATCGGGGGGGATGAAGTTTCGATCATTAGCCTCGTTCTAAACTTCGCATCTCCGAGTAAATAACGATCTCGGGCGGGAATTTCGCGTTAATTTCGGCGTAAACTTTCCCAACTCCGGAGCGTCTTCGGAGGGAAAAAATTCGAAACGTGAAAAGAAGACGTGCGTGCGCCCCCCTTAATAAACATCCACTCAGACAAATTAGGCCGTAAACTTCCTCGTCTGAAGAGCGAATTTTATCGGGACGAAAGTTGCTCCCCGAGTTTCTCGTTTGTCATATTAGTGTCTCTCAAGTGGATAGATGATTCAATTTCATGTAAATTTTCGTTCTGAGAGTTCAAAACGATAACAGAGGTCGGGGGATCGTTCTCGGCCTTTCCCCCCGTCTCCACGGCGGATCTCGCATTAGAATTACACGTTCGAAGTTTGAGAATCTGAGGAGGAGTCACGGTAGCGAATACAGCGACACTTTGCAACCTGCCAATGTCCAAAACCGTCCTGTTTCACCCTTGGAGATGTTGAATAGGTACTTTGAGTCACTACTTTGGCACTTTCACTTTCAGCACAGCCATACATATTCTTTGTCATTTTAAAGAGAATCCTTCTTAGACCAAAAGACGTGTGAGATCCTTTGGAGATCTGGTATATTTTGATTGAATTAATTCAATTAAAAGTTTCTTATTGGGCAAGTGAGGGTCTTCGTTGGCGTCAGCTATGCAATTTATAAGCAAATTAGTGGTTATTTCCGGTTGGGACATTACATAAAATTTCTCTTTTGTCACACGACTCTTGAATGTCAAAAGAAGGTAGTCCGGTAATGCGGATGACACTTTAGTTATCTTAATCGACCTAAAAGGATTTCAAACATTGATAAACACAGTGCTAGAAATAAGCGAAATGACCTGCAGATGAATACAAAAAAGACCAAACTGATTATTTTTTCTAAACGAAAACGCATATACCGCCAACTACGAAAGTAGGGATATTATAGTAATTTCATTGATCTCCCAGACTGCGAATGTTAACCTAGATAATTAGTGATTACCTCAAGACAGATTACATTATTTAACCAATAAATCTTTTTTTAAGGACTTTAACCTTCTCTTTATCTTCCAGGTCCTGTGGGCGTTGCACCAGTCGGGCCTGCTCGACTTGATCCTCTACATGTCGAGCGCCGAGCGCGAGAAGGCCTACTACATGCACATCTTGGAGTTCCTGCCCTTCATGATGAGGGACCAGAGGGCGAAAGATCTGGCCGGTATGGCCCTGCAGAGGAGCCAAAGTGAGAAGGCCAAGGACGAGGCGGAGCTGCTGGCGATACGGCATAAGGAGAGCTACGACAAGCAGAAGAGGATGAAGAAGTACACCGGGGCAAGGTGAGATTTCTGATGTTTGTTTGGTCTATGGAGATAATGTTGAGTTGGGTTGCTGGGAAGGAGACGGAGAATTTTGGGAGACGAGAAGTGTTTTTGATTATTCGTGATGGGTTTCATACATTACATTAAGATCTAAAAGATCATTAGAAACCATAAAGATCCTACGGGTCTTCATTTTAATGATATGATGATGATATGGATCATCTGAGCATTTGATTGATATTTTCAATGACCATGAGAATCATCTTGAAAATCCTAACTTTGTGATGGCATAAGGATTCATTGCATCATTTGAGATCATGGATGTTTTGTCTGTTCTCAAAAATTATTAATTCCATGAATGTTTTGAAAATCATGGATACTCTAGCAACCATTTCGAGTGACTATAAGGATTATATAATAGACTCGTACTCGAGAGTATTTAAAAATTACCTTTAACGATGTCTGATAGACTATTTCCATGGGTAGTTTACACTAGGTGGACTACAAATTAACTCACTATTTATATTTGTATTGGAAATTTTGATTTCTATTTTCATGAATTCTTGGGAATCCACCACGGCCGAATCAGAAAAAGAAACATTTAATATTTCAACAGAGAGGTTCCTTATTGTCTAGAAGATATCGTTGGTCTTCGGTTGCTTCAATTAAGCAACTTATAGGTAAATTAGTGGTTATTTCCGGTTGAGACATTACATAGAGTTCCTCTCTGGTCACACGAATTCTAAATGTCAAAAGAAGGTAGTGCGGCTACGTTTCCTATCCTTGCGTTAATTGGAGTTTCAAGACAGTTGCTAAAGTCCAGTTACATTTCGAGTTCATTTTAAGGGGAAAGTAATAATAAGAGTAATCTCATTGTAGATATTTACCCTCGAATTTGCAGCGATTAACAATACATATTTATATTATTTTCCTTCTACAACTATGAACCTCGGCCTCGCCGATATTACTTAAACTCCCCGAGGTTCCGAGCAAACAAAATGTTATTCCGCGCCCGAGGAGAGGAGCAAACAGAAGGCCGGTGTTTCGAAAACGAGAGGGCTACGGTAAATAGAATTTTTCCTCATTTTTTTCCGCCGACCGACGTTAATAACTGCCGCGCGTTTTTCCTCCGGAGTTTTCTTTTGTTCTTGACGTAGTTACAATTACGTTCTGTACCGTTGTGCGGCCGCTGGCGTTTTCAACGTTTAAATTACAATTAGCTGTCTGTGTGAGTTTTTGTGTGTTGAAAAATTAAAGGGGTTTAGATCGGGAGCGGTACGTGCTTTGCGGTTGGAAGTTGAAGTTGACATTAAAGCCGTTTCGAATTTAATTTTTTCTTTGGTTGCTTCCGAATTCGGCGGAAGTGCTGTGGACGAGCTGGTTTTATTTTGAAATGTAGAAATTGTGGCTTGTTTAATATAAGTAGTACAGCTATAACACTAGTTCATATTTTTGGTGCAGAAGTTTTGACAGAACTCAACAGTCTCAGAATAGCTTAGAAGTACTTATATTTCGAGTCCTGTTCTGGAGCCCATTCGCGACTAGTGGCTCCACCCTTGGGACATGGTGGCAGAAATGTGAACCAACGTTACAGCACCGCGTTAGGTATACTACTACTATTACATGATTTTACAGTCTACATAAAATACTGCAGTATAATATATATGGTAATGAAAGTCTCAGTGATATCAAAATGGCACCGTTAAAGCACTAAATCATTTGTATTATTCTCAGGCATTCGAGGTTCGGCGGCACCTTCGTGCTGCAATCGATGAAGTCCATCGGCGACAACCCCCTCATCTACCACAAGCCGTTGAACAAGCTCGATCAGTTGAACTTCGACCACGACAAGACTAAGCCGAAAACTCCGAAGAACCGCCTGCCCTTCACTAGTAACTCCTCTGAGCGGAGGTCCGCCTTCGCCGTCAGGCTGTTCCTGAGGGAGTTCTGCGTGGAGTTCCTGAACGGCGCGTACAACACCCTCATGCACCACGCCAAAAGGTAAAATGGAGGCATCGCGAGATCGTTTGATTCACGTACTAGAACGTTCCAGGTACTTGGTAGGCGCTAACGCGCAGACGCACGACGAGTCGTACTACCTGTGGGCGTTGAGGTTCTTCATGGAGTTCAACAGGTGCTATAAGTTCGAGATCAAGCTGGTCAGGTGAGGGAAAGTGATTTGTTCTTGCAGGTACGAGACATTTGATTAAGTACTCATGGCGTGGTTGGGAAATAATAGATGGTAAAGAAAGCCTTGGTTCAGTGGCATGAGCAGAATTTGTGCCTACTCAATTGTATGAAAGGTGATGGCAAGAAAGGCAAAATTAAAACAAATCGACGTGTCTTAGGATACAATGGTATACGTCTCAATGTTTGACTTTCATTTTGGAAAAAATGGAAAATGGCCGTAAGTTACTAATGGCAAACGTATTTGCCTAATATATCAACACTTAAGAAGGTTCATATTAAATGTGCTATATAATATTTTTGGAAGTAAGGACAATGTTTTGAAGTAGGTAAAGTTCAGAAAATAACCAAAAAATACTACCAAATAATACTTGCCTAAAAATCTTTCTTTTAATAATAATGAGCCATGTATCTTTTTATGAAACTGTATTTTTTAGGTACGTTTAATCTTGAAAGTAGTAGAGCTTTGGCATCATAAGAATTTATGTATTTCGTATTAACTTCCTCAAGCTACTAGGTCTATCTCCCTGAAATCCATCAATTTGAGGGTTCAATGTTGGGTATAATTGAACCTGCAAACAATATAGCAATTATATTGAAATGGCCATAATGCTAATGACGCCATTATGTCAAATGTCGCGATGTGTCTGTAATTTTTATAAAACACTTGATCACCTTTTATGTACCCGTTATCACTATTCATGTTTTTTAATCATTGCATCACTAAATCTATTGTAATGATTAACGGGCAGTGGTATTGATGGACAGAAATGGTAAAATAAAAAGAAAGCGGCGGACAGATGTGATAGTATTGTGATATGTGAGGGTGAACGAAAATATGAAGTGGCCTCTGTTGAGAGTGGACCGTATGTAGTCTATCGTAGCTCGTGGGTGGCTGCGGAGATGAATCTCGTCTCCAGGTTGTAAGGCTGAAGACGGTCTCGTGGTTTGGAGATCAGGGCGTGACGTGATCTCTGGTTGAAGTTCTCGAAGTATGGAGAGAGGGCGTAACGTGCTCTCCGGGTTGGATCTGAGGGCGTGACGTGCAGATCCGGGGTTGAAGTTCTAGTAGAGTTATGTAGAGTGAGTAGAGTTCTAGTAGAATTTTGAGAAAATTTCCAAAAACCGAAAAATGACAAGAGCGAACCTTATAGCTTATAGCGGCCAATTTTATCAAAGTGCTTGTTGGGAGGTCCTGCTGTAGCACAAAGTTTAGATACCAAGTCTGATCCTTTGTAATTTGTAATTTCCGTGTGAAACGAACCACAGACACATACAGAGACATTTTTTCTAAAACATATTTCAGGAAACCTTATCCTAGAAATGTTAAAAACTCTAATTCGAAAAATCGACCCTATTAATAATACTTCTCATATATGTGAAAGTAGACAATAGTCGAAAAAGATATGACACTGCAAGAAAAGGGTGCCTTAAAATCACCCTAAGAAAGCTAAACATTCTCCCTTGGACACTTTTGTGTGATCTTTCGAAATTTCGTTTATCACTCTCACCTGGTCGCGAGAAAATTTTGGCGCTTCACGGCAACAAGTCCCACGGGAACTAAGACACGTCCGTTGCACCCTTGCACTCCGGCGGATAACGTCGATAAGGCAAAACCGGGAACCTCCCCCCCGGCAAAGGACGTGTAACAAATACGAATCCGCGAACGTACACACGACAAGCGGGAGGAGATCGCCTCGCAATAAATAACCTTCCGGGAGTGCAGAATCCGGCGAAACATATTTCTGTTATAAATCCATAAAAGGAGGTTATACGATGAAGAAAAGAAGCTAAAGTTCCCTCATGCGTTAAGATCGGGATAAAGCGATGTCGGGGCCCTGGAATTCTCTCCTGGAATTTTTCGGAGATTGTGTGTGTGTGAGTGTGTATCTTTCGTTCCCTCTCCAGGCCGAGATTCTGACGATAAATTTGATTTTGGTCGATCCGGATTGGACGAGGCGCTGCGATGTTTCATTGTGGGAGAATGGAAGGGCTTGAGAAACACTCGCGAAATTTTAATTTGGATAATATAATCTTGTAATGTACTAGACGAGGCTTTAATCACTTATCTCTCCCATTGGTTCAGTAAAGGGGTAGAAATTGGTGTCTTATGTTTCAAAAATTGAAAGGTAACCACCCCAATTTCGCTTTACAGTTGAAGGATATTGACCCTCGTGGCGCAACTCGTCCATGCTCACATCACCCTGCTAATTCAGCGGCACAACTCGCTGCCTCTCAAGGGTTTATTTATTGGGTTATTAACATTAATAACATTCTTTAATTTCGCAATGAAATGATTTACTTAAGTTTTTTAAAAATATCTTATTTTCTAAGCTTTTTTAACGAATTGTGTTATTGCACAGACCATTAATATAACTAGACCCGGTGTTCCCATTAGAAACTGATGTTTGTTTACATGCCAACATAGCCGATAGGCGCGGTGTAAAGGGGGAAGGAAATATGGCCGCCGTTGACGAATTTTGACAGCGTACAAAATAGCTATCCATAGGCGTATCAATAATAAGGGGCAAAAAGGATACAAAATAAAGAAAATGATTTATTTATTTATTTAGATCAACGGGCAATGAAGCGCTTTACATGCTAGGTAACAAAGGTGCGAAATAAAAGACAAATGAAGTATAGAAGGACATAGATTATCAAAATCATCATGACAGTAATAATGCATACAATAAGTATAGTCCAAGACCCATCTGTCAGAAATTTGCTTTAGATTGACCTAAGAGGTAACCGCAATGTTTTTTACATGAATACCTTGGGAATAATGTCTAGAATAAGGATTGACTTATCCTCCAAAGCGCAGAGGTCGGGAATATTGTTTAAAATGCAACAATTTAAAAAGAAATTAAAAAACGCATTTTTTTCCCGACTTGTTTTGCTTCTAACTTTTTAAGTATTGAACTTAGAAGAAAGTTGTAGAGAGGAAAAAGTTGCAGAATCGCTTTTTACATAAAATGACATAGGTTAAAATTCAAAAATTTATTAGCGGTTTTGCCAAGTAGTAATAAACAAAAAAAAAATCGGCCCAAAAAAGTGTTTTTTTAACTCATTATTTTAGGCACTTTCAAATGTAGTTAAGACTTCCATATCACAGGTACAAAATCTTGAAGTTATAATAAAAGAATCCCGTAAATTTCGTTTCGATCGGTTTATTAGATTTTACACAATAATTTTGCAATCCAGAAAAATCGAAAAATATTGAAAATTTTCAAAATTGTTTAAATATTTTTTCCACTATTCTATTTTAATAAAACTGGCTGGGCATATATAAGAGGGAACAAGCTTTCATGTACTTTGGTCAGAATTAAAAAAATATTTATTAGAATTGTCACAGTCATTGTTTACAGTTGGTGTCGTTTTTTTTTGCTTATAAACAGATTATCTCTGCGAATTTTTTGTTAAATGAAATTCTGAATACATAGCCGAAAAGTACTCGGAAAGACGCTTCTTTTTATACATAATAAGTTGCTATTTTGCACATTAGCTTCTGAGATATAACTCCTCAAAGTTGTTTAGTATTTAATAAAATGGTTAATAATGGTTAATAAAATTACTACTTTTTCTCATATCTTAAGAAATAATTGTTTCTCACAGTAACCAGTATAATATTTTTGTTGACATTTAAAAAAATTGAAATTTAAATTTAAAAAAATGTCACGTTCCAATTTTGAAAAATTCATAAATTTGATATTTCTATTAAACACAGTTACAGGGTAGAAATTAATTACCTCGTAGTACTTTTAGGTTCAAAAACTTGAACAGCATCTCTCTTTAAATATCTAGCATTGTCGGTTGCACCTATTTTAGACACAAAATCATCTTTATTGAAATGTTTTGAGCAAATATAGGACGATTTTGTTATGTTATCATTTTCGCTAATTCCCAAAACAGAAATCCAAATATTTCTTCTAATTGGATCTACTGGAAACCTAAAATAACAACACTGATAGAACGCCACTGAGATGATACATAACCTCAAAAAATTTCATTAATAAATCTCTTTATTTACCTATGAAAAGACAATCCCGGGGCTTTCCCTGCATCGCTATAAACGTTGCATATCTTGCACCTATTAACCATTGATAATGTTTTCTATTTTTATCAAAATACACACACAAACCGCGTACACAACGAATTCTATCACGTGGAAGACTAGGACGCGATGTTGCCACTCATAACAAAAGTCTATATTATTTTAGATTTACGTACAACTGACCAACCGCAGGCGAAGTAGGCTGGATATATACGCAAATCGTAAACGAGAATTCGTCATCTGCATTCATGCAACAGCGCAAAAAAACGCTTAGAATGTGCTAAGATCTTGGCAATACATTATTTTGTAAACAAACGGGTCTAGTTATATTAATGGTCTGTGTTATTTTTAGTGGTAGGATAGTTAGCCAAATTGCCTTTTTTTAAATAATTGGGAGGATTAAAGGCAGACCCAATTTTGAATTCGATTCAGAATGCGCACAATTGAAAATTGACTTTTCGGCATCTTATTTATGCTTTTGTCTTTTTCGAGGAATTTCTTATTTCGCCTTATAAACGTTTTTAAATAGATTAGCACAGTTAAAATGGTCGATGTCGCTAAACCCCAAATTTTAAATTAACCTGAAAGCCAGGACAGCAAATCATTTCTCTGAAATATACTCCTATAACGTCATGTGACGTAGAAAGGCACTTTTTGAACTACAAATTGTCACATTTTTTGGTTTTTGGAAATGTTCTCAAAATCCACTACAATATTTTTTCCTAAAGTTTGAAGGTTTGTTATACTACTATCGAATATGTAGCATGACCTTTAATAGCATTTTTCGCCGAGTCTTTCCTAAGGCCCATTTTACACTTGTCACTTTTGGGTTTTTGGGAATTTTCTCGAAATCCACTACAGTATTTTTTTATAAATGTTGAGCGGTTATTCTACTATCAAATAAAGTTTAATAACATTTTTGACTAGAATTGTCACTTGTTTCTCTACTATCGAATATTTATGCAAAATATCAGACAGTAGACATATTGCTCACTATTTGTGGGTCTGCAGTATCAACATACATTTTAAATATTTTTAACTAATTTTTCGATAATAAACTGCATTCCATCTTCAGTCTACTTCACTTTTAGGCTGCGTCCAACTTTCGCTTTAAATTCCTATTACGCATTTGACACATTCCACCTGAAGAATTTTCTAAATATCGCACTAATTTACAATTAGCCAGTATGCTATCAATTTTACCGTTTCAGTTGTAATTTGGGCGAAATTCGCATTCAGGGCCCATTACATGGACTGAAATGCCCCGTAACGAGGTAATTGACAGTTCCATAAAATATTTGTGAAAATAAATTGGCAGTAACGAAATGAGTCGCTAATTGTGTATTTGTCACATTCGCGCGAATTATCGCCGGAACAAAAAATATTACGAGGGTTAAATGGCAGCAGGGATTAGCTTTGATAGGTACTTGATGTTTTTAATTTCACTACGTAACGAGGATGTGTAATTTCATTTAAGTATCGAAAAGATTACCATAATACATGAAATCGTCACTATGTTCCCCTATTTTCATATTCCCTTTTCCAATTTCCATTTTCCTCTTAGCGAGACGATGTCCGTCCAGGCGTTCCACTACGTCCAACAGCAATGCGAGAATTACTTCGACATGATACAAACGGACAAGAAGAAAGTGAGGTGTTGGTCGAGGAGGCTGCACAACGCCGTGCTGGCTTACAAGGAACTATTCTACACATTGCTGGCGATGGACAAGTCTCCAGACGGGACCGTCAGGGACTCCTCGAAGGTCATCAAGAGCAACATTTTCTACGTGCCGGAACATCGGTAAGATCAACCTCTTTGTCTTATTAATGGCAGTCACTATTGATATTTTTGAAGCTTCTGAACTTTTTTGAGTTTGGTTTCGAAATTGGTAAAATGTTATACTTCTCTTTTGTCAAAATAATTATTAATGTGTCTGTTTTGTGTAGGGAGTTCGTCTTGACCTTATTGGTGACGTACGACGAAGTGAAAATGTCAGACGTGTACCTCAACGATCTGATGGAGACGCAGCACATTTTCCTGAAGATGTTCGAGGCCTTTTGCGCCGATGGCGGCTCAATAGTCGTCAAGCAGAAAATGAAGGGCAGGAGGCGTACCAAGAAAAGCGGTAAGTAAATTCTCTAAAGGGTATTTAAATAATTCGCTTGAAAATCTCATAAGATACTCCATATACCATAGACTATGGACAAATATCTGTGGTCAATTTGTCTGTAGTCGATGGTGTTAAGGGGAGTATGACCGTTTTGTGTCCAAAAGATTAGTTTTGTTGAAATCTCAGTGGTTTAGATTTAATTCCACCAAAGTTTGAAATTTCTCAAAAACCTTTTTCTAAATCATTTTTGTGTGGAGTAAATGGAAATAAATTCTGGGTCTTTTGGTATAGGTCTCATCAAAATCCAAGCAGTAGAACTTAATACAGTGAGTAAAATTATTAGGTTAGTCACCCAAGTCTTGAAGCCGGTGTATACACAAACCATCCCTGAGATATAAAATGAATATTTCTTAGACTCAAAACACCCCAAATATTTCAGAAAATGTCAGTTTCAAATTGCTCATGGAAAGCGCCTTCCTCGAGTCCCCACCATTTCCGCCTTTCGATTTTAAAACCTCCCGATAATTTTTCCAACTCCAGCCCATCATCCCCTCGCTCACGTCCCCTTTATTTCTCGAGTACGTCGTTCCCGTTTGACCGTCAGCCCGTCATTAATCACCCCTTCCTCCTTCCCCGGGGGGCGCTTTTGATAAGAAAAACTTGAGTGTGGTTAGTGCGACGACACGTTTTTGAATGGTAGACGTCGGATGATGGATCTGGAAAAGTGGCGGGACGTCGACGTGAATGGCGTTTTAGTGTGTTCTTGTGTCCGGACGGAATGGAAAGCCTCATCCACTCGTCCGCCGCGCTTTTGGGGAGGGAATATGAATTTTTCAAGCGCCACTCGTATTAAACAGTCATGAATTTTAAGGCTGTTAGGGTAATGGCGGATTCTTTTTGAGACCCGGGGATGGTTCAGTAGGAAGCGACAATTTTTACGTTGAGATCTAAAGAAGTTGTTAAGGGTTGAAATTAGGAGCGAAGATAAAGCAACCACGTTATCTTGTATTACAAGAAATGAAGAATCCCTAATATTTCTAAATCTATTAGTGTTTTAAATTTTAACGTCAGTAATTGAAGCTGGCACTAAATTTTACCCTTTAACCCCAAAATCTGACTTACTTTTGGATGAAATTATTTCAATTTTGTCGCTAAATCATTGTTAGTATTTAAAAACCCTTCAATTTGGTTAGATATTTAATTAAATGATTGGATCTGCGCTGGTCTGGTCTGGTCTTGTATGCTGTTGTCTTTCTGGTATGCTCTGGTCTGGTACGCTTCGGCGTGGTCTTGTCTGTTCTGGTCTGGTATGCTTGTCTGCTATGGTCTAGCATGTTCTGCCCTGGTCTGATCTGGTCTTGTCTGATCTGGTATGCTCTGACCAGGTCTGGTCTGTTCTAGTCTTCTCTGGTCTGCTCTACTCTGGCCAGGCCTTCTCTGGATAGGGCTGTTAATTTGTCCCGGAAAGTTCATAATTTTAACATACATTGCTGTGTGTAGTATTGCTATAGTATTTTTGTCGCATGAGAAGCCTCTTTTGGCCTATTGGCACAAATAGAAAAATCACTGCAGCCCCTTTGAATTTCTGAACAACATAATTCGTATTTCACTTTTCCAATTTCTGTATAATTCTGTATTTTTGATATAATTTTTTTATATAACTTTATTGCTTAATAGTTGTTACGTCAACTGATTGTTAAAATTCCCAACTCAAAACTTCATGTTTTAAAATTTTATTTGTTTGGTCTAAAAGAACGAAGCCAATTTTCTATGGTCGTTCTAGTTTTTAAGGTCTTCTTCACTACTTGACAGTTGCTCTCTACTTGCAATATTTGCTGCGGCCGTGTATTTCAGTTACTGTTCTTGAATGTCGTCGCAATTTGGCTTCTGATTGAGATTTGGCCCAGCCACGTGATCCTCAATATGTAGCCCCACGTTTCAAAGGCACTAAAGTCGTTTAAGTGCTCCGAAGAGAGCTGTAATTAACGTTATTACAAATGATCGCTTTTCCGGTGCTACAAATAGTCTTCATCGAATAAACTTCATTCAGACATAACGAATCCTTTGAGTCCTTAAAAATGCTAAATTCGATGAAAAAGAAACCTTCAATTGCACAACTTAACCTCACCCTCCTTAAAGCCCCATTCGAAAAATTCATCAAAGGGCACTGCTTTTATCTTCCCTCCTCGTCATTTCTTTCCTTTTCTCTTCCTTCCCTTCATTTCTTTCGTTTTTTTTGATTTCCAAATGAGTTTTCGTATTTTCGCCGAGACCGTCACGCAGATTCTTTTTATTAATCAAATTGTCGAGTGGAAAAACAAATTAATACGACTATAGCCATTTCCGTTGGAAGACGTGAAAATAAATGACTTTACCGAAATTATGTTTTTGATGCGAAAGTAAGGAAAAAATAAGCGTTCACTTATCATAAAGGGAAGGAGATAGGCGCGAGAGGGGTCGAGGGAGACGGGGGGAGTCGTTTGGCCTCGACCGGCAAAAAACAACCATTATTTCGTATTTTCTTTGAAATGGTTTTCTTGTTATGATATTGCATGAGTGATGGCGCTTAGAGCCCGTGTATTATCTGAATTATTCACATTAATTTCCCCCCAGAAAGTCACTACCGTTTGGGATTCACTTGTCATCGAAGGACGCGCACAAATTCCCAAGTCCCTCGTAGAGGCTCAGATTCGTTGAGTATTTCAGTTTGGCTCCTTACAATCACAAATATGATAACTGTTGTTGTATTGTAAATTCCTACAAACACTCAGATACAACGCGATCAAGAAATACTGTTTAAGTTGGCAATCCTAAATTTTACTTTAAAATGGTAGAACTGGAACTACTTCCGGTTGCTTGACAGCTACTTCGACGTTTAACAGTGACAGTATTGACACTTAAGCGGCAATTCAAATTTTTATTATAAAAATGGTACTATTTACATTAGAACAGGATATTTTTATTGGCATGGCTTATTTTCGGAGTGCAGTTCATGACCCCATTTCTGGATGGCAATACTCTTTGGAATCCACTTTGCACCAATTTGAAGAAATGTTTCCTGAAGTTGTGTTCACTATTGACGTTTTTAAAGAACACTGCATGCGCGTAGTTCAACGATATTTAAATACAGGCAATGTGAAGAAAGGAAAGCCACCTGGTAGACCCTCCGTACCCACTGAAAATGTGGTGCAAGACGTCAGGGCCCGACTGCAACAACGTCTTCGCAAATCGGTTAGGACGCTTTTCCTCCAAACAGGTTTGATCCATATCAAAAGTTCACCAATTTCCACTTATTCCTAATTTACCGTATTCCGTTTCGTCACTTTACAGGTTTATCATACGGAAGTTGTTCCACTGTGTTAAGAGCAAATTGAAATACCACCCATAAAAATTTTCGATGGTCCAATCCCTAAATCCTCCTGACCGTCCACAACGCGTCCTGTTCTGTAACTGGTTCAATCAGGAAATGAACAATGATTTGGAGTAATAAAATCTCATTATAAATGCAAAACCCATACAAGGTGGCATCCTCTAAATTTTGGGAGTTTTATAATGTCTTACACGCTGCCTTACGGAATCGCTTTATATTTTGAGTGACTCACCCGAAACACGTGCGAACATTGTATGTTGGCCTATTAAATATACAAGGAATAAACACTCTCTGGCGTACGGTCGGGGAAAATGAGTAAATAGGCAATAGTCGGTAACTGGAAAATTGTGTGTGTCTACACTCGCATCGGAATTTTGATTCTTGATGGAATCGAAACAATTCAAAATTAAAACTTTCTCATTAATTGAGAACGGCGCTAATTTTGGGCGTTTCGATGGTCCCGGTAAATTCTCCATACTCCAAAATGTATCTCCGTAGTTTAAAAATACCACTATGAACACACAAGACTAATGGTTTCCTGGTAAACTCAGGTCTTTATTTTGAAATTCAAACTGTCCCTGTCTAATTACGCACACTTGCACGTCTAGATGATGACTAATTACTGATATTACTGAATGATTACTGAATTACTGATTTTAAATGAAATAAATGGGCCGATGTTATTTACATAAACATCCGAGATGTTAACGCAAGCATTTGCAGCTGCAGTTCCCTTAACTTACCTAGAATTGCCGAGATGACAATATCCGTTGTGGTCTCTTCTTGTTATAGTTTGGAAAACAAGTAAAGATCTTTATTGCGTAAAAATATTTATTATGCCTCTTCACAGTCACTTCCTGCTCTGACAAAATTAACATTAGTGACGTTAGTGACGGAACTTTAGTAGAATCAATGAGTGTGTAATAATAAATGTAGCTACAAATAAGTTGATAGTATTTGGTTGTGAAAGTAATTGAAATTTTTATGTAATGCAAGTTTTCACATTTCACAAAATAGTAATTACATGCAAATCTCTCCATACATAATAATATAAAAAAATGAATGAATGAAATAATGAAAATTCAAGATTTGATCACCAATATCTGAATCGACAAATTTGCAAGATAGACGTCAAAAATCCAACACATCGTTATAAATAGCAGATATAAAAATATCACCAAAAAATATTATAAATAAATACCGAGTTCCGATATTATAACATATTATATTAATGACAAGTTAACAACAAATCAGGTAAAAATGGAGGCGTTTCTGAGTTGATAACATTCGCGGTCGTAATGCCTACCTTCTATTAAAACAATTATAACGGTTTTAAGCAACCTTATTACATATACGATTATAACTCATTTATTAATTTCCGTTTATTTCTTTAAGAACGCCTCTGGTTACCGGCGAAATAATCGTTTTATTACTCCACGGGTTATTTTGACAGAATATAATTGTGCTTTAAAAATTTTAGTTTATTCCACGTTTCCCTTAGATTATTGAACTGTCCTCGAAGTATGATTGGCCGTTTAGAGTCGACCTGCCATTAGTTCCCTTAAGAAGCACTAAATAAAGATTGTCTTCCCGCCGTTTACGAGCCGCAAACCGCCACTAAAACCACCCCCTCGGCCGTAAATAATAATAGTCAACAAAACCTCCATCGGAATAAGCGGGGAAATCGCCGGCTCTCGAGTAATGCTCCCGAGAATTTCAACCCTTTAATTCGGATTGCGTTTAATTCTAGTTTTTGGCAGGCGGGCGCATTCCCCTTTAAAATCCGACGTGTTAAAGGCATATTAAGAACGCAATTAAATTACAGCAAAGTAGCTGCGCCAAGTTTCGGCAATTTTGCAATCCTCCCTCAGGGCCGCCCCTTAGGCAGCAAGCCAGAGGTCACGAGATATAAATTACTGGCCGAAATTTATTTAACAAGTAATTCCGCGGAAAGGGGTGGCGCAATTTATTTCGCTAGTGAGCGGCCATACTCGGAATGAATGCCGTCGCATGCTTCTCGTTTTTGTCAAATCAGGGGATTTAAGGGTGGGTTTTTTATCAGCTCTCTCTTCCCCTCTCTCTCTTTCTCTCTTCCGCGGAATCGGAGCAGTTTAATTTTAAAGCCATCAACTGTCTAGTAGGAGAATTATCGCCGAAAATAGCTTTTGTGGGGTCGCTTATTTATGGCGACTCGGCGGAAGGGTTGTCGGTGGGAATCCCTTTTTCGGTCTGACGATGGGACGATTAAAAAAGGAATGAAAAATGGACACGTAAGCGGTTTAGCTCGGGTAGATCTGCGCGTAATCACTGGGAATGCTGAGTGCTCTGTTTTGGTTCAAACACCAAAAAAAAATATCTAAGAATCTGTATAGAAATGTCTCCTGGCGTTTTATTTCAGCCCAGTTTATCGAGAAATATTTCCAAAATCTCTCTCAGAATCCTCATTTAATAATTGGATTTTTGTGAGATATTCCGATGATGCGAATTAATTTTATGTACTATCCATGTATATACACGTGAAGTACTCGTAGTGTTTTGTTTTGGTTCAATTTCTCGAAACACACCACAGAAAAATACTTCTTGAATTCTTCCAAATTCCATCAAGCGTCACTTGTGGATTTTTGAAAATAAATATGATCCATATATCATTTCGCTACTTAAACTTTTTAAAACTTCCCCTTTCTCTTTAATAATATTCGTTTTATTAGTTCCAGGCGCCGAACCGCCTACCCAAGAACCTCGTCCCTCGCAGGAACCAAATCTGGAGAGCAAATGGGACGTAGCAGCTCCACAAC
This sequence comes from Cryptocephalus moraei, assembly GCA_946251905.1. Lineage (NCBI taxonomy): Eukaryota > Metazoa > Arthropoda > Insecta > Coleoptera > Chrysomelidae > Cryptocephalus > Cryptocephalus moraei. Next base: position 7,981,605 of record OX276463.1, read on the forward strand.
TATCAGCACTTCTAAGCCAAAGCGGAGACTTCATTAGCGACGTTGTTCCATTTGACGCAGCCTCAGATGTCCCCATCGACGATCAAAAGTGAGTACCTACACAATATTGACAAATCTTGTTAAACGTAGAAATTTGTAGATTTTCTAGAATCTGAGCTTTGTTTTGGAATAGTCCGTGGGGATGATTAGATGATGGCTTTTGTGTAGAATGTTGCATAATTTGAATCTGATCTACGTTAATTAAACGTTGAGGTTGGTTTTAAGTGGCCACCCACAACTTACGACTAATTTGATAAAAGTTACTCCTAAAAGGATAAATCTGGTTCAATGAACACTTTAATCAATGAAACTGTGGTTCAGTTTGGCCCAAAATGATATAAGTTCGTTGCTCGATGAGTTTAATTTTTAGACATTATTTCTATGTTTGTAACTTTCGTTTGTTGTTATAGCATGGCTCATTTATCATTCTAGCTCAATTGTACTAAAATTAATTAGATTTTTAAAAGTGAAAACTTTTTTACCCGCTCTTGGAAAAATAAATGGTTTTTGATGGGGTAAAATCTTCAACCTGTCGTCAGCAAGCAATCTGTTACGCTGTGAGTAATCCAAACTCGTGTTATAAGTATATATAATATATCTATATACATATACGAAGAATAAGCGTACAGGGTGATTCCTCTCCGCTGGAGTATTCTTTCTATCAGAAATGGGAGAGATATATATATATAGATAAAGAGGGACGAAAAAGCGTGTTGGAACATAGAGAAAATCATACGAGATTATTGTGATCCTATTTTTTCAAAAATATTTCCAAAATTTGAAAAAGTTATTATTTTCTGTTGGACGGAGGTTGTTTCTTATATAAATATATGAAGAATAGTGTTCCTATGTGTATGTGGTAATATGTCCGATTTGCCTGCTTACTTGAAACTTGGCACGCTTGTTCAAGTTCTTTTTTAGTCATTTTTAGGTTTGGTCGTTTCCAATTAATGGCCCGGGATTACCTGATTCAATACGAATTAGTAAACTTATTGATGTTTCCAAATATAGTATTCCAGAATCCTTAAAGTTTATTCAATGAAATGGTCGAGTCAGGCATTAAATTGTGAATTTAAATACGAGGTTATCTTCTATCATTAAATAATCTTTGGCCTTATAGTTAATTTAATATTAGATTGCAGATCTAAAAATGAAGAATGATTTTTTTAAGACTTAGAAGTTCTATTTTCGGCTTTGAAGGCTGATAGTTTATGTTAATTTAAATCCTCATAAAGGATTTGGGATGAGACCAATTTTAATCAAGGAAGCGAGTGAAGTAATATTAGTAAATATAATAATGAAATTGACGTTTTTGAAAATTTTATTAAGTTTGCCTGGTTTAGTATAGTTATTGGAACTAATATTATTCGTAAATAGAACAATATAGCAATTAAGTCAGTAAAATGAGAAATAAAACAATTAATTGATTATCGGAATAGATTAATATAATTATTGCTCAATTGTAGGTCATTTAGGGAGAAATACTAAAAATGATCGATCCTCCTAATAATAAAAAGATTATTGAAAAGGTTAGCCTTGATATTTTATTTAAACCGAATATGTTGGCTAGTTCATTAATACATTTTACATTTATTAAGTGAAAAGATCAAATTACGTTAAGTGAAATAATTGTATAGATGGAAAAATCGGTGATTCATATTGATTTAGCTCTCATTATAGCTGCGATGAATAAGCTATAATTTATCTGAATCAAATATTTCTTCCGATAATTGAAGGAAATATTTGATGAATAAATATTTTTTGTCTGGTAATTCTCATTAAAATAACCACGGGGGAAATTTTTTGATACGTTAATATAATCAGACAACTTATTCAGGATAATCCATTTAGGACTTCAGGGAGCCAAGCATGGAATGCGGTTGCCCCTATCTTAAGAAATAAATCGTCTGTTCAGTATAGGTCCAGAAAACCCCAAAATTTTCATTTTAGAAGGTGTGATAAATTGGTGTAAAATTTATTTTTGTCGTTTTTATACCATTATACCACGTTTGGAAATAATAGGAGTAATGACATTTGGCGATGGAGCCCTTTTTTGAAGAAACTGTAGAGCGTTTTGTGTGGAACAAACGCATAAATTGATGTGCCGCACATACAGATCGTGAACTTATCGCACAAGCCATCCGGCGTTGTCAAATGCCAACCTTTCGTTTTCTTGAATCATAAAGTGGTTCGAAACATTTAAAAATCATCTTTTGAAATGCATTTTCCAGTCGGTTAACTGAGCCTTACACTTTAATAAAACTAAAGAAAAACTATAATGGTTCAGCGTGTGGTTTTAAGCGAGCCACGAAAAGAGTATTGTTGGTGATGGCGGCAACCAGAAATACACCATGGAAGTACATTGCTGAAGATTGCTTACAACGGCAACAATGCACCAATCCTTTGGCCAAGGTTCGTTCCATGAACGTAGATGCTGTATTTCCCAGAATCAAACATATTTTTTGTAGTAAACACGAGTGACTTAACGAGATACCTTGACAAAACATGAATATGTATTATTCTTATTGATTTGTATTTGTATCTTCTTATTTGAAAAAATGTTTTAGTAATTTTTTAAACAATTTCTTTAGTCACAACTCTACTTTTACGCACGCCTATGGAATCCATATAAGTACCCACGAAACATCAAAATCGGACCGTCTGTCACTCCTATTATTTCCAAACGTGGTATAGCTACTGTAAATTCGATACGCTCAGAGTGCAGATTCTCGAAAAAAATTGAAAGCTCCAAGTGTCGCTTACCGAGGTAAATGGGGTGAAATTTGTAGTTACTGAATAGAAACTTAGATTGGACTCCCGGATGGCTCAGAAAATCTGATAATCGCAAATTTCACGTCCTGAGCGGATGGAAAAGAATGGAAAGGTTAACCTCCAAGCGACCCGAGTCCTCCGCTAGAAATTCCGTAATTGTATTCTTGGTAGATCCTTTAAGGCTCGTCGCCGTCTCGATAATTCTATCATTGTTACGTGCCGGTAAAGTTGAGATTGTCGGTAGCGGCATTAAATCGCGGGACGTCAAATGGTCGAGTGCTCGTTAAAAATATCCGATCCGTTCCCGCAGAAACGTCCGTATGGTTCATTACAGTTTTATTAGAGGACTTTAATCGAATCGGGACCGCCGGGAAAAATGCGCCGCTTCCTTCCGCCCTCGTCGCGCATAAATCAACGGTGCCCCGCCGCACCGAAAAGCCACCCCACCGTGTAAAGCATAATTATTGACCGTTCACATTCAATTGTCCGAAATTTATGCCCGGCAATAATGCGAAAAATCGAAAAATTAGAACTCGATGCCGGTTGATTTATCGTCGGTATAAGCGGTTTTATGTGCGCTCGGACCTTTCTCTCTTTTTTTAAAAATGTGTTACGGCCGCCGCGCCATTATTAAATGCGGCGAGAGTTATTATTTTTATTGTTTGCGGCCGCTTTTTACTCGGAGCGGCTGTTGTCCTAGGCCGTTAATTTCCGGGAGAGGGATAAAAGGTGGATAAACGGCGACGATATGGGCGACCGTTACTGGGGAGGGGGGATTGTTGTCTTTTTGACAATTATTTTTAAACGGTGCATAGTCGCAGCGAACTGAACTTTCGTCAAACCCACAGAACTGTAATATACTCTAGAACGCTAATAGGTATACTCTAACCAGTAACAATTGGAACACTCAATAAAATCTGAATTTACCGAGGACATTCGAAAAGAGCCCGTTATCTCTATACAAAACCATGTAACTTATCTTTTTGCTTATTCAGAGACGCCTTGGTATTTTTAAAATGCAGGTGTTCAGTTGCCCAAGTGAAATCATATATGTGAATGTATAGATATGTACAGATAAAGAACTAGAGGGTCCATTGGACCGCAATTTTTTTTTACGACAGCGGCACTTCGTTTGTGTCTTCTTCTTCTTCTAAGGTGCAGGTGTACAGTCGATCAGTGAAATCGTGTACGAGGAAGTACGCGAGACTCTACGGATACTGGATGGCCCAGTGGACCATAACACAGCGGCCACGTGTGCTTTCCTTGTGATGTCTTCTTCGGCACTTATACTCGAGAAAGCAGTGGTGTGTGAATGTGTGTGCCATTTGTTTGTGCGATTTGGAAGTGAATTCATTGTTAGAGTTATTATCCGTAATGCTACGCCCATGGACGACCGGGCGGCATGGCTTTTCACCACTTAAAAAGCCATTAAGTGTTTTTTTTTTGCCGTTCCAACTCTGACTGGACAAGGTATACCTCTGAGATTCAGTTAAATGACTCAACACAGCGAACAAACACCTACTACTTGTACATGCGCAGAACATCTTTTCTTGTCACACCGTTGCAAGTTTTTGGAAGCATAGCTTTCTTATGGTGGGCTTCGCTCGAAGCGCTGAAACGGTGAGAGGTGTGAAACCGAGCGATCGTCACGGCCGCCACGGCCAATTATCGCGCCGCGCTAACTGTTTAGTAGCAACTCGTGTTACAATTTTTTTTGTATTGTCGGTTGCCTGCTCCGTGGTGACGCTAACTACCAATCGTTTCTACCGCGATACAAACAATCGAAGGCGAACTTCACCTGGCAGTCACTGCGCATTCATTACTTCCGTATAAATCTCGCAACTATGCTTGTAACTACCTTACCTTTATTGCATCCTGTGCTGTGTCAAATTTGACGACTTCACGACGCGGTTTCAGTCCGGAAAAACGCAAAACACGGACTTGTCCTGTAAAGTGTTGCTATGGAAACAATAGTAATTAATCATCACAATGAGCGTTTAAGCGTCACTTAAAAATTGTCAACTGCACCGCCAATACTTATCCTGCCCTTAATTAAGCTGAATTTTACTAGGGTTTTTAATTTTGGTTGGTTGCATCTCGTACTAAACAGTATACTCCGTGTTGGTGTTTGGTATTCCGTGACGACTGTCATTACTGTGCGTACTATGTGTTCATCGTATTTATAATTGTCAATTTATAGTAATCGTCGTAATCGATAGTAATATATTGATAATGGAAAAGAAGAGGGTAAGAACTGCAAACTACACCATGAGTGAAAAAATTTGGTTGGTGGAGCTTGTTAGAGATTTTAAAGAGGTTATAGAATGCAAGAAAACAGATTCTACTACAGTCGAACTGAATTAGCTTGGCCGGTGACGTTGCAGAACGGGAGGGGAGAAAGTGGACGATAAGAAAGATAGAGCGATACAGCATAATGAAGAGAGAGTGAGAGCCACATCTACATTTTGCCCGCGCGCCCACAAGGTCACCGGCCAAGCTAATTCAGTTCGAGTATACATGGAAGGACAAAGATGAGGTTTGGGATCAAGTAACATCCCATTTTAATTCCAATCCACCATCAACAAAAATCAACACAACACAACAAAATCATCGTCTTCATTTTCTTCCCATATCACTCTATTCATATTCATTTCAAACTTTCAAACACCATACGTAACGTACACAACAAAATACAAACACATAACCACAAATAGGAGGTTATGTGTCCCTTATAGTTAAGCTGATGTTAAAGGGAGGTCTATGTGCCGTTTAAATTGAGTGACACTTACAACACTTTAAGCTTCACTTAAAGGTTGGTGCAGTTCACTTTAAATTTTAAGTGACACTTAAACTTTAAGCCGAAGTGGTGCAGTTGGCCCTAAACCGGGTTTGATACCTTTCGTTAGACTTCTTAGGTATTAGACACGCGGCAAAATCAACAAATTAAATAATTGCCAAACCGCCGTTGCTAATAATACTCCGCAAACCCAACTAGATTTATTTGGCAAATAATTTTGAATTTATTTTTATTCTTCTAACGAGATTTGACATAGGATGAAATAAAGTACATAACGATATTTGTCCGGGAACTCTTTTTACAGTACTCATTTCGAGTTTCAACATCTCATTCCTACTGTAAAATATGAGCTCCCGGGCATATAACGTTAATTACATACTAAAAAGCTCCGGCGGACCGTTCACAATACGTGAGGAAACTGTGAGGTCCTAATTTGGTAACCGTGGCATCTGTTTCTATACAATTTTTGTCTTATGAGAGATTAATATTGGAAAATATTCAAGCAGCTGATAATCTACATAACCGAAATTTCTTAACTATCAGCTGTGAAAAATAAGAAACATTGAAGTACCTATCTAGTTTTCTTGTATATAAAAGAATACATGATACGTTATGGTGGCAACTCGTGTTACAATTGTTTGTATTGTCGGTTGCCTGCTCTAGAGGTGGCGATTGTGGGCTGAATCGGAGAGAGCGCCGCGCTAGCTACCAATCGTTCATGTACATTACGTATATACATTATATAAAGCTATGCTTCCCCTCTCGGTCATTCCCAGAGTGCATCATTTCGTTTATTTCTGCTGTGTTTTTCAAATGAACTGGACAGGTAGCTGGAGAAAATACAATAAATTTGACAACACCGCCTTACATGCGCACGTGGTATTAACAAGAATACGGCGCGTTACAAAAAGAACAGAGTCGGCTTTTAGAAATTGTTTATTCCATTTTACTTTCATGTTCTTTAGTTCGTTAGAAAATCGCTCGCTATTTGCCATGTACACGTGGCACGTCATCCCCTCCCACTCTCACACTTCACAACACATGTTACCGACAATTACAGGAATCTTCGTACCCGACACCCCAACAATACTTAAAATTACATATATCACTACATCCACAAGACATTATCAATGGTATCGAAAAAAGAAAAACATTACAGTATATAATTATCATATTTCTCAAGTCTGAGTAGCGTAACCTGATGAGATTGTGGTACACCAATATCAACAGGACTTATATCACTCCTAATGTGGTTTAATTTGACAATTTGCGATCTATTTGATTTGCGAGTATTAAGCCTTCTGATGCCTAAAGCTTCTAGTTTTTTGAAAAGTGTTTTATGGTTCACAGTATCAAAATCTTTTGAAAGGTCATGAAAAACCGTCGCAGAGGGCCTACTTCTATCTAAACATCCCTATATCTGTTCAGTAAGAGCAGCAATATTTATATAAGATTTAAGATTTATGCATAATTAATCACACCTACGTAGGAGAGAAGCAAATAGAGAGATCCTCCCGTATCGATTCCCTACATCCCGAGTGTGTGTGTATGTGCGCGTTTCGTTTATTCCGTTTTCCTCCTCTCGGACCCATTTGTTATATCTCAAGGATTCTCTTAACGGTCGAGATGATATTGTTCAGAAATGAAATGGCTCATGTGGACGATAACGCACCGGAAAGATAAAGCGGTCCCGGCTAGTGGAAAAAAATGGGACGTAATGGACGTCCGAAATGACTTATTTTCCGGGGCGGCGTAAGAATGGCGTGAAAGATTGGCCGATGTGTACCTATCTCGCTGTCATCCAGACGGAATGAATCTTCCATACATTCGCATACGGCTGAACATTGTTACGGAGTTCGTGACAAGGGAAGTGTGAAAGGTCCTCATCGATTCCACTCGCGTTGAGAATCTTATTCGAGGTGTAAAGTCGGGTTTTTCACCATTTCTCAGGATGTAGTTGATGGCGCATTTCTACATTTTATGTAGTAAATCTGGGTGTAATTGACAATTACTCCAATACATTCATTACGTAGGTACTTTATTTATTGGCGTATGGTAAAATCGTCGTTTTTAATTTTTTTCCTTAAGTGATCCATCAAGATTTATCGCTTTCTTTTTTAATAACAGTAGCAATCAAAATAGTATTATGTCAGAGCAATTTATTATCTTCCAGTTGAATGATGAAAATTGTAATTACGTACGTACACATATGTTTAACAAAGTGTGATTTAATACATTCCATATATTATTTTTGTCATTTTTATACTATATTATTTATATTATGTCAGAATATCAATTTTGCGGCCCTTTGCATTAGTGGTTTCCTCAAAAGAAATCCAGGAATATTCACCTTTTATCCTATTTCTGTCAATGTTTTACATAACATTTTGTAAATTTCGTTATCATACCGGTAAAAATTTATATTCATCTTGCTTATAATCCAGTCTCAATTATTATACTACATTACCAATATCTGTATCAATCTGTACCAATATCATCTGTATCACCTTCTAGTATACTATGTTGTCCATGTACTCTGGCACTGAGTTTTTTCGTCCACTGCCTTCTCGTTTCCAAACTCTGTGTCATTTTTGTTGCTTAACAATATTGAATTATGCCCCTAAATCCCTTGCCCGAAGGTTTATGAAACTAAATTTTTACATGAAAACTGCAAGCTATCAACCCTTAAAAATTTGGAAACCCTGAGTAGACAACCCCTAAAAATTGATAACCGTGAGAAGGGTTGGCAACCTCTGATTTTACTCGCCAGAGCTTTACTTGGGTTTGTGGTTTTCGTTGATTTTACCATCACTTCACTTCTTTTTCAATTGTTTCTCACGCCATCTTGGTTAATGTGTCCCTTAATGTTTGATTATCTGGTTCTGCGGTATGCTTTCCTACCTTTATACTTTTAAGTCCTCTGTTCTCGTTTTGATGGGTAGGTATTATTGTTACGCTCCCGAGTAATCTAACTTCACGTATGTCGTCGAACCACACCGGCGGTATTGTCTTTAAGCAGCGCCGAATTTGAATACGGTCCCTCGGGACACCTAAGAACGTTTCGCTTATTTTAATTGAGCAATTAATACGCGGGAATAATTATAAATTCCCGATACAACAACAACAACGTTATTATACCAAATAAACAATGCCGACTCGCAGACGGTCCCGTAATGTATGCGCGAACCTTTCCAACTGCCGAATAGTAGTCGCGGAATGTTTGGTTTCGCCCTGTTGTTCTTGGCATAATTAGCGGAACGGTCCAGTTGCGGGAGACGTCCCGAAATCCGTTAAATGTTTATCTTTTTCCCACTCGTCCTCATTTAAATAAGCCCTGCCCGTGTATTTCCATAAAACAATATGATTTTCTGGGTGGGGGGGGGGACGAGAGCGCAATTTTTTCCCGCCGGACAGACAGTCGGACGTGTAGAAGAAAGTTCGGCTTTTAATTAAAAATTCGCCGCTTTTTACCGCGTTAAAGCGTCGAGGATCCGATGCCGGGGATTAGGGGGAGAGGATTTATCCCCCGGCCCTTATTCCGGACCGAAATGTAAAAACTGATAGAACGCAGGAAGCAGGGAGTTTCCGTTGAAATTTTAACAGTGAGGAACGGAAATCGCGAAGTCTGGGTTCGTATTGTCACGCCCAGGGGGGTGAACGTCCTCCAATTACATAATATCTGTAATAACTACCTTGATAACTGACCTTACCCGTACGTTCGTATGGCCCCAAAAATGTAAGAAGATCTTAGCCAACAGAATGCGCTTACTTGTTGAAATACTTTTTGTATACGACTTTCCTGAAATAATTCCTGACATATAATATTTGAAAACATGCTGTTTACTGTAATAACAATTTCTTATCTGTAAGTTCCTCAAGTTACCTCCATATACTTTTCGAAATATTTAATTGATTCTTGTTCAATTGAAGCGTAAAGCAAACATTTTCAGTTTTAACTCCACCCTAATGTTCACTATTACTGTTTCCAATGCGGAAACTTTATAATTTATGAAGAATTTTATGAGAAATTTATTATTTATGAAGGAACGTAAACCACGAAGCCGGGGACCGTACTGTCACGCTCAAGGGGATGAAGTTTCGCGTCTACATCGTCTTCCAGTTAAATATCTGTAATAACTGCCTTGATAACTGACCTTGTCCGTACGTACGTATGGCCCCAAATATGTAAGAAGATCTTAGCCAACAGAATGTGCTTACTTTTTGAAATACTTTTTTATATACGACTTTCCTGAAATCATTCCTGAATTATAATATTTGAAAACATGTTGTTTACTGTAATAACAATTTCTTATCTGTAAGTTCCTCAAGTTACTTCCATATACTTTTCGAAATATTTAATTGATTCTTGTTCAATTGAAGCGTAAAGCAAACATTTTCAGTTTTAACTCCACCCTAATGCTCACTATTACTGTTTCCAATGCGGAAACTTTATAATTTATGAAGAATTTTATGAGAAATTTATTATTTATGAAGGAACGTAAACCAGGAAGTCGGGGACCGTACTGTCACGCTCAAGGGGATGAAGATTCGCGTCTACAACGTCGTCCAATTAAATATCTGTAATAACTACCTTGATAACTGACCTTGCCCGTACGTTCGTATGGCCCCAAATATGTAAGAAGATCTTAGCCAACAGAATGCGCTTACTTTTTGAAATACTTTTTTATATACGACTTTCCTGAAATCATTCCTGAATTATAATATTTGAAAACATGTTGTTTACTGTAATAACAATTTCTTATCTGTAAGTTCCTCAAGTTACCTCCATATACTTTTCGAAATATTTAATTGATTCTTGTTCAATTGAAGCGTAAAGCAAACATTTTCAGTTTTAACTCCACCCTAATGCTCACTATTACTGTTTCCAATGCGGGAACTTTATAATTTATGAGGAAATTTATGAGAAATTTATTATTTATGAAGGAACGTAAACCAGGAAGACGGGGACCGTACTGTCACGCTCAAGGGGATGAAGATTCGCGTCTACAACGTCGTCCAATTAAATATCTGTAATAACTACCTTGATAACTGACCTTGCCCGTACGTTCGTATGGCCCCAAAAATGTAAGAAGATCTTAGCCAACAGAATGCGCTTACTTTTTAAAATACATTTTATATACGACTTTCCTGAAATCATTCCTGATATATAATATTTGAAAACATGCTGTTTACTGTAATAACAATTTCTTATCTGTAAGTTCCTCAAGTTACCTCCATATACTTTTCGAAATATTTAATTGATTCTTGGTCAATTGAAGCGTAAAGCAAACATTTTCAGTTTTATCTCCACCGTAATGCGCACTATTACTGTTTCCAATGCGGAAACTTTATAATTTATGAGGAACTTTATGAGAAATTTATTATTTATGAAGGAACGTAAACCACGAAGTCGGGAACCGTATTGTCACGCTCAAGGGGATGAAGTTTCGCGTCTACATCGTCTTCCAGTTAAATATCTGTAACAACTGCCTTGATAACTGACCTTGTCCGTACGTTCGTATGGCCCCAAATATGTAAGAAGATCTTAGCCAACAGAATGCGCTTACTTTTTAAAATACATTTTATATACGACTTTCCTGAAATCATTCCTGAATTATAATATTTGAAAACATGTTGTTTACTGTAATAACAATTTCTTATCTGTAAGTTCCTCAAGTTACCTCCATATACTTTTCGAAATATTTAATTGATTCTTGTTCAATTGAAGCGTAAAGCAAACATTTTCAGTTTTAACTCCACCCTAATGCTCACTATTACTGTTTCCAATGCGGGAACTTTATAATTTATGAGGAAATTTATGAGAAATTTATTATTTATGAAGGGACGTAAACCACGAAGTCGGGAACCGTATTGTCACGCTCAAGGGGATGAAGATTCGCGTCTACAACGTCTTCCAGTTAAATATCTGTAATAACTGCCTTGATAACTGACCTTGTCCGTACGTACGTATGGCCCCAAATATGTAAGAAGATCTTAGCCAACAGAATGTGCTTACTTTTTGAAATACTTTTTTATATACGACTTTCCTGAAATCATTCCTGAATTATAATATTTGAAAACATGTTGTTTACTGTAATAACAATTTCTTATCTGTAAGTTCCTCAAGTTACCTCCATATACTTTTCGAAATATTTAATTGATTCTTGTTCAATTGAAGCGTAAAGCAAACATTTTCAGTTTTAACTCCACCCTAATGTTCACTATTACTGTTTCCAATGCGGAAACTTTATAATTTATGAAGAATTTTATGAGAAATTTATTATTTATGAAGGAACGTAAACCACGAAGCCGGGGACCGTACTGTCACGCTCAAGGGGATGAAGTTTCGCGTCTACATCGTCTTCCAGTTAAATATCTGTAATAACTGCCTTGATAACTGACCTTGTCCGTACGTTCGTATGGCCCCAAAAATGTAAGAAGATCTTAGCCAACAGAATGCGCTTACTTTTTAAAATACATTTTATATACGACTTTCCTGAAATCATTCCTGATATATAATATTTGAAAACATGCTGTTTACTGTAATAACAATTTCTTATCTGTAAGTTCCTCAAGTTACCTCCATATACTTTTCGAAATATTTAATTGATTCTTGGTCAATTGAAGCGTAAAGCAAACATTTTCAGTTTTATCTCCACCGTAATGCGCACTATTACTGTTTCCAATGCGGAAACTTTATAATTTATGAGGAACTTTATGAGAAATTTATTATTTATGAAGGAACGTAAACCACGAAGTCGGGAACCGTATTGTCACGCTCAAGGGGATGAAGTTTCGCGTCTACATCGTCTTCCAGTTAAATATCTGTAACAACTGCCTTGATAACTGACCTTGTCCGTACGTTCGTATGGCCCCAAATATGTAAGAAGATCTTAGCCAACAGAATGCGCTTACTTTTTAAAATACATTTTATATACGACTTTCCTGAAATCATTCCTGAATTATAATATTTGAAAACATGTTGTTTACTGTAATAACAATTTCTTATCTGTAAGTTCCTCAAGTTACCTCCATATACTTTTCGAAATATTTAATTGATTCTTGTTCAATTGAAGCGTAAAGCAAACATTTTCAGTTTTAACTCCACCCTAATGCTCACTATTACTGTTTCCAATGCGGGAACTTTATAATTTATGAGGAAATTTATGAGAAATTTATTATTTATGAAGGAACGTAAACCAGGAAGACGGGGACCGTACTGTCACGCTCAAGGGGATGAAGATTCGCGTCTACAACGTCGTCCAATTAAATATCTGTAATAACTACCTTGATAACTGACCTTGCCCGTACGTTCGTATGGCCCCAAAAATGTAAGAAGATCTTAGCCAACAGAATGCGCTTACTTTTTAAAATACATTTTATATACGACTTTCCTGAAATCATTCCTGATATATAATATTTGAAAACATGCTGTTTACTGTAATAACAATTTCTTATCTGTAAGTTCCTCAAGTTACCTCCATATACTTTTCGAAATATTTAATTGATTCTTGGTCAATTGAAGCGTAAAGCAAACATTTTCAGTTTTATCTCCACCGTAATGCGCACTATTACTGTTTCCAATGCGGAAACTTTATAATTTATGAGGAACTTTATGAGAAATTTATTATTTATGAAGGAACGTAAACCACGAAGTCGGGAACCGTATTGTCACGCTCAAGGGGATGAAGTTTCGCGTCTACATCGTCTTCCAGTTAAATATCTGTAACAACTGCCTTGATAACTGACCTTGTCCGTACGTTCGTATGGCCCCAAATATGTAAGAAGATCTTAGCCAACAGAATGCGCTTACTTTTTAAAATACATTTTATATACGACTTTCCTGAAATCATTCCTGAATTATAATATTTGAAAACATGTTGTTTACTGTAATAACAATTTCTTATCTGTAAGTTCCTCAAGTTACCTCCATATACTTTTCGAAATATTTAATTGATTCTTGTTCAATTGAAGCGTAAAGCAAACATTTTCAGTTTTAACTCCACCCTAATGCTCACTATTACTGTTTCCAATGCGGGAACTTTATAATTTATGAGGAAATTTATGAGAAATTTATTATTTATGAAGGGACGTAAACCACGAAGTCGGGAACCGTATTGTCACGCTCAAGGGGATGAAGATTCGCGTCTACAACGTCTTCCAGTTAAATATCTGTAATAACTGCCTTGATAACTGACCTTGTCCGTACGTACGTATGGCCCCAAATATGTAAGAAGATCTTAGCCAACAGAATGTGCTTACTTTTTGAAATACTTTTTTATATACGACTTTCCTGAAATCATTCCTGAATTATAATATTTGAAAACATGTTGTTTACTGTAATAACAATTTCTTATCTGTAAGTTCCTCAAGTTACCTCCATATACTTTTCGAAATATTTAATTGATTCTTGTTCAATTGAAGCGTAAAGCAAACATTTTCAGTTTTAACTCCACCCTAATGTTCACTATTACTGTTTCCAATGCGGAAACTTTATAATTTATGAAGAATTTTATGAGAAATTTATTATTTATGAAGGAACGTAAACCACGAAGCCGGGGACCGTACTGTCACGCTCAAGGGGATGAAGTTTCGCGTCTACATCGTCTTCCAGTTAAATATCTGTAATAACTGCCTTGATAACTGACCTTGTCCGTACGTTCGTATGGCCCCAAAAATGTAAGAAGATCTTAGCCAACAGAATGCGCTTACTTTTTAAAATACATTTTATATACGACTTTCCTGAAATCATTCCTGATATATAATATTTGAAAACATGCTGTTTACTGTAATAACAATTTCTTATCTGTAAGTTCCTCAAGTTACCTCCATATACTTTTCGAAATATTTAATTGATTCTTGTTCAATTGAAGCGTAAAGCAAACATTTTCAGTTTTAACTCCACCCTAATGCTCACTATTACTGTTTCCAATGCGGGAACTTTATAATTTATGAGGAAATTTATGAGAAATTTATTATTTATGAAGGAACGTAAACCACGAAGTCGGGAACCGTATTGTCACGCTCAAGGGGATGAAGATTCGCGTCTACAACGTCTTCCAGTTAAATATTTGTAATAACTGCCTTGATAACTGACCTTGTCCGTACGTTCGTATGGCCCCAAAAATGTAAGAAGATCTTAGCCAACAGAATGCGCTTACTTGTTGAAATACTTTTTGTATACGACTTTCCTGAAATAATTCCTGACATATAATATTTGAAAACATGCTGTTTACTGTAATAACAATTTCTTATCTGTAAGTTCCTCAAGTTACCTCCATATACTTTTCGAAATATTTAATTGATTCTTGTTCAATTGAAGCGTAAAGCAAACATTTTCAGTTTTAACTCCACCCTAATGTTCACTATTACTGTTTCCAATGCGGAAACTTTATAATTTATGAAGAATTTTATGAGAAATTTATTATTTATGAAGGAACGTAAACCACGAAGCCGGGGACCGTACTGTCACGCTCAAGGGGATGAAGTTTCGCGTCTACATCGTCTTCCAGTTAAATATCTGTAATAACTGCCTTGATAACTGACCTTGTCCGTACGTACGTATGGCCCCAAATATGTAAGAAGATCTTAGCCAACAGAATGTGCTTACTTTTTGAAATACTTTTTTATATACGACTTTCCTGAAATCATTCCTGAATTATAATATTTGAAAACATGTTGTTTACTGTAATAACAATTTCTTATCTGTAAGTTCCTCAAGTTACCTCCATATACTTTTCGAAATATTTAATTGATTCTTGTTCAATTGAAGCGTAAAGCAAACATTTTCAGTTTTAACTCCACCCTAATGTTCACTATTACTGTTTCCAATGCGGAAACTTTATAATTTATGAAGAATTTTATGAGAAATTTATTATTTATGAAGGAACGTAAACCACGAAGCCGGGGACCGTACTGTCACGCTCAAGGGGATGAAGTTTCGCGTCTACATCGTCTTCCAGTTAAATATCTGTAATAACTGCCTTGATAACTGACCTTGTCCGTACGTACGTATGGCCCCAAATATGTAAGAAGATCTTAGCCAACAGAATGCGCTTACTTTTTGAAATACTTTTTTATATACGACTTTCCTGAAATCATTCCTGAATTATAATATTTGAAAACATGTTGTTTACTGTAATAACAATTTCTTATCTGTAAGTTCCTCAAGTTACCTCCATATACTTTTCGAAATATTTAATTGATTCTTGTTCAATTGAAGCGTAAAGCAAACATTTTCAGTTTTAACTCCACCCTAATGCTCACTATTACTGTTTCCAATGCGGGAACTTTATAATTTATGAGGAAATTTATGAGAAATTTATTATTTATGAAGGAACGTAAACCAGGAAGACGGGGACCGTACTGTCACGCTCAAGGGGATGAAGATTCGCGTCTACAACGTCGTCCAATTAAATATCTGTAATAACTACCTTGATAACTGACCTTGCCCGTACGTTCGTATGGCCCCAAAAATGTAAGAAGATCTTAGCCAACAGAATGCGCTTACTTTTTAAAATACATTTTATATACGACTTTCCTGAAATCATTCCTGATATATAATATTTGAAAACATGCTGTTTACTGTAATAACAATTTCTTATCTGTAAGTTCCTCAAGTTACCTCCATATACTTTTCGAAATATTTAATTGATTCTTGGTCAATTGAAGCGTAAAGCAAACATTTTCAGTTTTATCTCCACCGTAATGCGCACTATTACTGTTTCCAATGCGGAAACTTTATAATTTATGAGGAACTTTATGAGAAATTTATTATTTATGAAGGAACGTAAACCACGAAGTCGGGAACCGTATTGTCACGCTCAAGGGGATGAAGTTTCGCGTCTACATCGTCTTCCAGTTAAATATCTGTAACAACTGCCTTGATAACTGACCTTGTCCGTACGTTCGTATGGCCCCAAATATGTAAGAAGATCTTAGCCAACAGAATGCGCTTACTTTTTAAAATACATTTTATATACGACTTTCCTGAAATCATTCCTGAATTATAATATTTGAAAACATGTTGTTTACTGTAATAACAATTTCTTATCTGTAAGTTCCTCAAGTTACCTCCATATACTTTTCGAAATATTTAATTGATTCTTGTTCAATTGAAGCGTAAAGCAAACATTTTCAGTTTTAACTCCACCCTAATGCTCACTATTACTGTTTCCAATGCGGGAACTTTATAATTTATGAGGAAATTTATGAGAAATTTATTATTTATGAAGGGACGTAAACCACGAAGTCGGGAACCGTATTGTCACGCTCAAGGGGATGAAGATTCGCGTCTACAACGTCTTCCAGTTAAATATCTGTAATAACTGCCTTGATAACTGACCTTGTCCGTACGTACGTATGGCCCCAAATATGTAAGAAGATCTTAGCCAACAGAATGTGCTTACTTTTTGAAATACTTTTTTATATACGACTTTCCTGAAATCATTCCTGAATTATAATATTTGAAAACATGTTGTTTACTGTAATAACAATTTCTTATCTGTAAGTTCCTCAAGTTACCTCCATATACTTTTCGAAATATTTAATTGATTCTTGTTCAATTGAAGCGTAAAGCAAACATTTTCAGTTTTAACTCCACCCTAATGTTCACTATTACTGTTTCCAATGCGGAAACTTTATAATTTATGAAGAATTTTATGAGAAATTTATTATTTATGAAGGAACGTAAACCACGAAGCCGGGGACCGTACTGTCACGCTCAAGGGGATGAAGTTTCGCGTCTACATCGTCTTCCAGTTAAATATCTGTAATAACTGCCTTGATAACTGACCTTGTCCGTACGTTCGTATGGCCCCAAAAATGTAAGAAGATCTTAGCCAACAGAATGCGCTTACTTTTTAAAATACATTTTATATACGACTTTCCTGAAATCATTCCTGATATATAATATTTGAAAACATGCTGTTTACTGTAATAACAATTTCTTATCTGTAAGTTCCTCAAGTTACCTCCATATACTTTTCGAAATATTTAATTGATTCTTGTTCAATTGAAGCGTAAAGCAAACATTTTCAGTTTTAACTCCACCCTAATGCTCACTATTACTGTTTCCAATGCGGGAACTTTATAATTTATGAGGAAATTTATGAGAAATTTATTATTTATGAAGGAACGTAAACCACGAAGTCGGGAACCGTATTGTCACGCTCAAGGGGATGAAGATTCGCGTCTACAACGTCTTCCAGTTAAATATTTGTAATAACTGCCTTGATAACTGACCTTGTCCGTACGTTCGTATGGCCCCAAATATGTAAGAAGATCTTAGCCAACAGAATGTGCTTACTTTTTGAAATACTTTTTTATATACGACTTTCCTGAAATCATTCCTGAATTATAATATTTGAAAACATGTTGTTTACTGTAATAACAATTTCTTATCTGTAAGTTCCTCAAGTTACCTCCATATACTTTTCGAAATATTTAATTGATTCTTGGTCAATTGAAGCGTAAAGCAAACATTTTCAGTTTTATCTCCACCGTAATGCGCACTATTACTGTTTCCAATGCGGAAACTTTATAATTTATGAGGAACTTTATGAGAAATTTATTATTTATGAAGGAACGTAAACCACGAAGTCGGGAACCGTATTGTCACGCTCAAGGGGATGAAGTTTCGCGTCTACATCGTCTTCCAGTTAAATATCTGTAACAACTGCCTTGATAACTGACCTTGTCCGTACGTTCGTATGGCCCCAAATATGTAAGAAGATCTTAGCCAACAGAATGCGCTTACTTTTTAAAATACATTTTATATACGACTTTCCTGAAATCATTCCTGAATTATAATATTTGAAAACATGTTGTTTACTGTAATAACAATTTCTTATCTGTAAGTTCCTCAAGTTACCTCCATATACTTTTCGAAATATTTAATTGATTCTTGTTCAATTGAAGCGTAAAGCAAACATTTTCAGTTTTAACTCCACCCTAATGCTCACTATTACTGTTTCCAATGCGGGAACTTTATAATTTATGAGGAAATTTATGAGAAATTTATTATTTATGAAGGAACGTAAACCAGGAAGACGGGGACCGTACTGTCACGCTCAAGGGGATGAAGATTCGCGTCTACAACGTCGTCCAATTAAATATCTGTAATAACTACCTTGATAACTGACCTTGCCCGTACGTTCGTATGGCCCCAAAAATGTAAGAAGATCTTAGCCAACAGAATGCGCTTACTTTTTAAAATACATTTTATATACGACTTTCCTGAAATCATTCCTGATATATAATATTTGAAAACATGCTGTTTACTGTAATAACAATTTCTTATCTGTAAGTTCCTCAAGTTACCTCCATATACTTTTCGAAATATTTAATTGATTCTTGGTCAATTGAAGCGTAAAGCAAACATTTTCAGTTTTATCTCCACCGTAATGCGCACTATTACTGTTTCCAATGCGGAAACTTTATAATTTATGAGGAACTTTATGAGAAATTTATTATTTATGAAGGAACGTAAACCACGAAGTCGGGAACCGTATTGTCACGCTCAAGGGGATGAAGTTTCGCGTCTACATCGTCTTCCAGTTAAATATCTGTAACAACTGCCTTGATAACTGACCTTGTCCGTACGTTCGTATGGCCCCAAATATGTAAGAAGATCTTAGCCAACAGAATGCGCTTACTTTTTAAAATACATTTTATATACGACTTTCCTGAAATCATTCCTGAATTATAATATTTGAAAACATGTTGTTTACTGTAATAACAATTTCTTATCTGTAAGTTCCTCAAGTTACCTCCATATACTTTTCGAAATATTTAATTGATTCTTGTTCAATTGAAGCGTAAAGCAAACATTTTCAGTTTTAACTCCACCCTAATGCTCACTATTACTGTTTCCAATGCGGAAACTTTATAATTTATGAGGAACTTTATGAGAAATTTATTATTTATGAAGGAACGTAAACCACGAAGTCGGGAACCGTATTGTCACGCTCAAGGGGATGAAGTTTCGCGTCTACATCGTCTTCCAGTTAAATATCTGTAACAACTGCCTTGATAACTGACCTTGTCCGTACGTTCGTATGGCCCCAAATATGTAAGAAGATCTTAGCCAACAGAATGCGCTTACTTTTTAAAATACATTTTATATACGACTTTCCTGAAATCATTCCTGAATTATAATATTTGAAAACATGTTGTTTACTGTAATAACAATTTCTTATCTGTAAGTTCCTCAAGTTACCTCCATATACTTTTCGAAATATTTAATTGATTCTTGTTCAATTGAAGCGTAAAGCAAACATTTTCAGTTTTAACTCCACCCTAATGCTCACTATTACTGTTTCCAATGCGGAAACTTTATAATTTATGAGGAACTTTATGAGAAATTTATTATTTATGAAGGAACGTAAACCACGAAGTCGGGAACCGTATTGTCACGCTCAAGGGGATGAAGTTTCGCGTCTACATCGTCTTCCAGTTAAATATCTGTAACAACTGCCTTGATAACTGACCTTGTCCGTACGTTCGTATGGCCCCAAATATGTAAGAAGATCTTAGCCAACAGAATGCGCTTACTTTTTAAAATACATTTTATATACGACTTTCCTGAAATCATTCCTGAATTATAATATTTGAAAACATGTTGTTTACTGTAATAACAATTTCTTATCTGTAAGTTCCTCAAGTTACCTCCATATACTTTTCGAAATATTTAATTGATTCTTGTTCAATTGAAGCGTAAAGCAAACATTTTCAGTTTTAACTCCACCCTAATGCTCACTATTACTGTTTCCAATGCGGGAACTTTATAATTTATGAGGAAATTTATGAGAAATTTATTATTTATGAAGGAACGTAAACCACGAAGTCGGGAACCGTATTGTCACGCTCAAGGGGATGAAGATTCGCGTCTACAACGTCTTCCAATTAAATATCTGTAATAACTACCTTGATAACTGACCTTGCCCGTACGTTCGTATGGCCCCAAAAATGTAAGAAGATCTTAGCCAACAGAATGCGCTTACTTTTTAAAATACATTTTATATACCACTTTCCTGAAATCATTCCTGAATTATAATATTTGAAAACATGTTTACTGTAATAACAATTTCTTATCTGTAAGTTCCTCAAGTTACCTCCATATACTTTTCGAAATATTTAATTGATTCTTGGTCAATTGAAGCGTAAAGCAAACATTTTCAGTTTTAACTCCACCCTAATGCTCACTATTACTGTTTCCAATGCGGGAACTTTATAATTTATGAGGAAATTTATGAGAAATTTATTATTTATGAAGGAACGTAAACCACGAAGTCGGGGACCGTACTGTCACGCTCAAGGGGATGAAGATTCGCGTCTACAACGTCTTCCAATTAAATATCTGTAATAACTACCTTGATAACTGACCTTGCCCATGCGTTCGTATGGATCAAAAAATGACGAAGTGTTTTAACTCGTTCTTTTGTAGTTTTACTAGTTGCAATATCAAAGTACAAGTGGTCACATTTGTGCAAAACACAACACAGAACTTAAAAATATCATGAATTCCGCATTGCTGGTGTTATAAATTTCATCAGCAATTTCAACCGTGATAATTAATTTTTTACGCAGATAATAACGGCTTATCCGGTGCTTTCGCAGTCACAATAACAATGAATTAATATTGTACAAGTGCATTTTCAGTTTTCACAAACACCGCTTCCCGTTGTAAACACAGCAAATTAATGCGACGGCCCCATGTTAAGACTAATTACCGCGAGTACAGGTGCTTTTACCGTAATTAAATACGCACGCTTTCTCTTTTATTATGTGTTAATTAAGCAGAGCACCAGTTTTGCTTCTCTCCGCTCTATTTATTAAATTAAATGCCTCTCCCATTTTTTCCAACTTTTTATCCCGCCCTGTGCCCGTCTGGGAATACGCCGACCGCCGGTATTATTCTTTTGAAGGGCGGTTTAATATCCATAAAGGTATGTATGCGCGTAATTAGTTTACTTTCCGTGCGGCCTCCCCTTGATGCGTGTATTTATATTAATTAAGGGCGTTTAATGGAAATGCAACAGAACGGGAAAAATTGCAGGCTGGAGACGTACGGACCTGTGGGGGAGGAATAATTACCGAAACGCAAAGAGAAACAGAAAGTTGAGACCGTCAGTGGGGATTTTTCTTTGAATAAACATGCCCTTTATTAAATTTACGAAAGTCGAAGTTACGAATTTCGGGGGACTTATTTTGAGGTTGTAGCGATTGAGTTACGAAACAAAACTACAGCTGAATTAACGTAGATAAATATTTTTGGAACATGGGATTTGAATTATGTAATACCATTATTAATTAATTCGGATAATAAATATCATTATGATTTTTTACACATACAGTAAAAACACAATGTACTGGGTGATCAAGAATAACTGTTTGAGTTGGCAATCCTACCTGGAGGATTTTTTTGCCTACGGGTTTGCAACGCTACAACCAGGTATGTTTGACAAAAATTTGACATAACAATCAGCGATAAGATTGTAGGTTAAGTGAATTAAAATTAGCGCTTAAAAAAAGAAACTCGAAATACAGAACAATGATTTAATTAAACAGCTAAAGGTAATGCTCAAAATGCCCCCCATTTTGGTCCAGACATAAATTAACTCTTCTTTTTAGGCTCTCGAAGATATTCACCAGCATATTGGGGGTAATGTTTGCCACTTCCTGAACTATTGCCTCTTGCAGCTCTTCTTCAGTATGCAATATGTTCCTAAAGATATTGTCCTTCAAGAGCCCAAATAACGAAAAATCTAATGGAGTTAGATCTGGTGACCTGCTTGGCCAAATGCCTTGACTAATTACTCTGTCGCCAAAATTCTCTTTTAAATATCCCATAGTAGCACGAGCCGTATGTGCCCTTGCAAAGTCTTGTTGGAAATATCCAATATGACGCTCTTCGTCTGTTAATAGGTTTATAAAAGGCCTCAAAAGGTGTTGGATATATCTCTCCGAATTGACGGTAAAATTAAAAAATATTGGCCCACACACTGGCGTCCTTGAGACTGCCAACCAAACACCAACTTTAACCGGGTGCAAATGTGTCTCTCTGATAGCGTAAGGATTTTCACCTGACCAAATTCTGTAATTTTGTTTATTCACATAGCCGTTGAGATGAAACCAGGCTTCGTCGGAAAAGAAGGTATTGTCAAGGATATTATTATTTAATATGTCATTGAACCAATTGCAAAATAAAACTCTGCGGGTGATCAGGAGGCGTTAATGACTGGACGATGAAAATTTTGTAAGGGTGATACTTTAATTTCTTTTTAAGCACAGTGGAGCAACTTCCATATGATAAACCTGTAAAACCGTGAATTAGAACAACATGGAAAAGTGGAAGTCTTATGGGTAAGAATGAAAATTGGTTGAATAGGAGGCATAAGGACCAAACATGTTTGAAGGGAGTGCTTTCTTAAGGCTTTGCGAGGACTTCTTTGCATTCGAGTTCTGATATCCTCGACAACTTCCTCGTTTAGAGTAGAAGGTCTACCAGTTGATTTTTGTTTGCTTACGCTCCCTGTGTTTAAAATAACCATCAACTACTCGCATGCAATGTTGCTGAAAGACAGCAAAAGTGACCAAAGTCTCTGGAAACATTTCCTGAAATTGCTGGTATCTCGCTTCGAGAGAGTACTGCCAACCAGTAATTGGGCTACAAATTTCGTGTTGTAACGTGAAAACCATTTTAAATAAATAAATTTGAAAAGAATACCAGAAATTTAAATTTGAAATAGCAAATGGCATCTGTCAATGACGCTGTCAGTGTCACCAACCGGACGTTACTCCAGTTGTTCCATTTAAAAATGAAATTCAGTATTGCCAACTCAAACAGTCATTCTTGATCACGTTGTACTTAACAGCTTAGGAATTTAAATCCTGTTAAACTTGTACCACAACAAACTCTATTACAATCGTATTATAACTTCAACTCTTCTGGAGCTCAAACCTCTATATTTAGGTTTTCAGTTTTCAAGAAATATATTTGTTTTCCAGGGCCGATTGTATGGTGAGGATCCAAGCGAAGCTCAGGAACTTCGAATTCGAGACTGCAATAGGACTGCTCCGATCAGCCAGGTAAGTTGCTGTTTTATTTCAGTTTACTACAGTCCAAATTTCTGTTTAGCTAGTTAAGTTAAGGCCGGTCGGTTATTGGTTGTGTACTTAACTGGTATTACGGTAACGGAGGTGTCTTTTCACAGTGAAGTGCTCGATTCCAACAAATCACTAGTAAATTGACCGCTCACTATTTGTGTGAATAATTAATGTTGAGATAAACGGTCTTCCTCGATTCATAAATTTATTTTACTTTTATCATTTTTACAAGTCTGAAGCGAAAGACAATGTTTTTTCTGATTTAATTGATAAATCAAGGGGATTTCATTCAATTTGGTTAAGTAGTTTGTTACTTTCCTAAAAAATATAGACATGGATCTAAAATGATCTATCTAAGATAAAGATTAATGAATTTCTCACAACATTGAGGATAGTCTCAAACGGTAGCTTCCCCTTGACTAGGTAGAATTAAAATATTTCGGCCCACTAATAACGGGGTTATACATTACATGATGTTTATGGGGGTTGTTTCACCCCTTCTGGCACCCTTTTTATGGCAAACCGTGGAATTTGAACTGAATTACACGAAATATGACAGTGCCTAAAACGGCATTTAATAGTGATGTTCTAGTCTAGTCTGTAAAAAATTAAGTCTGAAACGTCGTTTCATAGCAATATATTAGTTCCTGTTAGTCTAGAATTAGCGTTTCGGTTTAATCCCCAAATTAAAACAAATCATAACTCTCTTGATATATTAGAAGAAAATTCTTGGCATGTTAATTGCAATGTTCTGTTCCTCTGGAAGAGCCGCGAGGATCGAGCCAGCCAGCCATCCAGCGAGCGAGAGATATTACCCTTACCGCCGCCAACTCTTATATATAAGATCCCGCTCCCTATCTCGGGCTTGTTTTACTTATTAAGTAGTTCGGAAAGTTGGGCGATAAATTTCTGGAGATGCCGCCCCGCGACCAACTTTTACCACTGTATAAAGGAATTAGGGGCGGCGTAATTTGTCCGCTATAATGTTCCTATTTAAACCGCCTTATTATTGGGACACTGGTTAATCTCGTCTCGTCAGGCGATTGCCGCTTAATTGCCGACGCGGCGGCGGCGGCCTCCCTGCCAGGAATTAAAGACTTTCCCGAACTGATAACGGGACGCGTGCTGAGATTTATCGTCTCCCGTCCTGTTCGTCCTGTTTTACAAAAATTAGACGCCGTCTCGAGTGGCCCGGAGTTCGTGGTTATTCCGTGGAGAGAACGGGAGAGATCTCTTTGCTTTTATCGCTTCGCTAGCAGTAGGACCATCATGCAGACTTACTAGATTGTTATCCTTCAGGAACTCCAATGCTTACTTGGAAATTAACACGCAACAATGTGGTAAATAGGAGAAGACGTTAAATCCATCGAGTTTACTTGTTTCAATGGTTTGTGGCTCATCAGGCCACTCAAGCATACATGAGATCTGCACGTTTCAAGTCTTAATCACGATGGTGAAGTAGATTTTTTTGGATTGAACACCAGTTTCGAGTGACAAAATCTCCATCATCAGACAAGAATCTTCAAACTTGACGCGATACGCATCAATCCAGTTTTCCACAGTGCGAAAAAATCAGCAGATTAAGTCACAAGATGGCCTGCAGGTATAACATTCATTAATATTCAGGATGTTAGAAGGGTCACGAAAAGTGGGCCGAATAATCTTAGTGAAGACGTGCCCTCGGTTTCCATCATTACTCTTATGGTAATACAGCCTTGAGGTAGTTGTCGATTCAGGTGATCAGATCGAAGTATTATGTCCCGCGGCACGCGTGGTCGTTAGATTATTGTAATACGCCTGACTGTGTTGATTATTGATTAGGTCGGAACACAGAGATCGGAATCTTGCGCTCCCTAGACGTGACAATATCGGTAGTAATTGTTTTGACATATTGTCGGGATGCAGCCCCAATTAGCGAAACTAGGTCACCGCCCAAGCTAATTCAGCACTGAGGTGACCTAGACCGAAGGACAATACGTGACTCGCGGATAGGCGGCGGGCACGTTTGTCAACAAACGAGAAGTGTTTATACGGATCAATTAAATCGATCAGGGATCAGTCTCCAGCACCCCGTCACGCTGCCCGACCGAGAGTCCGCCCTATCCTTCAGGTAGAACTTTTAGGTTTTGACAACAGGAGAAATGATTGAAATGGTGAATTGGTTCCTGGGAAGTCTCGAGCTGTAAGGATGGCTGAATCAATCATCTTAGGTTAATCTTTATAAGAAGTCGCCTTCCCATGCAGTGAATTGAACTCTAAAGTGTGATTTAAATACTCTGGACCATGTGAACAAAAATTTGTTATTATTACTTGAGGTCTTATGTTTGTTTACCAGCTCCTTACGCTAATACCTTCGATTTACTCTCCTTATCATTAGAATCCTCGATATATTAGTATTCCGTCTGGGTCTCTGACGGATTTTCCCTTCCGTTTGCCTCGCCCGCACAAAATCTGCAAAGTCGTTAAAAACCCCTCGGCTCCCACGCTTCCGTGGGATTAAAGTTGTCAAATTCATCATATAAATTACCCCCTGGCCGTCATTCTGGCATCGATGGCTGGGCGATAATGAAATTTCCCGAAACGTTTCCCGCGTCTCGCTCCCGCCGTCCCGGATAGTTTCCTGGGGTCAGGAAATTAAACGTGAATTATTCGAGAGAAGCGAGGAGAAGGCGAAAAGTGTTTCCACATGTTCCGCCCGGGCCCCAACGCTATTTATTTATGCAAAACCGCGAACGCGGCAATTCCACGGAACGAACTTGAGTTTCGCGTGTGTATAAAGTGCGAGGCTCCGTCGCGGAAGTTGTAATTGTTGTTTCTGTCTTTACTGCCGCGTTCTGGAAGATATCAGGGTAGCGTTACGTGCAACGTTGCGGCGTAATTTTCCTTCAAATGCTCCGCAACGTTCCGAGATTAATTTCGATGGCGGAGGAGAAGATGGCGTTTTAAACTTCACGGCACACCACTAAGCGCCTTTATAATAAACTAGCCGATGTACCCGGCGTCGTCGGGGGTTGAGCACATCTCACCCCTTTTTCCCACCCTGTTAGAGGGTGAAATTTTGAATTTTCGATCCAATCTGTAACCGTACCAACTTTTCAGGTTGTAACTATTTACTTGCATAACTTTCACCCGCTTTTCTCCCTCTCGGTGAGTGAAATTCAGGGTTTTTTTAGTGCGTTCGAGCCATAATAATAATAATAATAAAACCGACAATCCTTCTTTTTCCTCCCCTCTGAGGAATTGTATTTCATTCTTCCGAAAGGGAATTTTGGGGTTGTAGAACCATCCTGGAGCCCATGCTATAAGCATCCCATTTATAAAGTGCTATTCGGGAAATGTTAAATGAATTTCATCCCCTTCTCCACCCTGTCGGTAAGGAAAACTCGCGGTATTTAAATTTCTGGGTCACTCGAGGTCCATAACCTGAAAAATAAATATCACGCCTAGTTTTTCTTTTGAGGTTTTTGCATTTTTATGGATTTTAGAGTAAAATCGGCAAAAAGAACGGCTACCCTTATTTTTCATCCCCTCTGAAGAGGAATTCTTTTTCACCCTTTCTGAAAATGAATTTCGGGGTTGTAGAATCATCTTAGAGCCTTTGCTATATGCGTGCCATGTATAAAGTGCTATTCGGGGACCGTTGGATGAATTTCATCCCCTTCTAGTCGCGTTATTTTTGTTTCGGTCACTTGGGGTACGAAATCTAGAAAATAAATTTCCCCCTATTTTTCACCTCTTCGGAAACGGAAATTCGTGGGTTTCGAATTTTTCTGGACCTGCTCTGGAGCGAAGCTATAAGCGCGCAAAATTCAATACCACCTTAATGCCAAAAGGCTTGCAGACAGGAATAATACGATTTCTCTAAAATTAGATGTAAATCCGCAATATTTCCCAATTTCGATCAATATAACATTTCGTGTGGCCGTTAAGGAGAAGTTCACTGTGAAGTCCTCTTGCTGCTTCACTATGGATCGTTTTAAGCAAAAATAAGGAAAGCCTTGCAGACAGGAATAATGCATTTCTCTAAAATGTGATAATTCCGCCATGTTTCTACATTTTGATCAATAAAACATTTCGTGTGGCCGTTAAGAGAAGTTCTTCGTAAATTCTTCTCGCTGCTTCACCATCGACGATATTAAGCAAAATAAGGAAAGGCTTGTAGACAGGAATAATACGATTTCTCTAAAATGTGTTGTAATTCCGTCATGTTTCCAAATTTAGACCAATATACCATTTCATGTGGCCGTTAAAGAGAAGTTCACTGTGAAGTCGTCTTGCTGCTGCACTATGGATCGTTTTAAGCAAAAATAAGGAAAGCTTTGCATATAGGATTAATGCATTTCTCTAAAATGTGATAATTCCACCTTGTTTCCACATTTAGATCAATAAAACATTTCGTGTGGCCGCTAAGTGAAATTCACTGTGAAGTCCTTTTGCTGCTTCACTATGGATCGTATTTAGCAAAAATAAGGAAAGGCTTGCTAACAGGGATAATACCATTTCTCTGAAATATGATATCATCATCATCAAACAGCTATATAGTCGTCCACTGCTGGACATAAACCTCCCGTAAATGTTTCCATCTCTCTCTAGCCCGTGCCGCATTTATCCAGTTCGTGTAAATGCGCTTCAGATCACCCGACCATCTAGTGGGTGGTCTGCCTCTACTGCGCAGTGCATGGTCTCTAGGTCTCCATTCCGTTATTTTTCTTGTCCATCTACCATCGTTCATTATAGCCACGTGTCCTGCCCAGTTCTATTTAAAATTCGATATTTTTGCAATGGCATCTGTCACTCCAGTTCTCCTTCCCACCTCCGCATTCGGAACTCTATCTTTCAGAGAGAGACCCAACATAGCTCTTTGCATGCTTCTCTGTATCACTCTTATTTTGTTTGTTGTTTGCTTTGTTGGTGTCATTGTTTCGGCTCCATGTATTAACACTGGCAGAACACACTGATTATATACCCTTCTCTTTTGACATATGGGAATATTGGATCTTAAGATGTATCTCAGTTTTCCAAAGGCTGCCCAGGTGAGACCAATTCTTCTGCCAATTTCACAGGTTTGATTGTCTCTCCCCAATCGTATTTCGTGACCCAGGCAATTATAGGATCCCACTTGCTCAATATTCGAGTCGTTTACTTTCAGATTTTCATTGTTGGCTAGATTTGTCATGAACTTGGTCTTGCTGATGTTGATATTTAGCCCAACTTCTTTGGATGCTAGTTCCAGTTCCTTTAGCATCTTTTTTGCTTCATCAAATTTGTCTGCAATTAATACTAGGTCATCGGCGAAGCGAAGATGGCTCAGCTTCTCGCCGTTGATGTTAATACCAAAGTTG
This sequence comes from Cryptocephalus moraei, assembly GCA_946251905.1. Taxonomy (NCBI): domain Eukaryota; kingdom Metazoa; phylum Arthropoda; class Insecta; order Coleoptera; family Chrysomelidae; genus Cryptocephalus; species Cryptocephalus moraei. The sequence continues at coordinate 8,010,663 of OX276463.1, forward strand.
TCGATCCTAGTACGCTTAAACATGTACTCCAGAAGGTTTAGTGAATAATTTGGGAGAGATGACATCACCTTGCCGCATACCTCGCTCCATTTTGAAGTCGGAAGTATCTTCATGGAGTTTAATAACACATTTCGCTTTCTTGTAAATATGCTCGATAAGTTTGGTGTAGCGATGGTCGATTCTACGATCCGCGAGGGCCTGGAGCATACTTCGATGATCCACTGTATCAATAATCCACGAAAACGAGCACCAAAAGCTTATTGTACTCTGTGCATTTTTCAGTAAGAATTTTCACTGTGTGGAGATGATCATTGATGCCATAGGTCTTACGGAATCCTGCCTGTTCGTTTGATTGATAGAGATCAAATTTCGTTGTTAGCCTTTTGGTAATGATTCTCATGAAGAGTTTATAAATCTGCGAAAGTAAGCTGATTGGCCTGTAGTTTTGAATTTGGGCTGTATCACCCTTCTTATTCAGCAGTACTATGATGGCCTTGTATGATATGAATCCGCCATATTTCCAAATTTCGGTCAATATAACATTTCGTGTGGCCGTTAAGAAGTTCACTGTGTAGTCCTCTTGCTGCTTCACTATGGATCGGTTTAAGCAAAAATAAGGAAAGCCTTGCAAACAGGAATAATGCATTTCTTTAAAATGTAATAATTCCGCCATGTTTCCACATTTCAGTCAATATAACATTTCGTGTGGCCGTTAAGGAGAAGTTCACTGTGAAGTCCTCTTGCTGCTTTACTATGGACCGTATTAAGCCAAAATTATTAGGAAAGACTTGGAGACAGGAATACTACGATTTCTCTAAAATGTGATATATTTCCGCTATACCTATTTCCAAATTTCGATTAACAAAACATTTCGTGTGGCCGTTAAGAAGTTCTCCGTGAATTCCTCTCGCTGCCTCACCATCGACCGTATTAAGCACACCTCTAACGAAACCCTCGGTCGTCGGTAACGTAACTCGACCACGACGTCGACGTAGCGTCTCGGGCGTCGCGGCGCCCCCGAGCACGTTTTGATATTGTTAGTTGTAATTGGGTGTTTAAACGCAAACTTTGAACGGGTAAATGCCGCGTGTGTTATGCTAAACCCCCGGTTAATTATCTTCCCCGACTCTCGTATTACGTCAAAGTTGGGGAAGACGTGCGCCATCGTTTGCGGGATTAGCAGCCGGGGAACTTTTGAGGCTGGAAAACACGCCAGGTGAACGTGCCTGAAATACGCGTTCGGTTTCCGGGGGCCCCGGGTATGGAGGGTGCGGGTGGCGGTCCCCCATCCCCGAGGAGCTCAGACTTGACGCGGGCAACAAATCAACGAAATAAAGGGAAAAAAGTTGATAGGTCGGTCTGGATGGGGAAGATAAAGTTGTTACGGGTGATAGCGGAATTTTTTTCTCGGCGAGGAATTCCGGGATAACGCCGGGCCGAGATTTCTGCACTTACACGGCGCGTCGGATGATTCGGATGGTAATCTTTCGAATTTCGCATTCCCTACACGGGAACGTCGTTCCCGAATTGCGAGATTACGCCTCGGGAAAATTCCGTGTAGGCCTTTTGTAAAAACAGGGAAGGGCGCGCGGTAATCTTGAAGGTGGAGGTAAATTAATCACAAAGTTGAAGGCGACATTGACGAGATTAAATGCAGATGTCTCGGTATGAATTGCCATGTGGAAAGCTCGTGTTTTGCAATGGCCAACTGGATTTTTAAGAACATGAATCACAGTACTACGTTATTCTCAAATATATCGAAACGGTTCCATAGAAAATTAATTAATTCAATAGGATCTGAAGTGGGCAATAGTATATTATTATACTAGTTTAATAAGACGGAGTATTGTCACACGAGAGTTTTAAAACAAGACGAGCGAAGCGAGGAGTGCTTTAAAATTCTCGTACGACTCCGTCTTATTAAACTAGTATAATATACTATTTCACGTTGCCGCTATCGTAAATAGCTCTTAGATATGCATAGATACGTAGCATAAAAATGGCACATAACATTCGTGTATTATTTTTCCTTGACGACGGAATGTAAATTCTGTCGTCAAGGAGGAATGTAAATGCTGTCATTTACATTCCTAGGAAAATCAAAAGAGTAAATCCAGTTGATTTATTATCTTGCCGATGATGTTAACGGTCTTTTGTTTAAATTTGTCGCATCGGGTAACCCTAGTTACGGATATGTCAGACTGACAGGTCAGTCAACTTATGTCAGAGTGACGTACGTCCAAACTAAAGCAAACATTCCATTTTTTGAGGAATTATGAAGAAATTTTCGACGGCAGCGTGAAAAATGTAATAAGTAGCACGGAATGTATTGACTGTTAACATCCTCGGCAAGTGACAAGCCTCGGCTTCGCCTCGGCTCGTACACACTTGCCTCGAATGTAAACACGTCTTTATATTCCTTGTGACTTATGCCGGGTTTATACAACATTTGTGTAGTCGTAATCATAATCATAGTCACAATCAGAAAAGTTAAACGTTGTGTATCTTATGTACCCGTTTATACAACATGTCACAATCACAGTCGTAAACATAAGCATAACTATTGACCTTGACATTTGTTAATTTTCATCTTTTAAGACTGAGATTATGACGAAAACAGAACTGCGCAGGCGTCATCTTCTTTCTGTGCCAGGTCAAGGTTGTGGGTCAAGGTTCTGTCTATCAGTTGTCAGTTTTGTGGTTATGTTTATTGAAGTATTATGAATTTTGGCAGCTTTTTAAGTTTCGTTCTTTCTTTATTGAATTTCTTTTTGTGGAGTTCTAATAATTCTTTATTGCCCAACAGGTAACACCCAATTACAGGACATAATTAAATTTAAATGTGTCATATGATACACACATGTCACATGAATAGTAATTAAAAGTATGTAAAAAAAGTATATAAAAAAAAGGAAAACAAAGTGCAAATTGCATTAGTGAGACAAATTTTGTTATTATTGCAGTAATATAAACTATTAACTATAAACTAATAATGGTGATGAACGGTAAACAGATTGATATAGTCAACTCCATATTTCCATTGCTACTTCTTTCATATGCTTCACCGAACAGTTATTTATATCGCAAAAACTGCATATGGAATTGTAGTTATCACACATATATTTAATAGGCGAGTGCAAGATTAAATTTGTTCGTGCTGTAGAGCAGTAAAATGTGATGTTCAGCCTTGAATGAGCCCTTGGTACCCTAAAGTTCAATTCTGATAGGAGTGAACTGCAATCAATTTGGCCGTGCAGCAATTTATGTAGGAAAACTATTGAAGCACATTTTCTCCTTTTTTCTAATGAAGTGAATTCAAAGTGGTGTAGGAGGTTATTATGGTCAGAGCCTCTAGTTGGATAGATACCACAGTTCTTGAAGTGCATGAATTTGAGAAACTTTCTTTGTACCTTTTCGATTGTGTACTCATGACAAAAATAATAAGGGCTCCAAATGACTGAGCAGTATTCAAGTTTGGATCTCACATACGAGAAGTATAATATTTTCAGAGCATCAACATTTGTAAAGTTCTGACAGTTTCTTATGATGAATCTTAACATTTTGTTGGCTTCAGAAGCTTTTTTTTATTTTGTTGAGTTGTGTTTTGTTGAGTTGAGTGTTAGATTTAAGATGAGTTTCGCTGAGGGATTTTTTATAGAGACAATCGAACAATACCCTTGTATCTGGGACATGAAAAATGCAGGTCACAAAAATAAAGTGGTGCTTGAAGCAGCTTGGCTCACCATATCCGCAATCTTCGAAGAGGCAGGTGTGTAGATACCTACTTAAAAGTAGGGCAATATTTGAAAGAAGTGAATATTTTATTTCAGTTGAAAAATGTCAGGATACCTGGAAGAGCATTAGACTGAAGTACATCCGAGAGAGGAAAAATATAGTAGAAATGCCTTCAGGATCTGCCAGTTATACTGGAAAATGGGAGCTCTTTGAAAAAATGGGCTTCTTAGCACCACATGTCCAAATAAGAAAGTAGTGGACTGCAAATTTGTATTAACTTGAACCATATTATTAAAAAGCATTTAAATTTCAGAACTAAGGGGAATTTTTCCCTGAAAAGGACAAGGGACGATGCCTTGGCAGGTCCATCCAAAGTTTGGAGGACAATCTAGAAAAAGCAAGTCCACAAATCTGACTAAAATTGCAGATACTGTCACAGAAGTCGAACAATCAATAGATTTATTTTTAAAACAAAATGCTTCAATTGAAACTCCAGACTTCCAGAACAAGGAAGACTATTATTTTGTGATGACTCTTATTGGGTCCCTTGAAAAGATCAGGGACAATAGAAAAAAATTATTGCTGAAGGCCAAAATTTTAACCATGGTAGCAGACCATGTAGAGGAAGACTGATTCCTCATGAATCTTTTAATCTTTTAATGAATTCTTTAATCTTTATTTTTATTAAAATTGTGGCTTTTAAACTGACTGTTATTTGATGTTATTAAGACTACCCATACCTTAAAGTACTAATGCTGTGACTTTTTAAAAAATAAGTGGGTATGTAGGAACTAAAAATGTGTTTGAATCCAGCTACTAGCATTTTTTATTAATTTTTATTTTATGTTTTAACAAACTATTTATGTGCAATCTTTATAAATTCACTTAAACAGGTGGTAAACCTCCTATATTAACAATATTTTCTTGCCAGGGAATCTGCCAACTTATCCCTGTTGCACTTTGCTGTATTTGTAGAATTATTTGCACCCATTCCACGCACCGATCTAAGGTTGTTTCCTTCAAGCCTCCATGATCCTGTATGTAATACATTATTTTCATCATAAGAATCCGCATAACCTGTTGGACAATACTTTCTGTCTTCTGGTGAAAGGTCATGTTCGCTATTTTGAAGGTAATTGTGCAGGACAATTGTGGCCTGTACAATTGCTTCTGCCACTTCAACACTGGCATTTATTGGCCGTCTCAAAATTCTCCACCTTTGACTTAAAATTCCAAAGGCATTTTCAATGCACCTCCGAGCCCTACTCATTCTATAATTGAAAATATTTTTCTTTTCTCCAAGATAATTTCCTGGATAAGGCCTAATTATGTTTTCATGCAAAGGGAATGCTGCATCAGCCACCAGAAAATGGGGCAATTTAATGTTTGTTGATGGTAGGTATTTTGGAGGCGGAATCTCCAACTTGCCACTTAGTAAGGCAGAGCCAAAACCACTTGCTTTAAAAACTGCAGAATCATGGTTACTGCCCTCCGCCCCAACGTCTACCATATTGAACCTATAATATGCATCACACGTTGCCATCAGCACTATACTAAAGTCTTTCTTATAATTAAAAAAAGCACTCCCAGAATGTTTTGGAGCAATTATGTTCACATGCTTTCCATCAACTGCTCCAATACAGTTGGGTAAGTTCCACCTCTTGAAAAAACCCGATTCTATTTGTTCCAACATGTCTCTCGTAGGAACAGGCAATTCAGTGGGTTGTAACTTATCCCATAAAACGCGGCATGTATCCTTAATAATCACATGGGCAGTTGCTTTGCCTATCCTATACCCCCAAGCAATTTCTTGCATGGAGCATCCCTCCGCCAGATAGCTAAATACAAAGTTTAATTATATATGGTTCACATATTTAACAGTGTCAAAACTTACTGTAAAGTTATGATAAGTCTTTGAGCTGGACTGATATGTTCTTTTTTCTTGCTTCTCTGTATTTCGGGCGTAACCAATTTTAAAAGGAAACTAAACTGACGGGGGGTCATCCTCGAATATTTAAAAAACTGGTCGCCATCCTGTAGCCACATATCTTTAAATAGGGTAGCAAACAGCCCTTCCTTCTTTCTGTTTTGGTTTATAGGACGGGTTTTCCACCTTCGTTGCCTTCTCTCAAAATTGCTAATAGCAGTAGTCGTTACTGCAGCAAAACGTAAAAATAAAAAGGCCAAGCCTATTATTTTGACGTTCTTCTTACTAATTATCTTCATTTTTAAACACCAAAGGTAATTAATAAAAAAAATTCAACTCAAAACTCGCAAAACTGACAACATACCAACAAAACAAAAACAAAAATAATAATTCGACTTATGATTGTGATTGTGATGTTGTATAACTGCCTTTTGAATATTTTAAAATTGTGATTGTGATTATGACTGTGACTATGACTATGATTATGATTACGACTATGTAAAATGTTGTATAAACCCGGCATTAAATAACTATTAAGACACATTTCGAATTTTTCTTTCTTTCATTAAGACAAAAATAAGTAAATTGTTAATTTCGAGACGTAGATATTCGTGTCTATAATCAATCAATTAAAGTCGAATTCAATCATTATGAAATGTTTTTAATTAGGTACTTGTAAAAATATTACATCAAAGTTTATATAGCACCAATTTGCATTAGAATGAACTGGAGAGGAGGAGGAACGTAACAGGAACGTGAATTACGTAAGTTATTTAAATAAAAAATTCCTCGGTTTTTTCCAAAAAAAAAACAACGAAAATCCTTGTCTGCGCGATCCGTGAAATTGGATTACCTCGTGTGAATCATCAAATTTTTACGTCTCGTCGGTCTCCCGCTCCTACGCAAGTAACATTTGAATCCATCCCGCCGAATTAATAATATATTAAAACGTAATTAAAGCACTATGCGTCCTTTCACGGTCCAGTGATTAATCTCGCCCGTCCGACGCAGACCGAAACAATTAATACAACAGAGAAAAAATCGACGAGTGAGTGAGAGAGAGAGAGAGAGAGAGAGAGATGTCGGGGACATTTTTTCATCATTCCGTCCTTCGTACAATGTCAACCGCGAAAATGGCGTTATTCGGTTATGCTCTTCATCATATTATGTCGGTCGGGTTTCCCTGACACGTGAAAACCGAACTGTCGGGACGGGAAAACGTTGGGTTGACAGAAATAAAAAAAATTTCCTCTCGCCGCGGCCCGAATTTACATTCGGAAGACGTGCGTGCTTGTGTGGGGAAAAATTTACCTCTCATCCCCCCCTACAACCCCCACCTCCCCCCGTTCGACGTTTCCCGGGGGTCGATCGGGAATCTTTTTATAATTACTCTGTGAATCTGTCCCGGGGAATGTCGCCTCAGCCTACTACATACTCCCGTTATTCCCGTTTAAGGAACCACCAGCTTTTAAGTACCTAAAGAGCCCTCGTTTCCTTTTAAGGGGGAAAAAATCCTCTATGTTCAATAGGTTGAATCCAGAGGATATAAGGCTATAGCGTTAATCATAGTTAAATTGGTTTTAAACTATTTCGACTACGATTTAGAAGAATCTGGTTTACCGACAGAAAAATTATAATTAGAGGGTGAAAAGAGAATATAAATGTGGAAAAAGTGGTTGCTTACTGTGGTGTAACGAAGGGCAGTAGGCGCGAGGCTCCTCCAATCGCGACATGTCGAAGGGCGGACTCTCAGACGGGCAGCGTGACGGGATGCTCGATGACTGATCCCGTGATCGATCTGATCGATCCGTATAAATACTTTCTGTTTGTTTACAAACGTGCCTGCCGTCTATCCGCGAGTCACGTATCGTCCTTCGGTTTTAGGTCACCTCCGTGCTGATTTAGCTTGGGTGTCGACCTAGTTGCGCTAATTGGGGCCGTATCGCGACAGTATTAAATAATTAATTCTAAAAACATGTGAAACTCTTTTTCTACCTCTTGCTTCTGGTTTTTCTCCAATATCTACTAAATCATCTTTTTGCGTCCAGTACGAAATCTCGCTAAAGTATCATTTACAACTTTCTGAGAATGTCCTTCCTTCCCGCAGTTTAAACTTGATTAATGAAGTAATTAGACGTACACTTAGATCATTATGACCAAACTATAAACACTTAAAACACCTTTGAGCTATAAATTTTTCTCTAGCCCTACGAGAATTCCAACCAATTATCGTTTTATTATCGCGGGCTTCGATCGGAGCGCTGAATCGGTGAGAGGTATGAACATCTAAAAACCGAACAATCCGGACGGCCAATTACACCAACTGTTTGGTGGCAACTCATGTTTGTATTATCTGTTGCCTGCTCCAGGGGTAGCGATCGCGGACTGGATCGGTGAGAGGTATTAACATCGAAAGAACGAATGAGTCGGATATATCATTAGTAACTAACGATATATAATATCATTAGAACACATAATATAACATCATATATAATATATATAAAGCTATGCTTCCCCTCTCGGTCATTCCCAGAGTTCCTCATTTAGTTTTTTTTCTAATAAAGTATCAAGGGTTCCTTTTTACATCAGAATTTAAAGTCGGATTACCGTACACTTCAAGTATTGCCAAATTTGCTGATGCCTCTAAACTGCAAAGTAAATGTATTCTAATAAACGTACAACGGTAAATTGCAAATACAAATTAAGCCCGTCTGGAATTAATCCTATAGCAATTAGAAGCAGGTCAGTGTCATTTCCCACTATTGCCATCTGGGACGTTTGTTCTTTCCGTTAGTTTTATCGCAGTAGTAACGATCAAAGACGTCTTCTGCAGCAACGTCGGTAATAATTTTTCGATCGTTAATGTCTTTTGCTAGCATTTGGACAAATTTATATTTATTTGGACACTTCGTCCTCTGGTAAAAATGGAAAATGATGAGTTCCATAATTGACAAATCAACGTCCTAAACCACATCTTCCTTCAGGATCGTAAAATGAAGTCGTAGTAAACCCGATCAGGAGCCTATAAACGCAATTCCACCTCGACGTCACCTCTTTTCCGAGACGATTCCGCGAGTTAAGTTATAAGTTCAAGTCCTCCCTCCCGTCTTGACCAGCCGCATAAATAATTCGCCTTTCAATTCGGGAAGGGTGAATTATTCAGGCGCCCCCTTTCCGTGTTTTCGACACGCGGACATCACGGTTTTATTTTTCGCAGGGAGGTCTGGCCCGAGAACGACAGTTTCGGGAGCGATAACATGGCGAGCGAGGAGGAGTTCCTGGCGCTGAGGGAGATCTTCTTCGCCGAGCTGGGAGCCTGAAGGAACGCCCTGGTTCGGTATCTCGATTGGAATGGGATTAGGTGTTTAGAAATGTAAGTACGAAGAATTTCGTGTTGTTTTTGGGAAGGGGTGGTGGTTGTGATGGTGATGGGGTTTCAAATTTGAAGTTGTCGATAACTGCAAGTGGGTAACGATCACAGTGATGATTTTTCTTGTGTCGTACTTGAATTTGGATGATTTCACTGGGACTTTTCATTATCCAAATAGTCGCAAAATTATATTCTACATTCAACGACTCAACAGGCTGTTCATGGCCTTCCAAACTTATTTAAAAAAATGCCAATAACTTTAATTTCTAAGTTCATTTCATCGCCCAAGATATGCCTCTTGTCAAAAATGAGGAAGAATTTCTAAACGTGCCTTAATGGCCATAATGCAGTAGAAGATGAAGCATGTCGATCTCTCAATGAGCAGCCTCACTAGTTTTAAATGGTAAAGGGGCTTGATCACAGGATCAAAATTAAACACGTTTCATACATACACATTTTAAATTACATTTAAAGAGCAAAGTAAATTCCAACAAATTATACTCCAACCAGTAGCAATTGGAACACTCAACAAAATCTGAATTTACCGAGGATATTCGAAAAGAGCCCGCTATCTCTATACAAAACCATGGGACTTATTTCTTTGCTTATTCAGAAACGCACTGGTACAGTCTTTCCATAGTCAGTTTGCAACGGCTCTGTTGTCATATTGATCACAGAGATATATTAAACAATTATAACAACTAATTTTTGGTATTCCTATGTTAGCAATTATATTGGAATTGTATCCTAGTATTAAAATCTACAATACAAACGGTATTATTCAGAGTTTCCGAACAACAAGTACCAACATTAGCTAAACATACAACGGCAAATTATCGTCAACCTTGCGAGATAAATGTACTTATTCACATTTTGGCAACAACGCGAAATATGGGCAACTGTCGTAATTCCATCTCTTTCTCTCATGCAGGTGCCGCATGTATCTCTTTCTCTTCTCTCCGCCTACGTTTCATTTCGTTCCGTCCCACGTTGGGTCAGTGAAGTGCATACCGGTATTGTTTAATCCTAATATTGAAATGGATTTATGGAATTTATGACGAAAACTCCCGTTTTCGATCTGTCGCCTGTGCAACAACCGAATTTAGAAGAAAACAAGGCACAAATTTGGGAATTTACAAATAAAGATTTACCTGTAGAAACACAAAGAGTCATTTTAAATATTTATAGCCGTTTAGAAAATGAAAAATTGTATAAAACACAACACGATGTTGTTAAGCGTATTAATAAATTGACGAATATTCCAATTTCCACGATTTATTCTATTAAAACGAGGCGATATTGTTTTAGAAAAAAAATTCAAAAACATTAGTTTATTTAGACGAAACGTGGTGTAATTGACACCTACAACGTGGTTCAGCAAGGTTGGGCAGACGATTCCAAAAATTGTGCCTTGAAAACTCCGTGATCGAGGGGGAAACGCCTATTTTTTTGCACGCATAACGCATAATATCAAGCAAAGTTTTGCAGATTATCATGAAGACATGTCATCATCTTTATTTGAGACTTGGTTTGCCAAACAACTTATACCGAACATACCATCAAATTCGGTAATAGTAGAGGACAACGCGCCCTATCATTCCCGAAGAATTAATAAATCGCTGACTTCAAATTCCAAGAAAGCGGAAATTTTGCAATTTCTACATACCAATAATATCGATATCCCTGCTACAGCTAAGACAAAGGCTCATTTAATTAAAATCGTCAAAGAACATCATTTCACTCCTCAATATTTCATTGATTCATTAGCAGAAACGAGTGGCCATATTGTCTTAGGTTGCCACCTTATCATTGCATTTTTAATCCAATAGAAGAGGTTTGGTCTTCAGTGAAGAAGAGACTAAGGCGGGGCAATTTTTCTCCAACGCTCTCAAACATCGTGTTACAGAATATACGAAACTTGTGTAATGACGCTTCTAATACCGAGATATGGAAAAATTGTGTCCGTAACGTCATTTCTATAGAGCATCGAAATCATGTTACACCATCTGTTAATCCGCTAATTATTAATATAAACGGTATGAACGATTCCTCCTCGGATAATTGAGATTCAGAGCATTAACTCGTGATATCCCTAGATTCATTTAATTACTTTTCTATTTCTGATCCCAATCCGATTCCCAATAATCATATTCTGGCAACGAGTACTCACACTTCCTCGTTGGTCTTTGCTGGACGATGAAATCTATGAAAAATTAATAAATTTATCGCAGTAAAATTATTTTTATAAATTTCATTGTCTAAGGAAGTACATGATTTATTAGAATTATTACTAATTTCTCTAAAAAACTTTTAAACGGCACGCCTATGGAGTCGGTCTCTTTGTCGCAGGTGCAGTCGGAAGATTTCTCGTTGCAAACTGACTATGGAAAGACTGTATATTTTAAAATGCAGGTGTTCGTGTTCGTGCAGTCGCCCAATTGAAATCGTATATGTGAATGTATGGATATCTACAGATAAAGAAATAAAGGGTCCATTGGGTCGCAATTTTTTTTACGACAGCGGCACTTCGTTTGTATCTTCTTCTTCTACGGGGCAGGTGTAGTCTTCTTCGGCACTTATACTCGAGAAAGCAGTGGTGTGTGTATGTGTGTGCCATTTATTTATGCTATTTGAAAGTGAATTCAATGTTAGAGTTATTATCCGTGTTAATACGCCCATGGGCGACCAGGCGGCATGGCTTTTCACCACTTAAAAAGCCATTAAGTGTTTTTCTTGCCGTTCCAATTCTCACTGGACAAAGTATACTTCTCACACTTTCCCACATATTATTATTTTATTAGTATTAGTGTTATGCCTTTTTACATAATAATACAGATTCATATACAAAATTCTTTTGTAGCTAAATACAAAAACAAAAAATACATTGCATATAGTATGTATCCTACAGGGGTTTTACAGAACCGTGCGTAGGATGGCGCTTAAAACTACTATTTTAATTACTAAAACTAATTATTACATTTCTATTTGTACACTTATTTGGTGGTAATTACACTTTATTACAAATTACTACATTACTTCTTTTATGTATTCTATATATGTTAACTATTTATATTATGCGTTTTAAGTTATCGTTCAGGCTTTAATATTTGATTCATTTTTTATCTGAGTGTTGAAAGTTTGGATTAAAGTTTGGATTTTGAACAAAATTCTTTCATCAAAGTTTATCGGTAAACAAATTATGAACAATAGTTCAGATATGATTAATTTAATGATCACAATTGTTCCTTGATAGATTATTTCCCAACTTTGTTAGTAAAACCAACACTATTGATTAACTAATTACTTAAATTTAATTGACTTGATTGATTCCAATAATGACCTAATTGAAGTTAAATGAATGAAATGTGCCTTAATACAGGCCAAATACTTTACACTATCAATACGAGGTTTGCTAAATTGTTTCTGGCATGCTAAACAAATATTTAACATGCCTCATTAAATGTTGAAATTAAATGGTTTAACAAGCTCCATTTATTGTTTTGGGTAAAGTTTCAATGTGATTAATATGAAATATGATTCATGATCACACTTCTTTCTTGATGCATTATGTCATCTCGATACATTACCGTATCCTCAAATTTATTGATCAAATCAAAACTATTGATTAACTAATTGCTTGAATTGAATTAACTTGATTAAGTCCAATAATTAACTAATTGAAGTTAAATGAATTAAAATTAGTTAAAGGTGCCTTAATAAAGGCGAAATACTTTACACTATCAATACCAGATTTGCTAAATTGTTATTAATTGGCATGATAAACGAATAATTTAGCATGTCTCATTAACAGCCCCATTGATTGTTTAAGTAAAATTTTATTAAACCTGAGTTTTTAAAAAATCCAATATTGAAACTTTTGGATTATCATACTTTAGATCCTAGATGGGGTAATTTGAAAATATTGTAAAGATGGGATTGGTAAAGTATATGAACCCTATTAGAAACGCTTAGAGTGCCTTATTTTTCCTAATTAACGTTTGAGCGAATTAAGGAATTTACATCTTTTTGAACTTCTTAACTGGCAACGTGATTTGAAATAACATTCGTTAACTATTAAGTATTAGTTTGATCTGGACTTCTTTTTATTGTGAGCTATCAAGTTCTTATCTAAGTTATCTTAGGCGCAGAGTCTCAGCATAATTTTAAATAGCTCAAGTATAGTTGTTGGATGAAATGGACTCACAAGGTTCTGATGAGTTGTCACTGCCGCCTTTGTCATGTATTGTTTACGTAAGGCGAGGATATTTGACGGCGACTTGTCCCGTTTCATGACGGGCGCCCAATCTAAAAATCTCCCCCTAGGTTCCTTATATCACGTCGTCGACAGGACGTTGTCCGTCCGGAAAATCGATCCAGGGCTAATAAAGCCCTCGTGGCGTAGGAAGAGTGGTAATCTTAGTTTAATATCGGGAGATTATCCAACGAAGAGAAAACCTCTCGTTGCGATATATGCTCGTGTGTGTATATGTATTGGAATTTGTGTGTGTATATTCCCGGGAAATTTTGCATAATCCCCGAAAACGGCGACTTACAAGTCTCTTTACGGCCGCTGCTTTATAGTGCGATATTTCATAAACACTCCAAAGAGAGAGAAATAGGGAGAGAGAGAGAGGGAGGAAGGGGTACCCACCCTTCGAGCTCTCGAGTCCTTTTTTTCCGGCGCTCTTATAAATTGGAACGTGATCGCGGCTCGTGGAATTTTCCGCCCCGACTCGGGCCGTTAATAATACAAAAATTAGAATCGCAAAAAAGTTTAATTACTTCCAAGGTTTACGTTTCCTCCTCGCAGTTTAATTCTTATATTACCTTACTCGGACGTCCCGAGTACTATTGTTAAAAAATTTTATTGCTCCGGTCCGCTTTTTAGGTGAAAAGTTTCTTAATATCCCGCGACGGAAGTGCCCATCCCTGGATCGCTGATGTCCAATAAAAAGGAAAACGGAAAGGGGATGGGATTTTAGGGGTTGTTTTTTTGAATTGGAATAGTAGCGCGAAATGATGTTGTAGTGCTTCGCAGTAAAAGTTTTTAAAAGTTCGTGTAGAGATAAAACACCATAATTCGTTTACGGAGCGTACTAATAGGCTTAGGGTGGTATTCAGAAACGGCACTTAAATATTTCTTAAGTCTTCCTTAGCTAAGTTAAGTTTTCTCCTAACTTAACGGTAAGGAGCGATTTGTATTCAGAAACGTCACTTAAATAAATCTTGGCTGAGAAATTTTTAAGGCGCTATTTTTTCGTTTCGTGTCAAACTCTGTCAAAAACATAACCTACAACCTATATTTTTCATTGTTTACATATGGGATATTTAGTTAATTGTTAATTTGTTGAGTCCTATTGGTCCTAAAATTGAGGAGTGTTGTGTTGTGTACCTGAGACGGTATACCTGGAATTCCAGGAAAACAAGAGGGAAACGTCGGGCGTGTGCGTGTATTGAAGGGAATATGGTTATTTAAGGGACAGGTGGTAAAAGGTATTAGGAAACTTCCCGGGAGCGAGCAGGGGCCCAGCAGGAGCCCCTAGCAGGACAAACTCGAGAAGGAGCACCCGATGTGGCGAGGCCGACGACCCACTACACCGTCAAACAGATCCCAAGGCAGCCCAGCTGCCGATCCCAGTCCCCAAAGATGACGATGGCCCCGTGACCACCAGGACGAAATGGGCCTACATACATGGCTGAGTCACGGTTTTTTGTGGTCTGCTGTGGCCGTAACCAGAATTGGCAGCCACCACCGGAGGAATCGAGAGGGCCGCAGCCTTCCCCCTCACCAGCATGCTGGGACCATTAGATGTAGCACAAGATGATATTGTAACATATGCACACATGTTGCAGATGACGCTTAATAAAGATATTTAAAAGTAAAAAAGAATTAGAAAACAGGTAGTGTTCAAATCACATTAACGAGAGAGATATACACATAAAGGACCACTTTAGAAGAATAGAGGAAAGACGAGTTAAATGATAGCGATGGTCATTTCAGTAAATTTAAAAGAAAAGTACCAGTTCTAGAGGGTAGAGATGTGGGTAATTGTAAGTAGGTATAAAGGAATGCCCCACTGCCTTTTTCTACTCATTTTTAATCGTGCGCTTCAAGTTAGAGGACGTTGAAATGGAGAAGAGAAGGATTAATTTTACCCTCAGTGAGAAGGCGTTGCTTAAGGAGCTGGTTGCAAAGAATTGCAGCATTGTTGAATGCAAACGTTCGGATGTGGTAACTGCAGACTCTGTTGTGACGAAAGTTGTTCTAAATGAGTAAGGGGCATTCCTCATTGATCTTGTACCTCTGGGTTTTTTGTTATTAAAGGGAGAATGACATTAACCACACACTCTTTCGTAAATCGATAGCATTTTTAAATTCGAGCTCGTCCAATTCAAAGAAAGGCGTTTCCCTAATATTCCTTCGGGCACGTACTGGGCGGTGAATTTTTTCGAGAAACTCATCGAAGTCATCATTCTCATAATAATATCGCTCAATTCTCCGATAGTCATCGAAAGCGTCGTTCTCATTTTCAAACATCTTCAAAACAAATAACGAAATAACCTCTATTTTCATCGACCTAACCTCAATGTTTCGGCTAAGGAATACTTAAGGTACCTATCGAGCTACCTTAAATATTACTTAAGTATGTTTTAAATGTAAGACAAAACTTTACTAAGGAGGATTCAGGAATAGAATTAAGTGGGAGAATGACGTTACTTAAGAAATACTTAGGAATTATTTTAAGTTATGATTTCTTTCTGCTAAGGAAGGTTTCTGAATACAAATTCGGACTTAAGGAACCACTTAAGTTAAGAAATATTTAAGGGACGTTTCTGAATACCACCCTTATACAAACAATTCTGGAATTTTCATAGTTGGAGGAGATCGCAAGTTATCTTCATCTTTGAGCTGTTTAATTATCTCGATGTTCTAATTTACTTACAACGTCATCCAATTATACTTTGTTGTTTACTTGTACATCAAAACGGCTTTGCTTCCTGACCTTGTCCGCGCGTTCATATAGAATCAGAGGGTATTTAAACAAAATGGTTATTAATTTTAACTCGACGTTAATAATACTTTAGCTACTACAACGTGTTTCAAAATGATTGTCATCTAGTCGTCTGTGGAATTCCCATGTAAAATAATAAACCCGCCTTGCGAAAATAGGATTTTCTACCAGCTATTCATAAACTCAAAATAACCTACTTAACCTCTTTTAACTTCTAGTTTTTCTCTGTCAAAAGGAAACGAATTCTGAGTATTTGTCTTATTTGTAGTATTTATTTTGATTACCAGCAGTACTAATTGCCAGTTTCACAATAAATGTTCGAATTGGCCACCGTTTTGCTGCATGCATAAGACCACACGACGTTTCATATTATTAAAAATGTGCTGCAATGTATCTCCCGTTATTTCATTGCATATTAAGGTAATGCGGTCCATCAGTTCATCCAGATTATTAATCCGTTCTTTGTAGACCTCGTTTTTAAGGAAGCCAAAAATGGAAAAGTCCAGCTAAGTGAGATCCGGTGATCCGGCAGGTCAAATTCCTCTGCTCACAACTCGACCAGGGAAGAACTCTCCAAGAAAACTAAAATTTTCTTGAGTGGTGTGAGCTGTGGCTCCATCGCCACCTTGAAATTCATCAGGATGCAACTCTTCTACAAATGGCGTCAATAATTGTTCTCTGCAACGTTGACCGTTGATGGTATGGTGGAAGAATATTGGCCCTATTATTCTACGACGTGGCATGGCCAACCATATCCCTACTTTCAGTGGATGTAAGGGAACCTCAATGATATTGTGTGGATTAACAACAGACGATGTCCGGTAATTTTGTTCATTGACATAACCGCTCAAATGGAACCAGGCTTCAGCTGTGAAGAAACTTAGATCAAGAACATCATCGTTGTTGAGGTTTTCCTGAAAAAAGTTGCAATATTGCATTCGACTGTTGTAATCTCTCAGTAAGATTTGTTGCACTATGGAGACTTTATAAGGATGCGCAAACGTTTTATCAGCATCCTTCTAACAGTCCTGAAGGACACATCTGTTCGAGCCGATGAACGACGTAATGACGAATGTGGATTTTCAAGAATCTCTTCCACATGTTCGACAACATTTTCGTTAGTCTGCGGCCCTCCAGTAGATTTCCCTCTCAATACGCTTCACGTTGTCTGGAATCTTTCCACAACTCGGCGGAGATGATGTAGCAAGGCGGAATCTTCAACAATTTGAGTGGGGAAACTTCAATCGAAACTGTGTTTTGTATTCAGAAATGGAATATTGCCATTCTCTCTTTACTAAGCGTCCACTTCGGAAATAGGCTTCAATAATAAAGGTGTTTTCTTGAACAGAATACATTTCAATTGCTTAATAATAACAATTAATAAATATTGGATCTACTGATCGCTGACAGCCGTGATTGGCACTTGCACAGATCGCACAGATCACAGGACACTTGTTGTCAGAATTAGATAGGTCCAAATCAATAGAGCGCGGCACATCGAAAATTACATGCACAAAAATTCCAACGCCACCTAGATGACAGTCATTTTGAAACACGTAGTATAGAGCTGAAAATGTAAAGTGCGCCCAGCTAACAATTTAGATGAGATATTACTTAAAATTTAAGTCACACAGGGTATTTCACCAACTGTATGTGGTAGAAAATTACTAATGTTTATCGGTAATTCTCGGTATGGTGGTGCCATTATTCACGTACAGAATTAGTAAATTTGGCGAATTTCTATCATAAAATATTACTTAATTCTCCGACGACCTATTAAGTGGGGCTCACCCACTTAATTGCGTCCTGGCTGTTATATTTAGTAAGTACTTACCTTTCCAGTTTACGACTCTCGCAGAAAATTATCGATTTAAATTAGAAATTTACTTCATAGTGAAAATTAGAGATGGCATCCTAAACATGTACTTCTCGTCGACATCAGTATCAGGAATCGTACCTGAGCTCATTTAAATTTATAATTAGAGTAGGCTATGATTTTTAAATTAGGTTGGCAACACCAACTCACATAGCCTACTCGTTTCATTTGAATTGTCAAAGTGACTCGCTGTGTAAATTAGAGGTTGGGGCGGCGGTGGCCGTGTGGTTTAGGCGCTGGCTTTGAGTCAGGCGGTCACTGTCGTCGTGGGTTCGAATCCCACGTAATCCATGGATGTTGTGATTGTTGCGGGAAGTGTGTAAAATGTATCCAAAATCCCGTTCCTATTCACGCCGGTAACCAGGCCGGATAGGATCGGATATCCCTGAGTCGGTAGAGCACGGAGTGGATCAACCTGGGGTAAGAGCCTTAGGGGGGTACAACCGTGCTCGAGGACCGTGGTTCGGAGCCCACGTTAAACTGTAGGTCCCGTCCAGATTAGCCTTGCAGCAAAAAGGAGACGTTAACTACTCTCACACACACACACAAATTAGAGGTTATGTAAACATTTTGATAATTATTTTGACCTTTAAGGTTTTCCAGTTCAGTGATTGAGATTGAAAGGAAATGAAGCACTAGAAAGTAATGTAGTTTTATTGGAAATTAAAGAAAATGCTCAAAGTGTTCTCCTCTTGCTTGGATACAACTGTTAACTCGCTGTTTGATATTTTCAAGGACATTTTCCAACATTTGAACAGTCACAGTGTTGCCTGCGTTAACAAATTGCCCCTTGCAGTTCTTCAAGATTCTGGGGATTATTCTTAAAAACGGTATTTTTAAGGTATGGGAAAATGAAATAATCTAGGATAGACAAATCAGGACTTCAGGGTGGGGGGGTGATTCCACTACTCGATCATCGTAAAACTCGTGAATTCTTTCCATGGTTTGTCTTGCCTTGTGAGCTGTAGCATTATCCAGTTGAAAGTACCCATGCAAGAGTTTCATCGTCGTGAAGATTTTGGGAAAACGGTTCAAGTCAATTATGCTGATATCTCTTAGCGTTAATAGTTTCTTAAAAAGAACAGGGCCAAATATGCGTCTCCTGGAGACTGCTAGCCAAACACCAATTTTCTGCGGATGAAGAGGAGATTGACCAAACTCATGGGGATTCTCTGTGGACCAAATACGCATGTTTTATTTGTTTATATATCCAGAAAGATGGAACCATGCTTCGTCGGAAAAAAAACGTAAGATCCAAAATGTTGTTATCATTCAAGTTATTTGAAAACCATTGACAATATTCCATTCGAACACCAAAATCTCTTGGGAGAAGCTGTTGAACAGCTTTTGTATGGATGAAGATCTAAATCTTTTTTTTAAGATCTTTTGGCAAGTTCCATAAGAAAGTTGAGTCTCCTGTGCAAGCCTGCTGACAGATTTTTTAGGAGATTGTTCCATTCGTGCTGCAACATCTGCCACAACCTCAGGTGTCCTTTTTTTGGGGCTCCGCTACCAGCTTTTCGACCAACAGTCCCCACATTACGAAAATTCTCCACACATTGATAGATTTGTTGAACCAATTTTGGGTATTCAAGGGGAAAATTATGGAATGTATTTTGGAAATCATCTACGCAGCGTTGTGTAGAATACTTTCATTCACCATTTTCTTGCCGTTCGGCGTTCTTAAAATAACTCTCC
Organism: Cryptocephalus moraei; assembly: GCA_946251905.1. Classification (NCBI taxonomy): domain Eukaryota; kingdom Metazoa; phylum Arthropoda; class Insecta; order Coleoptera; family Chrysomelidae; genus Cryptocephalus; species Cryptocephalus moraei. The sequence goes on from OX276463.1 coordinate 8,030,282, forward strand.
GTAAGAAAAATCTTATGCTCTAAATTAAACATTTTGGAGCGTCACTTTAACAATTCAAATGAAACTGTCAGCAGTTGGTGTTGCCAACCTAATTTAAAAATCATAGCCTACTCTAATTATAAATTTAAATGATCTCATGGTAGTTAACATTGAAAAATCTGTGTAGTCTTTAGTCAGGAACGTTCTTGTTAATCCCCAGATATAAAAATAACTAATTCTTGATATATCAAACTGCCGACGTTTCGTTCATTATTATGAACATAATCATGATTCTGAAAATGACATGAAGATAAAAAAATGCGTTTTTTTTTTAAAATATCTTGACATTTTTAGAGCCATGATTATGTTCATAATAATGAACGAAACGTCGGCAGTTTGATATATCAAGAATTAGTTATTTTTATATTTAGGGATTATCAAGAAAGTTCCTGACTATTCGTCTCAACTCCCCGAGAACATTCTCCCATTCTGTGTAGTCTTTGTTCTTAATAATTGCCAGGTAAAGTTGCGTAAATTATCCCCAAATTTTCCATCGATAACAAATTAAACGTCGTCGACGTTTCGAAAATCCTGGCACTATCAACCCTTTCCCGCCGCCGCCCCTTCGGAGCGTCGCGTCGTCCGCCTCGTAATAATTCCCATTTCGAGACGTCAAGACCGAATCCAGACGGATGACGGAGCCTTTTAAGGTAATTAACAATTCGGATGTTTCGAGCTCTTAGTCGTCATAAATTCAGATATGACAGATTGGATATTCTCGCCCCCGTTGAAATACCTGTCATTCGGATAGATTTATGTTCTTAGATCGCCTGTCAACGCTCCCGGTTATTAAACTCGGGACGCGAACGCCGACGGGGCGACGATTAATTAAACGGGATTTCTCTTATCGAAGAAGCCGGCGTACAAGTGGCCCACTTTGTTATATTTATTCGGTGTACTTCTCCCCCGAGTTTTCGCCTACCCGTACGTGATGTGCTATAACTCCCTATGGTAAAGTGGTAGTGAATATCGGAAGAGGTGTGGTTTGTGATTTAACAAGCCGATTATGTAGTATTGGACAGGTGTTTAAATGCGTACTATGACTTTCCCGTCAAAGTCTAAGATTAAGAGTGTTGCCTAATTTTGTCCATAAAATTTTGTATTCTACAATCAATATCTAAAAAAATGTTTTTGGTTAAGTGCAAGACTTTTAAAAAAAATCCCACAAAAGTGTTTTTTTCCAATCTTGAAAGACTGCCCCGTAACTTTGACATATTTTATCTCTTTATCATATCTGTGAGCGGTTTCAATATTTCTGTTTTAATTCGCCTACGGCGTCTTCCACTTAGACATTATTGTTTATGTATGTTATATCTGACCTTGCCCACGCGTTCGTTTATCACATTACAAGTCTGTTCAGTGGGGGTTATTTAAACCAGTCAAGTCTTAATTATACGTTATATTCGAAATATCAGGATGGTATCTAAACAGACTATTAATAAATTCTGTGTTAAATACGCTGTAAATATCGCAACGAGGAGTAACATGTAACAATCTCGTTTATCTAGCGTTTTACACGGGAGCGTTGGAGTGACGGAAAAACGTAGCTATGGAAATTTTTCCGCTTCGAAGGTTCCGAAAAATAATTTCTCTCTCTCGCTCTATCTCCCTTTTTCCCATTTATTTCTCCATTCTTCCCGTAGCGGTAGCGGCCCATCCAATCGAATAAGTCCTCGAAACGTACATCGCAGTCCTCCCGGTTATTTTAGAGAGGACTCACCCCTCACACATACACACAAAGAAATACACTCGAGCACATACTCTTCGAATCCATTTCCGCTCCTTTAGCTGGGCCATAATTCGAGAGGAGTGCGCGATTTTTATCATTTCAGGTTCATTTGGGACGAGTCCGTTTCGTTATTTCCGCCGGCGAGTCCCGCGGAACGTTCGATTTCGGGAGATTTCGATGCGATGGCGATTAGATTTGTTCGAATTCAGTTTTTCTTACTCCTCGAGGTGTATGTCGACGTGGGAAGATGATCAAGCGTTGACTTTAACTTTGACCTTAAATCTATAATTATTCATACAGTTACCCTTCTCCATCTTCTTCCGATTCCCAGTCTCTATTTCTCTCGATCTTCCTCTAGCCCTCTATCTTCAACATCCTTATCGATACACTCTCTGCAACTTAATCTAGGTCTCCCTCTCTTTTCTCGTTCCTGTGGTGTCCAATTTAAAATTTGTTTAGGTAATCTATCTTCTGGCATTCTTTGGACATACCACCTTAGCTGATTATCTCTTGTGTCTTCTGTGATCGTATGTTATACCTTCATAATTTCCCTGATTCTCTCGTTTCTTATTGACCTTCCTGCAGTACGTCTCAGTAAATCCACCTACGTGGTTTAGGGCATGTTAATTGTTTTCTGTTTCGAAGGCCAGACCTTACGTATGTTGTTTATTTTTTATTATACTGGTATACTATTGTCACACGCCTGAGGGCCTAGGGCCCCAAGGAGGTGCTCTAGTTGAGGGTGTAGCTAGGTAGAGAATATGCAAAAGACATGGTAACACTAATGGTAGTTTATTAGGTACAGAACATCTAGGCGAGGGAGCCTTGAAAAGGGCAATCCGCCGCCTATCCGCGAGTCACGTATTGTCCTTCGGTCTAGGTCACCTCAGTGCTGAATTAGCTTAGGTGGTGACCTAGTTTCGCTAATTGGGGCTGCATCGCGACGCTATTATATTGTTTTTTGTCCCATAGATTTTTGGTTGTCTTATTGTTGTTCTCCCTAGGTTATTTATGTGTGCAATTGCTTCATCTAACCTCACATCGTTTCTAATCAACACCTCTAACTATTTGTATTTTGTACAGTGTTTTAATTGTTGTTGTGTTTCTTTATGTATCAAATTTCGCTGTTCTCTGTTGTGTTGAACAGTATTCTTATTTACTAGAATAATTAAGAAACCATTCAATCAACCTGAGTGATATTGGATTAGTTAGTTTGTTATTTCAGTAATCATTTACGCATGTTTCTGCTATGGTTACAAGTAGTGAGGCTGCTCGTTGAGAGATAACACCTTGACCGAGACATTTGTACTTGTCTCGGTTAGTATGACGATTGACTTTATTCAACGTCACTAGTAGTGAGTTCACTCTTACTTGTTACGACAGTGTATCTGCTCGGTGTGTATGTTTATTACGAAGCGACGTTAGGAGAAAGAATCCCAGTCTTAGAACAGAAAGGCTCATTACTTCAACCATAACCACTTTGCTTCCTTTTACTAAAAACAAAAACGAGTTTTAAGTAATATCAAATCACCCAGAAGAGTCTGATTGAGATTCAATCAATAGATAATTTCTATTCGATTTCCGCACACAAATGAATTAAAACTGAAGGAAGGTTGTCTCAAACAAGCCCTTTTCATAAAAGATTAAAACTAAAATAAAAGAATAAAACTTATTCTCCTCGGTTCTTACCACAAAACATACATATTACCATTTACCATCTTACCGTCTCTCTGCATTGTAATCCTCCTTGGCTCGTAAAAATCCGCCTTCGGATTCCCACCTTCGATACCTCGAGAGCCCTTCTCGCCCTTCCGCGCGTGCGTACGTAGCATTGCCCCTTAAAACCGCTAAACCGATGTTTACTGCGGCCATAAATTATGCAACGCTCCAAAAGCGAAACGCATCGACGAGCGCATGCAACAGTACACGGAATGTTTATTTTATTAGGTGTTAAACGGGGCGCTCCCGGAAAAAAATTCCTTCCCCTACTCTTTCCCTGACGTGTAACGTTCCGGGAACTCGTAGGGAGCAAAAGGGGAGACGGGTGGGGAGGGTTGCTTTAAAAATGTATGAGCTGTGTCATGCGAAATGTTTATCGGGGAGACGGAAGGGGAGGCGGTTTGTATGCGGATGTGTTTGTAAAAGGGTGGGGTTTATGTAAGGGTTGCGAGGACCGAAAACGGTATTCCGAAGGTTGTAACGTAAATCTGGCCAGCTTTATGTCTTTATGGGGGGGAAAGATAAATATAAAGTTTTATGCGATGTAAAGGGATAGGTACGGACTAGAGGTCTTTCCTTGATTCAATTTCTATTTAGAAAATTAAAATCGCATGTGTTTTCACAAATTGTTTAGTCCCACGAAACGTTTCTCAAGCCTCTTGCGTACTTTCCAATTTTTCAAAAAAGACTTTCCTAAGCATGTGTATCAGCCTTGCAAGTTTTCTGCAAATTTTGGGAACACTTTTTGAATAGTTAAATCTCTTTTGCAGCTCAGGCTTCTTATAAACCTTCCAAGGTCCTTTAACCTCATTTGAAACATAGGTACTTCATAACTACTCCAGAGAAGCGCTTACAGGTACAGTTTTAAACCTTCATTAGAAGCCTACTGGGGATCAACACAAAAACTGATTTCTTTCCAACTGTTTAGTCCTCTTTCAAAAACAACTCAGACTTCTAAAATATTTTAGACCTCCTTTTTTGATCTTGTAACGCGGTTGGTGCGGTTACTTGTGAGATTTGGCGCTGGGACGGAATTCGGAAGTTCGGTAAAGGGTTTTAAGAGTCGGTTTTACGGTTTTGCTCGGGCGCCAGATTTTAAAGGGTTTTCTCCCTCGGGAATATGCCTGGGTAGTTTACGAACTCAGGAGATTACCAAGGTTGTCCGTAGAAATGAAACACACATTCAAAAATAGAAAATCCTAAAGCATTTTATTTCTAAACGGCAGTGAAAAACAAGTCGTACGACTAGAACCTGTTGGCGCTAGGTCGTCGAACGGAGATTGGAGAAGTACAAAAAAACTTATTTACAATTATTTATGCGAAGATGTAAAATTTTCACAGTTGGAGATAAATAAAATTTATTCTAAATGAAATCGGATAGATTCGAAACTATTTGACGAAGTGAAAAATGCGGAAACGGAAAATTACAATACGTTTGCAAACAATTAAGATATGAAATACGGAAAAACCCCTCTTAATACTGAAAATGGGAAAGCGTCAAATTATCCCAACAATTTTACAATGAAAGAGAAATAGCTCCATACGGAGACAATAGGAAAACGTGCAGTGTCTAATATTCGGTAATACGGCCTTTTGCATTACGAGAGAGCAAGAGCGAGAGAGCGAGCGAGAGATTGAGGTGAATTATTTTTTTCCTAACACGACGAGGGAGAAATTAATTTAAATCGGTTCGGAGAGACTGATATTTGGTCGGTATTACAGATCACTCACATATATCGGTCGGCAACGGACAATTACATAACATATAACGGCGGAACGATCACAGTTACATATAATTCGGTCGGTGGTACGTTCACAATCGGACGGTGTCGGTCGGTCTAGATCTAACGGTCGGTAACGTTCACAATTACATTTATCGGCCGTTAGTACGGAAACGGATATCAGACGCAACGGAAAATACGGATAAAGTACGGCTTGTCACAGACAAGTATTGGTTCTGACCTTGGATTAACTCGGGTACAGGACCATTTGAGGGGGGGAGGTCTACCTATCCAAGTTACGTCTGAATATATAAGCGATGGTAGATTGAACGTTGCCTTATCGGCCGCCATCTATCTGAGATAGGTTCGCGATTAACTGTACGGTGGGTGGTCTACCCTCGACTCTCAAAAATCGGCTTCGTTACAATCTTAACAGTTAAATTAATTGCTATCATGTTTCCTAAACCTTTGCAAGGTTCTTTCAAAACCAAGTCAAACTTTCAATATACTTTGGAGCTTCTTCTTTAAACCTCACAGTTAATCTTAATAGCTATCATGTTTCGTAAAACCTCTGCAAGGTTGGGAGTCAATATTAAATTTTTCCTGGACCACCTGGAACAGATCTTAACATTCAGGCTTCTTTCTCGGGATTCGTTGAATCTGGTTCAGCTGCTCAATGTGTATTTTTACCATTATTTGGTATTAACAAAATGAAAACGGTACATATTAATGATTTCAGAAAGTCTGGAATATTTCTTAACTTCTTGAAGTGAATTCCTTTGTGTGGTCCGAGGACTTTCATTTCCAGGTTTCCAAAAGCCCTTTAAATTTCTAAGCTATCTTAGATTGTCTGAAATGTCTGTTTGGACGTTCCTGTGACTTACGGGTTAGTCTCTTTCAAACCCTTTAAGAACTCACCCCAGGCTTTTTCAAGGATACCAATATTGCTCAAGGTTTCTTTTGACCTTCCCAAGTTTTCTTGTACAAGTGCAGGCTTTTCAGGAGACTTTACAGCCTTTTCGGATTTTGTTTAGGTAAAACCTTAAGGTGTCTAAAATGTCTACAAACTGCTGGAACTTTTTAGTATTCCCAAGAAGTCTTAATGGTTTTCAGGTTTATTTCATAAATTATTCTTTAAACATGATCTCAGGTTTCGTTGAGTCTTGAGAAAATCTCTTAGAAAAACGAGTTATTTTTAACCTAACTTAACTGCGTGAGGTTAAACGTTCTTAAGCATTTTGGGGTTTCCAATTATTTTCACAGCTAGCTTTGAGGCGTCTTTTGAGCGTTCTAAGGGATTTCAAGTGTACTTCGTAACCTGTTCTTTCAATCAAAACCCTTCCAGAACTTCCCCAGGGTTTTTGAAATATATCAGAACTGCTCAAGGTTCCTTTTGGTCTTCCTTAAACTTTTAAACCACGTGAAGGGTTCTTAGAGACCTTTCAAACCTTTTTGAATTTCATTCAAAGAGAAACCTCATGTTGTGTGAAGTTACTGGGAACTCTTCAACAGTCTGAAGGGTTCTAGTCTGTCATTGATACTTAAATTGATTTTTTATAAATTATCTGCTGATCTCTTAGAGATATATTTATAACCTTTTTGGTTTTAAGGTCTCCTTTGGAAGTGTGCCAATTGTGTAACTTTTCTCTTTTGCAGTTATTTCAGATATTTTGATGTATTTCTTACAAGTATAAGGTTAGGTGGATTAAGTTATTAAGTTAAGCATTGTCACATTTATTAGGAACATTTTGGTCTTCTTAATATAATGCATAAAAACCACCTTAGGCTGCCTGGAATTTATTTTTACCTCCCAATAAGTATGAAGGTGCACTCAACACCTTTACAGTTCCTCTGAAGTAGTTGCTGGAGTATTTGTAGTTTCAGTAAAGTCTGAAGAATTTATAAGAAGTACTTCTAGTTTGTCACTATAATTAACTAGATTAGGTGTGTTATAATGTGCGTTTTTAACCAATAAATCTCCCCGTATGGTTATTAGTGTTCAGTTAACTGGAGCGAGATGGATTTATGTGTGTTTACACGTGTAACTAATTGCAAGCAAGCGTTAATAATGATACGTGTAATCCTTGCTGCGCTCGTAAGGAACGTTCTTAATTACAATTTCGCCTCTTGATTGATTGAACTGTCGCTAAATATCAATTCGTTTAACCGGCAGATTAAATCCGCCGTTCACAAGTCTTTAGAACTCTAATCCGGTTAAATCGTCTTTAATTGGGCTCCGCCGATTATATCCCCGGTATTATTTTCTTAAAAATCCAGAATCGTATTTCGCCGCTTAATTGGATACAGTCCCGCAAACAACTATTAACTTTCTCGTTTTTCGAAAATAAAGAATCTCATCCCTTTTGACTTTTCAATTTCCTATAATGTGTACGTTACGTCTGAGAAAAATTGAACCGCCGTCGGCGGTTGCGGAGTAATTATACGATCGGCGGATTGCCGGGAAAGTCGCTACCACGTCTGCTGTTCGAGAGGGGGAGAAAGTTCCCCTTTTTTTGTCAGGAAGGAGGGGAGCGAGAAAGAGAGGGGCGCAAGCAACTCCCGCATAATTACATTTTAACTGTCTAAACTGGGAAGTTGACAAATTTTTAATTGAATTGATTTATCCCAACAATCGCTGTTTGGATTAATAATATAAGAGCAATTAGAAGTGGCTGTAAGCGAATTAATCCCGCTTTTGACTGTTTACGTTGAAATTCGGCCCAATCGAAACGCAGTAATTTGCACATTTTTTGAATTTAAATATTCGGCTATTTGTTCAAAAAAAATTGATCCAAGCCACGCCCATTTTATTCCTGATGATACACAGACACAGACAGTACATACACATTCAATGGACTTACATTGGACGTCCCTCATTAGACGTGGCTGACATCCATTGGACGTCCACGCAAAGACGTTCCATGGACGTCCTTCGGGACATCCAATGGACGTCGATTGAATATCCAAAGGACGTACATTGGACGTACAATTGATATCCAAAGACATCCATTGGATGTCCAGGACGACGTCAATTGATATCCAAAAGACGTACATTGGAGGTACAATTGATATCCAAATGACATCCATTGGATGTCCAGGAGGAGGTACATTGGACGTTCAATTGATATCCAAAAAACGTCCATTTTACATACAACAGAGATCCAAACGACGTCCCCATTGGACGTTCAATCGACATCAATCGGATGTTTGCAGGGCGTTCATTGGCCTTTAATAAAAGTAGACCATAAGATTATTAACTACGAAAAAAATTTCAGAAAAAATATATTTGATACTAAAAATTTTAAAAAAAGTTAAACCAAAATAATAAATATATACACAAAAACACACATAATATAAAAGTAAAAAAGGTATAAGATTAAAAATATTATGTATGGCTGACTCTCCCAGCGTCTAAAAAAAGGATTATTCTTGATTAATAACTTAATATCTTATAAATATCTTACTGTACATTGAACGTCCATTTCATGGTCTTTTAAGGACGTCCAATTGATGATGCAATATGGATGTACATTGGACGTCCATTTCATGGTCTTTTAAGGACATCCAATTGATGCTGTACCATGGATACACATTGGACGTTCATTTCATAGTCTTTTAAGGACGTCCAATTGATACTACAACATGGATGTACCTTGGACGTCCATTTCATGGTCTTTTAAGGACGTCGAATTGATGCTATAACATGGATGTACATTGGACGTCCATTTCATAGTCTTTTAAGGACGTCCAATTGATACTACAACATTTAATGTAAATTGGACGTCCATTTCATAGTCTTTTGAGGACGTCCAACTCATGCTGAAATAGAGATGTACATTGGACGTCCATTTCATGGTCTTTTAAGGACGTCGAATTGATGCTATGACATGGATATACATTGGACGTCCATTTCATAGTCTTTTAAGGACGTCCAATTGATACTACAACATGAATGTAAATTGGACGTCCATTTCATAGTCTTTTGAGGACGTCCAACTCATGCTGAAATAGGGATGTACATTGGACGTCCATTTTATGGTCTTTTACGGACGTCCAATTGATGCTGTACTATGGATGTACATTGGACGTTCATTTCATAGTCTTTTAAGGACGTCCAACTGATGCTACAACATGGATGTACATTGGACGTCCATTTCATAGTCTTTTAAGGACGTCCAATTGATGCTACAACATGGATGTACATTGGACGTCCATTTCATAGTCTTTTGAGAACGTCCAACTCATGCTGAAATAGGGATGTACATTGGACGTCCATTTTATGGTCTTTTAAGGACGTCCAATTGATGATGCAACATAGATGTACATTGGACGTCCATTTCATGGTCTTTTAAGGACGTCCTATTGATGCTGTACTATGGATGTACATTAGACGTTCATTTCATAGTCCTTTGAGCACGTCCAACTCATGCTGAAATAGGGATGTACATTGGACGTCCATTTCATGGTCTTTTAAGGACGTCCAATTGATGATGTAACATGGACGTACATTGGACGTCCATTTCATGGTCTTTTAAGGACGTCCAACTGATGCTACAACATGGATGTACCTTGGACGTCCATTTCATAGTCTTTTGAGGACGTCCAACTCATGCTGAAATAGGGATGTACATTTGACGTCCATTTCATGGTCTTTTGAGGACGTCCATTTGATGCTGTACCATGTATGTACATTGGACGTTCATTTCATAGTCTTTTAAGGACGTCCAATTGATGCTACAACATGGATGTACATTAGACGTCCATTTCATGGTCTTTTAATTACGTCTAATTGATGCTGTACCATGGATGTACATTGAACGTTCATTTCGTAGTCTTTTAAGGACGTCCAATTGATGCTACAACATGGATGTACATTGGACGTCGATTTCATAGTCTTTTAAGGACGTCCAATTGATACTACAACATGGATGTACATTGGACGCCCATTTCATAGTCTTTTGAGGACGTCCAATTGATACTACAACATGGATGTACATTGGACGTCCATTTCATAGTCTTTTGAGGACATCCAACTCATGCTGAAATAGGGATGTATATTGGACGTCCATTTCATGGTCTTTTAAAAACGTCCAATTGATGATGCAACATGGATGTACATTGGACGTCCATTTCATGGTCTTTTGAGGACGTCCATTTGATGCTGTACCATGGATGTACATTGGACGTTCATTTCATAGTGTTTTAAGGACGTCCAATTGATGCTACAACATGGATGTACATTGGACGTCCATTTCGTAGTCTTTTAAGGGCGTCCAATTGATGCTACAACATGGATGTACATTGGACGTCCATTTCATACTCCTTTGAGGACGTCCAACTCATGCTGAAATAGGGATGTACATTGGACGTCCATTTCATGGTCTTTTAAGGACGTCCATTTGATGCTGTACCATGGATGTACATTGGACGTTCTTTTCATAGTCGTTTATGGACGTCCAACTGATGCTACAACATGGATGTCCATTGGACGTACATTTCATAGCCTGTCACGAACGTCCAACTCTTGGTGGAACAGGGACATACACTGGACGTCCTCTGCAGCTCCATGGACGTTTGTACGTTTAATGGACCTGTAGTGCACGTCCATTGGATGTCGTGTGTTTACTGGGTAAGTAAAGATTCATCTCGACAAACCCCTCTTTAAATGTATACAGCACCAAAGATGACTAAAGAGTAGTATCTGATTATAAGCTGATTAATTTTATTTCCGGTAGACATGCAGCCTTCTGAGAAAATTTCGAAAGACAGCATCTCCCAGATTGAAATTTCATTATCAAAAAAATTAAAATGCCTCGAGGGGCCCCATTTCAGATCCAATTTTAAAATAACTTACACAACTTTTATAGCCTCAAGGCGGTTTTAATTAAAAAATAGAACAAATCCGCTGCCGCGGTGTCCGTAAAGGTTTTACGACTTCTCGCACCAAAACGACGCCACAAAATTTACGGCGCTGCACCTTTAAGGGTTGATGGATCGCAGTAAAACGGCAGATATGGGCCCCGCTTACGTTAGCGGCTCCAGTTTTATGCGCCCTTTGGATTATTTACAAATTCCGGATTAGGCAGAGGATTTTTCATGTTCCGTTCTTCGAAATGTGCTTCCTGATGAACATTTTTAACGTATAGAACGTCTGAATCGACGTATTAATATTTTAGTTCTCTGTGATCAAAAATCTATTTCTACTGGATGAACGCACAGCATACATTCCCTCGGCTGACTATGGATTTCCGTTCAATTTCCAAAATTTTACATTCATATCTCCTGTCGCTGCTATTAAAATGTTAATTTTTCAATTTTCCCACTTTTGTTAAATCAAACATGTTAAATTTCCGTTTACGAGAACTACTACAACAACAACGATGAATCTGAACTCTTGTTGGTTCTAATAAAACAATGTCAGCGTGGGAGGTACACGCATAGTTAATATCGCTGTGTACATGATGATACATTAATGTAATACAAGACCTGGTTCGATTATAACAAGCAGGGGTTGCCGGTAATCGATGATTGGAAAATAGTTGTAGTTACAAGTGTGTGTAAACGGAGATAGCACATATCTGCATTTTCCATTTGCAGAACGTGAATTGTATTTAATTAGTACTTTTAATGAGAGTAGATGTAATCCAGGTTGATCAATTGAAATCCAGGAAATATTTCTTATAATTTTAAAAAAAGTGATTTGACTGGGGAGGTTTATTGAGGCTAAATTACGATCATTTGATCCGATTAAAGAATAGGTCAATTTAAATTTACATTGTTAGGATATAGATAGATAGGAAATATTTCTTATAATTTTAAAAATTGATTTGGCTGGGGGGGTTAATTAAGGCTATTCAAGTTACTTACGATTACTTAATCCCATTAAAAAATAGGTCAATTTGAATTTAGACCAGTTAATTGTAATTAAATCCAAGCGTATTAAAATAGTTGCGAGAGGACAAACTAACCATTTTTACTGAAACCGCTAAAATTGCCTTAAAAGATCTGGAAGTTGTTATGACCTCAAATAACTTTAGGTTCCTTCAGACCAACCTGAAAGCCCTTGAGAGAGTATTTAAAGTTGTAGCAATGTTCTAGATTCACATAAATACAACCTGACGTTATTAGATTAGGTAAGAAGGTTTCAACATAATATTAGATTTACTTATATTCATGATGAGGTATTACTAGAGGTTCTACTCAGACACCGGGTTCCCTTAGACCAACTTTGAGCGGGTTACCGTAGTATTTAAGGTTTTAGCAATATTCTGGGTTCAGCTAGACATATCCTGATCTTATTATGTTAGGTTCGATTCATGTTAAACTCGTGGAAATGTTACATAAGGTTCTACCCAAACGTTAGATTTACTTTGATCTTCCCTTAGGGCGGTGAAATAGTTTAAAAGCTTGTATCAAACGTCTAACTTCTGCCAGATGCCTTCTGGTGAAATCAAGTTATTTTTGACGGTTTCAACAAACCTTTAGAATTGCTCAGATTCATGCTACAATATTAGTAAAGGTTCCTTCTAAACATTAGGGTTTTTCAAATTTTATTTGGGACCGTAAGATAATAGTTAAGGTTCTAGTAACTTTCTAGGGTTTACTAGATGCATCTTGACCTTATCAGGTTAGGTTCAAAGGTTTCAACAAACTGTTAACTCTACTCACATTGATACTGAGGCAGTTAAAATATTACTAAAGGTTAGACCAACATATTAGATGTATGGAAATTAATAGTGGAAATTAAAATTAAAATAAATTAAAATAGGAAATTAATAGCAAAATTTCAGCGTTACTCAGAGTCACTCTGAAGTTCTTAAAATGATAATAAACGTTCTATCCAAACATTACATTCTTTCAGAGCCACCTTTGGTATGTTAAGTAAGCATTTATGGTTCTAGCGATATTCCAGGCTTATCTTGACATTGCTAGGTTAGGTTGGTTTGGTTCCAGAAAAACGTAGCTTTACTCAGATGCATGCTGAGGCCGTTAGGAAATTACTTAATTCTGTCATATCGTTTGTGAGGAAATTTAGTTACTTTTGGAGGTTTCAGCAAAATTTCAGCTTTACTCAGAGTCACGCTGAAGTTCTTAAAATGATAATAAACGTTCTATCCAAACATTACATTCTGTCAGAGCCACCTTGGGTATGTTAAGTAAGCATTTATGGTTCTAGCGATATTCCAGGCTTAGCTACATATATCTTGACATTGCTAGGTTAAGTTGGTTTGGTTCCAGAAAAACGTAGCTTTACTCAGATTTATGCTGAGGCCGTTAGGAAATTACTAAACGCTCTACCCAAACATAAGACTATTGTTATTTACCTCGGGATATTTTCTCAAACCTCTAGGTTCTGGCAAATACCGCCTCAGTAATATCTGAAGGTCTTAGAAAACTCGTAGCTTTGCTCAGATTTATTCTGTGACCAGAAACATAATACTAAACGTTCTCCCTAAACATTAAGACGAACAAAACCAAAGGAAAACACCACGTCAGCAAGATTACTGCCATGGTCAACTTTGAGAAGCTGGACAACCTTCGGTCATTAAGACGCACCTTAAGGTCGTTAAGATAGAATGTGAGGTTCCAGCAAAGGTCTAGTTTCAGACAGACACATCCTGACGTTATTAGGTTAGGTTTGAAGATTTCACCAACATTTTAGGATCTTAGATTCATAGGGTACCAACGTTAGATTGGCACAGGTTTATATTGAGGTAGTTATGGTAGTTCTCACGGTTCTATCCCACTTCTGGATTCTGCCGTGAGGAAATTAAGTTAGTTCTTGTAAAACTCCTCTAAGACCACATGATTTAACGCGAACGGTGTTTTCTCAGTTCGTACTTTTCCGTAGAAATCCGATTGAGTTTTCCACTTTCCACCGTTTCAGCCAAAATTCTAAGGATCCTTCAATTTGGTTAGTGGAGAGCCACTAGAAAATTTTAGAGAGTTTAGATAAGAAGCTCATCGTCCTCGTAACGAGCTTACTTGGCATACGTCCCGATATTTTCTGGAATACCCTTATTACGAGCCCCGTCGCAATCGTCATTTCCATAAATTCCCGAGGAATCGCGTCCCGATACGCCGAACAACAACTCCCGAACGTATTTAAATTTCGTTTTAAAATTATCCCCAAGTTTCTTCCATTGTATAACTCCTCGTAATGCATTCAGAACTAACCACTTACCCACTCGAAGGAATCTCAAACAATGAATTCATTAAAATTCCCCAGATGGATGGAAAATCGGGCGAATGCGGAGAGAAGAAAGAGAGAGGGAGACAGAGCGAAAGACAAGGAGGCAACTCCGAAAGTCGGGAGCGGAAAGGAACAATGCCAGAAATTGAACGGGCGACGCGACAACGACAACAACAGGTTGATTGTTTGTGAAATCAATAACGCTGCGAACTCTTCCCGCTCTTTTACGTTCTCCCATTTGCTTTTTTTCTCGACGGCGTAGAAAAATGAAAACGCGGAATCGAATTCCTGGACCCGGAGGATTAATGCGATTGTCAGATCCGGCGGATCGGTATTGGACTCATTAAAATTATGTATATATATAGATGTAGTGGTCGTGTGTTTGTACGCCGCGTTATTGGAATCGAGTGTGGGTGTATCGGATGGCCGGAACGTTTTGCGAGCCTAATTGGAAGTAGGAATAGCTACGGTTTTTAATATCTCGGTGGTCGCGATTGAAACGCACGTCGATACGGATTTTACGGCGATTGAGGACGAAACCCGACAAAACCGAAATGAACCTTAACAAAAAGTCGGTAATGTAGAACAGTGCGAAGCTTCTTACTATTTTTTCTTCATTGGTATACTACGTTGTTACTGGGTCAACGTGAAACTGATAATTGGCTGTCGAATCACCGTGGCGTACCCAGAAAAACGAGAGAAAGAGAGAACTTTTATTCCCTCCATGCACATAATCGTATGTTTTATATTATAGACAGATCTGGTATATACAGAGCATGTACACAATACTACATATAACTACATCGTTACACGTTTTCGTGACGCTCGCTCCAGCATTATACTCTACAGAAAACGTAATAGAACGCCAGTACACAAGCTTCGCTCCAAAAAGAAATTCAAAATAGTGTCGTGTTCAGGGGATGAAGTCACCCTTAGAGCGTGCTAGGGGGTAGCTCGAGGTGTAAACAAGTCAAAGGAAAATGTTACGTAAAAACGGGGGGCTCTTACATTGTTAATATGTTGAGGCGAGGACGGCTGTCGGACGTGCGACCCTTGGCGAACCACCTTGGTGACTGCACGACCAAAAAGCCGCCATCGATGTCGTTCTTTGAATTTATGTTTTGTAAATCGCCAATTCGGCGGTCTGTTGAATTCGTAAAGACTGCCGAATAGACGATTTACCTTGTATTCACCTGATTAACTCGTGAACCTGTCGCTGAGTTCGATACCCGAGAAGCGGATATGACTTGCTTGAAAAATTTGCAATTACAGGTGGACTAGAGTTTGATAACCGCGGGGCGGATGTTAATTATTGCAAAAGTTGTAATTGCAGGTCGGTAACTCGTAGGGATTACGATGACCCCGGTCGTTTAATTAGGCCGCGACAATAGTAACTAAGAAAAAGGTCATGATGTACGTTATTCAAGGCGGTAAGGCTTCAGTTCCGCCACCCACTACCTACTATCCATATTTTTAATACAATAGACTAGATTCCATTAAGGCACTAAACTCACAACTATTCTTCAAATTTTCCTGCTTAATACACATGATATCATACATTATGTAGATTTTGTTACTATACATTTTGAGCTCAGATCAGCAAAAATTTTATTGTAATTGTAATTTTGTATTATTTCATCAGATTAGTAAGGATTAATGTAAAATTTTGTGAAGATAACGGTGGTTAAGGCTATCCGATACCTTGTACTGAATTGCGGTAGATGTAGCTAGCGGCACAAACATTCGAAGTACAAGAAAAGAGACAAACAGAACGATCCCAGTCTTGGCTTAGAAATACTGAGAATCAGTTTTACGACTTCCAAGCGAATCGACTGTATTTACCCAAAGGCCGCAGGAGGGGTTTCGGAGGGGCGTGATTTCTAAATTCCTGTCAATTCCGAAATTATTAATTAATACTAAATACAGTTATCATTTATACAGTACAATAGACAATCAAATTTCTCATTACCATTTAAAGCCAAAAATTGAGATTTGATGTTCACTTGAAACTTATAATAAGATTATGTTTTTTGGAAGCATAGCTTTCTTATGGCGGGTTTCGCTCGAAGCGCTGAATCGGTGAGAGGTGTAAACGCCGAAAAACCGTCACGATCGCAACAGCCAATTATCGCGCCGCGCTAGCTGTTTATTGACAACGTTAAACAATTGTTTTTGTATTGTCGGTTGTGGTGGTGACGCTAGCTATCAATCGTTTCACAAAATGCTTTAACTGTACAATAACAAAAATTATATCAACAGAATCAGCGCCTAAAGAAGAACCTACCTAAGTGTAGCAATTACTTTATTTCGTCTATCTACCGAGATATTTCATTATAAAATTTGCTCTTAAACGTAAACAGACTGACAGTAGACATCTTGGATTGAGATCTACACGGAACGAGAAAATCCTTCACGGAATCGTTTCTGGGCCTACGGCTACGGTCCGGAAGGTTAGGTTTGTTTGGTTTAGCTTGGATAAAAGTATAAAGTAGAATAAATAGTACATTATATTATAGTAGATTAATAAGACGGAGTATCGAGTATCGAGGAGTGCTTTAATAGAACGAGTGTGACAATACGTCTTATCAAACGAGTGTAATATACTACTTTATCTACTTTGCTTTATTAATTCATTAAATTTTGGCCGTTCAAGTTTTCGTATTACACTAGGGAATTTTGCGTGGGTTGGTTACACTGACGTCACTGACATTGACATGTAGATTCATGAAATTTTAAAAGTTGTGTTTATTGGAATACTAATAATTTAACCTTGACGTCTACGCACACGTCTACGTGACAGGCTGATGTACCAATTTAACAAAACTAAAAGTTACCAAAAGTAGTGTAATAATATGAATATTATTACACTACTTTCGATGTAATAATGAGATCATTAGTAACGCAAAGTAGATAAAAGTGATTTATTTCGGAGTCGCGCTAACTGTTTGGTGGCAACTCGTGTTACAATTGTTTGTATTGTCGGTTGCCTGCTCTAGTGGTGGCGATGAGTGCCTCATTTCGTTATTTCATTATTAACTATAAATTTAAGGAAAACTAATTTTTTTTTTGAAAAATCGTTCTTCAAGGTTCCGTTGCAGTACAAAGTCACAATCGAACAGTGGCAGAAATTTGAAAATGTATCGATCGGTTTCTCTTCAAACGTTGACATAAAATTGCATTGTGTGGTATATGAGTAAGTAAAGTATCGCACAACCTTAAGTAGCACCACTATTCCGTGTCCGAACTTACCTAAAATTATTCCTAAAAGTTCACCCGATACTTATGTAACGTCTCAACGGCCCCAAGATAAGTCCGACGGAACCTCTCGAGCTATCTTAAGACTGTTCTGTCTAAGGACCCTTAAAGTTTATAACTTCGCCACAACGTTATGCGAAATGTACACGTAAATTGGCACAATTTCGTTCGGGCGATATCATTCGAGGCTTACACTCTCTTCTGGGCCATCCGTAACTAATGCCGTCGCATTCGCCCCGAACAACGATTTTTCCTCCTATCTCATATCACATATTACACGAAAAAGCACACTAATGTACAATCGATACGGCCGTTACGGCCTCTGCCCCTATTCTTCGAAGGAAAAGCTTCCTGCCCTGCAAAGAAATTAAGTCGTCGACGAGTTCGGAATTACAACCGTTATAACTTTTGATGAGCTTTTTCCGGGGAGAGAGAAAGAAAGTTAAAGTATGTGTGTGTGTGTGTGTGTGTGTCTGTGTCGGTGTGTCGATACGTTGAGTAATCTGATATTTCGAGCATTAAACTGGAAGAGGTTTACGATACGTCTGCTGGGAAGTGCGGTCTCCTTCTGGTTATTGCTATTGCCCGAGAGGATTCAGATACAAGCAGGGAAACGGGTAGGGTTTCGTGTTCAAGATTTCCTCTTTTATGTAGAGGGTTGCAGGATATCTGGTTTTATGGCGACAAAGGTCTAAAATCGGTGTTAAGGTTATATGCGCTCGTTGCAGTTACGTTCCGTTATAGAGGCCTCAATTTAGCTTTTTCTTAGTGATTTTTAAAATGTGTTAGGGTGAATATCAAAAGTGTTTCCATTGCATCGCCTTTCATGAATACTTAACCAGTCACTAATCGCAATTATTCACCATATTAGCCACATTCGATGCAGAACGGTGCGTACTTAATTTCGCCTCGAATCCCGCATTTGGGACACGTATTGTCTGAGAGGCGATAGAGGGAAATTCCCTCCTGTTCCTCCCGTTCCCTCCGCAGCGGGCACGAAAGGGAGAGAGAGAGAGAGAGAGAGGAAAAACGGGGAAGTTATCCCTGCTTCCCTCCGAATTCCTGACCTCCACTCATCGATTGCTCCGCATCGCACCTCCGGATCGGGACTTTATTAACATACCGGCTGCGGAGAGGGCGGCCGACCCTTCAGGGCTGGGAACGACAACGCCGTATGACTTTTTAATGGGACCGGTCCCGCTGCATTCCCAGGGATATTGGGTCATGTATTGGGGATGTGCACGGCGGAGAATGGGGATGAGTACGCCACGAAAGAAAAGGGGAAGGGGTGCTGGAGTCGGGAGGAAACATCGGTTGTATTGTACTTGGAAATTAAAGGGGATGATACGGGGAAGAGACCAGCAGTCATTAGTTTATTCAGAAGTCATGGAGGATGTACTAATACCTCTCCGAAATCCCTTACTTTCATGGCTTCATCTATCTCGTTCCTACAACTTCTTCTCGGTCGTCCCCTCCTCCTTCTTTCTTGGGTATCCATTCCAGTATTCTCTCATTCTCTTTGTCCAAACCATACAAACTTTCTGTTAATTCTTTATATTAGAGTTGTGTCTACTTGCGTCTAGTTTGTGATTGGTTTGTTTCTTATTCTATCAAATCTAGACTTTCAGCAGCATCGTCCTAGGAAATCCACTTCGGCTGACAAGTCGAGTGACTTGTTTTCCTTTATTATTTCTTTCTATAGTTTCATCTTTGCTGTTTTCTTGCTTGTTAAATAAATCTCCCAAATACCTGTACGTTCTCACTCCTTTTGTTTGTTTGTGTTCCACTTCTCAGGTATCTGTGTCTTCGGTCCCCATAATAAGGTATTCTTATTTGTTTGTATTTATTGTCATTCCTGCCTCCTGGTAACTTACTTTCAATTTTCTTATTATGTCATTCAAGTAATCTTGATTTTCGGCTATATCTACTTGGTCGTCGGCGAAATAGAGACTATATAAGTTGCTGTCATCAATTTACAGCTCCATATATTTGATTTTCTCTGTCTAATTCTGTAGAGCTTTGCCTAGGTAAATTTTATAAACAGTATTGCCTTTGGAGGTAGAGAAATCTACCATTTTTTGTTCCAGTCGAGTTAATCTTGTATAGGTCTGGGATTGCATTGGTTAGAGTTTTATTAATCTCCAGGGCGTTCCATAACTCCGATATGGGTACGCTTTCTCTAAGTCAATCAAATCAATATGAACTTCTCTATTTCTCTATTGTTTCTCGGCAGCTATTTTAAAACAGTACCATATTGTTCATTGTAGATCGCCCTGCCCTAAATCCTGCTTGTTCTTCTGATTGTTTATGTTCTGCTTCTTTTTCTAGTAAATCTCGTCGATTCAATGATTGGTGAGAGATGATTGAGGTTACTTTCTCTGATACATAACCCCGAGAGTCGCCCGAAAGGTGATCATGATCCAAACATGAATTTCCATCTTTCAACGATGAATATCCTTCCTCCATACGAGGAAAGTCTACTAATTTATTTCGGTTATATCGCGTACCTGTACATCAATTTGCGTGTTGCTGCAATCACTGTAAACCGTGTCCAGTGGGTATTAGGCGATTCCGTCGGTTTCCTACATCGCATCACTTCGTCCGCGAATTTTTCGAAAAAAAGCACCGCATCGCATAATCTCGGCTTTAAACCGAATCGATCCAATTCAATTACAGTTGAAAATAGAATAAAATCCACGGTCGAGTCAGCGTTTCACTTCCCCCGTAATCGGTTCTGGTCGGTAGAAAATTACTGGAAACTCTCTCCTTCTCTCCCTCCCGTCGCTTACATTATCTCCTCTCCTCTCGCTCGCTATATTTCAAGGTACGAGGCCGTTAAATTACATCTTTTAATAACCTCGCGACGTACAAGGTAATTTTCGATCTCTGAATGAGCGGGTTAACTCTTCCCGTTGCATGTGCCGCCACGGACGGGAATTAAATTAAATTGGAAACCTGCCTGGGACTTTGGTGCGAATCCGTGAAAAGTTACGTATAGGAAAATTAGAATGTTAAAGTGGATGCTGAGTTTAAGAAGCTGCAGTGTGATTTGTGTAAATGGTCACACATTAGATTAAAATTACGTAACTGTTAAAGGACATTATTTCCCATCTTATTTGCTAAAAGCGGTCGTAGTTGGTATGTGGTCATGACGTGGTATCTTCCAGAATTTGTTTCACACTAAGACAGTATACCAATAAAATTAAGTCAGTAAATCATTATAATCCAAATTTACTAACTTTCCATTAATGGCGAAGATTGTGGTATTCGTGGTAGTTTCCGTTGGTTAGTTCTTGCAGTATTTCATTGCAATGCATGCAATTTACAAAGCTCGTATTAACACCCAAGTCTCATAGAACAGCTTCTGATGTTCTTATTTACATCAGGTCATTGTCACTCTTTACAATAAATGAGGTGAAAAGCTTAAAGTGTATACTATTTACTGTACATCGTTCTAGCTCAATATGAAAGGTTCGTTTTGGGACCAAAAACTGGTATAACATGTGAAAATTCCACAGTAAATCATTGAAATCAATTTACAAAACTCGGATTAACACCCAAATCTCATAGAACAGCTTCTGATGTTCCTATTTAAAGCAGATGATTGTCGCTCTTTGTAGTTCAATTTCCCAGGCTCAAACTTATTTCCAAAGCCGAGGAGAAAAGTTTCCAATGGTCACTATTCCCTGTACATCATTATAGTTCAATGCAAGAGGGTCTTGTTACAGTCACTTTTCACTATTCGCAATAAATCATCATAGTTCAATTTGCAAGAATTGTATTAACACTGAAAACTGATGAGAACAGTCGGCGATGGTAACGCGTTACATTAAATCATTGCAGTCCAGTTTGCAGGCGTCCTATTAATACCCAAACCGGATAAACCTTTAGGTACATAATGGGATTATGATGGGTACTCTTTAGAGATTTTTTAAACAAGTAATTAGTTTCTGGTGTTAACTTTTACAGATGTCATTGTCGTCCAATTTTCAAGCTTCCTATTAATATTCAAATCTGACATGTTCACTATTCACAGGTTGCAGTGAATCTTTGTGGTTCAATTACCTGAGAAAAAATTTACTGTGATCACTATTCACAGTACATCACTGGTATTTAATTTGTGAGGTTCTTGATAGTGCCCAAAACTGATAAAATTTGGTTATTTCTGGTGATCACTATTTGTAGTTGATCGTTGTAATTCAATTTCCGAAGTTCTCATTAGTACCCATAACTGGTTATCTCCAATTGTCACTATGCGCAGTTGATCGTTGTAGTTCAATTTCCAACGTCCCCATTAGTACCATGAACTAAAGAAAACAGTTTCCCATGGCAATTCTTCACAGTAAATAATTGTAGTCCAATTTACAAGGTTTCTACTAGTACCCAAACCTGAAAATACAATTTCTTTAACAAATAATCAGTTTTATGGTAATTCAAATCATTGATCTCTATATACATAAAAATGAATAGCTGTTCGTGTGTCGCGCTAAAACTCGAGAATGGCTGGACCGATTTTGCTAATTTTGATCTTGAAATATTTTTGGAAGTTCAGGGAAGGCTTAAGCGGCGAGAAACATGGATAGTGACTAACGGAAATACTAAAAACGGTAAGTTTTGTAATTTTTGGGACAAATCGCCAAGGCAACCAATCAAACAAATGAAAGTATAGTGTCAGTTGGTTGTCAAATAAATAAATGCCATGACGATTATTAAAATCCATCATCAGTTTGTCAGTGCGCGAGAACTTTAATTTTAAAATGCCAAGGAGACGACGACCTGACTTAGGTCGTCGAAGTCAATCAAATGTGCGACGAGCTATCTCACGTGCAAATCGCACTGACGGCCAGCGAGAGACATATAATGATAACATTCGTATTGGTATGACAGAATAGCGTTCAACAGTGAATAATTGTGAAGTAGATTGGCTTAGAATGGAACGAGTTCGGGAACATCAAATACAACAGCAGCGAGCACGACACAATGAAATAAGGCGCAGTGTTCCTGTAAACCTAGAACGAGTAGCATTCCACTACGACCCGGAAATAGATTATTGTGCCGACCAATCCGTAACGATTGGAGAAATGATGATCATTTGTCAATACATATTGTAAAGCGTTAAAATACAGCTGTGAACATACTGGATTATGTTGTGCTGATGGTAAAGTAAAATTGCCACAATTGTTCCCACCACCATATCCATTACGCTTATTAGTTTCTGGGGTGGGAAATGACTCTAAACGTTTCTTGGGTCGTTTGGAACAACGCATACTGTACAGGAAAATTTCATGCCCACTTTCAAGGTAGCTTTTGATAAATTATTTATTAAAAATTGAAAAAGGTAATATACAATTGCAGAGACAAGGACAGTGTGCGGAATCAACTTGGAGTTTCCCTGTTTCGCGCATGGGCAATTTTACGTCGCGTGTTTGTGAGTCGGAAAATCATCTTTATATATTTACGCACCGCAAAAAAGACAAAAAATATAGTGGGACTACAGAAAGCCATAAATTGATTATGTGTATAACTGTGTTGCATTCAATTTAATGTAGATAAAAATTTTGTAATAAGTTTTGTCCATATTTTTCAAGAATCTATGTAGGTGATAGGAAGTTCACCGGTTCATCTATAATTTTTATTTATCTTTCTTCTTTAAACTTTACGTTGCATTGCAACACATACCGGGTACGGCTTATTGAAGTAATAATTTAATTGTAAATTATATAATTGTAGTTTAAAGAGCTTGGTGATCATAGTCCTGTTTCAAGATTCGTGTAAGTACGAAAATTAGAAGAAACACGTTATTGATTCTGTTAGTCTCTGTTAAGAGTTCCAGTGGATCGATGGTTAGTAGGAATAACAAAATCGCTCGCGAAATTTAAGCGTAGTAAATGTGGTTTCGCTTTGACTTGTCCACTTCGAGTTTGCATTAACCTTTTAAGCGTCATTTCCAAGTGAAAAACGGAGTCGATCGTAACGTTTTGTTCGAGTGAAGTTAGCCGTGCTTCGGGTTGATGAGTCGATTTCACTCAACTCCAAGCCCCTTCCCCGCAAAAAAAGGGAAAGGGTCCACTCGTCTCCCCGAAAGTAACTAAATCAACCCCCGCCCTTAGGGGCGCCGATATTAAATCACTCGTCGTCCGCCTCTCTCATAATGAAGCTCACAATTCCCTCTCCGGGGGCCACATATTCAATTTGGGGCCCGAGTATAGGAGATCCTCGCTCGAGCTGCAAGTCTACCTTACGTGTGCACCACGTATCACCTCGGGGCGGATCCATCCCTTCCCCACCACCTACCCCTCCGGATCCGAATGTATTACTCTCTACGGATCATTAACACATCGGTGGCTGCGTCTTGAGCGGTGAATGCATCTGCTGTTGCCTTGTAATACTCCGGCAAACTTTCAATTTGCATAATGAATTAGAGAGCGAGAAGAGGACTCGAGATGTACGTATGAGGGTTGAGGGATCGCGTACGTGCTAATTGAATGCTCGATTTCGACGAGGTTTGTTTGCTGTTTTTGGGGTCAACGGTAACGAACCGACTTTCGAAAGTGCGACAGTTGTAGTTGAACGGATTCGAACTTTAGGGGCGAGGTTAACATTCGCAGTAACGTCTTTTTCATTCCTATCGAGAGTCGAGGTTCTTCCTAAGGAACCAAACCAGTTTTAACGAATCAGGATTGTCGCAAACGACGTTGCAGATTTCCACGCACCCTTGCCAAAAAAATAATCTTGCAAAAGAATTTCCTGGCGAGGCACGTATGTTTGGTTAAACCGAGCAGCACGACGTTGAACAGTACACACTTCACCAAGTAAATACCAAGCGAATTGAGTGATCAACATCGATTCATTTCTGAACCGTTGTGCTGCCGGTCGAACTACGTACCCGCCGTCCGTTTTGCTTGTGGGAAGATGCCCTTCAAATTTCCGAGGTTCCTGCACCTGCTACCTCTCCAGGCCCTCTGGAGACTCATTTAAGCCATTTGCACCGTTCATTAACTTTATTTGAACAAATTTACTCTGTTTGCTAATAAATGTTAACTTGTCTACTCTTCAATGACAATTTCAAAAGGACATCATTTCTTAAACTAATTATTGGTATTTTCCAACTAGTTATTCCAAGTACGTTCCAATAAACTTTATTAAAAAGATCGTGGTCCTATAAAAAGAACCTCAGCCGTTTTGAGTTCGTAATTTACGTTATTGCGCCTGTTTGAATTTGTGAATTCAACCGACTTCCGTCATTATGACAGGTATTTCGTTGAACGGTGAATTAGAGTGATCAGGTAATGATGAAATTTGTACATTTGACTAGAAATTAAATTATTACATACAGACAAGATATAATAGAAGAAGGCATTATTTGGCAGAGAATGTCGCCACCCAATTCTGAGTCTCAGGATCTGACATTAGATTTCTCTGCGACATTATTGCCAGTACCTTTTACTGTTCTTGCTCGAGTTGAAACAAAAGGGTTTTTTCAATCTCCATTTCGTCTCCACAATCGGAGATATTTGATTACAATTCCTTCCCATGAGTTATTCCAGAATACATCCAACGCAATTTCTATTTTTACAAAACCTCTTGCTGTATGAAAAGCAGGGCCCCGTTCCTTTTTCACTCGCTAGTCGTTTTGTTCGCTTTTTTTTTTTCGTATCGGCCATGAAAACGCCGACGTTTTATATATCGTTCCTTCGCTTTGTGGAAATTTCTCCTGACGCTTCACAAAAAAAGGGAGGCTTAATTTTCCCCGGGAATCATAGAAATACGTGCCGTTTTACCCTTATTTTTATTAGAACTATCACAATACATTGAACAAATCCGCAAGGAAATATATAAATATATGGTAAGATATATACAGTTAGTAGCAAAATTACATCCTGCTTCAATTGCGAACTAAACGAGAGAGATTCACGAAGTGAGATCATTTGTTTTATTACTCTTTATTGTGTTGTCTTTCTAAAATATGAAACTTTAAACAAGTATTTACACACGTTGGAAGGTATAGACGTACACCGGACAAGAATCTAGTTAGTCTTTGATAATATGTACACATGTCACGAACAAATAGTCAGGGATTTTGTCGATAGACACGTCAGGTGTACGTTAGTCGGCACAATCACAATTGATCCCACAGATTTGAAGGGGTAATTCCCAATTAAGCAATTTAATCCATCGAGGATTGTAACCACAATTAGAATTAGTGAAATATAACATTTTCCCTTAACTCGATTAAAAATCTTTTTGTTTGGGTTTCTGTAGAAAAAGCTACATTAGATAACTAAACACTGACTTATGCTATTGTGAACTCAATACTTACAAGGTGTTCCCAAGAAGAAATTCTATAAAAGTTTGCCAATGTTGTTAGTTCTAGATCAAAAAATCAAAAAAATGTGTTAAGTACCACCGGTACTTTTCACTTAAACGCAGTCTGAGTTTTCCTTGTATAATTTTTAACAAATTTTGAAAGAAACTAAAGTGCATATAAGAAATCTTCCAATCTTATGTAAGTTATGTACATTTTATGTAATACGAATGCAACGCTGTTTTCCGTCAAACAGGTGTAAATTTTAAGTTAAACCTGCGTAGTTTCCTGTCATTTTTCCATTTTTGAGTTTATAGTTAGCAAATTTAAAACGTATGGACAGTTTTTACTTAAATTACATTGCACAATGATGTTGTTGTGAATTCGCTCTACCTGTCAAGTTTGAAAACATGTTTCCGAAAACATTGCAAAAATAATTGAAATAAATGTCCTCAAGATGCAATAGTTACCTCTCTTTTGAATTTTCTATGCACCTACAAAATTTTAAAAAATTAGTACAACCATGAGTTTTCGTTTTACTAATACCGTTGTAACTAATTAGAATTTTTAAAATCACGAAAAATAACCGTTGAAATATAGTGCATTTGTCTTCCCAAGGGGTTTGGTTCCTTTTCAAAAATGATAGGATTTTTTCAAAAACTCCCATATAGATCCCAACCCAAACCCAATCCCATTCAAATATCGTGTCAAGTATGTTAATAGAATTGTCATCCTCTTAGTAAAAATTGAGAGCATTTACTTGTTAAAAATTGGCTGTTTTAATATTGATCATCTATAGACCACAAATTAGCTAATCCCACCAGCCAATAATAAAAGTTTTAGCTTTCCTTATATGCATAAAATTGATCGTGTCTAGCTAATTACAATAGTGGGTATTCGATTTTCGCCGATGTAACATAACATATGTCATCTGTTAACTAATTTCTTGTTGCTTTGTGAATTGTAAATTTTGTATCTATTTTTCAAGAAAATTGAAGTTAACTCTTATTCCATTAAGCCCAAATTAACGTCTAAACGGAAAATCGACTACCATCACCACCTTATTGTTAATTTTGACTTGAGCAACTCTGTCACAAAGCTTTATGTTGCCATGTCTCCTTATAAGTATTGAGTTCCACGACTTACACAGTTGGTTACGTATTTCCTAATCGTTTGATGGCGCGAACCGTTAGATAAAGGGCTATTATGATATTTAAGACAGCTCATCATTAAACGACGTATTATTTTCAGTTGTTTGGGATATTTTTAATGTAACCATCAATTGAGTCAGTCGAATTTTCACAATTTAAAAAAGGTCAATTCAGGTGTAACGCAGCAGTGAATTATTGAATGGGTTTCGTCCCTTTAATCATTTATTTAGATAACAAAATCCCAAATATGCCAATGAAAGCTCACATTTAATGCATTTTTTTTAAATCTCATGTGGATAGAATAATAAAATTGAAAATTGACCAAACTTTGTAATATTTTAAAAATATCAATCTACTACTTTTTTATTTCCAATTTTTATAAACTAAATAGTTTGATGTGAACTTTTGCGGTTGTGTATTGCGTATAAATCAACGTAGACGACTTGTGCCACAAATCTCTTTTTCGGCAATACAGCGTACGGTCATGAATAATTAGAGGAAATAAGTCTTATACCTTAGAGCGCAGAGAACGTCATCTCTGGCAAAGTCTACATACAGAATTTTGCTATGAAACTCGTTTGAACCGTTCCGCATTACAGGTAGGAAACAAATTTGATTCCATCCGAGTGATCGACAAAGTTACTTAATTCAGGAATTACCATTTCAATAAAAGAATGTATCCACACATCAATTTGTCACATAGAAATATAAAACATATCATAGCGCCGGCCCGTCAGTCCCGCCTACCCTTACAATATCTTACAATATGTTCAAAGTACGTACAAAAATTTTCTCTTTTGTTATTCTCTTTTATAAACGAGTCCTAAATTATCACATGGGCACGCACCTCTCTCTCCCTCTCAGGTAACCGAAGTCTCGTAGAGTGCTCTGCGCTCCTCGTCGTCCCCGACGTCCTCCCGCAGGTGTCACCACAGCTCGGTCACGCTCGACAGGCTGTTGACCTCTATGTTCTCCTCGCAGGAGGAGCTCTCCCTCCGCCTCTTGGTGAGCCTCGCGGCGAACATCGCCAGCGAGGCGGCGGCGCCGAGCAGCACCCCGGCCACGATCAGCATGCTCGGGTGCACCAGGAGGCCGTCCTCCGAGGCCTTGCTGTTCGTGAACATCGACATTTCGATCTTCTCGCCGTCGTCGTCGATCTGGTGGAGTTCCGGCGACGTGGTCGTCGTGGTGGTGGTGGTGGTGGTGGTGGTCGTGGTGATGGTGTCATTGGTGAATACGTCGTTGATGGACAACGAGGAGTCTTTCTTCTTCTTCGGTTTTTTCTCGAGTCGGTGTGTCGTCGGGTACTCCTGCTGCAGGTCGACGAGGGGCGTGCCCCACAGGTCCGGGGGACTGGAGCAGATCACGTCGCGGTACTCTTGCTCGTCCTGCCGCCGTAACCAGATCGCCAACCACTGCAGCTGCGAGCAGTTTAGCCTGTTGTTGCCGATGTGCAACGCCCTTAACTGCGGTAAAAAGTGCAGCAGGTCCGAGCGCATCGTCTCGGTGTCGGTGCCGCTCAAGTTCAACTCCTGAAGCTCCCTGCAGGCCGCCAGCGCAGCGGTGTCGGCGAGAAGTTGTCGCGCCAATCCCGGACTGTCGGACAGGTCTAACGTTATCAGGTGTTCCGGCGTGGATAAGGGGAAGGAGAGTTCCTCGGCCGGCGGGATGATGGCGATGGACGCCATTCGCAACACCTGTAGCGCCTTCGGCCCGGTCAGACAACCCGGGTGGAGCGTGACGATGGGATTCCTGGATAGGTCCAATGTTACTAAGGAGGACAGCTGGCTGAAGGCGTCGTTCGGTATCACTTTGATTTTATTGTCGTTCAACAGGAGCACCTCCAGCGCGGTCAGGCCGGCGAGGTTCGTCACGCTCTCGACCTCGTTACGTTCCGCATGAAGCACCTGCAGCTTCTCGGGCAGACTCCTCGGTACCTCGTTGATCCTGTTGCTCCCGAGGTACAGCAGGCCGAGCGAGTCCAACCGGCCGAGCGCGTCCTCCTCTATCGCCTCCAGTTCGTTCCCGGTCAGGTCGAGCAGCTGGAGCAGCGGGTACGAGTCTAGGTCGCCGCAGCTGATCGACCTGATAGAATTCTCCGCCAACCTTAAGGTGCGTATCGAGTGGGTCAACGCTGCGGGGACTTGCCGGAGTCCGGTGCGGGACGCGTCGACGACCTGCAGCTTGCGGCCGACCACGAGGACCTGCTCCGGCGAGGCGCCGAGTTGCGGGTTGCCGGAGAGTAGTAGCCGGGCGAGGCTGGGGAGGTGGAGGCCCCCGGGGGCCACCCTCGACAGCAGGTTAGAGGAAAGGTCGAGTTGGGTGAGCTGTAAGAGGTTGCTGAGACTGGTCTCGTTGAGGGTTCGGATGCGGTTAGAGCTGAGGTTGAGGTACTGCAACGACTTCAACGGGAGCGAGAGGTCGTCCCGGAGTTCGGACAGTTCGTTCCGGGATAGGTCCAGGGATTTCAGTCCGGCGAGTCCGGCGAAGGTGTCCGCTGTGAGGTTCGCGATGTGGTTCCCGCTGAGGTTCAGCGAGCGTAGGGAGCGCAGGGGATCGAAACAGCCGGGCCGGAGGATCCGGATGTCGTTGCGGGATAAGTCGACTGAGCGTAGGGTGTTGTCGTGTCGAAACGCCGGCACGTATCTCAGCGCACTGTCCACCACCGCGAGGTTCGTCACTTTGGTCAGCACGACGCCGGTGAGGTTCGCGACTTGTACCCCGGTCACCACTAGGCTGTCCAGTAGGGGTAGTTCGCCGTAATTCAGTTCGTCGAGTAGGTCCCGCAACTGGTCGCCGGTCACGCCGCCGATCCGCAGATCCCGCGTCGTGTTCGCGACGGTCACGTTCGCGACCCGACCTTCGCAGCTCACCGACGTGTAGTAACCGTTCCTCTCATCAGGCGACGGGTGATCCCTGCAATCGCACCCCTCCGGGCACGTCGCGGACATGGCGAGACCGATCGCGACCGCAGCGAGCGCTATGGCGATTCTCCTCATCGTTTATGTGTCATCTTCACGTGTTAACCGGTCGGAGCGTCGTCGTCGTCGTCGTCTTCGGCATCGCGACGCGCTTAAGAGCGCACGTGTGGACCGGTCCGTTCGAGCGCCGTCGGTCGACTGACGGCGTCGCGGCGGCGGCGGCGTCGCGAGAGCCGCGATGCCGGGCGCGCGGGGGCCGCGGGAGCCCTTGGATTAATTTAAGGGATGGATCTCTGGGAGGGGATGGGGGTGAGTGAAGGGCGATGATTTCCTTGTCGCGGGGATGTAAAGTCCGTCGAACGTCCCGAGGGGTCGGCGGCGGCGTTGTCCGAAGGGCCTAACGCTGGGAACGTTTACGTCGGCCGTGAACCTCGCGATGGTCCGAGGGGATCCTTGTGCGTGAGAGACGAGGCCGAATGCATGTCGAAATCGTTTTCTCTTAACTGGAAAGACATCACATCATGAATATCAATACACTTACGGGCACAGGTAACAAAATTTCAACATGAATTCAAGAGATTAATGAAGAATGGAAGAAATACATTCTGGACCTTTCTAGATATATTACTTTATAATATATTCGCCAGCCTAGACACCCTCAGAGGCCGATGAAATTTTTGGTGGAAGCGGCGGGCGAACTTTCGGCCGCAAATAATGAGGGTGCCTGCTTTAATTGAAGGGTCAAATAATCTTACAAGAAATTTGGTCGGGCTTGAAATGCACCAAGCCGATTATAGACCCCCCGTGGCGTTAGGGATCGTACCTGTCGAGCGTTCGAGCGTAATCTTTATCTTCATGAAAAGGGAACTTGTTATACCTCCTTAATGTTGTTTACCACATAAGTAGTGTAAAGTTCCAGGAATGTGCTCTGGTTTGATCACAGTCTGTGATATATCTGTCTCTATGATATATCTAAACTATGGTTTGATCCATGAAACAAGTTTGTGATTGGTCGGCGTTTATGGTTGTATTAAATATTAGCAAAATATTATGGTGAACTATATAAAAGGTTTGTTTTAACCGATAGTTACGTGCCTTGGTACGGTTATTGGTGCCTGGTTCTGTTTATCAAATATGTAACAATTTCGTCTTTATATTAGTGAGTAGATACCCATTTAAAACCATAAAACAATTTGATTTTGTTGGAAATATTTTGAGTTTGGTACCGATTTATAGAGGAAGAAGCAACGATCTTAATAAAATTATATTCGCGTTAATCAAAATTCGCTGGAACATAATATTGAATTATAATCAATTTTATATTGTTTGGTATTGCGGACTACCTGACCACTACCTGCGAACGCTCGACAGGTACGATCCCTAACGCCACGGGGTGTCTATAATCCCGCTGGTGCATTTCGAGCACCACCAAGAAATTTGGACCCCGGATTAAGACAGGTAGGTATGAAATGTATCGGTAGGAACGGTGATAAAGATGGGATTTCCCGCAATTTGCGCATTCACTTGCACTTACCCATTTTCCTTGCCCTCTTACCCTTTAATACCATTTTTCTTGCCCTCTTGCCCTTTAATATCTTCGTGATAAATATGGGATTTCCCGTAATTTGGGTATTCCCTTGCCCTTACGCACTCCTAATTCAACCACCAATGCGCCAGGGTTAAATTTCTTTACTGCACAAAATATCTGTACCATAAGACCATCTTTTCGGTCATGCCGCCCAAAATTCTGATCAGCCCATCGTCCCCACTTGGTCGCGGCCCAAACTTTCTCCGCCCGGTGGAAGTATAAACAACAAGTAAAAAACTAAATTTATTCTTACAAATAACATACCAAATATAAAAATCAAAACGGCTGTACTTATAAATATAAGGTGTATATATAAGAGAAAATTCACGACTTACCCGTCTAATTCCGATAAGAAACGGTAACCACCGACACGTGTTTCTGCTTGTTAGCTTCTTCAGGGTGATATAACCAAGTTTTGAATGACAACGATGTTTGACACTTGGAAAAAAATTATTCAGCTCAAAAAAGAACGCAAACAGTAGGCAGCAAAGCACATTTGCGTCTAACATAGGAGAGACCCTCCATTCGAGGGCAACAATCCGTCTGTGATGCGGAGGCTAGCTATAGCCAACTGTCACGAATCTTTTGTCTGTAAAGGAATTTAGCTGTAAAATTAACGACGGAACAAATGTACAAGAAAAATTTACTGCTAAATTCCTTTACCGATAAAAGATTCGTGACAATTGGCTATAGCTAGCCTCCGCGTCACAGACGGATTGTTGCCCTCGAATGGAGGGTATTTCCTATGTTAGGCGCAAATGTGCTTTGCTGCCTACTGTTTGCGTTCTTTCAAATGTCAAACATCGTTGTCATTCAAAACTTGGTTATACCACCCTGAAGAAGCTAACAAGCAGAAACACGTGTCGGTGGTTACCGTTTCATAACGGAATTAGACGGGTAAGTCGTGAATTTTCTCTTAATTTTACTGCTAAATATATTTATCTATTATAATTATTTTATTATTATATTATATTATATTATTATATTATATTATTTTATTATTACATTTATTTATAGAATATTTAATTATTCCACGTCTGAAACGACAGTCTAAACTACTATAATTATTACTACTACTATTTTCACCTAAATTTATAACAATTTTATTTACATGATTAGGTATTTGTAAATATTGCATTTCAATTTTGCACACATGGTTAATTGCATTTTTCCAGTTGTTGTCAGTAGTTATGTTTTTAAATTCGGAATTGATTAAATCAGTTACACTATTTATTAATTTAGTATTGCTGTTTTTGGCACGAAAAACATTGGTACTGATTGTCCCAATTTCGTGCTAGATCTGCGCTTAAATTTTTTTTTTCTGATCCAAGTATAGGAAACCCTGGAATCTTTCAATTGATTGGTTGTTTAGGTTTATGTGTTGAATATGATGTACGGCATTGTTTGAATACTCAAATTTGTTAATGTTGTAAACCTATTTTTTCTGATGCTTTGTTGAATTCTTCAATCATACCCTGTAGTTCACTTTGGTTTTTCACAGCATTTTGAACATGTCTTCCAGGGCCGAGGTGAGTAGTTTGGGATAGATCGAGTCCTTGTCTCATTCCGTGTTTTGTCTTTATTTTATTGGTTTTCTCTTGTGTTGTTATTATTTGTGATGTCGCATTTTCCTATGTATAATATATCAGTCTAAGATTCTCCCATTACTTAGAGCATGTAATACCACCCCCATCTCTATTGAGTAGAAAGCCTTCTCATAGTCCATCATTGCCATCCAAAGTGTGATATTGTATTCGCTTTTTTTACTAATATCTTTACCGTTCTCAAGTGGTCCATGGTACATATAGCCTCGCCTAACAGCCATTTGTTGTCTAGATTGATAGGTATCTAGTTTACTGGCAAGTCTTCGTCCTTGTAAACCCTTTTTGTATAGTACATTTTTATAAATCCCTGGATACCCCTTATCGTCGAAGAATAAATACCAATTAAATACCAAACTTTATGACACTTATCCGATATGATAACATCTAGTCCATGCATCTATTACATGAAACAATCTCATTATTACAACAGTTGTTAACAATGAACGCACCAAGAAGATACTTAGAAGATAACAGATACAACTACCTCTTCGTATCGATTATGTATTCTCCTCTCTTGCTCGTGTTCCCGGAGAGATTTTTGTCGTTTTTCCGAGGACATCCCGGTGATCCGAAAACCCACTTCCCGTGTTTACCTCGACGCATCACTGAAAAGTTTACTCTGCGGGATTTAAACCTACTCCTTTGTGAATAATTACGAGTTCGTCCCGGAAAAAATTAGAATGACAAATAAATAAATAGTGAAGTTTTAGGCAGGGGAGGGTTCGTACATATTGCCCCTAGAGGTACACATTATTGAAGTAAAAATTAAACAGTGAAGTTTAGTGAGAAGATAGTAAACTAAGGGTCGTTGATAAGCAATTAATATTTGTTTTAATAACTGTGATTTGATTTATTAATTAATATGAGACGAATGATGCAGCAAGGTGAAGGTGCTTGAGGTATATATTGTCGCAACCAGTGTTAAGCACAGGGGTCGAACACTGAGGGGTAGCTAGGGGTAGAGCAACACGAAAAAAGTAAGCCTAAGTAAGAAGGGTATATTGAAGAAAATTTAGCACATTAAGGGCGCGACCAGCGGCCAACACGACACCAGTTGAAAATAATACAAAAAAATAAGACGAATACTAGGGGCGGTGACAATTAATCGTACACAAAACATGGGACAACGTAATAAAACTTAAGAAACACAAAAAACTAATGATGAAAGGGGACTAATAATAATAAAAGGGAACCTGGATAAAAACAGTACATGAAAATAAGGACTTACCCTAAGAAGTTCATCTTGGACGTGGCTCAGGGGACGTGTCTCGGAGACCAACCAAGGGCGCGACTCTCAAAACTAATGAACCCGGTTTTGTCGGTCCCCAGCAAATTTATAACTTTTTCCTGATGACCAATCAGCTTTAGTCGTTATTAACATAACGTGGAAAGTTCGTCGATTCTCGGACTCTTTCTTTGGCGGATGCTCGATCTCGAATTCGAGACGTTGCATCCGCACGCGATAGCTCGCGGGAATCGCGGGTATAATTAGCGAAGGGTATTATCCGGGAATTGATGAATCTATAAGTTACTGCAAAGTAGCTAAATTAGTTGCTTTGCAGAATAAAGAAAAGAAAAAAAGAAAACACGCGAGTTGACATGATGTAAGAATAAAAAGTTCAATTATCAGCGGAATTTGGATTAATTAATTGGTTGCTAGATAAGCTGATTGATCATTTCTTGACAATATTTACCTTCTGATGAGTTGATCAGAAATTCGAGATGTCTCCCGTATTGGGCATCCCTCCTTTACCGGATTTGTGAGAGACGCATAGGCGGAATTCAGGGGCATTTTCGCGATTTCGTTACAATACTGAACCAGCAGAAAACGATGCAAAAATTATTTCAATATTGTATATATAGCAAGAAGCAACACATTTTCTTTACAATCTTCTGGAAGACTCATGTACTACATCTCTGAAATTTAATTGTGACTTCATTCCCAGCGGAACGAGGAAAAAATCTTTTTAATCCCGCACTGAATGGTAACTTCTCTTTCGCCTCTCTCTAACTTTCTCTCTCCCTGTCTCTCTATTTCTCGGTTTTTTTTTCATACGTAATCAACAGTAATCTATCACTGAAAGGCTATTAATCATTTGAAGCGGGTCCCATTGCGGGCATCGTCCCGAAATAAAGACGTTTTAATGGATTTAATGTTATCTTTGCCTGAGCCGGGAAAATTTTTTCTCCGGCGATCGGAAGTTTGTTAGCTTTTAGTCGACCAAAGTGGAGAGAAAGAGAGAGAGAGAGAGAGAGAGAGAGAGAGAGAGAGAGAGAGAGAGAGAAAAGCGTAATTCACTGGATGAGCTCGCTCTTCTCACTCGGAGATGTTTATTTACATGTAATTTACTGTCGACGTGTCGGCACTGCGAGGGAATGAAATTTTTCTACGAGGAATTGAGTAAGATTCAAAGCGGGCTAAGTTAAAATTTTGTGATTGCAGTGCTCATATTTTTTTATTATAAATTTGCTGAAGCTCCACTTGATGACTCGGCACAATCCTATTAAGTCTTAACATTTTTCCAACAATTGTACTCTAAACTTCGTGAAAAATTTCCTGAAATTCCAATTGCGCTGAAACTTTACTTGATTATTTGTCATTTTGTAAGATTTTTTAATATCTAGAAACTTTTCCAAAAGTTTCACTGGAAGAATTTCTAAGATATGCACGGCACATGACATTTGAAAACTTCAACGTGTCGAAACACTTCAATAGTTCTTTTCTGAAACTCCGACTTCGGTTAAATTCCACCAGATCGGTTTCTGAGAAAATTAGAAACACCCTTAGTAAAGGAATTTCGGAATCATGTTCAAAAACGAACATTAACCTCTACACAATCTGTCATTGTTTCAAAATTGTCACTTAGTATTGGAACACCCTCTAGTCGTCGTCCGCGGCAATAGTCGGACCTAAATATTAGTTCAAATTTCGTAGTTTGGCTTACAGGCCAAAGATTTCTAGGTTTTACTTCCTTAATCCCCAGGTAGTTTATACTAGGTAAAATGCCAGAGTGACCATGCAAATAAATTTAGCTTATTTTATTAATTAACTGTTTGAACGAAGTGTGAAGTGATCTCTATAGAGAGTGGATTGTATGTAATCTCTCTCGTAGCTCATGGGTGGCTGCGGAGATAAACCTTGTCTCCAGGTTGTAAGGCTGAAGACGGTCTCATAGATTGGAGATCAAGGCAAGACGTGATCTCTTGAAGTTCTAGTTGGATGGAGAGAGGGCTTGACGTGCTCTCCGATGTGACCTGAGGGCGTGACGTGCAGGTATGACGTTGAGGTTCTAGTCGTGTGGAGAGAGGGCGTGACGTACTTCTCCGGTGTTGGATCTGAGGGCGTATCGTGCAGATCCGGGTTTGAAGTTCTCGAAGTCTGAAGTTGTCGCATCTTGAAGATCTCGTAGAACTCTCAGGGCGTAACGTGAGAGCTTGTAGGTTGGGGTGGCGTAAATCAAGACCAACAACACACGTCGTTTTTGAGCATACAAGTATACTGATTTATTGTCTCAAATTTCAGAGCTTTTATACATCTTATTTTACATTGGCTAAATGAGATATTATTTTGTTTTGTTACCTTGCACCAAACTGACCTTCTCG
This sequence comes from Cryptocephalus moraei, assembly GCA_946251905.1. Lineage (NCBI taxonomy): Eukaryota > Metazoa > Arthropoda > Insecta > Coleoptera > Chrysomelidae > Cryptocephalus > Cryptocephalus moraei. Next base: position 8,067,110 of record OX276463.1, read on the forward strand.
AGAAGCGCTTGCTATCACGTTTCCTAGACGTTGTATTATGATTAGCCAGCTGAATATGGGGATTTGAACTTGACCGGCTCACGTTCAATCGTAACTGTTTTCCTCTAGTAACTTGAAACGATCGCTAGTGTTATTGATTCGTGGGCGAACGTTAAAACAATCCAATAAAATCAAAAACTGAATTTGTCAAAACTGAAGAAATTATGCCCAGAAACCTTAACCTCCTTGTCGTGTTAATGGTATTAAAACTACTAAGGGGATTAGATTTTGATGAGCAAATTGTAAACATTTCTACCTCTACTTGGTTGGTATAATTTGGTACGTCAGAGCTAAAAGTGCCAATAACGCGAATACTTCATAAAACTGCTATAATGAGACAATCTCGGAGATAAACGGCCGCCCGCATTGCCGGTGAACGTCGAGTAATGTTCCTCCGAAGGGAATAAATTCTCCTCCCCACCTCGAGATCGATCCGCCCTTAACCCGATCGGGGATGCATTAGGAGTACTCCGTCGCGCTAAAAGTGCATTCGCGAACTCCGCACTAAAACACAACACACCCCCTCAACCCTGAATAAAACATAACACACCGAGACACACATTTCCCTCTCCTCTCTTGCGCTCATCGTCGTCGTCTCTTTTACTTTTACGGGGACGATAGTGAATGATCTCTAAATCACTTAGCGTTACATAAAATGCAGCGGGAAAGCGAAATGTGGGTGGAAGAGGAGGAGGCTACGCGTGCGTTATATGTATGAAAAATTATGGAGCAATTTTCTATCGCGCACTGGATTTATGTTAAGCGAGGGCGGAGGGAGGAAGAAAGGGAAGTCAAGAAGTGCTCATACAGACGGAATGATACAAATGGAGGACGGGGGGAATTTATGATGCCGGGATGGATTTTTTTTTACTTCAAGGGGAAAGTTCTTGCTTTCGGTGCTTAATGGAAATGTTATAAATTTGTTTAGGCGGCGTTTAGTAGGGGGAGCGAGTTATAAAGTTCGATGGTATCAAGAAAGTGGAAACGAGGATTTTAGGAACGTTATATTTTTTGAACTCGTTAGGGCGAAAGCTTGAAGACATCATGCGCACACTTTATAACTAGATTTTCCGATACCACAGTCTATAATACTTCTAAATATATCTCAACTGGGCCGATCGGGGCTCGCTAGTTCGCTCCCGCGGTCAGGTGTCCCCGTTAATCGCATACTACTTCGTTCCGGCTCATTAAGTCCCTTAAATAATGATAGAAATATCACGGAAAAGAAAACAAAATTTTACAAGAGAGTAAGTAAGGCTAGCCTATAAGGGCGACAAGGTCGGCGACGGCATTCAAACATTCCAAAATTATGTATTACACGAAGTATTTTTTAGATACTTCAATATAATACATCTACCGAAACTAGGGATCGAACCTGGGACCCTGAGATCCACAGTCTCACGCTGTTCCAACTGAGCTATTTCGGTCTACCCACATATATAGTGTAATAAGTGCATTAAATAGGAAACGGCTGTTCAACATTTTTATTAATCAACAGTATCACAACCTACACAGTCCTGTCCATCACAAGATGAGAGAGGTACATACGACCACTCTTTTGGTAATCCCAACATAATTAATAGTTTCATGTAGCATTTTTCACAGTTTAACCTACGACTAATTTCATACGTTATGTTGGGTAATTTTAAGATGTCTCGCTGTTTCTCGGGTTGAACATTTTCCTTTACTCTTCAAGGGTTGTCGTAGGGTAGAAAATTAACAAAACAGTCTAAAATTATGTATTACACGAAGTATTTTTTAGATACTTCAATGTAATACATCTACCGAAACTAGGGATCGAACCTAGGACCCTGAGATCCACAGTCTCGCGTTCTTCCAACTGAGCTATTTCGGTTTACCCACATATATTGTAATAAGTGCATTAAATAAGAAACGACTGTTTAAAATTTTTATTAATCAACAGTATCATAACCTACAAAGTCATGTCCATCACAAGATGAGAGAGGTACATACGACCACTCTTTTGGTAATCCCAACATAATTAAGAGTTTCATGTAGCATTTTTCACAGTTTAACCTACGACTAATTTCATACGTTATGTGTGGTAATTTTAAGATGTCGTCTCGCTGTTTCTCGGGTTGAACATTTTCCTTTACTCTACAAGGGTTGTCGTAGGGTAGAAAATTAACAAAACTGTCCAAAATGATGTATTACACGAAGTAATTTTTAGATACTTCAATGTAATACATCTACCGAAACTAGGGATCGAACCTAGGATCCTGTGATCCACAGTATCACGCTGTTCCAACTGAGTTATTTCGGTCTACCCACATATATTGTAAAATGTGCATTAAATAGAAAACGATTGTTCAACATTTTTATTAATCAACAGTATCATAACCTACAAAGTCATGTCCATCACAAGATGAGAGAGGTACATACAACCACTCTTTTGGTAATCCCAACATAATTAAGAGTTTCATGTAGCATTTTTCACAGTTTAACCTACGACTAATTTCATCTTGTTTTACAATGGTTAAATGAGATATTATTTGTTTTCTTACAATGACAATTCAGAGCACGGCTTGCAAACTCTCTCACTTAGTCATCCCCTTACAAAATGCAGTTACTTGAAGAAATCTACAAAAGTGAACGAAAGTGTGCAATGATCTCTAGAGAGTGGACTGTATGTAGATATCTCTCGTAACTCGTGGGTGGCTGCGGAGATAAATCTTGTCTCCAGGTTGTAAGGCTGAAGACGGTCTTGTAGATTGAAGATCAGGGCGTGACGTGATCTCTTGAAGTTCTTGAAGTTCTTGTAGGCGGAGATCAGGGCGTGACGTGATCTCTTGAAGTTCTTGAAGTTCTTGTAGTTTGGAGAGAGGGCGTGACGTCCTTCTCCGGGTTTGGATCTGAGGGCGTATCGTGCAGATCCGGGGTTTGAGGTTCTAGTAGTTTGGAGAGAGGGCGTGACGTACTCTCCGGGTTGAAGTTTGTTAGGTTCTGGTTTGTCGGGTTAAGTGGCGTGAAGAAAGATCACAACACACTGTCGTTTTGAGCATACTAGGGTATACTGGTTTATTGTACCAAATTTTAGGGCTTTCATACAGATTATTTTACATTGGTTAAATGAGATATTATTTGTTTTCTTACAATGACCTAGCGTTGCAGAAACTGACCTTAACTGGAGCGCTTGTTATCACGTTCCGTAAACGCTTTTGTTATGCTTATTCGGTTAATTATTGTGATTTGAACTTGACTTGTTGACGTTCGGTCTGCGTTGTTATTCTTCGTAGTAAAATAAGACGTGCTTTTAGTTGAATTAGATATCCCAAAACCTTGTTACCTAAGCTGCGTCAGTGATTATTATATGTTTGTAAAACAAAACGTGTTGAAAAGTTCCAAAAATTAGTTCACCATAAATTACAATTTCTTAACCTAAAATAATGTTGACGTTAGCGTCAACAATTAGGTATCCTTTTACCTGCGTTTTCGTCCTCAATGCTATGGAGTTTGGTGGCCTTTCATTTTACAAACGAAAGAAAATTCTTAAATTGCAATTTCTTAAAAAAAATTCGAGACTTCGAGACGAGACGAAATTATGTCTCGTCTCGTCTTGTCTCGAACCAGTACTGGTATCGTCTCGTCTCGAAAGAAATTCGAGACGAGACGAGAACGAGACATGTCTCGTCTCGTGTCCACCACTATACCTCATTTCCACGGAAAACTAGCCTATTTATCATAATCCTCTACCGGGAGCGAATTCACCCACGACCTTTTTTAATCCTCGTATTCATAACTGACCACCGGAGCGAACTAATATACACCCGTGCCGATAGTGCCCCCCAAGTGAGGTTTCCAACGTAATTCGGAGGGGACCCCGGGCTAATTTACATGGCGAAAGTGTTACAAATAGCGCCGATTTGTCCGGCGATCCCTTACGGGACGTGTATCCCTCGATCAGGCCGCGGAGTCGATATCGAACCACCCTCGACCATTAACCACGCATTGCTGCGCCCATCGATCCCGTCCGATCGCCCGCTATCACCTACCCCATCCATCAGGCGCGCCCTCCCGATAATAGAGCCCTCTCCCCCACATCAATCTACCCCTCCTTATATTCCGAGACACGAGACGTTCCGTACGTACCTCTTTTGCGATCTTTTGACCGATGACGTCCACTTCTCATCTGATCCTGCATAAATCATTAGGTGCAGCCGAACGGATATCCGGGCCATTATTGTTACTGCCGGACCGTCGGCCGTCATTTGTCTAGCTTTGGAATGTGTCCGGGGCTGTCCGCGATTTTTAAATCCCGGGACGTATGGCGTGTATGTATATATATATATGCGGCTCCCCCGGAATTGGCCATTATCCCGCGTAACGTGGGTCAGGCCAGATGGCGAAAGTGGGAGGGAATCGGACCCGGGATTCTTTCGCTCCGGCTGAGGGATTACCGACACTTCATTCCGCCGGCGTTTCCGAGCGGAGGATATCTCATTTCGGCGGCGTTTCCCATTTTCTCAGAGGGGAATTCGGAGACGACACGGAAAATCGTAACATATCCACTTAATATCACAGAATGAAAGTAAGTAGATCCACCCTAAGAGTGAAGGATTATTGCGTCTCGAGGTCGATAATTATTAATCACCTAAATTAATAATCATCACACCCTCAACTTGTAATAATCGATCTCAGTTCGATCATCAACGTTAATCGATTGATCATTGATTTTGGGTAGGATTTATTGGTTTATTTGATTGGTTTAAAGACTGTAATTGGTCCCTTATGAGATTCGGGTGGATTCGAGTTGTCTCCCAAATGCAAATTATTACCTGTTCCCCAAAAAAGGTCATGACCGAATTGTCTCCGAAGGCTACCTGTCAATGTGAGGGATTTCAAGTGGGTCAAACAAGTTTCAGGAAGTTTTCTGATACGTGAACGTCATGTTGTAACGCGTTTGGTGCGGTTACTAGGGAGATTTGGCGCTGGGACGGAATTCGGGAGTTCGGTAGACGGTTTTTAGAGTCGGTTAATATAATTCGGTCGGTGGTACATTCATAATCGGACGGTGTCGGTCGGTCTAAACCTAACGGTCGATAACGTTCACAATTACATTTATCGGTCGGTAGTACGTTCACAATCGGACGGTTACGTAACAAATAACGATTAATTCGGTCGGTTTAAAACTAACGGTCGGTAACGTTCACAATTACATGTATCGGTCGGTACAACGGAAACGGATATCAGACGCAACGGAAAAATACGGATAACGTACGGCTTGTCACAGACAAGTATTGGTTCTGACTTTGGGTTAACTCAGGTACAGGACGCCGGAGGGGGCGGTTGACTTACCCAAGTTTAGTCTGAATATGTAAGCAAGGGTAGATTGAGCATTGCCTTATCGGCCGCCATCTATCCGAGATAGGTTTGATTTCGCGATTAACTGTATGGTGGGTGGTCTACCCTCAACTCGCGAAAATGGGCTTCATTACATCGTGATACGCTCGATAGTACGTTGGAAGCGCAAGGGGGCAAGGATCAAACGTGTACTCATTGAGCTTAATAGGCATCATCATAATTTGCTGTAGAATGTGTAGAGGAAATCTACCTGAGGATGATCGGGTGCGCGGGAGACAATTCGACCCATGCCGGGTGACAATTCGGACACCAAAAAATTTACCTGCTCCCTTTGGGAGACAACTCGACTTAATCGTGAGATTCGTGGGCGCGGGGCTTCACAAATATCCGCCTTAATCGAATGGAATTCTAAAAGCTAAAATTCCAAAATTACGTTTCTCGTCTAAGGAACTCCCTGAATGAATACTTTCATAAAACTCGTAATATCCCACAAGCGCCCGCAGGGTATTAAAAACTAAACGCATGACACGGTAAATAATATTTCAATCTAATTTTCTAGGAAACTATCATTACAAGTCACGAGTATTGCCGAGAGAGTCAGAATCATGCTTACACCGAGTCAATATCATTTAATATTTTTTGTATAAATTGGTAGTAAGTCCTGGTAGTCTCGGTCTAATTATTTTTCGCAGGAGGGTACTACAAAAGTGAGTGATGAGATCCCCATAGGCGTGACAATACGCTGTATTTGCTTTTAAGCCATCAATTCTAGCTGTACATAAGTCTACAGTATAACTCCTTCTTCGCGTTTGGAGAATTAACCAAAATTACTATTTGCGCCTCACATTTCCTCGGAATTATTTATCTCTGCGGCGGTCCGCGGCTCGGATTACCCGATTCATATGTATATTTTAGGCTCGACCTCTGGAAAAAATTCCGCGTCCCGAATATTCCTTGAATGCTAATGGACGTCGGGTGTCATCACGCGTACAATGCCGGGGATCAAGGGCTTAATGAAACATGCATCAAATGCCATCGGTAGCATGTGACAGGGCGGCCGTGGTGAAATGATGATGAGATTCCCTCCGCCTCCCTCTCTGTTTCTCTCATTCCCGTCATCTCTGCGGGTCTTTCTGTCTGTCGTTTATTGACGGTTGATCGGGAAAGTGGAGTGTACGAAGAGGGTCCAGGAAGGGGTGGGGAAGGGGACGCACTCTTCGACGAGGAGTCCCGGTTTTCCCTCTAATATCGGGTGCGACGTTGATGAGGTCTCCCGATTGGGCGCCTTTATTTTTTTCGGGATGGCCGGACACAAAAGGGTTATCAGGTTTCGTTCCCTCGGAGGCGATGCTACGGAACAGATGGGATGTTTTAATTATTGAGATCGAAAGGGTTCCGTAAGGGGAAGTTTTTTCTCCTTCTATTCCTGTGGAAGGTGGCGGTGAAACGATAAGTGGAGCGTGAAAATAGTGAAAGAGGAATCCAGAGGATTAAAAATTGATTGGAAAAATGTCTGTACTGATCTAAATACGAATATATGAGGAGATGGATTCACTATTGTTACTAAATATTGTCGCGCCCAGGGGAATGGACTCACCCTGGTAGTGCGCTAGGGGGTAACTCGAGGTGGAGAACAGAAAACAATTAGGGAACTAGACATATTTTGCCGTAACTAAATACAATGAAGTGTGGAATATTCAAAATGGCAAAATGAAAACAAATCGAGAAAGTAAATGAAAGTAATTTTCGATGCGAGGACGGCTATCACGGGCGGCGACCGATACCCTGGCGAACTACACACTCTGCCCACTCACTAATTCTCTATTGATGTGACTGCTTCAATTCACATCTTGTAGATCGCGCATTCGGCGGTTTGTTGAACTCGTACCGTTAATCGTCTATTTATTCTTGTGGCTACCTCCTAACGCACTGTCCAGGGATACTTTAAACTCCATAGGCGTGACAATATTTGTATCGATTGCAATTGACATAATATCCCATATTTTTCTTAACTTTGTAACGAATCCGATTTTCGAGGGTTGAGGGTAGACCACCCACCATACAGTTAATCGCGAAATCAAACCTATCTCGGCTAGATGGCGGCCGATAAGGCACTGTTCAATCTACCATCGCTTAAACATCCAGACTAAATTTAGATAAGCCAACCGCTCCCTCCAGCTGTCCTGACCCATCACGTTACTGAGCAGCATAGGAAAAATCATGGAGAAAGTCATACTTTGGAGGATAAAGGAAGAAGAAAGAAGATTGGACATCATCCCGGACGAGCAATGCGGATTCAGAGAAGGACATTCAACGGAGGACCAAGTAGTACGACTAATGGAGGAGGCGATCAAGGACATCAACGAGAAGAGGACGACCTGTATGATATTATTCGACGTGGAGAAGGCATTCGATAGGATATGGCATAACGGACTGATAGCAAAGATGGACCAACTACGATTCGGAAAGGCGCACACGCAGATAATACAGGAATACTTGAAGAAGAGGACATTCACGATAAAGATTGGAGAAGAAACATCAACAACGAGGACAATCAAAGCAGGTGCACCACAAGGATCTATACTGGCACCAGAACTATACAACATCTACACGAGCGACATACCCAGGAAGGACTTAGGAGGGCACACAAGGACATACATCTACGCGGACGACACGGCGAAGGCAGCGACATCACTAAACTCAACGAAAGCAGCGGAATATCTACAGAGGGAAGTTGACAAGATGGAAGAGTGGACGAAGAAATGGAAGACAAGGATCAACCCGGAGAAGAGCCAAGCGATATGCATAGGGAGGAAGATAAAAGGACCGAAAATAAGAATCAAAGTGAGTGGCAAAGAAATCGAATGGAGCAACGACGTCAAATACCTAGGAATACATATCGACAAGAGACTTACATGGGGGAAACACATCGAGGAGACAGCGAAGAAGGCAAAGCAGAGGCTAAACCAACTGGGACCAATGATAGGAAGAGGAAGCAAGCTACAACTAAGAGTAAAGAAGAGGATCTATGAAGCAAGCATCAAGCCAATCATATTATACGGAGCAGCAGCATGGGGACAAACAGCGGACACCAACATCGGGAAGCTAGAAGTGATACAAAACCAGGCAATGAGGAATATGACGGACGCACCATGGTACGTGAGGGACGAGCAACTACGAAGGGACTTAGGAATGAAAACCATCAAGAAGGAAATCAGGGACAGGACGAGGAAGACAATAGGAAGAATGAAGACGCACCAAAACCCGCTAATAAGGAAGGCCATCGACTACGACGAAGAGGAAATGTCAAAAGTGAAGAGACCAAGACTAGCGCTACTAGAATCGGAGGACGAGGAATAAGAAGGAAGGAAAAGAAGAGGACATAATAAGAAGAAGAACAGGAGAAACAGCATGATACAAGAGGGACAAATGAGAATAACAAAGAATACTGGAGGGAAACAATGAAAAATAAAAGAGGGAAAAGAAGCAAGGGACACACAGCCCGGCTTTGGAAAATAAAAGAGGATACCAATACGCGCCTCCAGCTGTCCTGTACCTGACTTAATCCAAGGTCAGAACCAATACTTGTCTGCGACAAACCGTACGTTATCCGTATTTTTCCGTTGCGTCTGATATCCGTTTCCCGTTCTACCGACCGATATATGTAATTGTGAACGTTACCGACCGTTACTTTTAATCGACCGAATTATTCGTTATTTGTTACATATCCGTCCGATTGTGAACGTACTACCGACCGATACATGTAATTGTGAACGTTACCGACCGTTAGATCTAGGCCGACCGACACCGTCCGATTGTGAACGTACCGCCGACCGAATTATATGTTCCGCCGATATATATCTGTAGTACCGTCAAAATATCCGTCTCTCCGAACTGCTCTGAATTAATTTCTCCTTCGTCGTATTAAGGAAAAATTAATTCACCACAATCTTCCGCTCGCTCTCGCTCTCTCGTAATGTGAGGTACCGTATTACCTACCGAATATTAGACACTGCACGTTTTCCTATCGTCTCCGTATCTAGCTATTTCTCTTTCAATGTGAAATTGTTAGTACTATTTTCCGTTTTCGCATTTTCAGTATTAAGAGGGGTTTTTCATATTTCAGTTCTTAATTGTTTGCAACAGTATTGTAATTTTCCGTTTCCGCATTTTTAGCTTTGCCGAACAATCTTCGTTCTTTCCGATTTTCTCTACGTAAAATAATTTTTATTTTTTCTACGTTCCTAACTGTATTTTCTTTCCGAAATGTGATGTACTCCTGTGATGTACTCTGGTCATGGTAGCTATTGAAGGTGGCTCGTGAGTAATCAAACTAAGGAATTCCCATAGAGGCACATTTATTGGCACGCTTATTGATACAAGTCTCTTTATTAACAATCCAACACTGACTATATATAGTAGTATGCTATATATAATAGTCGTCAACTTAGCAGTGTTACTTACGACGAAGGTGTATTGTATTATAGGTCGCTCACCTTCCGGTTTATTACTTATTGCAATTCTTGTAAATTCCAATTGTTTAAATATTCCATTACACTTCGGTCTCCGATCTCCGAAATGCCAGCAGGTGTTTGGCGATACAATGTTGTCACTTTCATTTAGAAATAAAATAGTTTAGGGATTTTCCATTTTGAGTGTGTGTTTCATTTCTCCGGACAACCCTGGTAATCTCCTGAGTTCGTAAACTACCCAGACATTCTCCCGAGGGAGAAAACCCTTAAAAATCTGGCGCCCGAGCAAAACCGTAAAACCGACCCTAAAACCGATAAGCGAACACCCGAACTCCGTCCCAGCGCCAAATCACTCCAGTAACCGCAACAAGCCAGTTACAACTTACCCGCGGAACCCACCCCAAAACCTTACTTATTCAATTTCAAATTCCAATATATTATTTCATTCGGGTGAATACCGTCGATTTATCGCCATTATAAAACCGAGCGAAATGACTTCCGAGTACCTCATAAAAAAAACGAAACATTATTCACCCCACTTTTTATTGCTGTTCAGATAAACATCATTCAATACCAAAACAAATAAACGCAAAACCACCCCTCACGTCGAGCTGCCCGGGGTCACGGGAAAATGCAACGGGTCCAGAAAATAGCCGTCGTCCATTGTCCGTGGGGGTGGAAAATGCGAGGAGGGTGGTAATTTCATTTTTGTGGGGGGAGGGCGAGTCGCTTTTGATGTCGATAAGTTTACGTGGGAAATTCGGTTGTGATTTGTTATGTAAGTCGATGAGAAATGAAATGCGCAGGGGTTGGAAAATGGGGAAGGTTTCCCTGAGGGTCAGTTTCTTGAAATAAACCGGGATTTGCTGGAGAGGAAGTTTAAATTTAGGAGCGGCTTTGAAATTCTCGTTGTTCTTTTTCCTTCAATTTATGGTATCGGGATTTGGACTTTGTATTGATGATGGCGTCTATTCCAATGTGTAGGTATTGCTTATATCAAGCAGTGATCTTGCGTCCTGTTTTTAAGTTCAATACATCCTTCTCGACGGTGCTTGTAGAATTTGTAAGTCTTGTACATTTTCTGTTTTAATAGTTGGGATTTTCATACATTAACGTCCTCCTAGCTCACCTTCACTTTTCTTCATTGTGACCTTTCACAAAAGTATCTGAGCGTCTTACAGGTTGTGATAGAGTATTAAGTTCAACATTGTAAAGACTGCAAGCTCTGTCAGTTCCTTTCAGGTCATTGGTATGTTTTGAAAGCTGCCTCATTGATTGACAACTCACAAGTATTGAAACTTATAAAAGTAGAATGTCTCTTATGAAACACCTCATTCTTTGTTACGTTGGGTACAAGAAAATTTTTAGAAAAGTTCTTGGTAGTAGTTCCAGTTAACGCATTATATTTGCTTTTTAGAAAACCTAGAAAACCATTGCCCTTCATGATATATACTATGTCCAGCCACAATTGGAACACCTACAAAAACACTTTATGGCTTTTTAAGTAGTGAAGAGCGATGCCGCCCTGTCCTTCAGGGTGTATCATTACGGATAATAACTCTAACAATGCTCACACCACTGCTTTCTCGAGTATAAGTGCCGAAGAAGACATCACAAGGAAAGCACACGTGGCCGCTGTGTTATGGTCCAGTGGACCATCCAGTATCTGTGGAGTCTCGCTTACTTCCTCGTACACGATTTCACTGATCGACTGTACACCTGCACCTTAGAAGAAGAAGAAGATACAATCGAAGTGCCGCTGGCGTAAAAAAATTGCGGTCCAATGGACCCTCTAGTTCTTTATCTGTACATATCCATACATTCACATATATGATTTCACTTAGGCAACTGAACACCTGCATTTTAAAAATACCAGGGCGTTTCTGAATAAGCAAAAAAATAAGTCCCATGGTTTTGTATAGAGACAACGGGCTCTTTTCGAATGTCCTCGGTAAATTCAGATTTTTTTGAGTGTTCCAATTGCTACTGGTTAGAGTATAACAAGTGTATATTTAACTTGCTGCTCGATTAATTTGTATTTTTTTTCCTTTTCAGAGAACTGACTGTTCGAGCGGATCGTCGCTGAAGCAAACATTTAAACTCTACGTTAACATCTGATAACCGTCTTTCTTTTCGTTTAAATCCCAACCGCTCCCGATGGAATAACACACTTCAGACGTTCGAACGTTGAATTCGCTCTCACTCCCGTTTCCTCGCGGCCCGTTCCCTTAGCTCCTTCGCGCCGCAGGTCCTTCAGGATAACGGTTAAGGGACGCGGGCAGTTATTTAGATTCCGATCTCTTTGCCTCGCCGGTCTGCATGCGAAATCGCCCGAATCCCGATACATAATTAACCTGGCTGCCACACGTACACATCGATATCTTTCCCCGATATCCAGGTCGTCGAGGGCGGGATTTGGGATATAGGAGGGTTCCCTTTAATTAGGTATCGAGGAGCGTCCTGAGTTTCTACACGTTTCTCGCCCCAAAGTCTGGTTCATTTCACCTCTTTAATCATATCTTTAATGAGAAATCGTGAGACAACACGAGAGTGAGATCGGGACCTGGAAAGATGGTTTGGGGTCGTACATTTGTTTGGCTTGTTAAATTGAGTTCGGAGGCAAAGCACCACGTCGCCAGGTGGGACCAAAGAGCCTGGAAAATCACAACAATCTCGTTTCGACCATGGAACTAAGAACGCGAAGTTGGTTAGTCTGAATACAGGAGCAGCGAGTCAAGTGATGCTCGATTAGTTGTCGATCAAGTTCAACACAGCATAACCATTTGTCGTAACGTTAAAATTTGAGCACCATTTGTTGTATATCGTTCCTCTTTTCTATCCTCCACCCTGAGTGACCTCCAGGGGTGAGACGTCCCCCTGGGAATGACAATATTAAACTTAAGAGAAACACCGGAGAACGTATTTCCTATTTAGTACATTAGACGTTATAACTCATTTACCTTCAAGTCAGTTAAGAGGTTTTAACATTGGAAAATTGTCACAAACGAAGCGAATCCCTCTGTCCATTAAAAACTTCGCCTGATGAACTTTTTCCCTCTTCCGTCACGTCTTCCCTTTTTTTCCCAATCCTGCGATGGCTGTTTGCCATTTACCGTAACCGTATTTCAGCTGTAATCTCGTTTTCCATTTGCCCTTGTAATTTCCTTTTGTTTTAAATTACGTCGCTTTTTAACGATAATGCCGTTTTAAAACAAAGGATCAGTTTTTCCAGCCGCGTCGCTCTCTTTCCCACCTAATAACTTCGGTCTCGCGTAGCTCAGGGAACAACTATCTTTTTATTTTTGTTGTTGTGAATAGTTCGTAATACGTTACGCTAGCATGGAAAATAGGGATTTTGGTCCCCGTCTCAGTTTAGTAAATGGAGTTATGTATACGATTTTAGTGTGTATATAATTTTTAGAAAGTTGTATGGGTTGGTCTAAGTTGAAATCTCATTTTACGTTTTACCAAGTACCATAGGGTAGCTTCCTTTGGTTCAAGGAAGAACCGGTAGCGGTCTGTGGTGAACTTGACCCGTCACTGATGACTGATCAATGTTATTAATAGTCGCTCAATTGACGAATTCCACGTTTAATTTACTAGCTCCACAGTATGTTAATTCAAATATTATTTCTCGCGATACGCGTTAATAATATCATTGTAATAGACCTGATCTCCTAGTCTGCAGTTATTAGGAATTGGGTAGAGTTCTGTTATCATATATTTATCATATTTATTGAACGAAAGTGTGAAGTGGTCTCTATAGAGAGTGAACTGTATAGATCTCTTCTCGTAGCTCGTGGGTGGCTGTGGAGATGAATCTTCTCTCCAGGTTGTAAGGCTGGAGACTGTTGTAGTAGTTGGAGATCACGGCTTGTCGTAAATCTCCGGAGTGGACCTGAAGGCGTCTCTTGCAGGTTCTGGGTTGAAGTTCTGGAGAGAGGGCGTGACATACTTCTCCGGAGTATCTGAGGGCGTATCGTGCAGATCTGGGTTTGAAGATCTCGAAGTTAGACGTTCTCTTAGCTTGATGATCTCGTAGAACTCTCAGGGCGTAACGTGAGAGCTTGTAGATTGGGGTGACGTAAATCAAGACCAACAACACACGTCGTTTTTGAGCATACAAGTATACTGATTTATTGTCCCAAATTTCAGAGCTTTTATACATAATCAAATTACATTGGTTAAATGGAAAGTTAAGTTTTTGTTATCTTTCGGCGTCCTAGATTGTAATTTCCCTGACCTAGCTGTGTGCTTGACCTTACCGAGCGCGTTTATGGAGGACTGGTGTTATGCTTACGCGATTAATTATTGTTGTAAAATTTTTAAATTATCACTTTGATCCGCGCTTTTTCGTCCACCTAAGCGACTCAGTTGTTTTAATCCCCCATTTAATAGTTATTAATTACTTAATAATTGATTACTTTATCAGCACGCACACTAAATTATTTCACTGGCTTAGTTGTTCTAATTAATTTTCGATTACTTAATTTGCAAGTAGAATTTTCACCTAAGATGTTTTTATAACAAATTGTTCTAGTTCCCTACTATATGGTTATTAATCCCTAATTGAAGAATATGTTCCCTAAATTCCTATTAGATCCCTACAACCCTACTTAGCTCTCTTTTATGTTGATCGTAGAGTCAGCATTTATTGTTGTATATATATCTTATTTTTAAATAGACCTACATTTCCTGTAATCAAAAATGTAATATTATTTGTTTTATTTTAAGTAGGTAGTTGGACATTAAATTAATTACAAGGAAAATCCAGAATTATGATTACGAATCGATAACGTTCGGCGTCCAGAGTTATGATTTTGTATTAATTATTGTTCTCACTTTGGATGTGTAGCTTGAGCTTGATTTAACTAAACCCGGTTTAGAATTGAAATCAACAAAATTTATATTGGATTGTAGATTTATATTGGAAATTTTAACTTGTTTAATTGTTTTAATTTGTTGTCTTGTTTTGTCTTATTAAGTGAACGTCTCTTTTACGCTGCCAGGGCCAATTTGGACGGGACCTACAGTTTAACGTGGGCTCCGAACCACGGTCCTCGAGCACGGTTGTACCCCCTTAAGGCTCTCACCCCAGTTGACCCACTCCGTGCTCTACCGACTCAGGGTGTGTGTATCCTAGTCCCGCCCTCCTACAGGATATCCGATCATATCCGGCCTGGCTACCGGCGTGAATAGGAACGGGATTTTGGATACATTTTACACACTTACCGCAACACACACAACACCCATGGATTACGTGGGACTCGAACCCACAACGACGATGACCGCCTGATTCAAAGCTTGCGCCTTAAACCATTCGGCCACCGCTGCCCTGTTTTAATTTGTTAAATTAGTTATTTTTCATGTTATTTACCGTGATGTCGCTTCTTATATAATCTAACGATAATCACTGTTCGTTAGTTTATCAGTTACTAACTAGCAACTCGTTATAGTTATTTATGGTACTACTGTGTTATGTTGAAAAGAAGTCACGCCAGGCCGAGTGGTATAAATTCACAAGTGACTTAGGAAACATAACACGCGAGTGGCATACAATGTTTTATCCAACAACTGGAAGAAATCGTTTTTTATGAGATAATAATTAATAAGCTTTGTTATCAAATCAAAGCTACTTGCGTCTCAGTACCCTATAAATGTCAGAATGACTTGACAGTGACTTTTTTATGTTTTGGTTAAAGTGGGTTGTCTGTTTGATTGCCACGGGCAATAAAGAAGTAAATGAATAAATGGAATACTACTTTAAATATGAACGTGAGTTATAATCCATAACTCACTAGTGAGCTATTTAATATTACATTAATTTTGAATACAGGAAATTAACATTTGTGTATACTATGTACATATGAAAAAAATCACTGAAAAATATAAAATTTTCTCTTACCCACAATTAATTGTTTTTTATTGACAGCAATATTTATAATAGTCTAGTCGAGAAGTATGTTTTCTGCGAAAAATAGTTAGAAGGCTTCGAAAAATATGAGTGATAGCTCATTCGACACGGAATGCTAATCTGAGAAAGTGGCTTTGTGGAATTTTCTGCCTATAAAAATTGCAGTTGTTATTAACAAAAAACGGAAAAAAGCTATTTCGATTTTTTGACGATAACTCAAAAATCATAAGAGAGATCGCCAAAAAGATCCTTGAAGAGGAGCAAATTTCCGATAAAAAGCCTTGTAACTACTTTTCGCAGGAACCACAATTCTCGACTGGACTATGAAGCCACGTTCCTACTTTAGTATTTGAATATTCGTTCAGTAAAACGGGAACAATTTCACCCTGCCCGTAACACGTAACGTCACACGTCAATAAAAGTTGCGCTAAATTGAATCAAAATTCAATTTTAACTTAATATGCTCCCCGATAGACATTTAATTAAGTTACCGTCGATGATGATTCACAATATACCTTTCCAGCAATTTATAGGCACTATCAGCAAATTGAAATATGAATTACAATTTTGAATTTATTTCGCATCAGGAGAGATTTTTATGCTATAAATTTTGCCATGGAGGGCGCCCGCTCGGAATATTCTAACAGTTAAAACACATGGCGACAGTAAAATATTCATATTTCGTGTTGTTCCAGTTGTTGGATGTAACTATCCCTTTTTTTTCGTTTCGGTGAAACATATTGAAACAACCGGTCACCGTTACCGCCGTTTAAAATTCTAAAAAGTAACGTTTATATGCAAATTCGTAGCTTTGATACATTTGTCGCGTTAATTTGAATAAATCAATCACGAGTGAGTTTTTAAACAAACTCGGCCGCTTTCGGAAACGTCAGGAACATTCTGGAGAACTCTCCGCGGTCCCTGCGAAAAAATGAACGTTTTAATAAACACCCACCAATTTTTCCCGGCCATTATCCCCATCCCTTAGAATACGCGAGAGATAGATTACGCGTCGCTGACAACGTTATTACGTTTTATAAATGATTTAAATTCGACGAGTGTACGGCAGCGAGAGAGAGGAAATCCTTTGTGATTTCTTTCGGCGGCGATGTCTCCAACTAACATGTTTATTTACTCGGAAAGAGCGAGATATTACCTCGGATCAACGGATCGCTGGCAATTAATCAAAATCATAAACGCGGACGGGAAGGGAACGAGTGTTTTCGGTGAAAAATCACGGTTTCCTTTATTAAATTTTTAAGGGGGAGGGCGGAAGGAGATTTATCTTGATCTGAACGGGGAGTGTTTACTGCGAGTCTTGAGTGGATCGGAGAGAAAACGCTCCTGGCAAGACCATTAAGGGAAAATCTCACAAATAACTACTAAGATGCATGTCTGAGGGAGAAACTGCTGTCTGTGCCTCTGTACTTTGTCATTTCTTTCTCCCAGCTCCACCCATTTTGAACCCCTCTTCGTGGAAGCTCCGCCTTTCACGACATCGTTAAATACGCCCGCACTTCTCGATGGGTCGAGTCACATTTAAATACGCCCCCACTTCTCAATGGGTGGAGTCACATTTAAATACGCCCCCACTTCTCAATGGGTGGAGTCACATTTAAATACGCCCCCACTTCTCGATGGGTGGAGGCACATGTCCCCGCCTCGAAATGATGTCATTACACGACAAGCTCCCTAACTGTACGTGGTTAAAATGTTATGACAACGCTTCATGGTCAATTGAGTGAAGTTTAGCTCAAAAAAAGACTCAGATCTTTGTCAAGAGGAGTCCAAAAAATTTTTGGTAAATACTGTATTGTAGTAATACCACAAGAATAACTAACAATCAGAGGACCAACAGAAAGAGAGGTCCGATAATCAGGTAGGTTGTCGGTCGGACTTTGGAGGAACGGGTGTGTACGGCACAAATCGGCAAATAACAAAGCACGTGCGTTCAGGGTCATTCAGGGGCCATATCGGACCTCTCTTTCTGTTAGTCTTCTGATTGTTAGTTATTCTTGTGGTAATACACTATCGAACATTTCCACTTTCTCAAAAAAAATCAATATGGCTTTGAATGTTTTCATTCAACTTTATATTTGAATTATCATATTAAAGGTATAAAATTTTATTCGAAATATTTTCTTCTAAAAATGTTATTAAAGGAATTTTATTCTTAAGGATTTTCATTTTGTTGTAAAATGTTCTTTAAAATGGTTGTGGTGATTTATACTAAATCTCAATTTTATTTAGCTGTTTAATGCCTATACCTTTTATTTGAAACATGTTTATCTAAAATTGCCCTAAAGGGCACTTGCTTAAATGCATCGGTTCGAAGAGTAATTGTTCAATCTAACTGATACGTCTCCATCAAGTAAAGTTGTTTTACCTAGTCCAAGTCTATGATTTGAGTCTTATTTCGAAGTATTTAGTTGGCAATAATTTAAGGTCATTATTTAATTTAATATAATAATAAGGAGCTGTATATACATGACATTTTCGTCTAATTTCTTTACATATTTTAGGTAGTTATACCAATATTATTATTTCTTGTATTTTTGTTTTAATTTTTCTGTATGTCTAATTTAATAAAATTCATTGTTGGAATCTTTCGAGAATAATTCACAAGCAAAAAAGTATCTGTTGTATAAGTGTCATTAGAAGAAAAAATCTAATATTACAAATTAGGGAACTTTCGAGAAAAATAAGTGTGCAAAAAGGCTCATTAAGATAAGCATTATTAGGTTTCGAGATGATTAATTGTGTAATTCTCGGTATACGGCCAGTTGCTATTAAGATTCGGTCGCGAGCGGATGTGAAAAGTATTATTCGTAAATATTCGAATGCTTTGTGATTTGAAAGTGAATTTTGTGAATGAGACGCCTCCCACCATAGACTTACCGCTGTTGGACTTCCTAAAGCAGGCATGAGCAACCAGCGGCCCGTCGTCATGCAACGTGCGGCCCGCCAAGCTCCTGCAAACCTATTCCTATTCAACTAATAAATAGAACGTCAAACGAGAAAACACACTCAGTACGGCCGCATAGTACAGTACAGTAACCTTACAGGATAGAATGTAATCCCTGTGGTCATAGAACAATATAGTAATCCTAAGTACTTGCTATTGTTGTTTGCTACATGTGTTTAAGTTTTTCATATGCGGCTCGAACAAAATTTTCAGAATTGTAAGTGGCCCGACCCAAAAAAAGGTTGCTCATCCCTGTCCTAAAGGCTCCTAGATATAATTTTGGAAGCACACAAATATTTTCCAAAGGAGTCCTAGAGTGTTGGAAAAAGAAGACGTGCCTCCAGGATCTAAACATGAGAGGAGAGGTGAGATTCGGGCTTTGAGAATCCTTGGGTAAGTGATAAGTATCCCGCCAAAGAAATATTTCAAGTTACGTTGAAATCATATTAATTTTTATCATTAATTATTAGTGAATCTTATAGATTTAACACAAGTAACCAAATAATTGTGCCTATCTATTGTATTGTTTATAAGATTGTTAGACCAAGCAAAGAGGCTCCAGGTAACCAAACAGTTATTCATGTAAAATGGGTTTACAGGAGTAACACCTATATGTTAGCGACCAAAGGTTTTGTGGTATTGTTGAATTATTAACAATTAAAGGTCGAGAAACGTGATTTGTTTTGCATTTTTGTTTCCCTGAAAAAATCTTAGAATAAGATGAATAATTCAATGGTGCCATCTTATACGGAAAAAAAATCTTCAAAATGGGGGTCTATAAAACATGATTTAATATTGTGTTGCTTAGATAATTGTAAATGATGGTAAAAATATGCATTATTTTTAATTCTTTTATTTCCTTATACCAGAGGACTTTTTGTGAAAAAATTAATTATCACTATTGTTAAAACATCGTCACAAAACATGGTCAGTTTTAGTGTATAAACAATTAGAATAACTTTATTGATATTATTTATAGCGAAATGATTTATACATATTTGTAAAGCTGGCATTTTTACCTTTATTTTAAAACAAACAAAAATGGTTCTAAAATCAACTTAGTGCAAAGTTAGCCATTTTGTTTTTAAAAATTTACAGCTAATTTGTTCATAATAATTAAGAAACCTAGCTAACGCCATTTTAAAGATAAAGAGTTAAACTACTTGTTAGAAAAATTTGGAAAGTATTCAACTTCAACGTCGAGTTTGGTGTAGCTTCAAATATTCAGCAGTGGTGGGGGAAACTTGAAATCTGCGAGCTCAAGACATGAAGCGGTAACTTCAAGTCGAAGCAGCAAGTTATTAATATATATCTCTGGCAATTATTAACCGATTTTGATGATTCTGGTGTTAATTTGTGGTACCTCTTCGAGTGCATTACAAATATGCAATCTGTTAATTAATTACGTTTTAAATGAACCAAGTACTTTGTTTAAATTTCATTTTAAATATCTTCAGTATTTTTTAGTGTTATTACTAACGGAAAACATAGAAATGACTTGTGTTCACAAAAAAAAAAATTAAAAAAACAGCTCGTTCTGTAAACTTTTAAACGCGTGCCTTAAACATGCACTTTTGACACTTGTAACATAAATAGCTATATTCCCAATTGACAAGTGACAACAGGAACGTTCCCACTAGTAAGATCCCAGGTACCTTACATCCTCATAGCGTCAAACTATTTTATAATTGAATCTTACAACGGTAACGTAATAGTCCAGTCATCTTAGGCCAAATTAGGTGAATATCTCGGAAAATCGACATATCCAGTATATTAACACGTAAAAACTTCTATTTTGGCATCCTAAAACTCTCCTCAAAATTCACATATAATTGGATGGCCGCGAGTTTTAAAGTCCGGGGTCAAAAATCACAAAAATCGATTTTTTTCTACATTTTTTGCAAATATCTCGTTTTCTATGGGTTTTAGGCTATTTATATTTATTATCAATATTGTAGAGAATCAAATTCTCTACAACTTTTGTATTTAACATTTCTTCATATCTTGAACTGTTTTCGAGATAGAGGGCGAAGAGCGCTGGTCAGAGAATCATGTGAAGTCAACTGGTACTACTGGTAGTCCCGATCAAAAACTCGTAATATTAAGGTTATAAATTATTGCTAAATATATTAATATCATTTTTTATCAACTTTTTCATTAAATTCATTTTGTTTGGTTACTTACCTATTTTTGGTTAAGTGTCAATTTATTTAATAACACTTACCTGGCCATGTAAGTAACAAATTGTTTGAGGAAAATAATTAAATTACATTTTAATTGTAATCTAATTTATACTAATAACTTTCTAAATAAATAAAAAAGAAAAGAATTAGATTTGTATTTAACGTTTTCAGTAAAAGTGGATTAATTTAATATTGTCAAAATTACTATAAAAGAATAAAAATTTCGAGAAGAACAAGTTCTAATTTCAATTCTCTTCTTCTTCTTCTTCTTCTTCTGACTATAAATTTTTTAAGTTATGAAAGAATTTAAGACGAAGAAAAAGTTCTCGGGGTACAGAGCGATGCTAGAAGACGAAGGTTCTCAAATTCCCCAATAAAACAATCAACTAATGTGGATGATGTTTAATCCAACAGCTATACAACCGACGTTTCGTCTACGATCGTAGACTTTAAGTTGACTCATCAGCTCACTGGAAATGTAAGTGTCAGTCTCCCCTTCCTAACAAGTACTTACCTTATCATTGTAAAACCATGAGTATGTCTACGATCGTAGACGAAACGTCGGTTGTATAGCTGTTGGATTAAACATCATCCACATTAGTTGATTGTTTTATTGGGGAATTTGAGAACCTTCGTCTTAAAGAATTTAAGAGTTTACAGATTTTAAACAAAATTTATTTAATTATTTTTTACTTCAAATGCAATTAGTGTAAATAAGAATATAATTAAAATATGTCCCTTAATAATTTTTCAATTACAGAAAGAGATTATAAGTGTTATTAAATTGATAAATTTTATAATTATTAGAAAGAAAGATTGAATTTAATGTAAGATTTAATAATAAATGCTAATTAAATCTTTAGCAATAATTTATAACTTTAATATACGAGTTTTTGTTCGGGACTACCAGTTGACCTCACACGATTCTCTGACCAGCGCTCTCCGCCCTCTATCTCGAAAACACTTCGAGGTATGAAGAAATGTTAAATACAAAAGTTGTAGAGAATTTGATCCTCTATAATATCGATAATGGATACAAATAGCGTAAAACCCATAGAAAACGAGATATTTGCATAATATGTAGAAAAAATCGATTTTTGTGACTTTTGACCCCCGACTTTAAAACTTGCGGCCATCCAATTATATGTGAATTTTGGGGAAAGTTTTAAGATGCCAAAATAGAAGCTTTTACGTCTTAATATACTGGGTATGTCGATTTTCCTACGTGAACCCCCTATAATGACTGGACTATAATGTTTACTACTTATTATTGAACTAGGATTGATTTCATTAGTGCTAACAATCTGAACTTGCTTGTAGTGGTAGACCCGAGACGAGACGAGAAATGACATGGTCTCGTCTCGGTCTCGAAAAGTCATAAGTTATGTCTCGTCTCGGTCTTCAGTCGAGCCGCATATTTGAAGCTTCACCAAAGTCAATGTTGAAGTTCAATACTTTCCAATTTTTTTTTCACAAATTGTTGACCTCTGTTTCTTTAAAATGGCATAGTTTGGTTTCTTAATTACTATAAAAAAATTGGCTGCGAATAAAAAAATAGCTAAGTTTGCCCCAATTTGACTTGCGACAATTTTTTTTAAAGAAATGTCAAAATACCAGCGTTTCAAATATGTAAAAATCATTGTACTACAATCTAATTGTTTTAGGCTAAAGATGACCATATTTTTGTAATGAGTTTTAACAATATTGATAATTGTTTTAATTTTCTCGATATTAAATAATTAATATTGATGAAATAACTTTTCCTCTTTCTTTAGGTGCCCGTAAAATTATTGTGCCATCATTAGTTTGCGCATAATGTTAATGCAAAAAAGTCATAAGTTGGTTTTTGCAATATTTATTGTTATTTATAAATTATGCATATTTTTACCTTTATTTACAATTATCTAACCAAAAATATTGAATCAGCTTTTATAAATCGTCATTTTGAAGATTTTTCAATACCCTTCCTACAAGATGGTATGTTCGAATTATTCATGGGATAATAGGATTTTTTTCAGGGAAACAAAGTTTAAAATTTAAAAAAATTAAACAATAGCGCAAAATTTTTGGTCGATAACGTATAGGTTTTACTCCAGTGAACCCATTTTACATTGTACCGAATTAAACCATTTCAGTAAAATATTTTGTTTTTTGGTCGTTTTATACTGCGCCCTTACTAATACTCCTCTCCGTGACAATATCAACAAAACAATCTCCCATCTCCTCTTACAATAACGAAACTTGCCCGTTTCCCGCCGCGAACGTATTAGATAAAACATCAACGTAAATATTCAACCCCGCGAAACGAGAGACCCATCCAGCAACGTTACGTCAGCCCCGTACCTTTTCGTTTATCCTCCACGACTCTAATAAACTCCCACTAAAACCTAAATAATCATTGCCCCAACCTCAATTTATTTTCATTGACCCCACATCCGCCGAGGAGTTGTATTTAACTCCCGAAGTTGCCTTGTTATCTTAAGATTAAGTTTAAAGGCGAAACTCCCTCTACGCTCTCTCCCCCCTTCGGAGATATTGTTACGACTGATAGCGAGTTTTACAGGTCAGTTAACAGCTTTTAAAGTCTTGTTCTACAACAACCGTACGGACATTTAAATTTTCGGGTAACAATAAGGAGCGAGCGGGGAGGGAGGGTGTAATGGGCGATTGGGAGGGGCCCGGATTTGTTTCGGGATCCTGAGGGATGAAATGGGGGTTTTTAATAGTTTAATAAACGAGGCGGGAGGGAGTTGTCGGGGCGATGTTTTTACCAAATTAAGAATTAATTGTTCCGTTCGTTCTGCTTTAATCGACAGATATTGTTCTTTCCTTTTTTTTATTTGGCAATGGGTATTTCATTCATTTGGAATTACATTCACAAGAATTTATTACGTGTTTTCAAATTTTTCTGTTCTTTATTGTCCAGGCTAAAATTTCTTTTGAAAATAGTAAAGGACATTTCAAGTTTTAATTTTCTCTAATTTTGTTTTTAAAAATTCTGAGTGTTTTTGTTGAAACTTAATGCAAGCTTAAATGAAACAAATTTAAGCAACTGATTATCTTGGGACAAGGTTGTAAGTAATATTAATCCATAAGAACTGATCCAAATTTCAGAGATAGCGGTAGATATGTTTTTTCATCAAAATACGTTTGAAGCTTTCCATTGATATCGTTTTCCAAAATTTCCACATTGGACCGATACAAGTAATGTACGTCCCCAAACTTTAAACGTTCCCTCCAAAATCACAAAAATTATTGTTTTCAATCCCCTTTGGTCTAAATTATTCTCTTCCTGAAACGCATCTCCCTGGGCGAGACATATGGTGGAGGCGCCATATAATTATTAATGGGCGAATTGTTCTTCGACATAATTGTTTATATTGTCACACGCCTGAGTAAGACAAGTGATCAAATGTAGAAAAGTGAGAAGGGGTTAAATGGAGGTGGTTGCTTACTTTAGCAGGGCGAAGGGCAGCAGGTGCGAGGCTCCTCCAATTAGCGGCATGCCGAAAAGGACGGGCTCTCAGACGGGCAGCGTAACGTGATACTCGGTGACAAACTGACTCCCTGATCGTTATCATCCCGCTGTATAAATACAAGCGGGATGTTTACGAACGTGGTGTCGTACCTGTCCGAGAGTCGTGTCGTCCTTCGGTTTAAGGTCGCCGCGGTGCTGAATAAGCTTAGACGGCGACCTATTTTCGCTAATTGGGGCCGCATCGCGACAATATATATAATTTTTTCCACCAAATTTTCTAAAGGATTTCCCATAGGAATACCTACTCTTTGACGTATTGGAAGAATATTTAGAAGTAACGGGAAGGGAATGAGGGTTTCGTTGTTGTTGGGAACTGTTTGTTGTTATTGCAGAACGCCACCTTACGTCCCATCCCCTCCTTTTTAATCCCGAACCTCCCGGTTAGCGCCTGGGAATGAAAAAAACCGCCAAATAACTCACGATTACCCGACGAGGGATCTTCCCCTTTATCCGAGCTGGCGGATTAAGTGCGGAAGGGTCCCGCAAGTTTCTACTAATCATCGATATATAACGTGTATAACGAATACTGCGACGGGGTTGTTTTCTGAGGGAGGGTGCCCCTCTAATCAAGGAATCAACATCGTCCGGAATGGTGAGATGGGGGCGCAGATTGCATAAGCAGCAAATAAGCCGGATGTAAGGATCTATGCCGGAGTCGTATATCTCTTGAAGGGGGAAGGGGATGTTTCGTCGGTTTATGTCGTGTTCAAGTAGGATTTATCTCGGATTCGGCGAGGTAGAGGTGTAAGATTGGTCAATGTATTGACCGTTAATCGAAGGTAAAGTGAAAGTGGTGGAGCGGTATGGAAAGGTTCAAAAATTGGTTTATTGTGTATGACGTGATATACGTCTAATAAATCGATGTGCGGGCTACCTACACATCCCAGAAAACATTGTAACGTTACGCCAGACCCATGCGTGTGAGCGAGAGCGAGAACAATAGACAGAGATCGACCTTAGCGTTTGCCTTGCGACGCATCTCTCTCTTCCACTACAGCGTCCGAGTGAAAGAGAAACCGGCACCACACGACCAATGTGAGCCATGTGGGAGTGAGATAACGCATCTATCTCCCTTCCACTCCGTCGGCGGCGACGGCGACAGCACACAGCTGGACGTTAGCGGTATTGCCGACTATTATTTATAAAGTTATCTGAATACTTACTGTGCATACCATTGCTTATTACTATTACAAAAACAATTGCGGCAATAAGGTATTTAATTCTTACATTCTAAGAGTGGGATTAGCTATATAATCTCATATATTTGTTCTTGCATCGGTCAACGAGTGGAGTATTAATAGGTTATGTTACGATTTTGACTAAAAAATTATGTGGAATGATATAAATGATCGTGTAAAAAGTCGACTGCTTTAATTTAGTATTCAATGAAAGCAATTATCCTGCGCAGCAATTCATGTAAGGTTCAAGATTAATGTTCAACTTTACACATGTCCTAACAATGTGTCTAAGATGATCAGTTGGACCGGCCAACCGCAGTGCGAAAAAACCTTCTATAATATAAAACGAAATATTTTTTTCGCGCCAGGAACTTGTTGTTATGTTGGTGTAATTTTGAAAATAGAAAGATTGAGGAGAAAATTAGGTCGATTAGGTTCTGATAACACATAATTCCAACATTTGACTTTGCTACGTTTCTGAGATGTCTTTTATCTTATCTGGTGTCCAGAAGGGTTTCTCGTCCTTAAACAAGGAACCAGTTGTATGCAAATATTGCGTTAAATATCCTTTTAAGCCAACGATATTAAATAAGTTTTTGCTTGTTGTGTTTCTTCCTTCGGTTAATCCTCCACGGTAGTTCGAAGACACTTCATCAAAATCTACCATTTAAGCCATTACTTGTACTTTGACAACCGATGCGAGATCGATAAAACCCTAAAACAATTACGCCGAACCTTCAGGAAGCTTCAACCTCTCCTGTTTCAATTCAGGATCTGCCCAGACCGCAATACGGAAATCGCCGCACTGTGAATTCAAAGGGATTAGTCACACGCGCCCTCTAATAACTGGTTTACCGTTAAAAGCGAGCAGTACTAGTCGGACTATGCAAATACACGTAATTCTATTGCAATACCGACCGTCCACAATATGTCGAAGCAGAATCTAATTTACTAATTCATCCGACATATACCGTTAATTTAGTCCCGTACGATCGGACGCCGTCGTGGTCGACGTAATTTACAAGACGAATGCGTTTGATGCGAGGTATATCAGGGTGTGCGCAATGCAGAGACCGAAAATCTTAAAGGGTTGCAGCGAGATTGAAACTGAAGATGTGTGTAAATATTTCAAAGGAATATCATCACCATAAGTTTCCAAATTCTATCTACTTGGTTTGTAATGAATTCGGAAATATCGTCTTGTATCAGAGTAATAAGAGTTGTATGAGATCTGTTCTGTAACATCTAGATCAACTAATTAGATAAATTCCACTTTCTCAGCTTCTGATTCAAGAGTATTGCAAAATGTTAAATCATAAGAAAAGTGTCCCTCTGCTACGCCTTGCAATATATTCATGGACGACTTTCAAGACTCTTGTATTTTGTTAATAATCCCCGTAAATGTCAGGTTTGCCTCATTCAATACGAATTTTTGTGCTAACAACTAAAAAAAAAATACTCATCGTTCATTGGGGACTTTTAGAGGCAAATATTTGATCTGCAGTGAAATCTTTTTTTTTTTCGCGTCCAAAATAGGGATTCCAACGATTTTCATCAATGGAATTAGAGTACTGGATTATCTGAATGCACCTTCTTCCAAACTGATTCGTATTTTCGTATGAACGTTTATAAAATCCCACTTTGCAACAATTTTCCTATTACAAAAGTTGTGTTGAGAACTGAAGTACGCCTTTATACAAAGTTTAAGTCAAACAGTTTTCCAAAGACAAACCAGCAATATCTGAACGAGCATCGTAATTAACTGATTTTTATTTTCTTACTAGTCTCCTTAATTGCCAAACTGTTGTATGTAGTGGAATACTATGCCATGCAGGCTTTGTTTCAAAAGTATTCCAAATGACTTTCATAAGACAGATGCCTATTAGAAATACTTGGATATGGACGGTCCCCAAAATCGATATGTATTTCTCTATTAAACCCGTGTATTTCAAATTTGCCCCATCGTTATGTTATAATATTTGCGCTGATGGCAAAATGTGTGCACATGCAGAATTGGGACAAAACAATTCAAAACTAACATTACATCGAATAACAAAAGATCAAAGGCAAATATTTAAATATCATCAAGAATCAAGGTTCTAAAATCAAAGGACAGTTATCCAAGATCAAAGGTCAAGAAAGATCATAGTTCAAAAATTTGGTCACAGGTCCAAATCTGTCAATATTCAATGGGCACTGAAATTTTGCTATAAATTCCAATCTTGGACCCATTTCACCATATCCGATGTATTCTGAAACCTCAGAGTTTCAGGTAAATTTTTCAATAAGTATATCACATCTGCACCGAAATATCTGAATGGACTTTCCACCAAAAATTGTACCTCATCCAGAGGTTAACGCAAACAAGTTTCAAAAGATAAATCTGCACTGGAATATCTAATCTATAAGGTCATCCCACCAAGCTGCTTTTTGTTTCCCCATTAATCTTAAATTCCAGACTTTTCTTTTGTACTGGGAATACTGAAACGTTGTTTTGTCTAAAATAGATGTTCCAAGCGATTAAGGGATTAACTCAAGGCTGCACTGGAATATCTAGTTGGACGTGTTATACCGGACTAATTTAAATTTCCTTACATATTAATTCGAAACGTGCCACCATTTCTCCATTACATAATTCGCAATGTTAACTGAAATTTTGCTTTTGAGTTTATAATAGTTAGCGCATAAGACAACTCTGCACTGGAATATCTGGATAAATGCCCTGTGAAACTGATTTTTGTATCTCTTCATTTCCAAATTCGGATCTGTGTGCCACTTGTGCTGAAAACTGAAATGTAGCCTCATTCAAGTATCAAATATCTAGACCGATACCTCCCGAAACTGACCTGTGCTCCCTAAACAGATTTCAAACACTTTCGAAAAATATGCGCATGGATGGACGGCTCCCAATTCCCGATTTGCGCGCCTATTCGATAATCCTCCTATTAATCCCAAATTTCCTCCCGTTAACCACGCGCTTCTTATCAACCGGTCTCTGTGAAACGTGTACGCAGATACACTCACGTGATTAATTTGCTCTTTCAATTAAAATTGATCAAAGCGCGACGCTTCATCCGCGAAAAACACAACATCCGTAAAAATCTCGTTAGCCATAATCCGGTCGAGTCATTCATTCGCGATTTTAATCAGGGGACGCTTAAAATGAAATCAAATAAAAATAATACCCACCTGGGATACCTACAACTATGGGAATCGTCAACTGGAGTGATTGGACTTGGAGCCATGATGGACAGAGGTGGGTCTTCTTGCAGCTAAAACCCACGAAGGGTTGTAAAGCAACTGAGAAGAAGAAGAAGATACCTACTACGTGAATTACGTAATCCACTAACGAACATGACTTTTTTAAAAGATTTTATTGATTATTCACAACACTATTTAATTATTACAATATTAATTATTTTTGACGATACGGCTAACTCGAAGATTGATTACTGTCTCGACCTATATTTCTTATATTCTTCGTACGTTTCTGACCTAAGGATTTCCATTTTGTTAATAGTCTCATTGTTAGAGGGTGATGTGTAACTCTTCTCCCAGGAGATTCCAATTCCAGGGTTGTCGCTGCTAAATTTTCTTCTTGTGGACAAGTTGCATTGCTTTAACCAAGGAAGTTGGTTTCATACATGTTAAGGTGGTAGCTGATGGTCTTTTAAGGCCAGACAAAAATGTTCTTAGTGCTACACATTGATAGTTATTATCCTTTTCTGAGATTTCCTACTGACTGCGCCAGTTACGTATTCCACTATGGCACATGACTTTTAAAAGATTTTATTTACTATTCACAACACTATTTAATTTTTTTTTTGTGGATACGGCTAACTCGAAGATTGATTGCTCTCTCTTGATCCATATTTATATTCTTTTTACGTTGCTGACGTAAGAGTTTATATTTTGTTAATAGGCTCATTGTTAAAGGGTGACGTTACTCTTCTTCCCGAAGATTCCAATTCCAGGCATCCTGGAGTGAAATGGGAACGTGTTCTAGTTCCAGGGCTGCTCTACGTTCTTCTTGTCGTTTCCTAAGTGTTCGCTGCTAAATTTTGTTCTTGTGGACAAATTGCATTGCTTCACTATAGGAAGTTGGTTTCATACATGTTAAGGTGGTAGCTGAAGGTCCTTTAAGGCTAGACAAAAAGGTTTTTAATGCTGCACTTTGATAGTTATTATCCTCTTCTGAGATATCCTACTGACTGCGCCAGTTACGTATTCCGTGAACTTGACTGTTTAAAGATTTTATTTACTATTCACAACACTATTTAATTGTTTTTGACGATACGGCTAACTAGAAGATTGATTACTGTCTCTTGATCTAGGCATATTTATTTTCTTCTCACGTTGCTGACCTAAGGGTTTCTGTTTTGTTAATAATCTCATTGTTAGAGGGTGACGTTACTCCTCTCCCCGAAGATTCCAATTCCAGACTACCTGGAGTGAGATGGGAATGTGTTCTAATTGATAATTCCAGAGCTGCTCTAGCTGCTACTTGTCGTTTCCCAAGTTTTCTCTGCTAAATTTTGGTTGGTTATTATCCTCTTCTGAGATATCATACTGACTGCGCCAGTTACGTATTCCACTATCGAACATGACTTTTAAAAGATTTTATTTACCATTCACAACCCTATTTAAATATTTTTGACGATGCGGCTAACTCGAAGATTGATTACTATCTCTTGATCTATATTTATATTCTTCTTTCGTTGCTGACCTAAGGGTGTCTGTTTTGTTAATAGTCTCATTGTTAGAGGGTGACGTTACTCCTCTCCCCGGAGATTCCAATTCCAGTCGTCCTGAAGTGAAATGAGAACGTGTTCTAATTCGAGGGCTGCTCTAGCTTCTTCTTGTTGTTTCCTAAGTTTTCGCTGCTAAATTTTCTTCTTGTGGACAAACTGCATTGCTTCACTCAACGAAGTTGGTTTCATACATCTTAAGGTGTTAGCTAAAGGTCCTTTAAGGTCAGACAAAAAGTTTTTTAGTGCTACACTTTGATAGTTATTAACTTATTATCCTTTTCTGAGATATCCTACTGACTGCGCCAGTTACGTATTCCACTATGGCACATGACTTTTAAAAGATTTTATTTACTATTCACAACACTGTTTAATTTTTTTTGTGGATACGGCTAACTCGAAGATTGATTACTGTCTCTTGATCTAGGTATATTTATATTCTTCTTACGTTGCTGACCTAAGGGTTTCTATTTTGTTAATAGTCTCATTGTTAGAGGATGACGTTACTCCTCTCCCCGAAGATTCCAATTCCAGACTACCTGGAGTGAGATGGGAACGTGTTCTAATTCGAGGGCTGCTCTAGCTTCTTCTTGTTGTTTCCGAAGTTTTCGATGCTAAATTTTCTTCTTGTGGACAAACTGCATTGCTTCACTCAAGGAAGTTGGTTTCATACATGTTAAGGTGGTAGCTAAAGGTCCTTTAAGGCCAGACAAGAAGGTTTTTAGTACTACACTTTGTTAGTTTTTATCCTCTTCTGAGATATTCTACTGACTGCGCCAGTATTCCACTATGGCACATGACTTTTTTTAAAGATTTTATTTACTATTCACAACACTATTTAATTGTTTTTGACGATACGGCTTACTCGAAGATTGATTACTGTCTCTTGATCTATATTTATATACTTCTTACGTTGCACTTAAGGGTTTCTATTTTGTTAATAGTCTCATTGTTAGAGGGTGACGTTACTCCTCTCCCCGGAGATTCCAATTCCAGTCGTCCTGAAGTGAAATGGGAACGTGTTCTAATTCCAGGGCTGCTCTAGCTTCTTCTTGTCGTTTCCTAAGTTTTCGATGCTAAATTTTGTTCTTGTGGACAAACTGTATTGCTTCACTCAAAGAAGTTGGTTTCATACATGTTAAGGTCGTAGCTAAAGGCCCTTTAAGGCCAGACAAAAATGTTTTTAGTGCTACACTGATAGTTATTATCCTCTTATGAGATATCCTACTGACTGCGTCAATTACGTATTCCACTATCGAACGTGACTTTTTAAAATGATTTTATTTACTATACACAACAATATTTAATTGTTTTTGACGACACGGCTAACTCGAAGATTGATTACTCTCTCTTGATCTGTATTTATATTCTTTTTACGTTACTGACATAAGAGTTTATATTTTGTTAATAGTCTCATTGTTAGAGGGTGACGTTACTCTTCTCCCCGAAGATTCCAATTCCAGGCGCCCTGGAGCGAAATGAGAACGTGTTCTATTCCAGGGCTGCTCTAGCTTCTTCTTGTCGTTTCCTAAGTTTTCGCTGCTAAATTTTCTTATTGTGGACAAACTGCATTGCTTCACTCATGGAAGTTGGTTTCATACATCTTAAGGTGTTAGCTAAAGGTCCTTTAAGGTCAGACAAAAAGGTTTTTAGTGCTACACTTTGATAGTTATTATCCTCTTCTGAGATATCCTACTGACTGCGCCAGTTACATGTTCCGTGAACTTGACTTTTTAAAAAGATTTTACTAATTATTCACAACACTATTTAATTGTTTTTGACGATACGGCTAACTCGAAGATTGATTACTGTATCTTGATCTATATTTATATTCTTCTTACGTTGCTGATCTTAGGGTTTCTTTTTTATTAAAAGTTTCATTTGTTAGGGGGTGCCGTTACTCGTGCAGCGCAAATTAGTCCTTAGCTTCGCTCTTTCGCAACTTCGCGTTAAGTTTCCCCAAATCCGATCTCCCCCGCCCGCCGTCGGATTTCGTGCGGATATGTAAATCAATTTTGACAAGTGCATAAGTGCCGAAACTTGTTAGCCGTCTAACGGTAACGCTCATAAGGAAGTTTATCCATTATTCATGGTTAAACACGGACATAACACGGCTTAAGGGCGGCATCATAAGTACTATATCAATATTAGGAAATCTTCGATAAATGGTTCGATGGCGCCGCTGGGAGTTCGGATGAGTGCCGGAACATTATTATCGTCCGAAACGTGGAAATGTATCCGACGATTTTCGCTCGCGAGTCAGTCATAATTTCGACGTGGGGCGTTTTCGCCGGAATCGACGTTTGCGGCGTCATCGACGTGAGCTCCGTAACGATCGAATACATATACCACAACTTACTCCGCTATATGAGTTCGGTGATAATTTAATCGAACTGTGATAATTTAACGAGGCGGGGAATTATTAAAGGACCCGATTGATCGGGTGAATACGCCTTGCGATTCCGATTCGCATATACGAGGATTGCATGAATATTTATTCACAACGGATAAATATTTATGTAGATACGTTGCCGTTGTTCGACGATTACACGTCAATTATTAACGTTCCTCCTACGCCCGAAAAACGTCGAACGTATTTTTCGTAAAATCACCGCACCGGCGGAATTTATTCGAGCCGGGCAAACAAATCGAAATCTAGTCGCAGAAAAAGTAATACAAAAACCGTCCTTGTAAACACACGTACCTTCGTAAATAAACCGTTTAATGAACGGACAACACCATCGGACAAATACGTTTTTTCGTTGCGTGGAATCAACTTTCGAACTTCGTCGTTTTTCCGTCTGTGTTACACAAATCGACATGGCCTGACCTCACAAAGGAATCTTCCGGCGAGGCACGTACATTCAATACACCAAACAGCACACGTCAGATAACAAACATTAGTAATCTGAATAAATACGGAGGCCTGCAGAAGTCACGATCAGTATTGATTGCTCTAGCGTCCTGTGACGCTGCTCATCTGCTTTCGTGCACGCCTGCTGTCCTTTTGTCAGGAGATCTGTTCCCCGTGAGGCGAGCCCTGTGCCATCTACCCCTCTAGGCTCCTGGGGACTTTGTAAGAAGATATTTATACACCATTTTGGGTCATTGTTCAGATCTGCCACTTCCGTGCGTGAGTTACAGAACCTTACCAAACTCTCACAGTCCGCTTCTCGCCTACCCCTCAATACATTCCGCCAACCTCCGGCATGATTTTCCGAAAAAAAAAATGTCAATGTCAGTTACCTGATACGAGAATTTTTCGTACGTTCCCGTCTCCTGCCGCCATTTCGAACGCTTGCATGTGTCTTTAAGTTCGTACATCGTTGCCGGTGAAGCGTCAGGTTTCGTCACACATGTCACGATAACTACGCGCATATGTTTGCGTCAGACACGTCACGGTTACTACACGGATATCGTTCGTGCGCTTGCGCCACACTTCTCAAAACACTCATCCATCCCGTTTGCGACGATGCCGTTCTATTCAAACACGACCTCGACTCCGTCTCCCTATATCTCTTGTTACTATAGATTCATTCAAATCGCATATCCTACCGATTACGATAACGTACGCGTTGTATCTACTTCGCCTCTCCCGGCCCACGACTCCAAGCGCGTCCCAGTACTTGAACAACTCTATTATCTTCCTCACTTCAGCTTCCGCACAATGTACATTCATCCGCGATGCTCTCTCCACAATATATGGTGCGATACAATTTTGGTGGCAGAAGGCTGAGAAGGCTGCAATATAGCACCGATCACCGTAGCTCAAAACGGAGAACATTACTATCTGTCGCATCAGGCGTTCAATTTCACTGATATACCGCTGATGACGTCGCAAAATTCGTTCCACACTATCAGCACTTCTTTGTTCGCCTTCGCATGTCCAGGAAATTCAGCGGGTACACGTGGCAACCCTGCGCTCCTCTTCGCAAACGGCACTCTTCTCAGATCACCTGTTCACCTGTTGATTCCTCACGGTTACAGGTAACCATCCTTTTTGCCACTTGATGTGTACCTCTAATATCGCGCGAAACAGCGTTTTCTCGCAATGCCAATCTTAAAGAATACTTCTGTCTAGGGTGTCAATGGACAACGCCCTAACGGGCGTTCCTAATTGGTCGGATAACATAAACAATGCCACCCTGCTCGCTTCGACCGTCGTCCGCGCGCTTACTTTGCGTTCGAAATCTCGGAACCAACGCCTTCCAAGTCGCGTCAAAGCAGCGAATACGAACTCGAAGCCTCCGGATTGCGTCGGAACATCCCCTCGTGCAGTGTAAGTCGGGTCGACGTCCGCAATTATTTCAACGACATCGCCATAAACATGAACGCGTTGTTAGGCTTCCTATGCCGCCACGGTGCTTTGTCACCATCTTCCCCGCAATACCCAAGTGACACTCTACGCCTGGATCAGTTCTGGACGCTACTTGGGGAACTATTTCCACCCGCCTAGTAGATTTCGTAAGTACAAGGACTTTCCTTGCCCCCTTGAATGCATTTGTCCTTCTGGGCTTACTCGTGTAATTTCCCTTTCTCGGTCACTTCTCGGTCACTTCTCGGTTCGTTCGTCATCCTCCGTTACGTCATTCATTTTCGAAATACAAATTCAAATAAAATTCAAAATTTGTACGGCGATGAAGTATTAAACTTTAAAAAAATTGTAATTTGTTTCCCAAATGTTAAAAAAGTTTCTTATTATTTAATTCCATAAAATGAAAGGTCAACTCAAACCATTTATGAAAAAAGAACTGTTCATTCAATAACACATTATTTATAACAATCCAATTGAATTGAGTTATCAAAAATTGGAGAATTTCGATAGTTACTGGTTACTTTATTATTGTAATAACTTGTTCCCAGTTAGTTGCTCATAAAACATTTTTTCGTAATATTCTCTTTATATCCTATGTCCAACTAGTCCTTCTTCAATTGTGGTACCGTATGCAATTTTACATGAACACTACCTACCACATTCTATAATGTAAATGGGGTCTCCATGGGGAATTTTCCGCCGGAACATAAATCCAAACGTTACCTCAATCCCAGATAATTGCCGCCCAATTAACCGTATCTGGCGTACACAAAAACCTTAACGAATCGATGTTGTACACGCTGATAATTAAACGCCAACAATTTAAAGAATCCACTATCGTGAAGGGCTAATATAGAGAAACGGTATAAATAAGTAAATCGTTTGATAACATATGCGAACTTACAGACATTCCTACGTTAGCCATGGTTGATGACGCGATCCGAGTTGATGCGAGGAAAGTCGTGGTGGACGTCGCTTTAGTCGTCTTGAGTGAGTATGACGCAAATTGGAGAAATTTGCGTGAATAACGAGGATTTTTATAATAATAATAATTTGTACATTCTATCTTTATCGCATTTAATTACTACGCTTCTATGTTACCAATTTTACTTACAATATTAGCTTTAAGGTGCGGCGACATAATTCAATGTTGGTTACTTAAAAAAGTTATCACTTTGCAGTGCAGTCCTTGGTAATCATTATTCCGATGTACGCCGTGCCAGTGGACACGGCCTTCTCCTGCCAGGACACCACCCTTATGTATCCCTACGTTGAATCCACAATTTCCCGAAGGACTATAATGGTATTAGCGCCATGCTTGGGTTGCCTCGTGGTAAGTACCCGAAATGGAATACTACAAGATTAAAGAAAGGGGAGAAGGTTATGACAGCGTTTATTATTATAATTATACTCTTATACGCTTATTATACTCTCACAGGTATCAACTGGAACAGTTAGCAAAATATGAATTTACCGAGGACGTTCGAAAAGATCCCGTTATCTCAATACAAAACCATAGGACTTATTTTTTTGCTTATTCAGAAACTCACTGGTATATTTTAAAATGCAGGTGTTCAGTCGCCCAAATAAAGTCGTACACATGAATGTATGGATATCTACAGATAAAGAAATAGAGGGTCCATTGGGCCATAATAATGTTTTTACGACAGCTGCACTTCGTTTGAACCCTCTTCTTCTTGTATGGTCCAGCTGTATTGTCGATTAGTGAAATCGTGTACAGGGAAGTACGCGAGACTCTACAGATACTGAATGGTCCACTGGATCATAAAAGGGCGGGCACGTGTTTTTGTCATGTATTTCGCATCGTATTTCACCACTTAAAAAGCCATGAAGTGTTTTTGTTGCCGTTCCAATTGAGGCTAGGGACAGTATACCTTGTTACTCTCCCTGTTACCCTTCTGATTGTCTCTTAGTTCTTGTGGTTATACCATGGAGGTGCGAGAAAGTTTCAAAGTAGAGTAGAGTTAAAACTCATAAAGGAAATTTCACGACTTGATCTAATAAGCCTTAAGTGCTTGTTCTTTCTAGCGACCGACTTAACATGAAAATGGCATCTACATTTTCCCCAATTTTCAGCTGGGCCTCCTGGAATGGTTCAGCCCGAGCTCGAACCGCAAGGTCCTGCTCGGGAAGTCTCGGGTACCGACGTTCGCGTACAACGTGTATTCCACCGCCGGGGCGTTCCTCTTCGGTATGTGCGCCGTCCAGGTGATCGTCACGGCCTTGTTGTATATCGTGGGGAGACCCAGGCCTTACTTCCTGACGCTCTGCCGGCCTGACGTCTGCCTGGGTTCCAACGGTTCGGAACCTTCCGCATACTTCAGGACTTTCACTTGCACGAACCCTTCGTACGAGTTCGACGAGCTGGACTTGAGCCTGATGAGGTCATGATTTATGATTGATGAACGATCATGATGATATCATCATTTAATATTAGCTTAATATAAATGAAAGTAATTTAGTAGGTATCACCTGTAGCACTGTAGGTAGTGTACACAATCAGTTGTAATTACTTCTGAACAGTTTGTAGGATATTTTCAAAAAAGTGACACATTTTTGGAAAAAATGTCGCATGACAACGAACATCATTAATTGTTTTTAATTAAAACTATACGGGTTGTTAAATTTTCCAACCTGTCTTTATTTCAGCACGTCGTTTCCTTCGGGCCATGCGACCTTAGGCGCGTTTTGCTCGGTATATTTAGGGGTAAGTATCGTTCAAGGTTAGAATTGTTCTCACTTTGCCTTTCAGATATACTTTCAGAAGAAAGTAACAAGCCGCGTTTCGAAACTCCTCAAACACGTCCTCCAACTGGCAGTTATATTACTGGGCCTTTACATAGCGCTGAATAGACTATCTGACCATAAGCATCACTGGGGGGATGTTTTGGCTGGAACGTTCATCGGAGCAGTTTTCGCAGTTTTGACGGTAAGAGCGTTTTTGAGTTTTTCAAAATTTTCTACAAATAAACAATTAGAATAGAATTTACTGCGTTTGTTCCTCAAAAATCTTTTATCAGTAGGTAACTTATTTTTGATATCACATTTGGGTTCTAGGCGGAATACCTTGCGACAACCTCAGAGGATTATCAGCGAGCTAAGTTAATACAGTAAATCAGATGTGACACTAGATAAGAATGACATACCGAATGCACTTCCTTGTAATGTTAAATAACAACATGTTGTAATTGTTACTGTAAAACGAAAAACCGATGACCTTAGTTAATTTTAAATTCTCCACTAATTGAAATTATTCAACATATATTGTTTCAAATTTAATCTTAATCACTAATCACCCGCGTCGACTACGCGTAATTTACAAATTACATATTTACAAGGTAAGTTTGTCAGGTACAAGTATATAATTACCAGCAATAGACATGATAAAAGTCTAATTTCATTTCCAATTTGGAGGATAATTGATGAAATACTCCTTGACTAGGTCCTGAAGGTTTCTTGATTCCTCATCGATAATCAACTCCCTTGATAGCGATCTAAATTAATTTTTTTTGAGTTATTGGCCCCACGACAAGATTCATTGGGATAATACATTTTCCGAGGATACTCGAATGCTTAAGGAACACCAAGATTTGTATTCTATCTTGTTAAATCTGGTTTACTAGTTACACTTGAAATTCAGTTAATTTAGCCATCTGTGCAAAGTTGTTTCAGAAGAAATTCTGGTAAATGTCCTACACCAAAGTCGTTTCTAAATTTGAGATAAGTTTATGACTATGGGAAATTTATATTGTGAAGAAAAACTTAACACTTCTTAGAGTTTAAACCAAAGGAAAAAAAGTCTTAACCAACTGCTTTATTTAAAGATGAGCGACCGGTTTCGGCTTCATGGAAGCCATCTTCAGGCTCGCACTACATGAATGAGGAGCATTAGAAAACAGAAACTTCTTAGAGTTCCTGTCACTCGTTGAACGAAGGGTACAGTGGTCTGTGTACGTAAGTGGAGTGTATGTAGAGTCTTGCAGCTTTGTTTTCGAAATCTTATCTACAGGTTGTAAGGCTGTAGACGGCCTTGAAGAATGGAGACAGGGCGTGACGTAATCTCCTGCGTAGATCTGAGGGCGTATCGTGCAGAGCTCGGTGTGTACTTGTGGATGGAGCCAGGGCGTGACGTAACGTGCAGATTCTAGGTTAAGTTCTTGTAGATGGAGACAGAGCTTGACGTAATCTCCTGTGTGGATTTGAGGGCGTATCGTATCAAAATTCATTCATTTTTTTTTGTTTTAAGATATTGGTATTTCTAAGCATTGGACCGAGTGGCCAATTCGTATGAATAGCACAGTACGGTCTTATTTTTTGATCGCCGTTTCAAGAAAACTTTCCCAGCACGTCCAATTATTACGCCACTCCTGACCTTTCCCCTTCCTCATCCGGTCGATCCCCGGAGTTAACGACGTAATAATACACTTAATCCTAGCACACTTTGCCGGTCTATCACCTGTGCTAACTCCGGCCTATTCTGTTCCAGATAATGCGGGTAGCCGAACAGGAGATCGTGAGTGGAGCGAATATTAGCCTCATTAGGCGTAGCTAAGGAGGGCGAGGATGGAAGGGGGAAGGAGAAGGAATTGTCAGCAGAGTTCCGCGGACATGGGGTAATTTACTGGGGACCGGCGAGGGGTCGGGGGCGATGCTGATGATAATGCACTCCCGGGGCGGAATCTTGGGTGATTTCCAGGAGTGTCTAGTCTGAGTAGTTTCTATGAAAATTCCGGGAGAGTTTTATTTCGCGCTGGTAACGTGGTTTACGGCGGTTTATGCAGATCTTGCCAAACGATCGCCCGTCTTCTCGATTACTCTGATTATTAATTCGTTTCA
Source organism: Cryptocephalus moraei (assembly GCA_946251905.1). NCBI lineage: Eukaryota > Metazoa > Arthropoda > Insecta > Coleoptera > Chrysomelidae > Cryptocephalus > Cryptocephalus moraei. Next base: position 8,106,641 of record OX276463.1, read on the forward strand.
TTGAAATCTACACAATGTTTACGATAGTATACGATGCGGACGGTACGTGGACCGATGCGGTGCTACTCCATCTTGTTAGGATACCACTTTGTTCATAATCGAATATTAATTTCCAGTAAATTTTAATACAAGGCTGTAGTTTTACAGATAAATAACTACTAACCCGCTGTAGAGCTGTAATGCAGCTATACGCAGACTGGGTTACATTAACTTACATATTGTCACACGCCTGAGGGCCTAGGGCCCAAAGGGGGTGCTCTGGTTGGGGGTGTAGCTTAGGTGGAGATGGTAAAAGACAATGACGACATGGACAAATGTTTATTTAGGCACTAGTCTAACAGGGGAGAGAACATCGAAGACAAAGAATGAGCAAATACATAAAGAGAGAAGGGGTTAAAGGGAGGTGGTTGCTTACTTGGGTGTGACGAAGGGCAGCAGGCGCGAGGCTCCTCCAATTAGCGTCATGTCGAAGGGCGGACTCTCAGACGGGCAGCGTGACGGGGTGCTCTATGACTGATCCCCTGATAGATTTAATTGATCAGTATAAATACTTATCGTTTGTTGATAAACGTGCCTGCCACTCGTCTGCGAGTCACGTATTGTCCTTCGGTTTTAGGTCACCTCCGTGCTGATTTAGCTTGAATGGTGACCCAGTTGCGCTAATTGGGGCCGTATCGCGACAATATCTAAGTTCTTAAAACTAAATCTTAAGTTTAAATATAAAGTGTACATTTTTCACACTCCATGTGAATCATTTTTTCGCATATCATTTTCACCTTTTATTTTATTTTGTTACATTTTCATTTATTTATTTATTTGTGTTTTGGTGTAATTTTATGTATCAAGTAAATAATTCTTCTGAAATACTTAAAGAATATGTAGTTTTTTAATAAAGATTTTCATTTTTTAATAATTTTAGGTGTGAGTGCCATACCTCTTGTTAAGTTGTTTTTTTAGTAAAGAATTTGTCGAAACAAGAGTAAGTAATTGCCCTCTTGAGTTTGTAACTATAATTGTTGAGGCAATAGTAGTTACTAGTCACAAATTCTGAGTTTTAATTAACACCTCATTTGTTTTCACGATATCGTAATTACTTATAGAAAAGTGCTATCCTCTGAGCAGTGCCGGTCATTTCATTTTCAAGTTACATAGAGCATAACTTCGTTTCAACATGTCTGCTGCATACACGATACCTACTATTAAGCTCAAAGATATATCGTATATAAATAGAGAATTGCGTCGTTACACAATATTTCCACAAGCATGGAGCCCTCACTTAATCCTCTTCTCCCCGTCGCTTTTATTATCATTATTTTATTTCCTGGATCTGGAACGCCGTAAATCTCTTCTCCCAACTAACGGAATCCCGTTTTGCCGCATTAAAAACTTTCATACGTTCGTACCTGCTACAAGTGAATCGTCGGTAGTTTCCCCGTCGAGTATCCTTCAATGGAATACGTAATCCCGAATATGGCTTTCGAAGGGATTTCGTCCCGGGAAAAGTTTCTGCCGGCGGGAGGTGATTAGAGGGACGATTACGACGGGAGGATCCTTCAAAAATTTCAGTAACTATTGTAACGACAAATGGGGAGTTGATTTGGGGTCTGTACAGCTCGGGTTAAAAGGAAGAGGATTTCAATAAATATGCACGGGTTTTGCGAAGAAATGTAATACAAACGTGAAAATTAACGAGATACGAATTTTTTCGTGGATTCGGGAATTGGCCGTTTAAGAGAAGTTCAGACAAGACGTTCATAAAGAGCTCCGTCGATCGGTTTTGGCCTCACTTGCCTCCTTATTCGCCTTCTCATCTTTCAAGATTTCCAAATTGATAAATGCGGCCGCCGAAGAAGTATGACATTCCCCATTGGTCGCCAGTAAATGACGATGCAAATATAAACATTCGGGGAGGTGATTGAACTGTCGCTATGCCGGTGAGTCTACGCGTTTGTCGCCCTTTTGTCTGTGGGGAAATGTCTGAAGACGAGGTATTTACATCCCTGCACCTGTTGTGCTTCCACGCCCTCTGGAGACTCGTGTATGCCCTTTTTGTCATATTTGTTAACTTTGTCTATTTCACATTTTTGTCATTAACATAATACCTCTCTCTCTCTCCCTTAAGTTAGTTCGTCTGAGCTACTGCCACCCCCTTTTCTGGAAATAAATGACTTTAATTTGTTTCAACTGTTTAATTGACGTCATTATCTGGACTTCCACCCTTTTGGGCCCTGAGGCCCGTGTCACTATTTCGTCACTAATTTCCTAACAAATATTTGTAACCCCCTGCAGGTGTTCATGGGATTTTACTTGGTTATTATCTATAGATTTTATTATTATTTTAACACCCTGCAGATGTTACTGGGATTTTAATTGTTTATTACTTATGGATTCTATTATTATTGTAACACCCTGTAGGCGGTTATGGGATCTTAATTGGGTTTTAATGATTGATTTTATTATCGTGTAACATTTAGATAGAGGACCCTGTATATGAAAATTACCTAGCGGAGTACGATAAAACGTAAGTTGTTCTATTCATTATAAACAAGCGGGTTCATCGCTGCCAGAAGTCTGGTGTGAAACTAGACACCGGACATGACATTTTAATAAAACTAGAATGCAACTAAGTGAATCGCGCTGACGGCGGAAGAACGACTTTGTCGTCGTAGTCGGGGCTACGAACTTGAACTCTGCTGAGTCAGTTAAAGGGGCGTGGATTGATTGAGTCGCGAAGATGCGAAAAATCGGGAGTTTGTAAATTAATTAATTAGAAAAAGGCGAGACTTATGAAGCTTAAGGGGTAGCCATAAGTCAAGTGGGTAAGACATGGCCAATTAGAAAATTGGAGGAATAATTTTTTACGCAACTTAGAGAGAATAGTGCTTGAAATATAATCTTTCCTGGAGATTGAGTTCAGGGGAATTTAGAGTCACTCACGAGGGAGTCTTAGTTTTCTGGGTTGATTTTCAAGTTTGCCTATAGATTTTAGAGTTTTCGAGAAGCCCTGCGCCTACGCTCTCTTGAGACATCAGTTTTAAAGTCAATTTGATTAAATTAGTCAATCCCACCCAAAGTAATATCGGTCCGTATTCTCAGTTGAGTTTAAAATTTGATCTTTTGGTCATTACATATTTATCGTTATATAACCTTAAAAACTCGCCGTTTCCCGTTTACTTTGTAGCACAACAAACGTTCCGCTCTCGTCCAACAGACGTATTAATTTCGAAGAATTTAATATTGCCGGAGCATCGTAAAGCCGCGCTTAATTGAAGACGCGTCATGTTTATGTATGTATGCCTTTGTATGCATGTCCGGGTACATTCTGTTGCCCAAATTGGAATTTCATTACAGCAGAGAGACTGAAAAGCACCAGTTGGGGAATTTGCAGAGAGATCTTGTAATTTGTCGCGCCTGTTTGGTTAGGCGGGATACGTGAATTACTACCAAAGCGTTTCAGTTTCACGTTTTAACTTCGGTATGATCCCACTGAACTCTTAGTTTCCTAAACTGACAATCATAGCCTAAGAGGTCAACTCTACTACAATAAAATCACAAAACTTCATATTCAACGAGAAATCATATTATATTCTATGAAATCAGTTAACGAAAATTAGTGTGCTTGCTGATAAAGTAATTAATTATTAAGTAATTAGTAACTATTAAAGGGGGTATTAAAACAAATGAGTAGCTTAGGTGGACGAAAAAGCGCAGATCACAGTGATAAGTTCAAAATCTTACGACAATAATCAGTCGGGTAAGCATAACACCAACACCAGTCCTCGTAATATGATAATAAACGCGCTCGGTGAGGTCAAGCACACAGCTATGTCAGGAAAATATATCTAGGACGCCAAAAAATAACAAAAAACTTATGTACCATTTAACCAATGTAATCTGAAGATGTATAAAAGCTTATGAATTTTTAGTAATAAACCAGTATACCTAGTATGCTCAAAACGACAGTGTGTTGTGGTCTTGCCCAACTTCACCCCAACCTACAAGTTCTCACGTTACGCCCTGAGAGCACTACGAGATCTTCAAGCTACGACAACTTCTAATTTCAAGTACTTCAATCTCACATCTGCACGGTACGCCCTCAGATCGAACCCGGAGAGCACGGTACGCCCTCTCTCCATACTTTGAGAACTTCAACCAGAGATCACGTCACGCCCTGATCTCCAAACCACGAGACCGTCTTCAACCATACAACCCGGAGACAAGATTAATCTCCGCAGCCACTCACGAGCTACGAGAGAGATTCTATACAGTCCACTTTCTACAAAGATCACTTCACACTTTCGTGCATGGTCCTTCGAGCCGGATCCACACTTTATATATAGACTTAAGATTTAGTTTTTAGGATTTAGATATGTAAGTTAATGTAACCCAGCTACCTTGCAGCTCTGCAAAAGGCAGTCTTTATTTATCTGTAAAACTACAACCTTGTATTAAAAGTACTGGAAATAAATTAATTTCAAGAAGAAATGCACTAACTAGAGAAATTGCAAAAAATGGACTTTTTCGTCCTTTGATAATTACTAATCGAATCCTGGTAGTTGATGCGGTATGAAACTCCTTCATTTGTTGTAATTTCAGTACTTACCGTGTAAGGAAATATGGCTTAGATCTGTTTGCCTAACGAATCTCCAAATTAAATCGAGATATCAGCCGGATCTAGGCAGGATTAATCAAACCATTAGCGACGAATTTTCGGGACAAGACATGGCTATCTCGGTTTTCGTCCGTCCACCTCGGACCTCTCGTCCCTCCCGATCCTCGATGCCTCGTTCGCTTCCGGACCCGGGGAAGTTAAATTTCGCCTCTCGCGCTAATGTCCCGTTCCTAGTTAGATTTACGAGCCCGTCCCGGACTATTTCAAAAATTTATCTGCCCCGCCCGGTAAGGGGGGGGGGCGGCCTATGCGCGTGTATATAGTCCCAGACCGCCGACTATCATCGTGAAATACGATCCGATGGCGGTAATTTCGCGCGTACGAAATACGAAATGAAATAGTGCGATAGCGCCCAGATAAATCCTGGCGGTTTCGAGCCGCCCGCCGGATCGCCCCGGCCGTAATGGAGACATCCACGGGAACCCGACGCTACGTATATGGGACAATTGGGGACGGGGAATAGGCAAAGTGTATATGTGTGAGAGCGAGAAAGAGAGAGGGGTTCACTCACTAAATATATGTATAATCAGGGGCTGTAACAGTTTCGGGTAATTGCGGGAGGCTGCGTGATAATCCCGCTGTATCGTAACGGTTATACTTAGTTTTAATGGTTCACTCGGATTAATCCCACTTGCGATGATTGCCTTGGAGGATTCGCCACGGCGAAGTTCGGCGGATGAGAGATTCCATCCGTTCGTCCATTTGTAACGGTCGCATCCGATACGTCTCCTTAGCGGTGCAAACTAACTACCAAAGGACCGGCGGGCATAAAATCTTAATATTGTCACGGTTTCAAGGGCCTAAGGCCCAGAGGGGTGCTCTGGTTGGGGGGTGGAAGCTCGGAAAAAGGAAAAGCATTGAACGAAAGTGAAATGATCTCTGTGGAGTGGACTGTATAGGATCTGTCGTAGCTCGTGGGTGGCTGCGGAGATGAATCTTGTCTCCAGGTTGTAAGGCTGAAGACGGTCTCGTAGTTTAGAGATCAGGGCGTATCGTGATTTCCGGGTTGAAGTTCTTGTGGAATGGAGAGAGGGCGTACATGCACTCCTGGGTAGATCTGAGGGCGTAACGTGCAGATCCTGGTTGAAGTTCTGGTAGAGTGGAGAGAGGACGTAACGTGCTCTCCGGGGTAGATCTGAGGGCTTAACGTGCAGATGTCGGATGAGGGTCTTGTAGACTGGAGAAAGGGCGTGACGTGCTCTCCGGTGTAAGCCTGAGGGCGTAACGTGCAGGTCCGGGGTTGAAAATCTTGAAGTTAGAGGTTGTAGTAGCTTGAAGATCTCGTAGAACTCACAGGGCGTAACGTGAGAGCTTGTAGGGGTTGGGTGAAGTTAGGTCTCCCGACATCAGTCTCACAGATCGGTTTAAGATTAGGGGTGACTTGAATCAAGACCACAACACACTGTCGTTTTGAGCATACAAAGTATACTGATTTATTGTTAACGTTCGGTCTCTTTTATACACGTAGACCACGTAGACCGTCGGAAAGAACTGAATATTAATGGCCTATTAAATTACAGTGTAATCATTATAATATAATATCTCTTATTACTTCACTCAGAGGGCTCAAACGAAAGTTACTTAGTCGAGATAACTCCAAAATTCTAACTGAAACGGGTATACACCGAAGATTTTAGATATTTAAGTAAATGGCGACAAAGTAGCGAGTTCGATGCGGATTTAATGTAAAAATACCTCGAAGACTTCCCCTTCACATCTTATCCCGTTATATTAAGGCCTATATCATACTCAGCGATCTCTGCGGCCGTTTTGTGACGTCTCGAGATTTCGGGCATTACTCTTAAGGAAAAATCGTCGAGATCAACTGAAATCGTAATCGTTACCGCCTCCGGAATTAAATATTAACTCCGGCGCGATTAAAACCAAATAAGCCCCGTCGAATGATCCCGCCGGGGGCGGTATAATGCGCGAAATTTAATTTCACGCTTTATGAATCGCAGAATTGTTCTCATGTCTCGAGTCATATCCATACTGTAACGCATATATAATGTAACGAGGACTATGTATTACGTACGGCAGGTGTACGTATCTTACGTGGGTCTACCTGGAGCGAACTATATTACACGGTAACTTTGACTCGATTTTCGAGGTGCATAGCACACGGACACGTTCATATTAACCGACTTTACGTGTATTAATTCCATGGGACAACGTCTGAGGGAGAAGTTCGAGTTGCGAAACGTCGTTCCGACACGTTTGTCACAGCCCGAAGTTGACGTGGAAGTTTATGAACTTTGTCGAATAAATCGAGGATTAAACTTGCTCGGGACGAGGGATTTTTATCGTCCCGAAACCGCAGTATTCGACTTAAAACTGTTGTTGGTAATGACGTGCTTTACCTAACGATTTTGGGAAAGTTAACCGACATGTGGGGTTATGTCGGAATGGTTGTTTCGTAATGAGAGGCGTCGACGTTTAGGATTACCTGACGATTTTGAAACAAGCAAACCACATTGCTTCTGTTGCCTCATTCTTGGACCCCTTGATGGCTCGGAATCATAATTTTACCAAGTAAAATCAGAGCTTGTGCTATTTGTTTCCAATTTGTGTTGTATAACAACTATAACAAGGATTAAAAGCTAAAAACTTTCGATGACGATTGTAACATTAGCTGATTAGCTACCAGATACCGTCTCAAATATATCTACTTACATAACGAAGTGGGGCTAACGATTGCTTATAAAAACTTAAAGCAACTCAACTAGATTCGCATAAGTTTCAATTTACTTGTTGGCCACTGTTGTTTTCTGTAAGTCTTTTTGCATTGCCTGAAATCGAAATTTTCAGGATGGGAAATGGGTGATGTCTGTGGAAAGTTTCAGAAATATGACAGATTATTCTGTAAATAATTCTTGAACTCTACGTTTTAGGAAAAATTCCATTTACCTGTTCCCATCAGGATTTCGTTGTCTATCGCCTGAAATCGAATTTTTCAGCGTATGAAGAGGAGAGTTTCTAGAATATGCCAGAAGTCGCCGTCTATCGGAATTTTCAGGATAAGAAAAATTTATGTTTCTGTAAAGTGAGAAATGTACGAAATCATTCTTTAAATACCTCCATGTTTGCACAATTTACGCAAATTCCACGTAACCGGTCTTTTCAGGTAGCAATTATCTGTAGCCTGAAAACGGAATTTTCATAATAAGACAAGGTTAACGTTCCCGGAATGATTTAGACACGTGACAGCTTATTGTTTAAATGACTGCTGCATTGTATGTTTTCCATGAAATTCCATTTTGCTTTTCTTTTCTGGACGTCGTTCTCTATCGCCTGAAATCGGAATTTTCAGGACAGGGAAAAGATGACGTTTCTGGAAAATTTTAGATAGGTATGATATATCATTCCATAAGTAGCTCATTATTGTATGTTGTACGTAAATTCTATCTAACGGTTCATTTCAGCAAGTAGTTATCTGACTCCTGAAATCAGAATTTTCAGGATAAGAAAAGGGTAATTCCCGCGGAATGATTCAGAAGTGTGCCAGCTTATTCTTTAAATGACTGCTGAAATGTATGTTTTCCGTGAAATTCTATGGTTTTTCTTTTCCGAAAGTCGTTCTGTATCGCCTGAAATCGGTGTTTTCATGATAGGAAGAAGGTAACGTTTCAGGTAAGTTTTAGAAAATTGCTGTATCACTCTTTAGATACCTTATTATTGGTACGTTTTACGAAAATTCTATCTAACGGTTCTTTTCAGCAAGTACTAGTTATCTGACGCCTGAAATCTGAATTTTCAGGATAAGAAAACGTTAATTTTTCCGAAATGATTCAGAAATGTGCCAGCTTATTCTTTAAAGGACTGCGGAAATGTATGTTTCACGTGTAATTCCATTTTGTTTTTCCTTTCACAAAGTCGTTCTTTATCGCCTGAAATTGGAATTTTCAGGACAGGAAAAAGGTGACGTTTCAGGCAAGTTTTAGAAAAATGCTGTATCACTCTTTAAATAGCTCATTATTGGTATGTTTTACTAAAATTCTATCTATCGGTTCTTCTCAGCAAGTAGTTATCTGACGCCTGAAATCTGAATTTTCATGATAGGAAGATGGTGACGATTCAGGAGAATTTTAGAAAATTACTGTATCACTCTATAAGTAGCTCATTATTGGTACGTTTTACGAAAATTCTATCTAATGGTTCTTCTCAGGAAGTTGTTATCTGACGCCTGAAATCTGAATTTTCAGGAAATTTTAAAGAAAGAGTAATTTCCGCATTTTTTCATTGACTGCTGAAATGTATGTTTCACTTGTAATTCCATTTTGTTTTTCTTTTTAGGAAGTCGTTCTCTATCGCCCGAAATCAGTATTTTCAGGACAGGAAAAAGGTGACGTTTCAGGAAAGTTTTAGAAAAATGCTGTATCACTCTTTAAATAGCTTTTACGTTTTACTAAAATTCTGTCTAACGGTTCTTTTCAGGAAGTTATTATCTGTTACCTGAAATCAAAATTTTCAGGATAGGAAAAGGTCAATGTTCTCGAAATGATGCAGAAATGTCTCAGCTTATTCAACAACTAAGTTCTTACTTTTACTTTTTACATAAAATTCCATTTTGCTGTTTTTTCAGGAAGTCATTCTCTATCGCCTGAAATTGGGATTTGCAGGAAAGGAAAAGGTGGCGTGTCTGAAAGTTTCTGAAATGTGCTGGATCATTGTTGAAATTACTTCTCATTGGTACGTTTTACGAAAATTCAATCCAATCGATCTTTTCAGGAGTTAGTTATCTATCGCCTGAAATCGGAATTTTCAGGAAAGGAAAATTATGGACATTTCCGAAATGTTCCAAAAATATACCAGCTCCTTGTTTTAGGTTCCTTTGGATTTTGCAGTTTACTCAAAATTTCCCCTAACTGAAATCCGATTTTCCATTTAATCATCGTTTCGTGATAGTTTTCGGTAGTTGTGATTAGCGCATTTAGGTAATACGTTTTATAATTCTAATATTACTTACACTTTTTCTGATTGACTGATATCGTTTAAGGTACGACCTTTGTTAATCTCAATTACAAACACTTTTTGTATATTTTCTTCGATTTAAGTGCCTTCTGATCTTCAGGAGTATGTTGTTTGGTACACAATTTCATCTTCATTACTTCCCTCTTGCATCTCTCCACAACTGCTCGTACGATTCACCGCTCTTCCCTCACTTTTCCACTTTCCCCGACCGAAAATTATTATCGAATTCGCCCTTCCCCAGAATGGAAAAAAGTTCCCCAGAAGGACGGTACGGGATCCCACCTCCCATCTAATTAACATCCGAAACTTCCCGCGCGGTAGCCTCCGTTTTTCGAAATCTCACACTTATTAAAGTTAAATTATTCGAGACAGCTGTCGTTAAAGAAATTAAGGGAATCGCTTCTTCCGAAAAGTTCTCTAGGAATTAATTAGGTAATTGAATCTATGAGTAAGAACTCCGCTCAGCAGCAACTTTGTTACGTTCCGAGAGACTGTAGGGGATATTACTTTTAAGCTGATTATTGCAGGATGTTATGTCTAACTATAAACTTCACTATTGTCTTTAAAAGGATAACGCCCTTATGAGAAAATAAGTCAAAGTAGAAAAACACGTCTTTATTCTCTAACAGAATATTTCGGTCTATTTTTAGTCTCCCTCGGCCGGTCATATGCCGACCCGAAAATTCCTCCTCAAGGTCTCCCGAGTTTACCACCGATCGGCACGACCAGTGGCGGTCCGACACGTTTTGGTCTTACAGTCGGCCATGGCTACCGTATCCTCGTCCCGAGGATATTCGTGCTCCAAAGGAATCTGAAACACACAACTTTTATTACTTTTGGTCCTATAAACTAAAAGAAGAAGGACCACATCCATTTCTGGCAGATCCTTATTTATACATTTTTTTTTAATAATCTTAAGGCACGCCTCTGGGTGATAAGACCTCGTAGGTCTACCCCCTTGCGTCGAACGTTTCGACCAAGTGGCTCTGAGGACTCGGCTCTTCCGTGAAATGCCGGGTCGCCTTCTGAACCACCTGAGGCGTTAATTCTACTACTTCGTCTCCGGGCAACGTTTTGCTCAGATGCAGCATTGTAACGATGATCGGCTGTTGACATACGGATTAGGCGCCGTCTTTTGACAGCCTGTCCCTTTTTGGCCACCATCTGCGTTAGATACGCCCACATCCACGTTTGGTCTTGGATCGGTTGACCTAGACACATACAAATGATCATCGTGCCGTCCCAAGATGTCATCCACGTTGGAAGCATCCTCTAAGACATTAGACTGTGAACTTTTCACGTTGGTTGGATCATCGTTATGTCCCAAGATGTCTTCTGCGTTAGAAGCATCCTCTAAGACATTAGCCTGTGAACTTTTCACGTTGGTTGGATCATCGTTATGTCCCAAGATGTCTTCTGCGTTAGAAGCATCCTCTAAGACATTAGCCTGTGAACTTTTCACGTTGGCTGGATCATCGTTACGTCCCAAGATGTCATCCACGTTGGAAGCATCCTCTAAGACATTAGACTGTGAACTTTTCACGTTGGTTGGATCATCGTTATGTCCCAAGATGTCTTCTGCGTTAGAAGCATCCTCTAAGACATTAGCCTGTGAACTTTTCACGTTGGTTGGATCATCGTTATGTCCCAAGATGTCTTCTGCGTTAGAAGCATCCTCTAAGACATTAGCCTGTGAACTTTTCACGTTGGCTGGATCATCGTTACGTCCCAAGATGTCATCCACGTTGGAAGCATCCTCTAAGACATTAGACTGTGAACTTTTCACGTTGGTTGGATCATCGTTATGTCCCAAGATGTCTTCTGCGTTAGAAGCATCCTCTAAGACATTAGCCTGTGAACTTTTCACAATGGCTGGATCATAGTTACGTCCCAAGATGTCTTCTGCGTTAGAAGCATCCTCTAAGACATTAGCCTCTGAACTTTTCACAATAGCTGGATCATCGTTACGTCCCAAGATGTCTTCTGCGTTAGAAGCATCCTCAAAGACATTACCCTGTGAACTTTTCACAATGGCTGGATCATCGTTACGTCCCAAGATGTCTTCTGCGTTAGAAGCATCCTCAAAGACATTACCCTGTGAACTTTTCACAATGGCTGGATCATCGTTACGTCCCAAGATGTCATCCACGTTGGAAGCATCTTCTAAGACAAGGTTTGATCCAGCCAGGTCCGTTGACCTTGTGACTTCTTAACCACTGCTTCCACACTAAGCACGTTGCTCTATGACAACGTTTTAGTCTTCTGGAGATTCGTCGCAACTCTCTTGTCTAGTGACAAACAGTTTCATTTTGTCGACCGCACATACGCCTTTGAAATGTTTCTGGGATCTAACTGCACCAGGAAGATCCTCAATGACGTAGCGGTCGTGATCAAGTATGGCCCGAACCACGTATGGCCCTGTGTACTTCGGCAATAGTTTCCTACTCTTTCCGTCACTAGAGGCGACGTTGCCCCGGATGAGAACTTGATCACCGATGTTGTATGTCTTTGTTTCCCTTCGTTTCGCATCAAACCTTTCTTTTTGTTGAATCTAAGATTTTGTTATGTTTGTGCCAGCCAACTTCCTGTTGTATGCTCTTTGATCAGACGAGTCGTTGCTTTCTATTTCGTTTGTTAAAAAGGAATCAACGCTTGAGCGTGGCGTGAAACCAAATAACAAACTATGTGGGCTTTTCCCCGTAGACTTCTGTATAGATGAGTTTAAACTAAATCTAATCTGACTCAACTGTTTATCCCAATTTTGTTCGTCATCTGTACTTGCAGCTAGAGCAGAGAGGATAGTACGGTTATATCTCTCTACTTGGCCATTTGCTCGTGGAGTTGCTGTAGCATTATACACTACCTTAATACCCAGCTGATTTGTAAACTCTCTAAAAGATTTGCTAGTATAGGCGGTGCCCTGATCGCAAATAATTCTCCGGGGAACACCAAACGTTTCGATGATTTCCCTGAGAAACTTCACAACAGGTCCCGCCTTCGTACTGGATACTGCTTTTAGGGTTAAAAATTTTGTGAATCCGTCGACGCACACAATTAGATAACTATTTCCGGCCTTACTCTTGACGAATGGCCCTAAATGATCGATATGTAAGGTATCCATAGGCTCAACAACCTTTTCTATAGGATGAAGCAAACCAAATTTCTTTCCACCTTGTTGTTTATTGTAGCTACATCCCAGGCAATATTGAATATGTCTCGAAACATATTTCTTCATGTTCGGGAACCAATAATGTTGTCGAATTAAAGACAACGTCTTTTCTAGAGAGAAGTGTCCAGCTAATTCGTGGCAATAAGTAGTCACGGCGAAGCGGGAAGTTTTCGGAACGACCCATTTAAGACCATCTGGTGTAATTTTTAAAATTCGTTTATCTTTCAGCTGATATTCTTTGTGAAGTTGTTTTTCTTCCGCGTCTCTAGGTTTTCTTGTCAATACTTCCTGGATGTATTTACAGCGGGAATCGCTCATCTGCACCGCTAATACCCAGTCGTCTTCAGTAATATTTATTGTCAATACCGGAAACTCAAGTAACTCCTCGGTAGGGTTATTTACAGGGTTCCGGCTTAACGCGTCAACGTGTGCCATGCGCACGCCAGGCCGATAGTCTACAGAAAAATCATATTCCTGAACTATCATCCACCAGCGTCCTATTCTCGGCACTAGGTCTCGCTTGGTTAGTATCGTCCTCAGCGCGTTACAGTCAGTTATTACTTTGAATTTAATTCCAAGTAGATACACTCTGAAACGCTGCATGGAACACACCACAGCAAGTGTCTCCAACTCGTATGAATGATAGCGTTGTTCTTCTTTGCTTGTCTGTCGACTGAAATACAGTACCGGTTTCAGTCTATTGTCTTTTTGTTCTTGTAGAAGAATTCCACCGATTCCCATTTTGGATGCATCTGTATGCAGTTCAGTTCTTGCTTCGGGACTGTAAATAGCTAAGACTGGTCTTGTACTGAGTATATCTCGGAGTTTTTCGAATGCATCGATTTGATCTTTTCCGAAGACGAACTTCGAATCCTTTTTTGTGAGAGATGTTAACGGTCGGGCCACCTCAGCGAAATTTCGGATGTATTTCCGGAAATAACTAGCCAATCCCAAAAATTGGCGAACTTCGTGTACGTTTGTTGGTCTTGGGAATTTGACAACCGCTTCTATTTTGTTAGCAGCGGGTCTCACACCATTTTCGCTTATCTCGTGTCCCAAATACTCTATATTGTTGACAAAGAAATAACATTTGGAGAGTCGAAGTGTCATTCCGGCATCTTCTAGGACTCTAAAACCTTTTGTAGGGCCTCTAGTCCTTGTCCCACAGTTGGAGATGGAAGTAGAATGTCATCCATATATGCCAAAGCTATGGTGAAACGCAAAGATCCCAACACCTGGTGAACTACTCTCTGAAAAACTGCAGGTGCGTTCACCAAGCCGAATGGCATCCGACGATACTGGTAGTGGCCATCAGGAGTCACAAAAGCAGTCTTATCGCGGGAAGACTCGGCCACAGGAATTTGGTGATAACCACTGGCCATATCCAGTGTAGTAAAATATCGACAACCACTTAGACGTTCTAAATGTTCATCCACGCGAGGCATTGGATAGCTGTCTCTTACTGTTTTAGCATTTAGGGCTCTATAATCGACACACATTCTTTTCTCGCCATTCTTTTTACTGACTATCAAAATAGGTGACGCGTAAGGAGAATTTGATTCTTCAATGATATCGTTAACAAGTAATTCTTTCACGATACCTCTAACAATTTCTCTTTCCGGAATTGATCATCGATAAGGCCTATATGTAACTGGACGATCATCGGACAGGTGAATAGACATTTCTGCTTTATTGACGTGACCTAATTCGTTTAATTTTTCGGCAAAACAATTTCGATATCTATTTAATAAATTCAAAAGATATTTCTTTTCACTTTCAGTAAGAGCATAATTACAGTTAATATCTGACATGGTAAATAGACGTTTCTTTGAGATCTTTACATGTGAAACACTTACCCTGTTTTGGTCAGAGACGTTCTCCGAACAAGGCTGTCCTCTAGCAATGGTTTCAGTTGATTTGAAGGTCAAAGTTGAGGTAGACGCATTTAGTACAGGTAACACTCCGCTAGTTGTCGAAGTGATGCAGCGAGGCAAACAATGTTCAAAACAAGGCTTTGTTCTGATTTGTTGTTCAATAAATATGTCTCCGGTATACTTTTCCAAAGTAACAAAACGAACGTAACCAATATGTTGGGGTGGAATTTTAATTCCTTCGGCGACAATCATGGTTACCTTACTAAGTGGTAGGTCATCTAACTTAGGCAATTCTGGCATATCGGGTTGTAGTAGGCGTACTTGTCCATCTTTTACGAGTAATAGGACCTTTTCATGATTTAATAAATTTTGTCCAATCATTATTGGTACCTCTTGAATATTGTCTGGCACGACGAATAATTCTACGTCGACATCAATCAGATCGGCTTGTATGTTTACGTTTGTCTTGCCTAGCGTGCTAGACGATCCGCCTGCATAGCCGTTTAACTTGATACAACACGGTTCCCAAGTGAGGTCAAACTTTTTGGCATAATTTTTGGTAATTGTGGTGATGGGACATCCGGTATCGATAAGTGCGTTTGATAGATGACCATTTACCTTGCATGGAATTATATAATATTCTTGCTGTTTATTTGAAATTGGAACTGAACAAGCCATAATTCCTTTAGAAGTTGATGGTTGAGCTCGTGGACACTCATTTGCACGATGGCCCAGACGTTTACAGTTTCGGCATTCGACACGAGGTTTGGGACAATTTTTGCTGACGTGCCCCGTTGGTTGCAATTAAAACATTTAATTGAAATTTTTGTGTCGACAACAGAGTCAGATTGTTTATGCTGATGGAGCATAGTAGGTGTATACTTTTTCTTTCCGTCGAAGCTTCGTTTAGCAAACGTTTTGCTGAACCTTTCCCCACCCGCAGACTGTAGACTTTCCACAGGTGCGAGGGAAGAAAGATATTGTTTATAAAGGATCTCAGGTTCTTCATATCGACCTGCCTTTGCTCCATTTTTGATGACGGAGTCTGGGATACCGTCAATAATCATGGCAACAGCGTTTTTACCACGTATATCACACATCTTAAGGAGTTCCATTTTCTCGAAATAATATTCCGTCCACGACTCAGATGATCTCTTTTGCCGGGCGACCATTTTCTTTAAATTTGACGGAAAATCACGATTGTCTGGGAAAATAGTTATCATCATCTCTTTCCACTCTGCCCAAGAATGATCGTAATCATCTAACCTATCATACCAAGCTTTAGCTAAACCCGAAAGTCTCGATTGCATGTGATAAATTTTAATTTGTTCATCCCAGTCGTTAATTTTTGCCAGCTGTTCAATTTTGTTTAGCCACTTTTCGGCAGGTATGTCCGACTTTTGGGGACAGAATTGAGGGATACATTCGGCGCGAATGGTTACATTCGCCTTGGCTCGGTGTTGTCCTACGTGACCGTCTCGATTTAAAAAATGTGACACCATACCTTCAAGCCGTTCAATCCGTTCGCTTTGGCTTCGGATTGTTTCTGCTTGTTCCGACAGAGAACCACCGCTCGCAGTACGTACTGACGGCGTACGAAGGCGAGAACGCGAAGCGCTTCTCGATAAGGGCTCCTCGATTTCCGGCGTTCCTGGCGATGACGACGAAGCACGTCGCACTGCTCGTTTCCGCGTATGTCTGCTTTTTCGTCGATAACGGCCGTAATCGTTGTCCGATTCGGAGCTGGAGGAACTTTTCCTCTTTGATTTTCGGCCCATTGCACTTCGCACTTCTGGCTGACACGCACTTTTCCGTTTTCACGAAAACTACTAAAGTTACTGGATTGCACGTTGCAAAACCACTTAAACAAAACACAGTCTCTTGGGATAGAGCGTACCGATCCCGCCGCTGCTCTATAAACTTCACTATTGTCTTTAAAAGGATAACGCCCTTATGAGAAAATAAGTCAAAGTAGAAAAACACGTCTTTATTCTCTAACAGAATATTTCGGTCTATTTTTAGTCTCCCTCGGCCGGTCATATGCCGACCCGAAAATTCCTCCCTCAAGGGCCTCAAGGTCTCCCGAGTTTACCACCGATCGGCACGACCAGTGGCGGTCCGACACGTTTTGGTCTTACAAACGGTATTAATTACGTTTTTAATGCGGAGCGGAGTTATTTTGCTAAGTGATGTACTGTAATATTATTTTTCAATTAATTACGATTTTAATTAACCGTTGGAAGCGATTTTTATGTTACGTGATACTTAAGCTGGAAGATATCGCGACGACTAAACAATCCTCGCCGAAGTTATAATTACTGAAGTTGCCTGTGTACTCGAAAACTATTTGTAGCAATTCGCTGGTATTGCATTACTCAAACTTACGTACTGTACGAGGCGTTCGGTCGCGGACGTACGTTCAGTTTACCAAAGCTGAGAGTTATCCTTGCGGTCCGCTCGAGAGACGTACATATCTTAATTTTATATAAATGCGGGACGTCCGCTCAATTTCCATTGATTCCTGTGAGTCTCTATTAATCGTTCTTCAGTCTGCGAAATGATTTCGTGTGCAGTCACTTGTGGAGTAATTTCAACGGATTTGCGCGCGATGTGAAGCTTCAAAAGGGAACTTAGGGGGTCAATTCGGAAATAATTTTCTGCAGTCTTAACAAAAGTAGGTGCGAGGTTTCAGATCATATAGGAAATTGAATCCACAAGCCCACGAGGGTGTCTCGTATAAATAAATTTTGTATCCATGTGGTCGGTTCATTGTACGTTATTATTGCAGTGATGGTGGAATTCGTTGAATAATTCTAACAAATTTGGATAGTTTTCCCATAATTTTTAAAACAATTTTAATAATTCAACCCAAAACCACCTGGTTCTACCGACGAATTTTAGTCTAGAGATATAAATTTTTGAGGCAGTCAGTGGTAGAGTAATTACAACATTTTTAAACTTAATTTCAATGAAAGCGAGTTAAGTTTTCTTAAAGTTTTAAAGCATGGTTTTAGACATTTCAAAAATTCAGAGCACGGCTTGCAAACTCTCTCACTTAGTCATCCCCTTACCAAATGCAGTTACTTGAAGAAATCTACAAAAGTGAACGAAAGTGTGCAATGATCTCTAGAGAGTGGACTGTATGTAGATATCTCTCGTAACTCGTGGGTGGCTGCGGAGATAAATCTTTTCTCCAGGTTGTAAGGCTGAAGACGGTCTTGTAGATTGAAGATCAGGACGTGACGTGATCTCTTGAAGTTCTTGAAGTTCTTGTAGGCGGAGATCAGGGCGTGACGTGATCTCTTGAAGTTCTTGAAGTTCTTGTAGTTTGGAGAGAGGGCGTAACGTACTTCTCCGGGTTTGGATCTGAGGGCGTATCGTGCAGATCCGGGGTTTGAGGTTCTAGTAGTTTGGAGAGAGGGCGTGACGTACTCTCCGGGTTGAAGTTTGTTAGGTTCTGGTTTGTCGGGTTAAGTGGCGTGAAGAAAGATCACAACACACTGTCGTTTTAAGCATACTAGGGTATACTGGTTTATTGTACCAAATTTTAGGGCTTTTATACAGAATATTTTACATTGGTTAAATGAGATATTATTTGTTTTCTTACAATGACCTAGCGTTGCAGAAACTGACCTTAACTGGAGCGCGCTTCTTATCACGTTCGGTAAACGTCTTTGTTATGCTGACTCGGTTAATTATTGTGATTTGAACATGGTTTGTTGACGTTCGGTCGGCGTTGTTATTCTTCGTAATAAAATAAGACGTGCTTCTTAGTTGAATTAGATATCCCAAAAACCTTGTTACCTAAGCTCCGTCAGTGATTATTATCTGTTTGTAAAACAAAATGTGTTGGAAAGTTCCCAAAATTAGTTCACCATAGATTACAATTTCTTAACCTAAATTAATGTTGACATTAGCGTCAACAAAAGATATGAAAGCTGGCTGAAGCTAAAGCTAAAAGCTAAGCCTTCTTTTTTCACAAAAGGCTACAGCTCACCAGGCTTGACATTCGAGAAATCACAAAAATTTAATAGGAGCAAAAAATATGAACAATAATATTTTTTTTAAACTTTCATAATTTTCTCTCGTCAATTTCTTAATTTCTGGTTCTGTAGGATTGTTATAATATCGTTAAAAAATATATACGGTGTTCCTGAAATACCTGCTCAAAAGTTAGTAGTAAGTAGGATATCAATATTTCATATAATTAATTTGATAATGAAGATCTACTGAATTTTAGAAATTAGAAAGTATTTTCATTTATAATTTAAATTGTTCTTCCGATGTAACTTCGATAGATTACCAGGTATATAGTTGTGTCCTTTTTCGCTCCTTAATAATCTATTAGTAACTCGGAAAATGAGACCTGGATTTGGCCCATTGACTAAAAATATAAAAACGTTCCTGAAAAATTGATGTTTTTGCTCAATGATTTTCAAAAATTACAAATTTAGGCGGGAAATAAACAACTTCATCCACCATTTCTTGTTTAAGCTAACTGGCCAGTTAGGTAATAAGGCTTGACAAGTGTACACTATAGTAGATCCACTGAGAAGAAAACATTCACGAAACGAGAAAAGGTAGTAAAGTTAGACAACACCTAATACACGTCGTTTGCTATTGGTGGAAAAGTCGTAAATCTTTTGGCGGGAATTGTTGATGTACAGAGTCGGTTCAGTAAAATTAACAAGATTAGTTGTCTGATCTATGGTTGTCTGTTTACAAGCGTTCAGGTAAGTCGTTGACGGTGATAGTGGACTTTTAGTTGATGGTTCATTTTAACGTATCGCTATTGTTATTCATTTTTTTGATATAAATTTGTATAAACATATTTCTGTGATCTATTGCAATTATGGAAAGACACCTTCCCTGCTCGCCTACCAAAAAGAGACCTGGAACATACTTAAGCTGCGAGGAGAAAACCATTATTTTAAATGTATACAGAAAAGAACGAAATGAACATCCTTAGTAAAATCTTAGTAAAAGATAAATTATTGTCAAGACGATCATTCTTAATGCGACCCTGTACTTATTCGCTAGCTGGTCGCGTGCTTTGAATTTCGACGTTTGTGTTTCATGGAAGTTTTCTTCTCGATGGATTTACTATAAGAACGTTAAGATATGCATCAGTATGCATTTATAAGTGATGAACTGAGAATATCAAAATCACCCTCATCAATTAAAGATTTGGTAGTAAGTGCTTTTAGAAGCGTTGTTCATTTCTCGTTAGTGAAGAAAGTTTAAATAGAAACTGGAAAGTGTCAATTTTGTGTCAGGAACTATACAAAATATGCTGAACCTATAAATGCTTAAGTAAAATTGATGAAATATGCACTAGATTATGCATTTTACACTACAAGCCCTAGTAATGAACGTATATTTGATTATTTAAGCGACTTCAATTTGAATCTGAAAATTTTATTTTACCATATCTTAGTAATTAATACAAAACCAAATGTTTCTTCAAAAGAAATTAAACTATCAACTTTGAACCAGACGATTTAAATTCATTTTTATAGTATTCATCACCGCAATGAACAATCGAAAACAAACTACGCGACATTGGCACATCTTCACCTCTCAACACAGTTCTACACTTTCGGGACTTTCCCACGAGAACGGCAACCTCGCTTCCTTACGGCCGATCTTACAGCTTTACGTTTTTAACATCGACGTCGGCAGCGTCGTGCTCGGGGTCAACGTGGAGCTGATAGCCGGCTGTCGAATCACCGTGACGTACCCAGAAAACGAGAGAAAGAAAGAGAGAGAGAGAAAGAGAGAGAGAGAGAGAGAGAGAGAGAGAGAGAGGGAGAGAGAATGTGAGAACTTATATTATAGAATCTATATTACCTTACCTCCGTACTGGGTATGTATTATATTATAGGTATATCTGGTATATACAAAGCACGTATACAATCCCGACTAGAAATTTGGTTAGGCAAACCAGAAAACCTATCGGGTCCCGATCAGGAACTGGCGAGGCATGCCCAAGTAGGATAACTTGACGATAACCTGATCGGGTCCCGATCAGGAAATGACGAGGCATGCCCGCGCAGGACGACCTGATCAAAATTTGATCGGGACCCGGACAGGTACTGGCGAGAAATGCCCGGGCAGGATGACCTGACCAGAACCTGATCGGGACCCGATCAGGAAATGGCGAGGCATGCCCGGTCAGGATCAGGACCCGATGGGACATCTGCGTTACAGCCTGTCTAGGGTGCTAGACGGGAACTCCCGGCCTAGTTCCGGTCAGGTACAGAGAAAAAATTTTAGTCGAGATACTGTATATAGCGTTACACATTTTCGTGACGCTCGCTCTAGCATTTCACTCTGCAGAAAGCATAGTGTAACGCTAGTATAGAAACTCGCTTAAAAATATTTTTTGGGGCAATTTAGAACATTGAAAACTTAAAGAACCTTTCATTTTGACCTCAGTTTACAAAACAAATTAAAAATATTTTAGTTACGAAACGTATTAACTTTGCTTTAATATTCGTAAGATTGATACATCAAACTTATAACCACATCGCCGACGTTGGGAAACTTTTGGAAAATTCCACGAAACACAAACGAGTGACTACCGAAATAAACTTTTCCGCACATAAAATTTTAATCGCGCCGACTTTACCGTCAGAACACCTGCGCAATAAACGGGAAGAATCTAATTAAATTTAAACGTTAATCACGTGTCCTGATGAATCCCGCTTTTAATACACAATAAACGAAATGAGCGTATTTAAAAATTCAGCGTTCCTCCCGCCATAAAACGGGGCGAAACACTTAGAAATATCTGCATCAATTTTTGTGAAAATTCAGCGGGTTTAACTCGTCCCGTCCGCCGTCCGGGATCGTAAAATTTTACTGGAGCGGGACGAATAAAAGTTTAACTTGAACAAGCGACGTTAAGCTTATAAAACTATTAAAACACTAGCCCTCGAGGAGACGCTCGTTCCTCCTCCTCCTCCTCCTCCTCCTTCGATTCATTCCTCGCAATAAAACACGGCTACTGAAGGGGTTTAAGGAGAGGATCGTGTTTGCATTTTTCCCTTACAATTTCGGGAGATTAATCACGTTCCGGCGGAGCTTACGTCGGACTTACCCGACCAGGAATTATTACCGGTTGTAAAAAGACAAAAACGGGGAGCGCGTTCTAATTAAAGCGATCGTCTCGATTTCAATGGCGCTCCGGGGTGGGAAAGGGGTGGTTGGATACCGAGGAAAATCAGCCCCATAACAATTTTTTTCTCGAAGAATATGAAGTGAGGCGTCTTATGGATTATTTACCTGTGGTGGCTTCTATGCAGTGGCGTAGCTACTATGGGGCTAGGTAGGGCCGTGCCCCGGGGCCCCCAAGCTCAAGGGGCCCCTGGCCGTTGGCCGCCATACCTCTAACGCTAGCTGTCTTTGCAAATATTTTCCAAAACCTCTAAAATTATACTAAAAATTTCAATTATCGTCACAGATCTCAAGCAACCTCCCGGCGTACGTTTGATCTTATTTTTCGTCTGGACACGTGGCGTACGGAGCCAAAAACCTTTTTTCTCGGATCTGTTGTCGGCCGTGTCGGCGCCGCTTTGTTTCGCCTATATCAAAGTACCGCCAATCCGAGAAGTAGTGGCGCTACGACGCTAATATTAACTTTATTTTGTATACGGTGTACGGTGGTATAGTGGAGTGGCATTCGCATTCGTTCCTCCTTCATTATTGCTTGATGTGTTTTTACTACTAGAATACTACCAAAAAACTAGAATAATTATGGATAAAAAAAGGAATCCCAGTGGTGCTTTTAAACGGAAACAGCGTCAGGAAAGAGAAGACAGCAAACGAAAATTATCTAAAATTGATAAGTTCTTTAGTCAGCCTTCTACGTCTACGAGTATTTCCAGTTCCAATATTGAAAAGCTTACAGAAGAACATTTCACCATCAACGCAGTTAAAGAGACTGCTTGTGACGACGTCTCTCATGACCACGGCGTCTCCACAGCAGCGTCAGCAGCAGCACAAGTGATGCAGGAAAAACCATTAACTAAAATGTCGAATGACTCGTATGATTTGGGAAACTACAAGAACAGGATATTGAGTGATGAAGAAAAACGTCTAATTTTTGATAAAGGGCCAATGCAGCCTTCAGGACCGTTTCCAAAAGACCCTCACCAGAACAACAGGTGTTTTTCGAAAATGTATTATGTTTCAATTTCTAAATATGGACCAGTTAAGCGATTTTGGCTGTGTTACTCCGAAATACTAGATGCTGCCTACTGTCTACCCTGCTGGTTATTTGCTTCACAAAGGAATAATGTATGGTGTACGGGATATCGGGACTGGAAGCATTTATCAGAACGAATTAAACAACATAGTTTCTCAAGTGGTCATACGGATGCTTGTACTGTGTATGAACTTTGGAAGAAACGTAATACTATCGACAAAGAACTTGAAAATGAAATTCAGAATGAAGCATCATTTTGGAAAAAGGTTCTTAAAAGGTTATTTGACATAATACTTACCCTTGCAAAGAGTTCTTTGGCTTTAAGAGGACATCGAGAGGACTTAAGTAAAGAAGGATGGCATGGAAATTTTCTCTCCTTGGTAGAGCTCGTCGCCAGATACGATCACACATTGCAACAAGTTTTGAATATGCCCAAAGGTGATGATTTTCTTTTCTATGAAATATTTTTTACGTTCTATTTTTATGTATTCTTTTAATTATAAAACTTTAAAGTCGTGCCTTTAAAATCGTATTTGTTATTGTTTCCAGGATCTACAAGATATTTGAGTGCAACAATTCAAAATGAAATGATTGAGTGCTTGGGGATCAATCTTGAAAATCAACTACTGGGGCCAATTAGAGCGTCACCGTTTTTCGCCATCATAATGGATACCACACAGGACATATCGAAGGTAGATCAGCTAAGCATTGTTGTGAGGTATGCAGTCATAACCAGGTCGGAAAATGGCCAGCCAGTGGATATAGAAATAAAAGAAGTATTTTTGGGTTTTTACGCAGCCATCAAACATGGTGCAGCAGATTTAGTTAACCAGGTGACTGCATTATTCACAGACAAAAAAATTGATTTAAGAAAGTGTGTAGGACAAGGTTACGATGGAGCCAGTGTGATGAGTGGTGTGTACAAAGGTGTACAAAAACAAATTAAGGATATCCAACCTAACGCGGAGTACGTACATTGCGCCAGCCATAATTTAAATTTGGTGATAAATGATACTGTAAGCAGCTGTGTGGAAATACAGAATTTTTTCGCAACGGTGCAAGACGTGTACTTTTTTTTCGGAAATAGCATTAAACGTTGGGATCTACTGTCCAACTTCACTGGCGAATCAGAAACCACTCTAAAAAAATTAAATCCGACTAGATGGTCCAATCGGGTCAATACGGTATCTGCAATAAAACTACGTTTTTTGGATATAATCAAAGCCTTATCCGAAATAGTTCTCAAGAGTCCCAATAAGGATGAGCGTAGTGAAGCAGAGGGTATTAAAAGAAAAATGCTAAATTTTGAATTCTTGTTACTTTGCGAATTTATTCACCGTATATTGAATGACATCAATTACGCATCGAAATCTTTACAAAAATGTGATATCGGTTTGGACGAGGCAAGTAGAGCTTTAGCAGAAGTTGAAGAAAAATTGAAAATTTATAGAAATGACTTTGTATCATTCAGGTGCAAAGCCAGGGCAACTGCAATTAGATATGGTGTAGATCCCAATTTTCAAGAAAAACGCCAAAGGAAAGTTAAAAAATATTTTGATGAACTAGCTTCCGACCACCGATTTATAAATGGGGAAGAAATATTTAAAGTTACCATTTTCAATAAAGTACTAGACACAATAATAGCTCAATTAAATACACGTTTCACGGGAATGAGTGCAGTTTGTAAAATATTTGATTTTCTAAAACCAAAATTTTTACTTTTTGCAGATGAAGCAACTTTATTAGAAAAATGTGACCAATTCCAAAAAAAATATTCTGATATAATAGGCCCTAATTTTTCAGTTCAGTTTCTTAATATTCGCCACCTACTTCTATCTAAATATCCTAAATTGACTCAGGCGTGGACTGTTGACCAGTTATGTAAGGAAATAGTAACCAAATATGGAGTGCTAGAATGCGACCTTACAGAGGTATTTACTACAATATTGTTATTTTATACGATTCCTATCACTACTGCATCCGCTGAAAGATCATTTAGCAAATTAAAAATAATAAAAAATTATTTAAGAAATAGTGTAGGCCAAGTTCGATTCCAACATTTGGCCCTAATAGCAATAGAAAATAAGACCGCTTCAAGCCTAATATTTTTTTAATTTTATTAATATAGGCAAGTATGTAATATAACCTTATATAATAAACCATTTAATATTTGTCCGCTTCGTTTTATTACCTACCTAATTACATTCTAACACGTTTTATTTTTTGTTTTTATCAGGTAGTAAGTATTTTTATTTTATGTAGGTACATAATTTTTTTATAACTTTACTATTTAGTTAGGGCCCCAAATTTGTTTTGCCCCAGGGCCTGTGGTTACCAAGCTACGCCACTGCTTCTATGGTGTTTTTTTTTATAAAATAAGCTAGGGAATCTGTAACGTTAGTTATTTTATAACTGTAATTAAGCTCGTAATGCCGGCGAAAATGCCCTTTTGTTCATTAAATACCTGTTCCCTTAACGCTTATCACAGTTATCACAACACTCGTTGCGGGGAGCCGCTGCGTCTCCGGAGCTCTCTGCTGACGGCCCTTTGAGCAGGATCGGCGCCGGTTGGTCCGACGAACCCGTTCTTCTCGCTCTGCCCTCGTGTTCGCACGTATAAACGTGCGTTCGGAGATAGTGTAGTATCCAAGCGCACACACAATTCGTTTGGAACTTCGTTTTATTCCATTTCTTTGCAAAGAGACAGAAAATAACAACTTATTTTACCATTTCCAGGAAGTTTCTATTCTGTTAATTGTCGTTCGGCCAATTTTCCATTCGGGAAAGGTAAACTTTCAACTATAATTAAACGTTTTTAAATGAAGATTGTAAAAAAAGGGTTACTTTAGTTTAACAGTTTTTTTTTTTCAATAGAATGTTTGTATATTTGGTCATTTATAATACTAGTATATTTTCTATAAAATTTATAAAAATCATAATAATTTATATTTAAGATCTGTTTACTATAACTTTTATTTAGTATAATTGTAATCCATGTGTATATAATTTATGTAATGGGTATAAACAGTATTGCACCGTCTACATGATCTTCATATTTAATGTTTTTCAATAATTTATTATATGAGCATTGTACATGGAACTTCGTTTTATTCAATTTCTTTAAAAAGAAACAGAAAATTACAACTTATTTTACCATTTCGGGGAAGTTTCTATTCGGTTAATTGTTGTTCGGGCAATTTTCCATTCGGGGAATATTCCGTTCGGGCAATTGTTTTCGGGAAATTGTCCTAGATCCCAATTCGTTTTAACGTAATTGACGAAGCGTACCAATCAAAACACTGTTTATCGTTATTTCGGACCGACAAACGAATTCACCCCACAGATTTGCAAAGGACAATTTTTACACGTGGGCCCCTCAAATTTTGGGGTTCTCCAGCCAAAAGTTTGTCAAAATTCTGATCTAAACGCTTTCAAAGTCCCGGACCGACTTTTTAACTGACTTGAATTTCTAAACTAATACCAAAACATGATAACTGGGACAAGGTGGCCCAGCCATTCAATCCCGGTCGGGTTCCCGAGAGTAGTCCTCTTTCCAACTCATCTGCTCTCTCGACTCACCCCTTTCCCTGACCGGAAGTGACGTGATCGCCAATCGTCGAACTTGAACTCTCCCTCTTTCTAGACTTTAACCTATCCGGGCTTTCTGAACACGCCTCTTTTGCAATTTTGATCTCCCACCATAAGATTACGTCAGTCACGTACGCCTCTCTTCGTCTTCCTCAGTTATTCCCAAAAACGGAAGTAGGCAATAAAAGATCTCAATGCCAAAGTGAGACAGATTCTAGCATTTTGCATTTGATGTACGGTTGGATAGTGGCTAAACTAACCGGAGAATCTCGTTCAAATTCACACAACTTATGATCAAATATTACTACATTAATCTGCCAAAATCTCAGATTTCTACCTATTGTAGTTTTCGTCATAGTTCGTTGGCGACACCGTGTCGCTGGCATCCACATAAAAGTTACCACATGTACTCGTAAGTATGTAATTCGACTTATTTCATATACAATTTTGGATCGGGTTTTCGACCAAGCTAATTGGGATGCAGAGTATTGCACAACGTCACGTCAATATTCGGGCTTAGTTAAAATAGCGACCGAGGAATCTTATTTAATTAAAATTCGTTGGCTAATTTGATGTTGAAAAACGTAACGTAACAAATCTTGGATGTAAGTAATTCGGTTTAATAGTGTCACGGTCCTAAGGGCCGTGGCCCAGAGGGGTGGTAGCTCAGACGAGACAAAGGACCACTCCCCCACAAAAGGGCAGCAGGCGGGTACGAAGGTTACCGGACAGCGTCACAGGATGCTGACACTTGACTGACTTCCTGATCGCTTCAGATCCCTCGTATTTATTCAAAATAATAATGTTCACAATTTCCCGTGCGCTGCGTGTTATGTTTGAATATACGTACCTCGCCGGAAGATTATGATTTTGGTAAATGCTAACCAACTATATAAGCAGGATATGCAAGGTTCAATACATTTCCTTCAGTTTTTAGGTTTGATGCTTCCTTATTCTCATTTCACAGAACTTCGCATTTACTGTTCTATCTCACATATTGCCGTAAACCTTGTCGGAATAAAAACCACCTACACTGAGAAAAATTAAGAGAAATAAAGTTACATTTACTCCATTTCCCGTATGATTAACCGTTTGTTTAATTTGTGTTTAAGTCAAATTAACTTGCAATCACATCAATCGTTTTTACTCAGTAATTTGCACCTAATCATTTTCCAAAATGAACCTTCCTGTTCGGCAATACGAACTGTTTCGACTGTTAAATTTACCTTCTTGCCGTCAACCTACTAAAAACAGTAGGTACTCGGTACTTTAAAAAAAGTCTGCGTCGGACCAGACGGTGGAAGTGAAACTTCTTTGGCCATATGCATATGCACACACATACACACAGAGAGACCGAATATACAAATGGAATATTTATAGAGATTTTTTTCCAGTTATTCAATATATTTCTTCATTAATTATATATAAAGGTAATTTTTGATATAGAAGTGACTTTAGTATTATATCAAACACCTATATATTATCATTATCAGTAATTTCTTCTATAATCATTCTTTCATCATTGTCATTTCGTGGTTGGTCATTAGAAATCGTACCGTATTCCAGAAAAGACACAATCGGCTTATGGTAACTAAAGTAACTAACAAATACTCTAGATTCAAACTTTTCAAGATATCTACTAGGTATTTTTAAAAACTTCCTCCTAAAGCCAGAACGTGTACAAGAACGTATACGAAAACCGTTGTTAAATAGGTTCGATAGAAAGTATCGAAGCGCTCAAAAGACAACGCCGTTAATTAATAGTTGATTACACGGATTATACGCCGCAATGGCAATAAGTCTACCGCGTCTGTCTTGAACGGACTGTCCCCCCGGTACGTCACGATTCGTCGACCTGGGCGCTCTCCGGTGTTGCCACGTATCCGCTGGTAGCGCACGGAAACATCGGGTAACAGCGTATTATTTTTTTTCGGCTAATATTAACACGGACACGCGATAATAGTTGTGAGTGTGACGTCTCTGCGTTGCTTGGCGAAGGAAACATTTCTGCTCGATTTGGCGATCGGCTCAGTTCGCGGGCGGGATGGAAGAGGTACGCGCATTCTGGCAACACCGCTTTTTTCTTATCACGCGTGACGCGGTTTTTCGACCAACACCCCATCCCGATGTATACAACGTGCGTAAAGAAGTTTCACTTCAAAAAAATTGTGAGTGTTCTACTAATATTAAGGTGAACTTTTTGTTTCCGCTCCCGCTGTATTTTCGTCATTCCGATTTTCCATAAACTTGTCTTTTATCGCAATATCAATTTCTCTCTCCTCCCGACCTGCAATTTCATCAGAGAGCCGTTGCGATATTTGCGATTGCACGGGAACGTTTCCCTTGTGTCTTTTAGAGTGTTCCAGGAGCGTAATAGGGAATGACCCGGGATTTCCATTAGAATTGCGAGCATTTTCATTTTTAATGACCTCCGGAGGCGCATTAGCACGTACGGGGAGGAGATAAAGGCTCTCGGTACAAATCAAGCGGAAAACTATTTACAAAAATAACGAAATAAAAGTTTATGGGGTGATCCACACATTTTCTTCCGGAAAATGGGGCAGAGATTTTCTTGAATTATATTTCAGTGAAGCGCATGCACCATAATTTACATGAAGTGAATCACTAGGATATATTCTAATTAAACTACAACAAAAACGTTATAGCTTTGACACCAAGTTAGTTTCATGTAACAATCAACTTCAAGATAATCAAACAAAATAACCTACGGTTTTATTGGTCCGTTGTAAATATTACCAGGATTCCGTATTTCTGCTTAATTTTTGAAGAGAAGCTTCTATACTGGCGTTATGTTATGTTTTCTGTAGAGTACAATGCTAAAGCGAGCATCACGAAAATGTGTAATTCTGTAGCTATATATACATGCTCTGTATAATACATACGATTCCGAGCATGAAGGAGAGAATATAAGGCTCTCTCTCTCTCTCTCTCTCTCTCTCTCTCTCTCTCTCTCTTTCTGAATACGTCACGGTGATTCGACAGCCGGTTATCAGCTCCACGTTGACCCCGAGCACGACGTTGCCGCCATCGATGTTAAAGACGTAAAGCTCGTAAAGATGCGACGTTGCCGTTCTCGTGGGAAAGTCGTGAAAGTGTCGAATTGCGTTGGGGAGTGAAGATGCGTGTCGCATGTCGTAATTATGTTTTGGCATTTTCCACTGCGATTAACCTTCACAGTTTTCCAATATTTTATATAAAGATAGCTAAGTAAGTGAGAAGAAATTCAATACTCTTAAATAAGGTATGATTATTATTTGGCGGTGGAAATTACGAAATTTCCTTCCAAAACATCAAAGTTGTCTAAGTGATTGTCAAGAAATTTTTGTTCTTTGGCGATTTTTGATCTCTCGTTTATGTTGTATAACGTATCTGATCCAATTCCATACCTGATTGTCCCATCTTAACAAGAACGTATGTCTTAGATTAAATTTCCTGTGACCATATTTTGACCCTAACGCATAAATTTACCCTTTTTTTTAGTTCGTCGACGTTGTATTAATAAAAACACACCCCTCGAAAGAGTTTCCCGATATTTTACTTAAAAACTGGGAGAAAAAAGGTCAAAGTGCCTTCGTCAATTTCAATTTATTTCAGGCGGATGACATTCACCGGGGCGCCTTCCCGTGATACAGCCGCCTCGCAGAAACGTAAAAATGTTATATTTTCACTTCACGGGAAGCGTCGAAAAATGTACCCGATAAAATATTACAGCTACGTGAGATCGCCCAAGATTTATGAAATATTAAAACATTCCATTAATTTGACGTGAATTGATATATCTGGCGGAGGTGTAATTGATTCGGAACTTCTTCTACTTTAATTTAGGGGAAATTCGGGAGAAATGCGCCACGACGATTAATCAGGAAACTTTCCGAATTATATATAAGCAATTAATGCCTCCATTAAAACTTCCTCGTCGCAAAAGTAAGATAATTTCGCAAATCCCAAAAATCGTCCCGTAAAGAATCAGCCTCATTACCACACGTGTACGTACCACATACTTTAACATATATATATTTATATATATATATACAACGTAAAGAGGCGCTAAAACGCTCTCCCGAGCGGTAATGTGTGGGAGAGGATTGTAACGTTTTGAATAAAACTGCAATCACGCTAATAACACATCCATTAGCGGTGATAAAAAGTAATGGCCGGGATAAAACGTTTAGGGAGTGTTGCAGAGGGAAAACAAGAGAGAGGGACGAAAGAGTTAAAAAGTCGCAAAGGGAGAGAGGAAAACCGGACGGTTCTGTGGCGCCAGGTGGGATGATGTATCGTAAAGTTTCCAGCAAGCTGGCTCGGTTAAGATTGTTTGTTAAATCGAGATCAGGACACCACGACACTCAGTCAATACCTACCTACATACGTTACTTTCGAAACAGTTTATGGATACAGGGTGTCTCATAACGACGTGATGTGTGCGTGATTTTAGGACAAAAAGTTCACGTGAACATTAGGTCTGTACTTTTGATACAGGATACTAATCTTTTTGAAAATTATATTTTTAATAATCCCTAAACTACATTAGATGTCAGTGTGGGCGCACCATCTTTTCCGTTTTGTTTTTTTAAATATTAGCTACATAAACTGGAATAATAAAAAAAATTACACGCGACTGGTTTTTAAATGTAAATTTTGAATAATTGAAAATTTGTGAAAATAAGGACATTTCTAGTCTAATTCTAGTTTTAGTTCACTACAAACAATTTCTAATTTCAAATTTGTCAAATATGGTATAGATAAGTTGTTGCAAATATCATCTATACCAAAATCCCTTTTACTTCACGAGTGACTCATCGCCACAACAAATTGTGAGTCATCATCAACCAGCCCTTATCGTCCACTGCTGGACATAGACCTCCCTCATGGCTTGCCATCCGCGTCTATCTTGACCTGCGTGGATCCAGTTGTTTGCAACTCTTTTTAGGTCATCAGTCCAACGTGTAGGTGGTCTTCCTCTATTTCGCTTATCTGTGCGTGGCCTCCATTCCAGCAACCTCTTTGTCTACCTATCGTCACTCATTCTGGCCACGTGTCCTGCCCAATTCCATTTTAATGTGGTTATTCGTTCGACGATATCTTTCACACCGGTTTTTCGCCGCAGGTCCTGGTTTGTGACGTGGTCCCTCAAACTCAATCCAAGCATTGACCTTTCCATTTTGCGTTGTGCTACTTTGAGTTTTCTCGCTGATGTCACCGTTAAGGTGAGTGTTTCCGCGCCAGATATGAGCACTGGCAGAACGCACTGGTCGAACACTTTTCTTTTTTGACAGATGGGGAGTTCGCTCTTAAAGACGTGTCTTAACTTTCCATAGGCCGCCCATCCGAGGTTGATCCTTCTGTTCAACTTGCATGTCTGATTGTCTCTAGATATTCTAATTTCGTGGCCCAGGTATGTATATTTTTTAACCAATTCAATTTCGGTGTTGTCGATGTTTATACCTTCGCTCATGACAAGGTTTGTCATGATCTTCGTTTTAGAAAAGTTGATTTTTAGACCAACCCCGGAGCATGCATCTTCTAATTCGTGGAGCATAAGTTGCGAGTGGCACACGCAAATCTCATAAAATTACATCCCTAGTTCGAGCGATTCGCCGCTTTAGCAAATTTTTTAATGTTAAGAGAGAGAGACAGAGTGAAGCGGAGTTGCCAAAATTTAAAAATCCGCTCTATAAAACATTGGTCGAAACCCGTAGAATGGCAATATGGAGGAGGCAACGGTTTTCGAGAAATCCACAATTTTCGAAAAAGGAAATTCCCCTATATTCTCACGTTCATAGGAGTAGACGTCGTAGGAAAGAAGGGTTTTGATTTCTGGCATCAGCGGAAAATCCTCTTTCGTCTGCAACCGGAATTTTGAAAATCCAAAAACCCACTCATTTTTGGAAAAAATCATAAAGACCTTCCTTATATTTCGTACGAAAAAAATTAATTTTCGAATTTCGCTACTAAATTCACAGGATAAGTTCTTCAGGTGATTCTAAATCCTACGGTACAAATTTTAATTCGATGAACCAAGCAGTTTTCGGAAAATCAACAAATTTTAAAGAAAGGAAATTTCTCCATATTCGCAAGTTCATATCTCGAAAAATAGACATCCAAGGAAAGAAATAATTTCATTTCTAGCATTGTTGAAAAGTCACCATTTGTCTTGCACCGAAATTTGGAACATCAAAAACCCACCCAGTTTTTGGGAACATCGCACGTGGTTAACCATCCCTTTTTTTCATCGAAATATTTTAATTTTCGAATTTGGCCACTGAACTCAGAAAATAGGCCCACTTTTCAATTTCAAGCCCTTTGGTGTACGTTTGGGCATGTTAGGATCAACGGATTCCGAGAAATCGACAATTTTCGAAAAAGGAAATTCCCCTATATTCTCACGTTCATATCTCGGAAAGTAGACGTCGTAGGAAAGAAGGGTTTTGATTTCTGGCATCAGCGGAAAATCCTCTTTCGTCTGCAACCGGAATTTTGAAAATCCAAAAACCCACTCATTTTTGGAAAAAATCATAAAGACCTTCCTTATTTTTCGTACGAAAAAAATTAATTTTCGAATTTCGCTACTAAATTCACAGGGTACGTTCTTCAGGTGATTCTAAATCCTACGGTATAAATTTTAATTCGATGAACCAAGCAGTTTTCGGAAAATCAACAAATTTTAAAAAAAGGAAATTTCTCCATATTCGCAAGTTCATATCTCGAAAAATAGACATCCAAGGAAAGAAATAATTTCATTTCTAGCATTGTTGAAAAGTCGCCTTTTGTCTTGCACCGAAATTTGGAAAATCAAAAACCCACCCAGTTTTTGGGAACAACGCACGTGGTTAACCATCCCTTTTTTTCATCGAAATATTTTAATTTTCGAATTTGGCCACTGAACTCAGAAAATAGGCCAACTTTTCAATTTCAAGCCCTTTGGTGTACGTTTGGGCATGTTAGGATCAACGGATTCCGAGAAAGAGACAATTTTCGAAAAAGGAAATTCCCCTATATTCTCACGTTCGTATCTCGGAAACTAGACGTCGTAGGAAAGCAAGGTTTTCATTTCTAGCATCAGCGGAAAATCCTCTTTCGTCTGCCACGAAATTTTGAAATCGAAGATCCACTCATTTTTGGAAAAAATCGTGAAGGACCTTCCTAATTTTTCGTCCGAAAAAAAAATGAATTTTCGAATTTCGCTACTAAATTCACATGGTAAATTCTTCAGACGATTCTAGAACTTACGGTACAAATTTTAATCCGATGGACCTAGCAGTTTTTGAAAAATCAACAATTTTCAAAAAAGGAAATTTCCCCATATTCGCACGTTCATATCTCGAGAAATAGACATCGAAGGAAAGAACGAATTGCATTTCTGGCATTGATGAAAAGGCACCTTTGGTTTGGCACCGAAATTTGGAAAATCAAAAACCCACCCAGTTTTTGGGAAAACCGCAAGTGGTTAACCATCCCTTTTTTATCAAAAAATTGGAATTTTCAAATTTAGCCACTGAACTCAGAAAATAGGTCCACTCGTCAATTTCAACCCCTTTGGTGTACGTTTCGACATGTTAGGCCCAACGGTTTATCGACGTTTTTCGAAAAACGAGTTCACCTACTTTTCACACTTCATAACTCGCAAAGTAGACGTCATAGGAAAGAAAAGGTTTTCATTTCTGATATTACAGAAATTTCGTCTTAAAAGAAAGTACAATTTGTCAAACACATCATTTTTGAATTTCACATTCGTTGGATTTTCAATTTTCAGATTTTTGGTTGGGTATGGTCGTCAGCATTGTGGTGTTAATTCATCATGTAACGCTCGGTTTAAGCAAGTATTCAGCATAATTTCGATTACAAAATAATTGCTTTGAAAATCACCGGGTGAACGAAGTGTGAAGTGGTCTCTGTAGAGAGTGGACTGTATGTAGATATCTCTCGTAACTCGTGGGTGGCTGCGGAGATGAATCTTGTTTCCAGGTTGTAAGGCTGAAGACGTTCTTCTAGGCGGAGATCAGGGCGTGACGTGATCTCTTGAAGTTCTTGAAGTTCTAGTTGTTGTGGAGAGAGGGCGTATCGTGCTCTCCGAGGATGAAGTTCTAGTAGTTTGGAGAGAGGGCGTGACGTGCTCTCCGGTGGACCTGAGGGCGTAACGTGCAGGTCCGGGTGGAAGTTCTAGTAGTTTGGAGAGAGGGCATGACGTGCTTTCCGGGTTGAAGTTCGTGAGGTTATGGTTTGTCGGGTTAAGTGGCGTGAAGAAAGATCACAACACACTGTCGTTTTGAGCATACTAGGGTATACTAAATTTATTGTACCAAATTTCAGGGTTTTTATACAGATTAATTTTACATAGATTAAATGCGATTTTATTGTTTCGTTACCTTGCACCCAGCTGACCTTCCGTTATCACGTTACCGAGACGTTGTGTTATGCTTAGTCAGCTGAGAGTTGAACTTGACCAGCTCACGTTCTGTTGAATTTAATAACGTGAAATGATCGCTCGTGTTATTGATTCGTGTACGATCGTGAAAACAATCCAATAATATTGTTCACACTTATCCTCGCTCTTAATTATGAATTGTTTTTCTGTTTTGTAAAACAACTTCTTTTTCTGAAGTTCTGAAGAAAAATTTCTTCACCTAAAATTCCCTTAAATAAAGTTGACGCTAGCGTCAACACTTGGTGTTACTGCACTACAAGTATAACTGAAATGAAATCACTTTTGGTGAAAGCAGTTTCATTTTCACTTATTTAGTATCTACGCAACGGGATTACCCAGGTATCCCATAATGAGCGAAGGTCAAGGGGAGCGAAGGGGAGGATTTTTCCCTCGGCCACCCCGTACGTCCATCGATTGTGCCTAACATGGCCTGGAACGGTTCCAGGTCCGTCCGTAATGCTTGTTTGTCGAAATTTATTGGATGAGTTCGGGTCAATTGACTCCAATTAGCTGGATGAGACGAATTTATTCGGTTGCAGTCCGGAGAGTGAGAGAGAGAGGGAGAGGGAAAAGGGAACGTTGGCAAGGAGAATTTTCGTCAAATAGAAAGGATTTATTCAAATTAGGGTCCTCGGTAATAGCCGCCATATTGGGGGGACGACGCCGGGGGTATTTTCTTAGCCGTGATGGGAATACGATGAGGGCCATCACGGAGAAGGGAGATGCGGACGGAATTAAAAAAAAAACAAACGGTGGAAACTTTAATCTGACCGGATGTGCCGTGAATCAAATGGAAATGTTTTAAAATATAATTCTTTCTGTAAAATGGTTCAATTACAGGTCAACTTAACGCTTTACTAATGGTTTCCAACCATTAACCCATGTGCGTAATCAGAGTGAAATGTATTACTTATGTATCGTTCAGTTCTGCTCAATTTAATATTATTATTATTCATATAATATATATACAATCTACAATAATATAAATTGTTTTATTGTGTTGTAATACAATATATCTGGTTGAAAATGGAGGTGTTTTCATTTTGGCCTATGCTAACAATCCGTCCTAAAGACGTCTTAATGACGTCTTACATACAGCTTGCAATATATCTTAAAAACGTCTTTAAGACGTCTTATATAGAGGTTGCAAGACATCCTAAAGACGTCTTATATAGAGCTTGTAAGACATCTTAAAGACGTCTTATATACAGCTTGTAAGACATCTTAAAGACGTCTTTTTTTTAACAAATGACGTCTTCTAGATGTTCACGGAGGTCTTACAGACGTCTTGCACAGCTATAATGGGACGTCTTAAAGACACCTTTGTGCTGTCTGGGAATTAGGGTCACTATACAGACGATTAACATAACTGGACCCGACGTTCTCATAAGAAATTATTAGTTTTCATACCAACATGGTGATGGGCGCTGTGCTAAAAACAAAGCTTATATGGCCGCTATTGACGGATTGTGATGGGCAACAAAACAGCCCCTCATAGGCGCATCAATAATAATAATAATAGGCTATTGACTATGTCATTTAATAAGGAACTAACGCGTGCAAGATATTTTATTTTTTCATATGGTCAGTTGAGCTCTAAAGAAATAAAATTCAAAAGTGCTACTAAATTTAGTCATGGGTTTTTGAGAACGGGGTAAGTTTGTCCACTTTTCGCTTTTTCAGCTATAGCGCAAAAACTATGCATTTTTCGAAGATATGTGCCGTAAGATTTCTTGCAGAGAATTACATTTGCTATGAAAACGATATTTTTTGAAATAAAAAAAAGAATTTTTTAATGAAATAAATTCAAGAAACAAAGTTAAAAAATGGAAAAAGTTCAATAAAATGTTTTTTTTTTTTAATTTTTTATTATAACTTTTTCTGAGTGAAATTAGGTATAGACATTGCTTCATACAAAAGAAAGCTTATGAAATTCTCTTTAAAACGGTGGCTTGTAATACTTTATATGTTTAATATTGACTGAGATATAAACGTTTGAATTCAGCCATTTTTTCTCTATTTTTTTTACTTTTTCTTTAAAATGCGTATTGTTTCATATTTTTACCTGAAAAAAATAATTTTTATAAATTAAATAACTTATGTACGAGTAATTTGATATAAAAAATGATCTTATTTATTTATATTTAAAGTCAGTGGCACCGAAAATCATTGCACTGTTTTTCATCATCAAAATTATATTTTCCACGTAATAAACGTAGTATAAATACCGAAAGCTATGGTCTTCCTGTTATCTGAGGATACCATTGATACTTACATAATACTATTTCCATATGTCTATCTTCATTTTTAAATTCTCGGGAATTCCGTGGTTTAAGGAGATAATCGTTTAAAGACACTCGTTAAACCTCAATTATACCTACTCGGGTAGTTCAATGAGAGATTCTTATAATCTATTTATTTCTTCTAACAGGAAGACCACAGCTTTCAGTATTTATACTACGTTTACTGGGTGGAAAATATAATTTTGATAATATAAAACAGTGCAGTGATTTTCGGTGCCAAACTGACTTTAAATATAAATAAATAAGATATTTTTTTATATTAAATTATTCGTACATAACTTATTTATTTGCATAATAATTATTTTTTTTTTTGGTAATAATATTAAACAATACGCATTTTAAAGAAAAAGTAAAAAATAGAGAAAAAATGGCCGAGTTCAAACGTTAATATATTAGTCAATATTAAGTCCTACAAGCCACCAATTTAAAGAGAATTTCATAAGCTTTCTTTTCTATGAAGCAATGCCTATACCTAAATTCACCCAGAAAAAAGTTATAGTCAAAAATTCAAAAAAAATATTTTTTTTTTAAATTTTTCCATTTTTTAACTTTGTTTCTTGAATTTATTTCATTAAAAAAAAATGTTTTTATTTCAAAAAATATCACTTTCATAGGAAATTTAATTCTCTATAAGAAATCTTACGGCACATATTTTCGAAAAATGCATAGTTTTTGCGCTATAGCCGAAAAAGCGAAAAGTGGACAAACTTACCCCGTTCTCAAAAACGCATTGCTAAATTTAGTAGCACTTTTGGATTTTATTTCTTTAGAGGTCAACTGACCATATGAAAAAATAAAATACCTTGCACGCGTTAGTTCCTTTTACTGTTATTTTTGACATAGTCAATAGCCTATAAGGGTCAAAAGGAAACGAAGTTGTGAAATTAAAAAATTTGTTTGTAATATAAATATGAAAACATAGGTGATGAGCTCGGTGCAAAGTGGGAAGCAAATATGGCCGCATGATTTCCTACTACGCAGCCACGTTTTAAACTTTGCAATTAACAACGAAATTACCGTAAATCCAGCTTCCGGCAATTTCGGATCTCCGTTATTTGTCCGAAACGTCTATCGGAACCCCCTTTCCCGAGATAAACCCGTCCGAACGGCCAATAACGATTCCAAACTCTTATCTCTCCTCCTCCTCCTCTCCCGTCGAAAAAATATTTTTCGATTATTCTGACCCATTTAACTTTCATAACGGCCGTTGCATAGTTATCCCTCCCACGTATCGAGGAAAAAGTTTTTATTACCCCCCTGCCTTATCGACAGATAAATAGAAAAAGAGGCATTCAGCTAAATGGCAAGAAACTTGCTGCGGAGACCATAAAGATTTTGAGGAAGTTTTCCGGGGTACTTTTACCGACAAAGCATTTTTCGGATGCCTCTGTTACATTATCGAATAAGTTCGACGCTTTGAGAGTACGTTTTTATGGACAGTCGGTCTTTTTCTGATGTAAATCGGGCGCGAAAGGAGTCGGAGAAGTTTTAAGGGAGTCGATGCCGTTGGTGGACGACGATAAATTTCAAGTCCACCGGCACTATTCGCGAATTGTTCGAATGTTTTAAATTGTAAAGGATAATATCGCTCTCATCGGTAGTCTGGACTAATTTAGTTACTGAATTGGCAAACATCGCAGTCTAGGAGGTTAGTTATATTACTATAATACCATAAAACGTAACCAAAGTACCAGCACCTTCGTTAAGCCAGCATACTGAAGCGTATTGGTGTATTGATATGATCTCGGCGGTAAATACAAAGTGGTATGGATGTAATCTCATTAACTTACCCATTGTGATGTTTAAATTTCTTGATTTACTTACGACGTCCTCCGATTACATATCGTTTATCTGCGAATCACAACTACTTTGCCACCTGACCTTGCCCGTGCGTTCGTGTATCACGTTTCAACTAAATTCAGCATCAGGTTATTGCAACACAATTGTATGTTGTTATCCCCACTAAAGTCGATTAATATATGTAGACATGTGTAGAACATACTTCCCCTTTTAATTAATTTGTAGAGCATAAAATTATGATAATAGTAATAATCCATATAAGTGATTATATTGATATGTAATAATAGTAATAATTAATAATAATAATAAGGTAAATGAAGTATAGGCACTTGACTTGTTTAATAAAAAATGTCTGTGTGGGCCAGATGGCGAGGGGCCTTAGGTTCGAGACGACTGCACTTCTGGAACTAAGAAATAAAAACGACTTTGAGCAACTCATTCTCTCTGTTAATTTATAGACAATAATAAATTCTATTACTTTAGACTTGGTGAAATTGTAGAATCAAGCAATCAGGACAAATATCAAATCAGACACTATCATAGTTCATCGTTTTTCTCTCTATTTTCGTCTGGCTTGTGCAATGGGTATTAGGTGAGTAACGCGCAAAATACCCACCAGACCTCAAACACACTAGTACTGGGCGTGCAGGGGGTACTAAGGGAGAAACGCGCGAAGTACCCGCCCCAGCTACTAGGAAACACCAATATCATAAACATCTAGGGCCGAGTGTGCAATGGTACTAAGGGAATAACGCGCGAAGTACCACCCGAGATCCTAGGAAAACGCAATACACTAGCACTGATCGTGCAATGGTACCAGGGGAGTAACGCGCAAGGTACCCGACACCTACTAGTGGCAATTACCCCAAGAACGTGCAATGAGTACTAAGGGAGAAACGCGCGAAGTACACTGTCTTGAGATAAAAGGCGGCACCGTGTTAACAGTGACTGACTATAATGTTTGGAATACCAAATAGAGACAACTATGAATATTTCTCATTTCTAAATATCGACGGTTAATTAATTAAAGAGTTAGTTAGTTAATCAACAGTAGAAGAATGAATGGCTCAGTGATAAACTCACCAATTGTTGCTTCTTCCAATTACTCTGCTCAATACTAATGTCTTTTGCACAGTTAAATAAATATGTATCACGAAACAACACCACCTCTCATGAACGGAGATATACGACTAACACGCCTTTTTAAAACTGTAACGTAGGTACTCATAATATTCCCTTTTCCCGTTCTTAGGGATGGGCCCGACACTTGAGTCGTGTTTCGATAATATTCCACTTTAAGAACGGAATTTCGAGCTTATCTCATATAAGGCGAACCACGTGTTGTCTTCTCTTGGCGAAATATAAATAAAAATTCAAAAAGCAGAAGGAATGGAAGTCAAAGTGGTAGAAAGTAATAGATAAATAAAATCAGTCTTACACATGTCTATTTACAAAATAAAATATTTCGAAAATTGCACATTCCAATTGGTTATATACATTGTTGCATGAATTCAGATGGCGAATTACGATTTGAGTGTATATTGCAATCGGCGCTTTCATTGTTACGCAAATCTGCAATAATATTGAATTTCCATAGGAGTGGTAACATCGATTCTTATGCTGTCAACGTGACATGTGTTTGTTTACATTGCACTTTGTGAAGTATTTTAGATAAAATCCAAAAAAGACGCATTGGTTATTAAGTGCATCTCGTGCAAAGTGTAAAATACTGAAGAAAAGGGATTTGAACTGACCTTTCATATATGACAAATTAATTAATTAAAATTTATAAAGGTGTATGTTTAAAAATTGTTCAGTATATAAATAGCACGTCAATGACGCATTATATCAGGATAATATATGTATTACAACCCGGCATGCGTTGCAATGCCACGTAAAGTTTAAAAAAAGAAAGATAATTTTTTTTATCTACATTAAATGAAATGCATGACAGTTATACACATAATCAATTTAAGTCTTTCTGATGTACTATATTTTTTGTCTTTTTTGCGGTGCGTAAATATATAAAGATCACGGTTTTACGACTAGCGAACACGCGACGTATAATATTGCCCATGCGCGAAACAGGGAAACTCCAAGTTGATTCCGCAAACTGTCCTTGTATCTGTAATTGTATATAATCTTTTTAAATTTTTAATAAATAATTTATCAAAAACTACCTTGAAAGTGGGCATGAAATTTTCCTGTACAATATACGTTGCTCCAAACGACGTCATTTGAAAGCAATTATTATATTTTTGGATGTTGGCCAAGTAATGTTTAGAGTCATTTCCCACCCCAGAAACTAATGAGCGTAATGGATTTGGCGGTGGGAACAATTGTGGCAATTTTACTTTACCACCAGCACAACATAATCCAGTAGATTCACCGCTGTATTTTAACGCTTTACAATATTGACAAATAATTATCATTTCTTTAATCATTACGGATTGGTCGGCACAATAATCTATTTCCGGGTCGTAGTGGAATGCTACTCGTTCTAGGTTTACAGGAACACTGCGTCTGCGGAATCGCTCTATTTCATTGTGTCGTGCTCGCTGCTATTGTATTTGGTGTGCCCGAAGTCGCTCCATTCTAAGCCTATCTACTTCATAATTATTCACTGTTGAACGCAATTCTATCATACCAATACGAATGTTATCATTATCTGTCTCTCGCTGGTCGTCGGTGCGATTTGCACGTGAGGTAGCTCGTCGCACATTTGATTGACTTCGACGACCTAAGTCAGGTCGTCTTCTCCTTGGCATTTTAAAATCAATAAAGTTCTCGTGCACTGACAAACTGATGATAGATTTTAATAATCGTCTTGATATTTATTTATTTGACAACCAACCGACACTATACTTTCATTTGTTTGATTACAAATGTCAAATTACAAAACGTACCATTTTTAACATTTCTGTTACTTATTACTTATGTTTCTCGCCCCTCAAACCTTCCCTGAACTTCGTAAATATGTCGCAACAAAATAGG
The DNA here is from genome assembly GCA_946251905.1 of Cryptocephalus moraei. Classification (NCBI taxonomy): domain Eukaryota; kingdom Metazoa; phylum Arthropoda; class Insecta; order Coleoptera; family Chrysomelidae; genus Cryptocephalus; species Cryptocephalus moraei. The sequence goes on from OX276463.1 coordinate 8,148,667, forward strand.
ATCAAATGCATTTGTTCAAAATTAATTTTGTTTTATTTTCTCACTTTTGCTTCTTTTGACCTTATTATTGATACGTTTATAGACAGCTGTTTTGTTGCCTCAACAGCGACTATATTTACTTTTCTCAGCAACTGAGACCTACTGAACAAGTACTGACCGGTCGCATGAGTCCAAGTAAAGAACAAGTGTCTTCATAAATACAATTGTATCAAAGAGACTTATTAAAATCAGCAAAAAAGGTCCATTGGTGATTTTTCCGGGGAGGCTCGTCTCCTAAATCTGCGCCCTTCATATCAAACCAACCCCTAAACCTAAGGTAGAAAGCTTGATTTCATTTACGCCCAATAAAGCACTCCGCACAGCCGAAGTTGTTATTTGACTACTCCTATCGCTCGTAAGATAAATAACCCCATCCCTAAACCGAGTTCAGAACTTTTCCCCCGTATACGCTCGTCGCGGTTCCTCATCGCGGATCCCTGCGAGATATTTCCCGTACGCACCCCACCGAAAGGGAATCAAAGTGAAAAATTTATAAGCTCTTTATGGAAAACTACTGTATCGAAAAGTAATAAAAGTATGCACTTTAATCTTGTTATAGGGGAGGATGGATGGGAATGGGGTTGCGCCGCGGCAAATAAAATAAATCAGGCGTGCAGTCGGAAGGGTGAGAGCGAGGGTTGTTTTCCAGGTGATACTTCAACGCAGGGCGTAGTGTTTACAGCTTTTCGGTTGAAGTGATCTCGCGAAAAGAGTTACTAATTTGAATTACTCGGTAATGGTTTAAAATCCCATTACCTAGACTTTCAGCCCCCTAATGTTAAATTAGGTAAATTAAGTATTAATCTCTAGTTGAAGATTTATGAACCCTAGTAGGGTTCAAGGAAGGTTTGGTACCACGCAACAACATAACAACTAAGAGATGAGGTGTATTTGGTGGTTAAATTCGCATATAATTAAGATACGAAGAGGGCATCCAAGAAAAGGGAAGAAAGCAATCAATAGGTACTTTGGTCGAGGGATATCTCATCGACTTTTCCTGAAGATCGTCCCAAGTCCCTCATTTAGATAGGTAGAAGTAGAAAAGAGAAGGTATGGGGAGAAACGAAAGACAACACAACACAATGGCTATATGTAGGGTGTGTTTCATAATTAAGTCTCAGGTTATTTAGATTGCACGTTTTATAACTGATGGGTAAGTCGTGGTGACAATGTCTTCTTCTGCTTCTCCTTTAGACATGCTAAAAAGCCTGTTTATTCATTCTTTTCGGCTCAGTCTGGGGCTTCCTGCCCATCTCTTTGGAGGTCTACCCTGGGGTCTTCTTGTCTTGGGTTTATTATCCCTAGCAATTTTTGGTAGTCTGCTGCTTTCCATCCATACTGTTCTCTATTTTATTCCATGCTTCTTCTACCCCGTCGTTTTCCTATATCTGGTTATGCTTTGTTTTCTGTTGCAGGCTCAACCTGCAATACGCTATAGGGTCCACGCTATACTCGATATTGATTTTCTCTACATATTCTGGCTTAGGTTTCTGTTTTATTTGGATCTTCAGTCTCATTTTGCTTTGTACCAAGGGTTGGTCATTTCCTATGTTAGCTGAGGTAAGGGAGTGTACATCTGCTAGCTGAGTGGGATGTATTGCTCTATTTGTAATGACATAGTCATTGGTTGAGATCTGCCCTCTCTTGCGTTATTGTTTGTGCTGGAAAAACATGTCATTTACATTTATGACAATATCACCACGATTAATACACGCAGATTCATCGTTGCCCCTTAATATCGAACCTCTTTAACGATTACCAAGTAGGTTATCTCCGAATTTCCCCCTTTTTAATTCCGGTATTACCCCCCCTTCCATAACTCTCCCCTCGTCGTCCATTAGGCCGCCTCCCAGAAAAGGGAAATAATAATCATTATTTTTAATGACACCTGGAGGAGTGGGAGTGGGAGGCTCCTGACACTTTTTTTCGTCTCGAGTAACGCAAATTGGTGTGTGATTCATTAAAATGATTCCAATTTTCGGAGAAAGGGGAAGGGGGAAGCTCTAAGAGTGTGCGAGACAATGCCGTTCATTAAAATCAATCCGATGGAATTGCCGCCGCTGCTGCGGTCTCTGGATAATGTGAAAAAAAAACATTCCCGAGGGAAGCGTAACGAACGGTGATTGTCCTTACCAAAAACTGGAAAGTATTGGATTTAAATTGGAAACATGGAAACAATCATCCTGTGGTAGAAGTAAAAAAAAGTATGTTTATCGCCAAACGTCCAAAAATAGGTCCTTAAAAACTGACTTTTAATTAGTAATAACATGTATGACAATTTGAATATTGAAATTTTAGATTGAAAAAGATTCGCCTTTGGGGAGAAGGTTGAAACTTTGTTCAGTAAAAAACTGAAATTGTATTTTATTCTTGTGAATAAGTAAAAGCTTGAAACTTTGATTTCCAAAAATTCTGGATAAAATTGGAATCAAATTCGTTTTCTGGAAAACAGTGGTAAACATTGAAATTTATTTTGGAACAAATTAAAAGAAACTGTACTTTTTAAGAAAATTTGTAATTTTCAGGATTTGAAAAGCACCAAAATTGTTTTTTTGAAGAAAAATAAAAGAGTGTGAATGAAGTATTTATGTCCGGAGAAAGACTGAAATGGCGCAAATTAAAATTCGGTTTAAATTCTGAAAAAAATGTGGCAGATTAATAAAAACTTCTCTTTTGGGGAAGGTTGGAACTTGTTCCAGGAACACACTAAATTCATTTGTTTATGGAGCCATTAAGTTTCAACGTACTATTAGACATTGGGAATTGGAGGTCCCTGGCGTTCACTAGAAGCGGCTGACTAATAGGAAGACACGTATTTGTAGCTTATTTGACTGAATAACTCTCGAGTTTGGTCTTAGATCTCAAATGGTAACGCATAGGTGTTCTTTGGGGGCAGATGGAGTGCCACATACTATTAGACATGGAATTGGAGGTCCCTGGCGATCACTAGAAGCGGCTGACTAATAGGATGACACGTATTAGTAGATTATTTTACTGAATAACTCTCTAGTTTGGTCTCAGATCTCAAATATTGACGTAGAGATGTTCATCGGGGCCAGATGGAGTGCCACGCACTATTAGACATGGAATTTGAGGTCCCTGGCGATCACTAGAAGCGGCTGACTAATAGGAAGACACGTATTTGTAGCTTATTTGACTGAATAACTCGAATTTGGTCTCAGATCTCAAATATTGACGTAGAGGTGTTCTTAGGGGTTAGATGGAGTGCCACGTACTATTAGACATGGAATTGGAGGTCCCAGGCGATCACTAGATGCGGCTGACTAAAAGGAAGATACGTATTTGTAGCTTATTTGACTGAATAACTAGAGTTTGGTCTCAGATCTCAAATATTGACGTAGAGGTGTTCTTAGGGGTTAGATGGAGTGCCACGTACTATTAGACATGCAATTGGAGGTCCCTGGCGATCACTAGAAGCGGCTGACTAATAGGAACACACGTATTTGTAGCTTATTTCACTGAATAACTCTCGAGTTTGGTCTCAGATCTCAAATATTGACGTAGAGGTATTCCTCGATGTCAGATGCAGTGCCACGTATTATTAGACATGGAGTTGGAGGTCCTTGGCGATCACTGGAAGCGGCTGACTAATAGGAAGACGCGTATTTGGCACGTATTTGTAGCTTATGTGACTGAATAACTCTCGAGTTTGGTTTCAGATCTCAAATGGTAACGTATAGGTGTTCCTCGTGGTCAGATGCAGTGCCACGTACTATTAGACATGGAGTTGGAGGTCCTTGGCGATCACTAGAAGCGGTTGAGTAATAGGAAGACGCGTATTTGACACGTATTTGTAGCTTATTTGACTGAATAACTCTCGAGTTTGGTTTCAGATCTCAAATATTGACGTAGGGGTGCACCTCCGGGGTCAGATGGAGTGCCACGTACTATTAGACATGGAATTGGAGGTCCCTGGCGATCACTAGAAGCGGTTGACTAATAGGAAGACACGTATTTGGCATGTATTTGTAGCTTATTTGACTGAAAGATTCTCGAGTTTGTTTTCAGATCTCAAATGGTGATGTTTAGGTTTTCCTCTGGGACCAATGGAGTGTCACAGGTTTACAATATACGTGGACATTATAACATTATAATTAATTGTATTCACATTACAGAGGTGACCATACTAGGGATGTGTTGTAGAGTTAGGTTCGACTAACTTGGTACTGTTATTATTATTATCAGTAAACGTGAAATATGTCTACTGTGGACACAATATAACGTGAAAATTGTACATAATGTACTATTTATTTATGTATGTACTACGTACATACAGTACGTAGTAGGACAGTGTCATGGAGTAAGGTTAGACCTTTCAGTGTTTTGAAGCAAATTTGTTAAAATTTACAACAACCTTTGAAAATTTATTTATTCTTTTGTAGGAAATTGTAAGTATGGACTTATATAAAATGTTTATCGTCACCCCTACATTGCAGGAATATATTGCAACAGGTATCGCAATATTGCTCCATCTCTTCCCTATTGGCAATACAGACATTGCGTGTAATTAAACAATATCGTTCCCAAACGTCCATATACCTGATATAATTTTTTTTTCACATCGCTAACCGCCTCATTAATTAACCCTTCCGCGGTTTTGTATTTCTTTGTTAATTTACCGCCTCGTCGATAACAAATTAGACCGTGTCGCGTCACGTGTCACTTTATCGGGCAAATAATGTTACACCCCACGGAATTAGCGATATCAACGGCGGGTTTCGATAATTTGTTGCGTTGCGGGGATTGTTATTTAATACTCGATATAAATCAGGGGAGGGAAGGTATTGTTTTAGTGTGCAGGGGCGCGAATATTACGGCCTCTCATAAATATCAACCGGGTAGATTACGTGAAATTGATAAGGGAGTGGATGAGTTCAAAAAATTGTGAAGCACGATATATCGGCATAAATTGTAAGTAAATATCACAGAAGAAAAATAGTTACGATGAGCAGATCATCTTGAAGAAACGAGTGGGCGAAGAATGACAAATACATTATAAGGACTAAGTAGTTTATAGTAAATGTAATAAAATCATGACATTTACGATGAGCGAGTCATCTATATCATATTGAATGACACATGAAAATTAGATGAGTTGTTATGAGTAAATGTGTCACAGAATCAAAATAGCTACAATAAGCAGGCCATCTAGAAAGAATCAGTGAACTAGGTATGACAATTAATATGAGCTGTTATGAGACACTATGTCACAAAATTGAACACTTAAAATGCGCGACAAGCGAGTGTTATGTAAGGTGTCACCAGTCATAAGTAAATATGTCATAGAATCAGAAGGGTTACAATGAGAAGGTCATCTACATAGAAGAAGTGAACGAGGTACAAATTATGAGTTATGTGAGTTATTCAGAGAGCTAGTTATCATGCCGGAGTAAATTCCTAGAAGCCCATAGACCTCCGCGAGATGAAGAAGTAAGGGGAAAGTAGAAACAGGGGCGTGTATGTTTAATTTTGTCTTCGAAATATAAATAATCGAAGTTATATCATTTAATGGAATGAAACAATGTTATCTAGATTTCTATTTTTGCAACTATAATATTAAAATAAATACTATATAATAGTGCTATTACAGAAACCAGATGACTGTAAGAAATATTGCCTAATGAAAAGTAAAAACGAAAAAGGTTCTAGTCTAGCCTACAAGACGAATACCCACAATTTCAATCCCGAATATTTATACAGTGTACCTAAGTCCTTTTGTTATTTACGCTTCAAGATGGATTGTTATATATAAATGACGAATATCACTCGTGTAGTAACTATCACTGTTTCGCCGACAGGTGTGCGATTTGTAAACAACTTTCTCCATATTGCCATTCTATGGGTTTCGACCATGTTTCGACTGATGTTTTATAGAGCGGATTTTTAAATTTTGGCCACTCCTCTCCTCTCTGTCTCTCTCTTTACGTTTAAAATTTGCTAAAGCGGCGAATCGCTCGAACTAGGATTTTGTGAGTTTTGCGTGTGCCACTCGCAACTTGTTGTGGGGATGAGTCACTCGTGAAGCAAAAGGGACTCGACTAGTTAGGCCGGTGACACACTGGAGAAATAAGTTTCACGAAACTTGTGACTGAAACAAGTTTACATGAAACTTTGTTTCATGTCAATGCACACCCAAGAAACTTGCTTTGCGTTTAGTGTTTAGTTTCACTTACTATATCTTCGGATGAAGAGGTAATTTTCTTGTGGTGGGTAAACCGCCGAAAGAAACTAAAAACAAAGAGGAGAAGACGATTTTGGGTGCATCCTGCTAACGTTATTAATCTGCAATATAGTACTAGTTTTGTTGGTACAGAACTGCGGCAACATCCCGAGAAATTTAAGGAATTTTACAGGATGAACATACAGAACTATCACCGCTTGCTGGATTTGCTTGAAAAAAAATTGAAACTGACTGGAGAACTCCTAAAAGACCGGAGGAAAGACTTCTAATTACATTAGAAGTTCATTTTTAATTCATTGTCTTTCGGCATTTTCTCATACAATTATTCACTTTTCTAAAATACTATATTGCAGCTGTGAATATATGCATACACTTTCGTGCACCAATCAACAATAAATTTATGAAACAATAACAGTGAAACACAGCATGTTGTGTTTTATGAAACATGTTTACGAAACAATTTTTGCTCTCCTGTTTCAGAAATGCCAGTGTGTTCCGTCTAATTTAAATATATGCGCTGTGTGATAATGAAACAAATTTCCTGTTTCTTGCAACGAGTTTCATGAAACTTATTTCTCCAGTGTGTCACCGGCCTTATAAGTAAATATGTCATAGTATCAAAATGGTTACAATGAGAAGGCCATCTAGAAAGGATGACTGAACGAGGAATGACAAACCAAGGGGTATATGGGTGATTCAGGGAGCTAGTTCCTAGTTATGAGTAAGTGTGTTAAAATCAAAACAGTTACAACTTGCCAGGCCATTTAGAAATCTCTAAAGCATCTGCTAAAGTAACAATGAGAGCGTCTGGTGGGGTCAGCGATGAGTTGCTGCAACAATCCAGCTTTAAGCTGCAACTCCCATAATTCCACATGCTGATTAGCCCACAAATCCTTAAAGTACAATCGAAACTGATTTCAATTGTACATTTGCAACTCCGGCGATTTCATTTACTGTACGTCTGATTTGCGACGTTTCTCCTCCCTTCCTCAGTCAAAATTACCATTCATGGTTGGTATAAATACGTTCCGCACGTAGGCACAAAGTACGAATTATCGCCCACGCCGAAATATGTGGGCGGCGGCGCGTCCATTCATACTACGTACACGGGACGGTAATAATAATCGAAACGGACTCCGGCCGCGCCATATACTACGACAATGCGGCTAATTACACCGGACTAATTGCCCGGAATCGTGTGTCATGCGTTAGATTAGCGCGCCGGCTAGTTGCAACATGTGCATAAACAATTATTATTATTATTGCGTCTGGCGGCGGGGGGGAAGTGGGACGATTCAGGCGTGCTCTGCGGCTTAATCACGCGTCATATTCAAACGAGTGCACGGGCTGGGGTTCATGATATCAATGATCGACGCCTTTAGAGATCGGTGATTACTTTAAATTGGCAGTTTCGCAATTTCTCACGTTTCAGGAAACTCACATTTGGAAACCAAGGGAGGGAAGGGTGGAAATTGTCCTGTGGTCTCGTCTCCCTTCTCCCATTGAAGTTTCGATTAAACCCAATTTTGGATTTTTGACGTGATAACGTCTTATAAATCGATGAGCGGGCTACACACACCAGAAAACATTGTAACGTTACACCTGTCCTGACCCATGCGTGGAAGCGAGAGCGAGAACAAGCGACAAAGAGGTACGTTAGCGTTTCGCTTCTGACGCATCTATCTCCCTTCCATTCCATCGGCCGATGCGTCCGAGTGAAAGAGAGATAGCGGCAGCACACAGCTTAACGTTAACGTTTAGCCGACTAAAGTGAACTGAATATTTCCTGTGAATACCATTGCTTATTACAATAACAATTGCGGCAATAAGGTAATTAATTCTTGCATCCTAACAACTTGATTAGCTATATAATCTCTATATATATAAAAATGGATTGCTGTTCGTTAGTCTACCTTTAACTCGAGAACGGCTGGACGGATTTTGGTGATTTTGATCTTGAAATATTTGTGGAAGTTCAGGAAAGGTTTTTATTGTGAGAAACATAAATAATAAGTAAGGGAAATACTGAAAAAGGTACGTTTTGTAATTTGACATTTATAATCAAACAAATGAAAGTATAGTGTCAGTTGGTTGTCAAATAAATAAATGTCAAGACGATTATTACAATCTATCATCAGTTTGTCAGTGCGCGAGAACTTTATTGATTTTAAAATGCCAAGGAGAAGATGGACTTAGGTCGTCGAAGTCAATCAAATGTGCAACGAGTCGAGCTCTCACGTCCAAATCGCACTGACGACTGACGACCGGTGAGAGACAGATAACATTCGTATTGGTATGACAGAATTACGTTCAACAGTAAATAATGGAATCGACTGAGTTCGGGCACATCTTATACAACGGCATTTAGACCGACAGGGCACCGAGTCTACAAAGTCTACACGACGCCAACACAAAAGCGGAAAGTCAAGAAACCAAGAAGAGTCCTGAGTAACTCAAAGCAACTTCACCAGGACACCAAGTCTACAAATTCTACAAATTTGAAACGACGGACATATGCAGTCACTGTAGCCGGAGGAAAAGCCGCCAGTGATTACAACTCCAAAACTTCAAGAACTTCGACGCCAACACAACGGAGGGAAGTCAAGAAGACAAGCAAAGTCCTGAGTAAGTCACAACCACCTTTTCCAGAGAATTAAGTTAAAAAATTCACAATTTCAACTACGACAAGATATAACAAGCAGATGAGTTGATTCAAGAACAAGAAAAAATAGCCCAAGAAATCATATAACTACAAAATAATTGCAAGAAAAACGGAAGTGCAAGAAAAACCAAGGAATACTTACAAAAAAGGATTGATCACCTAGAAGCACTATGGGGGAAAGCCCAAGAGAACAACGAGGCGTTCCATGAACTTGGGTTTGACGATCAGCACAATTATATAAGATCACACTATTTCAAAAAGATTGAGGAAAACTACAAGACAATTCGACTGTACCTGACGTTAAACGAATAAAACACCCAAGAAACAAGTCTATGAGGTACAAATACAAGACCCAAAACCGGAAGTGAAGAAACCCAAACAACAGACAAAACAGAATTACCGACGAATCGAACTAAAGGTAAAAATAACAAACAAACAAAAAACTACTTAGACAAGCTGAAAAAGACATGGCAGAATCAACACCAAGATGGTCATGCACATACTACGAGCAACAAATGCCCAAAACATGGAGCGCACTTCAAGACACAATGAAATAGAGCGATTCCGCAGACCTGTAAACCAGTTCCTGTAAACTTGGAACGAGTAGCATTCCACTACGACCCGGAAATAGATTATTGTGCCGAAGAATCCGTAACGATTGAAGAAATGATAATCGTTTGTCAATATTGTAAAGCATTAAAATGCAGCAGTGAAGCTACTGGATTATGTTGTGCGGGTGGTAAAGTAAAATTGCCTTAATTGTTCCCACCACCAGATCCATTACCTTCTTTAGTTTCTGGGGTGGGAAATGACTCCCACCCCAATGATAAATATTTCTTGGCCAACATCCAAACGTATAATAATTGCTTTTAAATGACGTCGTTTGGTGCAACGCATATTGTACAGGAAAATTTCATACCTAATTTCAGGGTAGTTTTTCATAAATTATTTATTAAAAATTTAAAAAGATAATTTACAATTGCTAATACAAGGACAGTTTGCGGAATAAACTTGGAGTTTCCCGGTTTCGCGCATGGACAATTATACGTCGCGTGTTCGCGAGTCGTAAAACCATCATCTTTATAAATTTACGCTCCGCAAAAAAAGACAGAAAATATAGTAAACCAGAAAGCCTCAAATTGATTATGTGTATAACTGTGTTGCATTTAATTTGATGTAGATAAAAATTTTGTATTGTTTTGACATTATTTTTCAAAAATATATGTATATGATAGGAATTTCACCGGATCATCTATAACTTTTATTTATCTTTTTTCTTTAAACTTTACGTGGCATTGCGACGCATGCCGGGTACGGCTTGTCTCATATATTTGTTCTTTGATTATTACAAAACAGTAACATCGGTAAGCGAGTACAGTAATGGACGAATATTGATGCTGATGTACCAATTCTTCTGTGCGGTTCATATATTTGTTCTTACATCGGTCAGCGAGTACAGTAATTGACGAATATGGATGCTGATCTACCAATTCTTCTATGCGGTTACTTGATGACACATTCCTCAAATACATGAAAAATACGTACAATCTCGAATGCGTATCAGATGTTAATAAGTCAACAACGCTGGGAGGAACAACCATCGATTTGACTTTCTCAAGGCACATTACACTTAAAACACTCCCCTTGATTTCCTACTTGCCCTATCATCGTCCTGTCCTTAACAAAATGACGCAGATTGGAAGTTCTTAAATATCACATATGTGTACAAAATATTATTAATTTGTTAAGTTAGTTAGTAAGTTAGTTTAAATTGTAAACAAAAACGAAGAGGGTTTGTTGAGGTTATGTACTCGTATTTTTCTCATAAAACTATCTTCGTACTATGAACTGTTCATTCACACCAAGGGAGACAATGTACGGTTTCTCAAAAAGCAAAAAAACAATTGCTTTTTTCATTATTTTTTTTCATGTATTTACTTTGATTTGATAAACGGAGGCGCCGGTGAATTTTTGGTGGCAAACACTTCAGGTGATGTCAGTTGGCGTCAGAACTACCAACACAACGAAAAATATGGAACAATTTCAAATCTTTGTTCTGTGTTTCATATACGGAGCTTTTCTATTGAAACGCCTGTCTCGAAATCAACAAGAGCAAAAGAGAAACTTATAGTAGTTCGTTAGTATGACAGAGAACGATGTTTTGCAACGTTGCCGGCTGAGCAGGCAGTCCAAGTCAACTCGTATCGCGGTCGCCTATCGCTTTACAGTTTCGGATGTGTGCGGAGCGGATGACTGTGATGTTTCGCCAGCAGGCAACATCGCAAAAGTTCGTTCTCTGTTTAGCCAACGAGAAATATATGGCCTTTCTTTCGCTCTCATGTTTATAGCATCCTGCGACTCTGTAAAAACGGTCTGTATACCCATTTTACGTATATGAGTGGAAACCATAAAGACACAGGGAGAAGGGTAGGCCGCGACTGACATAACAAGACGGAGTGAAAGAGGCAATGTACTGTAGAGGATTAGAACTAGAAGGCGGTGAATAGAATACTCGATCAAGATGGAGTCTAGGGTGCGAGAAACGACCACAGCTGTAACAAACCCTCTATATAAAGAAAGTACAAAATTAACTTAAAAAAAAACTGTCGCAATACATATCTACCTTCCCACAATAAACGCAATCACACACAATTACAAAATCCCTCATAATCATCCCTTTTCAATAAACCCCCTCGGTTCTAAGAGCTTAGATCCAAGCTGTCGAACTTCCCCGTAAAACCTATCGCCTCCCGACACTATCCCTCCTCTCCTGTAGGAGCGTCGGTCATCGGCGATAAGACGAGGGCCTCCCCTACTCCTTCTCCTCCTACTCCTGCTGTCCCTCGTTAATCCTCCCTCCGACGCACACGAACTTCCCCCCGGTCCGGGACGGATTTAAATGCTAAACAAAGACGGCGCGTAATTGTTAAACTGCCTGCATTAGTTTGTGCTATCTCGGCCGATTTTACGGTCGACTTCCGTCGCAGTTCGATTAGGGAAGACGAAGGGGTGGGACTCTGGAGGCGGGGTGGAGGGAATTTTGTTATTGTGGAAGAGAAAGGAGTTTAGGTGGTAAGACTTGGTGTGCCCACTTTCAGGTAATCAGTTTCGAGTTTCTAAGAGGATGAGATAGTCTCATTATGAAGCTTGTCTAGTTGTAATCAATAGACAGCTGATTATATGCAGAAGAAAATTGTTTTCCGCAACCAAAACGCCATTTCGTCCTCCGAACAAAGTTGTCTACTCATCATAGTCGTTCTCTTTTCCTTCGAACATAAGGTGTCCACCACTATCCTGGACTAAACAATTCATCCCCCGTCCGTCCTGGGCTTAAATTAACTTTCCTTGACGTTGAAATTTAAAGCGCGTGGTAGCGGTTTTAAGGAATTAATAAAACGTACGAATATAGAGAGATGTGATTACGTTTTTGTATTCCAAGCTTGAATCTGCAGGCTACTAACTCACAACGTCAAAGCGTATTAACCCCCTCGGAAATATTTCACTGCAGGAGCACTTTTGAAGCCGCCGCGGCCATAAAATCCAACAATTCCTGCTATTTTTCAACGGGAATTAACAAAGTTTCTCTGTACGGACCGTACCACTAAATTTATATTAAAACTCCTAGAAATGTTTCCCGAAAAGGCTCGCCTATAAATACAAGAAAAAGAGAGCAGGACCTGAGGAAATGTGTCTGTTCCCGTATATGTGCGGTGTATGTGTACCGCCCCTCTCCCTTGCCTCGCATTTAATGTCGACATATTTTTCGTTAATGTGCGCGCGAGGCGAGGTGATAATATCTAACAACGCCCTATAATGACTACAAGTTGTAATTATTTGCGTCACCGGGGACGCACCGTATGATCTACGGCGATAATATCGGAGACGCGCCCCGTTATTACTTTAACGTCGCGACGCCCGACTAGGGAGCGATTTCACCCCCGAAAAAAAAAAGGATATCGAAAGGGAGGGACATCCTGAACATCACGTCCACCTCGAGGTGGGTTCCGTTTAAAGGGATCAATGGAGAAAGTCGCTCGTTATTGGCCGTTTATTGCAAATGTTGACGTAATAGGGAAATAATAAATTTCAACCCCTAAATATTAAAATTTTGCAAAATCCTCTCTAAGCCAGCCTCTACAATTCAATATCAACCTTTCATGAATATATTACATCTGTACCTGCAGCAATGGTGCATTAAAAATGCATTTCATACAATTCTATTTCTGATAAATTGATTTTAAATACTTCACCTCGGAAATATTTTTAAATACAATTCTTCTGTGTATATAAATAGAATTAAAATTTGTGTTTCATTTCTTTATTGTATCTTATTTAGTAAGGTATATTTTATTTGTTAAAATGCCATGGCAAATTTCACCACTTAACCGGCTATACCGTTCCCCCAAGTACGACTCTACCGTTCCCCCAAGTACGACTCTGTACCGATTCCTCCACACTCCACACGTCCTTCTTCCTCTTCCCGCCAATAAAAAGTGAGGTTAAGTCATTGTTTACGTTTTGCACCAGAAGTTATTTCGGTCGTACTGTGCCACGTTAAGTTTTACCCGTTAATAGTAATAGCGACCAATTATTAATCAAAGTGGCCCGAGGAGTGCATGCAGACAACGTAAGTTATTTACACTTTGAGAACTTTTCGTACAATCAAGTGAAGCTGTGCAAATCAGGTTAGGCATGAATTAATAGTGAGCTAAAGATATAACAAGTTAATTTATTTATAGTGAATGGCTGGTGTGTTGATTTAGAATACTCTGGTATTCATTAAAAGCTAGAAACTAGTTGGTAATGTTTAAGAGAAGGCTCTGCCTTGCGAGGTTATGGAATGTACAGGTTCGTATTAAGCAAAAGTTCAAACGTTATCAAGTGTCTATGGTATTCATCGTACATACTAAAATATCCTTCGACAGGTTGCAATAAACATCAGTGCAAATCAAGTTTAAGAACGCTCCCTACCTGTTAATCACACAAACGACGTAGTAATTGGTCCTTGCATTCAAATAATCAATGTACCTATTTATAGCAAACTATATTGGTTTAGATTGAATATATACCTAAACGTAAAACAAGCCGTCAAGGAGGTGCAATTTGTACTTATGAATCTAGATTTATGTGGCATTAGTTGTTATTAAAACTTTAAATGAGTTGATTTCTGTTTGCAAATTTTTCCAAAAATTGAGAGATGAGATCAAAATGTAACACTGGAACAATTTTTAACATACTTCAAGTGTAAATGTTTAGGGAGACACATAGACATACACACATAGGGAGACCAAAACCAGTAAAACCATATTTCAAATGTTATTCGATTCCAGTCGCAGACCTCAGACCTACACACCGCAGGATACGATAAACTCCAATGCACACCTTAACGAAATATCCGAGTTAATTCGGATTGAAACAAAAGGAAAACCATCCGAAGCTGTGAAATCTCCCCGCCAATTAATCAGGAAAACTTTGTAACTTATTCTCCCGTCCAAATTACCTAATTCATTCATAATGCATATCGTCGAACTTCCCTTGAAGTGGCTTAACTGCATTTGCTTCGGTTTCTTGGGGAAACGGGAAAAGGAGAAATTAATTGGCAGTTAGCCGGTATTTTGAAGTTTCCACGGGAAACTTACAAAGGCGGGGATGAGTCATCGCTTCCCGCGAGGAAGCTGCCGAATCGGAATTGTTCTTTTAATAAGTGATAAGTTAGTTTGGCGTCATAAAATTAAATTTTGTTTTGTGGCTTTAAATGACAGATTTAAATTTTCCTCTCATCTAACCACGACAGTTGTTGTAATCCAAAAACATTTGATTTTGTGTAAGAAAGGGGCGATCATCTTTCATCTAACCGCAACAATAACCGGAATTGACATTACCAAATGCCATTACAATCCGGAATCTATTACCCAATCCAATTTGGTATGAAATAAGACGCACGCATATCCTTCCCAGTCGATACCTGATACCTGCCGTGGACCGCTTAAGGTTTCCATTACGACCAAATCTCCATTTCCCGCCGATTTTTCCTCTCCGAGCGGAACGTCGAAGGTAACAAATACTGGCAAGCTAATAATATCTGATAATCGGATTAGGGTGGGCCGGGACGCGGGAGAAAGAGAGAGACGGATAGAGCTGATGCGGCCACATTCGCGATATGTGTGTATACGTAGTTTCCATCTGAAGCGTACCGACTGAAAATTAATTAGCTCCACGTATTTTCACACACGCGCACTCACAGGTCACCATGGAAATGTGTGTTCATCTGTGTTATTAGTCAAACGAATGTAACGCGTTCTACTGGAGAAAAAACCGAGGAGGGTGAGGATTTCTGGATAGGTGTAGGATTCGTTCCTGGGATCATTGGACCCGAGTTCTAAAAGCGTTTTGTTCCCAAAAACTCAATTTTAGACCAATCAGAAGATTCAATGTTCAAATTCTATTGGATTGGGAAACTCAAAAGCAGTTTTGTGGATTTTTTGAATGTCTCCCAAATCTCAACCAGCTTCCATCATGAGATACCCATTGACCAAAAACAAAGTTGAGATTGATTTATTGGGATAACCTTCAGGACTGTCTGAGTGGTCCCCAAAGATCCATCACAGAATCCAATGGGAATAGGTATGGTTACTATGATGTCGTGGGATCCTCTACTGGAGACATTTCGAAACTTGTCAGAACTCCAAGCGCATTTCTAAGCGTTCCTTTGAAACCCAGTTAAAGGTTACTGCAGATTTATTGGCCAGAAAACTGAAACGCAATTTTAAACCCTTCAGGAAATTTCAGAGTATCAAACAGCACAGTTGGTGTACTTACCAGGAGAAAGTCAATTATCCGAACTCCGTTATAGACAGTCTAACAATATCTTATTTAAGCAACTGTTCTCCAGACGCTCAATCCGGACTTTTTATTCCCGCTCCATCCCTTTTACCTCTTCCTGAAACCAAAATTAAACGCCCAACAGGTGAATCAATAAATTTCCGGTTAACCTTAGCCCACCCGCTGATTTATAGCATCATTAAGACTGTTCAATTTCAGCTCCGGAATTTATTTATTTTCGGTTTTACAGGCGAACTGATATATTAGAATATGGAGGATGAAACGGTCGCTGCTCCGAGCTACGAAGGTAATAATACTACATTGCTTCAATAACGGTGGTGTGTAATATAGATTTTGTTTCAGATACAAACGAGAACTATGAGGAGGACGACGACGAGGAGGAGGAGGACGTCCCGCGGTTCACAGAGACCAACTTGAGCTTCCGTGACTTTTTGACGAGGTAATTTCGCGCGAGACGCGTATCCTCGATCATAATTACCTCTTTTTTCCAGAATACCCCACCCGAGGGTGGTGAGGGCGTGCGGCCTCGCCCTGAGGAACTTCGAGACGAACTCACCGGCGACCAATCACGCCGTCCTGAAGTTGCTCCACAGAATAGCGTTCGATTGCAAAATGTACGTGATGGTCTTTCAGCTGAGCATCTTCAAAACGTTCCAGAGGATATTATCCATGAAGGATATGCCGCAGTACAAAGTAAGTGTACGCTCGCGTAGCGAATCACCGGGCGAGAGCGGATTTAAAGGCGAAGGTTCATCTTTACAAGAGGGACTAGTTAAAGCTTTACAGCTTTGCTGAAAGATGTGAAATAAGAAGGCAAGGAATTTTATTGATTTCAAGCCATTCTGGAGGAACGATGCGCTTTAATTAAAAAGTAACACAGGAATACGTTCGACTAGTTGAAATAAAGTTTTTACCAAATATGAAGTGTAAAAGTTGAGTTTTTGAGTAAAAATTCATATTAATCAAATTCAAATCCATTATAAATATATGAGAAATTAAGTAAGGAATCAACATTTTATTTTGTATGTTTCTGGGATTTATGTGCATGTAGACAACCGTTAAATGTCAAAACATTACAGCTTGTACCTTATACTTACACAGGTACTGTTTTTAAATGTCACTCGTCTAACAAGCTCAACACATTGTGATCGAGCAATTCATACACTTCAAAAACACGGCCATTGTTGCCAAAATAGGCAAATAATTGTAAGTGGGTTGTGAAAGTCTGGTATAAGCCCATTCAACTATAAAGAAATACTAAATTTAAACCCGAAACCTAAGAAGCGACCCCAGAACCTCCTTTACGAAGAGAGTTAACTCATCTACTTCCAAAACAGTTTCCTCTTGAGAATCTGCTTCGTGATCAATGCTGGATGCGACACCGTTGCCGAGCATTGATTTACCTACTATTATGCAAAAAAAAAATCTGGAACTTGTGAAGCAACGACCCTTGCTTAAAGAGAATTAAAGCCATAAAAAGTAAGAATAAGGACGAGATTCTGAAGATGTTTTACAAAAATTCCTGAAATGTAGAAGATAAAAATGAACTAATTCAGCTTACCTTAGTGCACCTTACTTATGTCTTTGTACAGATAAATGTGAATAATCTAGAAAAAATGCAGCATACTGACTCCTTTATAAACTATAGGTTATGATAAGTATTTCGTTTTTGTATTTAAACAGTATTTAAAGTTGTAAATTATTCGTAATTGCAGCAATGTTAAGCATAACCCCAGGAAGCTTAGAATTCCTATTATTTTCTTCGTGAAATTGTTGAAATTATTCAAATTTTGAAATTTCTAAATCGGTTTAAGATAATGGAATCTAATTTGTAATGGAAACTTTCTAATGAAGTTCTAAAATATTTGTTTTATTGCCCGAAGTTGTGAAGTTTTCAAAAGTTATTTGTATCGAAAAGCCTCAAATACATAGGCTGACTTATATACACTAAACCTAAGTTTATGGTTTTAACACTTAAAACAATCTCAAAAAGTGTTAGTAATTATTTTCTTTGCTTCATGAAATCGTAAAATTTTTGTAATTTTCCGAAATTGACCAACTACTTTGTAAACAAGTGTGTAGAACTTGAAGTGATACTTCAAAACACAACAGACTAATGTAAGTTTCAAACTTCTAAAAAATAATCCCAAGGCAAACACGTCGACACATTAGACACTTTACTTTTTAACTTGATCTAACGAAGTAGCTAATTAAAAAACTTCATTAGTTACTTTTCCAACTTCATATATGTCAGTTCAAGTTATTTGTGTTGCATTAGAGTTGTCATAAGTTCTTTAGAAGCTCCTTAACTTCCTTTGAAACAACAGCTTAAGTTTAAGATAACTGCGACTTGTTTAAAAATGTCGACAAGCTACTTAGTACCTTAAAAATTGTTTTACAATGTCACAACTTTTTTAAAAACTTTATGAACTGTACACTTTCGTTAAGATAATCGCAACTCGTTTAAAAGTGTCGTAGGATCATTATAACTGTAACAATTAGCTTAAAAATAAGCATGTAAGTACATAAACCAAAATGTAAATACAAATGAACAGCCGGAAATATGCTCAAAAAATGTATAAAAATGCGCATTTGTAGTTACTCTAACAAAATAAAATAAATGTAAGGTCTTTTAAGGAATAATTTAGCAAATAATGGATCTTAACATTGCCCAAAAATGTATTTGAACTACTGTATTTAAAACGTCAGAAGAAATGTATTTTAAATACACAGTAAATACAAATTAAGCTAATGTATTTAACTATGTATTTAAATACATAAAAAGTATTTAAAATACATTTCTAAATACATGTATTTAAATACTTAACAACACTGATAACACCCTTAGGTAAATATGAATAACCAAGTGAGAACTTTTCCTGTTTAATGTGTTCAGCTTTTATCGTACTGTTCGCTTCACCATTTCTCTAAATATTGTTTTTTGGCACCTGGAGATGTACCTCTATGTTATAAATAGCACTGAACCAATTCAAAACAAACTACTTAGGACACAATACTTCTTAATATGATCCAAACAACTTGGTAAATGACTCATTACAATGTGATTCAGAGTTAACAACCGATCCAAAGCAAAACTCTCTGTCTCCATCTTCATTAAACCTGATCAGCAAGTGCATGATACTGACTCCTTTCTCTTCTCAGGAATTGGCCAAGTTCGCCACTTACATCCTCCGTCAGTTCTTCAAGGTGGCAGAAACGAACAAGACGGTCTTCGTCGAAGCCCTCTTCTGGAAATCCAAGCGCGACGCCTACGAGATAGAAAACGGCTATGGAAGTTTGAGCGAGAAGTGAGCAGTTCTCTCGTTAAAATCAAATTACATTTTACAATACTTCTTTTATGTAGGTCGAAAGCCACTTCGAACTTCTGGTCGGAGGAGCAGGAGGACGAGTTGAGGAGGCTCTTCATGGAGCACCAGCTCAATCATGTCGAAGAAGGTGAGGGATCGAATCGTCGCCGATATTGGAACAGGAGCGCAATAAACGCGTCCCGAAAATTAAAAAAAAATGTCCCCCCGCGTCGCCGTAGGGCGCCCTTTCAATTTTTCTCTTTATCCCCACTCGCAACCCCGTCGATGATTCGCCGTGGAGGCCCCTCGAAAGGGTCGTATTTTTCGGTCCGCTTCGATTTCTGTCACGGGAAAATTATGAATTTCCCTTCGTCTCGGCTCTATTCCCGCGTTACTCAATAAAACTCTTTATAAGCTCTTCGACGTCACGTCGGGCGGAAATACGACGATAGTGGGGTTCACGGTGCGAGCGGAATTTCCAGAAAGAAATGTAACCGTTGTGAAATAATAGGAAATGGGGGGAACGTAGACACTTCGCCATCGGCGCATTACCTATCCTGGTAGCATTTTTTATTGGCGTATGGTTGGCCCACAAATTCTAGTTGGGAAACGGATTTGACAGCTCTTTTCAAGGTTGCGCCAATGTAAAATTTTCTATCATTGTTCAACCCACTATAGTGCTTTGATAGTTTAGCCCTACGTAACGGTTGGAAACAGTCGCGAAATGCTTCAATTGTTGATATCACTCTTAAGGAATTTAAAAGAAGATCTATTTGAATCTAATTTTTACTACAAAAGCAATATTTTTCTTCTTCAGTTAGGACATGTTCTGTTATTTCTCCTACTGCGCCTCGGCTGATCCTGACGTCCAGCTTTGTTCCATCTCTTGAAAGATCTACCTGTAGGTCTTCTACTCTGCAGTATCTGGTCTTTAGCCCATTTTGCACTTCTGTCTTGGTTCATTCTTTCTACCTGGTCTCTCCATTCTCGATCTTAACCATCTAATTAGGTCTTTTCATCATTTCAGCGCTCCTCATTAGTTGTTTGTTTTTTGATGTCTCCGCTCTAGTTTCCACTGTATACGTAAGGATTTATGTCACGCATATCTCATAAATTCTCACCTTAAGGTTGTCCAGCTTCTCTAAGTTGGCCATGGCAATTTAAACCAAAGGAATACACCAAGTCTTAACCAACTGCTTTATTTAAAGATGAGCGACCGGTTTCGGCTTCATCGAAGCCATCCTCAGGCTCGCACTACATGAATGAGGAGCATTAGAAAACAGAAGGAGCCCCAAAAATAACTTATTGTGAGTATTGCTTGTAAGGCACTTATCTTCTGTTTTCTAATGCTACTCATTCATGTAGTGCGAGCCTGAGGATGGCTTCCATGAAGCCAAAACCGGTCGCTCATCTTTAAATAAAGCAGTTAGTTAAGACTTGGTGTTTTCCTTCGGTTTAAATTCTCACCTTGCTCTCAATTGACATGTATTTGTTGTTCCAAATGGTGTCACGTAGGCTTCCTGATATCCTTGTGGCTTTTATAGTGTCCACCTTGGTTTCTTCGATTCGGTTTCTGTCGCTGGAGATTTGTGAGCCAAGGTAGTTGTTTCATTACCTGCTCTATGACGTTCTCATCGACGGCTAAATTACATCCAATGGATTCCTTTGCTATCACAATAGATTGTGTTCTCTCTGTACGAATAACCATGTGCCTTTCTGTGGTCTTCTTAAATCTGTAAATGTAAATCGGCTTCATCCTCTGCTATTAAAACAGCATCATCTGCATAGCACAATATGTGTAAAGATTTATTGGCCATCGATAACCGGTGCCCTCACGTTTTACAACGTTGATTACTTTTGCAATATTCGTTTATCATAATTGGATGCATATTACATTTTTCTCTCAAACTACTTATTTCAAATATCTTCTTCTTCTTCTTCTTAGGGTACCAACTCCATTCAATGAAGATCGGCAACAATTTTGGCAAATGCTTCTATATCTTGTGCACTCCTGAGTAGAGTATGAGAATCCAGTCTCTGACGTTCTTCAGCCATGAGTTTTGTCTGCGCCCCGGCCCTCTCTTGCCTTCTATTTTTCCTTCTATTATTAATTTCAGGAGGGCATATTTAGTATTCCTCATGACATGTCCTAATAGGCGGTTTTTATCTTTGTCAGGATGGCTAAGAGATCACGTTCTTTGTTCATCCGCCGCAAGACTTCGATATTTGTAACGCGGTCTGTCCAAGGTATTCTTAACATTCGGCGGCACACCCACATCTCAAAAGCCTCCAGTCTATTCAGTGTAGTGATCTTCAGCGTCCACGCTTCGACACCATACAGGAGCACCGGGAAAACATACCTAACATTTGACGAAACTATATCGTATCTGGGCATTCAGACTTTTGTCGCTCAGCAAACTACGCGTTTTCAAGAATGTTGTTCTGGCCATCTCGATTCTTGTTCTTATTTCGAGATCTGGATTCAAGTCCTCTGTAATCCAACTACCCAAATATTTAAATTTCCGAACCCTTGATATAGACGTCCCTTGAACTTTTATATCTACCAGCTGATTTGGGTTTCTACTTATCACCATTGTTTTTGTCTTTTGTTTATTTATTTGTAGTCCCATCTGACCACCCACTGAAACTATTCTGTCGATTAATCTTTGAAGACCCTCAGAACTATCCGCAAGTATCACCTGTGTCATCGGCATACCTTAAGTTATTTATCAGTCTGCCATTGACTTTTATGCTGTCTCCGGATCCATCAAGTGCTTCCTCGAATATGACCTCAGAATAAATATTGAAGAGCATGGGACTGAGCATACACCCCTGTCTGACTCCACGCTTTATAGGTACAGCTCTTGTCTCGGTACTTTCTAGTCTTATTGGAGCTACTTGGTGTTCGTATAAATGCTGTATGATCTTCAAATCCTGCGAGTCAATACCTTTGCTTCCTAGTATTTTCAGCAGTTTTTTATGTTTAACACAGTCGAATGCTTTTTGTATAATCTATAAAACACAAGTATACATCCTTTTGTTGGTCTTTGCATTTTTGTAGCATGGTCGACAGTGCAAACAAGCTCTCCCTTGTGCCCAGTCCCTCTCGGAAACCCATTTGTTCTTCGCTTACATCTTGATCACATTTTTTACGTATTCGATTATGCAGAACTTTTAGGAAGCGCAGAAAATGTCTTCTATTAACTTTATTGTAATAATAATAATAATACATCCATCTTCTCTACTGAAGCATGACTTTAAAGAATATTGATCTGTGATTAATTTAACAGTTTTAGTTTTTTTTTCATACTGCCCTAGATGCATTTAGATTTTTTTCTGAAATATATTTAACTTCGTCAGGTACTTAGCCTACTTGCTTCAGTGATGTACTAACTGTTGATGAATAGAAACCAATAAAAAATGCTACTATTAGTGACAACAGGGAACTAATACTCCAACTTGAGTTGTGATACCCAAAAATGCCATGTTACCAAGCATTGTATTATTTGCATCTTTTACCTTCTCTGGTTTAACAAAAAGACAAACTTACATAACGTAAAATTCCATTGAAAATTGCAAATACCAGTAGTACTTTACAGTACTTTGTTGTACATTATTATATTGTACTTTTTGACCCCCGAGAAAAACTCGGGATAAACCCCAAAAAAACCATCCCGGTCCCCCTAAACATTTCCTGTGTTCCCTCTCTCAGATTATCCCTCCCATCGAATTTCACTCCCTTTTCCCCTCGAACACTCATATCCCAATGCGCCTGTATAAGGAATATGATCATTTTTCCTTCTCCACAGACGTCGTCGACTGGATCGTCTCCAACCTAATCGACAACACGAGGACGAGGCGTGCCGTGCTGAAGAAGCTGAAGGAGATGTACCTCCTGGTCGATTATAAGCAGGGCGGCGGTAATAGGAGGTCCGGGGCGAGGGTCCCGGTCACGTGGGGCGCCGAAGAGGAGGAACAACTGCGGGAGCTGTACGAGGAGTTTAAGGACGCCATGGGTAAGTCTACCTTGAACTGTGAGAGCTGTTGGATGCCACAATTACAGCATCTGAATGTTTCTATAGTAAATCTACTGAGAAAAAACCATCCACGAAACAAGAAAAGGTAGTAAAGTTAGAGTTAAAGTAAAGGTAGACAACACCTAATACACGTCGTTTGTTATTGGTAGAGAAGTCATAAAACTTTTGGCGGGAATTGTTGATGTCCAGAGTCGGTTCAGTGAAATTAACAAGTTTAGTTGTCTGATCTATGGTTGTCGGTTTACAAGCGTTCAGGAAAGTCGTTGACGGTGATAGTGGACTTTTGGTTGATGGTTTATTTTAACGTATCGCTAGTGTTATTCAGGTTTCTGATATAAATTTGTATAATCATATTTCTGTGATCTATTGCAATTATGAAAAGACACCTTCCCTGCTCGCCTCCCAAAAAGAGACCTGGAACATACTTAAGCTGTGGGGAGAAAACCATTATTTTAAATGTATACAAAAAAGAAAGAAATGTACATTCTTAATAAAAGATAAATTATAGTCAAGGCGATCATTCTTAATGCGACCCTGTACTTATTGCTAGCTGGTCGCGCGCTTTAAATTTCGACGTTTGTGTTTCATGGAAGTTTTCTTCTCGGTGGATTTACTATAAGTATGTAGATATTTAGGAATTTCTTAGTTTTGTGCATCTCATGTCTAAGTTATCTGCCCACACTAGTGGCAGCACTAATTTGCTCCATATATTCTGAATAGATAGCGACACAAGGTGGTCTTAGTTTGGGATCAGTCTATCCAAATTAGAGGTTCATTCGAACAGGTTAATGTTAATATTTGGGATGGCTGCTGGCTAGATGTATTTCAAAGTAGCAGTTGTATTTTCATAGTGCCAATTGGCTTTAAGAAAGAAAAACGAGACGCTGGGGACTGAGTCTTATTTTATTATCAAAACATTTCAATAACCTATTTTATAACCTAATAATAAAAAAAATCTAGTGTAAACTACTGATTACATTCTTATTTACTCGTGCAATTAAAATGATTTACCATTTTACTTACGCTAGTAGAGGTCTTGGAACATTAATACCGAGCGATTAATACAAACTAGGTTAAAATTACATTTCAATGGAACATAAGCGTTTATTATAACATGTCTAGAGTTACGCTGTAAAGGTAAAATTTTACAAATGCACCTTTTGAGAACTAAAATGTATTCGAACAAACGTTCCAGACATGTCGACAAAAATAACCGGACGAAGCTTCGATAAATCTACACATTCGCTCTTGTCCAGTTAAGTATACAATCAATCTGTATAGAAGAGTTGGCATAATCTATATACTCTCTAGAATACATTGTGATTCTTTAAATTTCATATCTAGGCTCCTTTCAGTAGTACTAGGAAGGTTTTTTCTAGCAGATGTGGTTAATTAATTTTATTTCCTGAAATGACTAATTGGCTATGTTCTATTGACCAGTTTATCAAATTGGAAGGATAAATTACGCGTACCAGATGAATATAGCCATCTATGTACTGTAAGATAAACCAGTGAATTAACTTTCCTGTGGATTTGTATCTACTGAATTAGTTTTATACGACGAATTATCTGCTATGGCTAAAACCTACACTGGACTACATATAGAGTTGCTAAATAAGACCTGCCTAAATTCAGAGCAGGCCAGGAACCAGTAGACGTGGAACGCTCTGTTACATATATTTTGATTACTGGACCACTTGGCAATAACCGCAGAACTAACTCGGACTCATGCCAATGTTTGATTCAGTCATTACGTCCTTCCCCCTTGAAAAACCGAGTCGTGAAATTCGAAGGGCTGACGGGGTATCCCGAGGGCCGAAGCTGCGCGCCCAGCATACCGAAACCGCTGGAGCTTCACTCCGCCTGCTCTTCGGCTGCGTCCGCCTCGTCCTGCAGCTCGTCCTTGACGCCGAGCCTCCTCATCTCCGCCTCGAACATGAGGTTGCTGATCTGTTGCATCAGCACGATCCTCTCCCTCTCGTCGAACTTCCGCAGCTTGCAGGCGAGGTACTCGCAGTACACGGCCGACTCGTCCTGGTAGGGCTGGAGGCATGGTACCGCGGGGAGGTAGGCGGCCGCCTCCTCGTCCGGCTTCTTCCGCTTGTAGGGCGGGCTCTGGGAGGTCGGCTGGAGGAGGAGCTTCCTCTGCGAGTCGTCGCCGTGGAACTCGACCTTGACCATTTCCGAGGCGGTCGGCTCGAAGGAGGGCATAGAATCGTCCGCGCTGTCGTCTTCCATTGCCTGCAAAAAGGTTCGAATTTGAAGGGAAAAGTTCCAGAGCTCCAGATTCTGTGTTCTCGAATACGTTTCGTACTGGAATTATTGTATTTCCGAATTGGAACACATGTACATACTATGATCGCACAGATAGTTTGGCCATAATAGGGAATGGGTAATAGGGACGTTTATGACAATGTCTTTGTTAACTAGTACGCGCGATAGTCTTATAATCACATCTGCAAGTTTTTTTAAACCAATGAGAACCCACCGCTGCTCGACCCATTTTCCGCCCTAATACTTTTTCTGGCCATAATTTCCTGAGGGACCACTGGCAACACTGTTAGCCTCGCCAATATAGAATTTTTATTTTTTTGTTATTACAAGAAACGAAGGGTTTTTAGACGTTTTAATGGTTAGTACACATTGTTGTAACAATGTGAACATTCCTATAGAAGCACAGGCAGGAGAATTTTGGGTGTAGAATACTCAAAAGTAATAAAATATATGAGAAGAATAGAAAAGTAAATTGTCAAACAGAACAGTCAAAAATTTATCAAAACAAGCAAGTGATTGTAAGTCCAATAACCAAATGCTACTTAAAAGCACTCATCATAAGCAAACAGAATAAAATAGGAACCTTTACAAGACCCTAATATGAAGACCACAGATCGTCTGAAAAACGCTTTATAAAACGCCTCAGCAACGTTCGTAATATAAATACTTACATTGTACAATTTGTAACAGCCATTTTCAGGAAATTCTAGGTTCAAATCCTTGTGCCTGTCGGTCATGAAGCTGAAGAATTTGTAGGCGAACCAGTTACTTTTGTAGATCCCATCCTTCCCTGTAAAATAAAACTGAATGTAATTAGAGTGACCGATGACAAAGGACAATCGGTACTTGCACCAGCATTTTTGTCACATTCCAACAAAATCTATCTGATTATAGATTAGTACAAATTTGCACAATAATCATAGATAATGGTAAAACATTCCAAAAACTTGGACTAACGTTAGTTAAAGCTATGCTACATCTGTATGGTAAAATACAGTGAAACCTCTATAATACGGACACCCGGAGGAGCAAAAATTTTGTCCAGGTTAAGGGGTTAAACATGAATATTGTTAATAGTTTGCTTGAAATGGTTTTACTTTTTTACAAGTAGGTATACAAACAAAAGAAACCATTGAAACAGAATAATTTTTATTTCACATGTGTTTCATCATGATTTAACATAATATAATATTCATATATGTACCTGTATAACAGTACTAATAATCAACAGCTGCTGATTAATGAAAAAAAATCCGTAATTTTTAATTGTTTTATGGACACAATGTGCTCTTCTAAATGAAGTTGAAAATTGTTAATCAAATTCAATCCTTCACCGTCATTTGCTTTTGACAACTCTGAATACCGAAGAGCATCAGAGTAAATTCACTTTCTCATGACACTTTCTTCTGAAATGAAGTGAAAATGAAGTTTCTGGAAATGAAATGAAGTTTTCTTCTTCGCTATTCTCCTTCTCCGGATCGGGGCCGTCCTGATCTGGCTGTTGAAAGTGGTTCATTATTGCTTCAATATTGCAATCATTATCTTCCATCAATAAAATAGTGTCTATTTGAACATCAGAAGCAACTTGTGAATGACATGAAGTTAGGAGTTCTTTTAATGAGGCTAAGTCCATATTTTCCTCGACTTCATTTTTAAATATATTCTGCATTCACATTGAACCTGGCTTTTCTAAAGCAATGCTGAATGGTGCTTGTTGTTACGTTTTCCCAAGATTTCGAGATCCATGTAATCGCTTGCAAAACATTTATGCTTTTTGATAAATCTTTAGTTGAATTTCCATTGAAGCTAACAAGTGTTTCAAAACATACTGGCGGTATTTTATTTTAAAGTTTATAATGATTCCTTGGTCTATGGGCTGGCACAACGACGTGCAGTTTGGAGTAAAATAAATCAGCTCAATGTCTTTTAAGGTAAGCTTGCGGATGTGATGTGGCGTTGTCCAAAAACAGTATAATTTTTCTGGTTTCTCAGCTCACTGTCTTTCTTAGCTGTCCCTTCTCAGACAACTGGTAAAATTTACACCGATTAAGCTTAACGGATTACGGGAACTTTGTCCCTTTCGGCTTAAAATAGGGCAAAACTAAAATAAAGTGTCCACATTTGCCGCAAATAAAGTGTCCATGTCCAGATTAGAGAGGGTCTCTATTGTAGAGGAAATTTTATCTATCTTATGGCAAATTAACAGTTACATAGAAAAAGTGTCCATAAACCTATGTGTCATATTGCAGAGGTGTCCACAATCGGAGGTTTCACTGTATTTGAATTTATTTCCAGTAAAATACAAGGCTGTAGTTTTTACAGAACTAACTACAAGCCCGTTGCAGAGCTGCCAAGCAGCTGTACGCAGACTGGGTTACAAAAAACTTAATTATCTACAATCTTAAGACTGAAACTTATATCTAAATTTAAAGTGTGAAAATATATTACTTTCTAATTGGTAGTGGCAGACTAGATGCATTGTTATTTGTGACTATTTTAATAATTTTATCATGTATAGACAGTAACATATTTATATGTGCTTTATCGGCTGATCCCCATGCTATTATCCGATATGTTGCTAAACTATAATATATGCCATACATTACTGTCATAAAATAATATTTTTTTTAACTTAGCAAGTACATAGATGGTATACAAGTACATAGATGGTATACCTTAGCCGATTAACTTTACTAATTATCTCAACATCCCATCTTAAGTGTTGGTCTATCATTATACCTAAATATTTAACATCGGTTACTTTGACTAGATTTTCATTATTTACAGGGAGCGTTAAACGTTTCAGGTATAGTCAATATGGTTACCAAAAGTTATAATGCAAGATTTCTTAACATTCAGGGTTAGCATGTTTTCATCAAACCACATTTTTAATTCACGCATCAGTTTTTGTAATTTCTCTTTAACTTTATCCCATATGTCAGTGCAGAATCCAACTGTATCATCTGCATAAGAAATAAAATTTGAGTCATCATTTTGGATCCGAAATATGTCATAAATGTAAATTAAAAATAAGAGAGGTCCCATTATGGTACCCTGTGGAACACCAATATCAACGGGGCTGACATCACTTCTAATGAGATTTAATTTGACACTTTGGAACCAATTTGTCAAGTAATCTGGTATTATTACAAAAGTTAAGCCTCTAACACCTAAGGCTTCCAATTTTTTGAAAAGTATTTGATGGTTCACGGTATCAAATGTCTTGATGTGAGATTAAGGCATTAAGGGGCAAATTTATAAACGTCCCTACACTTAATTTCTCCCTTAATTTTAAGTGGTCACGCCCACTTCCCTCAAAACGGAATTTATAAACGTCACTAACCCTAGAATCGTCCTAGAAATGTAGGAAAATTGTAGTGGCCATTAATGGTCCCTTAAATTTGTGTAGTATCACAACATAACTTATATTTAGATTTGTTGTGTTATTTGAAGCGTTTGTTGTAGTGGTTTGGAGTCGCTTCTATTAACGTGGGTTTAGATTTGGTGTATATTTCACCTATGATGGATGAGGATTTTGATGAATTTGTGCAATACGTTCACGGCGAAGTATATCTAGCAGTTCCACGGTAGGAGATTAATGTAATTTTATAAGATGGAAACGTTAAAGTTAGTGTAATAATTACATAATTGTATGATAGTACATACAAACATGTAATTAAAATTATATTACATTTCAATGACTACGTGAGGGATAGAAACAATCCTCTCGAAACGTTGACTAATGATGAAATGAAAGGTTTCGATTCGATGGAGACATTATTAGAAATGTGATATTTCCAATGGTTTATGGAAATAATGTGGATACGAGGACTACCAATCCCACCAATAGTTAAATTATCTATGCGCTGTACAATACAAAACATTAACCAATGCCAAGCGTGGATTATCAATTAGGTTGTCAGCGTACAAGTGTGGAACACGTGAATAGTAGTGAACAAAACAAAAAACTATTTAGAGCGCCCTTCAATTTACGGTGTTGCCACAAGTTTCTTCCCTACAATTTTAGGAAGACGATTTATGCATTTTAAAATACCATATTGCAGGGTTAGTGTCGCTTACCCTACAATCTAGAAAAATTGTAGTGTAGGAAGATGTAGGGTAGAGACGTTTATAAATTTGCCCCTAAAGTGTTAATATGAGATTTCAAAACTGTATGGTACTTTTGTACGAATTAATCACAATCCACGACAATATTGAAAGCATAGAAAGGAGGGGGAAACAAGCCCCTTGGAAGCCAAGCAAGTACCCGATATTTCTGTAATGATACAAATATACTGCACGTAAAGAGACTCATTAAGTAGAGTGGTTTATTATATATGCAGAAGAAAAGTGTAGAACCAGCTGGAAAGGTTCATATTCATTTCGAACTTCTAAACGGATAGGCAAGTACGTAGGAGTTACGAACAGTTAAAGAATAACGGACACGACTTTTTCAACTGCGCATGCGCTGCAATCCTAGAATCAGGTCTAACGAAGAACCGAAACCAAGTTGTGGAGTGTTATGAGTGTGTATTAAATGTACAGTTCGCAAGCCTGACATTACAAGAAATGTAATGAAAGTCTGAACGGATGTCGTGCTGGACGGGAAGAAGAAAACGAAGAATAAGGGCCGCGTCGGCAACACCGTCTGCGATGACGCATCTTTGTAAATCCCCGCGCGAAACAGACTACAGTAAAAAGCACAGGGGACGGTCATTCTGATTGGTTGTTCATGAGTATGCGCGTTGTGTCGATATTGGGATTTGTGTTGTGACAGCGACAGCGGACAACTTTCTAGGCTTTCTAGAGTTTCTAGGTTATGATGCGATTACTGTATAAACAAAACAAAGACGTCTTTAGGAAAACTTACAAGCAAATGAAATGGATTTTGTCAACTATTTGACTAGGTATGGACCAATAATTCATAATTTAGTATGTTAGTAGTGTTCCTGTAGCCTTAATCATAAATATTTTTTGTTCTAGATATTATTTTCAAGATGAATAAGGGATAAAAATGTGGACCCATTGTTATAAAAGAAATTCTGGAATCAACACAAACATGGCAATAGAATCACTGAACAACTTACTAAAAACAAATCAACTAAAGAGGAATGCAAGAGTGACAATCGAGAAACTACTGGATACAATCGACGATCTAGTGGACATCAAAATGTTGAAGAGGATAGTGGACATTGAACGACCAAACACAAACAATTACCAGGACAGAATCATAATTAAAGCTCACAAACAGGCTGCTGCGATGAAGAACAAAATTAAGATAAAAAAGAACAATGTGGTATTTGGACATTTTCAGGTAACATCATTTAGAAATCCTAATATATCTTATAATATAAATATAAAGCAAGTATGTTATGTGAAAGTGAATGTAGGACGCTATACTGCAGAGTTTGCAAAATTTGCATACATCGGTACCAATGTGAGTGTCCTGAATATTTAGTGAGGAATACCTTGTGTAAGCATGTGCACTTGGTAAGAATGCATGAGGAGCGAATGGATGCTAATTCTGTTGTAGATGAAGCTGTAAAGTGTTTCGGAGAAAATTCATTCATTAAACTGCAGCAACAAGAGGAAATCAAGAAATTTATCAGCGAGAAAATAGAAGAGACAAATCAGCAGGACGAGATCCTTCAGGCGCAAAGTCATCGAAATATTCAGTGGCAAAACCTACAGAACTTTGTTAAAAGCTTGGATGAGAACGGTTTTACAACTATTGTGAAAGGCTTTGAAGTAACTGTGCAGAGGTATAGAGAAAAAATGAACAAGGCTACAAGAAAACGAAAAATGGAGACACAAAATTATTTCCCTTCTAAGAAACGTCCAGAAGTACCTAATACAGCAGAACATGAGTCGAACTTCCTTAAGTCGAATATTTCTGTAACGTGAATAAAAATTCGAGTCCCTTGAGTTTGGAAATTATAAAAAATATTTTTTTAACTCGATTTTTCTTATGTCCCTTCAGATTTAACTTATGGGAGTTTCACTGTAATTCAAAACCAATGAAAATCTTTTGTCATATCAGCTTTCATGTTATTTTTTTCAGCTCTAGGATTAGGAGAAAGGAAATCCAAACTTCATTGATGCTAGTTGAATATTTCATACCTAAGTTGAAAATAGCAATAGCATTAAGTAGATTTTGTTAATTTGATAGTCTTTTCATAATGTTAATAGATGTGTTACAGATATAGAGTAGATGTTAATAGATATAAAATAGATATTTCATAATGATAATATCAGTAGGAGCAGTGTGTAGAGGAGGACTAATTTTTTTACTGTATATAAATTAAGCTATACAAGAAATTTTATCTTTTTGGATATTGGATATATACCTATTATGTCAACAGGTATAAATTTATTGTAAGATAATATGGTTTTTATTTATCTCAGTGATTTTAAAATGTATTTGATGCTTTGATTTACTTTTTAATAAACCCCATTGTCAATTAACAGACTTTTATTTACATTAGTAAACACCTAATTATTAACGAATCCTTACTAATTAATTTCAAAATTCATAGTTTCCAATACAACTTTTTATCACAGTATACCTTATTTTTATACAAAGTGGCTCCTTTAGAGTTATTAGTAAATCCATAAATTATTCATTTTTTTGCTAATGTTTTCGTAAAAAGTGTCTACATTGCATATAAAATATGAACAGTTATAACTTCTTAGAAATCATTTAAAATGTACTCCTTACCGATTTTTCGTTTTTATGGCTAAAGATTTTTTAATGTATTAACAAAATTTTCAATAGTCGCATTGTGAACATTTCTCGAGTAGCCCGCCAAATGTTTGAATAGATACACGCCTACCAAAGTGAGATGACCAATCACAGCAACCGTCCCCTGTGCTTTTTACTGTAGTCTGCGCGAAACCTGCAAGAGTGCAACGGGAGATAGGAGCGGCAACGTCGCGCGCGTCGCTTCCCCGCGCGCAACGCCAGTTTACGGACGACGAACACAATGCAAACAAAAGTCGAAATCGAAGAAAAGCACAAAGCGAAAACGAGGAAAGTGTATCATCGGCATCATGCGTGCGAGCGTTCACGTGTTACGAGATCTATCTCTAACTCTCTCTCACCGTTGCCAGCGGCTATCGACTTCTTCACCTTGCCGACCTCCCTCCTGTACGACGACAGCAGCGACGAGACCTTCGACTTGACCGTCTCGACGGTGCTCTCCATCTCCGCCGCGATGCTCGTCCACGCGTCGATCTTCATGTTCTTCACGTGGTAGTTGTTGTCCTGCGGGTTCCACAGCTCGGGCCTGTTCCTGTACAGCTGGACGAGCCTCTCGATCCTGTCGTGCGACCACTCGGTCATGGCGGCGGCGGAGCTCCGGAGCTGAGACGCGCGACTACGTACGTTCGCGAGAGCGCGTTGGCGCACACTGAGCACTGAGCGCGCGTATACGTGTGTACGCGTGGGTACGCGCGCGTTGCGTGCCGCCGCCGATCGATCGCGAACGTTCCTCTGCCTGACGGGGGCCGGCGGGCTACGTGACGTCCGCTACGAGGAACGGTTCGTAATTCCCGCGCCAAAGGGAAACGGAAAGGCCCGCATATCTGCCGAAGTTGGTCGTGTTTTATACACCAACCAATAGAGATTTTTCATATACAGACACTTCTGTATATGAAACTGACACAACTGGGTGCCCACACTGTCAGGGAATTCTAAATTTCAACAGGGAAATAAGGAAAAGTCAGGGATTTTGGAAGATATTTCGTGAATTTTGGGGCTATTGAAAAAGAAGTGCCTAAATTACGAAGCCATTAATACTGTCAGTTAGAAATGAACGGAAGAAATGTGAAGAAGCTCTCAAACTGCAAAAGCAGAATAAGAATACAGAAGTCGAAATTGTAATTGAAGTTACACTGGCAAACATTGGGCGCATTCAGGGAAAAATGCTGCAAAGCGCTGTGTTAATGCTCTTTGCTGCAGCGCTTTAATGTTGGCTGAACGGCAATTAAAGGAGCTTTGTTTGACACTTGTCAGATAACCTAAAAGTGCTATTTTGTGTATTACAAATTGAGATAGGATACCGAAATAAGCAAAGGAAAATATAGTAGTTGATACTGATATTGATATTCTATTGGGGAATATGAATGTTATAAACAATGCTATTGTACACATTGTTGAAGAAATGCCTGCGGTACATGTGATTCCCGAACGAAATCAGCCAATAAGAAACAAAAATTATTACGAAACCCCAATCCCCTTATATACTTTGGATGAATTTCGGGAGCATTTTCGAATGAGCAGAATTGTCATGGACCATTAAGATATCTTAAGAAACGTCAGCATTGTGAAATATTCCAACAATTAGTTGTTATTATTTTGAGGACCATCGCAAGAACATTTCAGATTTTATCTCAGCTCCCAGAGAACATTCTCTATTTCCTATGTATTTTTAAGCCTTTTTCCTGCCTTCTCTGAAAATTTGGGAAAAAAAATTCGACGTGGCGAGAATGGGACCAGACGCCCCTGTTCTTCATTTACGTTTTCCTGAAGCTGCTGTTTTAAATTTACGCAAAATGCATATGCATAATCAGGGTCTAAAAACAAGGGAAAACTTAATGAAGTAAATTATACCTGCTATAGAAATCTATTCAACACTAACCTGAATTAATGCCTACTTCTTCCTCAATAGGTAAATTGTCGATTTCAAACACATCTCCTTCAAATTGCAAGCGTACCATCTTGTATTTTGTAGGTTAATTCCGTTAATGTTGCAACTTTCTTGTCCGCTGTAGCAAAGCGCTTACTTGCAGCGGAAAAAACTACGCTTTAATAATGGGCGCATTCAGCGAACCAAAGCGCTGCAGCGCTTCAATCCAGAAATCGCTGAACGTCCCTTGAAACTGTCAATTTTTGCAGCGCTATGCTGCAGCAGTCCGCCATTATTAAAGCGTAGTTTTTTTCCGCTGCAAGTAAGCGCTTTGCTACAGTGGACAAGAAAGTTGCAAAATCAACGGAATTAACCGACAAAATACAAGATGGTACGCTTGCAATTTGAAGGAGATGTGTTTACCTATTGAGGAAGAAGTACGCATTAATTCAGATTAGTGTTGAATAGATTTCTATAGCAGGTATAATTTACTTCATTAAATTTTCCCTTGTTTTTAGACCCTGATTATGCATATGCATTTTGCGTAAATTTAAAACAGCAGCTTTAGGAAAACGTAAATGAAGAACAGGGGGGTCGGGTCCCATTCTCGCCACGTCGAATTTTTTTCCCAAGTTTTCAGAAAAGGCAGGAAAAAGGCTTAAAAATACATAGGAAATAGAGAATGATCTCGGGGAGCTGAGATTTGTTTATAACATTCATATTCCCCAATAGAATATCAATCTCATTATCCTCAACTATTCTATTTTCCATTGTTTATTTCGGTATTCTATCTCAATTTGTAATACACAAAATAGCACTTTTAGGTTATCTGACAAGTGTCAAACTAAGCTCCATTAATTGCCGTTCAGCCAACATTAAAGCGCTGCAGCAAAGCGCATTAACTCAGCGCTTTGCAGCATTTTTCCCTGAATGCGCCCAATGGCGGACTGCTGCAGCATAGCGCTGCAAAAATTGACAGTTTCAAGGGACGTTCAGCGATTTCTGGATTGAAGCGTTGCAGCGCTTTGGTTCGCTGAATGCACCCATTATGATCCGTGAGCTTGAAGACCGAAAAAAAGTTGCGCAAGACAACTTTTAGAATCAACTTGATAAGGAGATTGCAGATCTTACCAAAATAATCTCTACTAAGAACAAAATTTAGAGAATTACATATTTTGTACTCACACGCAAGACTGAACCTTAAAATTGAAAAGAAGCCAAACCAAATGCGACCTGATTAAGCTAATAAAGCAGTTTAATTGAGAAATTGACAAGGCATAATACAGTAATAATCTAAATACTGGGTGATCAAGAATGACTGGTTGAGTTGGCAATCCTACATGAAGGATTTTTTTGCCTAAGGGTTTGTAACGCTACAACCAGATATGTTTATTTGACAAAAATTTTAGATAACAATCAGCGATAAGATTGTACCTTATGTGAATAAAAATTAACACTTAAAAATGAAACTCGAAATACAGAATAATAATTGAATTAAACAGCTAAATGTAATGCTCAAAATGCCCCCCATTTTGGTCCAGACATAAATTAACACTCCTTTTTAGGCTCTCGTAGATATTCACCAGCATATTGGGGGTAATGTTTGCCACTTCCTGAACTATTGCCTCTTGCAGCTCCTCTTCAGTATGCAATATGTTCCTAAAGACACTGTCACACCTTCAACAACCCAAATAACGAAAAATCTAATAAAGTGAGATCTAGTGACCTGCTTGGCCAAATGCCCTGACTAATTACTCTGTCGCCAAAATTCTCTCTTAAATATCACATAGTAGCACGAGCCTTATGTGCCCTTGCAGAGTCTTGTTGGAAATATCCAATTCGACGCTCTTCGTCTGTTAATTGGTTTATAAAAGGCCTCAAAAGGTGTTTGATATATCTCTCCGAATTGACGCCAAGATTAAAAAATATTGGCCCATACACCCGCATCCTTGAGATTGCCAACCAAACACCAACTTTAACCGGGTGCAAATGTGTGTCTCTCTGATAGCGTAAGGATTTTCACCTGACCAAATTCTGTAATTTTGTTTATTCATATAGCCGTTGAGATGAAACCAGGCTTCGTCGGAAAAGAAGGTATTGTCAAGGATATCATTATTATTTAATATGTCATTGAACCAATTCCAAAATAAAACTCTCTGCGGTTGATCAGGAGGGGTTAATGACTGGACGATGGAAGTTTTGTAAGGGTGGTACTTTAATTTCTTTTTAAGCACAGTGGAGCAACTTCCATGTGATAAACCTGTAAAACCGGGAATTAAAACAATATGGAAAAGTGGAAGTCTTATGGGTAAGAATAAAAATTGGTTGAATAGGAGGCATAAGGACCAAACCTGTTTGAAGGGAGAGCTTTCTTAAGGATTTGGGAGGACTTCTTTGCGTTGGAGTTCTGATATTCTCGACAACTTCCTCGTTTAGAGTAGAAGGTCTACCAGTTGATTTTTGTTTGCTTACGCTCCCTGTGTTTAAATTTCGTTCAACTACTCGCATGCAATGCTGCTGAAAGACAGCAAAAGTGACCAAAGTCTCCGGAAACATTTCCTGAAATTGCTGGTATGTCGCTTCGAGAGGGTACTGCCAACCAGTAATTGGGTTATAAATCCCGCTTCGAAAGTACGCATTTCCAATGAAAATATTGTGTTGTAACGTGAAAACCATTTTAAATAAATAAATTTGAAAAGAATACCAGAAATTTGAATTTGAAATAGCAAATTCAAATTACCAGTTGTACCATTTAAAAATGAAATTCAGTATTTCCAACTCAAACAGTCATTCTTGATCACGTTGTATTATTTACGAATCACAATAAATATTAAGAAACTTTAGTTCTCCCGTTTCCAAAGTTTCCAGTGAAGGCCCCGTTGATATTGTTGTTTCATAGGGTACCATATTGGGACCTCTCTTCCTTTCCATAAACCATTGGAAATATCACATTTCTAATAATGTCTCCATCGAATCGAAACCTTTCATTTCATCATTAGTCAAAGTTTCGAGAGGATTGTTTCTATCCCTCAGGTAGTTACTGAAATGTAATATAATTTTAATTACATGTTTGTATGTACTATCATACAATTATGTAATTATTACACTAACTTCGACCTTTCCATCTTATAAAATTACATTAATCTCCTTACCGTGGAACTGCTAGATATACTTCGTCGTGAACATATTGTACAAATTCATCAAAATCCTCATCCATCATAGGTAAAATATACACCAAATCTAAACCCACGTTAATAGAAACGACTCCAAAACACAACAACAAACCATCAAATAACACATCAAATCTAAATATAGGTTATGTTGTGACACTACACAAATTTAAGGGACCATTAATGGCCACCACAATTTTCCTACATTTCTAGGACGATTCTAGGGTTAGTGACGTTTATAAATTCCATTTTGAGGGAAGTGGGCGTGGCCACTTACAATTAAGGGAGAAATTAAGTGTAGGGACGTTTATAAATTTGCCCCTTAATGCCTTAATCTCACATTAAGGCATTTGATACTGTGGACCATCAAATACTTTTCAAAAAATTGGAAGCTTTAGGTATCAGAGGCTTAACACTTGCAATAATACAATATTATTTCTTATGCAGACGAGAGAGTTGGATTCTGCACTGACATATCATGGGATAAAGTTAAACAGAAAATACAAAAACTGATGTGTGAATTAAAAATGTGTGGTTTGATGCAAACATGCTAACCCTGAATGTTAAGAAATCTTGCATTATAACTTTTGGTAACCATATTGACTGTATACCTAAAACATTTAACGTTCCTGTAAATAATGAAAACCTAGTCAAAGTAACCAATGTTAAATATTTAGGTATAATGATAGGCCAACACTTAAGATGGAATGTTGAGATAATTAGTAAAGTTAATAGGCTAAGGTATACCATCTATGTACTTGCTGAGTTAAAAACATATTATTTTATGACAGTAATGTATGGCATATATAATATAGTTTAGCAACATGTGGGATAATAGCATGGAGATCAGCCAATAAAGCACATATAAATATGTTACTGTCTATACGTGGTAAAATTATTAAAATAGGGACAAATAACAATGCATCTAGTCTGCCACTACCAATTAGAAAGCAATATATTTTTAGATCTGTTATGTACCACCATGAATCTCTGAAACAAAAATATATAGAAAAATTAAAAAAAAAAAACGAGAAATAAAAATATTGGTTTATCTAAAGTATTTAAAGAAATTGGTAGAAAATCTCATATTTATACAGCTACTTATTATTATAATAAATTAAATAACGACTTTAAATTATTGCATTCCAAAAAATTTAAACCTGTATTGAAAAAGCTATATATTCTCTAAGTATTTCGGAAGAAGAATTATTTACTGAATAACTTAATAAAATATGACCAAAACAAAAATAAAGAAAATAATATAAAAAATTAATCAGTGAAAAAATAATTCGCATTGAGTGTGAAAAAAGGCACACTTTAAATTGAGATTCAAGTTTTAGTTTTAAGATTGCAGATAATTAAGTTTTTTGTAACCCAGTCTGCGTATAGCTGCTTGGCAGCTCTGCAGCGGGCTTGTAGTTAGTTCTGTAAAACTACAGCCTTGTATTTTACTGGAAATAAATTCAAATCCAAATATTTCTCCTATGATTCTTCCATTACTTTCCTAAGAAAAGACTTCCTGGAAGCACGCGTGAAAGACCGCTGATTACAAAAATAAGTGGGGGAAAATTTTAAAATTTGGCGGGAAAAGTCAGGGAATTTCGGAAGGAAAATTTTGTGTTCACCCTGTACAGGGATCGTTATATGACCAATAGGACTTTTGTAGAGAATTGAAAAACCTACAAAATGGTTTCTTGTACAACCCGATCGGACCGTTTTTCACCTAGAAGAATCTCCAAAAATTGACCTTTTTTTAATAATCTACCAGTTCGACACATTTTCAACTGGAAAAACTATCTGTCTGGAAATGATATGATGTGTAACTGAAGTATACGGAGGATGGTTTCTCTCCGATGCGTAGTTTTTACACATTCGCGTTATAAACAAGTTTCCCACTTTTGCAAAATGCATGAATTTATGGGAAACTAATTTTCCCCCATTCTACAAGCTAAGCTGATGGGCACGTTAGACGCAGCCGGCATTAGTAAATTGTATGCAAGAGCGATAAATAATATTCACGAGCATACTAAGAAAGTGGTAAGTAAAGAATAAGGTCTCCAACCTTATTCAAAATTTATGTTCAAGGGGCACTGACACCAGGATCACGAAATACTCAGGCGTTAGCATTGAAATAGGACATAAATGCCTTATTACACTTTTATTTGCAGATTACCAAATTATTATAGCCAACGACGAAGATAATATGGAGTATATGTACAGAAAACTCGAAGAAGAATAAACTATAAGAAAACACCATGTCTTCACCACCAATTTATTTCAAATGAGGACCGGTTTCGACTGGGTAGCAGTCATCTTCAGTCTCGTACTAAATAAATAAGATAAATAGTAAATTGAAGGTAAGATACTTACCTTCTGTTGCTAATGTTCCTTATTTATTTAGTACGAGCCTGAAGATGACAGTCGAAACCGGTCGCTCATTTGAAATAAATTGGTGGTGAAGACTTTGTGTTTTCTTATGGTTTAACCTCTATGCTGTGGTTTAACTACCATGGCCACCTTCGAGACGCTGGACAACCTTCGGTTTTCGAAGAAGAATTTACAACATGGGGCCTAAAAATAAATTTGGATAAAACAGGATACTGAAGGGTTGTAGGACAGGCAGAGTCCATACAGTTGCCACGAAGGGTAATAAGAAACACCCAGGAATTTAAGTACTTAGCTAGTATTATATCATTTCAAAGCAATTCTGCAGAAGACATTCAATATAGCGTAACGCAGTGAAGAAGATGTACCCAGACTCATTGCTATGGCCAGCTAAGGTAAAAATGAAGACTGACGTATGATATATAAGGCTATAGTGGAACCTGTGTAGACATACGGAGCAGAGAGTTGGCAAATGACTAGCAAGGAAAGGAACAAAACACAAGCAGTAGAGATGGACTATCAATATCAAAACTAGAGCATATCCGTAACGAAGAAATCAGACGACGCCCAGGAGTGGAAGTCACTGGCATCACTAGAATCGACATTCGTCAATCGATCTGGTGTCCAAGGAGAGTTTTGGATTACATACCATATGGTGGAAGAAGGGGGAGACCATCCACAACATGAAGACAAGGCATAGTAAAAAGCATGAGTTCTAGGGAGATACAAGAAAATAAGGAGCTGGAGAATAAAATGCGTGAAGTGACCACCCTTTCAATTTAAAAGAAACGACTTCACCGATAGCAGCAAACAAAACCATGTGTTCGTTAACCGAACCTTGTATATTTTTTATATTTGTTGCACGATACCTATACCCACACATTCCCACATTCACGCACGCAAACCCACAGACACGCACGCACCTTTCCCACTGCTGACGAACGACTCGCGAAGAAAGTACCTATTTTGTTAAATATAAAATTGCGTTACGTGTAACGTAAATTAAGTGATGTTACTCGAAATTATTGGAGAATCAGAGATTTGTTGTAATGCCATTGGACCGCTTGTCGCATTTTCAGTAGTGCTTGATATTAGAATAGACATTCTCGGCGATTTTAGAAAAAAAGAACTTGGATACACCAGTCCATTATGAATTCATCCCTTTTTTTAATTCAACGTGATGTCACTGATATTTAATAATTTACTACGCCATCTGCGACCCGTAAGTCAGTGTTATTCCGACAACTCGAAACTGCATATGGTTTAAGACGCATTTCACGAATTAATGTAACAACACAATACACAATCACTATAAACAATATGATCCTGCGACAACATTGAGAGTATGTCTTGTGCATATCACTAGTTACCTTTTTGAAGAATTGGTATTACATTTATTACATTCAATAATATTGTTTTAACGAGTTCAGTTTAAGGTGGGGTAGTTGAGAGTGACGTTTAGTTAACAAGTAACAAGTCTGAAGATTTTATAAAAGCTTGGCAACATCGGTATACTGGACAGTGACGTCATAATTTAGTAAGCGTTTGAATTTGCATATCTCGTGTTTTCAGTAGTCAATAATTAATTAATTAATCCACATTTGTGCTAAAGAAATGTTTTAAACTGCCCTTGATATATTGTTAAGAAATTGGCCATATGACCATCGTAGCTATATTGAATAATGTGATACATTTTTAAAGTTAAATATTATTGAAGCGAGACCTACAAATATATCAAAAAGGTTCATCAACGTATTCGGTAGTAGAGTACATATTCAAAGAATGTAAGAAGTGCTTGAAGTGGGTGGAAGAATTATTAAAAAACGCAAAAGAACTAGAGTAAACTTCCCCTTAATTTTGTACGATTTTAACAAAATTGTTGGGAGGTTCTGCAATGGTACAAAATCCAAATACGAAGTTTTAACTTTTTTGTGGTCTTTAATTTCCAAGCAAAAAGTACCTCAGACACACAAAGACATTTCTTGGACACAGGAGACCTTAAGACGTCTATAAGTGCAAATAGGTTTGACGAATCGACCCGATTACAATACCTACTCCTCTTATATGATTGAACGACAGATGATAAGAAAATATTGAAATGTAATGAAAATGATAATGGTTCAAAAAATTTCCGCTAACCTTTTAAGTGTCATTTCCTAATAGAAAACAAGTCAATCTTCCTAAATTTCCATCAACCTTTTTCGCGCCATTGATAGTCGTCGCTATTAACTCGTATCTTCCAAAGTTTTGACGTAATGCAATCTCTTGCAGATCCTATAGGATGCATCGTGGCGAGGCTCGAAGTGCCCAGACCGAAGAACAGGATCGTCGAAAAGCTATTAGTCATGGGTCTGATCCAGGATAAGAAGGAAGTCAGGAAGAAACGTGCCAGGAAGTCCGACGCCAGCAAATGTAAGTGCATATACCGTGATATCAAAAATTATCTTGGCCAAGGGTTGCCATGGATTGTAAAACGGTTGGCTCAGCTTAAGTCATCCTTTTGAAATAATTCTGTCATTGTCAAGCTACACTGACATCATCAATAACTTACAAATGTGTTAACTACTTATTTCAGCTGTAAAATTGTAATGAACTACAAGTTATGAAATACTAATAATAGTCCAGTCATTATAGGGGGTTCACTTAGGAAAATCGACATACCCAGTATATTAACACGTAAAACTTCTATTTTGGCATCCTAAAACTTTCCTCAAAATTCACATATAATTGGATGGTCGCAAGTTTTAAAGTAGCTAGTCAAAATTCACAAAAATCGATTTTTTCTACATATTTTGCAAATATCTTGTTTTCTATGGGTTTTACGCTATTTGTATTCATAATCGATATTGTAGAGAATTAAATTCTCTACAACTTTTGTATTTAACATTTCTTCATACCTCGAACTGTTTTCGAGATAGAGGGCGGAGAGCGCTGGTCAGAGAATCATGTGAGGTCAACTGGTAGTCCCGATCAAAAACTCGTAATATTAAGGTTATAAATTATTGCTAAATATTTAATTAGCATTTATTATTAACTTTTACATTAAATTATTAATTTTTTTTTGGTTACTTACCAATTTTTAATTAAGTGTCAATTTATTTAATAACACTTACCTGGCCTGGCATGTAATTAAAAAACCCCATGGCATGCCAGGCTGAAAGGTAGATTCATGGGTAGGATATTGAGTAATATAACAGACACGATATGTTAAAAAATGTATACGAGGTGTTAAAAAAATACAAACGTCAAAGTTTCTAACTTTTTACATATAACCTTTTTTATGTACATTTCTCAAAGATATGTTTTATACAAAAGTCATTCGCCTCTATAAGGGCAACATAACACCAAAGTAATTCCTTTTTGAAAAGAATAACTTTTTTTCTGTACATTTCTCGAAAAAATTATTTTATACAAAAGTCGTTCGCCTCTATAAGATAATAATATATAAAAAATTAAAACTTGTAATAATAATAAAAATAATTAATATTACAAGTTTTTGATCGGGACTACCAGTTGACCTCACATGATTCTCTGACCAGCGCTCTCCGCCCTCTATCTCGAAAACAGTTCGAGGTATGAAGAAATGTTAAATACAAAAGTTGTAGAGAATTTAATTCTCTACAATATCGATTATGAATACAAATAGCGTAAAACCCATAGAAAACAAGATATTTGCAAAAAAAATATAGAAAAATCGAATTTTGTGACTTGTGACTCCCGACTTTAAAACTTGCGACCATCCAATTATATGTGAATTTTGAGGAAAGTTTTAGCATGCCAAAATAGAAGGTTTTACGTGTTAATATACTGGGTAGTATGTCGATTTTCCGAGATATTCACCTAATTTGGCCTAAGGTGACTGGACTATAAGGTTTTTATTACCAAGAAAAACTAAATTACAGATTCCACAACTGCGTAGGGTAGAAAACGTTAGCACTTGACAGATTTTGACACTCAAAAAATGATTGACATAAATGTAAGAATCATTTTAAAAGAACTACCCTTAAGTTTGGCTAAAATGACTGGCTAGTTTCAAACAGCAACCTCAAACAGCATACCCTGATGTATTTAATAGCGTATTGCTTTGTGAAATATGGTTTCCTGTTAACTGGTTTCCAGGGGGTGATGGGGGTGTTTCGCCCTGTATCGTTAATATTTGTTAAAAGTTCGAAATGTTATCGATTAAATTCCCCGGGGACGCTATTGTGACGTGTCATGCGTCTCGTGACATTTCATTTAAAAAAAGAAGGGAGGGAAGCCACATTTATACTGAAAAGTCC
The DNA here is from genome assembly GCA_946251905.1 of Cryptocephalus moraei. NCBI lineage: Eukaryota > Metazoa > Arthropoda > Insecta > Coleoptera > Chrysomelidae > Cryptocephalus > Cryptocephalus moraei. The sequence continues at coordinate 8,192,494 of OX276463.1, forward strand.
CCCCGAAAAGGGGATTGATCGCCCTCGGAAACCTCGTCTTTTACTCGCCTTGTTAGCTATGCATGGAAAACGCATTTATTCACTTTTCCCCCTTTTTAAACATCAATCGCGGTGCGCTCCCCCGCCGGCGAGCTATTCAGCTCAAATTAAACGCGCCACTCAATAATTTATTAAAGGATCAATTACACGGAAGCGGGCAACGGGGGTGGGGGGTTGTCGCATCGAAAAGATAACGCAAATTACCGAAAATTTCCCCTGAAAAATCGAACCGTCCCCTTTTATCCCGCTCGACATATCCCGCAGTTACACAAAAGGAGCTGAAGTTGACTAATCGAACTAACTTCCAACATGTATATACTCTCCTAACCGATAATAAAACTTCGGGGGCGAAGTTTAGGCAAATTTACACAAAAGCCTTCGATATTTTTCTTTAATAAATATTCCACGCGAAACTTGTCAGCTCCGAATAAGTTTATCGAGTCGTTATCCCTCCCTCTCTTTCACCCCCTCTCTCTCTCTCCCACCCGTTCTTCGCTTGGATGTATATATATTTTTAACGGGAGAATCTCTTTTGTCGCTTAGATTTGCAAAGTTTTCAAAAAAAAAAAAGGAGAAGCGAGAGGAGGGGGGGATAACTTATTGTGATTGATGCGAGAGCGTAGGGAAGTTTCGATAAGAGCAAAGAGTCGCGCGTATGTATGTGTGCGTCGCTTATTAAAATTTAAATTTATATTTTAATATTTAATGAATAAATTGAATGGCGAACGAGGAGAGCCTTTTTAAGGCTCACAAATTGCAAATAAGGAAAGCGAAAGTAAAGAAACGTAGAGGTAACGACAAATCAACGTCCTATGCATTAAACTGGATTTTTGGCGGCGATTCAAAATTTTGTCCGTGCTCCACTTGGTGATATTTTTAATCATTTATTCAGGTATCGATACTGTAACATTTAATCATCCCAAATAACTACACTCGGCTAATTAAATACTGAACTAATTTATTTAACACTTTTAACTAACACTTATTACCTAATTTGTATTTCACAGCTGTTTATTTATCGTCCGCGCACGGCCTCTCATAGTCCAGTCATTATAGGGGTTCACTTAGGAACATCGACATACCCAGTATATTAACACGTCAAAAATTCTATTTTGGCATCCTTCAACTTTCCTCAAAATTCACATATAATTGGATGGCCGCAAGTTTTAAAGTCGGAGGTCAAAAGTCACAAAAATCGATTTTTCTACATATTTTGCAAATATGTCGTTTTCTATGGGTTTTACGCCATTTGTATTTATTATCGATATTGTAGAGAATCAAATTCTCTACAACTTTTGTATTTAAAATTTCTTCATACCTCGAACTGTTTTCGAGATGGCGAGAGGGCGGAGAGAATCATGTGAGGTCAACTGGTAGTCCCATAATTATCATTTATTATTAACTTTTGCATTAAATTTATTTTTTTTGGTTACTTATCTATTTTTAATTAAGTGTCAATTTATTTAATAACACTTACCTGGCCATGTAATTAAAAAATTGTCGAGGAAAGTGCTTAAATTATATTTTAATTCTAATCTAATTTATACCAATAATGAATTTCTAAATAAATAAAGAAGAAAAGAAATAAATTTTTAATGAATGTTTTTATTAAAATTGTCATTTAATAGATTTAATATTTAAGGAGTTTACGGATTTTAAACATGATGTACTTAATTATTTTTTACTTCAAATGCAATTAGTGTAATTGAGAATATAAATAAAAAGTACTTAAACTATGTTCCTTAATAATTTTTCAATTACAGAAAGAGATTATGAGTGTTATTGAATTGATAAATTTTAGAATTATTAGAAAGAAAGATTAAATTTAATGTAAAAGTTAATAATAAATGATAATTAAATATTTAGCAATAATTTATAACCTTAATATACGAGTTTTTGATCGGGACTACCTGTTGACCTCACATGATTCTCTGACCAGCGCTCTCCGCCCTCTATCTCGAAAGCAGTTCGAGGTATGAAGAAATGTTAAATACAAAAGTTGTAGAGAATTTGATTCTCTACAATATCGATAATGAATACAAATAGCGTAAAACCCATAGAAAACGAGATATTTGCAAAAAATGTAGAAAAAATCGATTTTTGTAAATTTTGACCCCCGACTTTAAAACTTGCGGCCATCCAATTATATGTGAATTTTAAGGAAAGTTTTAGGATGCCAAAATAGAAGTTTTTACGTGTTAATATACTGGCTATGTCGATTTTCCGAGATATTCACCTAATTTGGCCTAAGATGACTGGACTGTCAGGTCGAATGGATAATTGAAGCATATTTATTGATAAACCCTATAATATTATTATACATATTTAGATTTTTTCTTTTAATGAGTCTTCCTTAATTTGTATGGTAATCATTAAACTGGATGGGTAATTCTAAAGTGTTAAATATTAATTAACCTCACTTAAATTTATCTTTAATATTGAACCGTATTTTAGCAATTTCTCTTACAATATTAAGCAGTGCATAGTCTCGCTGTCGCTGCAGTAACATTGGAGACAAGATGAAATAAAACAGATGCACAGAAAGCCCGTCTTTTGTTACCATTCACCACTGTGATATGGAGAGAATACATCAAAAGACAAAATGGAGGTTGGGAGTGGCTCGATAGAACTAAAACTTTCATACAATGTCGTTTCATCTGAATAATCCGAATGGAAGGTGGAGTAGTAGTGGAGTCTTACGCGACATATTACGTGATTTTTGCCACATTTAAACGTTCATATCCTTCATAACTTCTTTTAAATCTCGAATGCTTGAAAGGCACTGAAACATTTTACATAACATCATAGAAGAAGAAGAAGAAGCAAAAGAAATAAATGAGGCAATTAGGTTTAAATTCCTAATTCATTGATGGTACACTATTAGTACCGGAAAACCTAACCAAGTTTTATTCTTCTAATTTGAGAAATTTTTTGGAAATGACTTTTAAGTGAGATTTTCCTTCACAGCGTCGTCAAGTAGGTACTTTTTAAAATATGTCAGATTCAGTGATTTTACATTTCACTACATTTTCTACCTCTGAATGCATAATAATAATATGGAATGTTAATGTGAATCTAGAGAGTGTTGTAGAAAGCTCTTAAAGTTATGTATATCGAAAGCACTCAACTTTAACTGACTTCTCTGTAGTAAAGTCAATTTAGGCCTCATTAGAATAAATATGCATCTCTCCAGATTTTTGAATTCCTTCAAAACTCAAAAGACTATCTATAGTGGTTTGTAAAATTTGTCATTAATAAAAAAAATTCTTAGAAAATTACCTTAGAAATTAGATCAAATCAAATTCTCCTTTAGATCATGTTCAGAAACACTGATTCGATATCCCATTAGATCTAGAATTTCATGAAATCACAAAAATCTTAAAACATTTTTTGGCACCTTTACGGTCAATTAGTCGTAGGAATACCTAGATATAGCGTTACATCCCTTTTACATATTTACAAATATAGATCTATATTTCACCAAATTCTAGAAATTAACAAACAGCAGTAGATATAATTTAGAATGTTATGGAAGATCTACAAGCCGCTCGAAAATAGAATTCTATCGAGAAGGCACACGACGTTTTACAGAAGTCTAATTTAAGTCTTTTTAGAGTCTGTACGCCTGAAGACCACCAAAAAAGGATGTCTTGAAGTCTCTAAATTTGGACAACTTCAAGACAATAATAAATATTTTTTTGCCAATTTCACTTAACCTGTATTTTCGAAAGTAAGTAAAATGTAAACGTCGCCCCGCTCATGCGCAAGAGGCACCCAAGTTACTTTTTGAAGGAAAATATTAAAATTGCGGCAATCTCGTAAAACGGCTCTCACTTGGAAAATGACGATTTTCCCGATATACATCGAGCGAAACAATATCTCCAGAAGAATTTAATAAAGTCAAGAGAGGAGGAGGACGGGAGGGAGGCAAATAGAATTAGGGGATTCGATGAGGGATAAATTTAGAAAAATTTAATTCCGGAGGAGAAGATAACACCCCGTTCGGGTTGTTTGTTTCTCGAGAGGTGATAAAAGGGAATCCCGGGGACGTGTTGCGTTTGAATGTTACGGGAGAAATGACAAAGAGTTAAATTTAATAAAAGTCGAATTTGGTATTCGCTTTGTATCAGGCTCACCTGGAATGTTTAGGCTTGGTTTTGATTTAGTCATAAATAAAGTTACGCTCTCAAACTTATTCCAGTGCAAATAACGTACGAAATATAAAATTATTTACATAAACTCTGTTTAATATACGTGCTGCGTAGTTAGACCGTGGGATATTAATCTGAAGTTCAACTACGATTTTCTCCCTTATGCCTCTAAGAGTACTGATAGATACACTCGAGCTTATTAAAAAAAGTTGAATTTTAAATCTGAACCAGGTTGCTTTTTTTATTATCGATTTTTCTTTAAAAAATAAAAACACGTGTGGTGCGACGATTTTCTCCCTTATGCCATGCTTATGAAACAATAGGGAAATATCTATTTTATCAGAAAAAAAATTTAGGCATAAGTGCTTCTAGTGCCCAAAGGGGTTTAATCATTATGCAAATTTGTGAGAAAAAAAAAAAATTGTCCGTGATTTTCTCCCTTATGCCCATTGGAAGTATGAAAGGTTTAACGGTAAAGAGTAAGAAAAAAAATTGGCATAAGCGCCACTAGCGGGTGGAAATAATTAGGCGGCGGAAAATTTGCGCAAAATTTTTAGCTTCGGTCCACGATTTTCTCTTCTACACAATCAAGAGCAACATAAAGCTAGCAATGCAAATAGGTATTATTTGTAATGGCATAAGGGTAGGTGGCCGTTTTCGTCGAGAAAATGATTGGAAATTGTGTTGGAAAATTCGAGTTAATTTAGATGACTTTCTCCCTTATGCCGTCTCGTATGTGTGAAGAAAACTTAATTTTTAGTCACTACCAAAAAAGGCATGAGTGGCACAGGCGACTTTCATGTTAAAAATATTTTTTTAATTTTTATAAGACCTAGCTACCGCCGCAGATGTGGAAACGTACCTATATCTAAATTGTGAACTATTTCTCCCTTCTGCCGTCTCGTACGCGCGAAGAAAACTTAATTTTTAGTCACTACCAAAAAAGGCATAAGTAGCACAGGCGACTTTCATGTTGAAAATAATTTTTTAATTTTTATAAGACTCACAAGTTATCTTCACATTAAAGTTTTCGTATAAGTTTTATAAATTATATGTCAATCCGAAACAACTACTCCTATGCCTGATACCACTCAAGGCATTGAATTACACGAGTTGACTTATTCTCACCAAGGGGGTAGTCTGGTTCTCAATAGCTTTTTTTCATTATTTTTTTTTTCGTACAAAAATTTATTTTTATATTTTGTCTTTTTTACATATGATAATATAGACATTTGGTATTACAAAAAGATTTTTATTTTATTTTTAGGCCCCGATATGGGCATAACATAGCGGTCTCAAAAGGACCCCGTTTTTTTCTGGTTGACATGATTTCTCCATTCAAAAACATCTAAAACGAAACATTTCAAAGGATTATTAAAATATATGTAAGCGGCTATCGCCTGAACTAGGATAAATCATTTTGACTGAAAAGACACAAAATGGCGGACTTTTAAAATTCTCGACCCTTTTTTTGCCCTTTTTTTTATTAATTGTTTAAAAAAAGGTGTAAATGTTAATCAATCTGTATAATCCTAGTTCCGGCGAAAACTACACATGTTTGGAGTAACTCCTCAAAATTTGAGCGAAATCGGTATGGTGGTTTTTGCTAAATCGTGTCAACCAGGTCGAAAAACGTTGTTTCGAGAAAAACGCCTTTAAAGTTTTTTTTCGAAAATTACAGAAAATTTAAAACAAAGTATATTGCGTTGGTCACCGATGACTGCTTCATAAATTATGCCTTCCTGTTCAAAAATATCATTTTACTTACAGACTGATTAATGTTTACTTGAAAATCAAGGTTTTCTTGTAAATTTTTTCTTACAGATGCACTTGTTCTGCTTGTGTCACAATTACTGGTATGTCGATTTCCACGAAAATCTCTTATTTTGAACGATATGGTCTAGGATTATCACTTGTATAACTGGTTTTATCCAATGTTGCCCAAATTTTCTTTTCTGAACAAATAATCTTGTATAGTCGTTATAGACAATAAATACAAACTTTCTAGTGGAAAGCCAATCTACAATTGCTCCAAATAAAACAATACTATTTGTAAAAACCGAAATTGTATAGAAAAGGACTAAAAGGATAGAAAACTAGCAAAAATTTTAGCATAAGCGCGGCTAAACTGAACACCTGCAGAAAAGCATCGTGCGCGCGCTCACACTTTAAAGCTCATATACTAATTTCTCGAGCTCTATGAGCAAAATAAACTAGACTGCACTATTTTTGAAGGTGTATTGTGTATGAAAATGACATTTTTGAAAAATCGATTTTTTCAAAATTGAGAACCAGACTACCCCCTTAAGGTAAAGTTGATGACAAATCAAACAGAGTGGTCCGGGTTCGACCCCTAGTTGAAGACGTTACGTTTTTCGTAAAAAATTTCATCGGACAAGTCTTCAAAAATTGCCATCATTGGCTCGTTCATGCCATTTTACTATTCTTGAACAAAATATTTTTTAAAGCATTATGACAAAGAACACAAGTGTCTAAGGTACTAGAACATGATTAATAAAACAATTTTAAAACTTTAATAACAGTTTCGAATTACACCAAGAAAAAAATACATTTTAATCAGAAAAAAAATATAACATCAGTTTGTACTGCCTTCACTTCAAGTGTTCCCTTCATTTTCATGACCTTCATCATCATCATCGTAATCATCGATATACTTATCTGCATTCAATATCACATCAATATCTGCATCAATATCACTTGTGTTGCATTCATCATCGTCATCACTGCTATAATCATCATCAGACATTTCGCTGTCACCGTCGTCTCCATCTGCAGAAATAATCACAATAACGTAATATTGTACACAATGATGTCATATAACGTCATGAAGTTTTTTCAAGAATTGTAATCAAATCATACGATATTAAATCCATTTCAGTGTGATTTTTTTTTAAAGTGGCAATAAAGATCTGTTTTTCTTCTTAACGAATCCTGTGTGCATATAAAATAGTATTAAAATATATATTGTACCTTGAGTGATTTCATTCACTGGGGTCTCCAGGAGAACGTCCCCAACGCACTCTGGTAGTTCATCACCTTCAAACCATTTGAAGGTGTAGCAATTATTCAGCAACTGCCATCTATAATCTGTGACATTCGATAGATAGGGAACGTCCTAAAAAATTAAGTTTTCTTCGCACATACGAGACGGCAAAATGGAGAAATAGTTCACAATTTAGATATAGGTAGGTTTCCACATCTGCGGCGGTAGCTAGGTCTTATAAAAATTAAAAAAATATTTTCAACATGAAAGTCGCATGTGCCACTCATGCCTTTTTTTGTAGTGACTAAAAATTAAGTTTTCTACGCGCGTACGAGACGGCAGAAGGGAGAAATAGTTCACAATTTAGATATAGGTACGTTTCCACATCTGCGGCGGTAGCTAGGTCTTATAAAAATTAAAAAAATATTTTTAACATGAAAGTCGCCCGTGCCACTCATGCCTTTTTTGGTAGTGACTAAAAATTAAGTTTTCTTCGCGCGTACGAGACGGCAGAATGGAGAAATAGTTCACAATTTAGATATAGGTAGGTTTCCACATCTGCGGCGGTAGCTAGGTCTTATAAAAATTAAAAAAATATTTTCAACATGAAAGTCGCATGTGCCACTCATGCCTTTTTTTGTAGTGACTAAAAATTAAGTTTTCTACGCGCGTACGAGACGGCAGAAGGGAGAAATAGTTCACAATTTAGATATAGGTACGTTTCCACATCTGCGGCGGTAGCTAGGTCTTTATAAAAATTAAAAAAATATTTTCAACATGAAAGTCGCCCGTGCCACTCATGCCTTTTTTGGTAGTGACTAAAAATTAAGTTTTCTTCGCGCGTACGAGACGGCAGAATGGAGAAATAGTTCACAATTGAGATATAGGTACGTTTCCACATCTGCGGCGGTAGCTAGGTCTTATAAAAATTAAAAAAATATTTTCAACATGAAAGTCGCCTGTGCCACTCATGCCTTTTTTTATAGTGACTAAAAATTAAGTTTTCTTCGCACGTACGAGACGGCAGAAGGGAGAAATAGTTCACAATTTAGATATAGGTACGTTTCCACATCTGCGGCCGTAGCTAGGTCTTATAAAAATTAAAAAAATATTTTTAACATGAAAGTCGCCCGTGCCACTCATGCCTTTTTTGGTAGTGACTAAAAATTAAGTTTTCTTCGCGCGTACGAGACGGCAGAATGGAGAAATAGTTCACAATTTAGATATAGGTAGGTTTCCACATCTGCGGCGGTAGCTAGGTCTTATAAAAATTAAAAAAATATTTTCAACATGAAAGTCGCATGTGCCACTCATGCCTTTTTTTGTAGTGACTAAAAATTAAGTTTTCTACGCGCGTACGAGACGGCAGAAGGGAGAAATAGTTCACAATTTAGATATAGGTACGTTTCCACATCTGCGGCGGTAGCTAGGTCTTATAAAAATTAAAAAAATATTTTTAACATGAAAGTCGCCCGTGCCACTCATGCCTTTTTTGGTAGTGACTAAAAATTAAGTTTTCTTCGCGCGTACGAGACGGCAGAATGGAGAAATAGTTCACAATTGAGATATAGGTACGTTTCCACATCTGCGGCGGTAGCTAGGTCTTATAAAAATTAAAAAAATATTTTCAACATGAAAGTCGCCTGTGCCACTCATGCCTTTTTTTATAGTGACTAAAAATTAAGTTTTCTTCGCACGTACGAGACGGCAGAAGGGAGAAATAGTTCACAATTTAGATATAGGTACGTTTCCACATCTGCGGCCGTAGCTAGGTCTTATAAAAATTAAAAAAATATTTTTAACATGAAAGTCGCCCGTGCCACTCATGCCTTTTTTGGTAGTGACTAAAAATTAAGTTTTCTTCGCGCGTACGAGACGGCAGAATGGAGAAATAGTTCACAATTTAGATATAGGTAGGTTTCCACATCTGCGGCGGTAGCTAGGTCTTATAAAAATTAAAAAAATATTTTCAACATGAAAGTCGCATGTGCCACTCATGCCTTTTTTTATAGTGACTAAAAATTAAGTTTTCTTCGCACGTACGAGACGGCAGAAGGGAGAAATAGTTCACAATTTAGATATAGGTACGTTTCCACATCTGCGGCCGTAGCTAGGTCTTATAAAAATTAAAAAAATATTTTTAACATGAAAGTCGCCCGTGCCACTCATGCCTTTTTTGGTAGTGACTAAAAATTAAGTTTTCTTCGCGCGTACGAGACGGCAGAATGGAGAAATAGTTCACAATTTAGATATAGGTAGGTTTCCACATCTGCGGCGGTAGCTAGGTCTTATAAAAATTAAAAAAATATTTTCAACATGAAAGTCGCATGTGCCACTCATGCCTTTTTTTGTAGTGACTAAAAATTAAGTTTTCTACGCGCGTACGAGACGGCAGAAGGGAGAAATAGTTCACAATTTAGATATAGGTACGTTTCCACATCTGCGGCGGTAGCTAGGTCTTATAAAAATTAAAAAAATATTTTCAACATGAAAGTCGCATGTGCCACTCATGCCTTTTTTTGTAGTGACTAAAAATTAAGTTTTCTACGCGCGTACGAGACGGCAGAAGGGAGAAATAGTTCACAATTTAGATATAGGTACGTTTCCACATCTGCGGCGGTAGCTAGGTCTTATAAAAATTAAAAAAATATTTTCAACATGAAAGTCGCCCGTGCCACTCATGCCTTTTTTGGTAGTGACTAAAAATTAAGTTTTCTTCGCGCGTACGAGACGGCAGAATGGAGAAATAGTTCACAATTTAGATATAGGTACGTTTCCACATCTGCGGCCGTAGCTAGGTCTTATAAAAATTAAAAAAATATTTTTAACATGAAAGTCGCCCGTGCCACTCATGCCTTTTTTGGTAGTGACTAAAAATTAAGTTTTCTTCGCGCGTACGAGACGGCAGAATGGAGAAATAGTTCACAATTTAGATATAGGTAGGTTTCCACATCTGCGGCGGTAGCTAGGTCTTATAAAAATTAAAAAAATATTTTCAACATGAAAGTCGCATGTGCCACTCATGCCTTTTTTTGTAGTGACTAAAAATTAAGTTTTCTTCGCGCGTACGAGACGGCAGAATGGAGAAATAGTTCACAATTTAGATATAGGTAGGTTTCCACATCTGCGGCGGTAGCTAGGTCTTATAAAAATTAAAAAAATATTTTCAACATGAAAGTCGCATGTGCCACTCATGCCTTTTTTTGTAGTGACTAAAAATTAAGTTTTCTACGCGCGTACGAGACGGCAGAAGGGAGAAATAGTTCACAATTTAGATATAGGTACGTTTCCACATCTGCGGCGGTAGCTAGGTCTTTATAAAAATTAAAAAAATATTTTCAACATGAAAGTCGCCCGTGCCACTCATGCCTTTTTTGGTAGTGACTAAAAATTAAGTTTTCTTCGCACGTACGAGACGGCAGAAGGGAGAAATAGTTCACAATTTAGATATAGGTACGTTTCCACATCTGCGGCCGTAGCTAGGTCTTATAAAAATTAAAAAAATATTTTTAACATGAAAGTCGCCCGTGCCACTCATGCCTTTTTTGGTAGTGACTAAAAATTAAGTTTTCTTCGCGCGTACGAGACGGCAGAATGGAGAAATAGTTCACAATTTAGATATAGGTAGGTTTCCACATCTGCGGCGGTAGCTAGGTCTTATAAAAATTAAAAAAATATTTTCAACATGAAAGTCGCATGTGCCACTCATGCCTTTTTTTGTAGTGACTAAAAATTAAGTTTTCTACGCGCGTACGAGACGGCAGAAGGGAGAAATAGTTCACAATTTAGATATAGGTACGTTTCCACATCTGCGGCGGTAGCTAGGTCTTATAAAAATTAAAAAAATATTTTTAACATGAAAGTCGCCCGTGCCACTCATGCCTTTTTTGGTAGTGACTAAAAATTAAGTTTTCTTCGCGCGTACGAGACGGCAGAATGGAGAAATAGTTCACAATTTAGATATAGGTAGGTTTCCACATCTGCGGCGGTAGCTAGGTCTTATAAAAATTAAAAAAATATTTTCAACATGAAAGTCGCATGTGCCACTCATGCCTTTTTTTGTAGTGACTAAAAATTAAGTTTTCTACGCGCGTACGAGACGGCAGAAGGGAGAAATAGTTCACAATTTAGATATAGGTACGTTTCCACATCTGCGGCGGTAGCTAGGTCTTTATAAAAATTAAAAAAATATTTTCAACATGAAAGTCGCCCGTGCCACTCATGCCTTTTTTGGTAGTGACTAAAAATTAAGTTTTCTTCGCGCGTACGAGACGGCAGAATGGAGAAATAGTTCACAATTGAGATATAGGTACGTTTCCACATCTGCGGCGGTAGCTAGGTCTTATAAAAATTAAAAAAATATTTTCAACATGAAAGTCGCCTGTGCCACTCATGCCTTTTTTTATAGTGACTAAAAATTAAGTTTTCTTCGCACGTACGAGACGGCAGAAGGGAGAAATAGTTCACAATTTAGATATAGGTACGTTTCCACATCTGCGGCCGTAGCTAGGTCTTATAAAAATTAAAAAAATATTTTTAACATGAAAGTCGCCCGTGCCACTCATGCCTTTTTTGGTAGTGACTAAAAATTAAGTTTTCTTCGCGCGTACGAGACGGCAGAATGGAGAAATAGTTCACAATTTAGATATAGGTAGGTTTCCACATCTGCGGCGGTAGCTAGGTCTTATAAAAATTAAAAAAATATTTTCAACATGAAAGTCGCATGTGCCACTCATGCCTTTTTTTATAGTGACTAAAAATTAAGTTTTCTTCGCACGTACGAGACGGCAGAAGGGAGAAATAGTTCACAATTTAGATATAGGTACGTTTCCACATCTGCGGCGGTAGCTAGGTCTTATAAAAATTAAAAAAATATTTTCAACATGAAAGTCGCCCGTGCCACTCATGCCTTTTTTGGTAGTGACTAAAAATTAAGTTTTCTTCGCGCGTACGAGACGGCAGAATGGAGAAATAGTTCACAATTTAGATATAGGTAGGTTTCCACATCTGCGGCGGTAGCTAGGTCTTATAAAAATTAAAAAAATATTTTCAACATGAAAGTCGCATGTGCCACTCATGCCTTTTTTTGTAGTGACTAAAAATTAAGTTTTCTACGCGCGTACGAGACGGCAGAAGGGAGAAATAGTTCACAATTTAGATATAGGTACGTTTCCACATCTGCGGCGGTAGCTAGGTCTTATAAAAATTAAAAAAATATTTTCAACATGAAAGTCGCATGTGCCACTCATGCCTTTTTTTGTAGTGACTAAAAATTAAGTTTTCTACGCGCGTACGAGACGGCAGAAGGGAGAAATAGTTCACAATTTAGATATAGGTACGTTTCCACATCTGCGGCGGTAGCTAGGTCTTATAAAAATTAAAAAAATATTTTCAACATGAAAGTCGCCCGTGCCACTCATGCCTTTTTTGGTAGTGACTAAAAATTAAGTTTTCTTTGCGCGTACGAGACGGCAGAATGGAGAAATAGTTCACAATTTAGATATAGGTAGGTTTCCACATCTGCGGCCGTAGCTAGGTCTTATAAAAATTAAAAAAATATTTTCAACATGAAAGTCGCATGTGCCACTCATGCCTTTTTTTGTAGTGACTAAAAATTAAGTTTTCTACGCGCGTACGAGACGGCAGAAGGGAGAAATAGTTCACAATTTAGATATAGGTACGTTTCCACATCTGCGGCGGTAGCTAGGTCTTATAAAAATTAAAAAAATATTTTCAACATGAAAGTCGCCCGTGCCACTCATGCCTTTTTTGGTAGTGACTAAAAATTAAGTTTTCTTCGCGCGTACGAGACGGCAGAATGGAGAAATAGTTCACAATTTAGATATAGGTAGGTTTCCACATCTGCGGCCGTAGCTAGGTCTTATAAAAATTAAAAAAATATTTTCAACATGAAAGTCGCATGTGCCACTCATGCCTTTTTTTGTAGTGACTAAAAATTAAGTTTTCTACGCGCGTACGAGACGGCAGAAGGGAGAAATAGTTCACAATTTAGATATAGGTACGTTTCCACATCTGCGGCGGTAGCTAGGTCTTATAAAAATTAAAAAAATATTTTCAACATGAAAGTCGCATGTGCCACTCATGCCTTTTTTTGTAGTGACTAAAAATTAAGTTTTCTACGCGCGTACGAGACGGCAGAATGGAGAAATAGTTCACAATTTAGATATAGGTAGGTTTCCACATCTGCGGCGGTAGCTAGGTCTTATAAAAATTAAAAAAATATTTTCAACATGAAAGTCGCATGTGCCACTCATGCCTTTTTTTGTAGTGACTAAAAATTAAGTTTTCTACGCGCGTACGAGACGGCAGAAGGGAGAAATAGTTCACAATTTAGATATAGGTACGTTTCCACATCTGCGGCGGTAGCTAGGTCTTATAAAAATTAAAAAAATATTTTCAACATGAAAGTCGCCCGTGCCACTCATGCCTTTTTTGGTAGTGACTAAAAATTAAGTTTTCTTCGCGCGTACGAGACGGCAGAATGGAGAAATAGTTCACAATTTAGATATAGGTACGTTTCCACATCTGCGGCGGTAGCTAGGTCTTATAAAAATTAAAAAAATATTTTCAACATGAAAGTCGCCCGTGCCACTCATGCCTTTTTTGGTAGTGACTAAAAATTAAGTTTTCTTCGCGCGTACGAGACGGCAGAATGGAGAAATAGTTCACAATTTAGATATAGGTAGGTTTCCACATCTGCGGCGGTAGCTAGGTCTTATAAAAATTAAAAAAATATTTTCAACATGAAAGTCGCATGTGCCACTCATGCCTTTTTTTGTAGTGACTAAAAATTAAGTTTTCTACGCGCGTACGAGACGGCAGAAGGGAGAAATAGTTCACAATTTAGATATAGGTACGTTTCCACATCTGCGGCGGTAGCTAGGTCTTATAAAAATTAAAAAAATATTTTCAACATGAAAGTCGCATGTGCCACTCATGCCTTTTTTTGTAGTGACTAAAAATTAAGTTTTCTACGCGCGTACGAGACGGCAGAATGGAGAAATAGTTCACAATTTAGATATAGGTAGGTTTCCACATCTGCGGCGGTAGCTAGGTCTTATAAAAATTAAAAAAATATTTTCAACATGAAAGTCGCATGTGCCACTCATGCCTTTTTTTGTAGTGACTAAAAATTAAGTTTTCTACGCGCGTACGAGACGGCAGAAGGGAGAAATAGTTCACAATTTAGATATAGGTACGTTTCCACATCTGCGGCGGTAGCTAGGTCTTATAAAAATTAAAAAAATATTTTCAACATGAAAGTCGCCCGTGCCACTCATGCCTTTTTTGGTAGTGACTAAAAATTAAGTTTTCTTCGCACGTACGAGACGGCAGAAGGGAGAAATAGTTCACAATTTAGATATAGGTACGTTTCCACATCTGCGGCGGTAGCTAGGTCTTATAAAAATTAAAAAAATATTTTCAACATGAAAGTCGCATGTGCCACTCATGCCTTTTTTTGTAGTGACTAAAAATTAAGTTTTCTACGCGCGTACGAGACGGCAGAAGGGAGAAATAGTTCACAATTTAGATATAGGTACGTTTCCACATCTGCGGCGGTAGCTAGGTCTTTATAAAAATTAAAAAAATATTTTCAACATGAAAGTCGCCCGTGCCACTCATGCCTTTTTTGGTAGTGACTAAAAATTAAGTTTTCTTCGCGCGTACGAGACGGCAGAATGGAGAAATAGTTCACAATTGAGATATAGGTACGTTTCCACATCTGCGGCGGTAGCTAGGTCTTATAAAAATTAAAAAAATATTTTCAACATGAAAGTCGCCTGTGCCACTCATGCCTTTTTTTTATAGTGACTAAAAATTAAGTTTTCTTCGCACGTACGAGACGGCAGAAGGGAGAAATAGTTCACAATTTAGATATAGGTACGTTTCCACATCTGCGGCCGTAGCTAGGTCTTATAAAAATTAAAAAAATATTTTCAACATGAAAGTCGCCTGTGCCACTCATGCCTTTTTTGTAGTGACTAAAAATTAAGTTTTCTTCGCGCGTACGAGACGGCAGAAGGGAGAAATTGTTCACAATTTAGATATAGGTACGTTTCCACATCTGCGGCGGTAGCTAGGTCTTATAAAAATTAAAAAAATATTTTCAACATGAAAGTCGCCTGTGCCACTCATGCCTTTTTTGTAGTGACTAAAAATTAAGTTTTCTTCGCGCGTACGAGACGGCAGAAGGGAGAAATTGTTCACAATTTAGATATAGGTACGTTTCCACATCTGCGGCGGTAGCTAGGTCTTATAAAAATTAAAAAAATATTTTTAACATGAAAGTCGCATGTGCCACTCATGCCTTTTTTTGTAGTGACTAAAAATTAAGTTTTCTTCGCGCGTACGAGACGGCAGAAGGGAGAAATAGTTCACAATTTAGATATAGGTACGTTTCCACATCTGCGGCGGTAGCTAGGTCTTATAAAAATTAAAAAAATATTTTCAACATGAAAGTCGCCTGTGCCACTCATGCCTTTTTTGTAGTGACTAAAAATTAAGTTTTTTCGCGCGTACGAGACGGCAGAAGGGAGAAATTGTTCACAATTTAGATATAGGTACGTTTCCACATCTGCGGCGGTAGCTAGGTCTTATAAAAATTAAAAAAATATTTTCAACATGAAAGTCGCCTGTGCCACTCATGCCTTTTTTGTAGTGACTAAAAATTAAGTTTTCTTCGCGCGTACGAGACGGCAGAAGGGAGAAATTGTTCACAATTTAGATATAGGTACGTTTCCACATCTGCGGCGGTAGCTAGGTCTTATAAAAATTAAAAAAATATTTTCAACATGAAAGTCGCCTGTGCCACTCATGCCTTTTTTGTAGTGACTAAAAATTAAGTTTTCTTCGCGCGTACGAGACGGCAGAAGGGAGAAATAGTTCACAATTTAGATATAGGTACGTTTCCACATCTGCGGCGGTAGCTAGGTCTTATAAAAATTAAAAAAATATTTGTAACATGAAAGTCGCCTGTGGTCGCAATGACTCAAAATGAAGTTTTCTACCGTCATGCAAAATGGCATAAGGGAGAAAATCATAACATTTTACTAGAAATTTCCAACGACTTCATGACTTATGCCTTCATGGCCGACTCCTTCAATCGTTATGCCGACTTGACAATGTATTGATTATATGGTAATTATCATATAGTTTGAATGGCATAAGGGAGAAAATCGTGGACTGAAGCTAAAAATTTTCCACAAATTTTCCGCAGCCTAATTTTTTTCCCCCGCTAGTGGCGTTTATGCCAATTTTTTTACTGACTTTTCATGGTGAAAACTTTCATACTTCCAATGGGCATAAGGGAGAAAATCACGGACAATTATTTTTTTTTTCTCACAAATTTGCATAATGATTAAACCCCTTTGGGCACTAGGAGCATTTATGCCTAAATTTTTTTTCTTATAAAATAAATATTTCCCTATCGTTTTATAAACATGGCATAAGAGAGAAAATCGTCGCACCACACGTAATTTTTTTTACAAAAATAAATTCAATTATCAGGGGGATGGCGCCAGGAAACCCCACAATTTTCTATTATTTTACTCAACTCCAGTATACCTTTCAGTACTCTAAGAGGCATAAGGAAGAAAATCATGGTTGAACCACATATGAATATCTCACGGTCTAAGTGGAAAACGCGTTTAATAAGGCAATTAATTTGGGAAAGTTTATTAAATAAGAGTGAGTAATTCAAGGACAATCGGTGATGTTCAGGGTGATTTGTTAATGTTGCATGTAAGTTGGATCCCTTGGATCAAACAGGACTTTCCATCGACATAATCTACTGGGTGTTATGTTTTGTGCGACCACATAACCGACTTACCTTGTGAATACGTCTCCTGGAATTACTGGATCAAGTTATCTTATTAAAATATCAACGAATTGCTAACATATCGTTCAAATCTGCAAATGTGTGTCTGAATTTTAAATACACGTAAGATTTAAAAAGTTGTCTCTCAAAAACAGATCGTGTATTGTACCTTCTTTTCATATTTTATAAGCAAAAAATCTTGCTTTCAAATTTTGCGCAATATTATTTATTTACCCTGTACATCAAAATATAACAACCTAAGTAGGAATGGACAGTAGGCTGTCGAAAGAGAAGGAGGTTAACATTGTGGTTTATCAAGAAAGGGAAGCTTTACTCGTTTATTGACTTTTTTAAAAATTCATATTTGGAAGAATACAATTTTTACGAAGAAACTTTCCCCGTTACATCCTCGCTCTCCACGGAATCAAACTGCACTATACGTCGACTCTCCAATATTCCGTCCGGAACACTCGCCGCGTCCCGAACTTCCAACAAAAGCACCCTCCTTGTCTCACCGGGCTCCCTAAACAATTCGATCCCCCTCCCCCCAATCTCCCCTTTCCCCTCCCGCGCCACGGGGGAGTTACAAATGTAAAAGTCCTCGGACAGCCGTACTCACCCCCCATACCCACCCTTTAATTCCACAATGCACTCCATTGTCAACCTTCCCTCTTTACACGAACCATTAATCTCGCGCGCGTGTATGTCCGGGACCGTTTACACGGGCGTCCCGGCCGCAAAAAGGGGAAGAAAAGACGGGACGCAGAGGAGCGCCGAGACAAATGGTCGCGGCGAGGGCCGATCCGGATTAATCCGGGCCCGGACTGATGATGATGGTGGCTTTGACGAAACGGGGGGACGTCTCCATCGCGCCCGGAGATTAATAATCGGGCCGTTAGACGGGAGGGGATTATCGAGGGGCGCGTCGGGTTTTAATGGACAGTTTCGAAAATATTCGGGTTAGCTGCGAGTGATGATTTCACAGGCCCACAAAAAAAATATTTTTTCGATTCCACTGACCAAACCATATAGACTTTGTTGTTGGGGTCGCTGAGTCCGAATACGGGGTTCATTTGGCTCCCTCCGGTAAGGTTTTTTAGAGGTCATTTTAGGGGTGTCTGTTATACACAAATCCTAAATAGCGAAGAACACGTTCCAACCATACGGTATATGGGTTTTCGGGGTCGCCGAGTCTGAATCTGGGGTTTGCTTACCTTGATCACGTAAGGTTTTTTTAGAAGTTATTTTAAGGTCATTTTAGGGGGGTTTATAGTCCAAAAATTCTAAATGGCGAAGAGCACGTTCCAACCATACGTTATGTATGTTTTCGGGGTCGCTGAGTCAGAATCTGGGGTTTGCTTAGCTCCATCACGTAAGGTTTTTTTAGAAGTCATTTTAAGGTAACTTTAACAATGACTCTCCCTAAAATCACCTAATATCACCTTTAAATGATCTTCAGCCTTAGGGTACAGTCCAACAAACATTATATTTGAATTCAGCAACCCCAAACACTTATATAACATATGATTGGAACGTTCTCTTCGCCATTTAGAATTTTTGTACTTGTTAACACGTGTGCGCGATTTTTGTTCTTTTAGAACACCTTCGTGGATCGGCGCACTTCCTTTGTTGTTTTAAGAACAAAGGAATAGTTCAAAGGATAACAGGGATATAGATGCACTAATAGTTTGTGATTTTCAACTATTTAATTTACACTAATTAACATATTACAACTACGGAAACTTTATTACGTTTTACAACTACGGAAACTTGTTACTCTTCTCGCGTATGGATTTACAATACCAATGTCGTCGAGATTACTCGCTTTTCTTTCTCCCTTAAATTTGGGAGGGGAAAAGGTATGTTTCGGCCTTCAGGGCTCACTCTGGTTTTTCCCAAGCAATTACAATATATTATCTAGGTAAATTTCGGTGAATAATTGTGTAATATCGGCCCCCGTATTATGAGACGGTTTTAAATAGAAGATCGACTCACTGGTCAAAGTATAGGTACCGATACTACGTTTCGGTGGGATTGATTGAGGAGATTAATTATCTTCAGAAATTAACTGGCCCCTTAGTGAAGCATGGGAGCGGCGCTTCGCAAATGCCCGCTTTAATCGTGCACAAAAGAAATCAAACGGACTGAATAAAAATAGAAAATTATATTAACAAAATTAATATGTCAATAACAATCGGTTATGTCAATAAACAAAATTACCGGACATGGTCAGTTGTTAATCCACACAATTTCATTGAGGTTCCCTTACATCCACTGAAAGTAGGGATATGGTTGGCCATATCACGTCGTAGAATAATAGGGCCAATATTCTTCCACCATACCACCAACGTCAACGTTACAGAGACCAATTATTGACGCCATTTGTAGAAGAGTTGCATCCTGATGAATTGCAAGGTGGTTTCTTCCAACAGGATGGAGCCACAGCTCACACAACTCAAGAATATTTGAGGTTTCTTGAAGAGTTCTTCCCTGGTCGACTTGTGAGCAGAGGAATTTTGCCTGCCAGATCACCGGATCTCACTCCGCTGGACTATTCCATTTTTGGCTTCCTTAAAAACGAGGTCTACAAAGAACGGATTAATAATCTGGATGAACTGATGGACAGCATTACCTTAATATGCAATGACATAACGGGAGATACATTGCAGCACATTTTTAATAATATGAAACGTCGTGTGGTTTTATGCATGCAGCAAAACGATGGCCACTTCGAACATTTATTGTGAAACTGGCAATCAGTACTGCTGGTAATTAACGGCCATTTTCAGGGCCAAAACAAATACTACAAATAGACAAATACCCAGAATTCGTTTTCGTTTGACAGAGAAAACCAGTAGTTAAAAGAGGTTAAGTAGGTTATTTTGAGGTTATGTATAGCTAGTAGGAACTCCTATTTTCGCAAGGCGGCTTTTTTTATTTTACATGGAAATTCCATAGCTGACTAGATGACAATCATTTTGAAGCACGTCGTATAACGAAGAGCTTCTTTGAGGTACCACCTAGAAGACTGTATATGTGGAAATCTCCAGCAGGTGGAATAGACGGACTCATCACAAGAAACCAATTTGATTACATAATTGTCAACAAAAAATACAACAATGCAAAAAACATGCAAGGCATATCCCGGAGCTGACATTCCCACCAACCACAATCTTCTAGTAACGATAAAGGTAGAATTTAAAAAGAAATAAGAAATCAAGTGATATTCACTGAGATATATTTAAGGTTGAACCCGGTAATAATAAGATAAGAGAAGAAATACTTGAGAACTTCAATGAAAACTCTCCAAGGTCGAGCCCGGAAAAGAACCAACCATGGATGACAGATAATTTTGAATATTGTAGAAAAGAGAAGAAATTTCAGAAATAAGAACGAAATAATATACAAGCACATACACATAAACATCACAATAAAAATCAGACAAGCCAAAGACACCTTGCTAAACAATTGATGCGAAGAAATTGAAGAATTAGAACGACGTCATGATACTTTCAACTTACATAAAATAGTAAAAGAAGCAGCTGGAGTATGGAAACAATCTTCTTCGTGTTTCGTTGGAGATAAACATGGGAAAACCCTGCTGAACATAGAGGATCAAACAAAACTGGTAGAAAGAATAGAAGGGAGAGACAGAACGTGAAGAAATTGTTAAAGCAGCTAAAGAGTAAAAGGGGCTGTTGGAGAAGTTAATATCCAAATTGAAATTATAAGAACAGTATTAGGCGAACACATCGAAGTGGTGGAGAATCTATTTAACAAAATTTATTAAACAACCAAATAGTAGGCTGACATCGTTGTTTATACCACTACAAGACAAGAAGGAACTACCAGAAATATGAAGAACACAGGATCATTATCTGATGAATCGTATGTTAAACTTATACCTCCGAATAATACACAATAGAGTACCCATACAACAAATTAGACAAACACACTGGACAAACCCAATTCGGCTTTAAGAATGGCTTCGGAACAAGAGAGACACTTTTTTCAATACGTGTCCTTATTAAAAGATGTAGACTCTGATGTATACTCGTACCTGTGTTTCATCACCTTTCAGAAGGCTTTCGACCTGGTGAACCATGATAAATTAAGGAGATTCTGAGATCATGTAACATTCACGACAAAGATTTAAGAATCATATCAAACCTCTACCAAGACCAAATAGCGAAAATTAAAATCAAAAGCGAAACATCTGAAGAAACTAATATCAAGAAGGAGTAAGGCAAGGATACGTTGTTTCCCCATTGCTGTTTAACGTTTATTCGGAGGAGACATTTAGAAAAGCTTTACAAGATACTTCGGTTGGTATAATTATAAATGATGACAACGCAGATGACACGGTCATTCTAGCAAATGACACTAAAGCACCACAACCCCTAATGAACCAAGTAATGACAACATCTGAAGAGTTCGGAATGAAGCTGGACACACAGCTTGCTCAGAAAAATGCTTAGGATATGTTACATGAGTCATACGACAAACGAAGAAGTCTCGCGGAGAATGAAAAAGGAGAAAGAAGCGATACATCTAATGAAAGATGGGAAAATACAATATTTTGGTTAAATTATGAGAAACCAAAAATGCGAACTGCTCCGACTTATCATCGAAGGCAAAATCAACAGTAAGAGGGGACCAGGAAGAAGACGCAACGCCTGGCTTAAGAACTGGCGACAGTGGACTAATATGACCTCCAGCAACAAATAAGGTAAGATGAGCAAATGTAATCACCAACGTCCTTAAGGAACAGTCACCGTAAGAAGAAATTCGGGAATAAATCAAAGTGTTATCAAAGTATCATAAGAAACACGAATCAGATTTATACACCGTCGCAAGATCGCTCGGTCACATTCGGAAACCATCCCCTCGTAGTCCACTCTTTCTTTCAACTCTCACGTCCTCCCCTCATTATTTACCCACCCTTCCTTTATCGAGACTGTTTCGACGTAAAACGCACCTGACAATTCGATATTAAAGTTTCCCGAGTGCACCTAAAATATACGATGTATACTTTACGTCGTATGGAATCATTTAGGCGGGCGGGCGCGAATCCCGTATCAAAGGGGGGGGTGTAATTTATTTTCACTTAAGGGTAGTCGTCGAGGGTGCTTTCGAGTGTTCCACCCGAAGACTTTATACGAAAAATTGCCCTCCTGACGATTGCTGAGATGTAATAATTAAAGGTAAATGGTTGATAGGCATCATTTATTGTTACAGAGTCACTGAGAATATGTACTTAGAGATCGAACATTACTTATAAAATAGTGTCACACGCCTGAGGGCCTAGGGCCCAAAGGGAGTGCTCTGGTTGGGGGTGTAGCTAGGTAGAGATTGAAAAAGAAGACATGGCAACACGGACAATATTTATTTGAACATCAAATATGATAGGGGAGTTGAGGCAAATGACCAAATGTAAAAAGTGAGAAAAGAGGTTAAAGGGAGGTGGTTGCTTACTGTTGGGTGACGATGGGCAGCAGGCGCAAGGCTCCTCCAATTAGCGGCATGTCGAAGGACGGACCCTCAGACGAGCAGCGTGACGTGGTACTCGATGACTGAATCCTCGATCGTTATAATCGATCCGTATAAATATATGCGGGATGTTTATGAACGTGATGTCGTACCTGTCCGAGAGTCACGTATTGTCCTTCGGTTTAAGGTCGCCTCGGTGCTGAATTAGCTTGGACGGCGACCTATTTTCGCTAATTGGGGCCGCATCGCGACAATAGCTTAAGTTAGCTTAAGTAACCTTGTTTCGAAATATTGGTCATAAGTAATTAATGAAAATGGCAAAAGGCGGATTGCCCTTCACGTTGCAAACCGCGACACTCTTCGTGGGCGATTTGAGCAGGTTCTCAATCTGACCGGCACCCGAAATCAACGCACTGATTTTATTTTAACACGTTACCCCTCAAATTGTTGGGGTTCATTAGTTAAAAGTTTGTCAACAGAACTGATCATCGCGGATTTCGATGTCTTGACTGACCAAACAAATACACAAACAAACTAACCGATACCAACCAAAATAGAAACCAACATTAATTTAACTCAAAATTGGGCGGCCGAACCCTCGAGGGTTCGGCCGTCCTCACTCGTTCGACGCCCGAAGCTAACTTCTCTCTTCTTTTCTCACTTTCCTTCAACTGACCCCCACTTATCTCTCAATATAAAATCCTGACCTATGACTGAGTTTACAATATCCCGTTCTTCTAATTTTCAACCTATCATTGACCGGTCAAATCTCAACGGGGCGTTAACAATCTCCCCTCTACACAAGACGTATCATTTTCTTAGCACGTGATTCTAACCGTCTTCCAATTCCAAGAAAAAATTATCGTAAAGTCAATAGTGAGATAAAACCTCCGGTTTACTATTATTCCGCAGCTTGATAACTACCAAACGGATTGGAGGTTTGCTCTCTAATTCACCAGATCTAATCACACACTGCATTTCTTCATTTGTTCAAAATTTCAATTTCCTATCTTACGTAGTTTTGGAATTAGAGCATCAGCGACAGGCTGGCGCAAACTTCCACAAAAAAATGGTCTACCCATCTTCTCGAGTAAATGTGCGAGCGCTTCTTTCGAATTCGGTCGCTATGCGAAATTCAAACCGCTTTTAAGACCAAACCAAATTGACGGAGAGAGGGACGTTGCTCGTTAACCCGGGATATTTGAAAATCGTAACGTAACACCGTGAGCAAAATCGAGTAAACTTATAGGCAACTACTTAGTTTTAGAGTTCCCCGAGCATTCACTTTACATCCCTTTCGCCTTTAAAAAAATATCCTCCACATTGAAAAAATCCATGACGGTCTTGAAATATTAACGTATCGTACGGAGCCCTCGAAGGGTAAAAGTTCGAGCCCGCCCTCCCCCCGCACCGGCTGTCCTTACATAAAATATCACAAGAAAATTGCGCCCTTAAGCCCAGACAGGCCGTTGAAAAATGCCGTAAAGGTTCCCCGCCACTTTTGTTTGACATTCTCTTTGTGTCCGTAGTGGAAAGGTACATAATCAAAGATGATTCGAGGTCGGAGGGGAGGGTGGGGGGAGGAGAGGGGTCGACGCGCGGCGCCCGCGCAACAAAAAAACTAAATGGAAAAAAGGGCTCGTGGAGTGCGAAAGTGGCTTTCATGAAAGATTAACTCTTCCGTGACGTAGAGTCAAAGGGAATCCGAAAGGCGCCGCGCGTTAAGTGTCCCGGGATGGATGAGGAAGTGAAAATTCGATCTCGAGCGGTTATGGATAGGAAAAGAGGAAGTGGAAGGGTCGAGATTCACCAAATCGTAATTAACCACGAGAATCGGAGTAGGCGCAATGCTCCACCAACTTCCAAAAAATATCTCTCAGCTTACAATTGAGGTGAGATGCTACTAGAAATTTATTACGTCACGTAGAATTTTTCACCAATTGTATTCGGAAGAAAATTACTAATCTTTAGCGACAATTCAACCAAAGGGGTGCTATTTACGAAGCTAAGAATACGCTGCCCTAAAGAAAGATAAAGATATTAAAAAAAAACCCTTTATTTGGTTGCATAATATTTTTTTTACGGTAAAATTATTGACTAAATAAAGGAGAATTTAATATTATATTTATTATTCATTTTATTCTTAAGTATCAAAATAATTTCGATGTGTATTTACATAAAGAAAAAATAAATACTTTATAAAAAAATTTCTTTTTGTCTAAATTCTAGTTTTTACGATAAAATATATAAAGGGGAACAAATATAGGAATGTAATTTTATTATTAATTGGGGTATATATTAATTGTAAATTCTTTTGAGAATTTTAAGTAAGAGTTTAATTTTTATTCATTAAAATGAATTAGTAAATTTGGTGCATTTCCTCATAAGATGAAGTCTCACGTCGAAATTACGTCCTAGCTATGTCGTATTTGCTAAATACTCATCTTCCCAGTTTACGACTGTCACAGGAATATATCTACCTATTTATATTAAAAATTTACTTCATTATGAAAATTTGGGGAATGGCGTCCTAAACTGATACTTCTCATCGACATCAGTACCAGTAATCTTAGATAGAAATATTCCATAAACTGGTGTGATTAAATTAGATCACGATAATGTCGTTAATTCATATGTCAAACCTTCTAATTGTAGTTCAAAAACTAGCAACGCGCGTAGAAATTAAATTTAAATATAATTATTCCGAAATTAAATTTATATATGTTTCGAAATATTTATTCGCAACAAACCGTACCCGTCATGCGTTGCAATGCCACGTAACGTTAAAAAAAGAAAGATAAATAAAATTATTATTGATGATCCGGTGAATGTCGTATCACCTACATACATTTTTGAAAAATATGGCTAACACTTAATAAAAAAAAATTATCTACATTAAATTAAATGCATCACAGTTATACACATAATCAATTTCAGGCATTCTGATGTACTATATTTTTTGTCTTTCTTTGCGGTGCGTAAATATATAAAGATCATGGTTTTACGACTCGCGAACACGCGACGTATAATTGCCAATGCGCGAAACAGGGAAACTCCAAGTTGATTCCGCAAACTATCCTTGTCTCTGCAATTGTGTATTATCTTTTTAAATTTCTAATAAATAATTTATCAAAAACTACCTTGATAGTGGGCACGAAATTTTCCTGTACAATATGCGTTGCACCAAACGGCGTCATTTGAAAGCAATTATTATGTTTTTGGATGTTGGCCAATCAATGTTTAGAGTCATTTACCACCCAAGAAACTAATGAGCGTAATTATGAGGTGGTGGGAACAATTTTGGCAATTTTACTTTACAACCAGCACAACATAATCAAGTGGATTCACCGCTGTATTTTAACGCTTTACAATATTGACAAATGATTGCCATTTCTCCAAGCGTAACGGATTGGTCGGTACAATAATCTATTTCCGGGTCGTAGTGGAATGCTACTCGTTCTAGGTTTACAGGAACACTGCGTCTGCGGAATCGCTCTATTTCATTGTGTCGTGCTCGCTGCTGTTGTATTTGATGTGCCCGAACTCGTTCCATTCTAAGCCTATCTACTTTATAATTATTCAATGTTGAACTCAATTCTGTCATACCAATACGAATATTATCATTATCTGTCTCGCGGTGATCGTCAGTGCGATTTGCACGTGAGGTAGCTCGTCGCACATTTGATTGACTTCGACGACCTAAGTCAGTCTTCTCCTTGGCATTTTAAAATCAATAAAGGTCTGGCGCACTGACAAACTGATGATAGATTTTAATAAATAATCGTCTTGATATTTATTTATTTAACAACCAACTGACACTATACTTTCATTTGTTTGATTACAAATGTCGAATTACAAAACGTACCTTTTTTAGTATTTACGTTACTTAATATTTATGTTTCTTACCGCCTAAACCTTCCCTGAACTTCCACAAATATTTCAAGATCTGAATTAGCAAGATCGGTCCAGCCGTTTTCGAGTTTTAGCGAGACAAACGAATAGCAATAATTCATTTATATATATATATATATATATATATATATATATATATATATATATATATATATATAGAGATATATAGAGAACTAAACTGAAATCACCTATTGGGATGAATAACATATGTGTATTAAAACTGAGTAATTTTGACCACTTAGTCATAATGTAACGTGCCATATTAAACCAAATCGATCAAAAAACATGCTTTTGGTGAAAACTTACCACTTAATTGATGAAAAAGATACATATTCGGTGGTGTTCGAGACACCTACGAAATTAACTCGAGACGTCATATAGCGAAAATGTTACCTAATAAGTGAAACATGGTGCAATACGTATTTCACCAATTTACTGCCAGCAAATAGACTAAATGCTGTTAGGTGATTAGAAGTTATGTATTTTCATTTATAATTTGAGTTCAACAAAGTAAATATGAAATATACGCCACGTTTGAAAAATTATGTATAAATATGCAATTAGTAATTAGCGACCATTAACCTAAAATGAATGTAATTCGTCTATAGGTTTGTTCCTGCAGTAGATCCATGATAGGTACGAAACTAGTTTCTGACTTTTTACTGCGCATGCTCTGCCGTGGACTGGTTCCTAACTGATTAGCAACCGAAACGCTGTTGGAACGTTTCCTCGAAATAATTTTCGTTATTTGGACTTTTCCTGCTTTGGAATTCTTCATCATCAGATGAATCGGACCACTCTGGCCACTCATCGCTAGAACTTGATGTCGACGATATATCGGACATGGTGATAAAAAACAATTTTAACACTAAACTTGATGCTTTTTTACTTTTGTGTCGATTTTCATTCGCAGCCCACAAATATCAACAACTTTGGAGGTTAAGTACAACGTACAACACCTCATCATCATCATCATCAATCGGCTATTCTCGTCCACTGCTGGACTTAAGCCTCCCGTAGTAATTTCCATCCCCTTCTGTCCCGAGCTGCGATCATCCAGTTGGAATAGATACGCTTTATATCATCCGACCATCGGGTTGGTGGTCGTCCTCTGCTGCGGAATGCATCGACTCGCGGTTTCCACTCTGTCACCTTTTTCGTCCATCTGTCGTCACTGACCCTAGCCAGGTGTCCGGCCCAGTTCCATTTAAGGGTAGCAATCTTCTCGATGGCGTCGATTACTTTAGTTCTTACCCTTAGACTTGTATTGGAAACCCTGTCTCTCAAAGACAGACCTAGCATTGCTCTTTCCATACCTCTCTGTGCAACTCCGATTCTATTAACTGTCCGTCTTGTCAGGGTTAAAGTCTCGGCGCCGTATGTCAGCACAGGCAAGACACATTGGTTAAAGACTTTTCTTTTAAGACAAGGTTCGTTCCAGCAGAGTTTGTAACTCATCAGAAATGATCAGACGCATGCGTGTTACAAATATCGCGTTCCAGCAGTGACCAGTTTGTGGATTCTGACATTTCTGACCAAAAGTCCTACGTTCCAGCAAGAAATGTACTCGGTTGCTAACTGATTTGTCACAGTTTGAAAAGTTTGTGGATTTTCCTCTGACTTTCGTGATAGCTGCGCAGAGTTTGCACATTTATGCCAATTTAGGTGTTGTACGTTGTACTTAACCTCCAAAGTTGTTAATCTTTGTGGGCTGCGAATGAAAATCGACACAAAAGTAAAAAAGCATCAAGTTTAGTGTTAAAATTGTTTTTTATCACCATGTCCGATATATCGTCGACATCAAGTTCTAGCGATGAGTGGCCAGAGTGGTCCGATTCATCTGATGAAGAATTCTAAAGCAGGAAAAGGCCAAATAACGAAAATTATTTCGAGGAAACGTTCCAACAGCGTTTCGGTTGCTAATCAGTTAGGAACCAGTCCACGGCAGAGCATGCGCAGTAAAAAGTCAGAAACTAGTTTCGTACCTATCATAGATCTACTGCAGGAACAAACCTACAGATGGGGATATCTGATTTTAGGACATGGCTTAACTTTCCGAAGGCTGCCCAAGTTAGTCCAATTCTTCTTCTTAACAACACCTAAATTGGCATAAATGCACAAACTCTGCGCAGCTATCACGGAAGTCAGAGGAAAATCCACAAACTTTTCAAACTGTCACAAATCAGTTAGCAACCGAGTACATTTCTTGCTGGAACGTAGGACTTTTGGTCAGAAATGTCAGAATCCACAAACTGGTCACTGCTGGAACGCGATATTTGTTACACGCATGCGTCTGATCATTTCTGATGAGTTACAAACTCTGCTGGAACGAACCATATATCGAGACCGTATTTAAAGGTATGCAAAAAATAAAATATATGTGCTTTACATATAATCCGCACTGTAGTTATAAGTAAGTTATTTTATCTATAGTCACCTCATAAATAATTAGACTTTGATCCACTCTTATAAACCGTATTAGCCAATATTTTATCCATGTGTGGAATAAAATTAATTTATTTCACTAAAGGAATAATAGTATATTATTATACTACTTTAATAAGACAGAGTATTGTCACACGAGAGTTTTGAAGCACGACGAGCGAAGCGAGGAGTGCTTTAATAGAACGAGTGTGACCATACGTCTTATTAAACGTGTGTAATATACTATTTTATCTATTTTGGATTATTAATTCATTAAATTTTGGCTGTTCAAGTTGTCGTATTACACTAGGGAATTTTGCTTGGGTTGGTTACACTGACGTCACTGACATGGACGTTTCGTATTTGAATTTGAAAATCTAGTAGCCCTAGGACAAATTCAATAACTACTTACTTACATGCGCGAAATTGAAAACAAAAATGTAAAATTGACCTGTGCAACCCCAGAAATACGCAAAGCTGCTCAAGAAATTTATTGAAATACTAATAATTGAACCTTGACGCCTACGCACGTCTCCATGACAGGCTGACGTACCAATCTAACGAAACCAAAAGTTACCAAAAGTAGTGTAATAATATGAATATTAGGTATTACACTACCTTAGCGTATAGCATTCTGAGTTTCACCGAGCTTTAAAAAGGACGTCACTGGCCAGAAATTTGATGTGATGTTTCAAAAATTTTAATAACCTGTGCTTGTGATTGTGGATACAACGTTATATTACATTCGTGTCTTAGTCGCGTTTTATTCACTCGCGAATATTAAACGCTCGAGCTGGAACAAAACGCTATCTAAAACACATACAATAAATAACTATTAAACTGTTGTTTGACTTACTTGTTTTATAGTGTTTCGGATTTTAAGCTATTTGAAGTTTAACCGTTAGTTTTTGGACGAGTGCTTTATCGTTGATTTCCATTGCTGTTATTTTGCTGTCCACGTTTGGTAACAATAGTGCCCTCACTAGGCGCTGATTTGGCCGTTATTATGGAAATCCGCCCTTATCCGACACGTCGTTGTGAGCTTTTCGGCCGACATTCCCTCTATGTCCGATTTCCAATGTTTATACATTTTCATTGACGAGATAAATATCGTGCCCGCTCCGCTCTGGCGGGTATTAAAAGGTCCCAACGATTGAAACGCGTTATATCACGAGCGCTTACGTAGAGGTGTTGATTGGACTTATTGAACCGAAGCGTTTTGTAAATCCGATAAAATCGACGTCCACCTCGAGCTCCCATTTAAATAAGCCTAATGGGTAATCCTCACGTGAAACGCCGTACTATTAATTTTGTGTTGTACGAGGCAGAAGTGGCAAAGTTGTGCCAAAAAGTGCCCGTGGCGGAACTGCCACACAGTGGAATAACAACTAAAATTTTTGTCACAACGAGTCCACAAAAAGTTGTGTTCAATATTTGAAAATGTTGTGTTGCGCATGTATAGTCAACTTAGGCTTCGCGACGGTTTTGACAATTTTTTTCAAAGATTATCTCAAAAGTAATTTCCCAGCCATTATTTACATAAAAATCAGGAAAAGCTTACATTACTGAAGAGGAGCTAAATTGAAATACAAGGCACTTTCCCAGTCAAGTAAGATTTTGCTGCCGTTTTGTATTAAATTTTTGCGGAAATCGTAAAACAGACGAAATTTCCAATTTTTTTACAAATTTCACAACAATCAAGTTTGTCAATTTTGTTGGCAACTATAGCTACAAAGTAAACGACGTCGGATTTTTTTATCAATGTTGGGCGTGTGCTGTGAAAACAGTGTATTTTGCGTCTCGTAAAGTCTACAGTACTAGTCCGGAAAATTCAATTTTCCTGTCCGTAAACAAGCAGGAAAATGTTGTTTCAAAGACGATTTCCGGAAAATGTTGTTTCCAAGACGATTTCCGGAAAAAAATATTAATTGTCAGATATTAAAAGAATATCCTTGTTCTTGTTGACGTTTTGGTGATTTTCTGAGTGACACTGCTTCAGTTGATCCAAATTTTCTTTATTAATTTCCGCACAGGGCGAAATCATAATGTCTTTAAATAAGCACATAGCTGAAATTTTCTTTAAAATTTTAAGGGTGAGTCGTCCCTAAGCAACCCTTTGCGATGTTTTAGTGAAATTTCTCTCACATGTGAGTTATGGCAGCAGTGCACCGAATCAGTATATCAAATATAACTCGCCTAAGTTGAAGGATTGCAAAGTTATTGTTTTCCGACCGAATGTTGTTCAGCTTCTCGAAGTTGGCCATGGTAATTTAACCAAAGGAAAACACCAAGTTTTAACCAACTGTTAGATTTATTGAAGATGAGCGACCGGTTTCGGCTTCCTAGAAGCCATCTTCAGGCTCGCAAACAAGTTGTTTTGTTTTAGGGCTCCTATTGTTCGAAGTGTGCGGCGTCACACATACAAAACGAATACGTTGACATACACAGTTAAAATAAATAAAACGTGGATATAAAAAGTTGTTTTAGGACCATGGATCGGGCCCTAATAGCGTGAGCTTCCTCATATGTGAGAGGTCGGAAAGTAACTAGAGTTAGAAAGTAACGGGATTTACTTCCCGGCCTCTCAAATATGAGGAAGCTCACGCTTTTAGGGCCCGATCCATGGTCCTAAAACAACTTTATGTAGTTAATATTGTTCGTTGTGTGTTAATATCTAAGTTTTATTTATTTTAACTGTGTATGTCAACGTATTCGTTTTGCATGTGTGACGCCGCACACTTCGAACAATAGGAGCCCTAAAACAAAACAACTTGTTTGCGAGCCTGAAGATGGCTTCTAGGAAGCCGAAACCGGTCGCTCATCTTCAGTAAGTCTAACAGTTGGTTAAGACTTGCTGTTTTCCTTTGGTTATTGTTTTCCTTTAAATTTGGGGCCACGTTTTGGAAAACTCAAAAATACCAAGGAAGTTAAATCAGTAGAATGCGTTTCCCGATCAATTATCCGGCGATCCGCGCCAGGGCCGGGAAAAAACCCGAAGGGACCGACTGTAAATCGTTAGGAAAACGTGGAAAAATAGTTTCGGAGAGGGAAACCCGAATCATAATTACCCCCACGACGTTGGGACAATGGGGCGCCCCTTGACACTGTCGCCGGGGAACGAAAGCCCGACAAAAAAGAACGCAAAAGGGCCTAATTGTGATATGATGACGTGTAGAGAGGAAAGGATTACGGATATATAGTCTCGGCTTCGATGGGGGATCATTAGTCATTGCGGAGTCCCGGGGACCTTCTAATTCAAACAAGAAATCCTCGCCGGGGGTTAATTGATCCCCGCGGGTGGGAGACGCAAAAAGCGGGATAGGGACGCCGGAAGTTTGAGGAAGCAACGGAACAGTCGATATTTCGAATGGAGGCCCGAGACGAGATCAGATGAGGACTGGGAAGGGCTCGAAAGATGGAAAAATAAAATAAATCTCACTTCTTTCGAACTTGCCATACCGAATAGTGTCGATCTTGTCTTGAATTTTCGAGACGAGACGAAAGCAAGACTATCTCGATATCTGATTTTAAATACGTCCCTTGATTTTTACACTCTCTAACCTAACCACCGAATAGTGTCGGTCTTATCCGGAATTTCGTGACGAGACAAGACGAGACATAATCAAGACTATCTCGAATTTAGAATATTTCTCTCGATTTTTCCCCTCTTGATCCTAACCACCGAGTAGCGTCGGTCTTATCTTGAATTTCGAGATGAGGCAAGACGAGACATAGTCAAGACTATCTCGATCTCGTCGGTCTTGTCCGGAATTTTGTGACTAGACGAGACGAGACAATCAAGACTATCTCGATCTCGAGATCTGTCTCTTATTTAGAATATTTCCCTCAATTTTTCCGCTCTCGAACCTAACCACCGACTAGTGTCGGTCTTATCTTGAATGTCGAGACCAGACAAGACGAGACGACATCAAGACTATCTCTATCTCGTCTCTAATTTCGAATATTTCTCTCATATTTCCATTCTTGAACCTTACCACCGAATAGCGTCGGTCTTATCTTGAATTTCGAGATGAGACAAGACGAGACATAGTCAAGACTATCTCGATCTCGCCTGTAACGAATATGTGCCTTCATTTTTCCATTCTCGAACTTAACTACCGAATAATATCGGTCTTATCTTGAATTTCGAAACGAGACAAGATGAGACACAATCAAGACAATCTCGATCTCGAGATCTGTCTCTTATTTCGAATGTTTCCCTCCATTTTTCCCCACTCGAACCTAATCACTGAATAGTGTCGGTCTTATCTTGAATTTAAAGTCGAGGCAAGGTGAGACATATTCAAGACTATCTCGATCTCTGATTTCGAATATATCCATCGATATTCCACTCTCGAACCTAAGCAGCGAATAGTGTCGGTCTTATCTTTAATTTCAAGACGAGACGGAACATTATCAAGTCTATCTCGATCTCGTCTCTAATTTCAAATATGTTCCTCAAATTTCCATTCCTGAACCTATCCACAGAATAGCGTCGGTCTGATCTTGAATTTCGAGATGAGACAAGGCGAGACATAGTCAAGACTATCTCGATCTCGTCTGTAACGAATATGTACCTTGATTTTTCCATTTTCGAACCTAACTACCGAATAGTATCGGTCTTATCTTGAATTTCGAAACGAGACAAGATGAGGCGCAATCAAGACTATCTCGATCTCGAGATCTGTCTCTTATTTCGAATATTTCCCTCGATTTTTCCACTCTCGAACCTAACCACCGAATAGTGTCGGTCTTATCTTGAATTTAGAGTCGAGACAAGGCGAGACATATTCAAGACAATCTCGATCTCTGATTTCGAATATATCCACCGATTTTCCACTCTCGAACCTAACCACCGAATAGTGTCGGTCTTATCCGGAATTTCGTGACGAGACAAGACGAGACATAATCAAGACTATCGATCTCGAGATCTGTCTCTTATTTAGAATATTTCCCTCGATTTTTCCACTCTTGAACCTAACCACCGACAGGTGTCGGTCTTGTCTTGAATTTCGATACCCGACAAGACGAGACGAAATCAAGACTATCCCTATCCTCGTCTCTAATTTCGAATATTTCCCTCAAATTTCCATTCTTGAACCTAACCACCGAGTAGCGTCGGTCTTATCTTAAATTTCGAGATGAGACAAGACGAGACATAGTCAAGACTATCTCGATCTCGTCTGTAACGAATATGTCCCTTGATTTTTCTATTCTCGAACCTAATTTCCGAATAGTATCGGTCTTATCTTGACTTTTGAAACGGGACAAGACGAGACATATTCAAGACTATCTCGATCTCTGATTTCGAATATATCCACCGATTTTCCACTCTCGAACCTAACCAGCGAATAGTGTCCGACTTATCTTTAATTTCAAGACGAGACGGAACATTATCAAGACTATCTCGATCTCGTCTCTAATTTCGAAAATTTCCCATGATTTTTACCCTCTTGAACCTAACCACAGAATAGTGTCAGTTTTATCTCGAATTTCGAGACGAGACAAGACGAGACATAATCAAGACTATCTCGACCTCTAATTTAGAAAATTTCCCTCCCTTTTTTCACTCCCGAACATAACTACCAAGCAGTGTCGCTTTTATCTTGAATTTCAAGACGAGACATATTCAAGACTATCTCGATCTCGCCCCTAATTTCGATTTTTCCACTATTTAACCTAACGCAAGCGAGCGACGGTCCTGATGGACTGTTCGATAACCTGCTCAACTCTTAGCGAATGCCTCCCTTAAATCGGTGGAAATTCGTTTTCATATCTCGCGTCGTACGTCTCGACCGCACGCCATTTTCCGCGCACTATCTTTCCCCCCGATGATAACGGATCGTAATGGCCGGGGGCTTTTGGCCAGACTTCAAACTCATTTATTCGGGTCGTTTTCATCCCCCTTCCCCGAACTCAAGGGTGGAACCCTGAGGGGGCGAATTGGGGGGGATGCGCGGTTGATTTTGTCCGAGCTCGGTCTCTTTGAAGGGTCTGGATGCCTTGGAATGAATTCCGAAACAAAAAGTACCCTTGTGTAGTACATAGAAAAGTACAGGTATCTGTATTTTGAAAAGTTTTTAAATTTGAAATGATGAATTAGTAAGAGAAAACTTTGGAATGAACTGTAGCGCTCTTCATTTCGTGAAAACTACCTTCATGAAAACTTATTCAACATTTATATTCAAAAGATGTTCTAAAAATTTTTCTGCCTTGCGAAAATAGGAGTTTCTACTAGCTATACATAACCTCAAAATAACCTACTTAACCTCTTTTAACTTCTGGTTTTTCTCTGTCGAAAGTAAACGAATTCAAAGTATTTGTCTATTTCTAGTATTTGTGTTGGCGTTAATTACCAGCAGTACTGATTGCCAGATTGACACTTGCACAGATCGCACAGATCACAGGACACTTGTTGTCAGAATTAGATAGGTTCAAATCAATAGAGCGCGGCACATCAAAAATTACATGCACAGAAATTCCAACGCCAACTATGACAATCATTTTGAAACACATATTTGTAATTGTAGCTTCTGGTAAATGAACGAGCAATAACTAAACCAGTAACCACTTTTGTAATATTCAAATTTTATACTGCCTTATTATACAGTTACAACCATCACATTATACACAATTACCGACTAATTAACGGTAATAATTTGCTCAGGTATCAGTCTAGTTTATTGTGGGAACAAGTTATAGTTCGCAATTTCATTAAATATGAATTGATTATGGCTAGAAAATATGCTAGCCATGGGCCAATATATGGGCATCCACTCTATTACCTTCGTGAACTTCACGTTTAATAAAATCAATTAAATCTAATTGAAGTGTTGAGTAACGTAAACCAGCTTGGTTCAAAACGTCGGAGCGAGTGACTAATTGCGTATGCAATAAGACCTAATAAATATTCCATTAACATTTCAAAACGAGCAGGAACAGCAGAAAGCCCCCTCTAACTTCTTTCCATCTCCCTCCCTCTTTCTCCCCCTCTTTTTCCGCTACTTCACATAATTTAAACTTAAACTCTCATCCTCTTCAATTGAATGAACTACAACTGGAACAATCTCAATTTTCGAGCGGCCGTGATCCAGCCACTTTCTCCCTTTCCCTCGTTCTCCCTTCGTCCTCCTTTTGCATTTTCTTTGTGCGTGTATCCCATCCTCCTCCTCTCTAATACAACAAGGAGGATTACGTTGATCCCCTTGTATCTGACAGGTTTTATTGTCCTTGGGAAAGCTTGAAAACTAATTTTCTTGTATCGTCTCTCATTTTGACGTCGAGGCGGCGGCGGGGGTGGCGAGCCACCCCCCTCCCCCCCCCGTCGGGGGCGGAAGAGTCTTCAAACGAATGGCGGTAAAAAATGACCGAGGGGGAGAAGGACGAAAGGAGTTTTAATTTTAAAATTTTAACGTATTCCTATTGAAGTGTAAGTGTGATCGGTTCAAATCAGTTGCGCACCGCGGTCAGTAAATCTCTAAAATCCAGGCAAAAAAATAAAGCAATCAAGTAAGAAGAAATTCTGACCACGGTGTGCAACTCGTATGCGCTCAGTGTAATATTCCACATCGACTGTCCCGAAAAGAAATCGATATCGATCCATGTCGCCCTCTGCGGCCCAGCCATCCCTCAGCTACCGAACCAGATGGCTTTGAATCGACCCTTTGTCGGCCCCATAACAATTGTATCTTTTTTCCCCCGGATTGCGCCCCTGTTATCTACCAATCCCAGGCGAGGGATTAATTAGGGATAGGTGTGGGTAACTTTCCCCTGACCGCATCGCTGCCAATTAACTTTAGTTTAATTGGTAAACGGCGATGTAACTCGTAGCCGGCCTTTCAGAAAATCGCACTTAGAGAAAGAGGAGAGAGATAGACACATCCATCATATTTTTTCCTTTCCGAGCCAGTTATTTGTTCGACTTTCGTGCTTAACGACTTAGGTCGTAAGAGAAATGAGAGTTTTTTTCTAACTCGATGATTTAATAGAGGATGTTCAAGGGGGTGCATTTTAAATAGATTACGTTCGGTGGTAAGATTGATCGTCTCCGGGACGTTTATTGGTCCTCCCAGAGTGCAAGGATGTAATGCGCCCCATCCGCACCATCCTCCTGGAGTTTCGGCTTAGGGGACGGCGTAGAATTTACTCACGAGGTATTTATCGCATTGATAAATCACAACTAGAACATATAGACCGTGAGGCGAGCTTTAAAGTGAGCGTGATCATGAGATATTATTGTTACTTGCTATGCGTCGTTGAAATGAAGATATTTGGCAATATTCTGGTTTAGGTATCTTTTGGCACCGCTTCATCATCATCATCAAACAGCTATATAGTCGTCCACTGCTGGACATAAGCCTCCCGTAAATGTTTCCATCTCTCTCTCTCTCTCTATCCCGTGCAGCATTCATCCAGTTCGTGTGAATGCGCTTCAGATGATCCGACCATCTAGTGGGTGGTCTGTCTCTGCTGCGAAGTGCATGGTCTCTAGGTCTCCATTCAGTTATTTTTCTTGTCCATCTACCATCGTTTATTCTAGCCACGTGGCCTGCCCAGTTCCATTTAAGATTCGATATTTTTTCAATGGCATCTGTCACTCCAGTTCTCCTTCTCACCTCCGCATTCGGAACTCTATCTTTCAGAGAGAGACCCAACATAGCTCTTTCCATGCTTCTCTGTGTCACTCTTATTTTGTTTGCCGTTTGCTTTGTTAGTGTCATTGTTTCGGCTCCATATGTTAACACTGGCAGAACACACTGATTATATATCCTTCTCTTTTGACATATGGGAATATTGGATCTTAAGATGTAGCTCAGTTTTCCAAAGGCTGCCCAGGTGAGACCAATACTTCTGACAATTTCACAGGTTTGATTGTCTCTCCCCAATCGTATTTCGTGAATCAGGTAATTATAGGACCACACTTGCTCAATATTCGAGTCGTTTATTTTTAGACTTTCAGTGTTGGCTAGATTTGTCATGAACTTGGTCTTGCTGATGTTGATTTTCAGCCCAACTTCTTTGGATGCTAGTTTCAGTTCCTTTAGCATCTCTTTTGCTTCATCAAATTTGTCCGCAATTAATACTAGGTCATCGGCGAAGCGAAGATGGCTCAGCTTCTCGCCGTTGATGTTAATACCAAAGTTGTCGATCCTAGTACGCTTAAACATGTACTCCAGAAGGTTAGTGAATAATTTGGGAGAGATGACATCACCTTGCCGCACACCTCGCTCCATTTTGAAGTCGGGAGTATCTTCATGGAGTCTAATAACAGCTTTCGCTTTCTTGTAAATATGGTCGATAAGTTTGGTGTAACGATGGTCGATTCTGCAATCCGCGAGGGCCTGGAGCATACTTCGATGATCCACTATATCAAAAGCTTTTTCGTAGTCCACGAAAACGAGCACCAAAGGCTTATTGTACTCTATGCATTTTTCAATAAGAATTTTCACTGTGTGGAGATGATCATTGGTGCCGTAGCTCTTACGGAATCCTGCCTGTTCGTTTGATTGATAGAGATCAAATTTCGTTGTCGGCCTTTTGGTAATGATTCTCATGAAGAGTTTATAAATCTGCAAAAGTAAGCTGATTGGCCTTGAATTTGGGCTATATCATCCTTCTTATGCAGCAATACTATGATGGCCTTGTCCCATTGTTCAGGCGTTGTAGTATTTCTCGGGCAAGCATTGTATA
The DNA here is from genome assembly GCA_946251905.1 of Cryptocephalus moraei. Taxonomy (NCBI): domain Eukaryota; kingdom Metazoa; phylum Arthropoda; class Insecta; order Coleoptera; family Chrysomelidae; genus Cryptocephalus; species Cryptocephalus moraei. Next base: position 8,231,042 of record OX276463.1, read on the forward strand.
GTTTGCACAGTATCTTTAGTAGTGCTGCTCCTCCCATTTTGATGTTTTCAATGCTAACTCCGTCGTCTCCGGGTGATTTGTTTTTCTTCATGTCCTTCAATCTGTTGTTGATATCATCGAGTGTGATATCTGGGATATATTCTGACCACTGGTTTTGTATTTTAGGAATGTTTGTGTTGCCCTCCGGTACTGTCGTTTTCTTGTAGAGATCCACATAGAATTCTCTTACAACTTTCAGAATTTCCTGCTTATTCAGTCTTACTATCTGTAACTTTGCATATCTGTTTTCTGTCTTCGGACAACTTTTTCCTCAGTGCTTTCATTCCCTTGTTCTCCTCTATTACATTGGTTATTTCTTCAGTGTTATGTAGCCTTACATCCCTACGGATTGCTTTGGATATCTCTTTGTTAATTTCTCTCAGCTGGGCGGCGTTCCCTAAATGTTTTTCTTCTAAACTTCTTCTTTTCTTCATCAGGTTTCTAGTTTCACTACTCAGCTTCTCCCTTTTTTCCGCTTCCTTCATTGCTGCTGTTACTTGTCTATTTGTCTCCTCGATGTCTATGTTCTCATCTTTTGTCATTCCTGATGTATGAGGCATGAATTTAGCAGTTCTGCGTACTGGTCTGCATTTTGCGCTGTCAATGACGTCCCACAAGCTGTTCTCCTTACTAACTTTGACCTTTCCTTTCTCATATTTATTGAGATTTTTTCTCTGACTGCTCTGTGATCACTACCTATAGAGAAATTATTAAGAACTGTGACGTCTTGTACCATGTTTTTCGTGTTTGAAATTATTAGGTCGATTTCGTTTTTCGTCACTCCGTCAGGGCTAGCCCATGTCCATTTTCTCTGGGGAGCCTTTTCAAAGAAGCTGTTCATCGCATATAAGTTGTTTTGTTGCATGAAGTTAAGCAGTGTCTGTCCTCTGTCGTTCCTTATTCCAAACCCATGATCGCCTAGCGAGGTTTCCCACTCGCCTTGTTTATGCCCTAGTTTGGCATTAAAATCTCCTATAATTAGCATGTAGTGCGAAGGGGTCTGTTGCAGAGCTCTGTTGATGTCGTCGTAGAACTCTTCGACTACTTCCTCATCCTGCGTCGATGTGGTGGGGCATATGTCTGCACTACCTTTAATGTGTATCTACTGTTTAGTTTGAGTGTCAGATATGCTACTCTAGGACTTATGCTTTGAATCTGCAGAACATTTCGTACATGTGCTTTGTGTATTATAAAGCCTACTCCTCCTTCATATATAGTTTCTGCATCCACATAATACAAAAGATGTCCCGATTTAAGCAGTACTTCACTTTCCTCACCTCACTTGGCACCGCTTACGGAGCAAATAATCTCCATAAGTGTTTCATTGAAAATCATTTCTTGCGCACAATGGGTCAGAGGAATTGACTGACGCGCGCATTTGATATACACTGAACTTTATATCCAAATTTCAAATAATTCGCAGATATCACTATAAATGCAACTGGCAATACTAATTTATTTTGAGTTAAGCTCTCATTTATACCTTATCTTATCAATGCGTTTAAATTCCTTCGTTATTCCCTTTCAGTTACTCTTCCAGTTGCAGTAAATGGAATCTTATTTAATTTCCGAAACGGCAACAACAACAACTCGACGTCCCCGTTGATTAAAATCCCTTCGCTCTCGTTTCTTTACGGCCTCATTAGTATGTCATTCAGTTAAACTTCGACTTTTTTTCCGTAAAAATCAGCGCCGGGGCGCCCGTTATCAAAACTCATCCCCGCCGATTGCGAACGTCGTCACGTCGCATAAACGGCGCGACGCGCTGAATTCGATTCGATAAGGTCCCTCCCGTGTCGGATTGAATTTCCCTAGTTAGCCCCTCGACGAGAGATGTGGACTTAATTTACGTGAAATTGTCTCCGATTCCGAGATAAATTTCCAAATCAGCTTACCCTTCGTCATATTTCCCCGGGAATTAGCCGGATCCCCGAGGAGAGGGCCGGAAGGTGGGAGGCGCCTCCTTCCCGGGCCTTTAATGCACTTACTCATTCCAGGAAATCCTTACTTCGCTCCCCCACGTCTTCCTTTCTCCGTTTCTTGTTGACTTCTTTCTCCTTCTTCTTCTTATGCGCGCAACAAGAAGTTGCTGATTCCACAAAGGAGCTCTCCTTCGCGTTCCCTTTCCGAGATTTATCCTGATTAAAATGCCTTCAAAGAGAGTGAGCGAATTTGTCCCTGAGAATATTTTCAGTTAGTTTGAAATTGGCTCCAGGCGAGGTTTTTTTACCTTATCGCCTCTTTGCCTGCAGACTTCGTTTTAATCTGCGGACTTTGATTGCTTGTAGGGAATCATCAAAAGTAAACAAATTGATAGTATAACATCCAGAAATGAAGGAAACAGCCTATTCGGACATTCCATCACATCATATGTATTTGCTGATCAGAAGGAATCAGCCAAATTAGCTGTCCAACGATTCAACGTCGTTTGTTTTCCAGCCACATTTGCTGATTCACAAGAAATCACCTAATTTGGTTATTCAACCACCATTCAAAATAAGCTAACTTGATTAAATCAGACTTGGTATCTAATCTTCATTTGCTTCCGGCAAGATCTACTGATTGAAAAGGAATCAGCCTACTTAATTTCCCGTCACAGTTATGTTTTTGTTTATCAAAATCAGCTAACTGCTAATGAATCAATCTTCATTTTTCAGCAAGGCCTGCTGATTCAGACTCCGACAGTGACTCCGACGACGCGACTCCAAGGCCGACGTTGAATAAGCCGAAAAAACCTCAGACTGTCAACGAGAGAGCCAAAAAGGTTTACAAGCAGAGGAAGAAGAGGCACGTCGTGGTTGCAAAAACGGAACTCGTTGCCCTGCTGGTAGAAAACAGCGAAGCTGGTCAGTACGACGCAATAAAGTATTCTGACTTGTTGTTAATTAATCTAATAATCACATAAGGTCGAAATGAGGCTTTGGAGTGGTTGAAGGAAAGCATGTCCGATGCCATCGAAGATTTCCAAGACGGGATCGACGAGGGTATCCCTCTGGTGCCCATAATGGATTACGCTCAGGAGGCGATGGAGAACGAAGACTTCAAGAAACTGCTAAACGCTTTTGGTATCTGCGAACCTTTCGATGAGCAAGTATGTTTCGCCAATTCCGAAAATCTCCCTGTTACTCACACTTCAATTATTCTTTCAGGAAATGTATTGGCGCATCCCGATCCATTTATCTGTCAACGTTCTAGAACAGCACTGCACTTTGATCCAGCAAGCGCTGGATGGCACTCTGAATACTGAACAAACAGTCGATGACAATGCTTCCTCAAGGGAAGACGGCGAAAGGACAATTGCCGAGAAGTCAGACAGCAATGAAGATGAAGACAGCCCAACACCTTCAGGATCACGCGACGCCCAAATGACCACGTCACCTGAAAAGGTCGAAACGACGACCACCAGAAGATCCAGGCGAACCATTTCCGACAGCAGCGACGAAGAAATGCCTTCAGGATCTAAAACTATTCACGATGAAGATAGCGATAAAGAAAACAAGACGATGGCATCAAAAAAATTAAGGCATATACATGTTTTTGATGATAGCAGTGAGGAAGAAAACGAAAGTAGCGATAAGGAAAATGGTAGAGGAACCAGAAGGAGGAATACTATCGACAGCGACAGTGAGGAGGAAAACGTCAATAACGATAAAGAAAATGGAAGAGGATCTAAGAAGAGGAGTACTATTGACAGCGACAATGAGGATGAGGAGAACTTGAAGAAAAGACCTTCGAGCTCAGATTCTGAGGAAGCTGTGATCAAAAGAAGGAGGATTGTAGACAGTGATGATGGAGAATGAGTTTATTTCCGAACCGAAAGACAAAAGTGCCTAGATCTTTTTTATTTCTGTTGACAATTGGACTACATTAAACGTTTTAAATTACTTTAATATTACTGAGTAAAACCCTAATTTGCAGACCTGTAGTTTGGGTTGCCTAACGTCTAAGCTCTAAAGTATTACGTTTTGTGTAGTGTGAAGTTCTCGTTCTGTCATCACCGGAACCCTAACCTCACAAAACTGTTGTAAGGATTAACAACAAGCAGATATTTTGTAAAGTGCCCATTGTTGTGTAGTTAAATTGTTACAAATTTAAATTAAAACAGCATGAAGCTGGTAAGTACATCATTGATTTTAACGCACAATTAAACTAATAGCATTCTCTTTCAGTACTGCCTGAGTAACGACCCGAACAAACCCTGTCACATACTCACCTTTCGAGAGGTGACGATCATGTTGGACTGCGGCTTACCCATGCAGTCCGTTTTGGATTTCTTACCTCTGTCTTACGTACCTTCTAACAAACTCCTGAACTTAGCGAACTGGATGCCGAGCGACGTCGCCGATCCTGACTTGGAAGGAGTTAGTAGCTAACTGACTAATTACAATGCAACTTGATCAAAGAACCTGTATACTGAAATAACGTTATCCATACTTGTTGAGCTAGTTGCATGTATGGTTATATGGAATATTAGTTTATCCATTCAATACAGAGCTTGTTTTAAGCTTCTTTGAATGACTATTAGTTAAATGGTGAAGATTGTAATGTATTATTTTGTAGGAATTAAAAGAAAATGGGGACCACGTGTTCGTGGACTCTTTACCGGAATTTTGCCCACCTCTCGATAAACTGATCGATTTTTCACAAGTGGACGTTATCCTCATTTCAAACTATCTTTGCATGATGGCACTACCGTTTATCACCGAGGGGACTGGTTTCAAGGGGACCGTGTATGCAACTGAACCAACTTTGCATATCGGGAGGTATATATAGTTAATTAATAAACCTACCAGTTTGATAAACCTGTTTGTTTTCAGGTTGCTTTTGGAGGAACTTGTGGTTTACATAGAGCAATGCCCAAAAGCCAATTTCGCCTCTCAGTGGAAAAACTTCATCCATAAGTGCCCTCCGCCCCTGAAAGACGCATTCAAGCCGAAATCCTGGAAGCAGATATATAACATGGCCCAAGTGAACTCCAGCCTGTCCAAAGTGCAAGTGGTTGGGTACCATCAGAAAATCGTAAATAATCAAATTCACATAATACTAGAGATGGTACTGTAGACTAGATTTATTTTAGGATGTGTATGGTGCGCTCGAGGTCATCCCAGCCAGTTCCGGTTACTGCTTAGGCTCAGCCAATTGGGTTATATGCACTGAACAAGAGAAAATTGTTTACTTGAGCGGCTCGAGTACACTTACGACTCATCCCAGACCAATGGACCATCAGGCGATTAAAAATGCTGATATCCTCATAATGACCGACCTAACACAGACTCCCTTAAGTAATCCGGATGCCATGTTAGGGGTTTTATGTGTCGTCGTAGGTAAGTTGACATATGACTGAATATACGATTATTACATTTGTTTTTCCACCAGGTTTGACACTGAGAGGGGGTGGCAACGTCCTGATCCCGTGCTATCCCACGGGAGTCGTGTATGACTTATTTGAGTGTCTGTCGAGTAAGATGCAGGACCTCGGCGTGTCGAACTGCCCGATGTTCTTCATCTCGCCCGTATCGGACATGTCGCTCGCCTACTCGAACATCCTGGCCGAGTGGTTATCGACGCTGAAACAGAACAAGGTGTACGTACCGGACGAGCCTTTCCCTCACGCGATGCTGGTGAAGAGCAATAAGCTGAAGCATTTCAAGCATATCTACTCCGACGGGTTCAGTACCGATTTCCAGGAGGTTAGTCCTATGGTGGAGTGTCTTAACTTGGTGTCGATTCTTGTTTAATTTTCAGCCGTGTGTAGTTTTCTGTGGTCATCCGAGCTTGAGGTTCGGAGATGCTGTCCAGTTCATCGAACTCTGGGGCAACAATCCCAGGAACTGCATAGTGTTTACAGGTGCGAAATTAGAACAAACCACTCAAACATTATTAGTTAAAAATTCTTTACTGATCGAAACATCACCAAACTTTAAACAGCTACCTTTGCTTATAGTAAAACCACAGACAATTCATTGTCTGAATTGTCTGTGGTAAAACCTTATTAGTCAGTTACTTAGTTTATTACGTTTTTCAGAGCCGGATTTTGATTATATGGAGGCCCTCGCGCCCTACCAACCTTTGAACATAAAAGTGGCACACTGCGCGATAGATACCAGCCTGAATTTCACGCAGGCCAACAAGCTGATCAGGGAGCTCAAACCGAAGACCCTGGTGGTGCCGGAGTGTTACACGCAACCACCAGTAGCAGTCCCAACAGTCTCTGAAACGTTCATCAGCAACCATCCAGACACCGATCTGATCACCTACAAGTGGGGCGAGGTATTAAATTGATTCGTGCTTAAGTATTGATTGGATGTTCAAGAAAATCGTAACAACTGAAAATATTAATCATTATCTCTTGAGTTTATTATGTTAGTAGTACATAATGACTTGTTCATATTTCAGAGTGTATTTTTCTTCTCAGGTTATAAATCTGCCTCTTAAACGGAAACTTGACAAGGCTATTCTTCAGCAGAACGTAGCAGAGAAGGTGGTATCCACGGAGGTTAAACCGGGAATAAATCTCTCCTCAGTAATGGGCACATTGACTATACAGAATAATACGCATCGAGTTAAGGTAATTGGGAAAATATGACAAATCTAGAAAGTGATTTGTATCACTTAACGAACATACCACTTAAAATATTTAAAAAAGACATTTCTCCAAATCCAAGAATATACATTAGTCCTTTTACCGTCATTATACTTTTGGAAGGCATTTGGGTTATGTTGAAGCACATCTGATCACCTTGAAACAACCACATACCTTTACCCGTTGCTTTACCATTGTCTTTTCATTTTTGAAGGAGAACTCAGAAGATAAACCTAACTACAATAAATACGAATGGGGCTCTTTGAACACTACGGAGTTCCTGCAGAAGTTAGCTCAAGAGGGAATAACAGACGCCAAGGTTGAATCCTTAGGAGGAAACGTGGTCGTGATACATTTAGTAAGTTGCCCTGTCATACATTTTACCATCTACTGAAACTTAACTAAGCTATTTGATTGATTTAATTGTATTCTTTATCAGCAAGACGAAGATGTACTTATCCAGTTAGAAGACAACAATACACACATTGTAGCTAACGTCGACGAAGCGTTAAGGATGAAACTAAGGAATATTGTGTTGCAGTGCTTACGAAGGTTTTAGTTCGGACTGTTGAAAATAATCGATAAAATTGTTATGGTCGGGTAAGTCGACGTTTAATCAGAGTGCATGTTTCGAACCGAGAAGTGTAATTTCAATTTGTAAATTAATAAATGAAGCGTTTTTAAATTCCTTTTAGTGGAAAATTAGTTGACATTAGTGTCATAGTAGGCTTAATTTTGTATGACCCTTCGATGGGCATATGTTTCTCACCCACCAACTTTTTAGAAAGAGAAAATGTGATGTAAGAATATAAAATACTTCCACGAGGAGGTAACTCTGATTATTCATTTCCTTTTAAACTGAGGCGAAGCTTCTATACTGGCGTTATGTTATGTTTTCTGTAGAGTAAAATGCTGGAGCGATCGCCACCGAAATGTGAAACGCTGTAGCTATAATAGTATTGTATACATGCTCTGTACATACCAGATATACCTATAATATTATAATACATACGATTCCGAGCATGGAGGGGAGAGAATATAAGTTCTTCCACTCTCTTTCTCTCGTTTTCTGGGTATACCACGGTGATTCGACAGCCAGTAGTCAGCTCCATCTAGCTTTACTATTCAAACCGGGAAGGAGCACTAATTTACATATAAATTACTTTCTGATCTGACTTAACCGCTCAAGAAATATTACTTTTTAATATTAAACTCTCTAATAAGGAAATGTTAAGAATTTCCGCTATTTAATATTCCGTTCTGTAGTTCCTAAATTCTGATTGTTGCAGTGAAGTAGAACATACCTCATTTTGTAATTTTAATCCGACACCACCTAAGGTGTGATCTATGGGATGCCACCGCGTCACAAACTTCCAGTGTACGAAATAGCAAAGAGAAAAATTCCCTTTCTTGATTTTGTCGATATAGTGCCACCCCTGACTGCCATTTTTGACATTTCTATCCTTCCCTTCTGAAAAATGTCAGCCGTGTAACATCAAAATTCAAGAAAAAAATGCAAAATGTGCGAGAGGAGCAAACTACAGCAGGCCCCTGCGTATACAGACTCCATGATGGAGCAGATGAGACGATTCAAACCGCCCCCGCCACCCGGAAAGAGCGACTCGTGGGAGTTGCAGTTCTGCAGATGGTGGGGCTGGAACTGGGTGAAGAGACAGGAAGGGGAGACCTGCGGCGTGGTCACGACGCCCTCGCCCAAGAGAGCGAAAAGGTATGGGTCACGAGATTGGTGCTCTAGTGAGAAATGGCATAACGTTGCCCTTGGGCCTTATTGACCGAGAGTGGCTTGTTGCTGCTAATTGCTTAATGTTGAAACATACTTTCATCCTTAACATTACCAGCAGGAAGTAGTAGCAGTTGTACTTTAAGATGTGGGAACAATGGATGCAAAGGTACTTTTGTACATCTATGGACTTTACACCCATTATTGGCGTTCTGTGCTTTGAAGTATCGATGTTCCATGTGATTTGAGTAACATTTTGTTTCCCTTTTATAAACTTTGAGTGAAGGACGATGACGACTTGTTAAAATTCATCGTGGAAAGTTTAAATATTCGGCAACCAAACAAAAACACAAAATTCTACTCCTCTTGAGGTAACTTAAAAATCACCCACACCAAACCCTTTTTCAAACTCACCTGGAACTCTTTTAACCATCCCTAAAATTCTTACGAAGGCAGAACGTTAACCGCTCACCGTCCCAATACATTTCGCTCTAGGTACGTGTGCTCACTAAATCGCCACTCGCAACGTTAAAGAGTAAACTTTATTGCTTTAAGGCACTACGACGAACACAAGGTAAAAAAGAGGCACTTTGCAGAGTTGTGCAACTGCTTGTGTTTCAAGAAGAAACCGGTGGAGACCTGCCAGTACCGTAACTTGTACAGGACCCCTTCAAACAGTGCGTCCCACATCAACATCAACTACTGCGGTTATTTGCAGCAGGACGAGCCGAAATCGCCGGAAAAGTTACCCTCGAAGACGGGAACCAAGAACGCTAAGGAGATGATGGTGTCGGCCATGAAGAGCGTCGGGGTGTGTACTAGCGGTGTGTTGTTGGACGCGACACCTAGTGCATATTCTGAACTTTGCAAGTGCGTGGATTCGTACGAGGATGGGTAAGTAGAAGTTCGTGGATCAGACTCGAACGTAATTGTTTCAATTGTATGGTGTATGCACATAACATGCATATACCTGTTATTAAGAGCTTCTTGATAAGCAAATACAACTACTTCATTAAACAACTCATTTTCACAGGACCCTTACTTGTACCTCAACGGAGGGCAGCGTGGAATATGTTACTGTAAGTACACAACACCCTTTAAAACACTACTTAAATAGCCACTCTTTCGAAAAACGTCTTTTTGCGTTTCTAAAGAAATTTAAAGATCCTAATCAGTTTCTAAACCAAAGTTTGATCCGACCATGTCGCTTGGTTAACTTACTGAGGGTTGATTCTAACCTTTGGATAAGGCGCGATACAACGCTTATTTCATCTTTAACCTCAGTTTAGTCTTAAACTTAGATTAACTCTTCACAATATAACTGGTCCTGAAAGGTATAAGGGTATCTCGCAAAGTGTATTCTATACACTGGACGACTGGACCGACAGTTTTACTAGGGAAGTTATAGGTTGATCATGATCGAGTGTCACATACCTTGCTGTTCACAGTATTCGCAAGCTTGTGTATCTGTTGGATATTTGGACAATTTTGGAAGTAGACGTAGTTACCCTTTCAAGCTTCTGTTGGGAGCCTAGATTACTTCATCTCTTCTGTTCCGAATTCCAATATTCCAACTTCTAGATTGTATCAATTGCCTCGATACTTCTTATAGTTTCCGGCATGTGCAAGCCTTTAAAAGTCAAGCGTTTAGATTTTTCTATTATGTGTAATTTAAACGTAGGTGACTGGTTACGAATTCAAGCTTCTGATTGTCAGAGCATAGAAGATTGTTTTCGTTCTGTCCGGACTTTCCCAAATTCTAGATTGTTTTAGTGGTTTTAACTACTTATACGCAAACTTCTAGTTTTCAGAATTCTGCAAGCTTCTGTGTGGCATCTTGATTTTCCAAGTTACAGGCTTCTAGATGGACATATGTGTGCTTTGGTAACCATATCGAGCTTCTAGTGTTGAAATATATCTACTTCTATTCAAAATTTACTTTTTTTAAAATTGTAGATTCTTTTAATTGCCCTAATTATTCGCATGTCTTCTAATTTCTGAACTCAAGATGGCACAGGGCACAGGCTTGATCTAAATTCCTATCTGAACGGGCCGTCACCGTAAATTAGGCAGCGCCATCACGTCAATGGGTCTTAAATTGCGAATCCATGGATAATCCGAATTGAGGCGTCGCCATCTCATTACAATTAAGCGAACCTACATGTGTCCATCGGTCTGAAGATGGCAATAGAAGCGATTTCTAACGCGCGAAATACGGAATAGCATGAACGTCAAGCTCCCAACAGTAGCTTGAAAAAGTAACTGTCTTCTTCCAAAATTGTCCAAATATCCAACAGATACAGGAGGAAGACAATCTTGCGAATACTGCGAACAGCAAGGTATTTGACACTCGATCATGATTAATCTATAACTTCCCAAGTACAACTGTCGGTCCAGTGTATGAAGATTCTAAAATTAAGTTCAAAATGCCTTGTATATAATACGTGAACTTTAAAAGGAATATAGAACATTCTAGTATCACCTCTAAAACGGTTTGTAGATCGAAACAGATCTCTTAAACCTCCTAAGGAATGTACAAGTTCCTAGATTTACCTTCAGAACATCTTATATAGTCTCTTGAAACTTTAAACCGCCTTAGAATCTAGTCTTTATTGCTCTTGGAAGTAAAATGGCATACCCGATGCATTTGTCATTAACGCCTTTTTTTAGATTCAGCATCCCTGCTATTGTAACTGTACGTCCAATGTTACCGAAAAGAAGGACAAGCCGACCCAAAACGTGGCGATGTGTCGTGACTGTGACGTCCAAGTGGAATACTCGCAACAGGTGTCTAATTGCGCGTGTAAGCAAGAGACGGAGAAATCGTCGAAGAAATTACAGACTTCGGTCAAAAGTTCTGATTATCGTGTCCAGGTCGGAGGTCAAAACTGCGATTGTAACAAGCGAAGCACGAATTGCCCCTGTCAGAAGGAGGAAACGCAGAAGGCGACTAAAGTGGGTAAAACTCAAACGGCCGCAAGGAACAAAGAGAGGAAGAAACGGAAGATAAAAATATATTGTTGTCATGGGTGTAGTTGTTGCAAGGGTTGCATCAATGAATTACGTGGCATTAACATGGATACCGGGTTGAAAACTGAGAAAGGTGACCCTAAGCCTACTTTAGTGTATGGCGTTCAACAACCTGAGGGTGTTAAGTGGAACGTGGAAAAATCTCCCGAGCCCTACGTACCTTTTCACTTGGACGATAAGAAAATGTTTCCTACGGTTGGACACATCTCTCAATTGACGAGTACATTGAGCGACTTAATGGACTACAATAGGAAACTTGATGAGGTCTCTGGATTGCTGTCGAAGGGAAGCCAGGAATTCAAATGTTCCATGGAGAACTTACTCGATTTGAGCGACATAGAATATCAAACAAACGATATCGATTATCTGAACTTCATCCCGAATTCCTCATCCAGATTAATGCTGGACGTGATGTGCGATACCATAATGAACACTAAAAGCTTTAATCTGCTGGAAGACAAGACCACTAGTATGGAACAGTTATTAAGTAACGATAAGGATAATAAGTTGGAGGAATTAATGAACATGGGTGATACGGAACAGATCCGCTTTGATGGAGATAGAAGCCGTAATGATGCTACCTTCAAAGCAATGGAAGCCTTTCAAGCAAACAAGATCGTGTTCGAGAAACCCGATATATCCATCACCAACATCGATTTCTTTTTGGATTTGATGTTGAAGCCGAAAGATGACAGTATTGAGCAGGAGAAAGAAGCTTGTTGCTCGAACCCAGTCGTACCAGATGTAAAACAACAAGAGGAAACACCGGACCAATTGAAAAGTGAAGAAATCCCAAAGGAGAATGATCATCTTAACGCGATTAAGGAGAAATCGGACAAGTTTTGTACTATCGAAAACGGAAAAACAGAAAAGTGCGAGGTGAAACAGAAGAACAGGAAGAAGACCATGTTACCCGTCAGAAAAACTGTCAAGAAGTAAATAATCTCGAAATAAAATGCATTGTGATCAGAGTTTTCAATTTCTCTCGTTATAACGGGTGTTTTTTTTTAAATTTCACCTCTCATAGTAGGCTGTGGATAGTGTTTGTGAATGCACCTTACTAAAAAATATCAATATTGAAGTAGGTTGTCATAACCTCACTTTTTTAATTAAAATTGAAACTGCTCCAATCAGTTACTTAGTGTCTTGAAAAAAAAACAGCTTAGCTCTATTAATTAGGCGTTAGATGAGTGAGACTAAGCCTTTGCCTGTGGTCTCATACACAGGCATTAACTCGGCCTAAGGGAAACTAGAGACTCCTCTAAATCCACTTAGGTAAATCCCGGCAGGCGCGTAGAAGTCGCGGGGGTGGGCCCGACTTAAGTCGGCGGCTAGGTTCTGCCGGGGACCCAGTGTTGCGGGGTATAGCGCATCCCCCTGTCCAGGGAAACGGACGAAGTCCTCAACGGTGCAGAAGGCGGAGAAGATGAACTTCGATACGGCGGATGCAGCGGAAGGGGCAACCTTGCCAGGATACGGCGAAGAAACTGCTGCCTTGTAGTAGGATGTTGGCTCATCAATGGCTGGAGGAAGAAAATCTCGACAAAAAATCACCCGGTCCTCCTGGTAGGGGGTTGAGGCATCGGGCTAACTCCCCGATACTCATAAAAACAGAAGTTTGTTAAAAAAAACCTGCAAAAGCCTCGGAATGGATTGAAACCCTTAAGACGACATAAGCTATGGAAACGGATAATGAATTTTGGAACATGGAACGTTCAAGGTATCACCAGCAAAATGAATGAAGTAGTACATGAACTCCAGAGATTAGGAATCCAGCTTGCAGTTTTAACAGAAACTAAAAAGAAAGGTCAAGGCTCGGAAAACCTAGGATACTACGACCACTTTTATAGCGGAGTCACCAAGGATAAAAAAGCACAGCAAGGAGTAGCCATCTTCATTGCAAAAAAATTACGTAGACACATAACATCATGGGAACCCGTCAATGAACGAACCATTAAAATAAACATGATGCTAAACGGGACAAAGCTGACAGTGTTCGGAGTATACGCAGTCAACGATGATGCTCCAGTTGACAAGAAAGAGGAGTTTTTTGAACAGCTACATCGAGAAATATCCGGCATCGGAAACTCAAGGGAGGTTGTGATACTCGGTGACCTAAATGGAAGAACAGGAAATAAAATCGGCGACAAAGTTATAGGCAGATTTGGAGAAGATATAACGAATGACAACGAGCTCAGGCTAATTCAACTGTGCGAGCAAAATGAACTTAGAATAGCCAACGGATTCTTTCAGCATCCATTGATTCATAAGTACACGTGGGAACGTAAATCGAGAAACTTGCGATCGATCATAGATTATACCATCGTGCGACAGACCACTTCCATGAAAATTTTCGATGTAAGGATGCACAGAAGTGCAACCTGTGGAAGCGACCGTCACTTGCTCAAAACCAAGCTTCTACTAACTGCAAATTATAATGGAAGGCAGAGCAAAGATCGCCAAAAAGAACAAAGCCAACCCAACGAAAGGACACAACCTCGATATAATCTCTCGACAGTTTTAAACATGAAAGTACAAAAAATTTATACAATCGAAGACTCGACCAAAAACTTCAATCTAAAATTTTTAACAATACAGAACACTACGAATACATTAAAGAGTGCGTGAAAGAAGCAGCTGAAGAAGCGCTAGAGGATATCGCGAAGAGCAGAAGCAACAAAAACCTTATTGGTGGGACAAACAAATTGAAACGGATATTGAAGATAAACGACAGAAATACCAACGATATTTGTCCAGCAACTCGAATCACGATAAAACGACATTCAAAGAATCACAAGCACGAGTGAGGCGTCAAATAATCTCCGAAGAAAAACCAAACATGGGAGAGAAACTGTAACAAATTAAATACTTAGCTAGGAGGTACAAAGAGCAGCGAAAGTTGGAAACTCCTTAAGTCCCTGCGCCAAAATAAAAGGAAAGAGCTGATATCCCCCATTACCACTAATAATGGGACGAATATTTTGGCAAGGTTCTAAATGAGGATCGAGCAGAGTTTAGAGAGAGTGAAAACTTTAACAGAATTCGCATCACGGCATCGCCTATTAGAATAGATGTAAAAGAGGTGAAAGAAATTTGTGAAGCCCTAAAAAACAATAAGGCACCAGGACCTGGCACTATCCGCGCAGAATTGATAAAATATGGACCCCACAAGTTATATGAACATCTCACAAAGTTATTCCAAAAGTGCATAAACGATGGGGATATTCCAAAGGAATGGAAACTGTCCTACCTTACCCCCATTCACAAAAAGGGCTCCAAAGACAACTGTGACAACTACAGGGGAATTGCCGTAATGAGTACAATCAGCCGAATTTACGGATAGGTTTTAAAGGGCAGACTAGAGCGTAAATACGCGGACAGCGAAGCAGAAGAACAGAAAAATGAGAACCTTGGTGAAACTAAACTTGACAACCTTAACTCTCTCATGGAACAATAGTCTTCAAAGTGTTTGGAACCATTTGACTTTTGATAATGACATTTTTTAGTAAGGTGCATTCACAAACACTATCCACAACCTACTATGAGGTCAAATTTAAAATTTAAAAAAAAAAAACTATGATTGGCTGTTATAAATATTTCACATCTAGACAGTCATGGACAAAGTCACCTCGAAATCCTATTAATAATCTAATTGTCAGTCGGTTGATTGATTTAGATCGACAGATCAAAAATCCATCTCCGGCTCGTTCTCTTGATAATGATAGCGAACCATGATTATTCCCGCGCGAAATCTCGATCTCTGGCATGTTACCAGTGCAGTTCGACGGGCGAGGAACTGCTCCCCTCGTGTGGCTATTCGTTCTTCAAACTGAACCGGCCGGACGAGAGGCGGAACTTGACGTTCTCCTGCCCGCCGTGGAGGAAGTCCTTCTGTTTCCTAAACGTCACGTTCGGTCCGCGTGAATCCCAGGAGAGGACCGCCAGGGGTTGTTATGGGGCGTACGACACCAACGGGACCAAGATCCGTAGGGGGTGCGTTAAGACCCCCGAGGGGGGATTGCTGTGCTTCTGTAAACGGAGCCTGTGTAATGGAGGTTGTAGGAGAGCCCGAGAGGGCGTGTACGGTTTTAGTGTTGTGTTGGAGTGGTTTGTAGTATTAGTAATAAAGTGGTATTGGACGTGAATGACTAAAAGAGCTCGTGGTGTTGGATATTAAGATTACTTGGATACTTGGATTATATCTTTGAAAATAACTTTATTCTTCACGCAGTCAGTCAAATTAAAAATATTCAAAATGCACGTCTAACAGTCATGTAACATTTGCCACTCAGGTATCAACATAGACAAGGTTCAATACTTTCACCAAGGACGGAATTATCTAACTTTTGACCTTTCCGACGTGACGTAGCTGAAATCAAAGCCCACCGATGAAGTCGCTTACCTGCATATATTTCACTGACTATCTGTACAAACGGAAACTATACCATGAACAAACCTTAGAGTTCCATGTAGTCCCCCTCTTTCTCTTCGGGGTCATATTCGGGCATCGCCATGAACTTGACGACCAACCAGTCCCTCACTAACCACGGGCTGTACTTGAACAAAAAATGGAACACTCCGTACCGCAGGTCCTCACTTTTGTACAAAACCTTCGGGTACTTGTCTAACAGCACCCCGTCGAAGATCTTATACATTTTCTCGTCTTGGATCCTGCAAGGCTGCGGAGGCGGCGTGATGTACGACAGATAGACGTTGTAACGTTTGAAGTAGTCGCTGTAGAACTGGTGCTGCTCGGGGGTGAATTGGTCGTGCATCTCTTGGGCGTGCCGTAATTGTCTAGACATGATGTCGCTCTGTAAGACG
This sequence comes from Cryptocephalus moraei, assembly GCA_946251905.1. Taxonomy (NCBI): domain Eukaryota; kingdom Metazoa; phylum Arthropoda; class Insecta; order Coleoptera; family Chrysomelidae; genus Cryptocephalus; species Cryptocephalus moraei. Next base: position 8,247,259 of record OX276463.1, read on the forward strand.
AACGAGCCCGGTATGAAGGTGAGCACGTCGACGCCGTACTTGGCCATCTCCACACGTAAGCCGTCGCTCCAGGAGGACAGGGCGGCTTTTGTGGCTCCGTACACGGACAGACCCGGGAGGCATGCCTGGGAGCAATGGCTCGTCACTGTAATGATTCTACCTGTACATGAAGAATAATCGAATCAAAAATTAAGTATCTTGCGAACATAGGAGGGAGATGAATTTATTGGTAGGTTACATTGTGATGAAAGATAGAGGCATCTATTTATCTACATAGATGTAGTGTAGGTATGCATTAGTATCAGTAGTACAAAACACAATTTTCTCGCCCCACAGGGTAACTTTTGACTAAATCTACTCAAGCATGTACTCTATTGATTTGTTAACCTTATTAAATTTTGAGTAGAATCGAACATACCTTTGTGTTGTCTCATCAAGGGACAAAAGGCTCTTGTGAATCTAAAGGTGCCAATTAAATTAACTTCTATCTGATGCCTGACTAGTTTCTCTGTTTGCCATTCGAACTCGCCGAAAACCATCACACCAGCGTTGTTGATCACAGCATATAATGCTGGAAATAACGAGAAGAAAATTCGTAATAGCCCGTCCCCTTTTCCATGTTCTCTTAATAGACTCACAGTATTCTTTGTTGCGTTCCAGAAAGTACTCGACGGTCTTGAGGGCCGCTTCGACGCTCTTCCCGTCGGTAACATCGATCTGAATCTGTACGATGTTTCCCCCAGCGTACGCCTTCCTTATCTCTCTGCTGCCCTTCGACTCGAGACTGAGGAAACCGGCGAAGACGGTGAATCCCAGGTCGACGGTGTGCTGGGCCAACGAGAACCCGAGGCCGGAGTCGCAACCGGTGATGACTACGATCTTCCGTTTAGATGGAGCGATCCTCTCCGGGTCCTGACACAAGTAGAGCAGCGAGATGGCCGATATGGACAGTACGCAGATCGCTTTGACCGACTGGTTGTTGTCCAGGCCGTGTTTGCATAGAAGGACCATCCCGAAGAGGCCGCTCGCTACCGCCACATATAATTCGTTGACGAGCTCGAATGCAGTGAGGAGACATTTCGATAGACTCGTCATGTTATCTGCAAGTGCTATGCCACCGAAGGTAATACAAGTGTTTGCATTCTTGAACAAGGCTTATGATATTAGGATTTTCATTTTTGACACTGAGAATTTGTTGGTTAATAGACAGAAGATGGCACAGACAGAACAGAAGGTGGAAGAAATGTCCATAGATATTTTTAGGTTAGGTTGGGTCATTTTACGTTCTATGTTTTGTGCTGTTGTGATTGTTGTGAAAGTGGAATCGTGGAATCTGTTACTTGAAATAGTTTTAAAGGCAGATAACAAAAATGCAATCTCTACAACTACAGGATAATACCTTACTGGTATCCAGTCCTACCTCTACATCGTATTTAAGAACCTGGCTGCAGGGCAATACGGTAAGCTCCCGAGAAATAAACCTTACTGCAATGTAACCTCACTTTTCTACATTTCAGGGATTAAAAGGTAACGAATATTACCTGATTTGTAATGGAAAATCATTAAACAATGACTCGATCATCGACGACGGCATCGTACACGTTATACCGAGACTGTTGGGAGGCAAGGGAGGCTTCGGTTCGATGCTGAGAGCGATCGGTGCCCAAATAGAGAAGACGACCAACAGGGAGGCCTGCAGAGACCTAAGCGGCAGAAGATTGAGGGACATAAACGAAGAGAAGCGGTAAGCTTCATTAATTTAGTTTATGCTGCCCATTTAATATTATTCCCATTTGCCAGCTTGAAAAATTGGATAAACCAGCAAGTGGAGAGGGAGAAGGAAACAACGGAACGCAAGAAGAAGAAGCTGGAAAAGTTATGTGAACCCCCGAAACATGAATTTAAGGACGAGGAGTACCAGAAGGAGAGGTCCGTTTTACCTGAAATTGTCGAAGATGCCGTTACACAAGGCTTGCAGGCATCGTGCAGTACTAAGAGGAAGTCAGAGGACAAAAAAGAGCCTGTCAAGAAGAAGAAAACAAGGCTATGGTATAGTCTTAAAACACAACAAATATGTTCAGAGTTAATTATCATATGAATTTCAGGATCGATTTGTTGGATGATGAATTAAGCTCCAGTGATGGGAGCGGGAATATTTCAGAAGCTACAGACGAAGAGGAAAATGTATCTGCCAAATCTTATACAGAAGATAATATGAAAGATGATATTGGCAGTGTGAAAAAGAAGTGTGTCGCTTCAGCCAAAAGCAAAAGGAGTGAAGAAGACAGTGTGGCTGAAGGAGAAGAGGGCTCTCCTAGTTCTTCGCGTGAATGTGGCACAAGCAAAAACTGAGTATAAAGATAATCATTCACAATTTTTGTAAAACAATTTGAGAGAGTCGTAGATCATTGGTACAAAATACAATATTTTCGAGGCACCTGAATTTGTAAAAGTTCATTTCTTTTTCAAAAATGATTTCCTGAATAAATTTATGAATTCGAATGCAGTTTCTTCTGTTCATAATCATTAGATTATAATGTTGGTTAGGTTTTTTATGTAAAATGCTTATTTGAATAAAGTAAAATTTATGAATAACAAGGTTGGTACAACTATGACACAATATTTTTAACAATTTGTTTAACACAAAAATAATCATGGTTGTATTATACCCTGTGCCCTGGTCTCTTCGTAAGCCCCTTCGACTGTCCAAATTGACACATCTACACTCGACTCGCCCATTAGTTTACAGCAAACATTCTTCTTTAGTTCCGTTAGAATTGTCTAGATAGCTTCAGTGTTCATCACTGGTTGCATCCTCTTTTGGTGCTTGTGAATGGTTGGACTGAGCATCAGGTCGCAGTAACTTGTGGACAGTTTCATTTTCTTGAAATTACTATGTAGTTGGATGGCCTGATATTAGTTAACTTCAAGTCTATATGTGAACGGCCCTTTCTATATGGAATTCTGCGATGTAGTCGAGCTCGTTACGTTTTTGAGTGGATGGGGTTGTGGGCTGTATTTGATATACAACTCCATGGGACTAGTCGGTTTCAAGCTGATTTTTCCGCACTCGAGATATTTTTGGCTGGTTGCCTGTTGCCTGATTATTCTTGGTACGCGAACATACATACAACATACATTGGTAGCCAGACATACAGGCTATTTCCTGTATGTCTGGTGAATCTTCTAGTGTCTCGTTGATAACTTCCTCGTCACCATCACTTAAGATAATGGCGGCAATTTCCTTGTCATCAGCTCCACATCTGACGTCTATGAAATTTCCCGGAGTTTTGAAAGTTGGTGGGCAAGAATGTTGAAGTTGGCACAAAAACCGAAGAAACCATTGGAAAGAGGGCATTTTAAGCTTTCCAGTGATGTGCATTGCTAAACGATACGATGATTCATAGTTTTTTAATACCCGATTGATGTCACAAATGTCAAAAAATCAACATATTCAAAGTTACTTTTTATTTGGATGCAAAAGAAAGAAAATGAAACAACCTTTATGGGCTCAGTCGATAGGTTTTGGAGACTCATTATCAAGAAAGAACCGACTAAATTACTATTATTCATTAAAATATGGATGAATTTTCTAAATGTCGAGAAAAATCGAAGAAGAAAAAATTTAGCCTGGGTTATTGGACAATTTGTCCGCCCGCTTTTGTCCCCATTTCTCGAATTTGCTCTCCTTGATTCAGAACAGGTGCAACAAGTAATGGGCTCGTTTCGGGGCCGTTATCTCGAAAACTGTTGAGTTTTCGGAAAAAGTCATAAGGACCATTTTTGTAGCTAATGAACTGATCTTCCTTTTATATCTAAACAAAAATTATCTAAATGCCATATTCTCGGAGATATAGGTTGAAAACGGATTTTTGGAACTTGAGGACCATTTTTTACCATGTTCCGGGATCCAGAGAATCTACAACTTTCCGTATTTCGAAAGACCCAGTTGAGACCTACAAATGCGCCCGGTTTCATCCCTTTGCACAATTTAACCTAGGTTTTTCCCTTCACAGATGAACTGTGTGGGCTTCACTGCCAACTTGCAATTATATAATAATGTAGCAAAAGTATGATATTTTTTTGAAGTTACTTGCAACTGTCCCTTTTTAATTCATTTCATTCCCTTGTACTTGAGTCTTTTTGAAATTTTCTTCGGTCTTTGTTTGCAATGATACCTCTCCACTGCGAGAACAGCAACAACTTCAAGAGGATCTGCACTAAGGTTTCGGAAAGTGCAACACACACGAGAGGAATCCCTTTCGATGCTTCTTGGAACACCTCACATTTGAACGGTAGTGTCAGATTCTTACCGATGAAAGTAAGCAACCGACTTCGGTTACGATTTTGGCATGATTGTTGCAAACATTTATATAAATTCATTTTTCTTATGGTCCAATATATGCTTATTGTAATGTTAATATGTACCTTATTGTTGCCACATATTGTTACATTACTTGTTATTATTTTTATTGTAATTATTCTTACGTATTATACTTTAGTAATATTTTGTAAACAAAGTCCTCTTCTCATTTCAATACCTATTGTGTTATTCTAAATCAGTTTCATAAGTTCCTTCTATAAATTGAACACCAAAAATGAGAAATGTCGATCGATTTATTGTATTTCAATTGTAGAAGGAATTGTATGGAACTGATTTAGGATAATGCGTTCCTAAAAATAAAAAAATAATAATTTGGATCATTTCAAATTTCCCGCGTCCAAACCATTACAGGATACTACTGCATAAATAGTTTCTTTCGTCAAAATTCGCACTACTCCTCGCATAGATGTCGCTCTTCTGAGAAAAGAGATGCCCATCTAAACCCCTTATTAATCTATGACTGTAATGAATAATTGTACATATTAATAATTATATAGATGTTCTGTGGTTCTAATATATAGATGTTCTGTGTGTTGGCGTGTTGGCATATGTTTATAGGTTATTTTAGAAGAACGCACCGGTTATAATTTATAACTTTATAAGCTTATAAGTTGCAATTTTACTAAGGAAGCATGAACTGAACTAGTGTTGATCCAAAAATGTCAAATAGGGCGCAGCTTAAAGAAGCGTGAGTATCCGTTTCCAGTATTAACATTAACGCTTTCCGTTCCCTCATTATAAGGATCCACAGGAAGTGTCCCTTCCCCACCTAACCTAAAACTAACACAATTTCAGATATAAAACCGTTTCACACTTAAAACTCTTCCACATTCCTAAAAAGCACAACTTTATTTTTAGTTTTGAAGTCGAATCTAAACACGGCGCGTTCTACACCGGTGGCAACGTTGAATGGCACGAAGACACCCTCTACTGTCAAACCTCGGCGAGCGTCGTCCTGCTGAACGTCGAGAACGGCCTGATAGACAAGTCGATAGGCGAGGACGACGCCAACGAAGATGCGGACCACATTCACACCTTCACGACGGACGGTGCCCGTCTCGTCACGTCGCACAAGAGCGGTCTCCTCAAGTTGTGGAACCGGAACGGGGAAGTGGAGAAGATGTGGAAGTACATCCATAAGGGCCCCGTCGCGAAGCTATCGATCAAGGGGGATCATCTCATAAGCGGCGGTGCGGACGGTACCGTGAGGGTGTGGGATCTTCAGTTCCAGGCATGTACATCGAATCTGAAGGGGTGCCAGGGAGTCGTGAACGTAGCGGAGTTCCATCCGGTCGAGGACGAGATACTGGCATCCGGGGACGACGGTAAAATCAACCGGTATGATTTGGGGAAGAGTGGCGAGTTGACGATGGTGTACGGCGCGCATTACAGTAAAGTGACTGCGTTAGTTTTCGCGCATGATAACGAGCATTTTGTGACCTGCGGTAGGGACAAAGTGATCATCTTGTGGGAGGTTTCGAAGGCGAGTCCTTTGAAGACGATCCCAACGTATGAGGCGGTCGAGGTGATATCACTTCTTCCGATTAAGTTCAAGGTGCCGGGTTTCACTTCAGAGCACAACGGTATCTATGTGGCGAGCGGTGGAGAGAGAGGTTGCGTACGCATTTGGGACACGAAGAGTGCCAAAGAAGTATTCGTCCAGGAGAATTCTTTGATAACACCCGCTGATGACGGCGGATTGGCCATCGCCCACATCAGGTGTGACCCGAAATCGAAGAACCTCGCCGTAGTCGCAGCGGATCACAACATAATCATCCACCACCTCAAATCGTTCGCATGCCTCAAACAATTTGTCGGTTTCTCCGATGAAATCTTAGACATTACCTTTGTCGGTAAGAACGACGCCTACCTCGCCATAGCGACTAACTCCAACGACATCAAGCTCTACGATAACGCGACGATGAACTGCCACATACTGAAGGGCCATTCTGACATCGTGCTCTCGTTGAGCACCTCGAAGACCAACCCGGACCTGATGCTCAGCTCCGGTAAGGACAACTCGATACGACTGTGGAACCTGGAGGGCTCGACGATGAGTTGCATCGGCGTCGGGACTCGACACACCGCGTCCGTCGGCTCCGTCGTGTTCGCCGAGAGTTCGGAGAGCTTCGCCGTGTCGATCGGTCGGGACACTTGTGTCAAGGTGTGGGAGATACTGGCGAAAAGACCGACGAAAACGACCAGTCTGAATTGCCTCCGTACGGAGATCGCCCATCAGAAAGAGATCAACAGCGTGGCCGTGTCGCCTAACGACAAGATCATCGCGACCGCTTCCCAGGATAAGACGGCGAAACTGTGGACGGAGACGCTCGGGTTGGTCGGCGTGCTGCGCGGCCACAGGCGCGGCGTGTGGTGTGTGAGGTTCTCGCCGAGTGATCAGGTAACAATATCATCATATATACTGTATTAAGCAGGTTCCCGGGCTGTTAGGTAGAGGTCCAGACAGGTTTTTTAGGCTCAAAATACCTGTCTGGACCACGGCCTACCTGCCCGGGAACCTACTTATACAGTGACTCTGGCCGTGAAAGCCTACAATCTAGGATCATCATATATTATATATTATTTATACAATGTGTTTCAAAATGATTGTCATCTAGTTGGCGTTGGAATTTCTGTGCATGTAATTTTTGATGTGCCGCGCTCTATTGATTCGTACCTATCTAATTCTGACAACAAGTGACACTTAGAACATTTATTGTGAAACTGGCAATCAGTACTGCTGGAAATTAACGGCCCTAAAACAAATACTACAAATAGACAAATACTCAGAATTCGTTTTCTTTTGACAGAGAAAAACCAGAAGTTAAAACAGGTTAAGTAGGTTATTTTGAGGTTATGTATAACTAGTAGAAATTCCTATTTTCGCAAGGCGGTTTTTTTTATTTTACATGGGAATTCCACAGCCGACTAGATGACAATCATTTTGATACACATTGTATATATTATTCACTGTATTACACATCTGATTCAATGTATTTTTCAGGTCGTGCTCACCTCGTCCGCCGACTGTACGATCAAGCTCTGGTCTGTGGCCAGCCTCGCCTGCCTCAAAACCCTCGAGGGCCACGACGCGAGCGTGTTGAGGGCGGAGTTCTTGTCCACGGGGTACCAGATCCTGAGCGCAGGCGCGGACGGGCTGCTCAAGCTCTACGAGATCAAGACGTCTGAGTGTACGGCGACATTCGAACAACACGAAGCCCGGATCTGGGCGCTGGCCCTGAAACGCGACGACTCCGGCTTCGTGACCGGCGGTAGCGACTCCCTCCTGATCAAATGGAAGGACGTGACAGACGAGCTACGCCTCAGGAGGACGCAGGAGGCCGAGGAGCTCGCGCTGCAAGACCAACAGCTAAGCAATTACCTTCAGGACGAGCAATACCTGAAGGCGCTCAAGCTCGCCCTGCGACTAGACCGACCGAAGCAGACCTTGCGGATCGTGGAGAGCGTCATAAGCAAGAGACAGGGCGGGATCGATGAGACCGTAGCCGGGTTGACCGACGATCAGAAGGAGAACCTGCTTAGGAACGCCGTGTCGTGGAACATGAACAGCAGGAATTGCCAAGCGGCGCAGATAGTGATAAGGGTCCTGCTGGGGGAACTGCAGAAGGGGGAGTTCAGGCCTGTCGGGTTGAGCGCCGCGCTCGAAGGCGCCCTGCCGTACACCGAGAGGCACTTGAAGAGGTTGACTCAGCTCATGACCAACGTGAGGCTCATCAACTTTACTGTTAACTGTATGCAGCCGCACTCGAGGTTAGATTAGATTGAATGTCAATTGGGTTTTATTCATTATTATTATTAGAAAACAGATAATCGATGGTGCTGAATCCTTTCCTAAACCCTGCTTATTCGACAGGTTGGTAAATGTTGAATTTGTTTGTTAATCTAATGGTTATAATCTTCGTTACCAGTTTATATACGCACGCTGATTAGATAATAGTTCTCTATGTTGGTGTTATCACCTTTCTTGAAGAGTAAGGTGACCTCAGTATTTGGGAACACGTAAGTTGGTTCCCAAGTTAATCAGGGTCATAAATAACATATCAGTTGGTTCCCGCAAATTTTGGTTTACCTGACCTGTAAGTGTAAATTGGTTCCCAACGTTTTCAATTACCTGAGCTTTACAAAAAACTGAAGAAGCCTATTTTGCGTCTCTGCATTGTAAATAGAATGAAATATTTTTTACTGAGGTGGAAAATAGGCAATTGGAAGGGGCAAGGGAAAACCTGATAGGCAATTGAAGGGGCAAGAGAAAACCTGATGGGCGATTGAAGGGGTAAGGGAAAACCTGTGTGGGCTCGAACTCGCCTCCTCCGATAATGTAAGGTAAACGAAAAATCCCAGGAACCAATTTGTACGTAGATAAGAGGCACTAAGTACTACCTTTTAATTTCTTACCTGACGGGAACCAATTTACCAACACCGCAGTATTTTGCCATGTGTCGGGGATTTTTTCCTCTTACGCACATTTGTTAAGTAGTAAACATAATGCTTCTTTTGTTATATTTTCCCACATCTTTAACACTTCACAAGTGAATGCTCAATGTACTCGAGAAAAAAGACAACTACACAATTAGGTGTTCCTGTTCAGTTTTCACTTCGGAGTACATAATTTTCACCTTTATAAAAGGGAAGTGCCAATTGAAATTAGGAAATGTGGAGATTTTCCTCCTACCAACTTAACGAGCAATACCACAGGTTTACCAAGATTTACCAAACCGTGTTGAAATAATTTTTATACACATTCAGTTTAACTTTTGCTTTCTGACCTTCACGAGCACATCTGCAATCTGATTAGGGGTCTATAGATTAACTAAGCAAATATAAAGTCACATTTGATTGGTTGATATTGGAAAGTTTTATAAGGTCACTGAGGAGACTTGTTGAAATAATTAGTCACCAATTAAAGTATAAGCATGTTATCAGTCTTCATTGATGTTGTAATGATTGGAAGGAATTCCAAGGGTTTAAGTGGTGTTGCGTCAAACGTTAATACAGTCATTAAATTTCCACTGGATAATGCAAAAATGTTTCGGTGATGAGTCGTACGGCATTTTTTATTTTAGTTTTACTCCTTTTTATATTTGCTAGGGGTCAAAACTTTTCTTAGCAAAACAGCTAGTTTATAAATGACGAAAATAACTGATAAACTTACGATCGCAAGGAACGCTATCACATCTAACATAAAATATTCAACTACCGACATATGCGCAGCTGCTCCTTTGAGGTGATCTGTCCTGCCATGCCTCAGCACATATTCCACCCACCACACCACTTTTTCAAGGCCTTTAATTGGTTGATCTTCTAGTATTCTCTTCGCTTTGACCACATTGGCTTTGTATCTGAAAACGCGAGTGATTAATTATAAGTGGTCGTAGAAGGAACTTCAGGTGTTTTACCTCGGGTCTGTCGCTACTTTTACGATGGTCTCCACGAGGCTTTCCTTGGTGAGCCAGCCGGGGTCCAACATTTCGCCCAAGCCCTTATCCACTATTTGTCTTATGTTGAACGGTTGATCGGTCATGAAGGGTATTCCCACTATCGGAACCTCCGCGAATATTGATTCTTCCAGGGATTGAAGGCCTCCTTGGGTTATGAAGACCTTCACGTTGGGGTGATCTGGGAAACGAAATAACATCTTTACACTCAATGGGGTAATTGTCTGATTTGTGCGTTTTAGGTTATTGTAAGGGGCGTCTGAGATTGAAATAAAGCCTTTCAACCATGTTGAAGCAATAAAAACTGTACCAAGTAATAAAGTTAGGTTTTTTTAAACTGTTTTAAAGGTAACATTGGAGAAGCATCGAATTTTAGGAACAGTAGAGTGAAATGGTGAACAATTGGTAATATTAAAACGGGCTCTAACAATACAAATATAATTGTTTTCCAAAAGTCAATATATTAAATTACCAAAATACTTGCAATGTGTGAAGCCAAATTTACCAATTTCCTTCCACTCGAATATCCCCCTTGCCTTTCATTTCTCCCCCAGTGAAACGCATTGCAATGGCACTTACTCAGTATCGCCTGCTGCGGCAGCCATTTTCTAATCATTACATTCGATGGTTTCCCGGGCAATTCGTCCTTCTCGTACTTCCACAGTACATTGTAGGGAAGCTCCCCAAGTGCTTTTGTGAAGGTCTCAATGGTACCATTCTCCACGTTCGACGTCACAACAAATGTACCTAAACTGAAGTACACGACCCCTTTTTTAGACGAGTCCAAGTACTCTTGAAGATCCTAAAAACGATGATCAATGACATGTCGAGTGAGTACCATTGAACTGGATGTCCTACGCTTGTAAGAAACTAAATGCTGGTGAAGTAACTTAAGTTGGTTGAATTTAGATTGTTTTAGAATTTGATTCAACCAAGAAGGAGGGTAAGGACTCTAGATGAAGGGATTCGTGAGACAACACCCACTTTAGTAAGTCGATTAAAACTCTTATGGCAATCCCAATACCTTCGGTAAAGAAACATTCTTGGTGATGTGCACCTGCCCGATATCCACCACCGAGGGCACGTTCGGCCTCGCGATGTTCACGATCGGGTTGTAGTTAGTCAGCACCAGGCTGACGTTGTCGGCGACGTCCCCCAGGTACGGGATGTCGTGCCCCAGGTACTTCCTGGCTATCCTGTCGGCTTCTGGTACCTCGAAATTCCTGAAGTAGATTCTGAATCCGACGTTGTGAACGAGGCTGAGAACTTTTTCGAAGAAGGCGCGGAAGGTACCTCTTTGGCTCCTCTCCATGAAAAGGTCCGGTGAGATGACAGGGTGGGTGGGATTGCCCTGGCAGTCGTGGACGTCGAGGAAGACCCCCAGTGTGGAAATTACTGAAAAAAGTAAATGTGATGGTTCAGAGTTTTTAAAAGGATGACTTTTGCATAAATCTTTAAGGGAAGAAGGTTGGTCTGCTCCTAATATTGGGAACCATCTTAGTTTTTTTGCCCATAGGGCGGTTGTGGATGACGCAGAGAGCCTTCAGTCTTTCTTGGGTCTTACAGTTTTGTAGATTAGAGGCACCCTTTCGTCTAACGACAATGATCGAAGGTCTTTTTTGCTTTTTGGAACTAAAGGGCCGTCGTGGATGTTGCGGAAGGTTTTGGAACTGGAGATTGGAAGGCTGCCTCAAAGGGCGGCTTTAGGTTTTTTGGTCATAAAGGGCTGTAGTGACTGAACAGAAGTTGGGTTTTCTTTGAATCCTAGAACCAAAAGACTGACCGATGTTGATGTGGATTTGGTGTCTTTCTTGAACCTTGCAACTAAAGAAATTTCTTTGATTTGGGGTTAGGAGCCTGTTGGATGTTACAGTAAACTCTGCGCCTACCTAATTGGGTTTAGTGCCAAAAGGTTGTCGTGAATATTGATGCAGGCATCGAGTATTACTTGGATTGTCCTGCTCTGGGTCTTAAGTGGGTCGAATTTGTATATGCTGTCAATGGAATGAATTTATGATTTCTGATGAAATATACCCTAAAGAAAACCTTTTGGGCTAGATCTACATAAATTGTGGAAATTTGACTTTTCCTTATTTAAAAACGAATTGGTAGTTTATTCTTAGTAGAAGAAGGAATTTGCCTGTGTTAATTATAATACCTTTAGTACATATTCAATTTAATGTTCTTTTATTTAATGTTATAACTACTAATTAGTTTATCAATTCTTTATTCTGAACTCAAATTGTGACGCATCCATTTTTAAAACGACGCTTCCAAAGGTCAACCTGATAAAAACGATTAGCAATTTTTATTGATAAATTACAGAAATAGAATGTACATGGTGTTAATATTTGATTTATGAGAGTTTAATTTGGTTAACAACGTTGATACAATCATTTAACATTTCATTGGAGTTACTGAGGAAGCGACGACGTGTCAACTTACTAACACAGTTTAATTGATATGGCCAATGTACTTACCAACTTTATAAGAGGTTTACTGAACTTCAATTCAAGTACGGAAATTTATTACAGTTTCTTCGAGGTACCGTGGAATTTTCAATATACCAATATTGAATTTCATTGTTGTAGTGAAATTACTGAATTGGCGAAAAGAGCCAATAGTATTAATAGCTCCAAATGTAGTAAAGCATTGCAGGAAACTTCAATAGCTTCTTTAAGGAATTGACTCAGTTTAATTTACTACCATGGCTTCAAATGTGATCCGATTTAGATATGCATCAGGTAATTGAAAAAATTAAGGGACAAAAAGATGAAAAACGATCGAAGAAAGGGATGATTAAGGATAATTGGACAAGTCTAACGAATCGATTAAATTTCTAGAGACACATGACAGTCCCCGAGAAGCATTAAATCCATGCCTGACTGTTAAAAAGGAAATCAAAGATTGTTTTGATAAACAAAGGTATATGTACCTCCCTACCTATGGATACTTGTATATTTTTTTGGTTTTTACTGTCTTACATAACATAAGGCATTCATGCATGATAAGAATTGTAATCTGGCCGATTTTTCGAATTTGAGTTATTAAGTTCCCCTGAGTCCAAAAAACATGTTTTGGAAGAAATGTGTATGGTATGGTGTGTATGGTACGTTTTTCTACGAAAGTAAAATCCACAAAAGATTTCTTCACGGAATTTTAGACTTTGCGCTAACCAGGACCTCTCAATACTTATAGGACTGCTAAATACCGTCAAGGTTAGAAAAGTCAGCTACCTGGAACACAGGGCGCATATCGACTGCCGTCGCGGTCAACGTGACCCTTTAGGATTAGCGAGGTCGACTAATCCCTCTGTTCAACTGACGTCCGAGGATCGGGATCTTCGTGCATCGGGATTTCCAGCCCATCCCTTATTGCCTTTATTATTATTATATATATATATATATATATATATATATATATATATATATATATATATATCAATCTTCGAAACTTAAAAACAAGATCTGTTCGTGGGGATGCGGTCAAAAAACAACACCAGTTATGCTATGTTGGACTCTTTTATATTTGTCGAGCTTTCGGAAATATCATTTCCATCCTCAGGACAATCTACAATACTTAGCTATAGAAATGTAAGATTCAGTCGTGTTAACTTACTACTGCGAGTACTTTAGATAAAGTTATTATCAATAGGAAAACACATAGGTACACGATATAATAATAAACAAATTCCACCGTATTGGATTATAACGTGGTTTTCATACAGATTAAAAGCAGACAAAAGAGACAAAAGAAGGTTATTCTTCTTCTTCTTCTTCCTTTCGATTAATCACCGACCTAATATGATCGGTAGATTTGGGCTCGGATCCTAGTCCATTCACCCAGAAGCGATGACTATCCTGTTGTCATCCTTTATGGTTTGTTTGTTTGAACTCTTACGTTGTCTGACTCGAGGTCATGTAAGGAGTTCTTTGATGATATCTTGGTATTTCTTCGTTCTTGATGTCTTCGCTATGTCTTCGTTCTTGATGTTTCTTTCTTGATATTTTCTTTCTTGATGTTTTCTTTCTTGTTGTTTTCTTTCTTGAAGTCTTCTTTTCCTTGAGGTCTTCTTAACTTGTTGTCTTCTTTTTCTTTCTTTATTTTTAATGTTGTCTTGATAGTTACTATGACAATATGAGAATTTAAGTTATATATTTTTATTTTTTTTTTCTTGTCATAAGTGTATGTCGTTTTGTTGAATGTATAAGGTTAGGTATTTTATAGCTATAGGGTTGATGTCTAGTAGGAGGGATGTGTTGTTGATAGGGGATGCGATGTTGGCTTTTGTCAAGTGGGAGTATAGGTTGATGTTGGCTTTGTTTATGGCGGTACACTCAAATAGTATATGCTCTATTGTGCCAAGCATTCCACATCTGCATAGGGGATCTTCTTTGATGCCTATTTTATATAAATGTGCTGGGGTTAAGCAGTGTCCTGTACGTATTCTTATTAGTGTAGTGATTTGTTTTCTTGTTAAGTGTTCCAGATCTTTGTACCATGGTTTAATTGGAAACTCGGTTTGTATGTTCCCGTAGTAGGTTCGGGTCCTCTTTAGTGTTTCTTTCCAGTCTTCTGTGAAATTGTTGGTGATGCTTCTTTTCTCATGTGGGTAGATGTCTTCTCCCAGGAGTGGTTCCTTGTCCGGTATGTTTAGTCCTCTTCCTATTTTCGCGAGTGTATCTGCCCTTTCATTTCCTGTAAAGCCTGTATGTCCTGGGATCCATATTATAGTAATGTCTTTTTCTTCTTGTTTTAATTGGCTTAGCATACTTTTAATTTGTAATGTTAGGTAGTTTCCTTTCCCTATAGAAGTGTTTTTAATTTTTTTGATGGCTCCTTGTGAATCCAGGAAAATTATTATTTTTGAGAGTTTATTTTCGTTTGCTAATTTGATTGCTTTTTTAATCGCTAATATTTCCACATTACATATTTGTGTATAGTCGTTTACTCTCGCTGCATAGTTAATGTTGCCTGCAGGTATGTGAATTCCTATCCCAGCTCTGTTAGTGCTGGGGTCCATAGATCCATCTGTATATATGCTTGTATAGAGTGGGTATCTTATCTTGATATATTCCTCCAGTCTATGGTCGTTGTTTATCTGCAGTTTTTGATAATCGGGTGTAAGGCAATGTATACTTTTCATCTGATCAATGGGGTCCACATCATATATAGGATGTAATTCATATTGGAGTATGTTGTTTCGTTTGTATCTTATCTTGATCTTATTTAAGGCATCCATAAGTAGTGATTCTTTTATTTTTGATGGTTCATTTATAATTCTGTCTTCCAGTATTTGCTTTAGTGGGTTGTTTATTTCCGAATATATTTTACAGACGAATTTCATTGACAGTGTTTTTCTTCTTGTTTGAAGGTTTGTTTCGGCCGTTTCTCCTTGTAGTGCCGGTATCGGTGTGGAGCACATTGCACCAGTTATTATTCTAAGGATCTTGTTTTGTAATGTGTCTAGTTGTTTCATTACATTCTTGCTGCAATTATCAAGTATCTGTGAGCCATAGTCAAAAATCGGTCTTATATATCCTTTGTATATGGTGAGTAATGTACTGGGATTTGCCCCCCATTGTACTGTGCATAACGATTTCAGAATGTTTGTTCTACTATTAACGTTGTTCTTAATTTGTGTGATATGTTTGTTCCATTTTAGGTTCTCAGTGAAAGTTAATCCTAGATATTTGACTGTAGATGTCCATTCTATTATATCGTGGTTAAGAACTATAGATGGTAGGGTGTGTTTGCACTTTCTTTTGGAGAACATTACTGCCGAACTTTTCCCAGCTGACAGCGTAAAGTTGTGTTGCGAGATCCAAGTATGTATTTTTTTGAGTGTTTTGTTCATCTGTTGTATTATGTAGTTTTTGTCTATTCCTTGCATCATTATTACTATATCGTCCGCGTACTGTATCATTGTGGTATTTTTGTTTGATAACTCATGTAATGAGGCCGTATACACATTGAATAAGAGGGGACTGAGAGGTGCTCCCTGCGGAATCCCTTTATTGGTTAGCTCGGGTCCTATCTTATTTTGTTGGTTGTCAAGTATGTATATTATTCTGTTCGTGTATAGATTTATTATAAATTTAGCTATAGTCGTTGTTACGTTGTAGTTTATTAGTTTGTCATGTAATAGTTTTAGATTGATGTTGTCGTATGCCGCTTTTATATCCAAGAAAATCGCCACCGTGTGTAAATTTTTTGAGAATCCCTTTTGTATTGTGTGGTACATGAGGGCCAGTGCATCAGTACATCCTCTTCCTCTTCTAAAACCAAATTGATGTTTCGGGAATATTTTTTGTTTTTCCATTTGCCATTCCACTCTTATTTTTAGAATAGTTTCTAGTGTTTTGGCTATGCAAGAGATTAGTGTTATGGGTCTGTAGTTTTCTTTATTGGAAGGGTCTTTTTGTGGTTTGAGGAACGGTATAATAAGCGTCTGTTTCCATTCTTCCGGTATATTTCCTGTCACTAGTGTTTGGTTGTAGATGTTTACGAGGTGTTCTTTGTAGCTATTCGGCAAGTTCAACAGCATTTGATATGTGATATTATCCAAGCCTGGTGCGGTTTTTTTCCTCTTATTTGTCAGGGTGTTCTCAATCTCCAATATTGAAATTGGTCTGAAATTTCTGTTGTCGCTATTTGGTTCAGGTTTCATTTTTATCATCTTTGATTTCATGTCTATCGCTATTTGTTGTGCTATTGTAGTGGTAGGGAGGTTTGATCTATGCCTTACTTGTTGTGTGTATGAAAATTTCTTGATTGTAGACCAAATTTTTTCTGATGGTGTGTTTTGATTTAGGGACTCGCAGAAATTTCTGAATGTAGTTCGTTTTTTTTCTCTAAATTTAAGTTTGATTAAAGCTGTTTTATGTTTTATTTCGATAAATGTATCCATATTAGGTTTTTCTTTATATTCTTTGATAAGTTTTCTCTTGCTTTTAATCATTTGTTCGCATTCATCGTCCCACCATGGTGTTATTTTGAAATGCTTATCTGTCTTGTTCGATTTTTGTTGTTGTTGTAGTATCGTGTTAGTTACCATCCTTATATTGTCAGTTAATGTTTGATACTTCCTGTCCATATTGTTGTCCAGTTGGAGTTGTTCTAAAAGTGTTTTGTATTTCAACCAGTTTAGTTCTTTCTTGTTAATCATAAATCGTTTTGGGTATTTGGTCGGATTATCATTGTAAATGTAAGTGCACATTGTGGGGTAATGGTCACTGTTCCCACATTCTTCCAGTATGCTCCATGTGGTGTTTTGTATTAAGTTGCTGGTGATAAGTGTAATGTCTACGGCTGATTTATTAATGTGAGGGGCTGTTATCCTAGTTGGCTGTCCTGTGTTAATAATTGTGAGGTTTAGTGCATCCATCGAGTTTCTGATGACATTTCCATTGTAATTTGTTTTTCCACTGCCCCATTTGGGGTGTTGTCCATTTAGATCTCCCATAATAATGGTTTGTATATTTGTGTAGCTTTTAATAAACGATTTCCATTCGTCCGGTTGTATTTTGTTATTCGGCGGGTTGTATATGTTAATGATATTCATATTCAGATCGATTAGGTTAATCGCTAAGGATTGGAATCCATTTTTATTTATGGGGTGTTTAGAGTTGATGATTTGATGTGTTATATTCGTTTTGATGAGGGTAGCAATGCCCCCATATCCATCATCTCTATCGTTTCGGTAGGAGTAGTATTTTGGTACGGATAATTGGAAATTTGAATTGATTCTTGTTTCGTTAATTAGTATGATGTCTGGGTTTTGTTCGTATATAATTATTTTCAAGCTGTTGTAATTGTTTCGCAAACTGTTGATATTCCATTGTATTATTTTAATTGATCCTAGATCTGTCATGTGCGTTTTTTCTCGCCATGTCTTCTCGGTACATATTTATTAGTGTTTTTTCTACGAGTTGGTGGTCTATATCTTTATATTCTTTTGTATTGATTTTTTGTAATAGTTGTTTAATGCGTGGAAAAAATTGTTGTTGTTCTTCTTTAGTTTGGTTTTCAGGGTTCAGATTTTCTGTGATCGTTTCGGAATTAGATTGTCGTAGTGTTGGTCGCTGTTTAGTTTTGTAGTGGGATTCTTGGGTATAGTTGTGTTCTTCTCTTTGTTCTTCTTCACTTTCGCTTGTAAGTTCCGTGCCTTCTTCTCTTAAGTCTTGTGTGTGCCTAGGCTTTTTCCTTTTGATTACTTGGCTGTATGTTGTCTTTGATCTAGTTGTGTTTAAAAGATTTCTTCTTTCGTTGATGTCTGTGTGGTTGTTTGTTGATGTACTGGGGAGTTCTGGGAAATTATCGAGGGTTGCTAGGACTTCAAATCTGTTGTGAATTCTATCTGTTTGTCTAGGTATTGCTTGATTTGCTTCATAGTATGATATATTTTCTGTTGTCATTTTATACCTTATTTGATTTTGTCGCTTTCTCTCGACGCATATTCTGCTTGATGTGTAATGTTCATCGTTTTTACAATAGAAGCAGAATTTTTGGCAATTCCCTTCATGAATCGGTTTAGTGCATGTTGTGCATTTCTCTGTGTTGGCCCTGCACTGGTTCTTCGTGTGTCCATATAATAGGCATTTATTACATAATATGACTGGTTGTATATATGGGGTGACTCTATGCGCCATTCCAAAAACGAGTACTTCTCTTGGCAATGTGTTCCCAGTTATTGTTATTTGTACCGTTGTGGATTTAATGTATTTAGGTTCCTTGTTAATTTTATTTTTGACTGTAAATCTTCTAACTTGTAATATCTTAGCATCGGTGAAATTTGGTATGGTAATGCCATTTATCATTTCATCTTCCTGGTATTCGGTATCGATATCCTTTAAAATCCCTTTGCAGGTGGTTTTGTGGAGTGGTATATATGCTATGAGATTTTTGTCTTTAACTGATTGGTTGTTGACTAGTTTGTTTGCGTTAGCTGGGTTGTTGAAGGTCAAACCGATACGATTCTTTCCTTTCTTTTCTATCCTTTTAATATTATCTATTTTTAGGTCATATATGATTTTCGCCAGTTTCAGTGGGCTGCAATTTCCCACGTTTAGTCCTCCCTTGTGCTCCACATAGACCTCATAGGGGCCCTTGTCATATATGGTATATAGTATGTTAGCATGTCTTTTAGGTTGAGATGGGTTTTGTTGTATTGTTTGTGTATTCGTCGTTAGTTGTTTGTCTTGTTCCATTGTCGTGTCATCTAGTTTGTTGGGAGGTGGATCCGATCCACCTCCACCGCCTTCGTACATATTTGTGGCTCGCGGCCACGTGTTATTTGTAGGTTAGTTGTGACTGTTGTGAGTATGATATTTATGATAAGAAATGGAAATATATGTGGTTGTGTTATGGGGGTTATGAAATTTAATTGGACTGTACCTCTATAACTAATGTTTTGCAGTCTTTTCCCTGGGTTTAGGATTTCGTCTCGCTCTTCGATCTTCTCACTACGGGATACCAATCGAAACTGAAAAAGAAGGTTATGTTTGACAAACAAGTAAATATTGACATGGATCGATGGATCAAGAAATCGATAACAATGATGTTTCATGTAAATACATAATATTTAGTTATATAGATATTTTAGAATATATTTTCTGTTGTTTATATTAATAGATTATGCCACTTACGATAAAAAAAAAAAACAAGGAAAACACAGAAGGAAAGGAAGAATTTCACTGGCTGGTTGTTTAATTAGCATTAGGAAATTTAATTTTATCTTCAAGATGTAATAAATAGTTGTAGATTGTACTCAAATTTGAGATGTCCGATCTTTTGTTCATGACATTCAATTCTTTTTTAATGTGGATCATTTCCAAAAAAGTACGTTTGTGTGAATTCCTTTCCATCTGTAAGATCTCAGATCTACAGAAATAAAATAAAATTGGAAATAACTTTATCTAAAGTACTCGCAGTAGTAAGTTAACACGACTGAATCTTACATTTCTATAGCTAAGTATTGTAGATTGTCCTGAGGATGGAAATGATATTTCCGAAAGCTCGACAAATATAATAGAGTCCAACAACTGGCGTTGTTTTTTGACCGTATCCCCACGAACAGATCTTGTTTTTAAGTTTCG
This sequence comes from Cryptocephalus moraei, assembly GCA_946251905.1. Taxonomy (NCBI): domain Eukaryota; kingdom Metazoa; phylum Arthropoda; class Insecta; order Coleoptera; family Chrysomelidae; genus Cryptocephalus; species Cryptocephalus moraei. The sequence goes on from OX276463.1 coordinate 8,267,196, forward strand.
AAGATTGATATCATCAACCGGTCATTACATACTTTTGGATTATATATAAGTGGTACGTTCCACGCCGAATTTAGATCTTTTTAGATCTGGCCCAAAATCAAGTAAAACGGTCCTTTTGGGCCCCCGAAACTCCCCTAAATTTTTAGGGCCCCAAGTGGAATAGGACTCAAGTTATGGACAATTGAAAATTGAAATTTTCAGGTTCGGCTCCAAAACAAAAAATTTTTAACCATCCATAACTTGTAAAAACACCCATTTTTATGAAAAAAGTTTTAAACAAAAGTTGTTTGCAATGCTTTAAACTTTTGGAAACTGTTAAAAGAAAGTTCATCCGACATGGTTCACTATTGACGAATCTTGGCGCCTTTAGTCGTCAGGCCGCAAAAAAAAAAAACATTATCAGCTTTCCTGACCAAAAAAATCAGGAGAGTAGCTGGATTCGGTACAAAATTTTTGAGCCCACACAAAAGTTAGCCAGACCTAAGGGCTCCGAGAAAAAAAAATGGTTTTCAGGTTCAGCTTCAAAACCAAAAATTTTCAACAATCCATAACTTGGGAAAATACCCATTTTTATGAAAAAAGTTTCAAACAAAAGTTGTTTGAAATGCTTTAATCATTTGAAAACTGCTAAAAAAAGTTCATCCAGCACGGTTCCCTGTTGACGGGTCTGGGCGCCATTATTCGTCAGGCCGCCAAAAAAAAACATTATCAGCTTTCCTGACCAAAAAAATCAGGAACGTAGGTGGATCCGATACAAAACGTTTGAGCCCACACAGAAGTTCGCCAGACCTAAGAGCTGGTCCCAAATTTGAAGATTTGTGTTGAAAATTCAAATTTCCAGAACAATTCTTGTGGAAGGTTGCTTCAGCGTTGTCGTCAACCGTTGTGGACCTTCAAAAACATCAACGAGTGCAACAATTTGTGTGAGTCGCTTCTTGGATAAAAAATATGCGTCAAGCGAAGACGTCTGTGCTCAAAATTCAAGTATTTTGAGGAATTTTGAGTTTTTCAGCCGCCGGGGACTTGGAAAATGCTCTAATTATATGAAAATAGCATGACAACCTTAGTGATATTGATCCCCAGTCAACTTCTAGGAAAAATGTCGCTCATGGTTTGATATTGACTGGCAAACAGTGATTTTATGGGGACTCAATGGAATTTTTTTGATATCAAGGGATTTTTGCCGGATTTTACCTTTTTTTTTTCTGGGAGCCCTTTGGTCTGGCTAACTTCTGTTTGGGCTTAAAAGTTTTGTATCGGATCCAGCTACGCTCCTGATTTTTTTGGTCAGGAACTCTGAATATGTTTTTAATGGGCGGCCTGACGAATAATGGCGCCCAGACCCGTCAACAGGGAACCGTGCTGGATGAACTTTTTTTAGCAGTTTTCAAAAGTTTAAAGCATTTCAAACAACTCTTGTTTGAAACTTTTTTCATAAAAATGGCTATTTTCACAAGTTATGGATGGTTGAAAATTTTTGGTTTGGAAGCTGAACCTAAAAACCATTTTTTTTTTCTCGGAGCCCTTAGGTCTGGCTAACTTCTGTTTGGGCTTAAAAGTTTTCTATCGGATCCAGCTATGCTCCTGATTTTTTTGGTCAGGAAAGCTGATAACTTTTTTTTTTGGCGGCCTGACGACTAATGGCGCCAAGACTCGTCAATAGTGAACCATGTCGGACGAACTTTCTTTTAGCAGTTTCCAAAAGTTTAAAGCATTACAAACAACTTTTGTTTGAAACTTTTTTCATAAAAATGGCTATTTTCACAAGTTATGGATGGTTGAAAATTTTTGGTTTTGGAGCCGAACCTGAAAATTTCAATTTTCAATTGTCCATAACTTGAGTTCTATTCCACTTGGGGCCCTAAAAATTTAGGGGGAGTTTCGGGGGGCCAAAAGGACCGTCTTACTTGATTTTGGGCCAAATCTAAAAAAAAATCTAAATTCAGCGTGGAACGTACCATATATATCTATATATGCTTCCGAGAGAGCAAGGATAATACACGTTGTCACTGAGCCTAAAGGTGGAAACAGACTATCGTCACGTCACCTGAGCTCACGTGCTGTCACGTTAACTCACGTCACGGCTAAAAAGTGCGGAGTAATATTTCACATGGTATTTAAATGTATTAGAACCAGACTGAGGTTACGTCAAAGTGACGTGAGTTAACGTGACAGCACGTGAACTCACGTGACGTGACGATAGTCTGTTTCCGCCTTATCAGGCGGGTGATATTTAATTTTAAAATATATCGGGCGTTTTCATTATAACATTAAAATAAATTGAAATAAAATATGAAGTTTAATTTGATGATAAGGACCAGGTAAACTCAAGCCGGACGGCAGTTGAAGCAAGGGATTAGGACAGATCTGACCTCGGACGGCAGTCTCCCCGAATAGGTGTCGTCTCATTTCAGGACCTCTCACTTGAGGACCTATACGAAATTTACCTGTTTTTGTCTCATTTGCGGACCTAGCCTACAGGTACAAGTTTGAACTGAATCACTTGCGGACCTGTAAATGATCAATTACCTGAGGTAAACAACTACCCTTCAATAATACGACGGTTGCAGTTTTAAAGGGTTGCAATTTCCACTTCAATCAAAGCGTTTGGCGGAAAGTTCAGGATTTGGGACTGGTTCACAAATATTAGTCAGTGCCTTCAATGAACATGTTAAACATAACACATTTTTACGAAGCAGGCTAGACATCAACATGACACCGAACAAGCGAAGAAATGCCTACTCCGATCTGGATTCAGCCATTGAAAAAACTATTACCGACTTGGAACAAAACAAAGTTTCACTGGGTCGAACTATGGCAATTTTACAACGTGTGGTTCAATTTGTTTCATTTTATTACACATCTACACCAAATTATTTAAAGGCAGTTTAGTAATATTGAAAAAAAAGTCGGTCGATTTTTTTGATTGCAGGTGTATTATTAGAGTCTAGGCCTATAGGTCCTGAAATGATACTTTATGTTATTGAAAATTTTACGGCTTTTGACGAAGGTCCTCAAATGATACAAACTTGACCGAGGTCCTCAAGTGAGAGGTCCGCAACTGAGACCGTCCCGTCGAATAGCACCGGGGACACATAATACGAAGCGAAAAGTACCAACTGGTGTAGTTAATTATGCAGGACAGAATGTAAGGAAAACGAAGTGTAGGCCGACGTCAGATATCATCAGATTCAACATCCTCGCAATATATTTGCCAACGTAATCGCTACCTTCTATCGAAGGGGACAACACCAGAAGAATGGAGATTTCTGAGGGACCCGGTTCACATTCACAAGAAGCAGTGTAAAGGACAAACCAATTTACACAAATTGCCCAACAGTCGTCCAATGTCAGTCATCATTCGTGCTTAATAGAATTAATTGATATGATGTAACTTTGACATTAGAATATTCATCATTGCAATATTTTCTGAGAGGCTCAGCCTCTTCTTTGCCCATCAGGCGTCGAAACTCCGACACCTCCGAGAACACTCCCACCGTCCTACTCACTGATAACGGGCGTCCTGTACTTCGCTGCGTAGGCGAACACGAGCGGGTGGTGCGGCTCGACAATCACCAGGTCGAAGCCGACCTCCTCGTCCTCGAGCATCGCCTTCACCTGCGGCGACCGCATCGCCTCCTCGAGCGCGTCGCGGATCAGGTTGCGGACGATCGCCGTCCTCTCCCACACCCACGGCGTCGCCGTCACCCGGTCCACGCTGCTCTGCGTCCTGGCGATGCCGTACATCAGGCCGACGTCGATCTCCGTCAGGTTGACGAGCGAGGGGTCACGCAGCGGCCTCGTCGTCAGCGCGGTCACCTGGTGGCCTCTGAGGGACAGCTCGCGCCAGATCGGCACGAGGAAATTCTCGTGGCTGACGGCGGGCCAGCAGGGGACGGCGAGGATCCTCGCCGTCGAGGAAGGCCGGAGGAGGAGGAAGAGGAGGAGTAGGTGGTGGAGGATCAACGACGCGTGCATCTTCGTCGAGGTGGAGTTTTACTATGGTGAGCGACGGACGATGTCGTAAATGCAAAGTATTTTTGAGATATTCGGCTGATTAGGGGGACAGGAACGGACCGACTGGGATTTGAGGGGCTTCGGGGGCTTCATGATATCAACAGAATTTCGTCGGTACAGTTAGATCAATAAATGGGGTTGAAGGTGGTCCTCTGTCAGTTCCACGCGAAATTTCCTTTTATGTGGTAGGTACTGTCATTTGTGGCTTTCGAAAAACCCTTTTAAACTTTGCTCCATAAAAAGCTCTATGCATTATCGCTACCTCCCTGTCTTTATTTTGCGTTATATTATCAAAGTTTAAACGATAAAAATTAAAACTATAAAATGCATACCTACATTTAGACCGTGGGCCCATGACACCAAAAGTGTCGATAATCTATGTTCATATGCCCTTTTAGGGACATACTCAGACAGCCCGGGAAACCGGGAAATAGTAACTCTGAGCGTCCGTGACCAGTCCTAGCACCTGTTATGACCTCCACTTCTTGTTGATGCTGGCATAAATCGAGATGCCCTCTCCGGAATCGTATGCAAATTTCGGAATATGCTTAATGGGTCAAAAGGAGTCGTTCCACCAAAGGGCATACTTTCCTCGATCCTCGTCTATCACCAGTGCCTATCACGGTATCGCCAAAAGACTATCATTTAAATTTATAATCAGAGTAGGCTATGATTTTTATATTAGGTTGGCAACACATGTGAACATTTGTATTGTCAAAGTGACATTTTTTAGTAAGGCGCATTCACAAACACTATCCACAGCCTACTATGAGGTGAAAATAAAAAAAAAACACCCATATAATAGTTATTTAAGTCACAAGGAATGTAAATTATGACGTGTATACATTCGAGGCAATTCGCCTCGGCTTGTCACTTGCCGAGGATGCTAACAGTCGATACATTCCGTGTTACATATTAGATTTTTCACGCTGCCGTTGAAAATTTCCTCATAATTCCTCAAATGAAATGTTTGCTTTAGTTTGGACGTACGTCACTCACGTACGACATAAGTTGACTGACATATGCGTAACTAGGTTTACCCATCTTCCTCGGCAAGACAATAAATCAATTGGATTTACTCTTGATTTTCCTAGGAATGTAAATGACAGTAATTACATTCCGTCGTCAAGGAATAATAATACACGAATGTTATGTGCCAATTTTCATGCTACATATATATGCATTTAAGAGCTATTTACGATAGCGGCAGCGTGAAAAATGTTTTTAAATATGCAAATTGAGTTAGTAATGAAAGTTATTGTTATAGATATTCTGTAATTCTGTGGTATTTTAAACTAATGAGACACTTAGCTTCGACATAATTTCATGAAACAGTCCAGTATTCCATGCGGAAAAGTCGGTATAACCATATATATAGGGGCAGCTGTGGCCGAATGGTTTAAGGCGCAATTTGAATCAGGCGGTCATCGTCGTTGTGGGTTCGAGTCCCACGTAATCCATGGGTGTTGTGTGTGTTGCGGGAAGTGTGTAAAATGTATCCAAAATCCCGTTCCTATTCACGCCGGTAGCCAGGCCGGATAGGATCGGATATCCTGTAGGAAGGCGGGACTAGGATACACACACCCTGAGTCGGTAGAGCACGGAGTGGGTCAACTGGGGTGAGAGCCTTAAGGGGGTACAACCGTGCTCGAGCACCGTGGTTCGGAGCCCACGTTAAACTGTAGGTCCCGTCCAAATTGGCCCTGGCAGCGTAAAAGAGACGTTAACTTAATAAGACAAGACAAGACCATATATATATATAGCCATGAAGATATAACGAAAAAAGGTTTGTTCCAATAAAAGTTAATATGGAAGTAAGAGAGAGAATGTCTTCACCACGTAAGAAGTTTATTGGGGAGTAGGTAACGGTGACCGTTTTCGGTAGATCAGACCACCATCAGACATTGATAGGTACAAAGAACAACGATTGTTGTCTTTGTAAATCTTTATCTTTGTAATCTTTGTAAATGATGATGGTCTGATTCACCGAAACCAGTCACCGTTACTCCCCAATAACCTTCTTAGGTAGTGAAGACAATCTTCCTCTTCCTTCCTTACAATGACACACCACTTCGAGCACCAGGCGCACATCCTGCCTAAAAGTTATTATGCCTTGTACCCACCACCAGGGGATCATAAAACAAAATCGATTTGTCCAAGCGTTTACTATAATTCCATTTCAGAGTTACAGATTACACTGTACAATATACTAATATAAATTCGAAATTTATTCTAAAAAAATATCAAGAACAATACATTCACGTGATACAAAATTACACTACTTGCAACACTACAAACATTTAAATCTAATCACCAGGGTCACTCTCTCTTTACTTTCCGATAAACCCAAATTCTCCGAACCGCTGATGACATCCTATAAACGCCATAGATAAGGACGAACCAAACGCACGCAAGGAACGCAATCACGTCCACCATGAAGTATTCGACCATCGACATATATGCGGTGGGTGATTTCAGGTGCTCAGCACGTCCGTGCCTCAGGACGTATTCCACCCACCAGACCACCTTGTCCAGTCCGCTCAGCGGTTCGTCCAGAAGTACTTTCTTGGCTTGTATCACTTTAAGTTTGTAACTGAAATAGGAATCGTAAAAATAGTCGTTGTTGAAGTTGTCATCAGTTCTGGTGGAGTAACTAAGTAGGTTATTGTTCGAACTGCTGCTTTGGGGTTCGTTTACCTTGGGTTCGTCGCAACTTTCAACACGGCCCTCTTGAAATCTTCTTTGGTGAACCTGTTGTGGTCCAGCGACTCTGCCATGCCTCCCTTCACCAGCGCCCTAACGTTCGGCGATTGGTCTACTATAAACGGTATACCGACCATTGGGACTTCGGCCATGATCGCCTCGTCCACCGATAGCATCCCTCCTTGGGTGACGAACGCCTTGACGTTCGGATGATCTGAAAAGGAACACGTTGATTTGCGTTTCGAGAGTGAAGTTCTAGAAGTAACTCAATATCGCTCGTTGCGGAAACCATTTCCTAATGACTACGTTATGGGGCTTTCCGGTTGGTTCTTCGTCTTCGTTCTTCCATAGGAAGTCGAAAGGGAGCTCGGCGAGCGCTGAGGTTATGGTCTGGGTCAGCTCTGTGCTATTTTTGCACGATAACCTTACAAAGGTCCCCAGGCTGAAGTAGACGACGCCTTTCTTAGACGAATCTAAGTAATGGCGAAGGTCCTATCAATTGTAAAATACGAAATTAGAAAGTAATGGAGGTTATAATCTATAAATTAGCTATCGCCAGGCAAGATTTATCGTTGGTTTGAAAATGGTATTCCAAATAGATTTGGTAGCGATTTGATATGGATTGCGCTTTTGGCATCATTCCCTTGCGACGTATACCTTACCTCGTCCATTCCAGGCATCGGTACCTTGTCCAGGTGCACTTGTCCCACTTCCACCACTGAAGGTACATTCGCCCTCACTTCGTTGACGATCGGATTGGAGTTGACGATTGACAAAACGGTGTTGTTCTTCATGATATCGCCCAAGTAAAGCATCTCCTCGCCGAAGTACTTCCTGGCGATCTTATCCGACTTCGGTAACGTGTACCAGTAGTGAAGCATCCTGTAAGAGAGGTTGTAGAGGAAACTGCACACTTTATCGAGGAACGTCAGGCGGTACTCTCCGGGGTGCTGTTTCTCCGTGAAGGGATCCGGCCACGCAATTGGATGGGTCGGGTTACCGTGGATGTCGTGGATTTCCAGGAACATTCTAAGGGAGGTGGCCGCTGAAACGAAAGGTTTACTTTCAATCAAGCAATGGGAGTAATTACCTGTTCTGGTATTAAATTGTACTGCTTATGGATATGTCCGGAACTGGTGAAACTACTACCAGCAGGTCCACATGTAGGATCTAATTTCAAACTTAAATATTAAATCTACTTTCACCCGAAACACGTTTTGGGCCCCACTAACCTATTACTACCATCATTCCTACTTCAACGTTACTAAAACACTTACTGATGATGGGCACGTTGTACCTTGCGCCAAAGGCGAAAATCAGCGGATGAATCGCTTCCAAAATCAACAAATCAAAATCGGCAACTTTTAGCAGCTCCGCCACTTCTTCTTTCTCGAACAGCATCTGTAAATACACCGATGCTACTTCTTTTAATAGATATGCCTTCTGGATCGCTAAGGGCATGTTAATGACCGATTCCACTGGATCAGTCTCTTTTAACCTGTCATGTATGAAACTGGCATCGATTTCCGTCAGGTTCACCAACGAAGGGTCGTTGATTGGTCTCGTAGTCACGGCAGTCACCTTATGACCCCTCAGGGACAATTCCTTCCAAATAGAGTTTAGGAAAGTCTCGTGGCTGTAGGCTGGATAAGAGTGCACTGCAAGGATCCTTGCCGGTGCCGCAAAGGGGAGCTGGTAGGCCAATAGGATCAACGGGGAGAGTAGTTCCATCCTACTTTAAGTTTTTCAAAGTGTAGAAGTACTGTAGGTACTAGTTATCAGGCTTAACAACGAGCTATATAAATATACTTTATACCTATACCTAAAAATTGAACGCCACTTGTAGACCACTGGACCTTTGTTCACTACTGAACGTTGTTGATTTAAAAAGAAAATCGTAGTTTTACCGATTCTCTCTAAAGTAAACCAAGTATATCATGTTTTATACATTTTAGTTGCTGAGATGCTAAATATAAAATATGTAACACCTAAGATCGTTATAACTTATTTACGAAAGCTGTTAATTTGTTACCAAAAATATATTTTTATTGTATGTAATATATTTACTGTTAAAAAGTTGTTAATGCTTTACGAGCACAAAACAATTAGCTTCTACAAACTGTTGGTATTCACCAAGTTATTATTTATACAGGGTGGAATAAAAGAAACAGCGATACTGATAATCTTCGTTAGGAGTTTATATATGCATGCTGATTGGATGATAGTTCTCTATATTGATGTTATCACGTTTCATGAAGAGTAATGTGATCTCAGTATTTTGCCATGTGTCGAGTACTGTTGCCTCTTACACACATTTGTTAAATAGTAGGTACACATAACGCTTCTTCTGTTATATGTCCCTCCATCTTTAACATTTCACAAGTTAATGGTCAATGTACTCGGGAAAAAAGACAACTGCACAATTAGGTGTGCCTGTTCAGTTTTTACTTCGGAGAATATAATTTTCATCTTTAGAAAAAAAGTGCCAAACGAAATTTGGAAATGTGGAGATTTTCCTCCTACCAACCTAAGGAGCATTACCACACCTTTACCAATATTTGGGTACAGAATGATTCAAATTGTATAAACAGTGTTAAAATAATTTTTATTCACATTCAGCTTAACTTTTGCCTTCTGACCTTCAGGAACACATCTGGGATCTGATTAAAGGGCTATAGATTAATCGACGAAATTTAAAGTCACCTTTGATCCGTTGGGTTTGGAAAGTTTTATAAGGTCACTGAAGAGACGTGTTGAAAACTTACTGATTAAATTTCCACTGGATAAAGCAAAAATGTTCCGGTAATAAGTCCTACTGCATTTTTAATTTTTGTTTTACTCCTTTTTATATTTGCTACTGGTTAAAGCTGTTCTTAGCAAAAGTGCTAGTTTATAAACGACGAAAACCACTGATAAACTTACGATCGCAAGGAACGCTATCACATCTAACATAAAATATTCAACCATCGACATATACGCAGCTGCTCCTTTGAGGTGATCTGTCCTGCCGTGCCTCAGCACATATTCCACCCACCACACCACCTTTTCAAGGCCCTTAATCGGTTGATCTTCTAGTATTCTCTTCGCTTTGACCACATTGACTTTATAGCTGAAAACGCGAGTGATTAATTATAAGTGGTCGGAGCAGGATCTTAAGGTTTTTTACCTCGGGTCTGTCGCTACTTTTACGATGGTCTCCACGAGGTTTTCCTTGGTGAGCCAGTCGCGGTCCAACTTTTCGCCCAAGCCCTTATCCACTAGTTGTCCTATGTTAAACGGTTGATCTGCCATGAAGGGTATTCCCACTATGGGTACTTCCGCGAATATTGATTCTTCCAGGGATTGAAGGCCTCCTTGGGTTATGAAGACCTTAACGTTGGGGTGATCTGGGAAACGAAATAACATCTTTACACTCATTGGGGGTAATTGTCTGATTTGTGCGTTTTAGGTTATTGTAAGGGGCGTCTAAGATTAAAATAAAGCTTTTCAACCATATTGAAGCATTAAAAACTGTACCAAGTAATAAAATTAGGTTTTTTTAAACTGTTTTCAAGATAAAATTGGAGAAGCATCGAATTTTGGGAACAGTAAAGTGAAATGGTGAACAATTGGTAATATTAAAACGGGCTCTAACAATACAAATATAATTGTTTTCTAAAACTCAATATATTGAATTACCAAAAGACAGGCAATGGTGCGAAGCCAAATTTACCAACTTCCTTCCACCTATTTTCCATTCTAATTTCCCCATTGCATTTTATTTCTCTCTCAGTTAAACGCATTGCTATGGCACTTACTCAGTATCGCCTGCTGCGGCAGCCATTTTCTAATCATCACATTCGATGGTTTCCCGGGCAATTCGTCCTTCTCGTACTTCCACAGTACATTGTAGGGAAGCTCCCCAAGTGCTTTTGTGATGGTCTCAAGGGTACCATTCTCCACGTTCGACGTCACGACAAATGTACCTAAACTGAAGTACACGACGCCTCTTTTAGACGAGTCCAAGTATTCTTGAAGGTCCTAAAAACGATGATAAGTAACATGTCGAGCGAGTACCATTCAACTAGATGTCCTACGCTTGTAAGTAACCAACCAAATGCTGGTAAAGTAACTTAAGTAACACGGCCATATCCACTTTTGTAAGTCGATTAAGACCCTTATTGCAATCCCAATACCTTCGGCAAAGAAACATTCTTGGTGATGTGCACCTGCCCGATCTCCACCACAGAGGGCACGTTCGGCCTCGCGATGTTCATGATCGGGTTGTAGTTGGCCAGCACCAGACTGACGTTGTCGGCGACGTCCCCCAGGTACGGGATGTCGAGCCCCAGGTACTTCCTGGCTATCCTGTCGGCTTCTGGTACCTCGAAGTTCCTGAAGTAGATTCTGAACCAGACGTTGTGAACGAGGCTAATTACTTTTTCGAAGAAGGCGCGGAAGGTTCCTCTTGGGCTCTTCTCCACGAAAAGGTCCGGGGAGATGACGGGGTGGGTGGGATTGCCTTGGCTATCGTGGACGTCGAGGAAGACCCCCAGTGTGGAATGTACTGAAAAAAAGTAAATGTGATGATTCAGGGTCTTTAAAAGGATGACGTTTGCGTAAACCTTTAACGGAAGAAAGTTAGTCTGCTCCGAATATTGGGAACCATCTTAGGTATCTGCCCAAAGGGCTGTTGTGTATTACGCATGGTGCCTTCAGTCTTTCTTGGGTCTTACAGTTCTGCCGTAGAGTAGAGGCACCCCTTCGTCTAATGACAAAGATCGAAGTTCTTTTTGCTTTTTGGAATTAAAGGGAAATCGCGGATATTTCCTAGAGGACGGTCTTTGGTTTTTCGTTAATAAAGGGCTGTAGTGACTCAACAGAAGTTGGGTCTTCTTTGAATCTTAGAACTAAAAGACTAGTCGATGTTTGCGACTAAAGAAATTGCTTTGATTTGTAGTTAGGAGTCAACTTAGGAGTAACTTTGCGTCTACCTAATTGGGTTTAGCCCCAAAGGGTTGTCGTGACTATTGTGGTCGACATCGGGTCGTCCTTGGATTTCCCTGCTTTGGGACTTAGTGTTGAAAAAGTGGGCTAAATTTGTGTATGCTGCCAATGGAATAAAGTTAGGATATGTATTGAAATGTACTTTAAGAAAACTTTTTGGGCTAGATATACATAAGTTTCGGCTTATCGAATAAATTTGTCTTTTCCTTATTTAAAAACGCATTGGAAATATATTCTTAGTAGATGAAGGAATTTGACTGTGTTAATTTTAATACTTTTAGGAACCAATTCAATTTAATGTTCTTGCGCAATTTCTAAAAGTTATTTAATAGTATAACTACTAGTTAGTTTATCAGTTGTTTATTTTAGCGGCGTGCGGTCCATGGAAGCTATGCTTCCCCTAGAAAAATGTCAAAAACGACAAAACATCATCATCTTAAATGTAAGTTTTTACGATGGCGTCATTGACGAATTTGCAAAAAGTGATCGAAGAATCACTACATTGGAAATAGGGTGAGTTTTTAAAAATTGCTTCCCTTTACTTGATTTTTCACCGCACGCCGCTAGTTTATTCTGAATTCAAATACTGATTTGTACTGATTATACACTTGAACTCCTCGATAATAATTTGCTGGTAATTGTGATGCATTAGTTTTCAAAAAGACGATTCAAAAGGTCAACCTGATTAGTGATAAAAACGATTAGCCATTTTTAATGATACATTGCAAAAATGGAATGTACATTTGTTAATATTTGATTTATGTGACTTTAATTTGGTTAACAACGTTGATACAATCATTTTATCGTAATTTGTTTAACATTACGGATCGAAGACAATCTCGTATCCAGTTAATTTCTAATTCGGAGATAAGCGAATGATGCTAGAGTTATTACTTTCTCATATAATAAGAGGAAGTATTGCAATCGTGCTGATTTTGGAATTTTAGATATTGGCATATCTGGACGTTTTGAGGTCCCTTGAGTTCAACAAACACGCTGTTGGAAACATCTGTCTGTGTGTATGCATGTATGTTTGTGTGTGTGTGGTAAACGTTTTCTGAGAAACTATAAATAGTGGAAAGTTGAAATTTTGTATTTATGATGGATCCCCTAAAAACTCGCGACCACATAAATTTCATCATAATCAGTTAAGGGCAAAGGTCATTTTACTCGCAATTTTTCGTTTTTTTTTAGATTATCTCAAAAACTGGTATAACGTTTTTTTTTAAACTTTGTAAGTTTACTTTAGTATTCAATTCTTATTGATTGCCGTTATCGTTATCTTGACTGAGTTGCAAAGGGCCCTCTACTTTTGTGAACTTTCAGGTTTTCTCCGTTTTCTCCAAAACGGCTTTACAGATTCTTACCAAATTTTAGATTTGAACTGACCTAAGTAATGGCTACAACTTTTATTTGAAACATTTTTTTCTAAAATCTCTCTAAAGAGCACTTTACTCCTGAATATTTTCAATTTCTCAATTATTTTTTCAAGAAGGCTGGAAATGTAACTTTATATTTGAATTAGTATATTAAATGTATACGATTTTTAGAATTGTCCTAAAGGACACTTTACTGTTAAGGATTTTTATTTTGTTGTACAATTTTCTTTAAAACAGTTTTGGTGATTTACACCAAATCTCATAAATTAAGTTAGCTGTTTAATGCCGATACCTTTTATTTGAAACATTTATATCTCAAATTGCCCTAATAGACCAGTGTTCATAATTTTGAAAATGGTAAAAAGTGAAAAAAAATTATAGTAGGATGAAACCCATTGGAAAAGGTAGAGAATATAACAAAAAATGAAAGAAAAAATAAATTACGGGCGATCTGAGGTCGGGAAGGGGGAGAGGGTGAGTTTTTAAAGGTAAAAAACGGTTTATCTTGATTTTCTGCAAAACTGCAAGTCCTATGAAAAAAAGTTGAATTGTAAAGTTATAGGTAATAAAAAGATCTACAACTTTTGTATCGACACATTTTTCACATAACCTCAAAATTTATGTGAAAAATTCAAATAACAAAGTTTTTGGTTTTTTATTTTTATCTTTTGCAAAAAAAGTTCTTTTTTCACGAAATTTGGTGAAAACTTACCTTTTTATGTCCCAAACATACGGTAATTTTTTTTATCTAAAATATTCATTTTTTCACCTTATTTTGACTTAATATCGAAAAAGCACCCTAATTTTCAATCGAAAATTCTCACGTCAAAATGTCTGCTTTTTTAAAGAAGTCGGTGTGTTTTTTGTTGGCTGAAATCTCTACTTTCTGATGGTTTAAAAAAATATATACATTATTATGTTAAATGTTCTCAGAAAATGCAAATAATGAAAAAAACTCGAATCCGATTTTTTTTTGAATCATTATGTATAATTTTGAGCTGTTTATTAAAATTTACACTTTAATTACTCGAAAAACGTAAGATTTCATGTTACATTGATAAACAAAAAATTGCTAATCGAAATATACTACTATAATTAACAACCAAATAAGTTAATAAAGTTAATATTTAATAAGACACCTACAATATTTTGAGAAAGTTTTAGAATTATATGCGTAGATACCTATTTATTGCTATTTTAAGATTACTTATATACCTGAGTGAACTTCGGAAAATTTTAGCCCGTCAAATGGTATTTCATAGCGATCATAGATCATGAATAAATATTTGCGCTATGTAGAAAAACATTACGCATCAAGCAGCTATATCGTTTTTGATGGGTACCCCGAAATTGAAATATTAGTTACTGTGACAACAGTACCAGCAGCTAATGCAACTAAAAGAGGAGAACGTAGTCGTAGAAAAACCTCCGACAATATTCCAGAATTCAATTACCAAAACCATACAAAAATACCATTTTTGCAAGAAAAATTTTTATCTAACGAGAAAAACAAGGACAAAATAATAAAGGCGTTAATATTAATATTAATATAATATAATAATATAAATATATAAGGCGCTAAGTCTAACGAATCGATTAAATTTCTACAGACACATGACAGTCTCCAAGAAGCGTTAAATCCATGCCTGACTGTTAAACAGGAAATTAAAGAATTTTGTTGTTATACAGGGTGTTAGGGGTTTGACTGCCTTTTTTTTTTAATAGGTGATAGTATTCATCAAAACAAACAAAAAAAGCTTATATAACGGAGGTCCTAAAACCAACCGTTTTTGAGAAAAGTCGAGTTATTTTGTCAAGGTATTTCACCACAACTTGGCAACACCGACAAGAAAGGAAATGTAAACATGACGTTTTTGGTGTTGGCTCTCGGTAAATATGACGTGTACACAGCTGATCGTGCGAGGTTAACGTTTTTGCGAACTCTTCCTAAATGCCGTCTTTACGCCGTACGTAATAGTAAACGAAATAATTGTAAGCGATTCCAATTGATTCAATTATGTAATTATTACACTTGCATGTATAAATGGTAAATCAATTGCGATCAATAATTCAGGGCCACTAACAGCATTAGAAAAGGATCATGCTGTTATTGATATGTTGCAATTTTCAATATTTACCTGGTTGTAACAGCATGTGTTCAAAATGTCCACCGTTGTTCTCACTTCAACAAATGTTCTACGGTTAGGCAGTCGCCGTTGAGGAAATCGTTCGTGATAGATACAACGTGCACTTGTAGAACTACAACGCGCCTCCCCGTAAATTAATAGCATATCGTGATATTCACGTATACTGAACGTGATACGTAATACTGGTTTTAAGAACCGAAAAATTTACACGCACCGAAAAGAAACCGTAACGATCACACGTATCTTTCGAATTCAAAGATGCACACTGTCACTGTCACTAGGGTCACTGTCAGGCTCTCATTTCGCGACGCGAGCAATACCTTCGCGGTGTTGCCACACCATATCGTAGCCATTTTATCGAGTTCTATTGATTGGAAAAAAAATTTCTTCTTTAAAGAAAAGATTGTTTTGTTATAAATTAAACATAAGTACATGAAAAGAATACATCTTATAGTCATTTCATGTACAAAATTATGTGACATTCTTTAATAAAACTGAATTTTCACACCTTAATATTAGAAGTTTGCTAATTTTTTTCTCGAAAACGGTTGGTTTTAGGACACCTGTTATATAAGGTTTTTTTGTTTGTTTTGATGAATACTATCACCTATTAAAAAAAAGGCAGTCAAACCCCTAACACCCTGTATGTTACCTGTTACCTACCTTCGGTAACAGGATAATCACCCCGAGGCATTCACCACCTGGACATTTACCTCCTTTACCAAATACTCCCTGGGCATATAGCCCCTCCCATAAAATCATGCAGGAAAAATACAAAGATTTTTGATTATTATTCAGTGGAAGCAAACATAAAAAATATCAAAAATTGAATTTAAAACTTAATGAGAACTTACGACACTTCTAAACGATATATATGTATAGTTACACCTTATAAAGAGAAATTATGGGAAATTTTGCGAATATAATGTAAGATGTTTCGTCCAGTGTAGTCTTTAATGATAGTCCATTTTTTGAAATCGTTTCCTGATAATGGTGCCCCTCAATCCCATATTGAAAAGTAATTTAGATTTTACTTGGAAAGCATTTAAAACATTTCTAACTAAAGAGTAGACAGATTGCAAGGAAGTAGTTCGATTTGTTTATAAGTTTTTTGTTTAACTGAGAAATCTTTGTACTCTTTTCTGTTCGAGGGGTATTTGGCACGGAGACTAATTGTCTCGGGGGTACTGTGGTAGAACCCCTATCAACCTACCATCAGGAGTCGAAGCTCCGAACCCTTCGAGAACACCCCCCACATCGTCCTACTCACCGATAACGGGCGCCTTGTACTTCGCCGCGAAGGCGAACACGAGCGGGTGGTGCGGCTCCACCATCACCAGGTCGAAGCCGACCTCCTCGTCGTCGAGCATCGCCCTCACCTGCGGCGACCGCATCGCCTCCTCGAGCGCGTCGCGGATCAGCACGCGGATGATCCTCGTCCTCTCCCACACCCACGGCGTCGCCGTCACCCGGTCGGCGCTATCCGGCGTCCTGGCGACGCCGTACATCAGGCTGACGTCGATCTCCGTCAAGTTGACGAGCGAGGCGTCGCGCAGCGGTCTCGTCGTCAGCGCTGTCACCTGGTGGCCCCTGAGGGACAGCTCGCGCCAGATCGGCACGAGGAAGTTCTCGTGGCTGACGGAGGGCCAGCCGGGGACGGCGAGGATCCTCGCCGTAGAGGACGGCCGGAGGACGAGGAAGAGGAGGAGGAGGTGGTGGTGGATCGACGACGCGTGCATCTTCGTCGAGGTGGAGTTTTACTGTGGTTAGCGACGGACGATGTCGGAAATGCAAAGTATTTTTGAGATAATCGGCTGATTACGGGGACAGGAACGGACCGACTGGGATTTGGGGGGCTTCGGGGTGCTTCTTGATATCAACAGGATATCGTCGGTACAGTCAGATCAATAGTTAGGGTCCTCCGTCGGTTCCACGTGAAATTTGCTTTTATGTGGTAGGTACTGTCTTTTGTGGCTTTCGAAACCCTTTCAAACTTTGCTTTATACAAAGCTCTAAGCAGTATCGCAACCTCCCTTTCTTTATTTTGCGTTATATTATCAAAATTTAAAAACGATCAAAATTAAAATTATAGAGTGCATCGCTTACCTACATTACTACTTTCTACAATTCACCACTTCTACTTTTGTTACGGTTATAAATTTACCCTAAACACGTTTCAATGTATTTCATCAAACACAAATTTATTTTCTATTTGGATGGGGACCTGACTTAGAGTTACTTATCTCGACCAGACTATCAAAAGTTGAAATATTACTGGTTAGTCAAAAAGAGGATAATAATTTGACTAAGAATGAAGTACATTTTATTTCCAGTCAGATGGGAATGAAGTAAGGACATGTTACTTAGAAATATATGTTTTAACCACATGCCAATCGACTGTCTTACATTGAGAAAAAATTCTTGGTAATATTGATACATAACTGATATAAAATATTTTTAAGTCACAACTTGAGTTAATAATGAAAGTTATTTTTTTGTAGTACTTTAAACTGATAAGACACTTTAGCGTTGCCATAATATTATGAAACAGTCCAGTGTTTCGCGCGGAAATGTGGGCGGGACCATATGTTGCCATAAAGATATAAAGAAAAAAGAGGTTTGTTCCAATATAAGTTAATATGCCTTGTGCTCACTACCAGGAAATCGTAAAACAAAATCGACTTGTCCAAGCATTTACTATAAATCCATTTACGAGTTACAGATTTCACTGTACAATATACCAATATGAATTAGAAAATTAATCTCAAAAAAATATCAAGAACAATACATTCACGTGATACAAAATTACACTACTTACAACACTACAAACATTTAAATGTAATCACCAGGATCACTCTCTCTTTACTTTTCGATAAGCCCAGATTTTCCGAACCGCTGATGACATCCTATGAACGCCGTAGATAAGGACGAAGCAAACGCACGCAAGAAACGCAATCACGTCCACCATGAAGTACTCGACCATTGACATATATGCGGTCGGTGACTTCAGGTGCTCAGCACGTCCGTGCCTCAGGACGTATTCCACCCACCAGACCACCTTCTCCAGTCCGCTCAACGGTTGGTCCAGCAGTACCTTCTTAGCTTGTATCACTTTAAGTTTGTAACTGAAATAGGAATCGTAAAGATAGTCGTTGTTGAAGTTGTCATCAGTTCTGGTGGAGTAACTAAGTAGGTTATTGTTTGAACTGCTGCTTTAGGGTTCGTTTACCTTGGGTTCGTCGCAACTTCCAACACGGCCCTCTTGAAATCTTCTTTGGTGAACTTGTTGTGGTCCAACGACACTGCCATGCCTCCTTTCACCAGGGCCCTAACGTTCGGCGATTGGTCTACTATAAACGGTATACCGACCATTGGGACTTCGGCCATGATCGCCTCGTCCACCGACAGCATCCCTCCTTGGGTGACGAACGCCTTGACGTTCGGATGATCTGAAAGGGAACACGTTGATTTGTGTTTCGAGAGTGAGGTTATGGAAGTAACTCAATATCGCTCGTTGCGGAAACCATTTTCTAATAACTACGTTATGGGGCTTTCCGGTTGGTTCTTCGTCTTCGTTTTTCCATAGGAAGTCGAAAGGGAGCTCGGCGAGCGCTGAGGTTATAGTCTGGGTCAGCTCTGTGCTATTTTTGCACGATAACCTTACAAAGGTCCCCAGGCTGAAGTAGACGACGCCTTTCTTAGACGAATCTAAGTAATGGCGAAGGTCCTATCAATTGTAAAATACGAAATTAGAAAGTAGTGGAGGTTAATCGATAAGTTAGGTACCGCCAGGTAGGATTTAACGTTGGTATGAAAATGGTACTCCAAATGGATTTGGTACGGATTTTACATGGATTGCGCTTTTGGCATCATTCCCTTGCGACGTATACCTTACCTCGTCCATTCCAGGCATCGGCGCCTTGTCCAGGTGCACCTGTCCCACTTCCACCACTGAAGGTGCGTTCGTCCTCACTTCGTTGAAGATCGGATTGGAGTTGACGATTGACAGAACGGTATTGTTCTCCATGATATCGCCCAAGTAAGGCATGTCCTCGCCGAAGTAATTTCTGGCGATCTTATCCGACTTCGGCAATGTGTACCAGTAGTGGAGCATCCTGTAATAGAGGTTGTAGAGGAAGCTGCACACTTTATCGAGGAACGTCAGGCTGTACTCTTCGGGGTGCTGTCTCTCCGTGAAGGGATCCTGCCACGCCACCGGGTGGGTCGGGTTACCGTGGATGTCGTGGATTTCCAGGAGCATTCTAAGGGAGGTGGCAGCTGAATCGAAAGGTTTAGTTTCAATCAGGTAAAAGGGGTACCTGTTCTGGTATTAAATTGTACTGTTTATGGATATGTTGGGAAATATTGAAACTACTACCAGCATGCCCACAGTCGGATCTAATTTCAAAATTATATATTAAATCTACTTTCACCCGAAACACGTCTTGTACCCCACTGACGATGTATCTACCACCATTCCTACTTCCACGTTACTAAGACACTTACTGATGATGGGCACGTTGTACCTCGCGCCAAAGGCGAAAATCAGCGGATGGAGCGGTTCCAAAATCAACAGATCAAAATCGGCAACTCTCAGCATCTCCGTCACTTCTTCTTTCTCGAACAGCATCTGTAAATACAACGACGCTACCTCTTTCAGTAGATGGACCTTCTGGATCGCCAAGGGCATTTTTAAGATCACTTCAACTGGATCAGTCTCTTTTAACCTATCATGTATGAAACTGGCATCGATTTCCGTCAGGTTCACAAACGAAGGGTCGTTGATTGGCCTTGTAGTCAGGGCAGTCACCTTGTGACCCCTCAGGGACAATTCCTTCCAGATAGAGTTCAGGAAAATCTCGTGGCTGTAGGCTGGGTAACAGTGTACTGCGAGGATCCTGGCCGGTGCCGCAAAGTGGAGCTGGTATGTCAGTAGGATCGCTGCGAAGAGTCGATCCATCCTACTCCAAGTTTTACAAAGAATAGCAATAATTTGTTGTGGAAGTGACGTGGGTACTAGTTATCAAGGTTATCTGCAAACTCTACAAACATAGTTTGCCATAACATTTTTTATCTATTCTGATTAATTTATTATAATTTCAAGGCAAAGATTCGGGTATTAGGCGTAGTTTCATTACCAACTCAATTAAAAATTGAACGTCACTTGTTGGCAACTGGACCTTTGTTCCCTACTGAACGTTATTAAGTTATTAAAAAAACGTTGATTTGCCGATTCTCTCTAGAGGGATCCAAGTTTGTCATTTTTATACATTGTAGTTGCTTAGTTGCGGAATTTAAAATATGTGACACCTAAGCTCGTTATAACTTATTTACGAAAGATGTTTATTTGTTAATAAAATTTTTTTTTTACCAAATAATATGTTTACTGTTAAAAAGATGTTAATGCTTTACGAGCACAAAACAATCACCTTCTACAAACTGATGGTATTCACTAAGTTATTATTTTTATTACACGGTGAAATAAAAGAAACGGAGCGATCCTGATAGGTTCGAAAAGTTAAGAAACATATACATCTTTATAAGAAATTGTTCTTATAATTTGTTATACCTACTCTAACTATGCTATCAGAATGTAATCGTCTGTTTATCGAAATGAATAAAGCATCCCGCAACGAAATTTTGAAAATGCCTCTTTGCACCGCCTATGGGTTTCTGGATCTTTTTGCTACAACAGAAAGATGGAAATGTTATTTCGCGGAAAGTGAAAAAACTCAAAAAAAATATACATACAAATTTTTTTAATGTTACAAGTACATATTTTAATCATCTACAGATATTATCCTTTTCAAGCGCACGTATGCAAGTTTTCACTTCAAAAATTCTTGATATTTGTGAATTGAAAATTTTTAAATAACTAAAATATTTTTAAATGTACATCCTATCGATGTAGTGTTATTGGTGACTTCACCTGCACACCGTTGTAAGTAATTTTTCGAAAATATCTATCCTAAACAAATGATGAATATTATTATTAAACTGATATCCTACAGTTCTTTTTATTAATAAGATATTCAGCTTCGACATCATTTCATGAAATAGTCTAGTATTTCATGCGGAAAAGTCGGTAAAATCAAATGTGGCCATATAGATATAAAGAAAGATGGTTTGTTCCAATAAAATTTAATATGCCTTGTACCACTAGGGAATTATAAAACAAAATCCACTTGTCCAAGCGTTTATTATAAATCTACTTAAGAGTTACAGATTACACTGTACAATATACTAATATGAATTTGAAATTTATTCTCAACAAAAAAGATCAACGCCAATACCCTCACGTGATACAAAATTACAATAAGTACAACAATAAAAACATTTAAGTGGAATCACCAGGATCACTCTCTCTTTACTTTCCGATAAGCCCAGATTTTCCGAACCGCTGATGATATCCTATAAACGCCGTAGATAAGGACGAACCAAACGCACGCAAGGAACGCAATCACGTCCATCATGAAATACTCGAACATCGACATAAATGCGGTGGGTGACTTCAGGTGCTCAGCACGTCCGTGCCTCAGAACGTATTCCACCCACCAGACCACCTTGTCCAGTCCGCTCAACGGTTGGTCCAGCAGTACCTTCTTAGCGTGGATCACTTTAAGTTTGTAACTGAAAGAGGAATCGTAGGGATAGTCGTCGTTGGAAATCTCATCGGTTTTGGTGGATTAACTAAGTAAGTTAAACTAAGTTGAATACAAAAGTCCCACATGATAAAACCACCTACAAACGAGAGCAATCAAGATTTAAAAACATGATAAAGAAAAATAAAAATGACACATGGGAAATTAAATGTAAAGAGGTCGATAGTTATTTGGGAGGCACAAGATCATCAGAAACGTGGAAACTCATACAGACTTTAAAGACGAACACCATAAAGAGAGTGAACTTCCAGCCTATACAGATGAGCGAATGGCGTCAACACTACTCCCAGCAGCTCAAAGAAGACACGTCACAATACTTGGCAGCCTCTCCAAAAATGTACCAAGTTCAAGGCCCACCCCTCGAAATGAACGAAGAGAGGATATGGAGAGTAGTTAGATCAATGAAGAATAACAAAGCTAGTGGACCAGAAGGCATACCTGCGGAAGTAATTAAATATGGGACGCAAAAACTCATTAAACATATACAAGAACTATTTTCTAGGTATGTAAATGGGGAAAATATACCTTTAGTGTGGAGAGAGGCCTGGATCACCCCTATCCACAAAAAAGGGCGTAGAGATGACTGCTCCAACTATAGGTGTATATCTGTGACCAGCACTATGAGCCGTCTGTATGGGAAAGTTCTTCAGAGTCTTTTAGAAGCAGAATACGGACATCAAGAAATCGAAGAACAGGCAGGTTTTCAAGCAGGTCGCTCTTGCATTGACCATATTTTTAGCCTTACCCAACTTAACGAAAAGAAAGTCGCAAGAAATAGAGAGGTGTATCTTCTATTTGTGGACCTTACAAAAGCGTATGATACTGTCCCAGTGCAAAAACTGTGGCAACTAATGGAAAGATCTCGAATAAATAATACCCTAATAACAGCGATAAGGCAATTTTACGACCAATCAACCTCCAAGGTTAAGCTGAAGTGTGAATTATCGGACAGCTTTCCAGTTACCAAATGTCTGAGACAGGGCTGCTGCTTGTCCCCCACCTTATTTAAGATATACCTCAATGAAGTCCTAAGAAAATGGAGAAGAGCATGCAGTGGAATGGGCATACCCATAAATGAAAGTACAGCCATATATACTTTACATTTCGCCGATGATCAAGTGGTCGTCGCACAAGATAAAGAGGAGTTGGAATTCATGACAAGAAGACTGTTTAAAGAATATGAGGAATGGGGACTCTCGGTCAATCGATCAAAAACAAAATACCTGTGCATTGGAAACAACAGAGATGATCTACACTCAGAAGAAGACGAAACAGTAGGGGCGTGTACGGAATACCTGTACCTAGGAACAAAGATTGACAGTGGGGGCCGTACAGAGAAAAAGATAGAAGAGGGAATTAGAAAAGGGAAGAGAGTGATAGGATGCCTAAACTCCATCCTATGGTCAAAGTGCATCTCCCGAGAACGAAAACACCTCCTATACAACTCCATATTTGAAAGTATAGTTCTCCGTGGCTGTGAAACTTGGCAACTTACGGCAAATTTAGAGCGACGGCTGCTTTCCCTAGAGATGGACCTCTGGCGTAGAGCAGCAGGAAAATCAAGAATTAAAAGAGTAACGAACGAACGAATTAGAGAAATTATGAACGCCCAAACAAATATAATAGAAGAAATCCAACGAAGACAGCTGGTGTGGTACGGACACGTTGAACGGATGGATTGGATACGAATCCCCAAGCAAATCCTCAAATGGACACCAACAGAAAGAAGAAAAAAGGGATGACCTAAGGCGACATGGATGGGAGGAATACAAAAGGCCATGTCGGAACGTAACCTTCAACCAGGAGATTGGGACGACAGAAGAGAATGGAAGCGAGGAACCGGAAGGCGCAGGACGCTATAAGACCGGACATATATATATATATATATATATATATATACATACTAAGTAAGTTATTGTTTGAAGTGCTGCTTTGGGGATCGTTTACCTTGGGTTCGTCGTAACTTTCAACACGGCCCTCTTGAAATCTTCTTTGGTGAAGCTGTTGTAGTCCAGCGACTCTGCCATGCCTTTCTTCACCAACGCCCTAACGTTGGCCGCTTGGTCTACTATAAACGGTATACCGACCATTGGGACTTCGGCCAAGATGGTCTCGTCCACCGACAGCATCCCTCCTTGGGTGACGAACGCCTTGACGTTCGGATGATCTGAAAAGGAACACGTTTACTTGCGGTTTGAGAGGAGAGTGAGGTTAGGTCAGGTAACTTAATATCGCTCGTTGTGGAAACCATTTCCTAATGACTACATTGGGAGGCTTTTCAGTTGGCTCTTCGTCTTCGTTCTTCCATAGGAAGTCGAAAGGGAGCTCGGCGAGGGCTGTGGCTATGGTCTGGACCAGCTGGGCGCTATTTTTGGACGATAACCTTACTAGGGTTCCCAGGCTGAAGTAGACGACGCCGTTCTTAGACGAATCTAAGTAGCAGCGAAGGTCCTACCAATAATTGTAAAATATGAAATTAGACATGAAATTATGAAAATGATACTCCAAACGAATTTGGTACCGATTTCGTGTGAATCGTATATTGGCTTTATACTCTTTGGAGTTATATCTTACCTCGTCCATCTCAGGAATCGGCACCTTGTTCAGGTGCACCTGTCCCACTTCCACCACTGAAGGTACGTTCGCCCTCACTTCGTTGAGGATGGGATTCGAGTTGACGATTGACAAAACGGTGTTGTTCTTCATGATATCGCCCAAGTAAGGCATGTCCTCCCCGAAGTACATCCTGGCGATCTTATCCGACTTCGGTAACGTGTACCAGTGGTGAAGCACCCTGTAATGAAGGTGGTAGAGGAAGTTGCACACTTTATCGAGGAACGTCAGGCGGTTCTCTTCGGGGTGCTGTTTCTCCGTAAAGGGATCCGGCCACGCGATTGGATGGGTCGGGTTACCGTGAATGTCGTGAATTTCCAAGAGCATTCTAAAGGAGTTGACAGCTGGAACGAAGGGATTGGTTTCAATCAAGCAATAGAAGTACCTCTTCTGATATTAAATTGTACTGTTTATGGATATGTTCGGAAATAGCGAAACTACTACCAGCATGTCCACATGTCGGACCTGATTTCAAAATTTTATATGAATTGCAATTTCACCGGAAACAGGTCTTGGATCCCACTGACGAAGTATCTACCACCATTCGCAGTTCAACTTTACTAAGACACTTACTGATAATGGGCACATTGTACCTCGCGCCGAAGGCGAAAATCAGTGGATGGAGCGCTTCCAAAATCAACAGATCAAAATCGTCAACTTTCAGCATCTCCGCCACTTCTTCTTTCTCGAACAGCATCTGTAAATACACCGACACCACCTCTTTCAGTAGATGGACCTTCTGGATTACCAAGGGCAGTTTAATGATCATTTCCACTGGATCTGCCTCTTTCAAGATGTCATGTATGAAACTGGCGTCGATTTCCGTCAGGTTCACCAACGAAGGGTCGCCGATTGGTCTCGTAGTCAGGGCGGTCACCTGATGACCCCTCAGGGACAATTCCCTCCAGATGGAGTTCAGGAAAGTCTCGTGGCTGTAGGCTGGGTAGGAGTGCACTGCGAGGATCCTGGCCGGTGCAGCAAAGTGGAGCTGGTAGGCCAATAGGATCAACGGGGGGAGTAGTTTCATCGTATTACAAGTTTTATAAAGAATAACCATGCTTTCTTTTAGAAGTACTGTAGGTACTAGTTATCAGGTATATCAACAAGCTCTACAAATATTCTTAACTGTAATATCTTTTTATCTGTTCTGATTAATTTATTAAAATTTCAAAGCAAATATTAGGTATTAGGTGTATTTTCATTACTTTTTCACTTACAAATTGAACGGTACTTGTAGACCACTGGACTTTTATTCACTACTGAACGTTATTAATTTAAAAGGAAAATATTAGTTTTGCCGATTTTCTTTTTTGTATATAACGTTATATACATTGTAGTTCCATAGGTGTTAAATATAAAATATGTAACACCTAAGATCGTTATGACTTACAAAAACGTATAATTAGTTACCAAAAATTTATTTTTACCGCATATAATATATTGACTGTTAAAAAATTATCAGTTCTTTACGAGTACAAAGCACTTACCTTCTAAAAACTATTGGTATTCATCAGGCTACTATTTTAATATGTAGTAAAATAAAAGAAACTGAACGATCCTGATAGGTTCGAAAAGTTAATAAACCTATACATCTTTAATAAGAAATTGTTCCTATATTTGGTTATGCTATACTCATGGTAGCATAATGTAACTGTTTGGTTTTCAAGATGCATAAAGTTTCCCGCAACGAAATTTGGAAAATGTCTCTTTGCGGCGCCTATGAGTATGCGGATCTTTCCGCGACAACAAAAATATTGGAATTTTATTTCGTGGAATGTGAAAATATACATTTAAATAATTCTTTAATATTATAAATATTTTAATCTTATACAGATACTTTACTTTTAATTATTATAACAAAGGCGAAGTGAGACACTCCGGAAATGACCCAGAGGGGAAGCATAGCTATATATGGTAGCTAACGCGGCGCGACAGCGCTGCGCTTCCAATCGCCACTCCTTGAATGGGCAACCGACAATACAAACATTGTAACACGAGTTGCCACCAAGCAGTTAGCGCGGCGTGATTATTAGCCGTCCCTCGCGTCCGTTTTATCGATGTCGAACACCTCTCACCAACCGCGCGCTTCGAGGGAATCCCACGATAAAAAAACTATGCTTCCAAAAATTTTTTTAAATGGAAGAGGCGAGTCAAGAAATAGGCCATTCATTTTTATGATCTCATTATTATAATATGTAATGTTTACTACTTATTAATTTATGTGCTATGCAATGTTAAAATCTGTTATATTATTAACACTGCTATCAGCATTACTTATTTCTATATTTTTATTATTAACATATTATAAAAATGATACAATACTAATCACCAGTATCACTCTCTCTTTACTTTCCGATAAGCGCAGATTTTCCGAAGCGCTGTAAACATCCTATAAACGCCGTAGATAAAGACGAAGTAAACGCACGCAAGGAAAACAATCACGTCTACCATGAAGTACTCGAACATCGACATATATGCGGTCGGTGCCTTCAGGTGCTCAGCACGTCCGTGCCTCAGAACGTATTCCACCCACCAGACCACCTTGTCTAGTCCGCTCAACGGTTGGTCCAGCAGTACCTTCTTAGCTTGGATCACTTTAAGTTTGTAACTGAAAGAGGAATCGTAAAGATAGTCGTTGTTGAAATTATCATCAGTTCTGGTGGAGTAACTAAGTAGGTTATTGTTTGAACTGCTGCTTTGGGGATCATTTACCTTGGGTTCGTCGCAACTTCCGAAACTGCTCTCTTGAAATCGTCTTTGGTGAACTTGTTGTGGTCCAACGACTCTGCCATACCTCTCTTCACCAGCGCCCTAACGGTCGGCAATTGGTCTACTATAAACGGTATACCGACCATTGGGACTTCGGCCATGATCGCCTCGTCCACCGATAGCATCCCTCCTTGGGTGACGAACGCCTTGACGTTCGGATGATCTGAAAAGGAACACGTTGATTTGCGTGTCGGTAGTGAGCTTATGGAAGTAACTCAATATCGCTCGTTGCGGAAACCATTTCCTAATGACTACGTTATGGGGCTTTCCGGTTGGTTCTTCGTCTTCGTTCTTCCATAGGAAGTCGAAAGGGAGCTCGGCGAGCGCTGAGGTTATAGTCTGAGTCAGTTCTGTGCTATTTTTGCATGATAATCTTACAAAGGTTCCCAGGCTGAAATAGACGACGCCGTTCTTAGACGAATCTAAGTAATGGCGAAGGTCCTATCAATTGTAAAATACGAAATTAGAAAGTAATGGCTAGTTTAGGTAATAGTTTAGTCGATAAATTAGCTATCGCCAGGCAGGATTTAATGTTGGTACGAAAATGGTACTTCAAATGGATTTGGTACCGATTTTATATGGATTGCAATTTAGGCATCATTCCCTTGCTACTTATACCTTACCTCGTCCATCCCAGGCATCGGCGCCTTGTCCAGGTGCACCTGTCCCACTTCCACCACTGAAGGTACGTTCGCCCTCACTTCGTTGACGATCGGATTGGAGTTGACGATTGACAGAACCGTGTTTTTCTTTATGATATCGCCTAAGTAAGGCATGTCCTCGCCGAAGTACTTCCTGGCGATCTTATCCGACTTCGGTAACGTGTACCAGTAGTAAAGCATCCTATAATGGAGGTGGTAGAGGAAGTTGCACACTTTATCGAGGAACGTCAGGCGGTACTCTTCAGGGTGCTGTTTCTCCGTAAAAGGGTCCGGCCACGCGATTGGATGGGTCGGGTTACCGTGGATGTCGTGGACTTCTAGGAGCATTCTAAAGGAGGTGGCAGCTGGAACGAAAGGATTACTTTCAATCAAGCAATAGGAGTACCTCTTCTGATATTAAATTGTATTGTTTATGGGTATGTTCGGAAATAGTGAAACTACTGCCAACATGTCCACATGTCTTGTCTCGTAAAGCGTTTTGTACCCTACTGACTATCTACCACCATTCGTACTTCAACGTTACTAAGACACTTACTGATGATGGGCACGTTGTACCTCGCGCCAAAAGCGAAAATCAGCGGATGGAGCGGTTCCAAAATCAACAGATCAAAATCGTCCACTCTCAGCATCTCCGCCACTTCTTCTTTCCGGAACAGCATCTGTAAATACTCCAACGCCGCCTCTTGCAGTAGATGGACCTTCTGGATAACCAAGGGCATTTTCATGTACACTTTCATTGGATCAGCCACTTTTATCATGTCATGCATGAAACTGGCGTCGATTTCCGTCAGGTTCACTAACGAAGGGTCGCCGACTGGTCTCGTAGTTAGCACGGTCACCTGGTGACCCCTCAGTGACAATTCCCTCCAGATAGAAATCAGGAAAGTCTCGTGGCTGTAGGCTGGGTAACAGTGCACTGCGAGGATCCTGGCCGGTGCCGCAAAAGGGAGCTTGTAGGCCAATAGGATCAACGGGAAGAGTAGTTCCATCCTATTCCAAATTTTATAAAGAATAATAATAATTTTTTGTGGAAGTATCATGTATATCAACGGGCTCTACAAATGTAGTTTACCATAATATCTTTCTATTTATTCCGATTAAATTATTATCATTCCAAAGCAAAGATTAGGTATTAGGCTTATTTTCATTATCTTTTCAATTAGAAATTGAACGTCAATTGTAGACCACTGGACCTTTGTTCACTATTGAGCGTTATTAGTTTAAAAAGAAAATCGTTGTTTTGTCGATTCTTTCTAGAGAAAACCAAGTTTGTCATGTTTTGTACATTGTAGTTGCTTAGGTACGAAATATAAAATATGTAATACCTAAGATCGTGGTAACTTATTTACGAAAGCAGTTAATTTGTTACTAATGTTTATTTTTACCACATAATACATTTACTGTTAAAAGGCGGTTAATCCGCCCTCTCTGTAATCCTTACGATTGTCTCTTTATTCTTGTGGTATAAGTTACAAGTTATTCAGTTTGTATGTACCATTGTACTTGTAGCGGATTTTCCGGGGGCTATCCCATTTCTGGTATCCAGTTCCCTGACATTTTCCCGGAAGGCATTGCTTAACTAATTATCAGTTTTACACAATGACCACCCTATTGCAAGAGGAAGGACAGAAGAGCACTACACTGCGTTAGTACTATTGTACAGAGTGATCAAGAAATACTGTTTAAGTTGGCAATCTTAACTGGAGGATTTTTTTGCCTAAGGGTTTGCAACGCTACACCGGAAATCTCTGCACTCTGCATGACAGCGACAGCTAAATAAACACAAATATTTTAGGTTATGTGAATTTATTTACGATTAAAATTACCACACCAGAGAAAACTTCAATAAT
Source organism: Cryptocephalus moraei (assembly GCA_946251905.1). Taxonomy (NCBI): domain Eukaryota; kingdom Metazoa; phylum Arthropoda; class Insecta; order Coleoptera; family Chrysomelidae; genus Cryptocephalus; species Cryptocephalus moraei. The sequence goes on from OX276463.1 coordinate 8,296,984, forward strand.
TTAAGGTACTGCTCGAATTGAGCGCCATTGTGTTCCAAACATAAATTCACTCTCGGTTTTAGGCTCTCGAAGACATTAATTAACATCCGAGGAGATATATTTACAACTTCCTCGATAATGGCAGCTGGCAGCTTCCAGTTCTTCACGTGTATGTAGAACATTACTGAACACCTTGTTTTTAAGGTGCCCAAAGAAACAAAATTCTAGAGGTGTCAGGTCTGGTGACCTACTTGGCCAGATTCCCCTGTTTATGACTCGATGGCCAAACACTTCTCGCAAATATTGCACTGTGGCACCAGCCGTATGTGCTAGAGCAGACTCTTGTTGAAAGTAGCCATTTTGGCGCTCCTCTAGGGTTAATTGGGCAACGAATGGCTGGAGAATATGCTGAATGTATCGTTCAGAATTAACTATGAAGTTAAAAAACACCGGACCAATTACTCTCTGCCGCGATACAGCCAGCCAAACAGCAACTTTAGTAGGATGTAAAGTTGTTGTTCAAATAGCATATGGATTTTCACCAGACCAAATGCTGTAATTTTGAGGATTAACATTGCCGTTGAGTTGGAACCAGGCTTCATCGGAAATGAAAGTTCTATCCAGGATGTCACCATTGTTCATTTCCTGATTGAACCAGTTACAGAACAGGACGCGTTGTGGGCGGTCAGGAGGATTTAGGGATTGGACCATTGAAAATTTGTACGGGTGGTATTCCAATTTGCTCTTCAACACAGTGGAACAACTTCTGTTGACGCTAACGTCAACATTAATTTAGGTTAAGAAATTGTAATTTATAGTGAACTAATTTTGGGATCTTTTCAACACGTTTTGTTTTACAAACAGATAATAATCACTGACGCAGCTTAGGTAACAAGGTTTTGGGATATCTAATTCAACTAAAAAGCACGTCTTATTTTATTACGAAGAATAACAACGCCGACCGAACGTCAACAAGTCAAGTTCAAAATCACAATAATTAACCGAGTCAGCATACCAAAGGCGTTTACGGAACGTGATAAGAAGCGCGCTCCAATTAAGGTCAGTTTCTGCAACGCCAGGTCATTGTAAGAAAACAAATAATATCTCATTTAACCAATGTAAAACAAGATGTATAAAAGCTCTGAAATTTGGGACAATAAACCAGTATACGATGTATGCTCAAAACGACAGTGTGTTGTGATCTTTTTTCACGCCACCCAAACCGACAACCTCAAACCTCAAGAACTTCAACCCCGGAGAGCACGTTACGCTCTCTCTCCAAACTACTAGAACTTCAGCCCGGACCTGCACGTTACGCCCTCAGGTCCACACCGGAGAGCACGTTACGCCCTCTCTCCACAACAACTAGAACTTCAAGAACTTCAAGAGATCACGTCACGCCCTGATCTCCGCCTACAAGAACGTCTTCAGCCTTACAACCTGGAGACAAGATTCATCTCCGCAGCCACCCACGAGTTACGAGAGATATCTACATACAGTCCACTCTCTATAGAGATCATTTCACACTTCGTTCAACTTCCATATGATAAACCCGTAAAGTCACGAAACGGAATACGGGAAATTAGGAATAAGTGGAAATTGGTGAACTTTTGATAAGGATTAAACCTGTTTGGAGGGAAAGCTTCCTATCCGATTTGCGAGGACTTTGTTGCAGTTGAGCCTTGGCGTCTTGCACCACATTTTCAGTGAGTACGGAGGGTCTACCAGGTGGCTTTCCTTTCTTCACATTGCCTGTATTCAAATATCGTTGAATTACGTGCATGCAGTGTTGTTTAAAAACGTCGATAGTGAACACAACTTCAGGAAACATTTCTTCAAATTGGTGCAAAGTGGATTCCAAGGAGTGTTGCCATCCAGAAATGGGGTCATGAACTGCACTCTGAAAATAAGCCACGCCAATAAAAATGTCCCGTTCTAATGTAAATAGTACCATTATTATATTTTTATAATAAAAATTTGAATCGCCGCTCAAGTGTTAATGCTGTCACTGTTAAACGTCGAAGTAGCTGTCAAGCAACCAGAAGTGGTTCCAGTTCTACCATTTTAAAGTAAAATTTAGTATTGCCAACTTAAACAGTGTTTCTTGATCACGTTGTACTTCAACGATCGAAGGTTGTCCAGCTTCTCAAAGTTGGCCATGGTGATTTAACCAAAGGAAAACACCAAGTCTTAACCAACTGTTTTATTAACGGTGAGCAACCGGTTTCGGCTTCATAGAAGCCATCCCCAGGCTCGTACTACATGAATGAGGAGAATTAGCACACCGGAGGTAAGTATCTAACAAAGCAATACTCACAACAAGTTGTTTTGTTTTAGGGCCCCTGTTGTTCGAAGTGTGCAGCGTCATACATACAAGACAAATACGTTGGCATGCACATTTAAAATAAATAAAACTAAGATATTAACACACATCGAACAAGATTAACTATATGAAGTTCTTTTAGGACATGGATCAAGCCCTAAAGGCGTGAGCTTCCTCATACTTGAGAGGTTGAGAAGTAACTAAGGGCGTGTTCGCTCTTCAACAATTAAGTTTTGCCCCCCTTGACCTTCTAGAAAGATCTCGAACGTCGGACCGGCTAAGGAGGGGCAATTTAAAGAAGACATGCTCAAAATTTAAAATTGGCGGGCGTAGGTCGAAAACACAGACACAAGCTTATTCATAGGTTAAATAGAATGTGACGGAACAACGGTCTAACCTTAAAAAGTATTGAGAATGGAATGATTACTAAGATAGGTTATGTCGTTAACGCAAGTCATGTCCCTGCGTTTCAGAGCCTTAAATATTTCAAGAGCCTCTAGGACGTTCAACCTCACACCCTTATTGCAAAGGTGTAAAAATTGTACATCCTCCTTGAAATCGCAGGTATGGTGTTCTGATAGTAAGTGATTAGCGAATTGTGACTGCGTAACAACAACCCCTTGATCTTTGTAATTAATAAATTGTCTCTCATGTTCTTTTACACGAGTAGAGAAAGAACGTCCAGTTTGGCCTATGTAAGTCGCGTCACAATCTCCACAGTTTAAACGATAAACACCCGATTCTTTCCACGTTGTACTTGATGCGGATTTTCTGGGAACTATCCCATTTCTGGTATCCAGTTCTCTGACATCATCCCGGGAGGCTCTGTAACTCTATCGAGCCGTCCCGTCGCACTTTCCGGGACTCCCCGTCAGATCGCGACAGGATGATCGCTCGTCCCCCTCCCGCGACGCGAGACGCGCACTCCCGCGCACCGCGGCGCACGGCGCCTGTGGTACAGTCCACCCCCCCGTCAGTCGGCCGCCCTTCTCGTCGCCCCTGAGCAGGGCCTAGCCTACTTCGATCCCGAAATCTCGCTCTCTCTCTCTCGCTCTCTCGCTCTCTCACACACACTGACTCTCTCGCTCTCGCTCCAGCCTTCCGTTATATTATGTTTTCCGACTGAAACCGCCGAAGGGAGAACTGCCCAGACCTCCCTCTTGTGCGCTCGATCGAGACTGTAACATTTTTGTTTTTAATTTTTTTTTGTATTGTATCGTAAACTCTCCACATTTGGCCTTTTCGTTTTTCCGCGTTCGCTCTGTGTGCGTGAAACTTACTACTAAAAGTAACTACTACTCTCGATACCACCACCAACCAACCAACCATCACCATTCGCCGCGTGCGATTGATACATTGCCTCACATCCCTTCTTAAACTTCATTGATTTCCTCTTGTTTTTCTTCGGTCGAAAGGTAACACACTCTGCTTTTTTAACACCACGTAGAATTTACATTAGACTTGTTATGTGTTGTGAATGCTTTGCTTCTTTACTTTACTTTGGTTTTCCTTTCAATCTTCCCACGTCCGTTCAGGCGCCGATTCAGACATTGCAACTGTGGGGGGCGAAACGCTCTATGGGAATTCGCGAGGAGGCCTCCTCCATCGGGCCACATCAATATTCAAACGTCGCGTGACGAAAACAATCAAAAGACCAAAGATCGATTTAATATTTTTCCGAATCCATCTTTGTTTATGTATTCCTAGGCAGCGGAGTTTCGAGGGGTTCGGTGCGAGATTTGCATGGGCGGTTCGATTATAATGGAAAGGAATCGAGGTTAAGCCGCGAGGGCGATTCGTTCCGCTCGGTTCTTCCAGTGCATGTTAGAACGCGACCTGAACGACGTCCTCCTCGTGTGAAAAGTGCATGCAAGTAAAGAGCCTTTCCGAGGACGATACAATACAAACCGGCTACCCCCTAACGAGGATATGACGCCTGAAAGTAGATGACTGCTCCCTTGATATGAAATTTTCCGAAGCGGAAGTTCGATATGGGCCGTTTACTGTTCTGTGTCATGTCTTAGCGAAACCGGCGGTTGTTTTGATTTGATCGATTGCGTTGAAGTGATTATTTTTGCACGTGCGTTGAAGAGATGGGAAGATTTCGTTTGGTCGATTTTTAAATTGTCCCTCCAAGGATAATCCATAATGATCTCCCCTAAATCGATTACCCAATACGTATTTTGAAAACTAAGAAATAGTTTCACTCACCTAAATGATACTCACCTCCCCCCACCCCTTCCCCTACACTAGATTCAAAATCTACCCCCTTATAATACTTTAAATAGTCAAAAACGAAGTAAAGCGCATTAACCAGAAAAGTCCACAACACCTCACCCTTCCCCTTGGATTTTGACACCCCCTCCCCCTAAAACCACCCCTTCAAATTTCAAAAACTAAACGGACGCAGTTAACCGCATTTCGATCAAATCCAAACAAACTTAATTAATAAGTAATTAGTAACAATCACAATTTGAATCAGTAATTCATCCTCGCTCTCCGCAGGGGCGCCTCCAGTCCTGGTGGTGCGGGCCATGAGAGGGAGCTTCCCCCCCATCGACCCCAAGAGTGTCGACGACAATGTCGGGGGTGAGGAGGAGGAGATCTCAACGTCGCCCGAGATCGTAAGGGTTGCGGTAGGCCTGACGCGACGGGTGGCAAAAATGTAGGGAGGTAAGAGACACACACACACGACTAGGGGAATGTTTGCATGTGTGGCGTTATGGCTTTATTACCTTCCCGGTTAATTAGCAATGGAAGGAGAGGTGTTGATTTATGTGTGCCGCCCTCGTTGTTTTGCGCTGGTTTACGGCCGCCTTGACATTTTCGAAATGTCGCCGCTCTCCCACGTGTCAGCGGGTCAATCAATTAAATTGCAGGAAATCATGCAATGTTAGTTTCGGTACAAAATTCTCTTCAGACTTGTCTTGGAGGCTCGGGTGTAAACTGCACCTAAACCCATTACCGGCTTATCGGATTACGATAAGAAAGGGATGGTGCACGGACCATAAACAGGTAGCAAAGGAATCCGATGGGATAAATGTGTATTAAAACCTTATACAAATGTAGTAACAACTAGAGCAAACAAACATTTTAATAAAAAAAATATGTTCAGAGAAATCGGCTTTTTGAACGCTTTAAAACGGTACCTCATTCGATAGAGTTCAGAGTTAATTTTATACTAAATAAATCAAGTTTAATATTTACTGTAAATTGCATCTAAAATGTACTATATTAATTAAGTTAGTAGGTGAAATTAACGGATAATTAAATTATAACGGAAGTATTCTCATACAACATCCAGAATTTATTTCTACTATAGTATCGAGTGTGGTATTAAATTGAAGAGCTCATAAAGACGATTTCGAAGGGTATATATTTTGCAAATTTCACCTACTAACTTAATTAATATAGTACAGTTTAGATGCAATTTACAGTAAATATTAAACCTGATTTCATTAGTATAAAATTTACTCGCAACTCTATCGAATGAGGTATCGTTTTAAAGCGCTCAAAAAGACGATTTTTCTGAACATATTGTTGTTACTACATTTATATAAGATTTTAGTATTCATTTATCCGATCGGATTCCTTTGCTACCTGTTTATGGTCTGTGCACCATCCCTTTCTTATCGTAATCCGATAAACCGGTTGGTTTATCGGATTTCGGTTTACCGAATGGGTTTCGGTGCAGTTTACTATCGTCCGTCTTGGAGACTAGCACCTCCAAGCGAAATTACAAACGTGTCAAATTCTCTTTTTGCATTGGGACAAATGGGCGCCAGTATCCACCCCCCAGTTCCCCACCAAGCTGTGAAGCACTACTTAATTCAAAGGAAATATCCTTCAATTTCAAAGGGAAATGAAATCAAAGCAAGTCATTCCAATGTTAAAGATGCGATCGCATAACGTATAAATGCAACCTCAAGACACTAGAAAAATTTTAAAAATATTTTTGGAAGCGTAGTTTTCTTATCGCGGGTCTTTCTCGGTACGCTGGATGGCTTAGACGTACGAACGCCGAAATAACGAACGACCGTAACGACCCGAACGACCTCGAACGTCGCTAACTATATATATAATTTGATTAAACTGGTGTTCGAAACCAACTATGTGTTGTATCGGGACCAATTTTTCTTACAAATTTTTTGCGCACAGATGGGCTCATCCCTGTCACCCTCATTGGTCAATTTGGCCCATTTGGATGAATTATTAAGAGCTGCTGTGGAAAGAACACCTCATAGAATTCCTTTCATCAAAAGATATGTTAACGACCTTATACTGGCGGTACCACAGAACGCAATTGATGAAACATTAGCGATATATAATGGTATCAATAAACATATCCAATTCACTGTCGAAAAAGAGACCAACAACAGTATTCCCTTTTTTGATATGTTAGTGCTTAGAAATGCTGAAGGCACTCTACGTACACGTTGGTACAGAAAACCAATGTCTAGCAATAGATTCATCAATTACTTCTCGTACCAGCCGTTTAAGATGAAATTAAATCTAATATCAGCCCTAAAGCATAGAGTCTTGAAAATATCACATCGCAATTTTCTACAAGAGGACTTACGCAAGCTTAAAACTATCTTACTAGAAAGTTCTTTTCCTAATAATATCATCAACAAGATGTTGTTTAATACATCGTTTGTATCTCTTGATCTTAATGAAAGTGCCACTCACTACTCAGAAATGTTCTCCAATGACACGTTCACTGAGCCACAATTTCAACAAACATTTGATGACCAGGTCATCGAAGAAGAAACTCAAACGATCAGATCTTTACCTTTCATCAGAGAACTCACTGCAAGACTGATTAACACGTTCGGCCAACAACCTTTTAGAATTGCCAGAAGACATATTAAAACAGTCGCATCGCTATTTACAAAAACTCCTATTAACTCACTTGATAAAAGTAAACTAATATACAAGATCCCATGTACAGACTGTAATCTGAATTATATTGGCCAAACATCTAGAAACTTGAAGGGTCGTATTTCGTCTCACAAAAGTGACATCAATTGTAAACGAAAAACTTGTGCTTTGACCGAACATGCCTTAGATACTAAACACTCAATCAATTTTGATGAGTCTGAGATCTCACAGATGGAAAGGAATTCACACAAACGTACTTTTTTGGAAATGATCCACATCAATAAAGAATTGAATGTCATGAACAAAAGATCGAACATCTCAAATTTGAGTGCAATTTACAACTATTTATTACATATTGAAGATAAAATTCAATTTCCTAATGCTAATTAAACAACCAGCCAGTGAGATTCTTCCTTTCCCTCTGTATTTTTCTGTGTTTTCCTTGTTTTTTTTATCGTAAGTGGCATAATCTATTAGTATAAACAACAGAAAATATAATCTAAAATATCTATATAACTAAATATTATGTATTTACATGAAACATCATTGTTATCGATTTCTTGATCCATCGATCCATGTCAATATTTACTTGTTTGTCAAACATAACCTTCTTTTGTCTCTTTTGTCTCCTTTTTAACCTGTATGAAAACCACGTTATAATCCAATACGGTGGAATTTGTTCATTATTATTTCGTGTACCTATGTGTTTTCCTAGTGATAATAGCTTTATCTAAAGTACTCGCAGTAGTAAGTTAACACGACTGAATCTTACACATTTCTATAGCTAAGTATTGTAGATTGTCCTGAGGATGGAAATGATATTTTCGAAAGCTCGACAAATATAAAAGAGTCCAACATAGCATAACTGGCGTTGTTATTTTGAATCTGAAAACGTGATGACTCATCCAGTTAATTCCCTAGAAAATTGGATTCTATATATAAGAGCTGGCAATGCTGCAGATTATGACGGAACAATTCAAAGCGCTTGCAACTTGCAAGATGAGTAAAATGTAAACACAAACATAACCTAACTTTGTTATTTGCTCACTCTTTCACGTGTTAACTTTGTGTCCGCTAGCGTTTTGGAGAAAATCGTTCCCTTTTTTTGCATTCATCGTATATTTCCTGGCGACAGTAATATCTGCACTTTTAGATGCACAAGAAGGTAGTAATAATTATAGACCTAAAACACAGTAGTAATGATTACTCCTCTGATATTGTGTAGATCATGGAAGTTAGATTCTGATTCTAGCAACCTGACTATGGTGGAGTTTGGAATTATCCACGACTTTTATGTGGCTAATTCACATAAATTCACTCTACACCACACATTTGACGAAGAAACAATGAGGTTATGTTTATATGTTTACCACCTCCTCCGGCCTTCACGCACATTCTTAAAACATAAAACTTCAGGATTCTAACGGTCTTTTAGGCAAGTCGACCCTCTCTCCTGTCGTCTTTATATTCCTACGATATTTGATAAGTTTAATATGACTAACTGGGTCGATACAAACTTTTATTACCCCAGTGTGCACTGTTGCCGATACACGAAAATAATAAAAAATGACCGGGTGAGTCATCACGTTTTCAAATTCGAAATTTGAAGCGCCTTTTCAATTTCATGGCGTCAAAATAGTCTTGATGGATACAGCACGTTCCCTTCTATCGATTTATGAAAAAAGAAAACAATAGGTTACAAAAAACCGAACACCCCCATTGGCGTAAATAGTACAATTGACGCGAACATATACCTATTTGCGGCAACATTGTAGACACATGCTCTCTTAGACAGGAATTTTAGCTATACATTTCTTTCCCGTTAAATTGTATCATAAAAGCATGGTAAATTCAGGAAGTGTTAGTGATGAATTTAGTCAAGAGGAATCTGTTAATATTTTTATTCCTCAGTCAATCTAAAATTCAAGAAAACTGCTAGATGCTCTGTACAACCATTGATTCCGTTTTTTTCAAGATATCGAATCTCATACTTTCGTTCCTTATTTTAGCTACCATAAACCAATTGTATCCTTAGTAGAATGCAATGAAATGGAACAGATACTATTTTTGTATTTGACATTAAGTCTTTTTAACACATTAAAATATACCTTTTATCAATATTAGTCAATACATAAATTAACTATTCATTTATTTTCCCTTAATATTAACAAATTTACCTCACGTCATACATTTTTCACATATACGGACCTATTCGATTGAAATGCAGGGTCCGAAATCGACAAGAGCGAAAGAGAAACTAATAGTAGTACGTTGGTATGCCAGAGAAGGAAGTTTTGCAACGTTGCCGGCCGGCCGGTCCGTAACCCATTCCAAATATTCCCGTCGGAGGCTATATAGCGAGTGATCCGGTAGGGTATGGCGATGAATGTGATGTTTCGCGAGCTAGCAACGTCGCAAAAGTTCTTTCTCTGTTTAGCCAACGAGAAATATATGGCCTTTCATACTGCGACTCTGTAGAAACGGTTTGTATATTCGATCCACTTGTAATGCAGTGCTTTAAGAAAGCTATGCTTCCCCTCTCGGTCATTGCCGGAGTGCGTTATTTCGTTATTAAAATACCAACCAAAATTGCTTGAACCACTTTTGAGTTAAGAAGAGCACACCACGTGACATAATTTTCTTTTGGTAGAATTCAGAACACCAAAAGGTCGTAACAGAATGGTTATTTTCTATTCTATGCTAGACCCCCACCATCGCCGCCACTGCTTAGAGCGAATCTTGTAGTTACCATGACAACCGAACAAACCGATCGGTTTAGGTACCTGCACATGTGTTCTTGTTAACTCAGTCAGAGTATACATATAGTCCAGTCATCTTAGGTTGAATTAGGTGAATATCTCGGAAAATCGACATACCCAGTATATTAACACGTAAAAACTTCTATTTTGGCATCCTAAAACTTTCCTCAAAATTCACATATAATTGGATGGCCGCATGTTTTAAAGTAGGAGTCCAAAAGTCACAAAAATCGAGTTTTTCTATATTTTTTGCAAATATTTCGTTTTCTATGGGTTTTACGCCATTTGTATCTATTATCGATATTGTAGAGAATTTGATTCTCTACAACTTTTGTCTTTAACATTTCTTCATACCTCGAACTGTTTTCGAGATAGAGGGTGGAGAGCGCTGGTCAGAGAATCATGTGAGGTTAACTGGTAGTCCCGATCAAAAACTGGTAATATTTAGGTTATAAATTATTGGTAAATATTTAATTAGCATTTATTATTAACTTTTACATTGAATTCATGTTTTTTGTTACTTATCTATTTTTAATGAAGTGTCAATTTATTTAATAACACTTACCTGGCCATGTAATTAAAAAATTGTTGAGGAAAATACTTAAATTATATTTTTATTCAAATCTAATTTATACCAATGTAATGACGTTCTAAATAAATAAATAAAAGAAATAAATTTTTAATTAATGTTTTTATTCAAAGTGTCATTTGATAGATTTAATATTTAAGAGTTTACGGATTTTAAACAAGATGTACTTAATTATTTTTTACTTCAAATGCAATTAGTGTAAATGAGGATATAATTAAAATGTAATTAAAGTATGTCCCTTAATAATTTTTCAATTACAGAAAGAGATTCAGAGTGTTATTGAATTGATAAATTTTAGAATTATTAGAAAGAAAGATTGAGTTTAATGTAAAATTTAATAATAAATGATAATTATATATTTAGCAATAATTTATAACCTTAATATTACCAGTTTTTGATCGGGACTACCATGACCTCACATGATTCTCTGATTGCGCGCTCTCCGCGCTCTATCTCAAAAACAGTTAGAGGTATGAAGAAATGTTAAATACAAAAGTTGTAGGGAATTTAATTCTATACAATATTGATATTAAATACAAATGGCGTAAAACCCATAGAAAACGATATATTTGCAAAAAATATAGAAAAAATCGATTTTTGTGACTTTTGAAAGTTTTAGAATGCCAAAATAGAAGTTTTTACGTGTTAATATACTGGGTATGTCGATTTTCCTAGGTGAACCCCCTATAATGACTGGACTAATATTGTTCGACGTTTTTTGATAAATTTTTCAGAATTCTATTGGAGTATTTATTGCAAATTTTAATTAAAAACTACTGTTTTTCCACTCCCCGAAAATTGAAATTCCTAATGAAACAGCTTATTTCGTGTATTAAAAGAATATTTTTCAAAAGATATAGGCAATGAAAAATCACGAAATTTTATATTTTAGTGTATCTCTTTTCTGAGTAATAACATAACGGGTTGTTGAAACCTTTACAAGTGCAATTTGTCGTTTTGACAGCTGCAGAAGACACTTTTGAAACCTAACCTAACTTACGCTGCTTCGAGATACTTTCATAGTTCTTTTACGTTCTACAGAAACCTGAAACCATTACAAAATCTACAGCTTTTGACAGTTCCTTATGATACTTTTTTCAAATTTATGGGGCAATATGAAGTTTCAAAACACACTTAATACATTGCATTGATACCTTGAAATTGGCGATCAACAGGTGTTGAATACACATCTGTTAGACCTTCAAAAAATAAATTGACAAGGTCGAAATTAAAGAAATGTTAACATAAGATTGATATATTTAACAGTTGCTGAGGACACGAAAATGTGTGGAAAAATATGAAACTGAAAGATAATATTTAATATATTTATTAAATATATTGATATATTGTAATGTAAGACAATAGTATATTAAAGTATGAGTGGATATTGAGCTCTTTCAAACACGCGCGAGTTTTCGAAATAGAACAAGTGCTTGAAAGAGCAGTTATCCACGAATAGTTTACGCGTTTTTTTTTATTGGTACCATTTTTTATACCAAAACCAAATGCATACCCAATATGATTAATTTGAATGACACTCGGGACGCTTCGTGACGGCCCGTCGCACGTCGTGCCACCAATCGGCTTGCCCCGCTGCGGCCAAAAACGCTCTGTTATTGGTTGATATGGCCGTTGTTGATACGTTTCCATGGCGACTTTAAAACACGCGCGTGTGAAAAAGCCCGATTTACGCACGCCAAAGCATGTTTTAAATAGGCAAAATAGCGTACCAATAAAAAAAAATTCCTACGAATAAGTACTTTTGTGGTTTTTTGTCTAGTTCAGTTTATTTTTTGAGATATATTGAAGAAACTAGAAAACGACCCTTACCACTTTAGTCTTAAAAACGCACCACTTGTAACACTCTGTTTTTATCAGCCTTAGAGTGTAGAGGCCCAATAAACGGTTGGAACAATAAAACCCCTTTCACGCAATTGTTCCTTACTTCCTCTTTTTTTTTATCATAAAGCCTATACAACGTGCAAACGTTACACATGAGGCTAAGTTGCAAAAAAGGCGAAAAGGGTTTTGGAGGAACAGTCGTCCTTATCCAGACATATACTTTTGTAGTAATTCAGCCCTATCATCAATCGTAGGATCATAGAATCATAGAATCATAAAATCCACTACTCGGGACGATTTTTCCACCCCTCCACGCCGGCGCAATTAAATTCCCCCCCGCACGAGATTACCGCGATTATCCCCTCGTAATTACGAGCAGTAAGTACTCGTTAGCGAGTTGAAAAATTTTTCAAGGGGAAACAAAAACGTAAAACGCGACGGGAGCGTCCCCTCAATTTCGCCTTTTCACTTTTCTAATTATGCCGGAACAAAAGTAATACGAAGCGTCGAGTGAGAAAAAAGAAAAACTTTCGCGAAACGGAAGGGGGAGACGCGGAGGGGGCAGAGAGGGGAAACAATATCGAATAACGTTTCGCCCCGAGCTAAGAAAGCATCCCCCCTTCGACCTACTTTCGATGAAATGCCCGAATAAATCAACCACCTGTCCAATTCGACGGAGGGGAAGGGGGCAGGTGAAGGGTCGGCGTGACTCGCGAATTGTTTGCACGTTTAATGAACCGTCGCTTTACTTTAATACAATAATGCAGATGGCGTAGGTACTCCTTTCTTTAAAAACATTCAATATGGCACCGTTACATCTTACGCGCCATCTTGAATTTTGCGTTAAAGTTTGAAAATTGTATTGGGCAACTTTGGAAGGAAACACTCGACCTTACAATTATTAAAGGTCTGTAACCAAACAGTGGAAAACACATAGTGGGACAAGGAAAATGTCACAAATCTGCTCTTTTGAAGGACAGTTTTATTCATAAATATGATACAATTGGGTCTTGGAAAATTGCCGGAAACCATTTGCCCGGAGGAAAATTTCTCGAATGCAATTATTCGAAAAGACAATTCTCTGTATGGGAAATTGCCTGAGTAACAATTGGTCAAATAGAAGATTGCCCGAAAGTAAATACAACTTGAGTGATGTCCACTTTTGAAGGAAATGAAACGAAATTCCATGGAAAATTAGCAAAGTATCATTGAAAACCCTTCATCATAAATATTACATAGGATTGAAATATATGTAAGCATTAAATAAGTCTCATTAACATTGCAAGGAGCTTTTCTATTGAAATGCATGGCCCGAAATCAAAAAGAGCAAAAGAGAAACTAATAGTAGTTCGTTAGTATGACAGAGAAGGAAGTTTTGCTATGTTGCCGGCCGCAGTCCAAGTCCAGGACCCATCCCAAATATTCCCGTCGGAGGCTATACAGCGAATGAAAAATGAAAACGTTCCTACGTGTGTTCCTCATACATATCATAATGCCTGCCGGTAGAGTGTGCGATGACTGTGATGTTTCGCGAGCTAGCAACGTCGCAAAACTTCTTTCTCTGTTTAGCCAACGAGAAATATATGGCCTTTCTTTCGCTCTTATGTTTATACCATACTGCGACTCTGTAGAAAAGGTCTGTATATCCAAATCCATCACTACTTTTCATGATATCCATTTATGAATACGTGAAAAAAATAAGGTTATTTGGCCCAATACAACAAGTATTATCCTATGTAATCTTTATATTGAATGATTTTCATAACATGTTAATTACTAATGAAACTTCTTCCTATTACCTTCATTTCTGAAAAGATAGACAGGAAGCAAGGTAATCTACTTTTTTGAGCAATTTTCTATTCGATCTGATGTTGTTTGGGCAATTTTCCGTTTGGGAAATTCTCCATTCGTGCAATTGCCTTTCGGATCAATTGCATCCGGGAAATTGTTTTCAGGCAATTTTCCGGCTACCGAAAAATCCCATGCAGACCTTCCGAAAATACGATAAATATCATTTCAGTGGATTTGTTAAAAAATTATTAACATTTCATGATATTTCATAAATAAGGGGTTTTTCAAATATCTGTATCAATTCAAAGTAAAGAACCGTCCGATGCCTATAACTTCCTCAATTAACTTTTTCACCTAAGGCAATTTTCCGGCTACTGTTAAAATTATCCCCCATTCCTGTTATCGCATATAATTGCATAATCACCACTGTTCTAGAACAAAACAGCCTTTACTAATCACAGTTCTTAAACGACTTTCTAATCATCCCATTAAGATAAGAGGTGAATAATCGTAATCATATTCGAAACAATGTTTTCCTTCTAATAATGAACTGTGGAGGCAGAAAAGATTTATGTAAATCGTCGTAACAATCAGTCATTTGTTTCAATTTTGCTGTTAGTTCCTTGGTAGGAATTCAACCCAATTATTCAATCAAAATTAACCATTTTTGTTAACGAATACTAAAAATTAGTTGAATTGATTAGCTACAAATAAACGCCTCTTCTCCAAAAATACATGTAAATTACATTAGTTCTCTTTATATATTAATTACATAAAGTTTAAATTTATGTAGTATTTTTGAATTATGACTGAATTTAAAGCAAAAACAGATTATTTTGTTTTTGATAATATTTCGCCCCTCAAAAAAGAGAATGTGAAAAATTAAGGAGTAAAATTTTACACGAGAAAAACGTATTTTGAATATATTTGGGAATTAAAGTGTCAACAGCGCGTTTTTCTTGATTGTATGGGCATTTAATAGTATTCCAAAAACCGGTTAACTTGCCTAAAATATTTTTGGCAACCTACTCCACTACCTACAAAAATCTAAAAACTTAACATTACAAAAAATTGAATTTCCCGCCAAAAATTTTGAAAAAACTACCATGTTAATTATTCACCCTCTTAATATTTGTTGTGATACAAATAGACACTTTCTAATGGGATAGAGCATTTCAAGTACGAATTAATAATTAATAACGTTTCAATTGTAAAATCGATGACAAGTTAAACGATTACAAGTAACTACTAGGTAATTCTTAAGTTATAAATAAATAAAATTTATCATTATTGACATTATTCTTCATTGTTCATATATAATTAGTGATACAATTTGATACAAGTGATACATTTTATTAAAATATTTAAGGGGGGATCCCACCCCCATCCCTGAATTTCCCAAATATCGACTTTTTCCATCCCAGTTATTCCCCGCATCTCGTAATACTAGTTTAATTGGACCATTTCCGAGGCCTGCATCAATTATAACATTCGGAAAGGGGGGACGTCTGCCCCCCCTCTAATTCCTCTCGGAGGATTTAAAATCGTAATAGCGTGGATTAGGGACGATCGCTCGGATATTAAATTAGAGGGCGGCGGTGGGGGTGCACCTCCCCTGGAGGTTATTTAAATTTTCGCTTAATAATTTTGACGACGTACGTGGATTCTTAATTATTAGAAGAAAGAAATAACTATTAGGCACGGTTCCAGAGCGGCCGCGAAATTTCACGGCCCTCGAGAGAGGCGTCGAGGCTAATTAATATTAATGGAATGACGGGGGCGAAAAAAACGCGAACTTTCTAAAAATGGACGTTACAAAACTGGCCCCTTAAATAGAGCTCGTAAAGAGCGCAGCACGGGAATGATAAATGGAGGAGCAAGTTGACTGGGGGGTAGTTCGTCAGGATGTTTGTTTTCGGGGTGAGATGTAGGGGCGTAATCGCCAAATTAATATTAATTGTGCTCTTGTTTCACCGGCATCATTAGCGGGAGGGAAATGAAGCATTTTATGAAGTACCTCCACTGAATTTATGGTG
Organism: Cryptocephalus moraei; assembly: GCA_946251905.1. Taxonomy (NCBI): domain Eukaryota; kingdom Metazoa; phylum Arthropoda; class Insecta; order Coleoptera; family Chrysomelidae; genus Cryptocephalus; species Cryptocephalus moraei. Next base: position 8,313,184 of record OX276463.1, read on the forward strand.
GAGTTCCGCCTGAAATTTACGAAGTGGCCCAAAGTAGCGGTTTATCAATAATTATCACCGCTAGTGCTTTAACTATTAGACAATAAGTACGTTTAAATGAAATCATCAATAGGAACTGCAGTGGCTGAACTGAAACTGGAATATGACCATTTCCACCGTTGGTTTCCCAAAACAATATGGAGAATAAGTTCACGAAGCATTACAAAGTTTCCAAAGAGAACAGAGTCGCATTTCACATTTAGAAGTTTAAAATGTAGCTGGAACGAAACTCGAATCAATTTCATCTTTCCTGAAATGCAAAAAGTTGTCGGAATCTGCTAATTTTCCTCAAAAAATTCATTCTAAAACTTCTACTTATTTCATGAATATTTCATTTTATCGTTTAAAATGTACAATTTCAGATAGATGAATCCCTCGTTTTCATTGCATTCAATCTGATATCCCAAAATTATTAACGTCTTAATCAGAACTCTCTCTATCTTCAATTGAGATCGATTAATTATTAAACATCGGCTATCCGATCGGATGCGAGCATAATAAAAATTTTGTTATCAGCACTGCTTCGCGTTTTGTGCAATTATCGATTACGAGCATCCATAAAGGTAATTAATGCAAATATTTCTATACGGGAACTGTTAAATCTCGCATGTAATAAATATAAATTATCACCCGTTTCTTATGGAAATTGCTGACCTCAAGGAACGTAATTTGATACGTCAATAATTAAATAGGGTAAATTGGAATGGTTGAAGTGAGATATCGAAAGTATAGTTGTACCTGGTAGTAATTATAAAGTAATTGAATAGTTGAGCGGGTTAAGTTAGTTTACGTGGAAAACAGGAAAAAAAATGTTCAACTAGGTGTTGTATTAATGAAAATAATCAATAATTAAACATACAAGTTTAGTAAGGTTTACTATATACATGATTGAATAGGGAGAAGTACCTTATAAAATTTATGAAATAGTAATTACAAAAGTTACAAATTAAAATTAGGTAATAACAGGAGAATTCATGTGCCTATGTACTGCTTGTTCAAAATGTGATGAGGTAAAATTCCAAGAAAACGAGAAGCTACCTTTGTCGGTATCCGACAATCGACGAAGTATAAGCAGCGTTAGAAAGTCATTGACGGCGCGGTCGTAGCACTTACCCTATTAGCTTTTGCGTGCATTCGACATTGACAATAATGTCGAAATTTTTAAGGCACGCCTCTGTCGCGGTATATTGTTACAGTAGTTCCGATAAGAAGGGGTTTATTGGCTTAGTAGGTTCTTGGAATTCTAACTCATCAGATATCGAACGGGCTGTAGGTACCTGTGGTCATAAAGTAATTTACTCGAATTAGCATCACAATTAAAGTATAATTTTACCTTATCAAGTCTTATTAAAACGTATAAAAAACAATATTTAAAGGTATAAAATAAATAAAAAAATTGTACAAAAAATTAAACAGCTTGTATTTTGGAAATATAACTATTCCAGACTTATGTTTATAGCAACTTTAGATCTCCCAAAAATTACCTTAATCATAAACCTCTTGTTCTTCAATTGAGCTCGATTAATTATTAAACGTCGGTTATCAAGTCGAATGAAAGGACAATAAATCTCTTATTATTACCATTACTTCGCGTTTTGTGCAATTATCAATTACGAGCATCCATGAAAGTAATTAATGCAATTATTTCTATACGGAAACTGTTGAATCTCGTCCGTAATAAATACGAATTATAACTCGCTCCTTATGAAACGATGTAATTTGAAATCTTCCAATTACTGATCCCAAGAAACGTAATTTGATACGCCAATAATTAAATAGGGTAAATTAGAATGGTCGAAGTGAGATATCGAAAGTATAGTTGTACCTGGTAGTAATTATAAAGTAATTGAATAGTTGAGTGGGTTAAGTTAGTTTACGTGGAAAACAGGAGAAAAATGTTCAACTAGGTGTTGTATTAATGGAAATAATCAATAATTAAACATACAAGTTTAGTAAGGTTTGCTATATACATGATTGAATAGGGAGAAGTACCTTATAAAATTTAAGAAATAGTAATTACAAAAGTTACAAATTAAAATTAGGTAATAACAGGAGAATTCATGTGCCTATGTACTGCTTGTTCAAAATGTGATGAGGTAAAATTCCAAGAAAACGCGAAGCTACCTTTGTCGGTATCCGACAATCGACGAAGTATAAGCAGCGTTAGAAAGTCATTGACGGCGAGGTCGTAGCACTTACCCTATTAGCTTTTGCGTGCATTCGACATTGACAATAATGTCGAAATTTTTAAGGCACGCCTCTGTCGCGGTATATTGTTACAGTAGTTCCGATAAGAAGGGGTTTATTGGCTTAGTAGGTTCTTGGAATTCTAACTCATCAGATATCGAACGGGCTGTAGGTAACTGTGGTCATAAAGTAATTTACTCGAATTAGCATCACAATTAAGCACAATTTTACGTTATTAAGTCTTACTAAAAAGTACAAAAGCCGAAAAAGGTGATGGGGTTATTTTGTTTTGAAATACAAAGAAATAATATTCAAAAGTGTAAAATGAACGAAGAAATTATAAAAAATTAAATTTTAACACCCTGTATTTCTGAAATAAAAACTATTTAGACTCATGTTTGCATCAACTTTAATTGGAATTACCTGTTAAAGTTTGTCGGATTGCAACACCCTATATACATTTATAATTTTATTAACTTAGTTCAATGTGATTTGCTGAAGTCGAAGACAGAAATGCTCAATTGCTTGGCTTGTATATAGCGCGATCAAATAACATTCGCCGGTTACGTCGACGCGACTACCCTTAACATGTCCGAACGAATGTAACTCGATAGGGTCAACTTTATTAATAGAGCCGTGCGAGGGTAAATTGCCCCATTCAGTCTCGAATTACGCTTTTTCTCCCTCTACGGTTTAATTCGAAATATTGACAAGTCCTGCATAAATAATCATACGTCCGACATGGCCTACGGCACACACAACACTCTTATTAATTATTGTTGAGCATTTGAGGACAACAAAACGCCAATGTCGCCCCGATCATTCAGTCGGAGGCAAAGAACCTGACGGCTACGCGAATTATGATCCGTTTCGCGCTTAAGAAGAACAAAGTGGGACCAGGGGGGGAACCGAGAGAGTCGGTAAGTTTGACTTATACCCCCATTTAACTAGTAGGAGAGGAGAGACAGTCCCCTCTGGATCTCCCCCTCTAATTCGGTGGACTATTATCGATCGCGGATTACGTATTAAAGTTTTCGATGCGACCACTTATGAAAATTGCTACTTGATGACTTGCGAGTAAAAAATATTATTTTTTTGGTGATTCGGGGTCGGCGGTCAAGGGGGACTTAATCAATCTGGCCCGACGCTACGTCGGGTTAATAGTCCGGGAAAATAGTTGAAAAGAAGTACCTGTTCGTCACTCTGATCCAAACAAGTTTTAGAAAATGAGAGAGTTTAATGAAAATTCAATGTAGACATCCTTTAAAACATCAAAAAAGCTATAAAATGGGGGATTTTAAATGGTAATAAATTTATTTCTTGCTTAGAAGATTGCAAAATACGGTGAAAAGATATTTTATAAAAATACTCAGTAGAAAATCTCAGTATTAATGTAGTTAATAAGCCATAAATATTTTAGAGCGATCCATCAAATAGTTTAAGTTCTATTGCAATTGTTATCTTCAGAAGCCTTCTTTTGTAATAACATTTGTCGGAAAATAATGGAGGTATAGTAGTTTTACGGATACCTTGTGAAAGAAGAAGGGTTGTTCCATCACAATGAAGCAAAAAAAGTGTTTTTTTTTTATTAATAACAAGTTTGTTTATACCTGGAAACCTACCCTTCTCCCTCCCTTACCATCATTAGGGGTAAACGACCCTACCACGCGCTGCACGTGTGACAATTTTGCATTTTATACCTGAGAGCAATAATCTGCTAAATATACTTTTCCGCCTTGAAGCACTTGTGCTAAACTTGGAAATTCCCTAACTAAATATATAGAATTATCCAAAATTTGAGAATTAACTAGCTAAAAAAATTTGTTAATTAATTAAATATCTATTAACTAACTAACTAATTTTGACTAATTATTTGGTTAACTAATTAATTAGTTATACATGTATTATATAAATATTATTATTAAATCTGCAAACATATAATACCGCCTTGAAGACTTCTTAATTAAACAGTCCAAAAGTTGTCTGAAAACGGTGTCTATATTAATGATGATCTGTCAAATTAAGACGTTTTTAATACGTCCATATGCGGACGTATATAGAGGAATTTTATTGGTCAACAAACATCCAGACTTCAATCAGACGTCTTAAAGACGTCCAAAACAAGACATCTTAAAGACGTACAAAACAAGACATCTTAAAGACGTCTCATTTACGTCTTCAGACGTCCAGACCACAATAAGACCTTTACAAGACGTCTTCAAGACGTCGTGTGCTGTCTGGAAGCGTAGGAGTTTTCGAGACATTGAAGATATTTTTCAAAATTACATACCTCGAGAACCAAACTGTTCATGGGAAACCAGGTTTGGACTCCAGGAAGTCTCAAAGTAAAAATTCTGAGATGGTTGTCACTTTTGGCGAAATCTTGAAAACTCGCAGGATGCTAATATTTCTTTACTTTGCGACCAAAACGAGAAAAGCGAGAATATATTTGAAAATTCTTCCAAGTTACATGACTAAAAAGTAAATTTTTTCCGAGGAAGTGGCTGTCAGTGTTTACTTCAGGAAGTCCCCCATTATCGTTTAACACCAAAAGTTTTAATTACTGAGATGGTTCGCATTTTTTGGCAAAGTTTGGAAAACCGCAGAAGTTAGTTCACTTTCTTTTTCACACAAAAGTAAACCTCAGAATTTCGAAGCGATAATTGCAGAGTAGGACTGCATAATTAACTACTTAACTAACATCTGTCAAGAGTTTTATAAAAAGTTGAAAGGAGGAAAGTTGAATTTTTGTGGAAATTCCGCTTTGTCCACAATTCGATAGAGGGCACAAATCACCGGTTATGACTAAAGTCACTAGTTATGACTTTAGTTATGATAGGTCGGTGAAAACTACCCCCATTTAAGGGGTGGGTCGAGCTATAAGCTGTATAGAAAATATATTTATGTATAAACTATTTTTGAGGTTTTAAGTAAAAAGAATTGCACTGCACAATTAACTAGGTACTTAACTAACATCTGTCAAAACTTTTATAAAAAGTTCAAAGTAGGGAAGTTGGATTTTTGTGGAAATTCCGCTTTGTCCACAAATCGATCGAGGGCGCAAATCACCGGTTATGCCAGTTTTCTTCACGGTATTACCACGTTTAGTTAAGAAGTTGGAAATTTTACAACACTCCAACATTTTAAGGGTTGGCTTGTGGGATTACCTTTCCCTTCCTCGAAATTCAATTAACCCCCCCTTCACCTTCGGAACTTTAATCGCCCTAATCAACCCCGCGGACTTTCGCATCCACCCTCGTCTCCTGTGTTTGCTCGCGACGCAATTAGGTTCGGTGAAACGACGTAAACAACCATTTTTACGCCGCCGGTGACGAAGCTTTGATTTATTAAAATCGACTCGTTGCGTATTAGCCTCGTAAATCTCTCCCTTGTATATTTCACATTCGAAAAATCCGGATAAATCAAGTCCCCTTTTTACACGTTCCTAGAGACGACATAAAAGTGCAATAAAGCCGAGAGATTTATATTGTTCGGAAGGAACGGGTAAAATGCGAAATCCTAGTACATCGCAAACGCGGATGGGTGCCGTTTCAAACGAGGTAATTCGATTTGGAAGATTTTTCACATAAATAGTAATGAGGCAGACGCATAGTGCAAATCTTATCTGTTAACCTGCATAGCCCAGCCTTTGTAGATTATTCACGACATTAATTCATAACCGGATGGGAGTGGTCAAATGTTGTAGGCTCTGATTAGTTGATCATGCCTATACAGTTTTAAACATTCAAAAAGTGTGCATTAACAAATGGGAGGGGTCCAAAGTTAGCAAAAACAAGTTTTTTGATTCTACAAGCCAAAGTATGGATTTTGGCGAGACAAGTTTCAAATATAAGTTGTAGAGAATTTAAAACCCTACAATATAAGCTGCATCACGATTAATTTTGTTAAACATTTATTGCAAAAATGCCAGAAAACCACTGAAAATGGTCATTTTTTGTCAAACTTGTTTTTGCTCATTTTGGACCCCTCCCATTTGTTAATTCACACCTTTTGAATATTTAAAACTATATAGGCATGATCAACTAATCAGAGCCTACAACATTTGACCACTCCCATCCGGTTATGAATGACTGTCGTAAAAATGTTAAAAAATGACTACGTTGACTGGATTAGCAGTACTATTTCGTACTTTGCCTAAAACATTAAAGCTTTAACCGAACGCTCTCTATGCAATTTCCCGCCATCCCAACAATTCCAATTCAAGAGGAGGCCCGCAATCAGGAACCGAGCCAGTTCGGCCATATTGAATTTCCTCCGATGAGTTATGCGGCGGCATTTGATGCAAACTAGGTCGGAAACTTTACCTATCTTTGCAATAAGCAACGACGCCCCACGCCCCCCCCCCCCCTCCCTTCCGCTCGCCTCTATCCCAGCGTCGTGACGAGACGGGGAAGAGGCCGGAAGCGAGATAGATTTGAGTTTCGTTCTTTTCTTGGTCGAGGCGAATGATGGAATTTACAGGTAAACGTTTGCACGAATTAGTAACGGTGCAGAACGGTGCTGGTATATTAAATATTAACCTTAGGCGTTATACTGGTAGTTCTGGGGGTGTAGGTGACTCACAGGGGTAGGTAAATTCAATTTTCCATGCGAAGGTGCAAATTTTTACACAAAATATTAGGCTTTCCTCAAGTAAAAAGTTAGTCACCTAGAAGGTACTCCCTGATTTAATTATCTACATCACGAGGGAAAACAACTATCTGATTAAAGCGGCCTAACGGGGAAACGTGTAATACAATTGAGATTTACTTAAGAGTGGTGGTTTTCTGTACCTGTACCGCTAAAACAGACGGTATAGTGCTTATTATCACTGTTCCATATACCACCATAGTTCTTAGTATAATTCATGTTGATTCACTTAACCACGTCAAAATTCGCGATGGGTTTGTTTCTTACTTTGACTTGTAGCACAGTTTAAGGATTATACAGTAGTGAAACTCTCGGTCGGCCCTTTTCATCTTTCTATACACATTGTAGTGACCTCGAAGGTAAAATGTTACCCTTTAAAAGTAATTAACATGGGCCGGGTTTCCCCAAAGTGCGAAGCAATGCAAAGGGGCGGTCAGAGGTTGTTAGAGCCGTATTCATTATTTTTTAAATAAGTTTTGAGTGTCTTATGAATAAGGTTTTTTTTTCATAAACGTAGCATTTTAACGTTAGTATTATACATAACATTTAATAGTTGAACAAAATTATCTATTTATTTAAATAATTAAAAATATGTAAATTATTACAAGTGGATAGGTTTCAGTATTTGGGATGCAGGGTTGGATCCAGACGTAGAAATAAGATCTAGAATAGAACAAGTCAGAAACTGCTAAGAGGTTTCTCTGCAACTCGCGAGTCGGCCTCAGCACCCTCAGTTTGCTGTTGAGAATGTCGAAATGCTCTGTTTGGTCTATTCTCTTATATGGAGTCGAAGCATGGACACTCAAAGCATAAATTATCCATAAGCTAAAAGCTTTCAAAATGTGGACATATCGTAGAATGCTCAAAATACCATGGACATCGCATACAACAGACGAAGAAGTTCTACTCAGACCGCGAATAGAGCGAGAGGTATTTAAACTTGTGAAAGTGCGAAAAGCAACGTATTTTGGACATATTTGGAAAAAACCCAAATATCGTTATGCACAACTAATTGTGATAGGCGGGGCCTGGGAAGGTAGAACCTGTCATGGCTGAGGAATATATTCAGTGGACTGGCCTAAACTTTAAAGAGCTTATAAGAACCGCCGAAGATAAAGGGGAATTTGCTACTGTGATATCCCACCTCCTCTGTGAGAAATGGAACATTAAGTAGAAAAAGAAGTATAACTTCACAAGTGTCGTCCCACATAAGTGACTTCTTATTTTAACTTATTCTGTTTTCCTGTTAACAAGCCCTTTTTCTCAGAACACATTCGTCCTAATTTGTAAAATTACCTAGAATTCATACCTAATGATTCGAGTAATGGCCTGCCACTGTATTATCGACCCTTGCCGTCCTCTTACCAGTCTTCTCTGTAAGGTTTTATGGGGCGCGTTATAGACTGCTCCTACAGAATTTTTAACCCGAGCTTCCGTACTGTTCAATCTCTATACTGCAGTATAGCTTGTAGTTTACGTTTCAAAAGTCGTCGTAATGTATGTGTAGAGGTTGGTTCGTTAGTAATTGCAGAATTGTAACAAATTTGCTTCATTCAAAGTTATTTTTTTGCATATGGAGAAATTTGTCAAAAATTGCTAAATTTTGGTATTTGGAAACAAGCGGGCTTTATTTCTCCTCTACTTGTAAAACGAGTCTCCAGTTGAATATAGGCCTTCGCGATACCGAGACGATACCGAGACCTGGCGGTGGTATCGTCTCGGTCTCGTTGAAACTAAATTTTCCCACTCTCGTCTCGGTATAGCCGAGTCGAGACAAAGGATTTCTATCGTCTAAGTCTCGGTCTCGTCTCGGTCTCGAATTACTCTCGTCATAAGATAATGTCCGTTTGTCTTTTTGTTAAGAAGATTGGATCTCACTGGCATAATATTTTTTAATTAACAATTTATAAGTGGTGAATTATTTAATTACATAGAATATATTTTTTAAAACCTCTTTATACGGTTACATGGCTAATTAAAAATATTTACGTATGAAATTTGTCAAAAACATTTATTTAAAACAAATAAAACTTATTCAAAACAAAGATAACGCTTCATTTTGATTAAAACTTAACTAAGTATCACTCAATTCGAAATGGTAACAAATAATAAGGAAAGAACTGCTTTCAATGAACACTTTCCTACATGAATTGCCAAAGAGCTTTAGAGAGCTATAGGTTTTTGCTTAATTTAGTGCTTATTACTGGTCTTCCCGAAACCATTTTTAAATATACTAACCTGATAACTGATCTAAGCCCACCATGGCGGTTGTTATACGCGGACGATAGTAAACTGCACCGAAACCCATCACCAGCTTATCGGATTACGATAAGAAAGGGATGGTGCACGGACCATAAACAGCTAGCAAAGGAATATTTTTTATTAAAATGTTTGTTTGCTCTAGTTGTTACTACATTTATATAAGGTTTTAATATACATTTATCCCATCAGATTCCTTTGCTACCTATTTATGGTCCATGCACCATCCCTTTCTTATCGTAATCCGATAAGCCGGTAATGGGTTTCGGTACAGTTTACACCTGAGCGTTATACACAGCTTAAAGCGCACTCATCATTATCCTGTCATCATTGGACATTTCCTATTAGGATTCTTTATACTTTTCATTAAATCCACACAAAATGGTTCCGGTAACGGGTAAAGTCTAACTAAGGGATTAAATCAGGTAGTTTTGACCTGCCAACGTGAGGCATTATGAATGAAACGTATATGAGACTGTCGATCAATTGTGTCTCGGTATCGGTCTCGGAAATTTTTACTGCTCTCGTCTCGGTCTCGTGCGATACCGAGACCGACAGTTTGTCTCGATATCGTGAAGGCCTAGTTGAATATCCGAAAATTTATCTTCCCCCAAGTTTTTCGAAAAACTCTCCAACCGCCAAGTGTGTGTTTGAGAGGGACAGTCGGGGGTCTAATCGAGTGGATCCCGCGCTGAGAAGGGAACGTTACATTCCTCCGGCGGAAAAACAGATAAGTCACATTTAGCCCCGACGCGAAATCGATACTTTCGCCGAAAATTCGACTCTCGACGAAAAACACGCGCTCGGGGGAAATACCCTTTCGCCGGGGGGCGCGGAGAGCAACGCAAAAAAACTCCTCATGGAACGTTTCCACGGCACATCGATTTATACCGTCCGCTCCTTCTCTCTCTTCGTAGTTTTCAGCGAGTGGCTTATCTCCCTTTCGTCTCTTCTCGGTGAAAAAATGGAGAGGAAGTGAGGAGCCCCCCGTAGCGCCCCGGAAACACGGACGCGCTTATAAATTAGAACCGAAACACTTGTCGAGATTAAAATTCCCCCTTTGAAGATCGTTGCGGTAGGGAGACTCATTAGAGCGGGTCGTAAACGAGAGGTCGATGTTTGGGGCGCGGAAAAGCGTTTCGGGAAAATAAACCGCCCGTCGAAAGTTAAGTACGACGCCGACAAGTGAAGAATATCGGGGATGCAAATCTGGGAAAATCGCTAATGGAAGTTAGACAAACAATAACTAAATATTTTGACTATGTGTCGAGTAATTACATCTCGCTTGATCCTCAATCAAAATTCACAACTCCACAGAAGGTACACGTGAAAACCAAAAGTTATTCCGGAGTCAATACAACGTTCCCGGAACGCCTGGAAGGCTTTTATGAATGCCACGTACGTTCCTTACAAACACTGTGAAGCGATTATAACCTCATTTTCGAACTTGCCACTAGAATTTCCTTTCACAAACTTTCCCGAGACAAAGAAAATATGCAGGGCTTCTCCCCTCCTCACTTCGGCGATGCGTTTTCGCGATCCGGAGAAAAATCGTCCCCTCCCTCCCCCTCCATGGGGGAAATTTAATTTTCCGACCGAACTGCCGCCCCCCTCCCCCTCGGGGACAAAAGAACGGGGAGAGGGGGGCATCCCGATGAAAAGCTCGATCTCTTGCGGTTAGGGACGTCTAATAACAATTTGTCCGTCCCGCGACGGGAGCTTATATTATATGTATGAGATAGTAAGAGAGGAAAATGATAGATTGTCGTAAGAGGAGACGACGGGGGAAGTTCTTTTATTCGTCGGTTTTGATGGACTGAAATCAGGGGTTTGCTATATTATCGCTGTGTGCTCATTTGACGTTTTTGTGTGCGAATTTTGGGAAGAAATACCGCTTTCTGTGAAACATCTTCAATTTTCCCTGATGAAAACTGACCGGAATTAATTTTTTTTCAATATTCCCTTTGTGTTGTTCGTGATAAGCTTACCTGATATCAGGCTCTACTTATACTTATTACAAGACTCATAATTAAAATTGTTCACATAATTACTTATGAACGAAGTTGTCACCTTTTACGCACTTTCGTCGTTGTTCGCGCCGAAAGGTTAAAATATTTGTTATTTGAAGAATCGACGCTTAGTTCGGAAATATACAACTAATCGAAGCAGTATTTATACAATTTGGCCAGTTTAAGCAGGAGGGCGATGTCAGCATTAACTAAAATTAATGGTATTTACTATAATATTCTATCAATTAAATGAACAACCTTTTGTTGAATCTTCCGGGATGTTAATTGTGCCAAGATTGGAGAGGTTGCGAGTTTCTAACATTTGTAATTAGTCAATAAGAGTTCTAGTAGTACTGGGAGGTCGTAAAATGCGCGATTATAAGTTGCAAAAGTCGGAAAATTCGCGTTGGTCCATACTTCACTATATATATACTAGTAAGGTTTTAGAGGTATTTTGTTATTTATATGGCATCACAAATCACCTTACTATTACTAATAACACTTGAAATTAGTAAATAAAAGTCGCAGTAGTACTGGGAGAACGGAAAATATGCGATTATATGTCGCGAAGGTCGGAAAATTCTCGTGGGTCCATACTTCAGAATACTTGTAAAGTTTTATACGTAATTCCTTATACAGATGACATCACAAATTATCTTACTACTACTACTAATAACACTTGTAATTAGTCAATAAGAGTCTTAGTAGTACTGGGAGATCGGAAAATGCGCGGTTATATGTCGCGAAGGTCGGAAAATTCTCGTGGGTCCATACTTCACTATGAATATTTGTAAAATTTTATACGTAATTCCTTATACAGATGACATCACAAATTGTCTTACTACTACTACTAATAACACTTGTAATTAGTCAATAAGAGTCTTAGTAGTACTGGGAGATCGGAAAATGCGCAATTATATGTCGCGAAGGTCGGAAAATTCGCGTGGGTCCATTATTCACTATGAATACTTGTAAAGTTTTATACGTAATTTCTTATTTAGATGGCATCACAAATTATCTTACTACTACTACTAATAACACTTGTAATTAGTCAACAATAGTCCTAGTAGTACTGAATGATCGGAAAATGCGCGATTATAAGTCGCGAAGGTCGGAAAACTCGCATGGCTCCATAGTTCACTATATGTACTAGTAAGGTTTTATACGTATTTCGTTATTTATATGGCATCACAAATCACCTTACTACTACTAATAACACTTGAAATTAGTAAATAAAAGTCGCAGTAGTACTGGGAGAACGGAAAATATGCGATTATATGTCGCGAAGGTCGGAAAATTCGCGTGGATCCATACTTCACTATGAATACTTGTAAAGTCTTATATATAATTCCTTATACAGATGGCATCACAAATTATCTTACTACTACTACTAATAACACTTGTAATTAGTCAATAAAAGTTTTAGTAGTACTGGGAGATCGGAAAATGCGCGATTGTAAGTCGCGAAGGTCGGAAAATTCGCGTTGGTTCCTACTTCACTACATATACTAGTAAGGTTTTACACGTATTTCATTATTTATATGGCATCACAAATCACCTTACTACTACTAATAACACTTGTAATTAGTGAATAAAAGTCCCAGTAGTATTGGGAGATCGGAAAATGCGCGATTTTATGTCGCGAAGTTCGGAAAATTCTCGTGGATCCATACTTCACTATGTATACTAGTTAAGTTTTATAAGTAATTCCTTATTTAGATGGCACCACAAATTATCTTACTACTACTAATAACTAATAACACTTGTAATTAGTGAATAAAAGTCCCATTAGTACTGGGAGATCGGAAAATGCGCGATTATAAGTCGCGATGGTCGGAAAATTCGCGTGGGTCAATAGTTCACTACATGTACTAGTAAGGTTTTACACGTATTTCGTTACTTAGATGGCATCACAAATTACCTTTCTACTAGTAATAATGACTACTTAAATGTTTCTTATATAATGCTGACGTTTGCGTTAGCAAATTATTCATTAAATTGGTTTCGAAGATTCGAAGTTATGTTTGAAACGCGACATAATATAATAACTCACCCGCTCACGTCGGTTAAGTACAGCAATTCTTAAAACTTCGATTAATACCTTAATTTTAATGAAACTCCACGTGAACACTCAATATTGAGTATATTGAGATACTGATATAATTTGAAGCTGACATGCGAATGAGTGTCAAAGATATGGTGAGCAAAACGCCAGAACATGCATTTTTCCATGATTGATTCCGCGTGTAACGTTCTGTGTTTGCAAAGTTTGAAGCTCTTACCTGAATTAGCTCAGAAAATATAACGTTATCGGTGAAATGTGCAGTAACTCGCCCTAATCTGTTATATACAAAAATTCATAAAACTTCTACTGAAACACTGAATTTAGTGCAACTTCATAGAATTGTTTGGTAGAATTTCGTTAAGGTTTTGATAAAGTTTGAAGCTCTTCACGGCATTAGTTTCGAAGATGTGAATAAAACTTAATCAAATACCCAAATACCAAATATCGGTTGAACCCGTTATACAGACCGTTTCTAAAGAGTCGCAGGATGGAATAAACATAAGAGCGAAAGACAGGCCATATATTTCTCGTTGGCTAAAGAGAGAACGACCTTTTGCGATGTTGCTAGCTCGTGAAACATCACATTCATCCGCTCCGCACACTGTACCGCACACATTCGAAAGTGTAAAGCGATACGCGACCGCGATACGCGTTGACTTGGACTGCCTGCTCGGCCAGCACCGTTGCAAAACGTCCTTCTCTGTCATACTAACGAACTACTGTTAGTTTCTCGTTTGCTCTTGTTGATTTCCCACCATGCGTTTCGATAGAAAAGGTCCGTATATAAAAAATTGCAAAATTGTACTCAAACATTGATTTTAATGAAACTCTGCGAGATCTTTCATTAGAGTTTCTATAAAGGATTGTGGAAATTTCAAACACTTATCTAAATCAGTTTTGAAGTTTAGAAGTTATGTTTGAAAGTTACAAACGTTGTAACTCACTCGCTCATGTCGGTTAAGTATAAAAATTCTTAAAACTCTGAGTGAAACTTTAATTTCATTGAAACTCCACGTGAGACTGAGGTATTGATATAATTTGAAGCTGACATGTGAATGAGTGTCAAAGATATGATGAGCAAAACACCAGAACGTGTATCTTTCCATGATTGATTCCGCGTGAGTAGCGTTTTTGTAACTTTTTGTGTTTGCGTGCCTGTTTTTTGTTTTCGACCAGTAAATCCGATATCGACTCGTTAATTATTTCCCGAAACGTTGATGGATGACTTTCCAGCCTCTGAGGCTCCCTAATGGGCGAATTATGAATGAGGATATCCCCGATCTTTCCGCGCGAATCGCTTAATTACGAGAACGTCGCCGCCCCTGCTCCCCTTTTAACGTAACTCGTCCCGTCCGTCAAAATCGATATAATATGGCGAATTCGCCGTCACATTATCAGTTGTTCGGGTGGAAACGCCTGTGGGGGTCAGTTTAAAGACGTCGATGTCTTCGGTTCGCGGCGCTCACAATCTTTCCTTTTCGTCCCTTTTGTGTCCGACATGAATAAACCGCTTTCGATGACATTTTCGAAGGGAGTTAATTGGGTCGAAGGGACGGGGGAGAATGTAATATAAAACGTGATTACGGTCACCTCTGCCCCGACCCGGTCCCGGCCATCTTGGAACCTCTCCGCGGAACGTACTTACGTTTTCTTCTATTTGATTTGTGTCATATGACCATATTTCGAATTTGTTGTAAACGAGACGAATTCAGGTCGCCATTTTGAATTCCGCCCTCGCCTCGTTACCCCGCAGGTATTCGCGCCGCGGGATATTTTACCTTTAGAATTTAATTCTATTCACTGGGGCGGCTTCCCCTCCTCCTCGGTCCGTTCTTTTGTCTTCACCCCAGCCCTTTCCACCCCCCTCGCGGCCACCGATCAGTGGCGACATCTGTCCCTGCTCGTTCGGACCGCTCGGATTTCATTCGTAACGACTGAGGCGTCATCTCCTCGGTCGTTATTGATTCGATGGACTTTCGCGAGTTTTCCGGTGTTTAAGTTTAGTTGATGTCGCGGCGGCGAGATGGCGGGCGGTCCGGAAAACTCGAAGGTTTAATCATCGGGATCGTTCCGACGGAGGGGATGTCGGTGATAGTTGCGGACTTTGCCCGGAATAAATTTAATTTATGTTAAAGTAGGGTAAAGGGTTGGGAACTTTCGAAGGTTTTACATGTGTGACGAGGTTTTACAACTTTGCGCTTGCGCTTAAAAGACTATTGAATTTGTAGTATTCTCATAGACGTTGTGCGTCTTTTCAATTTTCAAAATTTTTAAATTTTGAATTTTTGTAAGTAAAATTTATATTCTCTTTCGTCTCTCCTTTCCAAAACTGGTTCAATCAGAATGATGCTCACAATTTTCCATAAGGAAACGCCCCTTATGGTCATTCTTAATTAATTGAAATAATTACAATTGCTGGGTACTCCAAGTTGTTTCAAAATTATACATTATTATAGACATTCTATGGGGGAATGCAGTGGTTGTTCTTATCTATAAGAAGGGAGATCCTTCGGACCTCGAAAAGTACAGACCGATCAGTCTGCTGTCTCAGGTGTACAAATTGATTATCAGAATAATTACAAACAGGTTAGAGCGAAAACTTGAAATATACCAACCAAGAGAACAGGTTGGATTTAGAAGGCACTACAGCACTACCGAACATCTCCATACAGTAAAACAACTTATAGAGAAGGCAGAATATAATATACCTATATGGATAGCCTTCGTAGGCTTCAGAAAGGCCTTCGACACTATAGAAACCTGGGCAATAATAAAATCTATGAGAAATGCCTGAGTGGATCAAAGATACATCAACCTAATAGAAAACATATACAAAACTTCTACAATGACTATCAAGATTCACGCCCAGACAAATAAAATAAAATCCAAAACAGGCGTCAGACAGGGAGATGTAATTTCGCCAAAATTGTTTGCTCTGGTTTTGGAGGATGTCTTCAAGAAAGTCAGTTGGAGGGAAAAAGGAATAAACATCCATGGTGAATACCTAAGCAATTTAAGGTTTACTGATGATGTCGTCCTGTTTGGAAGAGATAAGCAAGAACTAACTAAGATGTTGGAAGAACTACATGTAGAAGCTGCCAAAATTGGACTACATATGAATAATGCAAAATCACAATTCATGACAAACGTTCCTGATGCACACCAAACCATTATGTTTCATGGACAAACTATAAACAAAACACTATCATACATATATCTTGGACAATCAGTGACACTAAGCAAACAAAACCAAGAATTTGAGATCGATAGGAGAGTCAGATTGGGATAGGCTGCCTATGGTCAATTATAATATGCTTTCAACATGAAAATCCCCATGGCATTAAAAACAAAAATCTACAACGAATGCATTCTCCCAGTCACTACATACGGATCCTAGACCTGGGTCCTGACTAAAAGGATTATTAACAAACTTAGAATACATCAGAGGGCCATAGAGAGAAGAATGCTGGGAATATCACTGAGAGACTACAAAACAAACCAGTGGATACGAGAAAGGACAAAAGTAACAGACATCATACAATGAATCAGTTCTTTAAAGTGGCAATGGGTAGGACATGTTGCAAGACACAGAGAAAAAATTCTCTGGGCTGAAATTGGTACCAGAGAGCAGAAAATAGAAGTATATGGTAAACATGAAAGACGCCTATATCCAATGGATAGAAGATGGCTGAAAAAAGAAAGAAAAAAAGATAGACATGTTAAAATTATGGAAGTAAGCAAACACAACACAAAAAAGGATTTGGATTGACAAAAACACAGTAATTAATGCACTACTCTACGCTAACGATTTGGTGTTGATTGCGGAAGAAGAAGATTTGCAGAGAGGCGAGTGTGGTGTGGAGGCTAGCGTATCAGCCTCACACTCAAGAGACCCGGGTTCAATCCCCGGTGTGTGTGTACATCGAATATTTCAATCGCTCGTCACCTCGCAGAATGCAATGGCACACCACTGCGAGTATTCTCTGCCTAGTGTAAAAACCTCTCAAAAAGTGCTTCAGAAGGCACGTTAAGCAGTTGGTCCCGCATATCTGTGTACACGTTTGATACTCAACACAGGTATGTGCGAGAGGTCGCCTACGCTCTTCAGAGTATGGCACTTCAAAAAGAAGATATACCTACTACAACAGATAACCAAAACAATCGATATGAAAATATCCTTAGTTATAGCATTTTCAGGAATATATTCTGTCAGGACAAAAATTGTTCTAAACAACATAACATTACAGCAAGCGAACCATATCATATCAGCAATGAAAAGTAGTCCAATGAAGAGCGAATGAAGATAGACAATTGCTGGATATTATCAATAGCAGAAAGGTAGCTTACTTGGGACATATTTTACGAGGTCCCAAATATAAAATACCCAAAGAGGTTCTAATTGGCAAAATAAAAGGTAGAAAAGGGCTAGGTCGGAAACAGCATTGATGGCTCAGAGATGTTAGGAACTGGTGTGGTGGTAGATATGTTGAGATAAAATTCAGAAAAGCGAAAAAACATTCACACACATTATCAATCATAAACTTCCATATAATTACACAACATGAACAGTGACCCGCCTACACGCTGAATTGCGTACGGCACATAAGAAGAAGAAAATCAAACTAGTATGAAGAATAATAACAAAATGTGTATTTGTGTGCCAGGAAAATAATTTTTACTGCTATAATTACTGGGTAGCCATAGTCTAATTTTACCTACTCGCAATCCGTTCTACTTTTGAATAATTTCTCCTCACAGGAATTCATTTGATCAATGGGGTAGTTTCCTTCAAGTGAGGCGAAATTGGAGATAAAGTGGATCTGAGACCTAACTTTTTATTATTATTTTAGCGAGAAAAAAAGTTCATTACAGTGCTATTACCAGTTATTTGTATTTTTAAATTGAAGCTTAAAATTTTTAGTATGACGTCCGCCGTCACAGTGATTAACACAGAACATCTACATCACAGATCACCCTAGGTTAGGGTAGGCTACATTACTGAAAATTTGATATAAAGCATAAACTAAAACCACAGATTACATTTTGCACTCGCAGAACATGACAAATTGTCATTTGGCGGTGTTTTCGAAATGGGCTCTTAGTGGCGTCAGACGAAGTTCAAAACTGTTTTTTGCCATTTAAACGCAAAACAGTTAAAAGAGAAAACACATCTATTTTTATTCTGCTGCCTAGTTTTTTATTCCGAAATAAGAAAAACCATGGAAACTACCCCATTACGCCCTTTTTAGTTTACATAGCCATTTCTTAGGATCTCATTGATAACCTGTAATGTGGTAGTGCTCCATGGCTTTCTACGTCCTTATGCCGTTGATCGCTTCTTATGAATTCTACCATCACTCACAAGTGAGCTCTTACTACAAAGCGGTTTCTCACGAAGTGAGTGTTTATCGACCCACCACTTCAGTTGCGATCTTTCTACATTTACGTTCGATTTTCCTAATTTCCCAAAACAATTCGAATCTCATAGACCGTCACGGTAAGGAGAAACGTCTGAACTCGACCTGCCGTCAAATTGTCGTTTATTCCGTTCGTCGGTCGTGCGACGTGTGCTGGCACGTGCCCGTGCGGAACGTTCCGGGACGAGGAACACGGAAACTCGATATCCAGACGGGATCCGGGAAATCCAGAAGGGCGGCCGAGACGGCGAAAAGTAAGGGAAAGGAAGAGAGAAGAACAGACGCTTAAGGGATGCGAGGCACGTGTCTGCGAGGGTCGGGGCGGCCCTGGGAAGTTTCCCGGTTTCGATGGGTGTCATCTCGGAGGTCGTCTGAGGAGGGGGAAGATTTTTTTGAGTTAGGTTTAATTTAATGTTTTAATCAAGGGAAAAGCGTGTCTGGCTTTGTAGTGTACGCGGTACGTCGTAAACCTTTCGCGTTTGGAGGAGGATAGTGAAACGGATGTCGAAGGAAGTGATTGTAATTATGAGTAATATGAGTTTTCTTGAGATTAAGGCGACTCAGTTATTACGATTTGATAATCGGAAAAGTTATGACTCAAAATAAATTCCAGAACGTTTAATTACCAATTATAGCAGAGCTGTTACATAACACCCTGTATGACTCAAATTTAAATTTCATAAAATTGCATAAATATAAATCAATATATTATATATTTTTCCCTGGAATAAACTAGATTTACTTTATTTTAGGTTAGATTCAATTTATTTTATGAAAATATACTTTCCAGAGGTTTATTTAATACCTTGACGCTCTAATTTGTTAAAAACATGAAGTTATGTCATGTGTTAAACTGCAGTAACTCTCTCGCTCCTTACCAGTCAAGTATAAAAAATTATAAAATTCCAACTAAAACTATGGTTTCAACGAAACTTCACAGGATTATTTATTAGAGTTTCAATGCAGTTTTGGTGAAAACTGAAGCTATTCTCGGTACTATTTTCGAAGATATGAATGAAACGTTATAAAATAACCCACTCGCTCGAATCCGTTACTTATAAAAATTTATGAAATTTTTGCACAAACGTTTATTTTAGTGAAACTCTGAAATATCGTTCAATAGAGTTTTTTTCAAAATATTAATGAGGCTTGAAGCTCTTATCTAAATTAGTTTCCGAGATATGAAGTTATGTTTGAAAAGTAACACATTGCAGGAATCCACTCGCTCTAACTGGTTAATTATAAATATTCATAAAATTCTTATTAAAACTTTGATTTGAAACAAACTCTACTAGATCCTTTATTGGAGTTTGTTTAAGGTATTGATGGAGTTTGGAGCTTTTATACAAAGCACTTTCGAAGATATGAAGTGATGTTTGAATAGCGACAAAATTCGTTAACCAGAAGTTTAAAAATCACTACTGAAACATTCATATTAATAAAACTCTATAAGATCTTTCTTTATAGTTTTCCTAAAATGCTGAGGAAGTGTAAAATATTTGTTTGAGTTAGTTTTTAAGATAGAGTTATGTTTGAAATAAGACAAAATACCGCACTCGCTGGTGTTGGTTAAATATAAAAACTCATAAAACTCCAACTGAAACTTTGATTTCAATAAAACTCCACGAAATCACTAAAAAGAGTTTTGTTAAAATATTGGTATTTTTAAAGTCATGTGTGAATTGGCTTCGAAAATATAAATGAAAATTTATATAATACACTATCTTACTTGCCCTTATCAATAAACTCGTACTGAAACATAGATTTTAATGAAATTCTACAAGCTCGTTCATTACAGTTTTGTTAAAGCATTCATAAAGATTGAGGCTCTCACATGAATTTGTTTCGAAAATGTAAGGTTATCTTTGATACCTACGTCATAAAAGGCAACATCTCATTCGTTTGAACCCGTTACATACAATAATTCATAAAACTCTTTCTGAACCATTGATTTCAATGAAACACCACCATATCATCGAATGGGGTGTCATTTAATTACTGTTGAGGTTGTAATAACTTACCTGAATTAATTTCGAATATATGAAATTATCTTTGAAACGCGATGAAATGCAGTAACTTGTTCGTACCGCTTAAATATAAGTACAAATTGATAAAACCCCCACTGAAACATTTATTTCCTGGGAAACTGCACAAAATCATTAGATGAGAGTTTCGTTGAAGTTGTAAGCTCTCATATGAATTATTCAGCTATTATAAACATGGACCAATACGAAACAATTACTCTCATGGCCTACGGCCACGACCATTCATTGCATTGAATTGTACGGATTGATTAATATTTAAGTTTCCCGCCTAAAGGCAAAGCTAAACAAAGGCTAAATTCCAAGTCTCAGTCCCTAGGTTATATCAATATTTATTCTATGCACCGAGCATTACTCGCCAGAATAGGTCCTAAACTCAAATCGTTACGACGTTCCCGAAACATAAATCAGCTCTGAGTAATAACAATGAGCAACTAAGATACATTACTACTACGCTCATTACCTTTCACCGAACTTCCCAATTAGCAACTCTCCTCGTAGTTCAGATCCAAAGGGATCCTCTCCCGGAGAGGAGATCAGATATGGGAACATCGCCTCCGTCTGGAGAACAAAAGAAAATGGAGGAACGCGCGCCCGCTCTTGACCCAGATCTCGTCCGGAGTGGGAGAGGGGAAATTAAAATTTTCGCCATTCGACTGGGAACAACCCAATTAGATAATTACGTGCGGAAATGCGGCGAGCTTTAACAACTGCTTTTATGGACCGATAAACGGTTTGGTATTGTCGTCGGGGAAGCTGCAATGTGTGAGGCTTCCTAGTCAAGGACGAGGTTACGGGGTTTTGCATTATATAGATACAAGTAGGAAAATTAAATTTTCCGCATACAAACCTAAGTGAATTTTCCGGGTTCCATGTGTTTCATATACCATTTTTAGAGATATGCTGTATATGTGTTTACACCCTTTCTATTCAAAGACGACATTACAGGGTTATGTATCACATTATTAAATAGGCCCCATACGAGAAATTATGATATCTACGTAGATGTAAGTAGGAAAATGTAATTTTCCGGATACAAACCTACGTGAATTTTCCGGGTTCCGTGTTTCTCAAATGCAATTTTTAGGGACGTACACGTTTTAGGGACGTTTCTAGTCAAGGACGAGATTACCAGGTTATGTATCACATTATTAAATAGGCCCGATAGGAGAAATTATTTTATCTACTTAGATGCAAGTAGGGAAATATAATTTTCCGGATATAAATCTACGTGAATTTTCCGGGTTCCATGTTTGGCAAATGCAATTTTTAGAAACATGCTGTATACATATTTACACACTTTCTAATCAAGGACTACATTACAGGGTTATGTATCGCATTATTAAATAGGCCCCATACGAGAACTTATGATATCTACCTAGATATAAGTAGGAAAATGTAATATTCCGGATACAAACATATGTGAATTTACCGGGTTCCGTGTTTCTCAAATGGAATTTTTAAGGACGTACTGTATACGTATTTACACTCTTCCTCGTCAAGGACGAGATTGCCGGGTTATGTATCACATTATTAAATATGCCCGATAGGAGAAATTATCTTATCTACTTAGATGCAAGTAGGGAAATATAATTTTCCGGATACAAATCTACGTGAATTTTCCGGGTTCCATGTTTGGCAAATGCAATTTTTGGAAACATGCTGTATACATATTTACACCCTTTCTAATCAAGGACGACATACAGGGTTATGTATCACATTATTAAATAGGCCCCATACGAGAAATGATGATATCTACGTAGGTTTAAGGAGGAAAATGTAATTTTCCGGATAAAAACTAACGTGATTTTTCCGGGTTCCGGGTTTCTCAAATGCAATTTTTAGGGACGTACTGTATACGTATTTACACTCTTCCTCGTCAAGGACGAGATTGCCGGGTTATGTATCACATTATTAAATAGGCCCGATAGGAGAAATTATTTTGTCTACTTAGATGCAAGTAGGGAAATATAATTTTCCGGATACAAATCTACGTCAATTTTCCGGGTTCCATATTTGGCAAATGCAATTTTTAGAAACTTGCTGTATACATATTTACGCCCTTTCTAATCAAGGACGACGTTACAGGGTTATGTATCACATTATTAAATAGGCCCCATACGAGAAATTATGATATCTACCTAGATATAAGTAGGAAAATGTAATATTCCGGATGCAAACCTATGTGAATTTTCCGGGTTCCGTGTTTCTCAAATGCAATTTTTAGGGACGTACTGTATACGTATTTGCACTCTTCCTCGTCAAGGACGAGATTGACGGGTTATGTATCACATTATTAAATAGGCCCTATAGGAGAAATTATTTTATCTACTTAGATGCAAGTACGGAAATATAATTTTCCGGATACAAATCTACGTGAATTTTCCGGGTTTCATGTTTGGCAAATGCAATTTTTAGAAACATGCTGTATACATATTTACACCCTTTCTAATCAAGGATGACATTACAGGGTTATGTATCACATTATTAAATAGGCTCCATACGAGAAATCATGTTATCTACGTAGATATAAGTAGGAAAATGTAATTTTCCGGATACAAACATATGTGAATTTTCCGGGTTCCGTGTTTGGCAAATGCAATTTTTAGAAACATGCTGTATACATATTTACACCCTTTCTAATCAAGCACAACATTACAGGGTTATGTATCACATTATTACAAACCTACGTGAATTTTCCGGGTTCCGTGTTTCTCAAATGCCATTTTTAGGGACGTACTGTATACGTATTTACACCCTTCCTCGTCAATGACGAGATTGCCGGGTTTAGTTAATTTTTCGGGTTCCATGTTTGACTAGTGCAATTTTTAGAAACATGCTGTATACATATTTACACCCTTTCTAATCAAGGACGACATACAGGGTTTTGTATCACATTATTAACTAGGCCCCATGCGAGAAATTATTTTATCTACTTAGATGCAAGTAGGGAAATATAATTTTCCGGATACAAACCTACTTGAATTTTCCGAGTTCCAGGTTTCTCAAATGCAATTTTTAGGGACGTACTGTATACACATTTTCACCTTTCCTAGCCAAGGACGAGATTACCGAGTTATGTATCACAGTATTAAATAGGCCCCATACGAGAAATTATGTTATCTACGTAGATGTAAATAGGAAAATATAATTTTCCGGATACAAACCTACGTCAATTTTCCGGGTTTCGGGTTTCTCAAATGTAATTTTTAGGGACGTACTGTATACGTATTTACACCCTTCCTAATCAAGGACGAGAATACGTGGTTATGTATCTTATCGACGTAGATGCAAGTCGGGAAATATAATTTTCCGGATACAAATCTATCGGTGAATTTTACAGTTTTTAGAGACGTGCTGTATGCGTATTTATGCCCTTCCTAATCAAGGACGAAGTTTCGGGGTTATGCATCACATTATTATATAGGACCGACAGGAGAAATTAGGCTATCTCTTTAAATGCAAGTAGGGAAATATAATTTTCCGGATACAAACCTACCTGGATTTTCCGGATTCCGGGTTTCGCAAATACAATTTTCAGAGACGTGCTGTATATACATGTACACCTTTCCGAGTAAAGAACGTGGTTACGGTGTTATGTATCACAATATTAAGTAGGCCCGATAGGGAAAATTATGTTATCTAGGTAGATGTAAGTAGGAGAATATTATTTTCCGGATACAAACCTACCTGAATTTTCCGGATTCCGGGTTTCGCAAATACAATTTTTAGAGACATGCTGTATCCATATTTACACCCTTCCTAATCAAGGACGTGCTAAGGTCGGACTAATGGTGGAACAAGGGTGGGAAATGGGGAAGGCGGGGAGAACGGCTGATTGTAGTACGTAGTGTCGAAACTGGGAGCGCTCGAGCGCGAGGAATTAAATCCCAGAGTTCTGCATACACATAGAGGCGATGCGACGTGCAAATTGACGTTAGCGAATCCAATGAATATCTGATGATGTGTACGCTCATTTGGCGGAGTTAGCTCGTAACGCGTCTCGTCATTAAGTCGCTAATTCGCATGCGGACGTCTCACCTCGGGGAAAGGTTAATCATTCATGTTTCTCGTGCTTGCAGGTGCCAGTCAGGTGGAAGGAAGTTTACGCAAACTTTGGTGTGAGGGATTTTCTATTTTCCAGATTTTCTCCACAAATTCACATGAATCGTATTTAATACTGTATCGAATATTCCAAATATTTACATCTTTTCCCGAAATACTGTCGTAAAAATGCCATTTGTGTATTTTCTCATTTTGATTTTGTCCTTTAACATCGACTATATTAGCTCAATAGGATTGAAAATACAAGGTTAGGGGGGTAATCTCACTACCTTGTGACTCAACTTGGGATTAAATTTTGCCGTGAACGCAGCTTATATTTTCCACATTTTTTATCCAATTTAGCCAATGTCTTATGTGAATCATCACCTTCAGATACACCTTTTCAGGAGAAGTTCCCTTTTTTTGATAACATTTTTAAAGGAATTTAACACTTCGATTCCAAGCTGAAGTCTAACTCAAAAATATTCCCAGATTTGGAGCTAATACACTTCAAATACTTCTTTTCAAAGAATTTCTAATTTTTTCGACCCCTGCCTGTCCTCAAATTAACTGTCGCCTTAACTTGCCAACTTCTACTCATTAGCCGTGAATTAATAATAATCTGACTTCGCTTTATGAAGCAAACACAAAAGATTCGAGTCGGAAAACGTCAAGTTTCTCATTTCCCCAAAACTAACTTATACTCCACGTTATCCTCGCCTTAATCTGTTTCCTCTTCTAGTTAACTTATAAGCGCCTAAAGGACCGGAATTCCTATTTGCATGGAGTTCGCCGGAGTGGATTATTGCGTTAGGTTAAGCTAGAAAAATTATGGGCGTTCCACATTATCAGATTAGGTTTTCGCGACGGTTTTCTCTTATCTGGAAAAGATGTTACGGAATTAAATTAAATTCCGGGAAATTGCCGGAAAATTTCCTTATTGACCGGGAACGTGACGAGTTAAGGATGCAAAGAAGACGGTGTAGAAGTTTGAGGAAACAATCAGCGGGTTTATAATAAAATGGTGTTTTAACCATTGTTTAAAAGGAATCTTAAGGAAACTAAGAAAGTAAGAAAACAATTACTGAATGGTTCTAGATAACGAAATATCAAATTTCAAAACCTGACTTGCGATTTGATCTTAATAATAATTAGGAGATAATTTGTATACCGTGGCTATTTAGTAGTAAGACATTGTTAAAGCTCAGATTATATGCACGTTAACAGTAATAAAATATGCACATATGCATCATTTTACGAGTATGTAAATTTAGTTTTTTGATTGCGATACATTTATTTTGTTAGAAAGAATAATTCTACGCGAACAGAACTAGTAAGACTCTACAAAGTCATTTATTAGAGTTTCGTTAAATTATTGTGAAAGTTTGAAGCTCTTATCTGAATTATTTTCGATGATTTTAAGTCGTATTTGAAACGTGATAAGATACAATAACCAACTCGTTCGAATCTGTTGTACATAAAATTCATAACTTCTACTGAAACATTGATTCTATTGAAACTCTACAAGATCTTTCTTTAGAGCTTCTTTAAAGTACCGAGGAAGTTTAAAATGCTTATCTCAATTAGGTTAGAAAATCGGAAGTAACTAACTTAAAGTTTGATTTCAACAAAATACCACACAATAGTTTAATAATTAATTAAAATAATAATTAACAATGTAATTTCATTAAAGTATTAATAAAGTTTGAAGTACTCTTGTGAAATGCTATGTTACGGTCCTAAGGTCCTATATAAAGCTCTAATTGAATTGCTTTTACAAGTTAAGTATAAAAATTCGTACCGATACATTCATTTTAATTAAAGATCTTTCTCTGTGTTCTCTTTGTAAGAGCTTTCATTAGAATATCATTAAAGTATTGAAGTAATTGATTTGTATTGATGATATTGAAGTAGTGGGGGTATAGCGATATTAGGGTGTAACTCAAGTGTGTCTGCAAATTCTCCATTTAAAATTTGAGAACCTCTTGGAAAAAAAAATAATTTTTTTATTAGCAATATTAGGGTGTAACTCAAGTGTGACTGCAAATTCTCCATTTAAAATTTGAGAACCTCTTAAAAAAAATTAATTTTTTTATTTTTCCCAATGCTTACTATAATTTATTAAAAATAATTTCTCCGAGTTATAGTAAAATCCAAAATTTATAGATTCACCTTATAATTTACAACCTCAAAATTCTACCTGCTGATGTAGAACAGTTAACGTCAATAAATGATAACTGAATTAATATTAAATAATTTTGAAAAAACGTTTGTGCTTTTCTTGTGGTAATTGAAAATTTTGGATTTTATGATAATAAACAGTAAAATCATATTCTATTGAAAATGATCTGACGAACTGAATATTTGCATAAAATAGAGTCATTTATTTATTAATACATGGGGCATCCTATATTTCATATTTCAACAACTGACATGTTACATATTTTATGCATTTCTTGCAAGCCACATTAGATACATATCTATATATATAATTGGAATCAACTTTTTTTTAAAATCGTTGTCTATGAAATGGAAATTAACATGGAATAAAATTATTTAATTGTAGAAAAGTGTACTTACGTTTTTACCTAGTGGTTTGCCCAAAATTTTATTTTCTTCTGAACGTTATGGTGTAATTCTGAAAAACTTTTTATCTAGGAGTGCGCTAAACTTTTGGCATAATGCACGTTACAGGAAATTATTACAACGAACAAAAAAGAGCAAACGAATGCCTTTCATTTCAAGCATTAGCAACCGTTTTAAGGTGTTTTCAGCCGGGGTGATAGCATTCCTAGGAGCTCATTAAGTTGTATTTGTCATTATAGGCGAATAACTTGAGATAATTTTCGCTGTAACAACCACTTTGTAGTTTTTACGAGCATAAAGGGTATGCAAAATATGTATTTCTGGTATTGCGTTATTAACACTAAAGTAGTACCCGAGATAGCAACGTGGTATAAACACACCTCTTTGTAGCAAATGGGTGTTGTGTGCGCATAAGTACAATAAGTACATATTTTCTAAATTTAGATCAGTACTGCTGTTATAAAATCGCCGTGCCAGTTAAACAAACAAATTAGATATGGGAATACATTTAATGAGTTGTTTACAAATAAGACGCGTTCAAGTATCTTATCTATCGAGTGATAAACGCGAACTAATCTTTTTTGATGAAATTATTGGGGTATTAACTTTATTTTCGACAGATCACCGATCACCTTATAATAAGTAGGCGAAAATTTATTACACCCGATCAGCTGACCGACCCGCCCGTCACATCCTCTTCGCCTTCAGCTTCTTCTGGCACCCCTCGATGTAATTGTACACCTCGGCCTTCCTCCTCCTCACCTCCTCCTTGTCGCTGTAAATCTCGCAGATGGCGATCAGCAACCTTATGAACTTCTCGTTGATCTCGTAGTACCGCACGTCGTTCGTGCCGCCGACGTATCCCTCCACCTCGCGCTCGACCTCCTTGCCGCGCTCCTCCACCTCGCTGATCCTCTTCAGCACGTCGATCGCGTCCGGATCGCAGAACTCGAGGTCGTCGACGCTCCTCGAGACGCCGCCGCCGCCGCCCGGCGATCTCTCCCTGCGCAGCGACGATCTCTCACTGCGCAGCTCCCTGCCGAGCAGCTCCCTGACGATGCCGCCGTCCTCCACCTCGTTCCTCAAGGAGAGGCGGCCGCCGCGGCCGATCGCCGTCAGGTCGCCCTCGATCCTCGTCAGGTCCTCGACGTCGAGGTGCTGAGCGCCGCTCATCTTCTTCGGACCGAGCGGTATCGGCTCGGGGACGCAGAAGTCCCAGAAGAGGTTCAGCACGAGGTGGCAGGAGAGGACGACGAGGAGCACGACGAGCAAGGCGAACAGGGCCCAGTAGAGGAGCGTAGTCATCGCGAACTAGCCGGCGGCGGCATCTTTCCGGGACGAGGAACACGGACGGGCGGCTGTGAAGTCGGGAGGTCGAGATAAGGCAGATCTTATCGCCGGCGGATTAAGTGTTTCCATTCCAATCATCGGCGGATCGGAGGAGATCGATCGTGGGTTTTCCGAGTAATCGCTCGTGCCGAATTTTTCGGTAATTATTTAATCCTTGAAGATATCCTTGTAAGTTTGTTTGGGGAACGTCGATTTTCATTCTTAAATTATGAGGCGAAAGGTGTATTGACGACAATCATAAAACAGCAACATAATTACAAATAGTTAACAGGCCCAAGAATGGTGAAGAAGATCTAGACCGAGAGGCCTCTATCTTCTCCTTCTTCGTTGCGAAGGTTGGCAATCATCAAAGCCAGGGAGCGGATTATATGCATCAGAGAATCACGATTTTATGCACATATATATGCTACCGTTTTATATAAAATATGCATACAATATGCAATAAAATGAAAATATATGCAATAAAATCAAAAGATATGCAAAACATTAATGAAAGACAATAACCATTCTTAAGAGTAATTGTTATTGTATAATTAATTATATATCAAATTAACTAGGTATTAAGTGCTTTTCAAAATTTTTGACAAAAAACGAGTGCCTCCATTCATCTAAAATATTTCTCTCTATAGTTCTCTCTATATCAGCCGATGTTACGGGACAATATTTCAATTTGGGGATTAAACAATAATTTGAATCAATATCATCTAACTTTGTTTCCCCTTCAAAAATTTTACAAATATGTAAGAGTTTTTTATAACCCACATTTTTTCCAAAACATTCTAATTTATCGCTTTTTTCTAATTTTTCCTTTAACATTTCTCTCTGAATTTTGTAATTATCTGTAAAGGATCTACAAGTGGCTCAAAATTTTTTTGTAAAGCAATTAGCGTTTCCGGAACGAAGCTATGATTAGTTTTTATAAAAATTAATTGCTGGTGTACAATATTATTTTGGAATAATGCTTGTGACATTAAAACACATGGAGAAGAATATGTTAGATCCAATATCAATTTTATTAATTCAGTAAAATGTTCTGCATAAAAAAGAGCAGTGTTTATCCATATTCCCCATCTTGTGATAATCGGTTGTGGTGGTAAAGTAATGTTTGGTAAGATCTCTTTATTTGAAACAATACATATGTACGAAATATAGTATGCAAAAATATGAAGATTTTGTTAAAATATGGAAATTTTCTGGAATTTCCTGGATTTCCTGGAAGTCGTAGAATATTCGGAAAAGGACGAGATTTTTCTGGAATTTCCATTCGACGAGATAAATAGCAGGTCGCCGAGCGAGACAAGCCAGAGTGGGAAGAGAGGCATAAAGTCAGTAAACAAACGTATATAAGTGGTGCTAATATAAATTAAATAATTGTGAACATAAATGAAGTATTAAGTATTAGTAGACAAGTGTTAGTGTAAGTAGTTAAAATTAATTAATCAAGGCAATCATGTAGTTAAGTTATTTTCGCGTAGTCATAACCGTACATTATTATTAATTATTAATAAATTGATGACAGAAGGTTGTCCAGACTCGAAGTTGGCCATGTTCTTAAGTACCGAAGAAAACACTAAGTCTTCGCCAACAAATTTATTTGTTGAAATTTGTTGGCGAAGACTTAGTGTTTTCTTCGGATAATTAATAAATTGCATTATCATTATTACTATTAAACTGAATAAGGAAATTGAAACGAATGCAATTTCGGTACTTGCGTATTAATTCTTAGATGTTCCTTGGCCGACTAGCTCGAACTAATCAATTACTCAGGTGTGGTCAAAAGGAAATATCAAATTCAAATTATAGCTGTTTAATTGAATATGTCAAGAAACCAAAACAATAACTAATCAATTTTAAAATATTCA
Organism: Cryptocephalus moraei; assembly: GCA_946251905.1. NCBI lineage: Eukaryota > Metazoa > Arthropoda > Insecta > Coleoptera > Chrysomelidae > Cryptocephalus > Cryptocephalus moraei. The sequence continues at coordinate 8,343,694 of OX276463.1, forward strand.
TTCCAACAAATCTTATTTCAAAATCTCAGATTGAGTAGTACATATAGACTCCAAATTCTAATAGACTTAAAAGTTTGCAAAGAAGTATAAATACAAAGTTACTAAAGTTTCTTACTAATTAATGGGAGGAAATCGATCGATTTAAGTTCACTACTTAAATACCAGTCACTCAACGTGAATCACAACACTCGAAGAAGGCTCGGTGATGGTCACCTACGGCTGGAATCCGTCCGGATACGGGGCGGATCGCCCTATATGTGGGCGCTCTCGGCAGCTGGCTGGACGCAAGGCAGATCGCCCTGTAAATTGGCGTTCTTGGCGGCTGACTGGACGCAAGGCAGATCGCCCTGTACGCAGTCGCGCATGGCGGCTAGCTTAGCAATTACTCACTCCGAAAGGCACTTTTAATCACTCACTGATTTTGCACTGATTTTACTTCTACAGTTTACTCATCAAATTAGTAGAGTTCGTGTAGTAAAAGTTTGTTAACGGAGCGGTATGCTAATTTTACTAATTTGCCCAGACCAATGCAACAACCAATTCACTATTATTCCCTAATACCAATCAGAATTTGAACTCAAATGACCTAAACTCGAAATAGCGCGTCGGGGGAAGCAACTTGCTTCCCCCGAGGCCAGAAATAAAGTCCCCTCTTCCTCTCTCGCGGGCCCTAGCTCTCCCACTTATTTCCCAAAATCCAATCTCAAAAACCCCTTCCTACTGATTTTTCCGCCTATCATTGACCAGGAACCTCTCAACGGGGCGTTACAATTTCCCTCTCTTTGCCAAACACATCACTCTCGAAGCGCATGATAGTACCAACGGCTTTTTGGGATTCCAGGAAACTTAATTATCCAAAACAAACATTGCGAGCCTCTTCGAAATTGTAAGTGGCGTCGCAAAGTCGAGACATCCCAAAAAAATTGTTTACCAAGACCGTTCGAGTCCGACTCCAAATGCTTTGCAAAAATCTCCGCCAGGCGAGTGAAAATCATACTATACAAAATAAATAATTGCCTAGTATAATCATTATGGTTGTGACTATTTATTGAAGAGAAGCACGTTAGTGATCATGGACCACTGAATCCAAGATACGGCAGGGAAGAATTTACCCGTTCATAAAATATATGCCTCCACTGCAGACAAGCCTGACGAAGTTGAATCCTTCTTCTTCTCCTTTACGTGCCATCTCCGCTGCGGAGGTTGGCAATACGAATCTTTGATACTGCAGCCCGAAGTAGTTGATTGGAGAGTGGAAACCACCCTCTGAGGTTTCTTAGCCATGACATCCTTCTTCTCTCAATGCTTCGTTTATTCTGGATCTTACCCAGCATTACCAGCTGTACAAGTTGCTATTTTTCTCCAAGGTATTGTAACTTTCTTGCTTTAACTGCGAAGATAGTTCTTTTTCATTGCCCATTCTCGCAGGCACTTGTTCATTGGTGATTTTATCAGTCCATGTGATTTTTAAGATATGCCGATTCCCCACATTTCAAAGGCCTCAAGTTTATTTATGGATTGCTTATTTAAGGTCCATGCTTCTACACCATACGTGAGAATCGAGAATATCTAGTATTTTAGTATTCTATTTAAAATCCTTCAAGTGTGTACCAGAAATAACTATACGGGCCCAAAGAGCATCTAAAGACAAACTTACGTGTGTATGGGAATTACTTCATTTCGTCTAAAAACCGAGATATTTCCTTGCAAAGTCTGCTTTCAAACGTAAACAAAGTGGGGCCATGTTGAAAGGCAAGGCACAGAACGCGAGAAGCGTTCACGGGAACATTACACTGTACAATATTCAAGCGAATTCAATTTGTCTTAACCTCAATTGTTTATCCTTGCCCTAACAAGCGACGGCGAGTTCACCAAAAGTCACACGTAATGTAGTATTGTAATGCGTTGAAAATAGTTTTCTCGAAAATTGCCGAATTTCCTTGCCGGAAACTATCTCCTATGTATACTTCTTCAAAAGATATAAGGCGTTTATGACTATACCTCCTTAAGTGGTTTAGTGCACCCCTTGCCGCTTTTACCGCGGCTTCGCCTACTACTACACCTTTTAATAGAAATTTAGCCGACCTTGAAGGGACCGTACTCAAAAAATTGAAATAAACATCGAAGTAAGATTACTGGAATGGACCTTATACATTGTCAGTTGTAATCCTTTCACAGAAATTTAAGGTCATTAAAATGTTAAAGCCATTTAATAACAACCCTTTCTTAAGATTTGAGAAAAATTGCTACGTTATAGTTAAGCTTAAAATATCCTGAATACGTTCGGTTTTCGGACGCGTGTTATTTACGACAGGGAACCAACCCTAAGCCACTTGATAAGGGATAGTCATAAACGCCTTATATCTTTTGAAGGAGTATATTTTTAAGCCCCTTTCCCAGTGTTTTCTAAAAATTTCCAAAAAAAATTCCTGGTGACGGCATCGTCAGCCTACCCGTAACTATTGATATATATCAGATTATATAACATCATATATATAATGTATGATTTCATATATATCATGATATATAACATCGTGTTAGCTTCCTCCGTGACTATAGTTTCAATACGTTCAAAACGATCAACGGTAAAACCGTACTTGAGTGGACCGGTATGAGAGTTGCATATCCACAGTTCATCTCGATTAACAGTTGAAATCTTAGCTAATTTTTAAAAAATTTAAATTTAGTGAAACGGTTTTACCGCCAAACACCCCCACTGCACTTCACTTGACGAGATCAAAAATCCATCAACGTTCGACCGTCACGTCTATAAAACTTTCCCGACCGGAGTATCGACGTAAGAGCCATTTTTACTCGTTTTCTTTTACGCTTTGTACGAATTACTCGATCCCTCTCCGGCTGACGTGTTTAATCAAAACGGAACTGGAGCGGAAGGAAATCGAGGAAGGCCCCGGATGACGTGTCGCGTTTAAAATCGCTTAAGAATTCACCTCGGCGGACGTGTCGACAGAAAAGTCGTAGAGGGAGGCTTACCTGGGACAAACAAAAAACAACGCGGGGGAGCGCTAAAACGTCTTGTCCGCTGAGAAACGTATGTGGGGGGTTAAGAGGCAGGAAATTGCTTTGAAAAGGTATTAAAAAATTGTCAGAGAAGGCAAGTTAAGTTTCTGAAAGGTATGGTTTTTACGTATATTGTCAAATACGATAGAAATAATAACATATTCTAAGAAAATATTGTCACACGCCTGAGGGCCTGGGGCCCAAAGGGAGTGCTCTGGTTGGGGTGGTAGCTCGGCGGAGACTAAAAAGAAGGAGAAGGGAGAGAACATCATAACACAAAATTAAGGCAAATGAGCGAATGGCAAGAAGTGAGAGAAAGGTCAAAGGGAGGTGGTTGCTTACTGTTGGATGACGAAGGGCAGCAGGCGCGAGGCTCCTCCAATTAGCGGCATGCCAAAAGGACGGGCTCTCAGACGGGCAGCGTGACGTGATACTTGGTGACTGACTAACTCCTTGATCGTTATGATCGAGCTGTATAAATACAAGCGGGATGTTTACGAACGTGATGTCGTACCTGTCCGAGAGTCGTATCGTCCTTCGGTTTAAGGTCGCCTCGGTGCTGAATAAGCTTAAACGGCGATCTATTTTCGCTAATTGGGGCCGCATCGCGACAATATAGTATATGTCAATTAGATTTACTTCCCAGGAAATTATAATATACTTTTAGGAACAAGGAAAATTGCCCAAAAATTAATTGGTACAATAAAAATTTTTCCAGAAATAAATTCCATTGCTGTGATATCTATTATTAATGAAATGAGCGAAATCATGCACAAATGCACAAATTGGAAATTATCATTGAAAACCCTTCACTATGAAGATTACATAGAAAGTGAAATATTTGTAAATGTTAATTAAGTCACATTAACACTGCAAATATATATACAAATCCATCACTATTTTCTATGTTATCAATTTATGAATACATAAGAAAAATTAGGTTGTTATGCCTAATATACACAAGGTACATTTATTTTGAAGAAAATTGTAAAAGGGAAAAATGTACCTTGGGGTTATCGTAACCAATAACCTAATTTGCGAATAAGTTTACAAATATGTACTTCACTCTCTATGTAAACTCTATATGAAATGATTTTGAATAATACGTTAATTGCTAATGACAGGAAACGTTATTCCCCCTTTTCGAGCAATTTTCGGGTAATTTTCCGGCTACTCGATGTACCATATTTTTCAGTATTTTCTACCTCCAAATATCCCAATCTGAAGTGACAGATTCTGGTCCCCAATGAATTCACAGTAAGTCGTGGGGCAAGCACATTAAGTGAATTACTAATAACATGGTTTTGCACAGATTGTCCGGATGTTGTATGTACACTAGAATGTCTGATACTTGTCCAATTCATAACTTGATGTGATAACATCGTAGATGAGATATTATTTGAGTGATGGGGAGACTTTGGATATTTCTCTTATATTATTGATCATAATTGATAAATGATATCAATTCATAATGATAATATCATTTGATAGAATGTCTGAACTTTGTCCAATTTAATAACTTTGATTGGATAACATCGTAGATGAGATATTATCTGAGTGATAGGGAGACTTTGGATATTTCTCTTACATTAATGGTCATAATTGACAATCGATATCAATTGTTAATGATGATATCATTTGATATCAATTGACAGTTGATTATTACATACGAAATACTTGTAAAGTAATTGGAATTATGTGATAAATACCCAATTATCTAACTATGACGTCAAATTTATATTTTTGATCTCTTGTATTTACTTTAAGTTTAAATTCCTTCTCAGCGGAGTGTGGATAACTGTTATTACCCTGAAGCATTAAATAGACATTGTTACAAAAATGCAAGAAAATCTTGGCAAATGGCACATTTTGCCCAGAAAGCTATTTTTCTAAAAAGAGGCAAATACCAAGAAAATTACTAAAAGAGACAGTCAGGAAAGTTGGATGCATTTGCTTGAATGTACGGTCTTTAGTTGCCAATAAGGCCGTTGCTATTGTTGTTATCTTGGAGTGCTATTATATTTATTATTTAATAGAGGAGAGTGTTATGTGCTGAATTGGGAGCATTTTGAGTAATAGTTTAGATTTTAAATGAATGGTTAGACTACTTTCAACAATTGTGAACTGGCAACGAAGGAAAAAAATTAAAAAAAAAATATTGGTTTACCTAAAATACATAAAGAAATTGGACGAAAATATCATATATGTACAGCTACTTCTTATTATAATAAATTAAATAATAAGCTTAAATTATTGCACACTAAAAAATGTATCTTTATTAAAAAAATCTATATTTTCTTGAAGTAAGTATTTCAGAAGAATTATTTACTTGATAAATAAAATTACACCAAAACAAAAATAAATAAATAAAATAAAGTGTAACAAAATAAAATAAAAGATGAAAATGATGGGCGAAAAAATGATTCACTTTGTAACGTACTTTCCTAGGGAAGCAGCGTCGTCGGCGGCACGACGACTCTGGTGGAACGGGTAAACGGTTTTAAAGTCGGTTTACCTCGGGCGCCAGATTTTTAAGGGTTTACTCCCTAAAGTCACGGGTGAGTTTAAACTCAGGAGAATGCCAGTGCGTCCGTGAAAATAAAACACATAGTACAGGGAAAAATGTGGATTATCTATATTACATCTATGATTTTATTTACAAATGATATCGGAACATACATGATACATGATTTATTCATTAAAAGTATGTGAATAGCAGATCATAAATTCAAATATTTACAAGGGCAGTTCGGCAGCGAGGTGCAAGAATTTGCCGGTTACCAGATTTTCGGGGGGTCTTGGCAACAGTGTACACTCCGATTTTACGGATTACCAGCAGGAACCGGCAACATTGCACGCCGCATTCGAACGAGCGCCCGGGCCCAGATGCTTCGGGCAAAGACAGATCGGTTCTTATCTACACTTACGGAGAAAATACAATTAAGGATGAATGTTTCCATTTAAAGCAGATAAAACTATTTACATAGCGGAAGATCGCAAGTTAATAAACTATGATAGGATATCAAGCGTGCAGAGTCGGTTGAAGCGGTTAGATGCAAGCGGAAGAAAGAGATAGTTACAGCGATAGCGGAACAAGCAAGAATGGGCGGTATTTACCCTAAAGGGCGTACTTAAACGGTGAAAGCGGGAATCTAACGTGCATAGATTTCCCCGAGTGGAAAATTATAGAAAATTTGTCTCAGTAATAAATCCTCTCCGAGATCGACTCGTCTACGATCGGATACTCACAAACGGTTCTTAGAGGGACGGATGGCCTAATCCAAGAATTAAGAGAAAGACAAAAGTACTATATTTGTACTTTGGATTTAGTTTTAAGAATTTAGATATGTATGTTAATGTAACCCAGTCTGCGTACAGCTGCTTTGCAACTATGCAGCGGACTTGTAGTTATTTTTCTGTAAACTACAGCCTTGTATTAAAAGTAGGTACTGGAAAATATTTTAAATTAGACTTGGTTGAAAATTCAAATATAGTTACCGTGTTTACATTACAATCTTCTACTGTGAATATAAGGTTTTGAATTAGGGAATATTAAGCTGAATTTCATATTTCCCAAGGAATATCTCAGTTTCATATTTTGAGCAAACCTCCTGTTTGACCGTAACGAGCGGCATCCAACCGTCACTCAGTCCTCCGCTCTCCATCCCCCGATCCGGGGGCGATTTCCCCCCATGCCCCCGCGACCGCCACCGACGGTAGCACCTGTAGATATCGAAAAATCGTAAAAAGTGCATCCGCTCGGGCGGAATCGTCCCGTTCCGTCCTCCCGTTCGCCCTCTCCCTCTCCCTTTCCCTCCCCGTTATCTCGCTCCCTCTCGCGATTCTCCCCGTACGGCGGCGTCGGCGGCGGCGGCGACGGAGACGCAGTCCATGGACGGGCGTCGATCGCGTCGGGACGCATCCGTCATCTCAACGTCCCGCCGTAACGAGAGAGACAGAGAGAGAGAGAGAGAGAGAGAGAGAGAGAGAGAGGGTTCCCGCGGGTATTCCGGGATTCCGGGCCTCCCGGTGATCCACAGGTGATCGCGACCGTCCGGGAGGGCGAAAGGGTAGCCGCGTACTTGTTGATGCGGTGCACACGACGACCGGAGAGGGATCACGTCCCGAGGGAGGAGCGCGTCCCCTAACCTCCGGTACAAAGGTAGAGGAGTCGAGGTAGGATCGAATCCGGGAGATGTGCGGGACCGAATCCTGGAGGAGGCGCGACCTGGGAGTACGTGTGGGTCGCGGGTCGGGTTTCGATCGCTCCAAGGGCCCATACCATACATACCGTGTGTTCAAAGTTATAAATTTTCTACCGAAATTGGCTGAGGTTCGGTTTATCTGACACTGAATTTTGATGTTTATCTGATTTTACTAGAAAATACTTTGGATAAGTGGTACGAACATAACAATTATTAGTTGAGATTATTCGTTTGAAAAATATGCCCTTTCGAAATTTCCACTTTACATATGGGATGTTATAGGGTTGACCTTTAAAAAGTCACTTAAAAAAAATTGTCATTAGTCAATCGAAAGACATGGAAAACGATGGGAAACTTCTTTTTTCGCATGAACTTCCTATCTTTTAAAAAATGTTTGTTTACATAAAAGTCAGGAAAATCCCACATTACTGAAGAGGAGCTAGAGGAGCACTTTGTGCCGAGGTATTTTAAAGCTCCGAGTCAAGTAAGGGAGAGATTTTACTCACGTGTTTCGTATTAAATGTGTCCCGAAATCGCAAATACATAAAAAAAAATTACAGATTCCAAAAAAATCAAATTTGTCCATTTTTTTTGGCAACTATAGTTACAAAGTAAACATAATCGAAATTTTTTTATCAATTTTGTGCGTGTGCTGTGAAAACAGTGTATTTTGCGTATTGTAAAGTCTATACAGTACTAGTCCGGAGAATTCGATTTTTCTGCTCGTAAATAAGCAGGAAAATGTTGTTTCCAAGACGATCTCCGGAAAATGTTTTTCCTGAAATACCACTATTCTCTATATAACACATTCGCAGAACTCTATCTCTTTATCCGCGGGCACTGATTGCTTTACGACAATATCTTTGAAGTGTCTTCTATACGATTTTCGCTACATTTCATACGACATTTGGCGACAACTTATCTAAAATATAATACTCTTTTCTTATCATCACACATTAAGAGCCAATCACTATTATCACAATTATCTATATTTTGATGTAAGAATAAAACGGCAGGGAGTTATAGTTTCGGAGTCACAGCGTTTTATGTTGCTCCTATACACATGGACATGGTGTTCAGGAAATTCAAAATATCTCGCTTATTTACAATTTTTTGAAATTGCCGCTACATTCATATCATAGCTAATTTTATCATCTATAATTTGATGTAAGAATAAAACGGCAGGATGTTATAGTTTCGGACTTACAGTGTTTTATGTTGCTCCTGTACACATGCACGTGATGTTCCGGAAATCCAAAATATCTCGGTTATTTACAATTTTCTGAAATTACCGCTAGAGTCGTAGCGTAGCTGATTTTATTATCTACATTTTGATGTAAGAATAAACGTCTTACACGAGTGTCTTACACGACACGTAAAAAGTAGACGAGGGTACGTCAACCTATCCAAAATGTTGAAAATTCGGATGTGGGTAGTCTAACGTAAGTACGATGTTATACTCGTCGTTGTAAACATACGTTTATAAGTACAAATCATTTAAACATAACTATATATATATGTCTGTTTATTGCGTTTGCCTTCTCTGTCCGACACATTGACTCCACATCTTCCTAGGTCTTCCTCTCTTCCTCCGTTCAGTGGTCGCATTTGAGTGCGATCTTTGTACGTCTTCCCTTTGACATTCGTTGTATGTGGTTGTACCATATTAGATATATTTTCGTCATCTCTTCTTATTCGTTGTTTTCTCGAGGTTCCTCATGATCTTCTAAAGACATCCATTCCGACTGCTACTACTCTACTTTTATCAATTTCTGTTAAACACTACAGATTTCCTAATGTTGATATAACTTTTCCCAATATACTGAAAGTGTACTCTTTCACTAAACCAATCAATCCATGTTTCTATTTCCTAGATTGTACTTCCAGAAACGCCACCTCAAGTCAAATTATGAAGTTTATTCTCAATGTGTGTACCATGTCACAGACCTGTAAATTTCAATATGTCAAATGTGTCCAAATGAATATCTCATTCTATTATCCAAGATTGCAGAATTAAATGCATTTGTCAAATTTCAAAACTTAACCTCAATGTGGGTACCAAATTTGGATTCCAATTATCCAATTCTGGAAAGGAAATATTCAACCAAACAATTCTTCGGATTCCATCAAATCCACGTTCCAATTTCCAGGATTTCAGAGTTAAAAGAACAAAATTGCTTTCCGATGTTCCACCAAATCCGCCCAATGTTTCCTGGAAAGGTGAAGTTGTTGGGTACTTCTGACTTCCTAATTGTAGACACTTTCCGCACCAACCAGTCACTTTTCGATGGTCATTACTACAGCCTCAAATGTAAAACATGTTTTTAATAACACTTAAATGTCCATTTAAGACTTAGAGAATTTAAAATGTCACATCCCAGACAAAATGAAACGTACACAAAGGTACCAAACTGCTTCCCAGAAGCCTAATTTCCCAATGTGGTTTTGAGCAAAAGTAAAGATCTTCCGGAAGAACCCCATAACTGTAATATGGGGAAACAATTTAACCTTGTTAGTTACTCTATTGCAAATCAAACCCCATTCAGTTTTAAACAAATATAAGCTTAGGTTACTAACGAGAAAATCTATTGTCATTAACGTCCTGATTATCCTTATGTACTTGAATGTATTTTCCTTATATTTTCTGCAACTGATGATGGGCACTAAGCAACCCGAAACACGTTTCCACTCACCCTTACACTTGTATTAATCTGGATAGCTCGATTTAAAGTGACCTATCTAATCTGGGTATTATCGCCAAGCTATGAAGCACTGCGAACCCATCTAATTTTCGACGGCAGATGGTGGAGAAACGTCCCTCCTGGCCCACGAGCCCATTTAAAAGAACCTCATTCCCTTGGACCGCACATCCAATTCCAGATTCCAATATCCCGTTAATCGAAATGTGATTTCACGCGTCCTCCAATTCTGCGCCAATTTCCCGCTCATTTCCTCTCCGCGTCGCGATACAATGGCCGGAGAGACCGGACTACCTGGACACAAAGTTACCTGTACGTGTCGCTTAGGTATTCGTTACTATACGCGAAGGTTCCTCGTATTGACTCATCCGTTCCCGAGGAACATTCCCCCGAGGGATGGCGACGCTTTGCGAGGGACGTGGCGGGTTGAAATTTACTCTCGCGAAATGTTTGGATAACTTAGCGTTCAGTTGAATCAATCAGCTATTTGCTGATAGTCCAGGTAATGGAGAATTTTTGTGGTGTTGAGTTGTATAGCGATATCCACTTGCGACACGTTTTTTTTAAATACCCCGTAGATGATTAAAACTCGAAAAGTAACCAAAATTTTGCTGTTCGGGTAATTTTTTATGAAAAAAGGTAACCAAAAAGGCGACTTTTTTGGTTCGTTTGTTGTGTCATGAAAAATATTGAATGAATTACGTTACTGTCAAAAAAACATTTGTAGAGGATTAAAAAGTTAATTGCATCAACAGCTTTTGCACAATTGAATTTAAAGAAATTAGGGCAATATATTGCAGAATGCATCGTAGTAACGCTGATCAACTGATTTTAATGCATCAAAAGGATCCTGAGAGTAGAAATCAAAATGTTCAATTCGGCTATCTTCAATTTGTGAATACTTATTAAAACCTCGTTTTTCAAAAATAGAAGATAGATAAATCAAAGCTTTTACTTTCTGCTTTCAAAATCCGTTTGGTTAATTAAAATCTATTAATTAAAATTCACAGTTATGAGATGCATTTTGCAAGATTCTACACTAATTTCTGTATATTGGAATTGTGCAAAAACTATTATTACAATAAATTTCATCTCATGCCTGTTTAAAGTAAACGTAACAAATTATCTCTCCCCGAAATACCTTCAGTTTATATTAACTATTATCAGAGTTGTAATTTTTTAAACAGTCGTTTCTCATCGTTTTTCCAAGTTTCCTGGATCAAAACGGTCCGATCAAGGTTAACAAATCGCCATTTTGAAGGTTTTTCAACACTGTACAGTCCATTCAATATTTGTTGAGTTAGAATTCCAAGAAACTATTAAACCAATAAACCCCTTCTTATCGGAACTACTGTAACAATATACCGCGACAGAGGCGTGCCTTAAAAATTTCGACATTATTGTCTATGTCGAATGCACGCACAAGCTGATATGGTAAGTGCTACGACCGCGCCATCAATGACTTTCTACCGCAACTCATTCTCGAAATTCTATCTCAACAAATATTGAATGGGCTGTAGAAATATTATATTAACAGTAACGCGATTCGTACAATACTTTTCATGATATAACCAAAAAATCTTTTTTTTTGTTATTTTTGATCAAAACAACTACCCAAACCGAAATTTTGGCTTTTACATACATCTACAGGATATTTTAAAAAAAGTGGCGAAAATGAATTGATGTACAACTTAATAGCAAGCACATTTTATTTTTCTCTATTGCCTGGTGAATAATTTTAACTAGCAAGTTATATGCAGAAAAATTGAAATATGTGTGCATATATATGCATCGAATATTTAGAATATAGATAGGTATAGGAAGGCTCGCGATAAATGAATTTTATGACGCACCGGCTTATCGCAAGAAGTTAAGGGTCTATTGTGTCTTAATGCTTTTATTGTAGCAATTTATTGCAAAATGTTATTTACAATTTTGCAGAAGAAAATTTTTTCTCATATCAAAATATACTTATGTTTAGAAATGGAAAAAAAATTGTTTAACATTGGTGCATTTTTTAACTATCTAATATATTCTAAACTAAAATTGAAGTCGACGCCATTTACCATTTCACCTTCCAAAATTTCGTTAATTTTATATAACCCTCAATTCTATTTGTTGATTAGGCAGGGTGAACAATAAATAATAACTATGATGGTTATTTAACAGGAAGATTTTATTCGTTATGTGTGTAACGTGTAACGAGTCGACACAGAGAGAGAGAGAGAGAGAGAGAGAGAGAGAGAGAGAGAGAGAAGTGAGAGAGAGAGAGAGAGAGTGAGAGAGAGAGAGAGAGATAGAGAGAGAATACTAGGTTATGTTCATGATATGTGATATGACAAGATGGCTGATGAATGATCTGTGTGGTGGGAGTATTAGCTAAAGCCCTGAATATAATGTCAAGAGAGCAGAGATGGCTCAAGCCGTGTTTACAATTGAATTTTAAGTTTAACTTTTCTAATGTTTAACACTATTTAATGGTTTTTCAAATTTTTGGTATACCCAATCACAGTTTATCTATAACCTTCTGACATAGTATAGTATAAAGAATTCTTCTACCATTTGAATTGATTCTGAGAGGGGCGTCCTTTGCATTTCTAATTTAAGTTCAAAAACACAAATATGTAATATATATTATGTCACTTTTGAAAGAATATAGATATTTATGCCTAAATATGCAATTAGTAATTAGCGAATAAATGAATGTGATTCGTCTACATACAGACTGTATTTAGAGATGTGCAGAAAATAAAATATATACACTTTGCGTATAATCCGCTCTTTAGTTACAACTGCGGTGTATGGATTATATTGAATTGGTGGTTAAAAGGTTACTTGTAACTCGTTTTTGAAACTTTCACTGAACCGACCCTTGTACAACCATAACCGTGTAACTTAACATTTTGTACTTACCATTCAACTAAGTTTTGGGTTCCGGTTAAGACGACAGGTGCAAAATCCTTTAACTTATTTGCTAAAAGAGACATATCATTGGAGACTACATGAAACGCAACCCGTACCTTGTGAAGGAAATTGTCGTATTCCATCTGACAACCGAGATATTTAATTATTAAAATTGCTCTAGAATGTAAACCAACGGCAGCCATATTAAATGACAGCATCTATAGTAAATCCACTGAGAAGAAAACATCCACGAAACGAGAAAAGAGAGTAAAGTTAGACAACACCTAATACACGTCGTTTGCTATTGGTGGAAAAGTCATGAAACTTTTGGCGGGAATTGTTGATATACAGAGTCTGAGCTCAGTAAAATTAACAAGTTTAGTTGTCTGATCTATGGTCGTCTGTTTACAAGCGTTCAGGTAAGTCGTTGACGGACTTTTAGTTGATGGTTTATTTTAACGTATCGCTATTGTTATTCAGGATTTTCATAAAAATTTGTATAAACATAATTCTGTGATTTATTGCAATTATGGAAAGACACCTTCCCTGCTCGCCTCCCAAAAAAGAGACCTGGAACATACTTAAGCTGCGGGGAGAAAACCATTATTTTAAATGTATACAGAAAAGAAAGAAATGCACATCCTTAGTAAAAGATAAATTATAGTCAAGGCGATCATTCTTAATGCGACCCTGTACTTATTCGCTAGCTGGTCGCGCGCTTTGAATTTCGTTTGTGTTTCGTGGATGTTTTCTTCTCAGTGGATTTACTATAGTATTAAATTGACGTATACACCATTTCCTCGAAAAAATATTTTTTTCTCAGAAATAAGCTATTTTCCTCGCCGGAAACTATCTCCTACGCGTTTAGGAGCCTTTTTCGGGCATTTCCTGGAAATTTTGGGAAAAAAATAAGGGTACCCGTCGTTTTGTCCATCGTACCAACTTTTAAACTGTTGTATTGCTAAGCTAAGTTAATCCAAGTAAGCAACAAACCCTCGCCTCGCCGTCGGCACATTTTCCTTAAATAACAATTAAAATTTATTTTTATGTACGCCATGTATCGCCAGTGAGCCTTATGCGTTCTTGATTAGCTAAATGGGGGAAATTTACGATACCACCTCGGATTCTCGTCGCGGCCCCGATAACGGTCTCGTTGCACTTAGTCACGGAACGCATAAAAATTTTATTATTGCAGGCGTAAAGTAACCTCGTACCGGAGTGATCGTAAACGTAATCTATTCGGATTTCAGCCGTGGCGCTGTGGGTCATGTTGTGGTTCCGTGAAGTGCGTGCACGTCGAACAACACGTCGAACACCATTAACATTGCGAGTTTCAGATTTCGTTAATTCGAAACGGATGTTTCGGAAGCATAGCTTTCTTATGGCGGGCTTCGCTCGAAGCGATGAATTGGTGAGAGGTGTGGTCGTCGAAAAACCGAGCGATCGTCACGGCCGTCACGGCCAATTATCGCGCCGCGCTTAATGTTTAGTAGCAACTCGTGTTACAACTGTTTTTGTATTGTCGATTGCCTGCTCCGCGGTGACGCTAACTACCAATCGTTTCTACCGCGATCTAAACAATCGAAGGCGACAGTCACTGCGCATTCACTAGTTCCGTATAAATCTCGCAACTCTGCTTGCAACTACCTTACGTTTATTTCATCCTGTGTTAAATTTGACGACTCAAAACGCAAAAAAACGGACTTGTCCTGTAAGATGTTGCTATGGAAACAATAGTAATTAATCATCACAATGACAATTATTTCTTTCGGATAAATGGCAAAACTGGCTACCATTCTCTTGATATCTTAGGTGTTAATTTTGCACGTGCTTCTGCAGCTTTCCGTAAAATTGCCGAAGAATTTGCACCAGAATTCATTTTGACAAAGACACGCCTCAAAATCAACAAATTAATTAATTGCCAGACCGCCGTTGCTAATGATACTAGATTTAAAACATTTGGCAAAATAATTTTGATTTTTTTTTATTCTTCCAATGAGATGTGACACAGGACGAAATAAAATACATAACGATATTTGTCCGGGAACTCTTTTTACAGTACTCATGAGTTACATCTCATTTCTACTGTAAAGTATGAGTTCCCAGACATATAACGTTAATTACTAAACAGTTCCGGCGGACCGTTCACAATACGTGAAGAAAGTGTGAGGTCAGAATTTGGTAACCATGGCAACTGTTTGTACACAATATTTTGCTTATGAAAGATTAACATGTGAAAATTTTCAAGCAGCTGATAATCTACATAAACGAAATTTCTTAGCTATCAGCTGTGAAAAATAAGAAACATTGAAGTACGTAGTTTTCTTGTATATAAAAGAATACATATTGTACGTTATGGAGGGAGAAAGAAAAAAGTGATTTATTTCGGAACCGCTCTACCCGTTTGGTGGCAACTCGTGTTACAATTGTTTGTATTGTCGGTTGCCTGCTCTAGGGGTGGCGATTGTGGGCTGAATCGGTGAGTGTCTAGCGCGACGCTAATTACCAATCGTTTCTGTACATGACGTATATATATAAAGCTATGCTTCCCCTCTGGGTCATTCCCAGAGTGCCTCATTTCGTTTTTATGTATCGGTCGAGTCGATTTGACACCCCTTTCCACTGCTGCACTTTCGATTATTTACCGACGACGATCAGTCTCCGAGAGCCGATTTATCAACAATTCATAAGAGAATGACTTATCGATTCCGCATTTCCTACCCCACTCGACGTCCTGTTCCCTATTTTATTTCATTACCGGAATGTCATCGGCGGTTCTGCGGCCTAGTAGGCCGCCGGTCGCGGAGGTGGAGGCGGATCGATCCGTTTTCGACACGACCACCACCACCACCACCTGGCAGAGTCCTGCGGGAGTCCTGCCGGCGATTTATAGTCCAGTCATCAACGGTAAAAGACCGTATTACTGTGCAATTTTGGGAATCGGCACCGAGTCACATAAAAATTTGGGCTCAAGCTCTACTTATGCCCTACTTCAAAATCTACCCTTTGCCGAAGCGGGAAGAAGATGAAACATTTTTTAATCAAAATAGACTCGGAAATCGATATACTGACTAATTCTAAGCAACTTTGTTTTATAACTCGTTTTTGTAAAGCTGATACTTTTTGAGTTATTAACGATTGAAATTGTACATTTTTCATTGGAAAATGCATGTTTTTTAAGTTTCTTACGAATTACTTAAAAAGTTTTCATTTTATCGAAAAAATAATTAGAAACAAAAATGTAGCTAATACAAAAACAAAGCGAATTGTTTTTTAATGACTTCTGTAAACCCAATTCGAATCGTGTTATTGTTCGTTGAAGAACGGTTTTTCGAGAAACCCGAAATTTGGTACTTTCAAACTTAAATAACTTGAAAATGGTGAAATTTTTGGAGACAACTCAACAAACCTTTTTAAAGTACTTAAAAAAACCTTTCAAATGAGTAACGGTAAAAGTGTTTTGTCTAAAAATTGACTGAGTTATAACAAAAATAAAGTCACTTCTTGTTTTGTTCACAACATTTTACAATAAAACCCTCGGCATGATCGCCCTAATTGAAATCAATCGTAACCCATTTGCAATTTACTTTATATAAGTATTATTGATGTGATTCAAGTGATTTAGCCAATTTGGAATACTTATTACAGAAAAACATAATTTTTTAAAATAAAAATTGCACTGTAATTTTGAAAAAAATGTATTTTTATAAATAAATCAAAAACTATTCATGATACGTAAAAAGTTTTATAATGAAAAATGTAGGTTTTTTTTGCACATTCCCTATTCTCCAAAATGTCTGCTCCGAAATTTAAAAAGAAATGCAATTGGCTTTTCGACGATAATTCCCTTATTTTTATAAAATAAAGTAAGCATTACAATGCTAAATAAGCGTTTCAAACTGGTGAAATCACTTCAAATAAACTCCTGGACAAAATTAACGCACCACCATATATATTTTATGTTATTCCAAAATAATGATGATTTTCAGTTGTTTAGCAATCTTACAAGTAAGCTGTGGATATACTTCGACAGTTCAAGTAAATGTTGTCAACATGGGTTTTGATTTAAATGTGTAATAGCAAAGAAAACCATTTTCGATGAAAATTGATTTAAAATCTGATCAGAAATTGTTGCTTATTAAGAATAATTGTTTTGAGCCACCAAGGTTTTTTTGTTATTGATAGTGTAAGTGCGAGTGTTCTCCAGTCTAATAATGAATCGCAGAACAAATTTGTCAGTGGAAGAAGCAGTAAGAGCATCAACTTTGCTGAATGAGGGATATTCGATGCGTCATGTTGCTAATGTGATAGGAAGAAACCATTCCAGCATAAGTCGCACGGTTAGACGATTTAACGAGACTGGTTCTCATTTACGAAGGCCGGGACAAGGGCGAAAACGGTGTACTAATCCAATAGATGAACGTTTTCTTAGACAATCCGCTCTAAGAAACAGGGCAACGACTAGTACCATCCTACAAAATGAACTCGTAGCTGCTCGGAATCTTCTTATGTCTTCCCGAACGATTAGAAGGCGCTTAAATGAAGCTGGATTAGACAGCAGAAAACCGGCCAAGAAACTCCTGCTCACCAGAGAGCACAAAATTCAAAGGTTGTGTTTTGCGAGACAACATCAAGATTGGACTCGTAATGATTGCAAGAAGGTTTTATTCTTAGATGAAACGAGAATCAGCCTTAAATCTTCTGGTGGACGTGAGCGTGTCTGGAGAAGGCCAGGAGAGAGATTTGCAATTTGCAATATCTCTCCAAGAGTTCCGTTTGGTGGTGGCTCTGTAATGTTTTAGGGAGACATCTGTTTCGATGGCCGCACAGAATTGGTCCCCATACGTGGTAGGTCAATGAATACGGATTATTATCTGGAACATGTTGTTGACCATGTAATGCCATTTGCTCCTATTGTGGGACCGAATTTCTTGTTTATGCAGGACAATGCTCGTCCTCATGTCTGGGCAGGTTATTCGCTACTTAAATGCTATAGCTATTCCGTTCATGGAATGGCCAGCTAAGAGTCCCGACATGAACCCAATAGAGCATCTATGGGACGATATTAAAAAAATAATTCGACGTCGTACACCTCCACCTGCCAACCGCAATCATCTGGTAGATGCAGCAATCAGGAATGGGGAAATATTCTTCAAAAAGTCGTTCAAAATTTGATCTCCAGTATGCCAAGACGCATGGAAGCAGTAATTAGGTGTAGAGGAGGACATACACGATATTAGAACAGCTCTAAGTCTGAAAATTCTATTGTTTTCGTTTGTTTTCTGTTTGCAAGTTTGCATTGTTTCCAAGAAAAAAATTTCTTTAATAATAAGTTATTAGAGATAACGCCCTGATTTGCTAGTTTTATTTACTAGCTACTAGACAGTACCTAACTATAAGCTTTTATAAAAGTGTTATTGCAATATTAATTTCGGTATTGTAATTATACAAGTTTAATTGTGTGGTGCGTTAATTTTGTCCACGAATTTATATTAAGGTTACCCAAGTAGAGTAAATTGCAAGTAAGTTACCATTAATTTCAATTAGGATGGTAATGCTGAGGGTTTTATTTTCAAATTTTTTCAAAAAAAAAACGAGCGATATTATTTTTATTATAACTCAGTCAATTTCCACTCAAATGACTTTCAGCAGTACTAATTTGAAAGGTTTTCTTAAGTACTTTATAAAAGGTGTCTTCTGCTTTCCCCAAAACTTTCACAATTTCCAAGTTATTTAAGGTTGAATTTGTTCAGATGTCGGGTTTCACAAAAAATAACAGTTCTTCAAAGAATAATAGCTTGATTCTTATTGGGTTTACAAGTCATTAAAAAACGAATCTCTCTGGGTTTTTTATTGGCTAAATTTTTATTCTTATTAATTTTTTCGATAAAATTAAAACTTTTTAAGAAATTCGTAAAAAACTGTTAAAAAACGCGGTTTTTTTTTTCAATGAAAAATGTACAAATTCAATCGTGAATAACTCCGAAAGTATTAACTCTACAAAAAAACTTTATAGTACAAAAATTACTTAGAATTGGTAACTCTATCGACTTCTGAGTCTATTTTGATTAAAAAATGTTTCATCCTCTAGGTTAAAAGCCCGCTTCGGTACAGGGTAGATTTTGAAGTAGGTCATAAATACTACCTAAATCCCAATTTTCATGAAAATCGATGTGGATTCCCAAAATTTCACGGAGAATGGCCCATGACTGGACTATTAGTGTCAATTTGATCGCGTGGGGATGACGGTCGATATCTACCGGCAAGAGATAAATCCCCAGGGAAATGGTACAGTGAAATCAACATTGTTTTTGAAAGTGTAAATATTTTTAATGTGAATTTATGGCAACGATTATTAATTAACGGTTATTAATATAATTAGGCCAGGCGTTCTCATAATAAAGTATTGTTTATTGGCACTTACATGCCAACGTATGTGATGGGCACGGTGCAAAGTGAAAAACAAATACGTAAACAACAAAACAGTTCGCCATGGACTAAGTATCCAATGGAAGCAAAACAGAACTTAATATTTTGTTTGCAAACAAACGGGTCTAAATATGTTGAATTGAGCAATAGAGAATAATTCGTAATTATTTAATAAGCTGTTCAAAATGTTGCAGTAATGGCGAGGTTAAATAACCTCATACTTAAACTTCGCTCACATAATACGTTAATTAAGTCGAGTTACAATTTTGAGAACAATCACAGAGTCCATTAGAGGAATCAGATTGTTTCATATGAAAGCAATTTGTGAATATGCCTTTTGTACCAAAGCCGCTTCGATCTCTTGATGTCGATATTTTGCCGGGAAATTCCACTTAAGTCGTAAGTCTTAAATTGTTGAAATTGGTTATGTACATAAAAGTCAGGAAAATCTCATATCACTGAAGAGGAGCTAATTTGAAATACGAGGCACAAGTTAGAGATTTTACTGACATGTTTTGTATTATTTTTCCAGAAATCGTAAAAGAGACGAAATTTACTAATTTTACACAAAAATCAAGTTTGCCAATTTTGTTGGCAACTGCTGTTGCAAAGTAAACATCATCGAAAAAATGTGATCTCGCTTGTTGTAAAGTCTTTACAGTGCTAGTCCGGAAAATTCAGTTTTCCAGAGTTCCGGAAATAGTACTTTTACATCGAACACAAATCGTAACGACTTAAATGAGAGGCTGTCGAAAAAACTATTGTCTACCTAGAATGAAAGTGAAAGGGTTTACCTCAATCCTGAGTACATATAAGATAAGTTCCATCTACCTATACAAGACTGGATGAAGCCTCTTAGGTATCGATTGGTGGGTCGTTTTTCTACTTGTACTCTCCCACTCCCTTCTTTTTCCATCTCCTCTCCAGATAAGCCGCTTGGTAGGAAAAAAAATCCCGCGAATCGTTCGCCGATTAGATCCCGTGCCGTCGATAACCTAAGTACGTTCCCATTATTGGAAACGGCCGACTGCCACGAAGGATTTCCACTTCGCCAGATTTCCCTCCCACGGCACGGATCTCTCGCTTTCTGCCCCGTCTCGATGTATATGAAAATTAGGGGGCTATAATTTCAATATGTCGGGCCGGTGGCGTGACAGCGCCCTCACGCTAGGGCGTGTGTTTTCTCCCTACGCCAAGGTGTGTTCGAATTGTGCAGGATTTGGCTTTTTTTACGTATATATACACACTTTTTCGCCTTCGTCGGTCGCTCATAAAATATTTAACGGCGAAATTCGGGATCGATGTTGTATTTAACGCCGGGCCCGGAGGGTGGGGGGTTGGGGGTGAGGGTTGATGGTCGGTAATTTAAATTCCCCGTGTTACGGTAATCAGTTCGTCGATGGATCGATGGAGATTACCGAGTTTCAAAGCGGCCGATGTGGAAAATGACGTTCCGTCCTGGATCGAGTACGTCTCGTTTTTCCCGACGGGCAATTTCGAAAAGCCGAGAGGAGGTTTCATATTTTTTTATATCTCCGGTACATGGTCTCACGCCTTGTGTAACAATTCGATTCCTTCGCCATAACACTCGTGTATGTGTTCGAGGATATGGAGTCTTTTGTGCCCTGGGCCCACGACGTATCGATCTGGAAAAGAAAGGCGATTTTCTCGCCTGTGGAATTTAACGAGAATAAAAACCACATGGTAGTGTGGGAGGAAGAGGAGGGGGGAGGGTGGTGTCATAAAAAAATTCACAAAAAGGACACTTCGTATACATAAACACACCTGACGGAGTAGGAAAAGAAGAATGATTACCAAAGTGTTTGGGTAACTGGACAATTCTGCCCTTTTTACGGTAACGTTATTAAATTGTCGGGAATTCTCGGAACCGACCATTTAATATGCTCCAGTCATCAACGGTAAAATGCCGTATTACTGTGAAATTTTGGGATACAAGGTCGATTTCTTTGAAAATTGGGATTTAGGTAGTATTTATAACGTTCTTCAAAGTTGAACTTGTGCCGAAGTGTGCTTTTTCCCTAGGAGAAAACCGAGAAAGCACGTATCGAGAGATGTACGAACGCACGGGCAAGGTCAGGTAGCACGGTAGTTATGATAGATACATAATGAATTACCGAAAGGCAAGAAAAGAGATTTGATTGGACAAAGTACGATCAAAGACAAATACCGTATTGTCTTTGGTACGAGATAATCAACTTATGGAAATACTAAAACAGAAAAACATCGATTCAAGGGACATAACCATCATATCAAATCTGTATTTTGGACAACGGGCAGTAGTACAAATAGAAGGACAAAGGACCGATGACATCGAAATAAAAAGAGGAGTAAGACAAGGATGTGTGATGACACCCCAATCGATAATTTACGCTACGCGGACGACACAGTCCTTATAGCCGAAGCAGTACAAGATTTACAGAGTCTTGTCAACAAGACTTACAAATTAATACAAAGTTAATACAAATATTAACAAAACGAAATTCATGTTAATCACAAAACACAGATAATCTTTATATACGAAATCAGAAAGTTGAAGGAGTGAAAAAATACAACTACTTAGTAGGTGCTATTATAAACGAACAGAATGATAATTCCGAAGAACTTAAAATAAGGATTGCAATGCCAGGAGTGAATTCATGAGAATGAAGAAATTATTTTGCAGTTAGTATGTACTGCAATGTATATTTGCATGTAAAAGAACTACATTTAGACAGTGGAAGCCTTTGAAATGTGGGTATACCGCAGAATATTAAAAATGTCTTGGATGAAAACGGTAACGAACGAGGATGTGTTGAGACGAATGAAAAAAAAAAAGGAAGTATACTTTGTCCAGTCAGAATTGGAACGGCAAAAAAAAACCTTAATGGCTTTTTAAGTGGTGAAAAGCCATGCCGCCCGGTCGTCCATGGGCGTATCATTACGGATAATAACTCTAACAAAGAATTCACTTCCAAATCGCACAAACAAATGGCACACACATTCACACACCACCGCTTTCTCGAGTATAAGTGCCGAAGAAGACATCACAATGAAAGCACACGTGGCCGCTGTGTTATGGTCCAGTGGACCATCCAGTATCCATAGAGTCTCGCGTACTTCCTCGTACACGATTTCACTGATCGACTGTACACCTGCACCTTAAAAGAAGAAGAAGATACAAACGAAGTGCCGCTGTCGTAAAAAAAAATTGCGGTCCAATGGACCCTCTAGTTCTTTGTACATATCCATACATTCACATATACGATTTCACTTGGGCAACTGAACACCTGCATTTTAAAAATACCAAGGCGTCTCTAAATAAGCAAAAAGGTAAGTCCCATGGTTTTGTATAGAGACAATGGGCTCTTTTCGAATGTCCTCGGTAAAGTCAGATTTTATTGAGTGTTCCAATTGCTACTGGTTGGAGTATAATCTTAAACATCTAAAAACGGAAACTACTACATTTAGGCCATATAATGAGATGGCAGAAATATCAGTTACTCCAGAACATAATGCAGGGAAAAATAACCGGAGAGAAGATATTCATGGCTGAAAATTCTACGTGATTGGTACAACTATAATCACAATAGTCGACTCAGAGCAGCAGTTTCAAAAATAAAAATAGCCCTAATGATTGCCAACCTTCGTAACGGAGACAGTTCATAGAGGTGACCAAAGAAGGAAGCAGGAAGCTGAGGAGAACCTTGCAGTGCCAGTGTTAACTACCCTTGAAGAGAAACGGGAGGAAACCCAAAAGTAGAAGGATACCACCTCTCAACATTTTCCGAATATCAAAAGACACCACGAGGATGACAACGAGTGTAAGATAACGCCGGATAAACCTTATTCATTAGAGTTCTCCACTCGAAGTTTCCCGCGAAAGGAACAACCCTTACGCCCCCTTCCCGGATTTTCCCTTCTGGAAAACTTCGAAAACTCACACATAAAATATGCATGCCGGGGAGGAACGGTCCGGGTACGTCACGTAATCCCGTAATTAAATCGCAATTACGAGTCGCGGGGCGGAGCAGGTCACGTGAATGACTCCCTGACTCCAGGCGAGGATCCCTCAATCGAACCGATTCATCGTTGATTACACGTTTCTGGTTATTTACTTGCCGCGTGTTAACCGACTGAAAGCGAGTACATGCTCAGATTCGAATCTGTACTCCTCGGAGAGCGCGGGACATTAACTCCGGAGACGTGAGTTCCATTTCAACTTCCGACTTTACATGATTAACTCGAGTATGAAGTTACATTAGGTTCTCGTACAGAGTTCAGGGGTTTGTTGTTATCTGATTATCACAGTGATTTGATGTACCTAGTAGACGATGAGATGACTCTTATTCTATAACAAGTTACTACATCGAGCTATGACATCCCTACAACTAAAATAAGAATATCAAAAAGAAATCTAAACCAGCTTTTTCAGATATTAATTACCCCTATTATATTATTAACTGAGTATTCTCAAACTTTGATGACTTCAAATTACGCCGAAAGTGCATGGATACTATTTTTGATAATACACACACGATTAGTTTACTAGTTCCCGTTAGAATTAATTATTAATGTTGGCTAATTACTCTTTGAAGTGAGAGATCAATACATTTGAAACGGATAGTGAGTGTTTGGATGAATAAATTTATAAAACAGTTACAGTATCATGATAATTAAGGCAATATTCATATTTTATAATGTTTGAGCTACCACAGAAAAAAAACTCATTTGAAAATTTGAACAACCACAACAAAATAACAAAAAAAAATTATTTGCAAAAAGTATATTTAAACGGCAAGTTTCAGTCTGTTTCATCAGTGTCAACTTGTTGCTGTTGAAATATATTGATCATTTCCTTACGTGATATTTTGAATCTTTTATTGTAAACCTCAACGTGACACACAGCTTCTCCGCAATTAACGAATGTTATTTACGAACTTTGAGAGGTTTCTGTTTGTATCCTTTCGACAAAAGAAACCAATCCTAACACAACGTAAATAGAAACCTTGGAAAAGTTCAAGATTAGAGCGTGGGTAAGCAGTTTGTAATGCAATCAACAGGACATAAATCTGTAGATCGATTTCAATGATAAAGCAAGCAGGGCGTACTAACGTGATTCGAAGTAGCCTCTTGAAGTTTTTAGTATAACGCGTTTTGGTAATAAGGGATTAGTTGTGTAAAAGATCTCGGCGCTTGTATACAAGATTTTCTTTTAAATTTTTTTTACATTATAATGTACACGTGCTATATGACTGTTTAGTCCATAATTTCTTTAATGGAAGGTATTGACTAAAGAGTAACTTCAGATCAGTATTGAATTTTTCTGTTTTTTAGTGCCTTAATATTTAACTTACACCTTAAAATGGAATAATCCACTTCATAGTAAACTATAGGAATACCACGTTTATATGCCGAGTATCTTAAAATCCATGCACATTTAATATTTGAACGACCAATTGCCCTATAAAAGATTTTCAACGATAGACCTTTTGTAGTTCTCCGGGCATATCCTAGTAGTTTCCGTGACTTCATTGATATATTCACTATATGTAGGGTGAAATTAAGTTTACAGTTCTTTAGAGTGCGTTGATTTTCTGTGGCATCCACCATTGTATAGTCCATCTCATTAATACAATATGGAACATTGAAACCTATGTGAGAGCTATTGAAATAAATAGAGATATACTTGTTCAGATTTTGGTTCATATCCTGTATTATTATTAGCTGCCTAACTCTTCATTTTTTCGAATATTTTGTACTGTCTAATTTTTAGTGGAGTGCAAGAAGTGTTGGTGATTTATACTTCATTGTTTACAAATAGATTAAATTGTAAGGGATTGCAAGTGACTACCATGTGATACTCCAGAATGAATTATGTTAGAAATAAAGTCTTTGATCCGTTGAAGTCTATCATATCTTAGTTGCTTATATGTCTATCATAACTACCTTGCTACCTGACCTTGCCCATGCGTTCGTATATCACGTTACCAGTCAGTTTAGTACAGCTTAAAGAAAAGATTTATTTGTCTGTAAAGTCGGTTTACGGACGATCATTTTGCGTGATAACGTCATAAGAAAACATTGATGAAAAATTGCATACGTTTATGAATTGCACGTGCATTGAATTATTATCATTGATGTTTTATATTATAGAAGATTTTTTTGGCACTGCGGTTGGCCGGTCCAACTAGTCATTTTAGACACATTGTTATAACATGTGTGAAGCTGAACATTAATCTTGAACCTTACATGAATTGCTACATAGGATAATTGTATTCATTGAATACTAAATGAAAGCAGTCGACTTTTTATACGATCATTTACATCATTCGTCATAATTGTTTAGTCGAAATCGTAACATAACCTATTATTCCTGCACACGTTGACCGCTGCTACTTTGTTTTAATGATCCAAGAACAAATATATGAGATTATATAACTAAACAAACTCTTAGAATGCAAGAATTAATTACCTTATTGCCGCAATTGTTATTGTAATAGTAATAAGCAATGGTACGCACAGTAAATATTCAGAATCAGATAACTTTATCTAATGTGCTGTTGCCTACCCCTTATATCGCGCTCGCGAACCGAGCCGATCGCCAAATCGAGCTTTCACTCGGACGCTGTACGGGAATAGAGATAGATGCGTCGCAAGGCAAACGCTCTCACTCTCGCTCGCACGCATGGGTCTGGCGTAACGTTACAATGTTTTCTTGACAGTGCAGGTAGACCGCACATCGATTTATAAGACGTTTATCACGTCAAAAATAATTAATTTTACATTAGGTAGTTATATATTCCTTAAGATAATAAAAAATGTTTAAAACTTAAGTCTTGACCATTGATGCATGGTAGCAAGGAAACTTATTGAATTACGTAAATGAACTGTTTCGCTTGATTTTGCTGAAGAGTAATAACTCTTCATTTTTTAAACATTTTTGTATTTTCAACTAACTGTAAGTGCGTAAGAAGTGTGAGCCATTTACACTTTATTGTTTACAAACAAATTTATTTGCAAGGGACAACAGTGACTACCATGTGGTGGTCCAGAATGAACTCAAGATATGTTAGAAATAAAGTCTTTATCCGTTGTAGCCTATCATATCTTAATGGCTTATATGTCTATCATAACTACCTGGCTAGCTGACCTTGCCCGTACGTTCGTATATCACGTTATAGTCTTTACGAAGCCAGTGTAACAACCAAGCTTATACGGGTATCGATCAATAACAACATATACGGCATGCTCGATACATGATACGTTATTTAGCGAACTCGTCCTGTAGAATCCTCCCACTCCAGTCCATGCCGAGCAAGTCACACGCCTAAATATTGTCAATAGTTTACTTTGCTCGCTTGTGCTGTAGTGGATTCATAAACGTTTTGGACGACTGGATCCTTCCTAGAACGTCTGGAACACGTGTCTTCAGTCTTTTACCAGTGTTGGTACGGTTTACATCACCGAGACAGGTTATAGAGGTATTTTGTTTGTTTTTAAGTTAATTTCATAATCATATAATTTGCCGTTCGTTTTTATATTTATAATAATAATTAATTGTAATCGGAATGGCGTTTTGGAGACCGTGGGCGACAGAAACAGTGCGAGTTGATGTGGAAAACGTGACTACTCAACCCTCTTGCTCTTCCTCGTCTCCTTCTTGGGAGTTTGCAAATAAGGATCTACATCCTCAATTACAAGCAGTAATTTTAAATATGTTTAAGCGCCTCCAACAAAGACACTCGGTTCGCTGCTTAATTTTAGAAATTTCAGACTTTACACTAATTCCATATTCTTCAATTTATAAAATAATTCAGCGAGGAATTGTAGATCACCATCAAAATAGGTTAGGTAAACAAAAGAAGTTTAAAGCATTAGATGACGCTGCTAAAGACGTTATACGCAGAACCGTTTACGATTTTTATGCTAGAAACAAGGTGCCCACTTTACTATACATTTTTCAAAAATTACAGTCTTTTGAAATTGTTAAATCGAGTACTTTCAAAAAGGAGTATGCTGTTGATAAGCTTGCTGAGGATAAAGGTCATTGTGCTCTTCGACTACCTCCCTACTACTGTATTTTTAATCCCAAAGAATTAATTTGGACTAACGTCAAGAATCGCTTGCGGAAAACAAATCACAGCCCTACTTTCGCTAACATTGTTTTTGAGAACATTGAAACCGTCTTTAGGGATGATTCTTACAAACAAATTTGGCAAAATTGCGTTTCGCATGTAATTAAAAAAAAGGAATATCACGTTTTACCACCTATTAACCCCATTGTCATTCGTCCCGGCTCCGAATCTTCTTCTGAAGATTACGATTAATTATTTAATGTTTAAACTCAATTATTTTACAATAATTAATGTAAAATTATTCTATGAAATTCTACTGACTAAGTGAGTAAAAAATATTCCGCGCGCCTATGGAGGCGGCACGTTTACGTTCTTCTTTCTCGTCGGCAGCCCGTTGTTACACTGGCCTCGTAAAGACTATACCAGTTAGTTCAGTATAGCTTGAAGAAAAAAAGAAAAGATTAATTTTACAATTAGGTAGTCATAAATTAATTGACCAAATGACAAATACCTTAACCAATGACACATTGTAGCAATAAAATGAACTGTCTCGCTTGATTCTCTTATTGAAATAATGAAAGCTTAAATTAAATGATTCTCAATTCTCTAACTAAAGTTCTCCTAAGTAATACGAAAATACTTGAAGGTCCCTTAAATAAGCTTGACGTCGTCGCTCGCAAGGTTTCAGATTTGAATGTTTTTAAGGATCCAATTCGTATATGGAAAAACTTGACTTTTCGCAAATTCGCGAATTCCTCATCTCGGAGGATTTAACTCTCAAGAGGACCCTCGCGCAGTTTCTGCCCTTAACAAGTCGGCGATGGCAAAGCTCCGAAAATGAAACACCTGAATTACTTATGATAAATATTTTCCATTACACGTTCCCTCGCTCGCATGTCCGCTTTCGAACTTGACACGCTTTTATTGTAAGCACACATATTCTGTTTTTATTGTTGTTTTATTTTTTCGTTATTAGCATTTAAAGCATGCCCGCATCGTATGGATTTGTAGAAATATCGACCGGTATGGTAGATGCGAGCACGACAAGGTCGAGTACGTAACGGGAACGGCCTGCGGCCTAACCTAAAACAATTTACGATTTTATTTCAGCCGACGATTGGATCCTCCTCTCGCGTCCAAAGTTCCTTCTCGCCCGTCGTCCCCATACTGAAGACATTCGTTCCTCCTCACTCGACGACGATCGAGGCGTCCTGTCCCGCTCCGACATAGCAATAATATAAGATACTATGGCGATAATAGCGTCGGAAATCAGCAATACGACGACGGATCGTTCAGCGAAGAATGTGTTCAGTCCGATTAGATCGATAGAAGAAGCAATATTACTTGTTTTCATTGTAACAGACAATATTACTACATAAGAGGAGATAAGCCAAACTCGCACGTAGAGTTAACGCCGAATTAATTGTTAATTGTTGTAGAGAGTGTGCGAGATACAAGAGTTGTTTATCGAATTGCAGATTTTCTATTTTGTGATAATTTTTTGTAATGTTGTTAGGAGATGAGATGTTACGTTTGAATTGCCCGAGGAGCATGCTGAGGAGGGTCGTCAAGTTCACGAAGATCAAAAAGTGCTGAACCGTCGTCGCAACGTATATCAATTAACATATTCTCGAAAGGAACAATCATTCAATTTTTTCTATCAAACTCGTTCGCAAGCAATCAAAAAGACTAAACTCTACCCGGCGATGCGGACCGCACAAACTAACCGACGTCGACGCGGTATGAGGTACTAGGCCTAAACGCTAAGATTAAGACGATGTACGCCGCGGCAGGGGGCGCCTCGCTCGCCAGCCGACAGGCGAGGCAGAGGCAACGCCAGAAGAAGCAGAAGCAGGCGCAGAACAAGGCGACCGAGCTGCTATCGAAGCCCCCGCAGGCGAAGCAGTTCCAGAACTACACCGACAACGCCGTGCCGAGGCTGTCCAGAGCCTCGGCGACGGCAGCGGCCGCTCTCAAGCCGCCCGTTGCGCCGCACGAGCGCCGTCACAGCACCTCCAACTACCACCACAGGGAGCAGCACAGGGCGCGAATCCGCGAGAGCCCCTCCATCTCGATACCGGTCCAGCCGCCGCCCCACCACCACCAACACCATCCGCACCACCAACAACACCAACAGAACCACCTGCCGTTGCACTCCTCGCACGGCCAACTACCCCAGATCTTCGTCCCCCCGGAGGGCGGCGACGGGAAGCTCGAGAGGCGGTGCAGCTTCGTCAGGCAGGTCGAGGAGATGGAGAGGGCGCAGGAGCAGCAGGGCGTGCTCGACAGGTGCAACCACATCTGTAACTTCGAGATCAAGGCGGACACCAAGTGGGACACGACTACGTACTACACGCCCTTCGATCAGGACGCCTTCGGTAGCCTCGACTACCCGTTCTCAGAGGTACTCGATAGGATGCGCATGCGTTAACGACCGAAGGTTGTCCAGCTTCTCTAAGTTGGCCATGGCAATTTAAACCAAAGGAAAAAAACAAGTCTTCACCAACTGCTTTATTCAAAGTTGAGCGATCGGTTTCGGCTTCATCGAAGCCATCTTCAGGCTCGCGCTATTTTTTAAGGTTACACCGTTGTTCCGTCACCTTCTGTTTACCTCAATTTGCGCATGTCATCTTCAATGGGAGGCCCTCCTTTTTATCTTTTTTGTTCCGAATCACATTCGGGAACGTTCTAGAAAGTCACCGGGGGTCCCTCTCAAACCTCTCGAGAATGAGGTAGCTAGTTCCTTTAGGGCTTTACCAATGTCCTTAACGAATTTTATTTAATATTCTTGTTGGATGTACGTTAATGTTAATTTTAATTTTTAACTGTGTGTGTCGACGTAATTGTATTGTAAGTGTGACGCCGCCGCCGAACAACAGGAGCCCTAAAAACAACTTGTTGTGAGTATTGCTTTGTAAGGTACTTGTTCCTTCTGTTATCTAATACTCCTCATTCATGTAGTGCGAGCCTGAAGATGGCTTCTATGAAACCGAAACCGGTCGTTCTACTTTGAATAAAGCAGTTGGTGAAGACTTGGTGTTTTCCTTTGGTTTAAAATGCGCATGCGTTGTCTACCGATCGGGAACGAGCTTTCGCGCGGTTCTAGTAGCACTGTACATGTTCCACGCGTGTATTTAAACCAGGATTTCCGATCCGCATAACCGGATAAACCGGAGATAAATCGGGTACTCCGAGGAATATCCGATTTAACTCGATTATATCCTCTTAGTAACTCGGGAATTAAGTGCCTTTCGAACGAAATTCTTGCCTTTTGGTAACAAGGAATTCCCCTTCTCCGTTTGCCACTTACAATTCGAAAATCCAATTTTGAACAGTTTATCGATAATACCGCAAGTCTTTGTTCGGGTCAAAAATAGGATTTTTTGAATTCCGGTATAAAATTCCCAGGTTAAGCCAGTGAGACCGTTATTAGGCCTGAGTTACAACTCCTTATGCTGAACACTTTTTGATATGTCGATATTAAACAAAAATAGAAATATATTTCAATAACTAACAACTCGGGACGTAAGTGCGTTACGAACGAAATTATTGACCTTTGACATCGGGACATTCTCCTTTTCCGTTTTGCCACCAACTCAGAATTCCAATTTCGAATAGTTTTTGGAAATATCGCAAGGAGTTATTAATTTTCCTTTTTCGGGTCAAATATAGAAATTTTTGAATTTCGGTATAAAGCGATACCAATATAAGACATGTGGCCGAGTTACAGCTAGTTAAGCCCAACAGCTTTGTTTCTCTTTCTCTTTAAGTGTGATGTAGTCGTTAGAGCCTCATTATCCCTTCGTCATAGTATTCCAATAGTTTCGATTCCGAACATATTTAGTATACTACTCCACATTACTCCATAAGTGATGTTTTAAAGATGTCATATTTTAATATCCATATACTCTTCGTTGTGAAATATAGATGTTACAACATAAATCAGTCGGTAACTTTTTGCTCATAAGGCTGTATCCTGTGGTTTTTATCATAATAAGACAGTCAGTAGTGAACTTCTTTGTCTCTTCATCATTCTTTGTATTTGTCATCATTTGGATACAACGATATTAAAACGGATGAAATTCAAAGATGATTCGATAGGTTATTATTACATTACATCGAAATCATCAAGGTTATCGACCCATTCGAAACCAACCTCTGGGAGGCGTTCTTTAATAGTACATCCATAGAGGTTGTTCACATCGAAGTGAAGGATATATTTGAGTATCCTTCAAAAACTGATGACACCACTTTTAGATTCTTTAATAAGAACTTGGGAAATTATTTTAACATTTTTGACCTAACCGTTGTCGACATAACGATTTCCTTGACTTTTGTCATAATTTCTGAAGAAGAGATCTGAAAAAGACACAAAGTTTTACCAAGTAATTTTAATGACGTGCTGGTTGTGTAAGGTTTGTTTGTTTGATTATTGTCGCTGTTCCTATCTTACTTCAGTCTAACGCTTAGGTTCTATAAGGGAGTTTTGTGTCGGTAAAAATTGTTTCTACTATCTACAACACATCTTAATGATCTGTCTATTACACGCATTTCTTTATATGAAATTTGAATTTTTTACAAATGTAAGACAAAAAACATCCCGCCTTGACGAAGTCCCACAATATTTTTTTAATAAATACCGGTCCTACTTGTAATACGAATTTGTCGTAGGCTGCCAATCCTTCAACGATCATTCATTACCTGACAAGACACTATCATAACTTCCATTTTATTCTTCTTTTAATGAGTTTTTAAATGTCTTCGTCCTGCTTCATATTTTGACTCCACCATATTTCGAAAATAGTGGGCACCTACGATTGAGAAAGTTTGGCTTACTTGATGATTCTTTGCCTTTTGTTGAATCTCTTTCTTGTGTGTAGAATAGCTGTATTGCCTAGTCGAAAATGGTAGAAGCACATCATTAAAATTAGTTGAGAAGACTTTGTGTCTTCTTCACATGTCTCATATGGCGAACTTTGAGAACCTTGATAAATGGTACACTTATTAAAAAAATTGATATATCGATAAAATACCTTACAACGAACAAATCGAAGTAGAGGTCACAGTGAAATGTATGCAATATTTCTAAGGAGATATCCGTATATATTCGATACTCGGAAAGTTACGTGGGTCGGATAATTGGAAAACCTAGTATAAATAAAATCAATTTCGAAGTGGAAATATTTTTGCGGGAATATAAACGAGAAGTCCATTAAACAAATTTGTGGAGCGGAATTTCACAGAACAAGAAAGTTTTTGATAGAACTGCACTTTCACTTTATATCCTTACATAGTACTGAATACGCAACAATAGTGTCACGTAAGCATTTAGAAAGGGGATGGTAACACATGGCAACTGTGTCCACACTATTTTTTTCTCGTAGGAGATTTTCAAGCAGGTGGTAATCTATGAAAACGAAATAACTATCAGCTGCCTGAAATAAGAAACAATGAAGTATGTAGTATTCATGTATATAAAAAATACATGACACGTTATGGAGAAAGGAAGAAATAAGTAATTAATTTCGTGTGTGACATTTCATTGTAATTAAAATTAGATGCCACCTGTCCAAATTATGACATCGAGAATTTGTGAACCAATCAGAAGCACGAGAATAAAGAGGCGTGGGCGTGAAAGCCTGTGAGAAGAGAGAAGCAACGCTCAGCTGTCGTAGTCGCTTCTGATTGGTTAACAAATTGTCAATGTCATACTTCGGACAGGTGGCACCAAATTTGAACCACAGTGAAATGTCACGTTTTCCTTCCTTCCTCCGTAACGCATCAGGTATTTTTTTTATATACAACAAAACTACGTTCCTCAATATTTACTGTTGCACATAGATTACCAGCTGTTTGGAAATGTGCCCCATGTTAATTCCCATAAAAAAATGCGTAGAGACAGTTGCCAGGAGTTACCATCCCCTCTCCAAAAGTCCCACGTCGTTACTAATGTCCCTTATTAAAATAATATTGAAATGCGCTGTGATGTAAAGGCACGAATTTTCTGGAA
The DNA here is from genome assembly GCA_946251905.1 of Cryptocephalus moraei. Taxonomy (NCBI): domain Eukaryota; kingdom Metazoa; phylum Arthropoda; class Insecta; order Coleoptera; family Chrysomelidae; genus Cryptocephalus; species Cryptocephalus moraei. Next base: position 8,377,037 of record OX276463.1, read on the forward strand.
GGGATTTATACACTGCCTGCTATGTGTTTGCTGTAACCACCTGTACTCGGATGAAAAGCGAGTTGTCTTCGGGAGTAATGTTGCCATAGAATCATATTGTAACGTTTTGACTACGCGAAAATCACTACACTACAAGATTTAAATTAATTTACTTATTTTAACCACTTACACTAACAGATACTGAATGCTCAATTTATGTTCACAATTATATAATTTATATTAGCACCATTTATTTATGTTTGCTTATTGCCGCTCCGGCTGACATCCGTCGAGCGGTTTTTTAGACTCCCGGCGACAGTTCTCGTCTCACTCTGCGGCCTGCTATTTATTTTGTCGCATGGGAGTTCCAGAACAATCTCGTCCTTTCCCGAATATTCTACGGCTTTCAGGAAATCCATCAGTTCGCCGAATTCGCGTCGTTTCGAAGCTCCCAGAAGCGACACTTTCCGACGGGTGCTTATCTTTCTGGCCAGCCGTTTCGTCACAATATTAACGTTATTTTCACCTGTCGAAAGTGACGAGCGTATCAAAATTTTTTAGTATCCGAAAAAAAAACACAGTCTTCGCCAACAAATTAAAGTGGAACATTATTCCCTGTATTGCTGAAGAAGAAACGTCCAAAAACCATTTGTCCCCTGGACACCTTCTCCCCGATCGCACGCAGTACACACCTCATTAGCTTCCCCTCCTCATCAATCTCCATTAGAACGGAAAAAAAATGAAGCGACCAAATCACAACACAACAGCGACACAATGCTTTCGGCCAAGGCGGAGACAATTAAAATTAATCCGTCATTCATTATCACCTCCGACCGTTGGCGACCCGGGCGGGGGGTGGCGGGGACGATTCCCATTCATGACTGGGGGATTAATAATCGATATCCCGCCGGGAGCGAATCCCGGCTCGGGGGTTGGGGGGGGGGTAGGGGGTGATCGGCGCGAGCGACCGAGGCGGGAGAAAGGTGAGTAAAGGGAATTAAATACGTGCGTTTCTTTATTAGATCACGCGGCGTCCTGGAGCGGAAACTATCGGGAGGGGGTGGGAGGTGGGAATCGGGGGTGGTGGGGGTTCTTTTTGATAAACCGCACGGCGAACGCGAGGGGTCTTCGGGGAAATTAGGATTTGTCTGGGATTGCGGCTTCGAGGCTTATTCATGACCTGTTGGATGTGTCTAGAAGTTACCGGCGGATCCGGGAGGCGAAATTGCCATGTTAGGATTTGATCCGATTGTTACACATAAAATGATACAAACTAAACTACGCACAAAGCCGGCAATCTTTTACAGGGTGGATAGAAAAATCTTTACTTGTGCTAATCACGAGCTCTTTAAATTGAGATATATATGGGTCATTCTCTGATACTTCACCGTACTCAAAAGTAGAATAATATTTGGATAGTGGCAATGTTCATGGTAACTATTGAATAATTTAGTACCAAATTTTGGATGTCTATAAAAATTCCTGGCTCCAGCTAAATGGAATTGAAGGAGCGGAAAAATTATATTTTCGCGAAAACACGAGTAAAAAAATTCCTGTAGCTCTCTTTAGCTGCCTCCTGGAAAAAAAAGTTATTAGAGTTTTTTGTTGGTAAAAAGACGTGGGTACTTTAAGATGTAATTTTCTTAGTATGGCTAAAATACACAAATTTTTATTTAGGCCCATCTAAAAACTCGATTTCAGGAGTTTTTGGGAAGAACCCAAACCGAAAAAAATCACAAAGGCCCTTTTCATCAAGTAGAAGAAGCCCTGAAATTCTTAGAGCAGCAAAAAATTTTGTGATATATTTTTATAAGAAAGATGGGCGTTACCGTCCATTCTGGCGAGATTATGTAGGCCATGTCCTGCCACGACAGGCGAGAGTATGAATAAGGAAACACCTTTTCAGGATCGCTGTCTTCCCGTTCTACCATTACACGATCTTAGGAAGGAGACACAAAAAAAAACACCTATAACAAGTTCTGAGTGATCTATCCAGACTAACTGTACAGACCGTTTCTAAAGAGTCGCAGGCTGGGATAAACATAGGTGCGAGAGAAAGGCCATATATTTCTCATTGGCCAAACAGAGAACGACCTTTTGCGATGTTGCTAGCTCGCGAAACATTACAGTCATCCGCTCCGCACACTGTACCGCACACATCCGAAAGTGTATAAGCGATACGCGTTGACTTGGACTGCCTGCTCGGCCGGCAATGTTGCAAAACTTCCCTCTCTGTCACGCTAACTAACTACTGCTAGTTTATCTTTTGCTCTTGTTGATTTCCCACCATGCGTTTCGATAGAAAAGCTCCGTATATATATATATATATATATATATATATATATATATATATATATATATATATATATATATATATAGGGTGTTAGGGGTTTGACTGCCTTTATTTTAATAGATGATAATATTCATCAAAACACACAAAAAACCTTATATAACGGGGGTCCTAAAACCAACCGTTCTCGAGAAAAGTCGAGTTATTTTATCAAGGAATTTCATCACAACTTGGCAACACCGACAAGAAAGGAAACGTAAACTTGTAGTAAACAGCTAGGTGGGGTTAAATTTTTGCGTGCGATAAATTCGCGGTGTTGTCACACCACATCATAGCCACGTTATCAAGTGGTATTGATTGGATTTGTTTTATTCTTTAAAGAAAAATGGTTTTGTTTAAAATTAAACTTAAATACATTAAAAGAATACGTCTTATGGTCAATTCATGTACAAAATTATGTGAGATTCTTTAATAAAACTAAATTTTTACATCTTAAAATTAGATGTTTGCTATTTTTTCTCGAAAACGGTTGGTTTTAAGACCCCTGTTATAAGGTTTTTTTTGTTTATGTTGGTGAATACTATGACCTGTTAAAATAAAGGCAGTCAAACCCCTAACACCCTGTATATAAATCTAGGTATAAAGCGGAATTGCTGCTTGTCGCCTTTGCTCTTCAATTTGTATTTTGACGATCTGATTAAAGTTTGGAAGACAATGGCTCTTAAAGGAATTCAACTCCACCGCACAAAAAATTAAAACACCCGTCTTTGTGCAGATGATCAGGGAATCCTCGTAACATCAGAGGATCATTTGCAAAGAGCTGTACATCTTCTTAACGCCAGAGAATACAAGTGTGATGAACAATTATAGCATTCGATGGTAGAAATATGATGAAATCCAAATTTGGCATTGATAATACATGTTCAGAACAAGTTAGTAATGGGACGTGACATAACGTATTAATCCAGCAGCGAGAATAAAAACAAGCTAACGACTTTCAATGAATTGTGAGGTACCTCTACGAAAACACTGCAGACGAGAAACTTGAATAATCGAGAAACAGAACATGTCACAAATTGAGCAAAGTTGTGTACATCACGGCAGGACAGATGGGCCATCTCTGAAATGGGCCGCGTGTTGGACCAATAGATCACAATGGCTGGTCAATGAGTCACTATTTATTCGAGACGGTTGTTTTATGTTCTTCTATCAGGTGGTCAAATCCGATCGACTTCAATAAAAGAACGTGTGAGGATAATAAATTACTTTCGTTGTTTAAAGTAGTGAAATCCAAGTTTTGCCCCTGAAATAATGACATGTACTGTCGTTCGGGACAATATTTGTAAACTGTAACGTACAACACGTTAGTAATGGGGTATTATGTCTATGGTAATGGGATGTGACATAACCTATGAATCCAGCAGCGAGAATAAAAACAAGCTAACTACTCTCAATGAATTGTGCGGTACCTTTACGAAGACACTGCAGACGAGAAACACAATTAGAGTTTTACGAAGCAAGGGCAGCTCCACTCGATTATTCGGAAATGAAACTTGGATAATCGAGAAACAGAACGCATGTCACAAATAGAGCAAAGTTGTGTACATCACGGCAGGACAGATGGGCCATCTTTGAAACGGGACTCGTGTTGGACCAATAGATCACAATGGCTGGTCAATCAGTCACCATTTATTCGCGACGATTGTTTTATGCTCTTCTATTAGATGGTCATATCCGACCGACTTCAATAAAAGAACGTGTGAAGATAATAAATTACTTTCGTTGTTTAAAGTAGGTAAAAGTAGTTTAAAGGTACAACACGTTAATAATGGGGTATTATGTCTATGGTCATGGGATGTGACATAACCTATGAATCCAGCAGCGAGAATAAAAACAAGCTAACTACTTTCAATGAAGTGGGCGGTACCTTTACGAAGACACTGCAGACGAGAAACACAATTAGAGTTTTACGAAGCAAGGGCAGCTCCACTCGATTATTCGGAGATGAAACTTGGATAATCGAGAAACAGAACGCATGTCACAAATTGAGCAAAGTTGTGTATATCACGGCAGGACAGATGGGCCATCTTTGAAACGGGACTCGTGTTGGACCAATAGATCACAATGGCTGGTCAATCAGTCACCATTTATTCGCGACGATTGTTTTATGCTCTTCTATTAGATGGTCATATCCGGCCGACTTCAATAAAAGAACGTGTTAAGATAATAAATTACTTTCGTTGTTTAAAGTAGGTAAAAGTAGTTTAAAGGTACAACACGTTAATAATGGGGTATTATGTCTATGGTCATGGGATATGACATAACCTATGAATCCAGCAGCGAGAATAAAAACAAACTAACTACTTTCAATGAAGTGGGCGGTACCTTTACGAAGACACTGCAGACGAGAAACACAATTAGAGTTTTACGAAGCAAGGGCAGCTCCACTCGATTATTCGGAGATGGAACTTGGATAATCGAGAAACAGAACGCATGTCACAAATTGAGCAAAGTTGTGTACATCACGGTAGGACAGATGGGCCATCTTTGAAACGGGACTCGTGTTGGACCAATAGATCACAATGGCTGGTCAATCAGTCACCATTTATTCGCGACGATTGTTTTATGCTCTTCTATTAGATGGTCATATCCGGCCGACTTCAATAAAAGAACGTGTGAAGATAATAAATTACTTTCGTTGTTTAAAGTAGGTAAAAGTAGTTTAAAGGTACAACACGTTAATAATGGGGTATTATGTCTATGGTCATGGGATATGACATAACCTATGAATCCAGCAGCGAGAATAAAAACAAGCTAACTACTCTCAATGAATTGTGCGGTACCTTTACGAAGACACTGCAGACGAGAAACACAATTAGAGTTTTACGAAGCAAGGGCAGCTCCACTCGATTATTCGGAAATGAAACTTGGATAATCGAGAAACAGAACGCATGTCACAAATTGAGCAAAGTTGTGTACATCACGGCAGGACAGATGGGCCATCTTTGAAACGGGACTCGTGTTGGACCAATAGATCACAATGGCTGGTCAATCAGTCACCATTTATTCGTGACGATTGTTTTATGCTCTTCTATTAGATGGTCATATCCGACCGACTTCAATAAAAGAACGTGTGAAGATAATAAATTAATTTCGTTGTTTAAAGTAGGTAAAAGTAGTTTAAAGTTACAACACGTTAATGATGGGGTATTATGTCTATGGTCATGGGATGTGACATAACCTATGAATCCAGCAGCGAGAATAAAAACAAGCTAACTACTTTCAATGAATTGTGCGGTACCTCTACGAAAGCACTGCAGACGAGAAACACAATTAGAGTTTTACGAAACAAGGGCAGCTCCACTCGATTATACGGAAGTGAAACTTGGATAAATCGAGAAACAGAACGTCACAAATTGAGTAAAGTTACGTACATCACGGCAGGACAGATGGGCCATCTCTGAAATGGGCCGCGTGTTGGACCAATAGATCACAATGGCTGGTCAATGAGTCACTATTTATTCGCGACCATTGTTTTATGTTCTTCTATTAGACGGTCATATCCGGCCGACTTTAATAAACGAATGTGTGAAGATAATAAATTACTTTCGTTGTTTAAAGTAGGGAAAACCACGTTTTACCCCTGAAATAATGACATGCTCTGTCGTTCGCGACAATATCTGTAAACTCTAACGTATCTTCTAAACATGTCTTCGTATAATTTTAATATAAGAACATTCCTATTGTAACGTTTATTCCTAATTTATTTACACTGTCCCATTTATACACTACACACTACTTAATTTATCTTAACTACGTCCTAACTAATTAATTTATATCACTCTTAAATGCTAATTTATTTCACTGGTCCGTTTTTCGGCTTGTTTATTCACTCGCGGCTTCACGTCTAATCTCCTTCGTCCGCAAGCCCGCTTATATACATATCTCCATTTTATTTGCGATGATTGCAGGTCATTCCTTTCTCAAATAATGTTTATCTAGAAACGTCGAAAAGGTCATAAATCATTCTTTCCGGGACTCAATTAAGCGTAGCGGCGTTTCTTTGAGGTAAGCCGCCGAGGTCCGATAAGAGTAAACACATTTCGCGCTGCTGTTTGTTTACATTTCGCGCGTTACACTATAATAAAATGTACCTTTTAATAATATATTATTTAAATTCAACTAAATTTCGCTTGAATACTAGTACAATAGTATTTGTGACTGCCAAATTTTGTTGATTTGCCGAAGCTCTTTTGAAATTGTAATAAAGTATAATCGCAAGAAACACAAGAGCTTCCAAATATATTTTCTCGAAAATGGTGTGGCACAACAATTTCACACAAAGGTACGTTATTAGATAAACTATAATGATAATAATAAATATTGTAATAGTAAATTAATAAACATAATCGGCTAGTTGAGTCGAAACAGGCTAATAAGCCGAATGTGAAGTAAAGGACGACGACTTCTAATCAATTTATTCATATTCGCAATAAGGGATTTCTATCTCACAACACGAGAGTGGGATCATTTCCCCTCTGATTTTTAAATTGAGTCTTGTTGGAGTGCACGTGCGTTTATTATATTTCATACATTAGACAGCCGCGAATTATACCGTAAAACTTCGTTGCGGACTTTCCTGCCGACTAAATCTCGACCCATTTCGACTTGCGGCGGTCGGTCAAATGTCGCGATCGATCCGTTTCTTTTTTTAAGCGGGCCGAATGTCGCCGTGAAATTTTTGATGGATTGCGTCGGTCTCGCGCGACATTCCCACAAATAAAGGACCGCATTGAGTCGGGAAAAATGTCACCCGCCTCCACGCGTCGAACACCCCCCCGTTCAACGGCCGGTTCGGCGAGCGGACGTCGCGGATCGATCGGGCGAGGTCGATCGTTTCCGTCGCCCCCGTGGATTGGCAATTATCGGGGCCCGACGAGCCGGAAAGCGATTTTAATTAAATCATGGGAACTTCGTATTTAACGCGAGTCGCTGTGTGATTTTTGGTACGGGAAAACTGACCGGTTCGACTGTGAGGCGGAACGCGACGTTGTTTCGGTTTAATCGGCCGGTTATTGTTCGAATAGCTGTGCAGAATAGTCGTCCGAGAAGGTTATTTTAACTAACCCTAGCTAGATTCGACACTGCCGTCATTTTGAACTCACACATTTGGGCGAAGACGAGTTGGCACCGGGAGAGTCTAGTACGATTTATTACAAAATTTATTTACACAGAATTTATTACAAAAATGGGGATGAAACCTTTTCTGTAAACGGGGGAATCCACGGTAAAAAAAATTTGAGTGGAATTTAACCGAGAAGCAGCTCAAACATTCGACAAAACGACAAATTTTTTGGATTATCTTTTGGTACATTTTTAATTGAGTATTTTACTAAATTTTAATAAATTAACTATTTTACTAAATTTTGTATGTAGTATATTGAGTGTGCATTTGTTATTGGTGAGTCAGTCGTTATTCCCACTTTTGTATATAGTCCATTTAAAATAACGGTAAAAGGTCAGGAAACGCTGGACTTGACGAGACCACTTGTCCCTTATGTATTTTGGGGCGCTGATTACGAAAATGGGGATTGGAACTTGCAGCAATGGTTGTAACACCCCTAAAATTGCAAACACGCCCCTAAATAGGGGTGTTTTTCGACTGTACTGCGAAATTTCCTTACGAATCCTCCCGCGGACATTTGACCTTGCCTGATCAGTTTCTTTTTCAACTTTTTCAAAAACCCACCCTTTGGGAGGGATGTTTCTTGCATGTGGGGGGTGTAACACCCCTTTTCGCGTAGTGGGACTCTGATTTTGAATATCAGCGACCGAAAGAAACTGAATAGGCAAGGTCAAATGTCCGCGGGAGGTTTCGTAAGGGAATTCCGCAGTACAGTCGAAAAGCACCCCTATTTAGGGGCGTTTTTGAAATTTTAGGGGTGTTCCAACCATTTTTGCAAGTTCCAACCCCCATTTTCGCAATAAGCGTCCCAAAATACACAAGGGACAAGTAATCTCGTCAAGTCCAGCGTTTCCCGACCTTTTACCGTTATTTTAAATGGACTAATAACTACTAAGGAATGAGCGAAACATTTAGTCATCTTTCCCCCCCTTTGCAGTAAGTTTTACTCACATGTGAGTGAAGCGTTGATTAGTTTAATATAAAATTACCTAATCCGCTCTCTTATGACTAAATTTAAAGATTCGAATATAAGCCATACCGTGATTCAATATGATGTAAAAATGGCGATGTGTAACGTGGTAAGACTTTCTCATATGGCAGGACCAAATATTCATGGCAAAATTATTAAAGTGCCTTTTAGGGAGGTTTTAGAAAAAAATGTTTCAAATTAAAGTTGTAGCCATTAGTTAGGTCAGTTTATATCTAAAATTTGGTAAGAATCGGCGAAGCCGTTATGGAGAAAATTGAGAAAAACTGAAAATTCACAAGAGTAAAGTGCCTTTCGCAGAAGATCAATCCAAACAACGATAACGGCAATCAATAAAAAGTGAACAGTAAAGTACATATGCAAAGTTTGAAAAAAAAAACGTTTGACCCGTTTTTGAAGTAATCCAAAAAATATTGTAACGTTTATTCTAATTTATTTACACATTGTTTTAACACTACTTAATTTATCTAGACTATTTCCTAACTAATTAATTTAACAATTGCTAATTTATTTATACAATTTCACTTGTCCGTTTATCGCACTGTTTTCACTCGCGGCTTCCCGTCTAATCTGCCTCTTCATCCGCAGCGTTCGCTTTTTATACTCCTCCATTATGTCTCGAGAACCTACTAGTATTTACTCGATGAATCTTCCTTAATTTGTTTGTTCTAGAAACGACTCGAAAATAATAGATCATTCTTTCTTTAAATGAATATTCGCAACTATTCTGGAACTGGTTTATTATTATTCACATTCACATTCACATTTATTATTATATTCACAAACTGGTTACAATCAGCCAGGAGCGGAGACAAATGGAGAGAACTAGGGGAGGCCTATGTCCAACAGTGGACCTGAAAAAGGCTGGATGATGATGATGATGATGATTCTGGAACTGTTTTTATGACCCAGTTAGCGGAACGGCCTCCCTTTGAGGTGGACCGCCTCGTCTAATAAGGAGTACGCTTACGCTGGTTGTTTACATTTCGCGTTACAGTACCTAAAAATGACAAAAGTGAAGTGCCCTTTGCCCTTAACAGATTCTGATGAAAGTTATGTAGTTGTGAGTTATCAGGGGATCTAGCCTAAATACAAAATTTCAAATTTCCACTATTTATAGGCTCTGAGGAAACGTTGACCAAATATACACATATTTTATACGTTTCCAAAATCAAGTTTTTCAAATTCAGGAGACCTCAAAATCATTATTCACTAAACTGAATGTGAGTGAAGCATTGCCTCAATATGATGTAAAAATATTCTAAATATTCTTACTTATGTGTAACAGTATTAATTTGTTTAAAATAGATATAGTTTGTTAAATCTATATGAAATTTTACAATATTATGGGAAAACTAATTATAAAAGTAACATTTTAAAAGTTATATTTAAGTAAACATTTTCCAAGTTTATTTTGATTAAATTTTTTTTATTTAAAAATCTTATGAAGTTGTTTAACATTACCATATATTTTTTAAAAACTGCAAGTTAGTTAATATATGAATTATTAAACTGTACTCAAAAGTGAAATATTAAAATAGTTGTCTTTTTCTAGTTAATATTTATGAAAAAAAGGGATCCTTAAAATAATAGGTATTTTGTAATAAAACAAAGATAAATTTTGGAATTATGGAAAATTGATATAAAATCTCAAAAAATAACTGGTAAGTAACGCTTTCTATTTATTCATATTGAAATACAAGTTTTCATTTTTCTTATACAAGTACATATATTGATACTTTCAGGTAATAAATAAGACAAATATTAATTGCCCAATATATGATATGAGATGTTTTTAGCTAATATCTAGAAACTAATATTTAGACAATTTTTGGCACTAATGAAATATTTAAGTAAGTAAATTTAATTCTTCTTACTTAAATTACAAAAACTAAACATGTTCTAAGCTTAAGAAACCCGTATATATTTCATCTACATTCTATACAACACAAATAGAAAAAATTTTTACACCATTAGACAAGAGTAAATTTTAGCTAGTGTATAGCTTAAATTTAGTTACCAGAATTAAATATCTACAAAACTTTTAGAATGATTTCTACCAGGGTCAATGTATGTTAGTCGATAGTGTTCTCAAACATTTAATAATGTTGTAAATACTAAACTCTAATGGAAACTGTACAAATTTCGGTAAATTTTAAGCTAAATAGTTTCCCAATTTGTATTTTATTTTGAGCATTTTGAGCAAATAAAATTAACAAAACGTAAGCGGCAATAATTCTGTAATAAATGAGTACGTTAAAATAAAATAATCGATTTTTATGGAAATTAGGTAAAACATCTCAAAAATCTTTGTTCCAGAAAATGGGTAACATCAGCAAAATAACTCAAAAATTAAGAGAATTCACTCAAAGATTTTGGACTGACTTTTTACCGTGTAAGATAACCGAATAAACCTCTTCGGTGATCTTTAATTACGATTTAAAGAAATTAAGCAAAAAAGTGAGTAACCATTAGGTAAGATTGTGTTAATTATTTTTTCTAACATTTACCTATCATTTCTAACAAGATTTCGAGATACATTTCGGCTCTCCGATTTTTTCAAAAATTTGTCGAAAATCCCAAAAAAAAACAACAACCTAACCTCAACTTATTCACCTCGGGACGCTACTCGACCATCGCTAGAATTGGTATATTTTCGACCCAGATCGACGTACACGTACTCCCTACGAAATCCAGGTTTCGGTCCGACTACGGTCGACGTTTCGACTTTGTAATAATACCCTCTTCAGGTACGCGGGAATCCGTCGCGACGCGACATGAAATCGAGGATTCTACCGGGACGGCTCTAAAGCGCCAGAGATGAAACTGGGACGGAACAGGTTCGATCCCGGATAGAAGAGGAATGATAGCAAACCTAGAAAAACCGAGGGGCCACATAATACTCACCGACACACTAACGCATCCACCAAAACCGCAACATATCAAAGAGGGAACGGAACAAGGATCATATAACTTTAGCTTCTACTGTATTTGCCTTATATATATACATATTGAGATGTTATTCTTTTTTCGGAGCTTAGCAGCTTCTCGGCACGTCTGAGTCGAAGACGACGAGAGATATTTTTATATGTGTAAAATTCGCCTTAACTCTGTGTGATTCTCGCCTCGTCCTTGTTCACACACAAACACACACTCACACACACTTAGCTTTTACTTACGCAAGAAATGAGACCGTCGCCGCCATCGCCTTCGTCGAAGCCGGGCGAAAGGTGACGGTCCCGTGGGAGCCCGACCCGCGTCCTGCATGAGCACAGCAGCAGCCGCAGGCATGCAGGCCGCGTTGCTCATCAGGGAGAAGCAACGTCTTCGGAAGAAGAAGGGCAGGAAGGGGAGGGCCGACCTGCCGAGCCACGTGGCCACCAGGGAGATCGGACCCTTCCCTCAGTACCCCACCGGGTTCTTGGTAGGTAGAAATCGGGAGGAGGGAACGCGGGAATGCCCTTTTTGTCTCAACTACTTTCCCTTCGTGGTATGTTCACTAGGCAGCCGTTTGCGGTCTTAAGCGGTTGGAATCCAGTTGCCACATAACCTTTTTATATCATCAGCCCATCTTGTGGGTTCCGCTATTTCCATAGCCTTCCAGTCGAGATGGTTATTCTACAAAGGCGTTTCATCCACCTGTTGCCAACCATTCCTGAAACATGGTATCCTGTACACAGCATCTATCACCTTTGCTCTTCCTGGGATAATGTTACTTGGGACTCCGTCTAGAAGCCTAACATAGAACGTTGCATTCCCCTTTGTGCCATTTGAATTTTGAGTGTGATTTTTTGGTAAGCGTTAAGGTCTCCGCACCATACGTTAGAGGTTCAACAGGCATTGGACTTTCCTCTTCAGACACATTGGGATGTTGGATATAAGAACATTCCTGAGCTTACCAAATGCCATACCCACTCATCTTTGGAGTTCGTCAGTTCGATTTATCCTTCCTCAGTTTTATTTCATGTCTCAAGTACTTATACGATGACACCTGCCTACCCAACCGTAATACTGTTGCTTAGAACTGAATTAGTTATTACTTGAGTTGTAAAGTAGTTACTACTTGACTGGAGACAGTCTTCAATGAGTGTAATATTTTATTGGCGTCTTCTACGTTGTCCACTATTAGAACGATATCATCAGCGAAGAGTAGGTGGTTGATATATTAACCATTAATATTAACACAGTCCACACAGTCATTTACTCAACCCTAAATTTTGTTGTCTAATTTTGGAGTGATTTAGATTGTATAGATACATCGACCTTAACAAGAAATGAGTCGTAGACGATTCATACTTTATGCGCCAAGTATGAAGACGATTTTTGTTTAGAAAGTGACCAAGTGGCAGTTACCAATCTTAACAAACACAACATTCACCTAAAAGATGATACAACACCTGTTTACGTAAAATCACAGTTTAAGGATTATACAGTAGTGACGCTGTCGGTCGGTCTCTTTCATATTTCTCGCCACATTTTTAGCTTTTCTTAGCCAAACGACTTCTTAACCTTGTACAATGGTATCTAGTTGTGTCTAACTTGAAACCACTCTTGCATTGCCTTTCCATGTTGTTCTGGGTCTTCCCATTCAGTTGTTACAATTTTTGTGTTGTCCCTGCCAGCTTCCATGGCATCTTTTGTAGGCACTGTTCTTAATGGTTCTCAAAAAAGTTTATATTTCGTGATCAAAAATGCTCATTTTTGAGTCTAGCTTTTCAAATGGTGAACAAAATCTTCAAGTGTATTTAAAGAAATAGTTTTGCGGTGTCATGAAAAATACAATGTATTATCATATACACAAAACCGTTTTTGGTAACGAGTCTTAAGAATTTCGTTCAGTGCACTTTACCTACTTTCGTATATATTTGAGTGCTTCACTATCAAGTTTCACTATCTCTTTTTGATTTCTCTTTCTATTCTATTCTTCTATTATCTATTCTATCTTTGGATACCTATTTAATTCCTTGTCGTCTGTCTGAGTGATGTTTTTATTATTTTAGCCCGTGTGATATTTTTTGAGTTTGTTGGCAACTCTGCGTGCAACTAACCCATACAATTCGAATATGGTGGCTGTCCTAAAATTAGGAAAAGCAGATTAGAGATAAGACCCATCGTATTTATTGCGTATATTAACTGAGAAATAGCGCGCTGGGGGTAATGAGGGATATTTCCTTATCTCTTATCTTTTAAACGACTAGTTTTGTTGGTTATACTTTTTGTTCGGCTCTCATGACGAGAATTCGCCACAATATATATTTTGGGAGTGTTCGCCATTTCTGCGTATGCCACGTAGGCAAAAGAAAATTTTGGAAATTTTGGGCGTTTCATCCTTCTGCGATTGCTCTACGGAAAACCGTCACGTGTGACCATAACAATCTGGCTCGTTCAGTAGACGAAACATTTCTGTCGTGAATGACTATTAATTTATTAATCTATCACCTGATTTCCCTCGGTATCGCTCGATTGTTCCGTCGGGACCCACGACCCGCCCCATCACCCCTACATATTAATAAGACGCGCGATGGCCGTTTACGTCGCGTCGGGACAATTAAAAGGGAATTTTTTCGTCCGTGACCGACGAGGAAGAATCCGTTTTAATAAAAATTCCTCGCCTGCCGTTTTCACGGGCCCCGAAGGTCGCACGTTCCGGGGACTAAACGATCCGCCCTTATGGAGGAGCCCGACGTTACTTTTCACCGCTCTCCGGGACTAATGCGTTTTTGATTTACGAGCTACGCCGTACCGAAAAAATTATTATCGTCGTGATCCGTCATCGCCGTTTGCCTCGGCGGCCGAGGCAACTGTCGATGGAGAGGAATCCTCTCCCGTAGGGCAGGTCAGGTGTCTGAACTCTTCCCGGACGTTTTTTGCAGTGTTCCCAGGGGAGGGCGGCATGGCAGGAGCGCGAGAGGGGAAGACGGTGTTCGCTCTCGGAGGAAGCGCGGCAACATCGCATCAAGCAGACCGAGGCGCATCACAGATGGATGAAGAGGAATCGGGTGAGTTGAAGGGGAAAATTAGCCAAGTTTCGGCCCTTTGAAATTTTCTTTTAGAACAATCTTCCCTCTGATAGGAGGGATTGTAAATTAAACTCCTTTACCGTTCAGTTTTGAAGAAAGTTTTGGGAACCCATTGGGGACAGTAAGGGACAAAGATCAAATTTCGCGGCAATGTGTAATTCAATTATGCCGATGAATAACTTTAAGATAACTTACAGCCTTTACTCCAATTTCGAAGATCAACCAAGCTCATTGGTAGTTTGAACTTGAAGAACTTCAGGGCGAATTTTGTACGAATTGGATCCAAATGAGCCACTAATAAGAACCCTACCTAAGGGATCGTAAATCATAATTTTAGTTCCAAATTCCTTCCATTATGACTTTGGAACCACAGAATCCAAAGTCAATGTCCAATCTTCTTTGTTGTTAGAGTCTCCTTAAAAACTGCAAACCCCAAGGTCGTACCTTATTATATTAAGTTAGTAGAACCTTTAACTCTTTGGAAATAAACATCAATTTTAGATTCGTTGTAATTTGAATTATAGGACCTCAAAGTACCTCATGACATCAAATTTAAAGAATCTTGAACTCTCTGAAAATAGACCACAGTTCCATAGTAGTAGACCACAGGACCACGTACCTAACCGACAGCAAACCTTAAGGTACCTTATTACATTAAGTTTCAAGAATATTTAACTCTTTGAAAATAGACCAAAATTTAAGCTTCATTGAAGTTTGAATTATATAACATTGGGGAAGAGACAGAATTCTCTGCAGGACTGCATGTGGTTCCAAAGACGAAAAATTAAGATATACTTATTTGTTTGAATTTGAACCATCATCTGAAGATCTCCATTCAAGGAGACAAAACATGGAGCTTCTCTAAAGATATACAGAAGCTTGCCGTAATCATTAGGTTATGTTTGGAAACCCCTAAAATTATACTTTGGACAATCTTACTGATTCAGTGTTCCTTTTGGACTATTGGGTTGGTTTCGTACCCACTCTTCCAAAATTTTGGCCTAGGACATTTGTTCAATTTCGTTTGTTTAAACTATTCTAAAATTAGAGACTCTAAACATAAATTTTAGAAGCTTGTATGGATCCAAAGGAGATTCCAGATTCCTGGATTGCTTTTTATGTGGTTACCAGATATAAGTCCTTCAAGCTGAAAAATTAGGAAACTGTTGGAATTTCAAATGTTTTGGTCCATTTTAGACATATTTAGAGATTTTACTAGTGGTGGACACGAGACGAGACGAGACCAGAAACGACATGGTCTCGTCTCGTCTCGAAAAATTCCCAAAAATTATGTCTCGTCTCGTCTCGTTTCTCGAAAAGTCTCGAAATAAATAGACGTATATACATGGTACTTTTATAAATGTATACTTTTTTGATAACATTTACTGATTTTTTTGAAGTACCTATACAGGTGTGGTAAAGTTAAATGTACCATAGTATTTTATTGATGTTATGTTTTGATAAAGAATATTTCATTTTTAGAAAATATTGAAACGAAAGAAAATTCTTAAAATGCAATTTCTTAAAAAAATTCGAGTCGAGACTTTTCGAGACGAGACGAAATTATGTCTCGTCTCGCCTCGTCTCGAACCAGTACTGGTCTCGTCTCGAAATTCGAGACGAGACCAATTTAGGTTCTTTCATAATTAGGTCCTTCAAACTCAAAAATTTGAACGCTCCTCTCAACCAAAGTAATTGTCCAATTGAATTCGTTGTTTTTCATGAAATTTTCATCTTTCTAATAAATAATTCTGTCTCCTGAGGATCCCGCAGACTTTAACTCTGCCCTAACCCTAATCTTGTTTACGTTACGTAGCGGCGAAAGAGAGGTGGGGCGAGGGCTAGCATCGGATAAGTTCCCGTGGGAGTCCCGTAAATTTCCTAATATACAAACATGATATACGGCCGTCGATTGGGATTTCCTGAGCGGGCTCGTGTCCGGATTGTCACGTTGTATCGATTCCGCCGATGGAATAATCCGATTTGTGCTGCTCTGGGACCTTCGGCGTTCCGCTTTCCCCCAGAGGCGGGGGAGACCGGAGTGGGGAAATCGTTAATATTACCTGGATTAATACCACTTACTGGAATTGCATCGCATGGAGGGAATTTTACGAGTGGCGGCGTTCCCAGGCGCCATACATTTTCAATTTGTGTGCTATGTACGAACTATCGTATTGTACAATGGATCGTTAGTTGGTGGAGGAAAGGGATGTGCAGGGGAAGTAATCAGTTCTGTGCATAACATTCTGTTAAACTTTTGATTATCGCTCATAAAGTTGATTGAAGAAGAAAGCCAGATTGACTTTTTGGAAAAATTCTAGTAGAATAGTGAAAGAGCTATTACATTCTGATGGGTCGAAAAAGGCATATATCTTCCCTTTGGAAGGAAGTCTGGCTCATATCTGTAGCACTTTTCGTATGCTTCGAATTTGATATTTGGGCACAACTTGTATTTTAACGCACTCTGCGTCGTTTTTGACGTACTTCTTCTACTTCTCAGCCCGTGCTTATCAACTCCTGGATGTAGGCCTCTTCCAAAACTCTCCATGCTCTCTTATCCCTAGCAGTCTGGATACAGTTTCTTCCTAGAAGTTATTGGATATCGTCTCGCCAAGTTAAGACTCTTTGTGTCCACCTGTGGTCATCCTCCCTTGCTATATGGCCAGCCCATCTCTGTTTTAGTTGTGACACAAGCCTCAGTACATCTGTCACTTTAGTTCCTCTGCGGATTTCTACGTTTAGGATTTTATCCCTTAGAGTGATTCCAAGTATAGCCCTTTCCATTGCTCGCTGGATGGTTTGCAGTTTATTGGCAGATTTGCGGGTAACTGACATTGTCTCAAGTCCATATGTGAGCACCGGCATCACGTAGATGACTCGAAGACTTTTTTTGGTGTTTGTAAGGCACTCGCAGGATTTAAGGATAAATGCTTGTTTTCCAAAAGCCGTCCAGGAGAGGCTAATTCTTCTTGAGATTTCGGAACCTTGATTTTCTATACCTATTCAGAGACCATTTCTACGGGTTGGTCGTTAACATTAAGGTTATGTACCGATATACCACAAGATTCCCCAACAACCAAACGGACCCTCTCTTTCCGCAGATCCACGACACGACCTACGGCACCGGCTCCGACTCGGACTCGGAGCTCGACTTCCTCAGCCAGGTGCACCAGAGCGCAGCCGCGAACGCGCTCCTCTACGTCGGCCTGGGCACGACGGCGATAGGGAGCGTCATCTTCTTCGTGGGCACCGGCGAGAAGGGCTTCAGGACGTTCGAGCTGAGGCTGATCGGACCGACGCTCATCATATGCGGCCTACTCTGCTGCCTGATCAGGGTGTTGCTCTGCGCGATACCCTGCTCGTGCTGCAGGTATGTATCGAGTCGCGAAAAAAGTTTCACGGCATTTTCACACCTTTCCCATGTTTCATGGAAGGTAACTCCACCAAAACATAATGAATAAACAATGTTTATAAGTGGAAAATTTTCTACTTTCATCCTATTGTAACGAAACGGCTCTACACTCAACGACAGCACGATCCTGCAACGCAGCCCTGTCTGGCTCGTCGCGTACACTGCCGATAATTCCACTTCTGACACCAATGCAACATTTTGACTACGTAAAAATCACTACACAACACGAATTGTCTGAATTTATTTTAACCATTTACACTAACACTTATCTACTAATACTTTAATACTTATTGAATATCCCCGTTATGGTGCCGTCAGCAAAGGGATTCGTACTGAAAATTATGAAGTGACGTAGGAACCTTATCTCCTTTCGACTTCCCTCGACCAGCGGCTGCAACTGTATTGACCCTCTCCATACATTGTTTAGTTACCTATAACGAAAACTTATCTGTATCTTGTGATGCAGTTATCTTCAGTTAAAGCCCCCCATACGTGAAATATGTGTCAAAATGCTTTCAAACTGTACCTAGCTTCTCGACTAATTGGGTTCCCTTGTTTTGCCGATAAGTTTCATTTATATTTTTCTCCAGGAAAAGGAAGAGGACGCGATTGAAATCCAACTCCTGCCCGCACCGCTCCACCAGGTACCCCCTGGCGCCGAAGTATCGGGACTCGGACTTCGTGCCGGTCGATCACGCCAACTTACTCAACAAGAACAAGAAGAAAGTGTCGATAGGTAAGAGGGGAGTTCGGGACGTCTCCCAAATATTTGTGGTACTGGCCTACTGGTACTGGTTTCTACTGGCTTCGCAGTAGGAGCGGGGATTTTCAAGTTTGTTTGATGAAAATAGGGATAAATTGCTACCAGAGAAAATGTGGTACACCAATGAGTTTCCCATACAATTTGCTTCCGAAAACCTTGCTTCAGTTCGATAGAATTAATGGTTTGCAATGACTCTCAGCAGTAAGCGCCTTCGCCATTTCATATAAACTTCTTCGTAGATCTTCGATCAGCTGGAAAACGCGTTATGGTTAATTTGACGTCCCCTGTACACTGTCGACAGAATAAGTGACAACAGGTATTGCTGCTTTGTGTTCAGAACGTTTGATTTTCGTGTTTTATTGGGAAGCCAGGAATGTGAACCTAGGCAGTTTTTCTTTCTGTAAAAACTAACGATTTTCTAAAGTTATGGAGTTTGTTATGGACTGGATGTCCACTTCTGAATTAAAATGGATTTCCTGATAACCCAAGATTTAAAAAATGTATGTAATACGGCTTCATGGCAGTTCACTATTTCAGCAATAACAGGGAGATGTCTTCATGGATATATTTATATAGGATTACTTTTTAGACAGATCTCTAACAGGTTTAGGTAAATAATAGGTAGAAGTAAATAGAGGGGTACCTCAGGGTTCTAATTAGGGACCAATATTGTGGGATATCCCTTATAATAACGTCCTTCGTTTAATATACTGATAGTGTCCTCTTCCACTAAAAAAATATTTTGGGGCTGCGTCGGACCAGACGGTGGAACTGAAACACCTTCGGCAATATGCACACACACGCACACACACAAACAAACAGGGTATATAAATGAAGTATAAAAGACATTTCCTCCAGTTATTCAATAAATTTCTTCCCTAATTCTATATAATGGTAACTATTGATTCCGAAGTGACTATAGTATTATGTTAAACACATTATCAATAATTTCTTCTATAATCTTTCTTTCATCATGGTCATTTTGTGGTTGGTCATTAGAAATCGTACCTTACTCCAAAAAAGACACAATCCGCTTATGGTAACTAAAGTAACTAACAACTATTCTTGATTCAAACTTTTCAAGATATCTACTAAATACATCATCGATGGTCGTTCCGTATGTGGTCGTACTTTGATTCTTATCATTCGACATTACCAAATCTAGTTTGTCTCTTTTTAAAAACTTCCTCCCAAAGCCAGAACGTGTACAAGAACGTATACGAAAACGTATAGAAAAATGTTATAGGGATACGCGTAGGCACTCTCCATACGACCTTTGTCCTCGGATTTCTCATCAGGAGTGACACGGTCTTTCGACCGACACCCCATCCCAACGTGTACAACGGGCGCAAAGAAGTTTCACTTCAAAAATCATCAATTGGCTGTGTCTGATAAGACGAACCTTTTCCGATAAGTCTCCATTCACACTGTATCCCTCTAGAAAGCAGAAGGCTTGTAACATACTGGGTATGTTACTAATTTATTTAAGGGGTGTATCTATTAATTAGGGGATATTCCAGGAATTGATTAAATAAATGGGAAAAGGCTCCACCTTGTATAATTTGTTTTGAAACGTAAAAATATTTTATAATTGAAACTATAACAAAAGTTCAAGCGCCCGAAATTACCAATAATTTACGCGACGAAAGAGAGATGAAAACCACACCGTAATCAGAAATGATCGGTAAGGGAAATGCAGCCTAAAGCACAGGTTTCATATGGGAGAGGCTTGCTCTATGAACATTTTTTGAGGGTTCTCGACATTTTTCTAGGCCATGGATGACGAAATCGATCTTCCGCTGCAGTTCGTAAATGGGGGGAAAATGGATGATTGTGAAATATTCACAGCTCGTATTGAAAGACGAACAAACTTAGGTCTTAGCAACTGGGTTGCTACGCGTTGGGGCGCGATTTTGAGTCAGAGATTTGATATTGGCACTTATTGTTACCGAGGGTGTAAATAAAGCTTAGAAATTCAGGTTGGGAATTTGATTTAACGTTCGATCAATTCGATTCGAGTTGTGATTTTTTTTGGTATTGATATTTTTCGTTATCATTGGTTTTGGGGTTGATTCCAATTTTTGCTGTTTGTGGCCTTATTGAGTATAGAGTCACGTTTTGGGTGTCATACCAGAGCCGAAGCGACGAATCTTGGGGTGGAAGTCAGCGCCGAACTTCAAGTGGTGAGTTGGGAATAAGTTACGGGTTTTACTAATTTTCCAGAGGCGGAGAACAGACGAGGCGGTTATTTTGTTTTGTTGATTCGTATTTATCTCTTTGACTGGGTTTCGTATGTGTGGGTCCCGTTCGATTTTCGACGAAACGGGACAGAGGCGTATCCAGGTTTAAACTCTGAAATTTTAACGCGCAACAACGTAAATTTCTTGGTAATTTCACAGGCTCAAAACTACCCACTTTCAATTTCGCCTAACTCTTCGACATTTTTCACGTCTAACTCGCCATCTTCTCTGTCCCGCAGTGCCGCCGAACCATTCCCTGCCGAGCACGAGCACGACGACCGAGCTGAGGGCGGCGCAGGAGTGCGGCCCGGCGCCGAAGCTGCCCATACCCGAGATCCAGCTGCCCGAGGTGGGCGGCGGCCTGGGCGGCAGCGTGGGCGGCGTGTCGCGCGAGGACTCCGTCATAGAGCTGCAGGCGCTCGACCTCACCTACGACATACAGAGTGTTTCTAGTAACGATAGTGATAGCGTAACCGTGATAGAGACCGACGATAAAGATAACGCGACATCGAAACTGTCCCGCGTCAGGGAACCCCTCAATTTAAACGATAAGGGCGGCGGCGGCGACGACGACGACGAGCTGGAGGAGGACGTCGAGACTTGTCTGAGTGTCGTCGTCGAGAAGGATTTTAACAGTGGGACTGCCGCTGGCGGTGGTGGCGGTGGTGACGTATCCCGCGGGATAGGCAGGGGGAAGGAGAGGAGGGAGGCGGGCGCGGGGAGGCAGACGCACAGCGGCATCGTGCTGAGCCCACTTCAGCTGGGACAATAATTAATTGTTGTAAACTTTAGACGAGAAACCAGAGAAAAATAAGTTGATTCGATGCGGTTCGGTTTTGACGGAGGACAAGTCGCTGCGCCTATTACTTCTTTCGTAAAGTGTTTGGTATCAAATTTCATTTTTATTTGGACAATACTAATGTTGTCGACAGGACAACACGGTGCACCCGAATTGCCGTGCGGATAGCCCCGCCCGCTAATACCCTACCCGAATTGCGGTGAAGAAATATCTTCTACCTGTTGCTGTAACCCGAATTGCGGTACGGTATAAACTTGTTTATCCTTGCCCCAATAAGCGATAGCGAATAGAACGAAAATAGTTCGAAAAAAGGTCGATACATTATTTTTTATAAAATCACACAGTTACGAATTTACCTACCTTGGGAGGTACAACGGAATTATTTAAAATTATCGTTAAATTATCATTCAGTAGGTAGAGGTATCATCTAACTTGCTGGACCGCAATTCGGGTTAGGGATTATCTCCCTTTTTCAGAACTGACGTACCTGTAGGTCCTCGCGCCGCAATTCGAGTGCGCCCCGACAACTTCGTCGACGTCAATTTCTCCTTCAAACAGTTTCAACTATGAATACTTGAAAAGTTCCAAAGGGTAATCCCAGTTTAAAATCTAATTTCAAGTGCTTAACG
Organism: Cryptocephalus moraei; assembly: GCA_946251905.1. Classification (NCBI taxonomy): domain Eukaryota; kingdom Metazoa; phylum Arthropoda; class Insecta; order Coleoptera; family Chrysomelidae; genus Cryptocephalus; species Cryptocephalus moraei. Next base: position 8,399,342 of record OX276463.1, read on the forward strand.
CAAAATTAAAATTTTAGAATGAGTACAGGTGTACTGCACAGAAGTTGAAAGTGAATTTCAATAAATTTCATGCTTAACACAATACTTGAATTCAAAATGTTTGCATAAATTTAACTTAAAGTTGATGTATTGTAACATTTCCATTGAAATAGAGTTTCACTATGAATTATACAAAAAGTTCATATATACTAAAATAGACTCGAGAGATCGGGTTAAAAATTTCATTCAAAATTTTTGTTTATCTGCTTTACACCCGTTTTTGGTGGTGTTATACAAAAAACTTTTGCCCAATTTTAAGGTTTACAAAGAAAGTAAAGATTTTACCAAAATATTAATCTAATATCAAATTTCATAAAAATTAAAATCTCAAATATTCGAATCAAGTCAGAGGTTCATAGAGGGTTGGAGATTAAATTTATATTAATTTCTGTTAATGTATTCCATATACCCAAGGGTTGAATTTAGTATAGTAGTATAGACTTTTAATCCTAGATATTTATATTGAACTTACACGTTTGCACAGAATTGCAATTTAACGCTAAATTTCAATAAAACTTAAACCTCTAATTTTTTACTGATTTTAAAGATTTGAGTAAAAACACCGATTCTCTATCGTTTTCAACATTACTGAATTCACTATTTAACTTTCACTATTCACTAAATAAACTCAAATGCTTATTGAACAGTTAAATTCTTGAATGAATTCAAATGGTTTTATCTTGTACACCGTTGCTGAGTTATATTTTTAAAAACAAATTGATTAAGATTTTTGCATAATTCCGAGGTATCCAAAAAATTAAATTTAAACATCTGCGGAGAATTATAAAGTAATAAGAAATTATTTTTATATATGAGAAATAACGATTAAGTTATTTGTTTGAACGTGTTCCATATTTCTAAGGGTTTAATACAGAATTTCTGTTTAAAATTCAATTCCAGAAGTTTGTAATGAACTCACAAGTTTGCCCAGAATACTAGTAATATTTCAAAATATTTTAATTTTGGGTAGAAAAGGAATGTAATATAATTATTCACATTTTTTCATTATTTTTCTACAACTTTTGCATAAACTATATTTTTGGGTCCAAAATTTTCTAAATTTGAGCTTATAGGGCGTTCTATCATCTTACATTTTCCTTAAATCTCATAATATCCATTGAAATTTAATTTCAGTTCACTGAAAAAGTTGAAATACGTACACAAAATTTAAAAAAAAAATTGAATGAGTATGCTGCAGGTAATTTAAATTTGAAACTGTATTTCTATTATTTCATTGAATTTCATACTTAACACAAAACTAAAATGTAAATATGTGTGCATGAATTTAATGGTATTCAAAGAAATGAAGCTCGAAATTAGATTTTAAATTTTTAAACATATTTACATAAAATTTGAGTTAAATCATAAAGTTCAAATGTGTTGAGATGAACTCAAAGGTTTGTACACAGAACTCGAGTTAAAAATTTATTTTCAAATTTAAGGGTTACGTAGAATTCCGTTCATTTTTCTGATTAATTTGGATTCCAAAATATTTACGAAATATTTAACATTTTGAAATAGTTTTTAAACGTTTACATTGTGTACTAAATAGAATCAAAAAACTTTGGCACAAAGCTAAAGTTTACAAAGAATACTTTGACACAGAATAAAAACTGTTCCTTACAAATCAACTTTATTAGCTGTTTTTAAACGTATTTCCTATTTTTAAGGATTTAATGCAGAATTGGAGTTTAACTTACGATTCAAGGAGTTTGTAATGAAATTTAAACAATTTGATCCTCGAAATAGTTTGACATTAAATTCGATAATGAATACAGTCTCAAAATTTCAAATTTTTGACTATGCAAAAGTTTACAGGGAATTACCAAATTTCAGAAAAACTAACATATGAATTCTATTTGAAGTCGGATATTTCTCCAAGCACCGAACGAAGTGAGAACCGCAATTAACGATCGTTAACGTGTCCGTCAAAACCGCAACCGACTGTTTAGAACCTGTATGGAATTGATAATTATAGTTTTAACAATTAGTTAATTTGTTTTGCCAAAAGAGCGTCAGTAGTGACTTAAATAATAACGATAATAATATTAACGACATTACAAACGTAAAATCAAAAAACAAATTTTGCAGATATTTTTGAAAACCGCCGTATATACTTTTATACTCCCCCTTTCCCCTTATACACACACCTAACGTACGTGCAGAAAAAAACTCATATTTTTTCTGAACGTTCGATACCTTTGGGTCACTCCTGATCGTCACGAATCCTCGGCAATTACGATTAACAAAATAGCGGACAGGTCTCTTGCGACTGGATCAAAAAATCAAAAAAAGGACACCCTAACCCGAGAAATGGAAAGGTAGAGACCTCGAACACCCTCGATTTTTCAGTTAGAACCCACCGACACGACCGTCCATCGGTGGGTTCCCCGTGGCACGACGTCTTCCACTATTTTAAACGCATTCAGTTCCTCCTCAAGTAACAGACCTGTCCGGGAATAGGTTAGTGATAAGAGCTGATAAAGACAAATGTCGCGTCCAAAGTGGGTAGCGCGGATTTAACAAAAATTAAACAAGAGAGTAAGTAATATTTGCTATATAAACAAAAAAGAAAAAGATAAATAAACAAATATTAACCTAGTGTGCCTGTACGTATTATTATTAATTTCGATTCGTTTGATTTGTCGACGGCTTGTGGTTCCTTTACACAGTCTTTCGTTCTCGATGTATCTTTAAACCGGCCGTATTGTGAAACTAGCCTAATCATTTATCACTGTTGATTATTTATTTGATGTAGTGGCGTGTTGTCATTTTCGCGACGTCGCCGTAACAATCAACGATTGAAATCGTCTTAGACGCACTTTTCTATCTGACATACAGGGTGTTTTGGGCTTTTTTATTTTAGAAAAACTGACAGTATCGAGAGAATGGCATCACGTTCCCGTTGCGACGTTAGACGCAAACAAAGAAAAAACAAAAATAAACCTAGAATTGACAAAATATACAACTGAATGTACCATTATGTGATTTTGTGAGCTGTCGGTCTTTTAAGTGATGAGTCACATCAAGTGAAAGAACAACAGGACGGATGGCTTTTGTCCCTTTGCGTTGATTTCGTTTTAGATGTGAGCAATGTTGAGTTTAAGGGCGGCTGAAGTTATATTATATCGTCATGTTATTACAATCATTAGTTTGTACAATCATTATTTGCTCAATACATCCAACGTATGTATTTGTCTTTCGGTTTTATGAATAAATTAATATTAATTACGTAGGGAAAGAGAGAGAGAAAATGAGCGTCGGCGAAAGAGATGACGAGTTTGAAAAAGTACCTCCTTCTAGAAGATAATCATATTAATTAAGGTTATATTTAACGTTAAGTTTGAATTTTTTTATTCACTGTTCGTAGAGGTTCGCGCATAAGATTTTTCAATTGTTCGAAAAGTTATTATGATTAAACCAAAAAAAGCAAGTGGAAAATGTAAGCATAATTGGTACATATCGAATTGAAAATAAACATAAACATTCCTCGACGAGTTTCAATCGAACGCCCCCACAGCCCCTGATCGAAATTTCGATCCCTACGTTTCCCCCCAAAAGATGGCGCCATGCACCCCCACCCCAACCACTATCGATCCCCCCGCATAACAGTATCTTTTAAATATTTAATGTAACTCATTAATAACCAACCGAATGCGTATGTGGGTACATATTTCCGCATTGGGAAACGAAACCGCCTTCATAAATCGAAACGAAACCCAAATCCACCCCTTAGCTTTCTTCTCATCACGACGAGACCTGTCTCTCGTCCCAAATTACGCCCCCGACCCTCTGGAGGATGATTAAAGCGCGACTGCAGCATTTTGGGGGTGTCATAACGGGGCCCGGGTGAGCGTCACGGCCGAGGGTGCGTTCTAAGGGCGAAAGAGGGAGAGAGAGAGAGAGAGAGAGAGAGACAGGCGAGTCTAGGTCGAGGGTGGTGACGTCTTCTGACGCACTAACCACCACAAGTGGCAGCCCGATCGATACCTGGGCAGCGGCTGCACCGGCGAAGGGTTGGAAAAGTGCATAAGCCTTGGAGACGATCTATTAAAAATATGATCGTGAAATTTTGTTTCTTCGAAGAGGAGGGATGATCGTCTCTGTTAGGATCGTTTCCCAAAAATTCTGACGATAGTCGACAAAATAACATCCAAGTTTTCCACTAGGTGGCGTTGTTGAATATTGTAATCAACGAAAAACTTTTTTAGGTTAGTACTACAGTCGACATTTCCCGAAAAGTGACTGTCCTTGGTAATGGCATGATAATAGCTGCACAGATCTACTGCAATAATAGATTTTCTAGCCGACAATATTATTCATTGAGGAAAAATTAATACCTGAATTGAACAAATTCGCCGCTGTATCAGTTTCATTTGAATAACTCAGTGGGATAACTGTGCACTGAAGAACGTTAAGCATATGGAGTTGTCCGCAATGAAATTGCGAGAAATTAAATATTGTAATCAATAACTTACTGAAGAATTCCATTTTCAGGTTAGTATTATAGTCGACAATTTGGATGCAACGATGACAGTACAACTTGATGACGAGCTAAAGACGAAATGCATACCGATCAAAAGGGGAGTGAGACAAGGAGATACGATCTCGCCAAAAGTATTTACGATGGCCCTCGAAGAGTTGTTCAAAACAATGAATTGGGAAAATAAACGGATTAAAATTAATGGTAGATCCCTAAATCACCTAAGTTATGCAGATGATGTACGTTTGATTGCATCCAACTGGAAGGAGCTACAATCAATGATTAACGACCTCCATGAAAAATCACTCCAAACAGGCTTAAAAATGAACCTCAATAAAACAAAAGTAATGTCAAACTCGGAAGAACAACACATAATAACCGTTAATGCAACTCAAATAGAACAGGTGCTTTTCTATCGAAACGCATGGTGGGAAACCAACAAGAGCAAAAGAGAAACCAGCAGTAGTTCGTTAGCATGACAGAGAGGGAGGTTTTGCAACGTTGCCGGCCGAGCAGGCAGTCCAAGTCAACGCGTATCGCGGTCGCGTATCGCTTTACACTTTCGGATGTGTGCGGTACAGTATGCGGAGCGGATGACTGTAATGTTTCGCGAGCTAGCAACATCGCAAAAGGTCGTTCTCTGTTTAGCTAACGAGAAATATATGGCCTTTCCTTCGCTCTCATGCTTATCCCATCCTGCGACTCTTTAGAAACGGTCTGTATATACTTAGCCCAGGCCATAAGAGCGAGCAAGGATAATCAGGAAGCCGAAATAACACGCAGAACTCGATTAGGATGGGCGGCGTTCGGAAGACCCTCCTATGTTTTAAAAAACCAAACGATACCTCTTCATTTAAGAACCAAAGTATTTGATTGCTGCATATTGCCAGTTTTAACATATGGAGCGCAGACTTGGACCTTCACCAAAGCAAATTTGGACAGAATCCGTAAAACTCAGAGAGCTATGGAAAGACATATATTGGGAATATCGCTCAGAGACAGAAAACGTAATGACTGGATAAGAAAGAAAACTAACACTGTTGACGCTATAGAGAGAGCAGCATAACTAAAATTGAAATTGGCAGGCCATAACGAACATATAAAAGACAATCGTTGGAAAATGGCGCCCTTATGAAGGGAAAAGATCCAGAGGCAGGCCACAAATGAGATGGAAAGATGATATAGTCAAACATGCAGGCCTGATGTGGCAAAGAACAGCCCAGAATAGGGAGATTTGGAAAAAATTAGGGGAGGCCTATATCTAGTTATGGAAGGATATAAATTAAGCTAAAACAAAGAAAGAAGGTTATAGTCGACACATACCGAAAAGTAACTCTCCTTGGTAGTTTGATTATAACCACGAATTGCACAGATCTACTGTATCAATAGAGTTTCTTGCCAACAAAATGTCTCATTGAGGAAAAAGTTATTAATAATTTTTTTTGGAACAGTCGTTAAGCATATGGAGTTGATCGCAATGAAATTAGTTACGCAAATGGCGTTTCTGTAAAAGGGTCCGTTAGAAACAAAATGTGATTAAAATTTAGAACAGAACCACAAAATATGCGTACAATGAACAACTCCATAACAACACATCAGGACATGTGTCTAAGCAACGTATTGTATGAGATCTAATAATTTTAACGCGTCTAAAATGAGCGCAGTACACAGAACTTACCAAGAACCAAGGTTGGGACTAACTAGTTAAAAGGTTAGAAGTTAAGTTAAAAAGTTACTAACTTTTAACTTAACTTGAGTTGATTTTAGAATTCCTTAACTAGTATCTTAACTAGTTACTTTTATATGGTAACTTTTATAATTTTTTAATTTTTTTAAAAAGTTAAATTTATTTAAAAATCTAGACTGAGTACGCAGCTGAAAATGTATGCCAAAGAATATTGTCAAAATGATACTGCTGAACCATCAGGGAACAAAATTGCGATTCAAGCACAAAAGGAAAAAAAACTGACATTTCTGTTTTAAAAAGGCAAGTCAAAGCATCCAGTCTGTTTGATCCAAACAGATTCGTTAATTAAACTACAAAATTACCGCGACTTTCACGTTAATTACATGCAATGCCAATAAGGGGTTGCTCGGTAAAATTAATTACTGGACTCCCGGACGGCTCGGAATAATAATTCTCGTAACTAAATCGGGGAAATGCATATATACTTCGTTGCACACTTAGAAATGTTCCAAAGAACATTTATTGTAAGGAGTTTGGGGGTGAAACCGTTCAAGCTAAGGGTCGCAAAATTTAAACTCATCTCGTCTGAGTCAACCCTTACATTTCGCCTACAATAACGGTTTTGGGTTTTGCGCTTTTAATGTGGCAAAAGTATCGGAAGAGGTTTATTAAGGATCTTCTACTTTAAATGAATTTTCGTTGCTTGGGCCCGTTTAAACTGTAAACGTAAAAAATTGTTTTTAAGTAACTTTTTAACTTTATGAAAGTTAATTTAACTTAACTTTTAACTTCGCTATTATTAAAAGCTACCTTTTTAACTTAACTTAAGTTGGTTTGGTGATCGATTAACTTGTAACTTAACTTTTTCTAAAATCGAAAGGTTACCCAACACTGCCAAGAACTAATTGAAAACAGTAAAATTTCAGTATATTTTACTGCTCATGATCAATTTTCCGCTCGTTAAATCAATATTGCTTTGATCCAAACAGATTCGTTAATCAAACTACAAAATTACCGCGACTTTCACGTTAATTACATGCAATGCCAATAAGGAGTTGTTGGTAAGATTAATTACTGGACTCCCGGATGGCTCGGAATAATAATTCTCGTAACTAAATCGGAGAAGTGCATATATACTTCATTACACACTTAGAAATGTTCCAAAGAGCATTTATTGTAAGGAGTTTGGGGGTGAAACCGTTCAAGCTAAGGGTCGCAAAATTTAAACTCATCGCGTCTGAATCAACCCTTACATTTCGCCCACAATAACGGTTTTGGGTTTTGCGCTTTTAATGTGGCAAAAGTATCGGAAGAGGTTTATTAAGGATCTTCTACTTTAAATGAATTTTCGTTGTGTGGGCCCGTTTAAACTGTAAATGTAAAAAACTGTTTTTTAAGTAACTTTTTAACTTTATAAAAGTTAATCTAACTTAACTTTTAACTTCGCGATTATCAAAAGCTAACTTTTTAACTTAACTTAAGTTGGTTCGGTGATCGATTAACTTGTAACTTAACTTTTTCTAAAATCGAAAAGTTACCCAACACTGCCAAGAACTAATTGAAAACAGTAGAATTTTAGTATATTTTACTGCTCATGATCAATTTACCGCTCGCTAAATCAATATTGCTTTTATCCAAACAGATTCATTAATCAAACTACAAAATTACCGCTTCTTTCACGTTAATTACATGCAATGCCAATAAGGGGTTGCTCGGTAAAATTAATTACTGGACTCCCGGACGGCTCGGAATAATAATTCTTGTAACTAAATCGGAGAAGTGCATATATACTTCATTGCACACTTAGGAATGTTCCAAAGAGCATTTATTGTAAGGAGTTTGGGGGTGAAACCGTTCAAGCTAAGGGTCGCAAAATTTAACTCATCTCGTCTGAATCAACCCTTACATTTCGCCTACAATAACGGTTTTGGGTTTTGCGCTTTTAATGTGGCAAAAGTATCGGAAGAGGTTTATTAAGGATCTTCTACTTTAAATGAATTTTCGTTGTGTGGGCCCGTTTAAACTTTAAACGTAAAAAAGTGTTTTTTAAGTAACTTTTTAACTTTATGAAAGTTAATTTAACTTAACTTTGAACTTCGCGATTATTAAAAGCTAACTTTTTAACTTAACTTAAGTTGGTTTGGAGATCGATTAAGTTGTAACTTAACTTTTTCTAAAATCGAAAAGTTACACAACACCGCCAAGAACTAATTGAAAACAGTAGAATTTTAGCCTATTTTACTGCTCATGATCAATTTACCGCTCGCTAAATCAATATTGCTTTGATCCAAACAGATTCGTTAATCAAACTACAATATTACTGCGACTTTCACGTTAATTACATGCAATGCCAATAAGAAGTTGTCGGTATGATTAATTACTGGACTCCCGGATGGCTCGGAATAATAATTCTCGTAACTAAATCGGGAAAATGCATATATACTTCATTGCACACTTAGAAATGTTCCAAAGAGCATTTATTGTAAGGAATTTGGGGGTGAAACCGTTCCAGCTAAGGGTCGCAAAATTTAACTCATCTCGTCTGAATCAACTCTTACATTTCGCCTACAATAACGGTTTTGGGTTTTGCGCTTTTAATGTGGCAAAAGTATCGGAAGAGGATTATTAAGGATCTTTTACTTTAAATGAATTTTCGTTGTGTGGGCCCGTTTAAACTGTAAAAGTAAAAAACTGTTTTTTAAGTAACTTTTTAACTTTATGAAAGTTAATTTAACTTAACTTTTAACTTAGCGATTATTAGAAGGTAACTTTTTAACTTAACTTAAGTTGGTTTGGTTATCGACTAACTTGCCCAACACTGCCAAGAACTAATTGAAAACAGTAGAATTTTAGTCTATTTTACTGCTCATGATCAATTTACCGCTCGCTAAATCAATACTGCTTTAATCCAAAGAGATTCGTTAAACAAACTACAAAATTACCACGATTTTCACGTTAATTACATGCAATGCCAATAAGGGGTTGCTCGGTAAAATTAAATACTGGACTCCCGGATGGCTTGGAATAATAATTCTCGTAACTAAATCGGGGCCCGTTGTGTGGGCCCGTTTAAACTGTAAACGTAAAAAACTGTTTTTAACTAACTTTTTAACTTTATGAAAGTTAATTTAACTCAACTTTTAACTTCAGGATTATTAAAAAGGTAACTTTTTAACTTAACTTAAGTTGGTTTGGTTATCGATTAACTTGTAACTTAACTTTTTCTAAAATCGAAAGGTTACCCAACACCGCCAAGAACTAGTTGATAACAGTAGAATTTTAGTTTATTTTACTGCCCATGATCAATTTACCGCTCGCTAAATCAATATTGCTTTGATCCAAACAGATTCGTTAATCAAACTACAAAATTACCGCGACTTTCACGTTAATTACATGCAATGCCAATAAGGGGTTGCTCGGTAAAATTAATTACTGGACTCCCGGACGGCTCGGAATAATAATTCTCGTAACTAAATCGGGAAAATGCGTATATACTTCATTGCACACTTAAAAATGTTCCAAACAGCATTTATTGTAAGGAGTTAGGGGGTGAAACCGTTCAAGCTAAGGGTCGCAAAATTTAAACTCATCGCGTCTGATCAACCCTTACATATCGTCTGCAATAACGTTTTTGAGCTTTGCGATTTTAATATGGCAAAAGTATCGGGAGCGGTTTATTGAACACCTTCTACTTTAAATGAGTTTTCGTTGTGTGGGCCTGTTTTTCGGGATTTTTCTGGAAGTAAAATCGCTTAAAGAGTCCTTGAGCATTAGGTTAATAAGGGTTTGCAGGTAATGCATATTCTATTTAAATTTAAGGCAAATTAATGTTGGATCTGATTTTTTATAACGTTTACGAAACTTCATTAGGAAAGGTTTAAACAAAAATGTAAATCTTATATTGTTTTTCGCATCAACATAATTTAGCATAAAAGTGTTTCATTTAATAAATTTCCAAAACCTTTTATGAGTCTTGTTTGTGACCTCTCGAAGACTTAAAATGTGTTGTTTTTTGCGCGTAATATTTCTGGATACGGTTCAGGTTCAAGTTATGAACATCAACCCTTAATTTCATCCCTTAATTCCGCAGAAAATCTCACCCCTTCTCCTTCTCCGCCCTTGTCTCCACTTTACCCTCCGCGGTGGCGTAAAATGGATGCAACTGGTATCCGAAGCGGCCGACGTTTCGCATCCGTACTACCCCTTCAATATTTTAAGGGATGTTTTGCGCATACCGAAATTTCCGGTTCGCTCGAACAGATTTCGTACGGGGGCGTTTCGATAATCGCGAACGGGAATATCGGATGGAAATTTCGAGGGATTAATAATTAATTATCCGCCGATTCGCTACAGAATAAAAATTCGTTGTTTGCTTATGAATATTCGATTGATCGAGAGAACGGTCTCGAGGGGGAGGGATTTCCTCTATTTTCTATTTTTAATGGAGTAATTAAACTGATTTATGCTGTGGCTGAAATACGCGACGCCCGTAAATTATTTTGTAGCGCCTTTGTTATTCCCGAGCTTGAAACAACAAACTACAAACTGCGACGCTTTGAGCGATTACAAATTTCGTCGAGACGAAGTTGTAAACAAGGATTTTGCACCTTACCTACATCGAAATAATTGTATTAAACCCGAAGGCAAGCGATTCCTTTTTGTAATCCGAAGGCTGCTGTATGAATTGTAGCCGTCGTAGAATGTGATGTCAGTGATGGGTTTGCTGATTGGATTCTGACAGTTCATCGGTTACGACTCGTTGTGAATCTCCTTACGAACAAGAGATATGTTCTTGCAGGATTTACGAACTTTCTCCAGATTTTCAAATCAATGTGGTGACCGAAGGTTGTCCAGCTTCTCAAAGTTGGCCATGGCAATTTAAACCAAAAGAAAAATACCAAGTCTTAACCAACTGCTTTATTTAGAGATGAGCGACCGGTTTCGGCTTCATGAAAGCCATCTTCAGGCTCGCAAACAAGTTGTATTTAGGGCTACTGTTGCTCGAAATGTGCGGCGTCACATATAGCAATTGCATCGACACACACAGTTAAAAAATATATAAAAATTAACACACATCGATTAACTACATAAAATACTTTCAGGACACCGATACAGCCCTAAATGAGTGAGCTTCCCCATTTTAGAGAGGTTGGAGAGTAACTGTTGACGCTAGCGTCAACATTATTTAAGGGAATTTTAAGTGAAGAAATCATAATTTATTGTAATCGAATTTAGGGAACTTTTTACATAATTTAATCATTGAAATTAATACGCGTTGTTTTACAAAACAGTAAAACAATTCATAATTAAGAGCGAGGATAAGTTTGAACAATATTATTACATTGTTTTAACGTTCGCACACGAATCAATAACACTAGCAACCATTTCACGTTACACGTTACTAGAGGAAAACAATTACGATTAAGCGTGAAGTGGTCAAGTTCAACTCTCACACTCAGCCGACTAAGCATAACACGACGTCTAGGTAACTTGATAACAAAACGATTTTCGAGAAGGTCAGTCTGGGTGCAAGGTAACAAAAACAATAATATCTCATTTAATCAATGTAACACAAGATGTATACAAACCCTGAAGTTTGACACAATAAATTTAGTATACCCTAGTATGCTCAAAACGACAGTGTGTTGTGATCTTTCTTCACGCCACTTAATCCGACAACCCAAAACCTAACAAACTTCAACCCGGAGAGTACGTCACGCCCTCTCTCCAACTACTAGAACTTCAAATCCCGGATCTGCACGATACGCCCTCAGATCCAAGCCCGGAGAAGTACGTCACGCCCTCTCTCCAAACTACAAGAACTTCAAGAAATCACGTCAAGCCCTGATCTCAGCCTACAAGAACCTCAAGAACTTCAAAGAGATCACGTCACGCCCTGATCTTCAATCTACAAGAACGTCTTCAGCCTTACAACCTGGAGACAAGATTCAATCTCCACAGCCATTCACGAGCCAAAGAGAAATCTATACAGTCCACTTTCTCTAGAGATCATTGCACACTTTCGTTCAGTAACTCTCCAACCTCCATGAAGGCGAGCCTGAAGATGGCTTCCATGAAGCCGAAACCGGTCGCTCATCTCTAAACAAAGCAGTTGGTTAAGACTTGGTGTTTTTCCTTTGGTTTAAATCAATGTGGTGTTGGTTGTTGGTCACGTTTGAAATATTTGCTATGATAATCATGGAGAACTCAAATACCCAATACAAATTCCGGATTTGTGATGGACAATGACCATCCACCATATAATTATTTCCTTAAACTTCTCAGCTTCTTCAACAATGTAACAATCTCCACCATACATTTGGATCGATTCATGAAATCCACAACGAGTTAGATCCAATCAAACGTCGTAATTTGATAATGTGAGCGGTTTCTGGCCCTTGACTGGCTATGGCTAGTGATGAATTTCGGCACGCACACAAGGTTTGTTCCAACAGTAGTTATAACATGTTTAACAAGTGTAGGCGTTGAGTCAGAAGACGGAAAATAAATCAGCATGTCTCGGAACATTTGCTTCGGAGAGCTAAAGACTGAATGATCCAATATCTATTGGGTGTTACCTGTGTGATTGGATTTTCGGTTTGTTAGCGTCATCAAATATATACCAATGTTCGTCTGTAGACAACTGGATTTGTTCGTGTAGAAATCTACAACTATAGTAAATCCACTGAGAAGAAAACATCCACGAAACGACAAAAGGTAGTAAAGTTAGACAACACCTAATACACGTCGTTTGCTATTGGTGGAAAAGTCATAAAACTTTTGGCGGGAATTGTTGATGTACAGAGTCGGTTCAGAAAAATTAACAAGTTTTGTTGTCTGATCTATGGTTGTCTGTTTAAAAGCGTTCAGGAAAGTCGTTGACGGTGATAGTGGACTTTTAGTTGATGGTTTATTTTAACGTATCGCTATTGTTATTCAGGTTTTTGATATAAATTTGTATAAACATATTTCTGTGATCTACTGCAATTATGGAAAGACACCTTCCCTGCTCGCCTCCCAAAGAGAGACCTGGAACATACTTAAGCTACGGGGAGAAAACCATTATTTTAAATGTATACAGAAAAGAAATTAATGAACATCCTTAGTAAAATCTTAGTAAAAGCTAAATTATAGTCAAGGCGATCATTCTTAATGCGACCCTGTTTCGACGTTTGTGTTTCGTGGATGTTTTCTTCTTAGTGGATTTACTATAGTTACATTAAACGTCCCTGCTATGACCATGAATTCATGACACATGACTAGTTATGAATTTCGGCACCGTACGTAAGGTATTTCGCGTTAACATATGCAGACATTGAGTGGGATTACTCCCGTTTCACGAACTAAAAAACTAATCGATTGAGGCGACCTCAAGTTTATCCATTCCGTGGACATTTATACAACAATAAAACCCGCCCTCAGTAAACCTCGACGCGCGTTAAAAATATTCCATCGCTCCAGTTTTTCCTACAACCCATAAACGAATGTGTACCTAAGCAGCAAGTCGGTATCCGCATTAGACGTGTTTATACCCGAAAAACACGCATTTAAAACCTTTTCACCGGAGCTGGTAACAATTAATACGGCGGGAACGTTACTCAACCCCCGCCGGCGATGGCTGACGGACCGGCGGGGCGGAAAAGTGCGGAGGGCGGTTTAATGGAAGCACGGGGGAAAAATGGAAAAAGCCGGAAAAGCGCCTGAGGGATGAAAACGGGGAAGGGGTTTAAATCTGTGGTGAAATTTTTTTTCAAGTAGTAAACGGTAATGACTTGTATTGCTGCGCGAAATTTGTTTTGTTCGAAAGCAGCGAACGTTCAGTAAATACATATGTAGCTCATGAAAGCTAATAAAGGAGTTTCAAAGCCAAATTAAAAATTTTCGAAGAAAAACAAAAACCGAGCTAAAAAGGGTTTAAACTTCCAAAATATTTTCTATCAACAAGTTCCTACACAAACGTCTAAACTCCAACTAACAAACTTCAAATTTGAGTTAATGTGATAGAATTATGCGTAAGGACAGCCTAAACAAGTATGGCTGAAGAAAAATGCGAAGAAATGGAAGAATTACAAAAGAAGAATGACCGTGGTGGAACGCATAAGGAGGTAAGGGAAGTTACCGGGAAAATTTAAAGACAGCACACGTCATGAATAGTTGATAACAACAACATTCGCAGATACCTATGAACTTAAAAATGGCGATACCTTACTAACATAAAAAAGATTTAGGTACCTATAAAAAAAGAAAGAATTATTGTTACTGAAGATAAAAAATTATTTATATATAACATACGTAGTACTTACCAGAAAACCAAAAAATATAAAACTCACTGGCAAAGCACTAACAGCACCACGATCCACGAAAACCTTCCCGATTTTTCCAATGGTAACCATGTCCGACAATGGTCATATTAACTTCAAAACTTTAAGCGATGATTTAACAGTAAAGGCGCGTCTAAGGAAATGTGCACCTACCTGAAAATAAAGAAAAAAGTCCATTAGAGTTGAAATAAAAAGAAAATTTGGATTCATTATACCTTAAGACCCTTAAAAATCTCTTCCATCTCGGTTGTGTGCGAAGGCGCTCTCCGATGATCATATTCTGTAAAGGGGATAAACCGAATTAAAGAATGAACATAGAAACGACTCATTTTTGTAAAACAGACAAGTTACAAATTACAAAATAACAAAATTTCTGTCACAAAGTGATTATATAATCAGATAACAAATATATTTCTTCCCTTTTTGCAATTGAAATTTAAATATCTCATCATTTCCAATGGTTCTAAGTAAATTTTATCTCACCATGTGAAATTGTAACAAATTTAACAATCTCTAAATGTAACAGACACTACAAAATCTGATTAACCACACAATCTTACGGCACATTTATTTTGTTATTTGTGTTAAATTTCTTAGATTCACTAAAAATGACTAAATTAATAAAATATCAATGTAACTTGTAAATATTTCTTTGGCGGGATACTTACCACTTACCCAAGGATTCCCAAAGCCCGAATCTCATCTCTCCTCTCATGTGTGGATCCTGGAGGCACGTCTTCTTTTTACTCACCATCCAAAAGACATCAACAATCTAGGACTCCTTTAAGGGATAACAAATTAACCACAATAATGAAAGATTTGGACTGTAGTTCCAGTGTAAACTTGAATGCCACACAGAATCAATGTAATTAGGACAAGATTTGTGTGCTTCCAAACTTTTATCTAGCAACCTTTAGGAAGTCCAAGAGTGAGGGTCAGTGGTGGGAGGAGTTTCATTCACTAAATACACTTTTACACAAGGCACTTGATTTCGAATAATTCTTCGCATCCGACCGTCCGCTCGCTTCACTTGATTCTTAACAGTAACTAACTATCCTTAGAGAGAATTACACAATTAATCATCTCGACACCTAATAATGCTTATCTTAACGATGATTTTATTTTAACGAGCCTTTTTGCACACTTATTGTTCTCGATAGTTCCTTAATACGTAATACATAATATTAGATTTTTACTTCTAATGTGTAACACTTATACAACAGATATTTTTTGCTTGTGAATTATTCTCGACAGTCTTCTAATCGTTGAAAATTCCTAACAGTGAGTTTTATTAAATTAGAGCTACAGAAAAATTGAAAAAAGAAAACAAGATATAATAAAATTGGTTTACCTAAAGTATGTAAAGAAATTGGACGAAACTGTCATGTATATACAGCTAGTTATTATTATACTAAATTAAATAATGATCTTAAATTAATGAAAACTAACAACTTAGAAATAAGACTCCGATCATCGAATGGAATAAGTAAAACAACTTTACTTGATGGAAATGTATGGGTTAGATAGAACAATTACTCTACAAACCGATGCATTTTAGGAAGTGCCCTTTAGGGCAATTTTAGATAAAAATGTTTCAAACAAAAGGTATAGGCAATAAACAGCTAAATAAAGTTGAGATTTGGTATAAATCACCAAAACTGTTTTAGAGAATATTTTACAACAACATAAAAATTCTTCAAAGTAAAGTGTCGTTTAACCTTTATAGTAAAGCCCTTTAGGACAGTTTTATTAGGAAATATTTGTAATAAAAATTATATACATTTAATATGTCAACTCAGATATAAAATTTAAAGAAAACATTGGAAACAATGGAATTTTTTTGATATCATAAGGAATTTTTGCCGGATTTTACCATTTTCTTTTCTCGGAGCCCTTAGGTCTGTTTGGGCTCAATAGTTTTGTATCGGATCCAGCTATGATCCAGATTTTTTTGGTCAGGAACGCTGATGATGTTTTTTTCTGGCGGCCTGACGACTAATGGGGCCCAGACCCGTCAACACTGAACCATGCCGGATGATTTTTTTTTAGCAGTTTCCAAAAGTGTAAAGCATTACAAACAACTTTTGTTTGAAACTTTTTTCATAAAAATGGGTATTTTTACAAGTTATAGATGATTGACAATTTTTGGTTTTGAAGCCGAACCTGAAAATTAAAATTTTCAATTGTCCATAACAACTTGAGTTCGATTCCACTTGTAGTCCAGTCATCAGCCATTTTCGGGTTAAATTTTGGGAATCCAAGTCGATTACTTTGAAAATTGGGATTTAGGTAGTAGTTGTAACCTTCTTCAAAGTTGGACTTGTGTCGAAGTGTGTTTTTCTCTAGGGGTGTAATTTTTTTTTATTCAAAATAAACCCGGATATCGATAGAATGACTAATTCTAAACAACTTTTGTGTTATAAAGTTTTTTGTAATGGTGATATTTCTGAGTTATTCACGATTGAAACTACACATTTTTCATTGAAAAAACGAATGGTTTTTAACAGTTTCTCACCAATAACTTGACAATCTTTCGATCAATCTTTCTAACACTATTTTTACAAAATCACACAGGTACGAATTTACTTATCTTAGGAGGTACACCAGTCTGAGTTGACCTGTCTCGGTGAGGGTAAATTTGGCCCGATCCCTAACTGCCCCGGGACGCTACTCAACCATCGTAGATTTTTGACCCTAATAAAGTCAGGTAAAACAGGACGCTACTCGGATCTGCCCTTTTTTACCGCTGGCGACTGGACTATCGGGGCGCTAAAAATTTAGGGGGGTTTCGGGGGCCCAGAAGAACCATTTTCCTTCATTTTGGGCCACATCTAAAAAAATCGTGATGTGTTCATCAGAGTACTTTTTCATATATAGGGTGTTTCAATATGCGTTTGCCAAATCCAAATGGGAAATAGATACGGTTAATTTAAGCAAACAAAAAAACGAAAATTGACAAGTGCAAAGTGCCCTTCACAGAACATTTAGCCAAAAACGCTAAAAAACTTTTTATACATATTTAATAGTACAATAAATATTAATAGTTTAAAAAAAATTTTATAGTGAATTTCGAGAAAAATTAAAAAAACCGAAAAATAACAAGAGGAAACTACCCTTTTATCATGGCCGATTTTAATGAAAAGCTTATTTTCACGTCCTGATATGGTACAAAGTCTAAATACATAGTTTTGACCGTTTGTGGTTTTTAGTTTTAGAGAAAATCCTACCACAGACATACATACATACACACACATACATACAGACGGTTTTCCAAAAACATGTTTTTTGGACTCAGGAGACCTCAAAACGTTCAGAAACGCTAATAACTCAATTTCGAAAAATCGATCCGAATACAATACTCTCATATATGAGTACCTACCTCATATATGAGAAAGTAAAAAATCTCAAATTTTTGCTCTTAGCGTTCCATGCGGCATGGAACGCTACGAGCGATATACAAAACATAACAATCCCAGACAGCACAAAGGTGTCTTTAAGACGTCTTATAGACTTCCCATTATAGCTGTACAAGACGTCTGTAAGACGTCCGTGAACGTCTCCTAGACGTCTTGAACACGTCTTTTACACGTCCTTTGTTACAAAAACAGACGTCTTTACGAGGTCTTTAAGATGTCTTACAAGCTGTATATAAGACGTCTTTAAGACGTCTTATAAGCTGTATATAAGGCGTCTTTAATATGTCTTACAAGCTGTATATAAGACGTCTTTAGGATGTCTTGCAACCTCTATATAAGACATCTTGAAAGACGTATTTAAGATATCTTGCAAGTTGTACGTAAGACGTCATTAAGACGTCTTTAGGACGCATTGTTAGCCTAGACCAAAATGAAAACACCTCAATTTTCAACCAGAAATATTTTATTTCAACACATAAGTACATACAACAGAGAGCAATAATCTGCTGAATATACTTTTTCGCCCTGAAGCACTTGTATTAAACCGTTGGTTAAACTTAGAAATTTCCTAATTAGATGTAAAAAATTATCAAAAATTTGAGAATTAACTAGCTAAAATAAATTACCCAATCAATTAATTAATTAGTTAACTAACTATCTAATTTTAACTAATTATTTGATTAACTAATTAATTAGTTATACATGTAATATATAAATATTATTATTAAATCAGCAAACATATAATACCGCCTTAAAGACTTCCTAATTAGACAGTCCAAACGTTGTCTGAAAAAGGTGTCTTTATTAATGAAGACCTGCCAAATTAAGACATTTTTAATACGTCGATATGCGGACGTATTACTGGTCAACAAACATCCAGACTTCAATCAGACGTCTTAAAGACGTCCAAAACAAGACATCTTAAAGACGTTCAAAACAAGACATCTTAAAGACGTCTCTTTTAGGTCTTCAGACGTCCAGACCACAATAAGACCTTTACAAGACGTCTTTAAGGCGTCGTGTGCTGTCTGGGATGAGAGGGTAAAAGGGGAGAGTGAGTGAGGGAGTCGTAAACTGTTTATCCCCGTATCTTAAACGTTGGTTTTCGGTTCGCGCCCTTAGAGTGCCGTCGCGTCGGTGTCGTAGCCGTCGACGTCGCGACGCCCGGAGGCGCGCGCGCCTTACGCCGCGCTCGGCGGCGGCGGCGCCGGCTGCCGTCCCCGTCGTCGCCGGCCCGCTCTCTCGGCACACAAACGCACGCGAACACAGACGCACGCAGTGTATCGCGAGCATGTCCCACGTCGCCGCCGCCGTCGTCGCCGCCGCCGCCGAGCGCCGCGCGCCCCATGTCGTCGAATGAGCTGCGAGCGGAGGGGGCGACCGCCGCCGCCGCCGCCCCCGAGGCTGAGCGCCCCGAGGCGGCAACCCCGAGGAGGCGGCCCGTGTCGTACCCGTGCGGTCCGGAGAGCGGCGTCGAGGCGACGACGCACCTCGACGCCGTCGCCTCGCCGCCGAAGCGCCTGTCGGTGCCGCTCGCGGGCGCCTCCGCAGCCGCCGTCAAGGGCAAGGTCCAGGTGAGGCCGTTCACGAGGGACTCGCTGGAGAAGCTCCAGCGGAAGACGGTGCAGCTGGTGCGCGAGTACGGCTTCCAGCCGAGGAGGAAGCTCAGCGTCGAGGACGGCTCCAGGCTGCCGGCCAAGTTCGAGCCCTTCCCCAACAAACTCTACGGCAGGCCGCTCGAGGAGATCGACAACTTCATCTATGACGAGGTGAGTACATTTGGGCACTTTGGGCAGGAAAATATACAATGAAACATACACCGTAATGACACGTAAAACCCGCACCCAAACACATTACTTCTTCGGAATATTGCGTACATACTAGACCATACGTCCGTTGAAATCGCTTCAGGAATTTTTTGCAGTACGTACCATGCGCTAAGGGTATGTAAGGCCGGTTTAAAAGAACCCCTATTTACCCTTGCAAGACGTTCTTTATCGACGCGCCTTCATTTACATGTCGAACAGGACTCCTCTACTCTTAGGCCGTGAGCCGAGCTTAAAAAGGGAAACCAGTTCAAATTTTAAACATACATTTCCCTTCACGCGAATTACCAAAATGTGCAAGTCTCGCAGCTTTGAAGTGGGGCGTTTAATGGGGGTATAGTGTCAAAGTCACCTCTAATTACGACTCCCAAAGTGCGATAAGAAACCAAATAAAATTTGATGGGTTGGTTTGTTCGTGATGCACACCTCACTAAAAAATTATACCAGACACATAGGATGTTTAAGCCGGTTTCCTATCAGTCAAAGGGGGTCGCTAAAATTGCTCTGTTTGGGGATGTCAGGGTGACCCACCCTATGGGTCTGGCATAATTTTTTTGTGAATTGTGCATCACGAACAAATCAACCCATCAATTTGTTTTTGGTTTCTTATCACCCTCAATTAGGGGTGACTTTGACACTATACCCACTTCAAACGCCCCACTTCAATGCTGCCAGACTTGAACATTTTAGTCATTCGCGTGAAGGGCAATCTATGTTCAAATATTGTGGGTCCCATAGTGCGATAAGAAACCAAATAAAATTTGATGGGTTGGTTTGTTGGTGATGCACACCTCACTAAAAAAATTATGCCAGACACATCCAGCCGGTTTCCTATCAGTCAAAGGGGGTCGCTAAAATTGCTCTCTTTGGGGATGTCTGGCGGGGTGACCGACCCACCCTATGGGTCTAGCATAATTTTTTTGTGAATTGTGCATCACGGACAAACCAACCCATCAATTTTTTTTTGTTTCTTATTACCCTCAATTAGGGGTGACTTTGACACTATACCCCCATTAAACGCCCCACTTCAAAACTGCCAGACTTGTATATTTTGGTCATTCACGTGAAGGGCAATTTATGTTCAAATTTTAAACATAGATTTCCCTTCACGTGAATTACGGCCTATCTAGTGTAGAGGATCCCATTCTCGGTACCTCACTATCATCAGCAATAATATGAGTAAAGTACAACGACTAATTAACTAAGGAGTCTGATTGATCTGCGGTGATCTGATGACAATGCGTCAATATACTACATGAAATTTAAAGACATATGTCTGTTAATCAATCAATAAAATAACTATTTAGGCGTTCACCATAACCTGCAACTCTCCAAACTCCAGGACTTTCATTTGTTGCAACCAGAACAGGATATTCCTTCAGAAAAACTGGTTTTTACTGAAGGATGTTATTAAACGTTACACAAAATTACTTTTCATAAAGACCACTAACACGTTTAGGTAAACAAATGGTAGAAGTAAATACCCCAGGGTCAGTGTTGCCCACGAGACGAGACGAGATTTTGAAAAATCTCGTCTTGTCTCGCAATAAAAGTCTCGTCTCGTCTCATGTCTCGCGCGAGAGTCTCGCAAAAGTCTCGCAAATTTCTCGAAAAATCTCGTGATTTCGTGCATATCTTGCATTTTGCCGTTTTATTACGTCCGGTTCCTCCTTGCTCCTCAATTATATCGAAATGCTTATCAAATTTGCTTTTTCGACAAGAACTGAAATAAACCAATTATTATAGGTCGATTATAACATGAGAAGTCGGGTGAGAAATAGGTAGATGATTTCCAAAGGTCGGTGAATATAAAATAATTTGTCGTAGAGATATTAAAAACTAATAATCATAAAGCTTACCAAAAATTCCTGTCAACAGGGATAAAATGTCAAACTTTTTTCTCGTTACAGGAAAAACAACTATTTTATCCAACATAAAAATGTTGTGAATATTTGTATTCCCTAGGTAAGTCTTCAACTCTAGTATAATAGTCGTACAGGTGGCAATATCTCGGAAAGCTCAAAAAGGTAAACATTGCATACTTAACAGTTATTGTAAACATAGGCTGCTTGCTATTATGCGGCTTTAAAAAATATGTTTCAATAACGATCGCGATAATTATAATAATTAATTAATATTTGCTATTTTTATTTGCGATACTTCGAGACTTTTGCGAGACCCTCGTGC
The DNA here is from genome assembly GCA_946251905.1 of Cryptocephalus moraei. Lineage (NCBI taxonomy): Eukaryota > Metazoa > Arthropoda > Insecta > Coleoptera > Chrysomelidae > Cryptocephalus > Cryptocephalus moraei. The sequence continues at coordinate 8,421,301 of OX276463.1, forward strand.
GAGATTTGAGACGAGACTTTTTGAAAATCTCGTCTTGTCTCGCAAGGAAAATTTAAAGTATCGTCTCGAAAACGAGACGACACGAGACGAGACTCTCGCAAACGAGAATATCGTGGGCATCACTACCCAGGGTCCAATATTGTGGAATATCCTTGATGATGTTCTCCGTTTAAAAGTATCTGACAATGTTAAGTTAATGGTTGTGATGGATGATCAGAGAAACTGTTTTTTACTGAAATTACTTGAAAATTACTTTTCATAAAAAGACCTCCAACAAGTTTAGGTAAAGAAATGGTAGAAGTAAATACCCCAGGGATCTATTTCGGGACCAATATTGTGAAATATCCTTTGTGATGACGTTCTCCGTTTAAAAGTATTTGAAAAGGTGAAGTTATGGCTTTGATGGATGATGTAAGTAAATTAGTCAAAAAAAATCTTCCCTTGAAGTTAAAACGGACTGTAAATAATACTCCAGCGAAGATTTCGTACTGGACATAAAACCATGATTCAGTATTGTATAGTATAGTATCTTAAAAGTAAGTAGGAAAAGAAATTTAGGTAAGTTAGAAATTCTACATACAGAAATTATTTCCAGTAAAACTGTTAAATATCTAGGTGTTCACTTACTTAGATGATAAATTAACGTTTTGGGTATCATCTAAAAATTTCTGCGAGGAAACTGGAGGAGAAATTAGGCACTTTAATTAGATGTATGCCTATTAGAGAAGATCCCGTAAGTGAGAACGTAAAATTTAAAACGAAGTTATAAATTCGATGGTTTTTGGATGCGGGCGGCTCCTGTATGGATAAATACCTCGAAAGTCATTAAATATAAAAATTATCTATAATACAAAGAGAATCTGCACTCTGTGTATATTGCGCTTACCGAACAGTTTCTGCATAAGCTGTTGAAGTGATTACAGACACTGGCACTATGCATTTACCAGCGATGGAAAAATATAATAAATATAAAGGTTAATAATGGAAAACGATAAAAGATATAAATGTATCGACCAGAAAGTCATAACGAAGACGACGTTTAATACATGGCAAAAAGAACGGAACGTAATTTCCAGTAAACCACAATGAATTAAGAAATTAACACCAAATGTTGCTATTCCGTATATTTGTCAATTCAAAACTTTGGATTACTTGCTGACCCAGTATCTGACGGGTCATGGTTCATTTAGTTGTTTTACTTTTTGTGTAAGAAAAAGCGAAACATCTGTGTGTCCTTACTGTAAACATATTTGAGATAACGCATAACACGTCATTTCTGATTGTACACAATGGTCAACTAAACGGCTATATATTAACTTACAATTAACCACGACTATTTGTTGGAATTATAATGGGAGAAATTACATTAGAATCAATAATTTTTTCAAGAAATTGTTTCAAATAAATATCCAAAATATAGAATATTTGTAACAAAATGCAGTGCACTTCTGTTAAGTATTTAAAATCTTTAGAATTTTCAAAATTTATCTTATGTTAAAAATTTTCTTATCTTCTTCTAATAAAGAGTTTAACTTATGAATAGATAGAAATGCGGGGGTTAGTTCAGGTAACCGCTGCGATGTGCGGAGACCCACACCATCAAATGCCATAGAAGATCCTTCCCAGAGTTAACATTTACTTTATCCTGAGATATCAAAAAAAAGTAACCAACTCCTATTAAAATTAAGATAGCGAACTCCTTTCATTGGCTGGAACAAATCCAGACTTTTTCCTAGAACAAACCTGAAACAATCTAAACTCATTCAATGGCGTCGTTTCCATATAACCAAAGCAGGATGATCCTCCTGGAACAAACCTGTTATTCAATTACAACATTGCTAGTACATTGGAGAACTCAGTTTGCTAGAACAAGTTCAGTAATTCTCCACAAACTGACCAAAGATGGGTTAAAGAACCAAAAGACCAAAGATATGGTCCTGGTTGGAATCAAAGCAGCAGGAATAAACCTGCAACCATCAGAACAGGTTTGAGATGATGGCGTTTTACTGTTTGGTTAGCTACCAAGAGCCGAAAATTCCTGCTGGTTCAATTTCATTTGGTGCTAATTTTTACATGGAAAAGGGATATTATTACTTTAAAGAAGATATGAGGAAACAATCAGGAAATTAATTTGATTAAGATAGTCATATTCCAGGCAAGTCTAGTAGTATTGGGACCACAGACCATTAATATAACTAGACCCGGTGTTACCATTAGAAACTGATGTTTGTTTACATGCCAACATAGCCGATAGGCTTGGTGTAAAGGGGGAAGGAAATAATATGGCCGCCGTTGACGAATTTTGACAGCGTACAAAATAGCTATCCATAGGCGTATCAACAATAAGGGGCAAAAAGGAAACAAAATTAAGAAAATAATTTATTTATTTATTTAGATCAACGGGCAATGAAGCCCTTTACATGCTAGGTAACAAATGTGGGAAATAAGTGACAAATTAAGTATAGAAGGACATAGATTATCAAACTCATCATGACAGTAATAACGCATACATAACTATAGTCCAAGACCGATCTGTCAGAAATTTGTATTAGATTGGCATAAGATGTAACCGCAATATTTTTACATGAATACCTCGGGAATTATGTCCAGAATAAGGATTGACCTATCCTCCAAAGCGCAGAGATCGGGAGCATTGTTTAAAATACAACAATTTATTAATAAATTAAAAAACGCGTTTTTCCCGAATTGTTTTGCTTCTAACTTTTTAAGTATTGAATTTAGAAGAAAGTTGAAGAGAGGAAAAAGTTTCAGAATCGATTTTTACATAAAACGGCATAGGTTAAAATTCAAGAATTTATTAGCGGTTTTGCCAAATAGTAATAAACAACAAAAAATCGACCCAAAAAAGTATTTTTTTAACTTATTATTTTAGGCACTTTAAAATGTAGTTATGACTTCCATATCACAGGTACAAAATCTTGAAGTTATAATAAAAGAATCCAGTAAATTTCGTTTCGATCGGTTTATTAAATTTTGCACAATAATTTTGCAATCCAGAAAAATCGAAAAATATTGAAAATTTTCTAAATTTTTTAAATTTTTTCCACTATTCAATTTTAATAAAAGTAGCGGTCCTATATAAGAGGGAACAGACTTTCATGTACTTTTGTCAGAATTAAAAAATATTTATTAGAACGGTTATACAGTCATTGTTTAAAGTTGGTTTTGTTTTTTTTTTTGCTTATAAACAAATAGATTATCTCGGCGAATTTTTTGTTAAATGAAATTCTGAAAAGACAGCCGGGAAAGTACTCGGAAAGACGCTTCTTTTTATACATAATAAGTTGCTATTTTGCTCATTAGCTTCTGAGATATAACTCCTCAAAGTTGATTAGTGTTTAATAAAATGGTTAATAATGGTTAATAAAATTACTATTTTTTTCTCATATCTTGAGAAGTAATTGTTTCTCACAGTAACCAGTATAATATTTTTGTTGAAATTTACATTAAAAAGATTGAAATTTAAATAAAAAAATATGTCACGCTTCCAATTTTGACAAATTCATAAATTTGATATTTCTATTAAACACATTTCTACAGGGTAGAAATTAATTACCTCGTAGTACTTTTAGGTTCAAAAACTTGATGCATCGGTAATGGAACAGCATCTGTCTTTAAATATCTAGCATTGTCGGCATTGTCGGTTGCACCTATTTTAGACACAAAATCATCTTTATTAATGTTTTGAGCAAATATAGGACGGATTTGTTATGTTATCATTTTCGCTAAGTCCCAAAACAGAAATCCAAATATTTCTTTTAATTGGATCTACTGGAAACCTAAAATAATAACACTGATAGAACGCCACTGAGATGATACATAACCTCAAAAAATGTCATTAATAAATATCTTTATTTACCTATGAAAAGACAATCCCGAGGCTTTCCCTGCATCGCTATAAACGTTGCATATCTTGCACCTATTAACCATTGGTAAATGTTTTCTATTTTTATCAAATTACCCACACAAACCGCGTACACAACGAACTCTATCACGTGAAAGACTAGGACGCGATGTTGCCACTCATAACAAAAGTCTATATTATTTTAGATTTACGTATAACTGACCAACCACAGGCGAAATAGGCTGGATGTATGCGCAAATCGTAAGCAAAGAATTCGTCATCTGCATTAATGCAACAGCGCCAAAAAACGCTTAGAATGTGCTAAGATCTTGGCAATACATTATTTTGTAAACAAACGGGTCTAGTTACATTAATGGTCTGTGATTGGGACATTATTTAGTTTCACCATACACAACCAGAAATATCTCTTTTAGTATGCTTAATAGTTTTTCACCATTTCTTATCAAATTGGTCTTTACAATGGCGGGGACAAAACTTTTTATTTTGGAATTTGTAATTAGAATCCCAAGAAGGATAAAAGCAGCAGATCCAATGTTGTTGAAATTTGTCTACAATTAAAAGATTTCATTGTCATTTAAGGGATGATTTCCACAATACTTCAGATGGAAGTGAATCGGCTTTTCCCACTTTCCATAGGTATCTTCAAGAATTTAGAAATTGGATATTTCACTTTCATTACTTAATTAAACAGATTTTTGAACTGCGCTAGTTACGATTTTCCGAGTATTTGTAAGTGCTGTTCTGAATGTAAAACCAACGCGATGAATCAAAATCGGGAAGATACCTGAAATTTCAAAGTTATTACTCAGGAAAGTTTGTTCGAATTTTGACACAAAACTAGCAACACTAAATTTCTTTTGAATGATTAATACCAGTGTAATTTCCCACTCGTGATTGATGAAGTTATGTAAACACTATCAGATCTAATCATCGGACTGATGAGTACATAACAGCGCGCCAAGTGTTAACAAATTACCTGCCCGCAGCCGGACACAAGCAAATTAACCTGACCTGCCTTATCGGATTTTGATGAACATTAACGACACGAGGTCGTCTTAGGTATGAACAATTCCTGGATTGACTCGTCTACGTCGGACGCCACGAGTGAATTTGTAATGTGTGATTGAAACGTTCCGTCGTAGGGTTCTGTTAAGATTGTCGGAAAGGAGGAAAAGTGTACAGATCAATAGCACCGAAAACCCGACTTATTTATAAACCCCACGTCCTTTTTCTTTTAATATGAAAAATCGATCCGTCCAATCCAAACAAACCTGATCTCTCCCGCACACATAACTTCTTGATTTATCGCCCGATTAAACAATAACAAATCGCCGGGATGAAAAATCGAAGAATGGCGAATTAAGCGAAATTAAAAAACCGAACACGTCAAGGTGGGCGCCTCGAGGCCTTTTGATGTACGATCCGACACTTGTTAGATAACCGAACGGGATTAATTCTGGCACGTCTGGAATTAATTGATCGATTATATCCGAGGTTCTTCCAGACGGATGCGTCAAAATTAGGAGCTAAAGGATTTTAATAACTCGTGACGGAGTTCGAGTAACGTAACGAGCGGTGATTAATCAAGAGAGGGGTCCCGTCGACGGGACGGGAGAGGATAAAAGTCGGGAATTACGGATTCCCGTGCGATGTAACGAACTTCCAGTTTTGTTTACGATAGGGGAACGAGGTGCTTTAATAACTTCGTCTTGAATTATTGAAATGAGTTATGTTGCCACTTAGTGCGGAGCAGGGACGTAGCCAGCCTTTCGGGGGGTGTACAGATAACGTTCTAAGACCAAATTTAAAACCCTCTAGGTCGAGTAGTTTCTAAAATGTATCAGTTCCCATCCAAAATTCTTACATTAAATATTAATAATACATTAAATTTGCGCAAAAATATATTTTAACGTTTAGATGTCCCGGGCAAAAGTCGTTTGTGCTTCGTTAAACATAGTAATTTATTTATAAAGCGTTTATTTCCATTTTGTGACCACTCACATAATCTTCGTCTTTTAACTAGTTTCTCAATCACATTTCCAGAAATCTACAGTCTCCGCATTGCAGTTTGCTGTCGACTGGGTGTCCACTTTTGAATTCAAATTATGCTCTCTGATATCCCTAGACATAAAGCCTATTTAATACAGCTCCATGGAAGTTTATTACTTCAGCAATGATAGCAATGAAAACTATTCCAATATATTTAATAAATATCATAGAGGAACACCTTTCGCAAAGAGCTCTAACAGATTTAGATATATCAGTCAAAGAAAATCTTCCCTTGCAGTTAAAACTCACTATACATGATGTTCTAGCGAATATTTAGTAGTGGATGTAATATCAAAATTTTGTATTGGCTCGTGAGAAAAAAATAATCAATTATTTTAAAAAGAGATAGAAAACCTAATTTTATTACATTAAAATTTTAGATAGGAAAATTACTCCTTGTAAATATATTACAGATTTAGGTGTACACTTTGATAACAAATTAACATTTGTTTATCATCCAGAAATTACTGCGAAGAACGCGGAGAAATTAAACACATCATCTAGATTGATATGGAGGTCCCGTAATTGAGAAACGTAAAATTTTTAATGTCATCATCATCAACCAGCCCTTATAGTCCACTGTTGGACATAGGCCTCCCTCATGGCTTGCCATCCGCGTCTATGTTGACCTGCCTGGATCCAGTTGTTTGCAACTCTTTTCAGGTCATCAGTCCAACGTGTAGGTGGTCTTCCTCCATTTCGCTTGTCTGTGCGTGGCCTCCATTCCAGCAACCTCTTTGTCCACCTATCGTCACTCATTCTGGCCACGTGTCCTGCCCAATTCCATTTTAATGTGGTTATTCATTCGACGATATCTTTCACACCGGTTTTTCGCCGCAGGTCCTGGTTTGTGACATGGTCCTTCAAACTCAATCCAAGCATTGACCTTTCCATTTTGCGTTGTGCTACTTTGAGTTTTCTCGCTGATGTTATCGTTAAGGTGAGTGTTTCCGCGCCATATGTGAGCACTGGTCGAACACTTTTCTTTTTTGACAGATGGGGAGTTCGCTCTTAAAGACGTGTCTTATGTTTCCATAGGCCGCCCATCCGAGGTTGATCCTTCTGTGCAACTCGCATGTCTGATTGTCTCTAGATATTCTAGTTTCGTGGCCCAGGTATTATATTTTTCGACCAATTAAATTTCGGTGTTGTCGGTGTTTATACCTTCGCTCATGACAAGATTTGTCATGATCTTCGTTTTAGAAAAGTTAATCTTTAGACCAACCCCGGAGCATGCATCTTCTAATTCATGGAGCATTTGTTTTGCCTCTACCAAGTCATCGGTTCTTAGGACAATGTCGTCCGCGAAGCGGAGGTGGCTCGATTTCTGAACATCTATGTTAATTCCCCTTTTATCCCAGTTAAGCTTTTTGAAGGCATGTTCTAAAACAGTGATAAATATTTTAGGAGACATAGTGTCCCCTTGCCTCACACCTCTTCCGATTTCAATGCGGTTGCTGGCTTTATGCAGTCTAACTGACATAGTAGCGTTTTTGTATATATTATATATGAGTTTTGAATATCTATAGTCAACACGACATTCTTTCAAGGCGTCTAGTATAGCTTTCAACTCAATCGTGCCAAAAGCCTTGTGGAAGTCTATAAACAGGAAGAATAGAGGTCTATTGTATTCAATGGTTTTCTCGATGAGAGTCTTAATACTCTGCAAGTGATCATTTGTCCCAAAACCGGATCGAAAACCCGCTTGTTCTCTTGGCTGGTAAAGTTCGAGTTTATTATCCAGCCTTGATGTTATGATTCTGGTAAACAGTTTGTATAGATGGCCGAGGAGAGTTATTGGTCGGTAATTTTCCAGGCTTGTTTTGTCTCCCTTTTTATGGAGTAGTATGGTGGTCGCTTCCTGCCACTGCTTCGGGATAGTGCCTGAATGCAGACATAGGTTGGAGAGCGTCCATATCTTCTCTAATAAAAGAGGGCCTCTAGCTTTTATTGCTTCTGCAACCACTTCGTCCTCTCCGGGAGCTTTATTGTTTTTCATTTTTGACAATGCCTCTTTAATTTCCTCGATGATGATATCTGGTATCTCCTCTGATCCTTGATTTACGACACCTCGCTCTTGTGTAAGTACGCTGGGGTTTAGGGGTTCTTCGATGCGGCTCCGACATACTTCGTAATAGAACTCCTCCACAATGCCCAAGATTTCATCTCGATTTGAGGTGATGATACCATGTTTATTTCTTAGTTTGATTATTTCAGATTTGCCTTCGGTAAGATTGTTGCGTAGTACTTTCATACTTCTGTTCTTTTCTACTTTTCTTGAGTTTTCCTACTGTGGTAGTTTCTGATGTCCCGTCTGATTTCTTTAGACACTTCCTTGTTTTTTTCTCTCATTTCTGTACAGGTGGTGTTTCTATTTTCTCTCATTTTGTTACGCTCGAGGATCAGATTTTTTGTGGTTTGGCTAATTTTCTCTTCTTTTTTGCTTCTGGGGCAAAATATGTCTTGGCCCTTTTTTAAAGCCTCGGTTATTACAGGGTTCAAGCTGTTGATGTTTGTATCTAAGGGAACATTGTTCTGTAGTGAATTGGTAATATGGGTCTCAAATCCGTGAATATCTCTTGGTACTGTCCGCATCCGTTTGGATGTTTTCCTTATCAATTTGTACCGTTCTCTATCGAGTTCCACACGGACTTTACATCGCACCATTCTGTGGTCGCTTCCTGTCCTGCAGTTGTTTAGTATTGTCACATCTTCCACACTTTGTAACTTGTCTGTGATTATGAAATCGATCTCGTTTCGGGTATACCATCTGGGCTTTCCCAAGTCCACCTTCTGTGTGGCTTTTTGTGAAAGAAGCTGTTCATTTGGTATAAGTTATGTTGTAGTAAGAAGCCCAGCATAGTCTCTCCTCGGGCATTTCTTCCTTCTGTCCCAAAATTTCCCAGGCATGTCTCGGATTTATCTGTTTTCAGACCCATTTTTGCATTAAAATCACCGCAGATTATGAAGGAATGTATTTTTATGTCATTGAGGGCTGATGTTACATCTTCATAGAAAATCTTTTTTAATGTAGAAATTTTTTTAATGTAATTTGTTATAATTCACAAATATGAATTGCCCCTCTAATTCCGTAGTTTGCAGAAATATCTTTCTCTTTCGAAAATGTACATACTTTCGTCTGATTAACTACTCCGAGCCAATATACAGAAATTAGACTCAACCAAGCACCTGATCCAGAAATCTCAAATTTATTCCGATTGCACTGATGTCTGATCTGGTCAAGTCTGTTCTGTTCTGGTCTGGTCTTGTATTTTATGTTCTGGTGTGATCTGGTCTGTTCTTCCCTGTTCTGGTCTGATCTCTTCTAGTCTGGTCTGATCTGATCTGTTCTGGTCTATTCCGAACTGGTCATGTCTGTTCTGTTCTGGTCTGGTCTTGTCGTTTCTGGTCTGGTGTGATCTGATCTGGAGATTAAACGAAGAATAAGATTTACATGGGCAGAGTTCGGGAAAATGAACTATATATTTAGAAATAGCAGTATACCTATCAACCTTAAACGAAGAGTTTTTGACACCTGTATACTGCCAATAGCGATCTATGAACTAGAAACAATGGCAGTGACCAGAAAGACGGTAAATCAATTATGAGCGATGAACCGGGCGATGCTTGGGATTATTCTTAGGGACAGAAAGAGAAACGAAGAGATCCGACAAAGAACTGATGCTGTAGATACAGAGTGATCAAGAAATACTGTTTAAGTTGGCGATCCTACCTGGAGGATTTTTTTGCCTAAGGGTTTGCAACGCTACACCGGATATCTCTGCACTCTGCATGACAGCAACAACTAAATACACACAAATATTTTAGGTTATGTAAATTTATTTAGGATATTTATTTACCACACCAGAAAAAACTTCAATATTTAAAGGTACTGCTCGAATTGAGCACCATTATGTTCTCAACATAAATTCACTCTCCGTTTTAGGCTCACCAAGACATTAATTAACATCCGAGAAGAAATATTTGCAACTTCCTTGATAATAGCATCTTCCAGTTCTTCACGTGTATGTAGACATTACTGAACACCATATTTTTAAGGTGCCCAAAGAAACAAAAGTCTAGAGGTGTCAGGTCTGGTGACCTACTTGGTCAGATTTCCGTACTTATGACTCGATGGCCAAAAACTTCCCGCAAATATTGCATTGTGGCACGAGCCGTATGACCTCGAGCCGAATCTTGTTGAAAGTAGCCAATTTCGCGCTCCTCTACGGTTAATTGGGCAAGGAATGGCTGGAGAATGTGCTGAATATATCGTTCAGAATTAACTGTAAAGGTAAAAAACACACAGGACCAATTACTCTCTGCCGCGATACAGCCAGCCAAACACCAACTTTAGTAGGATGTAAAGTCGTTGTTCTAACAGCATGTGGATTTTCACCAGACCAAATTCTGTAATTTTGAGAACTAACATAGCCTTTAAGATCGAACCAGGCTTCACCGGAAAAAAAGGTTTTATCCAGGATGTCATCATTGTTCATTTCCTGATTGAACCAGTTACAGAACAAGACGCGTTGTGGACGGTCGGAAGGATTTAGCGATTGGACCATCGAAAATTGTACGGGTGGTATTTCAATTTGCTCTTCAACACAGTGGAACAATTTCCATACGATAAACCTGTAAAGTCACGAAACGGAATACGGGAAATTAGGAATAAGTGGAAATTGGTGAACTTTTGATTAGGATCAAATCTGTTTGGAGGGAAAGCTTCCTAACCGATTTGCGAGGACTTTGTTGCAGTCGGGCCCTGACGTCTTGCACCACATTTTCAGTGAGTACGGAGGGTCTACCAGGTTGCTTTCCTTTGTTCACATTGCCTCTGTATTCAAATATCGTTGAACTACGCGCATGCAGTGTTGTTTAAAAACGTCGATAGTGAACACAACTTCAGGGAACATCTCTTCAAATTGGTGCAAAGCGGATTCCAAGGAGTATTGCTATCCAGAAATGGGGCCATGAACTGCACTCCGAAAATAAGCCATGCCAATAAAAATATCCTGTTCTAATGTAAATAGTACCATTTTTATATTTTTATAATAGAAATTTAAACCGCCCCTTCAGTGTCAATGCTGTCATTGTTAAAAGTCGAAGTAGCTGTTAAGCAACCGGAAGTGGTTCCAGTTCTACCATTTTAAAGTAAAATTTAGGATTGCCAACTTAAACAGTATTTCTTGATCACGTTGTATATGGAAAGGATTGCAGAACTGAAGTGACAAGGGTAGAACGTGATCAAGCTGAATGGACAACTAGACTAACAAACTGGCGCAGGAAGGCCACAGAGAAGATGGCTTGATGACATCAAAAGACACACAGGGAACAGATGGTTTCAGAAGGCACAGGACAGGACAGCATGAAAAAATATGAGAGGCCTACGTCGAGGAGAAGACAAGATGTAGCTGTGAAGAAAGAAGAAAAGGACATTGTTAGAAAACAGTACTCGCAATTTTCCCTTGTAACTAATCGCCGACTTCATGTAAACGTCCAGATTTCGGCCCTCGTCCCATTACGAAACCGGGAGAGGTACGCTCGTAAATTCCCCCGATTCGACTCGAGATAAGCGCCGTTCTCGTTAAAAACCCTTCTCTCGTGTCGTCCAAAAAAACAAAAAACAAGCAATGCTCGCGCCATCATTCACTTGTCCGCCTCTGGGGGGAAGAGGGGGGATAGGCGATCGCCTTTTTCCCCGTAACATCTACGGCTTTATTACACGTCGACGGGAGAGAAAGCGAGAGAGAGGGGTAAAGCCGGAGAGAAGGGGATAAAAAAATTAGGTGTTTTTTGATGAATGATCGGAAAACACGAAACGAAAAGCGAAAGATTTGCATACGCTCGCACATACGAGCCGGACGTGGATCGATCGCGGCGTAGGGGAGGGGGTTGTTTTTTCCGTCCGTTATTTTTAACGGGCGCGCGTTAATTCGCCTCGATCCGACGGGCGCGATCGGCGTCCGGCCGTTTCATTTCCGGTCGGAAGGGAAAGTAATACCGGACGATTACGTTCGCGTCGGGCGGAAGAAAATCTAATCGCCGACGGCAATGCGACCAATCGGGACAAAGTTTGAGGTTGCGGTGTATCGCGAGTTTCGGATATTCGAGTCGAATTTGCGATAGTCCGACGGCGACAGTTTCGTCGGGATAATTGAAAGGCACTCGAATCGCTCCCCCCGACGTTGAATAATGCAACGGGCCTTCGCCTGCGGCCGACCTTTTTCCGGACGGTCAGAGAGAGACGAGTAATCTGCTAGCGTCCCGGCGACGGGGTTTAATTGCGGACGGGGGGAATTTACCGGCGTCCTAATTAACGGCGCGCGAGGAGATTTACTGGCAAGCGACGACAAGGACAAGGACTCTACCTTGAAGTATACCCCATTCGGCGCTACTTTAATTTAATCGAAATGGACGTTTTTCGATGGGAACAGAAGCGCCCTCTAATGTAACCCAGAGGGTGCATTGATGTGATATACCCACAGTTTCTTATTACTGCTCTTCCTGTTGCTAGGGACATCCCCTGTTTGCCAAATTCAGTGGACGAAGAGAACCAGCTTCCCATGGGCCATTTCCTGTTGGTTGTCCGTTCATGCAAATTCTGGCTATTCTTTCTTATATCATCCTTTCCACATGTGCTTTCCACTTTTTCTTCCTTTCTTTACTCCATTTCATTACGTCCTGGATAGCAATCTGTACCATAAAACAGGACTTCAATAGTACTTAAGGTGAGATTATAAACTCAACTAAAGTAAGAATTACATTAACAACTAAGAATTAAGAAAGATAAATACAGGAAAATCTCATCTGCAGTTTATAAACTTTTGTATCTCAATTAAATTAACAATTAAGAATTAAGAAGATGGTTATATTTCATCTTTCCAACTAAGAATTAACAATTATGCTTTTCGCGAATGTGCACAAAGCACACAATTTTCGGTTTTAAGCGTTAACCTCTAAACTATCAATTGCTATCAATATGTATAGTGAAGAAGTTGTCGAAATGATAGGTGTTATTTTATTGGTGACTACGACTTTGTTTGCAAGTAGAGTCATCAAGAAGCGAAGAAATCGGAGATATAAGATACGGCCGATGAACAAAAATCGAAGAAAAACCAGTGTATATAAAAATATCGTTAAGTATGCTGAGCTGAATGATAGGGAACAGTTTTTTAAGTACACCAGGATGAGCCCTGAAATGTTCAATTATGTGTTGTCTCTCATTGAACCATTTATCCAGAGAAGTACAAGAATAGATTCCATTTCCCCTGGTCAAAGATCAGCGATGACTTTACAGTATGGCAATAAATAAAATGAAAAGTAGGAGTATAACCACTCTGTATATTACAGCTACCTAGCCGAAGGATGCTCTTTTCAAGAGATAGCTTTTAATAATTTCATAGCAAAAACCACGGCTTCGTTAATAATCGCTGAAACTTGTGAGGTATTATGGCAAGTACTTTCTCCCATAGTGTTGCCTTCGCCAACTGAAAACACTTTTCGCGAAGCTAGTGATGAGTTCTTCTTCAGATGGAATATGCCAAACTATATTGGGACTATTGATGGCAAGTTAGTGAACATTCAGTCGCTGAAGTACTCTGGGAGTGACTACTTTTCATACAAGAAGTCTTTCAGGTAGGATTTGGTTACTAGTATAATCGATTTTACATATTTTCTAAATATCGCAGCATCACCTTAATGGCTATTTGTGATAGCTATTATAAATTTCAATGGGTGGATGTCGGTGTACCAGGTTCAAACAATGATGCCTCAGTATTCAGGGAATCAATACTTGGCCAGTTGCTGCTACAGAAAGAGTTACCAATTCCTCCCCAAAAAAGCTGCCAGGAACACATCTGTGTTTGCCTAACTTCCTTGTAGCAGATCAGATATTTCCACTCCACGAAAATATCATGAGACCCTATCCTGGAAAGTACTTAGGGGAGAGTATTTTCAATCATAGATTGTCCAGAGCTCGTAGAACCATTGAAAATATGTTTGGCATATTGGCGCAGACGGAATCCTATAATTGCAAAAACAGAAACTTGTAAGAAAATTATATTGGCCACAATTGTTCTTCATAATTTATTACAAAAAGAATAGGAAGATTTGCCTATTGAAGAGAGGAGGTATTGCCCAACTGGATTTGTCGATACTCTGGATGCCAATGGCAAGATAAAAGCAGGTGCTTGGAGAACCATGCCTGGAAATCTCCAATCTAACACTTCCTTTACCTGGAACGTCTAGTAAGGAACACTATACAATGAAATTATTAATTTAAAGTTAATCATGTTTATAAACGCCTCCTTTAAGTCTATAGTTGTTAATTGTCAATTCTTAATTTTGATTTAGTTGAGTTTATAAACTCACCTTGAATCGTAAAAATTCGCGTCTTGGCATGACTAGGTTTCTAGGTTATGTGGTTATGTTGTCTTGTCATCGCAATGTAGATTCGTGCTCTGCAACATCTCTGTTTCATAGTACAGATAAATGCTCAACACTGTTTTATTAAGGTCTAGAAAAATACTGTTTGTCATTATTAGTGCACTTTTGCAGTATCTCTCTACAAACATAATGCACTAACGTTATGAAATTATACCTTGTCAGAAAATGCAACGGCGCACGCTCAGACGTCAAAATAACGTCGACTTTATTTCTATTAGACATTATTACTGTTGCAATATTGCTATTTGCAGATTATTACTCTATTTTAAATGTACTAAAAAGGAAGATTTTCAACAAGAAAAAAATTTCAACAGAGCTAGATTCTACAGGAGAGTATTTTAAAGCAGGACGCACAATGAGAATATGTCCAGTCACATTTCTCGTCAAATGTGGAAAGATACCACCGATAGAAGCGTAATATGACAAAAACGAACTTAAATTGGAAAACAAATTTTAAGCAGAAAATAGAAGAAAAATGTAAAATACGGCCCTGTATTTACTTCCAGAAACTACCCTGGAAACTTAAAACTTCACACACTTACAAATACCATCCTAGTTGGTCGATCGAGAAAAATCCGACACTCCCGAATTTCCCTTTCAGAAAGGTTGAAAGGAGTATCAAATTTAATTTTGTCACTTGCATTCTGAGGTTAGAAACTTTAAATTCTGCGCGGTTAGACGACGAGGCCCCGAGTGGTTCGAACATATTTAAAATCGCGGAATTTTCTTTTCGGAAAGTGTGAAATACCCTCTCTTTAGTCATTTCAAAGTGTCATTTTAAACGGTACCCAATGTTCTTAACGTCTTAAGAAAACTTTAAATTCACGTATTGCTGAGAAGTTTAAATTTAAATATTTATCGACCTCTGAAATTTTTCTTTTATTAATACTTGTATAATGGTTTGTTTATTTTGGCTTTCATTACAGAATTATGCTTAAATTTTCAAATATTTGTATTTAAACAATTTGTACACAATTCTATGATAAATGGAAATTATGGGAAAATAGTAGATTCGATTAAAAAAAGCACACTATCGTCACTAACTGCTTTTCTATCAGGAGAAATGTAATTTTAAGAACTAAAATCAGCGTGTCCGACTGATTTGTTTATAAATAACGCTTCAACAGATTAAATTCCACAAAATCCAGGTCAGGCGCTGAGAGTTCAGATTCGAATATTACGCGAAAAATTACCAAATCACCCTGTAAATAGTGTAAATAGTTAGTTCAGTAACAGTACAATTTACTGCATAGCCGACTAATTGAGATATTTCCTGTGAATTGGAGGATCATCTTTTGGATTCCTAAGAACAAAAAATTCACGTTTGGGTTGCCAGCACCAAGTGTAGTCATACAAGTTAGAAAAAACGGTAAAAGTTATGTATAAATGAGCCGGAATTATTTCAGTAAACTCACAAGTAGTGTATTCAATAAAGAAAGACTTTTGTTTTCTAATATCTTCATTAATTTTATATGTTACGCTCTATCGAATGCTCATTCGAAATCCACAAAGCACATATATAAACGTCCTTGCTTTGATCGCGACATTTTTGTAATAAAATGGGGGACTTATGTAAGCATTATTCTTCCCATTCGTTAACTTCGCCTTTCGTTTAACTATTATTCACCTTGCGTTCACGTTGTGTGTGCCGCCCCATATCATGAGCTCTCTCTCTCTCTCTCTCCCCTAAATGAACCACCACTAGTCTCTTATTTGCCAATGTTGCTGAATTTATTTGCTCTTTTTCTGTCCATATGAGCTACCACCCCCCGACTAAAGCATCCCTTTGGGCCTAGGCCCTTAGAAACGTGACAATATTACTACTACTAAGACCCTAAGCGGGTTTAGCCCATCTCTTCCAAAGGATTTTTAATACTCACTTGTTGGAAGCATAGCTTTCTTATCGCGGGCTTCGCTCGAAGCGGTATTAACATCGAAAAAACGAGCGATACGGACGGCTAATTATCGCGCCGCGCTAGCTGTTTGGTGGCAACTCGTGTTACAATTGTTTGTATTGTCGGTTGCCTGCACCAGGAGTGGCTATCGCGGGCTGGATCGGTGAGAGGTATTAACATCGAAAAAACGAATGTGCCGCATATATCATTAATAACTAATGATATATAGGGTGTTAGGGGTTTGACTGCCTTTTTTTAATAGGTGATAGTATTCATCAAAACAAACAAAAAAAACCTTATATAACGGAGGTCCTAAAACCAACCGATTTCGAGAAAAGTCGAGTTATTTTGTCAAGGTATTTCATCACAACTTGGCAACACCGACAAGAAAGGAAACGTAAACATGACGTTTTTGGTGTTGGCTCTCGGTAAACATGACGTGTACACAGCTGATCCTGCGAGGTTAACGTTTTTGCGAACTCTTCCTAAATGCCGTCTTTACGCTGTACGTAATAGTAAACGAAATAATTGTAAGTGATTCCAATTGATTCAATTATGTAATTATTACACTTGCATGTATAAATGGTAAATCAATAGCGATCAGTAATTCAGGGCCACTAACAGCATTAAAAAAGGATCATGCTGTTATTGATATGTTGTAATTTTCAATATTTACCTGGTTATTACAGCATGTGTTCAAAATGTCCACCGTTGTTCTCTCACTTCAACAAATGTTCTACGGTTAGGCAGTCGCCGTTGAGGAAATCGTTCGTGATAGATACGACGTGCACTTGTAGAACTAAAATGCGCCTCCCCGTAAATTAATAGCATATCGTGATATTCACGTATATTGAACATTTCAAGAACCGAAAAATTTACAGGCACCGAAAAGAAACCGTCACGATCACACGTATCTTTCGAATTAAAAGATGCACACTGTCATTAGTGTCACTGTCTGGCTCTCATTTCGCGACGCGTGCGATACCTTCGCGGTGTTGCCACACCACATCGTAGCCATTTTATCGAGTTCTATTGATTGGGGGAAAAAATTGTTCTTTAAAGGAAAGATTGTTTTGTTACGAATTAAACATAGTTGTTACAAAATTATGTGACATTCTTTCATAAAACTGAATTTTCACACCTTAATATTAGAAGTTTGCTAATTTTTTTCTCGAAAACGGTTGGTTTTAGGACACTTGTTATATAAGGTTTTTTTGTTTGTTTTGATGAATACTATCACCTATAAAAAAAAGGCAGTCAAACCCCTAACACCCTGTATAATTATATCGTATATAACATCATACATATAAAGATATGCTTTTCCTCTCAGTCATTCCGTCATGACTGCCTTATTTTCCCCCAAAGCTTCCGACGTCCCTTCTAACTTATCGCATTTCCCGTGGAAAAATCACTTTCCAATCACGCCTTATACGTCGTCGCGGAGATGCGAAATCATTCCGAGACAAACGTAACTCGGATCGCTTTTACAACGTTTCGTGTCCGGAATCCGCCCTAGTGGCACGTCCAACTATCGTGTTAAAATTGTTACAACTCGCCGAAAAACTTCTCGAGTACCAATCGACTCTATTCCCGGACAAGTACACTTCGGATTACGGTTCGAATTGATTCGAGCCCCGTCTGAATAATTTAAGGGGCGTCTCGGAGGTCTTCCGCTAATGGCACGTCAGAAATGAAAAATGAAGCGAGCGAGGGGGGAGAATTTTGCGTAAGGGCTCTTAAAGCGCCCGCAACAATAAGAATAACAATAAGAGGAGAGCGGACGGGAGTCGCTAAGTCTACGGACGTTTGATGGGAGTAGCGGGAGATTTCCATGCCGACTTTCTGAATCAATTCAATTCACAGGCCGTCATGAATTTTACAAACCCTCGAATGCAGTTCGGAATTACATCTCCTAGCTCACCTCTGAATAATTCACGGGAGCGTTTCGAGTAACTAAACCGGCTCGAAGTGTGTTTCACCCCTTTTTTTCATATATTCAAACTCTAATACAAACGACCGAATCCCTCTCTCGCCGATCGAAAAGGCTCCACTGTTTCAGTTGCGCATTTTTCTTCCGCTCCCCCCGGTTCGAACAATGGAACAACAGCCAAGACGCTCACAATGGCATCAGCTGTGAAAAGCCCCGGTTTCTATCGGCGAAATCTTGTCAGGGCCCGTCCGTTCAACAGTCCCACCCCACTCAATAAAAGGCATTTATTTCATAAACTAATCTAGCGGATCGTATTGATTTTCACTTTTCATGCTTTGCTCGGTCTATCGATCACCTACACATACACACACAAACACTTCGCGCCCAGTTCCCACGTTAACGTTCGCCCAGCTCCGGGACGCTTTTAAAGAATTATTTTTACTGACGTCTCATCTATAGTGTACTTTATTAAGAGCATTTGGTAGATGTGGCGTCTTGAAAGGAAAATGTCTACGTTCGTCCTTACCGTAACGAGAAAAGCTGGTGTGATGCAATTGGCCTTTCTGAAGAATTTCTGTAGTAGTAGTGGTCTTGTGGAGGGCGTGAATCTGTATACCCTGATTTTTAATGTTGTGGACTTTTACAATCGACACATCAAATAACTCCGCCTTGTAGGTGGCCGATGCGGAGTGCGACATTGCCGGTATAATTTTTTGACGGTAATCATTTGGCAGTTATAAATAGTTAAAGTTGTTCGTACAACACAATTAATCCTTGAACTGTGTTCAGAATGATTCTTTCCTAAATGAATATGTACATTAAAAAAACCCTCTCTATACCGGACCGCTCTTATCCACCGATTCCCTTATGCGTCTTATTTAGAGATATGAGTACATATGACAATATCGCTCGGATTACGACGATCATATGATACTCGTCCTGACCGATACACCAATAGCCGAAGATAGGGGTGGTAACAATATCGGCATCTCTCTCTTTTTGACGGGTCGTAAAAGTCCACAACATTAAAAATCAGGGTATAGATATGTGGTAGAGCGTAGTTGGAACTGACATCTTAAAATTCTCCGTAAAGTGTAATATTGTCTTTGAATAAATAAAATAACAGTCGACTTGCAACGTGAGACACGAGCGCGTGGGCAAGGTCAGTAATAAAAGATGTATCATTAATAACGTATAACTGCAGATTAGCACATCGTAATTCTTAAACATTTCCAAGAGTACGGTAACTCGTGCTGTCATCCAAACAATAAAAGCTTCCGGAATGGAACAGTACGGCTGTACAATATACTGTACAGTCGACCATTATGTCCACCGTACTCTTTAAATTATTTAAAAGTTTTGATGTCCCAATCTGCTTGCGACATCGAGGGTTGCCAGATGACTCGGTCGGATTTCCCCAATCGAAACTTCAAAAATCCCCAATATAAGGAGGTTTGGACAAAAAATCCCCAAAAATTTTTTTGAATTTTTATTGTTTTTTTATTTCATATTCTAATTATTTCTGTACTTAAAATATTCTCCTCGTTTTTAAAATTCTCGTAAAATAAGCTGGCTGTCAAAAAAATCCCCAAAAGCTACGAATAATAACACAATAATAGACATAATAGACAAGCTTTTTGCACAATTATTATCATAAACAGAAATTACTTAGGAATCCCCTAAAACGAAGTGTTTGACAATTTGCATCTGCTTGTTTGTACATAACGTCGAATTGGGTCGCTTCTACAGTATTACACATCTTTTGTACGGCGACAATAGATGGCGCAGCTTAAGAGTAATGAATATTGCCCCTCTACTTTGAATAGTAGCGCCTTACTTGGAGCAAAATCACGTTGGTTGCACTGAAAGTCACTAGGATTTCAGCAGAACAGTTGCCATTGACAGTACTGGTAGATTGGTTTTTGCATTTATGTACATAATTATCTGCAAAATGTCCGGTTGTTGTGCACGTAAATGTAAGAACAGCAAAAGGGTTTTAGCTGTTTAGGATACAGGATATAGGTTTTGAATTTCGCTCATAAAGGTAGGGACTTTTTTCGTCTCGACGTTGGTATTAGTTTTGCTCCAAGGATGCGCTGCTATTCAAAGTAGAGGGGCTATATCGTTGATTGAAGAGGGGTGACCCTCTTCAATCAACGGCTATATTAATGAAATTAATATTCAAGAAGATAGTTTCTCTGTTAGAAGAATACAGATTGCTATTATAGTATTACCAATTTTAGTTAATATTTTTGAGTTAGGTAAAGTACTATTAAAATAAACTCTCCTCAAATTTCCCCAATAATTTTTTCCCCAAAAAAATACCCAAAGCACAAAAAATCACCTCATTTTTGGGGAAAATACCCTGATCTGGCAACAGTCATCCACATATGTCTATTATTATTAACCTTGCCCACGCGTTCGTATCTCACGTTACAAGTCGACTGTTATTTTGCTTAAACAAAAACCAGATTAATTAAGGACTGATTAACCTAATTAAAAGATTACATAAGTAAATCACAATATATTAGGTTATCTAATATTACGCCCACAATTAAACATTTCCTAAATAACCAACTAATTCATATTAAATTACCTAAAATTTCCTTAAATAATGTTGATGTTAACTGAAGGAAATTCACTGGCACGGATATATTTCATCTACTACTGTTGACGTTTCAATAAGGATCAGTTTGCATCTATATAGTTGTGTGTATTGAATCTAACCCAGTATCTGGCAATCTAGATGTAATTTGTTTAAAAATGTGTATTTATGACGATTTGGGGTTCTTCGAGGGTGACTCTCAGTGCATATAGCGTTACTTAGGCCACCCACTTCCCTTTTATTATGCCTCGCCCACTTTCACAGACTTTACGAACTACGGGCCGCCCAGTTAAAGATGTTGGAATTTGTGTTAAACCCTGTTTAAATATGTGCTGTCAGAAAGTGGGCGGGGCTGAAAAGTGGAGGGAGGTGGCCCAAGTGACGCTACATCTACTACCCTCATTTTTGAGCCCTTTTTGCAATCGTCGGACTTTCTAGTGATACCGTAAGACGCATAGGCCTCGCATGTCGGCAATTTTTTTGTGGACCAATAAGCAGGCAATTTTAGGTAATAAGGTAATTAATTAAGGTAATTTAAGGTAATTAGGTAATAGACGTTTCGCTTAGTATAATTCTAATTAGCGCAATTTCGCGCTCTATAGGCTGATTAGGGGTTATTTACAGCACAATACATATATCAGGAAAGTTGGAATTATGGAAATCCTCAGCATAACCCGTTTCCGGAGCTCCGCAACTCTAACAAAGAGTTAAACTAAGCCATCCCAGAACCTCCTGAGGGACGCCACAACGACTCCGTAATGGAGCTTCCGCCACGTCTAGGGAAATGTTCTAAAATTGACTACAGTAAGTGACGTAAGTTTACAAAGAAAACGCTCAATTCGATGGTAAACGGGATGGTTTCGGTATCACCCCCATACCGTCCCGCATAAAATCCCCTATATTTCTCGGGAACTTCGGCAATCCCCTCCGGGACTCGAATATTCGATATTTCCATACATCGACTTCGGACGCTTGTACGGTTTCTCACCTTACCGCTGCGGGACGGTAATCTCTCGAATTTCCCTCCGACCCGTTCTCGCCGTAAAATGGAATCGAAAAACAATAAAACCTCGTCTCCGTGGAGATCGACCCTTCCTTCACATATCACGTAATAACCATTCCTTCACGCCGGACCGTGGGACACCCGCAATGCCGAGAATTTCTCAATGTGAGAATTTTTTTTAGATCCGAAGACCTTATCTTAACTTATCATCTCTATAAACAAGAAAGGAGCGAAAAGGAGGAGTTACGAGTCAGTCTGGCTACTTATTCTTCTTCTTTCTGTTTATTTCCGGTTTATTTGTATTGGCAATACTTGTGAAGTCGATTGCCAGGTATCTAGCCATCGTTTTGGTGGCCGTCCTATAGGTCTCCTGTGTGGTGAGTCATTTCGTATTATCTTTGACATTCTGTCGTTATTCATTCGGTTGACACGCTATTTTCACCCTCTTCTCTTTCTTATTCATCTGACTACATCGTCTGTTTGGCACTTTTCTCTTAGGTTTGTGTTTTTTTGCCTATCGTTGGTGTGTATTCTGTTATTCTCCTTAGGATCTCCATTTCAGTTGTTTATAGGACTCTCTTCGTTACTGATGTTTCGGGTCTTGTTTCTGCACCATACGCATGCATGTTTTGTGTATTCTTGACTTGCAAACTTTACTTAGGTATTTGTTCTGCGAGATTGGATATTTAAGATGTCCAGATCTTGTAGCAGCTTTGTTGACTCGTTTCTTCACTTCATCTTCCAGATACCCTTTGATTGCATCCAATTTTGCATCCAAGGTATTCAAATGACATGATGGGGTTAATGGTGGTATTTTCTATTGCCATTTTGTAGCGCAGAGGTTCCTTTACTATAACCAAGTGAACGAAGTGTGAAATGATCTCTGTTGTAAGTGGACTGTATAGATCTCTCTCGTAGCTCGTGGGCGGCTGCGGAGATGAATCTTATCTCCAGGTTGTAAGGCTGGAGACTGTAGTAGTAGTTGGAGATCAGGGCGTGACGTGATCTCTTGAAGTTCTTGAAGTTGAAGTTCTAGTTGTGTGGAGAGAGGGCGTGACGTACTTCTCCGGGTTTGGATCTGAGGGCGTATCGTGCAGATCCGGGGTTGAAGTTCTAGTCGTTTGGAGAGAGGGAGTATCGTGCTCTCCGGTGTGGACCTGAGGGGGTAACGTGCAGGTCCGGGTTGAAGTTCTTGAATGTTTGGAGAGAGGGCGTAACGTGCTCTCCGAGTTGAAGATCTTGGAGTAAAAGTTGTAGTATCTTGAAGATCTCGTAAAACTCTCAGGGCGTAACGTGAGAGCTTGTAGGTTAGGGTGACGTAATACAAGACCAACAACACACGTCGTTTTGAGCATACATCAGGGCGTGACATAATCTCCGTGGTGTATCTAAGGACCTAACGTGCAGATCCGACTTGAAGTTCTTGTGGTTTGAAGTTCTCGTAGTTGGAGACAGGGCGTGACGTAATCAGATAGTTGGCACATTTCACCATATCACCTATTTTGTTTATAGGGACAATGACTTCTTCTCTTCATTCGTTTAGCATTACTTATGTACGCAATATACCTTTTATTAGGTGGTGGATAGCTCGATGATGAAGGGTCTATCTACTACATTTTAGGCAATCAGGGGGATCTTATCACTTCCAGGTGCTTCATAGCTTTTAAGTTTCATGATGACATTTCGGACTTCTTCGTAAGCTGCATAGTATCCATAACTTCATCTCTTTGGACTATGGAGGTGTTATCGTTGTTGTGCGGGTCGAGTAATTGTTAGAAATATTCACGCCACGTATCATCCATGACATCCCGCCACATTCGCCCGAGATAAATAATCCGCCCCGCAGGCATCATCCGGCTCGCTCAATAATTCAACGACTCTTTTAATCGGAGCGACGAGTCGAAATCTAATAGGAACGCACGCAATCTATAATAGATAGAGGGCGTGTTTATGTACGTATGTACGTACCGACCGCTTATTCAAAACGCGAATGGATATAATGAGCCGCCAGGTCGGCCGGGGAGAGGGGGGCGGCGAGAACGGAGCGATACAATGGGGAAGTGGGTCACGGGGACGTGAGCGGAGCAGCAGGAGCAGGAGAGCTGCAACAGATGAGAATGTCAAAGTTCGATCGTACTTTAAAGGGAGAAAAAGAGGATGACTCGATGAAACTAGTAGCGAGACTTCCTGCGAGCTTGTCGGGAAGTAATATCAACGTCTGGAGAGATGAAGAGTGTCTTCGTCATTAAAGGGAAAAAAATAGAGATGTATATAAGAGGGCAATAAGTCTTTAGAAAAAGATAGAAAAACATTTTATTGCTTCAATTGTCTCCTCCTAGTTCAATACACTTTGACATACGTCCCTGTAACTTTTTTAATCCTCCAGAAAAGTATGATTATGGTAGTTTCTCGAAATAAGCATTTGTGTGAGCGATGACCTCCTCATTTGACGTAAACGGTTGTCCACTGAGCCATTCTCTTAAAATTAGGCAATAAAAAGAAGTCACTAGGGGCTTGTGTAACTCAGATCTGGTGAATTTGGTGGAGTGGATGGTCTAGCAATTTAAACTTCATTGCCTCGATTGTATCCATTGAAACTGTTTATTTAGCTGACCTACTAGTGACGTATAACACAAGGAACTCATAGCAGGAAACGATCTAAGTGGACACTCCATTACTAAAGACAAAATAAGAAAGGCTGTACAAATCTCTAAAAATAATAAGGCTGTTGGACCAAACGAAATACCTTCAGAAATACTTAAACTTTTAGACGAGAGAGGGATTGCAGTACTCCACAAGTTATTCAACCAAATATATGAGACTGGCCAATACCCGGAACAGTGGTTATCTTCAACTTTTATTCCTGTGCCAAAGACAGCAAGCGCAAGGAAATGCGAAGAACATAGACTTATCAGTCTCATGAGCCATTCCCTAAAAATATTCCTGAGAATAGTACATCAAATCTGATAACGCCATAAGCGACTCGCAGTTTGGTTTCAGACAGGGACTGGGCGCAGGAGAGGCACTAGTTGCAACACAAGTCTTA
This sequence comes from Cryptocephalus moraei, assembly GCA_946251905.1. Taxonomy (NCBI): domain Eukaryota; kingdom Metazoa; phylum Arthropoda; class Insecta; order Coleoptera; family Chrysomelidae; genus Cryptocephalus; species Cryptocephalus moraei. The sequence continues at coordinate 8,446,163 of OX276463.1, forward strand.
ATACAGAACTGCTATGACCAGCAAAACAAAGTATGTTTATGCTTTATAGACTATGAAAATGCATTTGATAGAGTCCGACACCATACACTTATGCAGCTTCTCAGAAGACTGGATCTGGACCAAAAAGACATTCGGTGCATTGGAAACCTATACTGGCACCAATCAGCACAAGTCAGAGTGGCTAACGGTTTAATAAATCAAATCAAGATTCGTAGATGAGTGAGACAAGGGTGTACTGTCGCCGCTTTTGTTTAATCTATATTCAGAAGCCATTTCCAAAAGTCGCTTGAAGATAAGGAAACTGGAATCAAAGTCAATGGAGTATGGATAAATAACATACGCTACGCCGACGACACAGTGCTGATAGCGGTCAACATGGATGATCTACAACAGCTGATTAATGTGGTGGGAGAGTATAGTCAGGGAATGGGATTAAACATGAACACAAAAAAAAACTAAATTCATGGTTGTCACGAAGAAGAAGGATACATTTAGAGATGTCAGCTTAACGTACATTGGAAAACTTTTAGAACGAGTAGAAAGATTTAAGTATTTAGGAACATGGCTTCATGAAAAATGGTCATCAGACAAAGAAATTGAAAGCAGAATCGAACAAGCTCGAGGCGCATTCCTGAAACTCCAAAGAGTGTTCACTTGTAGCGACTTGGATCTTGGTCTCCGATTGAGATTTGTTGTATGCTACGTTTGGTCCATACTACTGTATGGCGTGGAAGGCTGTACTCTAAAATTAAAGGCTATAAACAAATTAGAAGCATTTAAAATGTGGATATACCGTAAAATTCTTAAGATTCCATGGACAGCCAGAATAAGGAACGAAGACGTTCTCAGACGTATTAACAAGGAACGCGAACTCTCCACCATTATAAAAAAGAGGAAGACTGCATACTTGGGTCACATTATGCGCAACCGTAAATATCAACTCCTGCAATTGATTATCGAAGGCAAGATCGAGGATAAAAGAGGAATGGGACGAAAGAGAATGTCATGGCTGAGGAACGTGAGACCGTGGACCGGCATTGGTGACATACAAACATTGATCCACACGGAAAGAGATAGAGCAGCCATGGAAAAAGTGGTCGCTAACATCCATTAGTGGATAGGCAGAAGAAGAAGAAGAAGACATCCCAAAATACGGTAGCCCTAAACTTTTCAGATAATTTCACCGTTTTTGTCTTCTTGGAAGCCCGTTCGCCTGTAGCAATCCACTGTTTTGACTGTTCTTTCGTCTCGGGAGTGTAGGGGTGTATCCATGTTTCATTTACAGTTACTAATCTGCGCAGAAACTCATCTGAGTTGCGAGACGCATGAGCTCCAAAAGGGCCTTAGAGGAGACCCTTAAAACACAGGGACAGATGTGGTTTGAACCGAATCTAACTCATTTTTTATTTCTTTTGCTGTTAAGCCCTTTAAATAGAAATATTTAAGTCTCCACTTCGAGTATTCCTCCATTAACATTCTCTGTCGTCTTCATCGTTTTCTGTAAGCACCTGGTCGTCTGCAAACAGTAAGGTGTACAGGCATGTTTCTCCCATTTGTATTCCCATTTCCGAATATTTCTTTCTCCATGAACTCAGCGCCTTTTGAACATAAATCTTGAAAAGGGTGTGTGAGATACAGCAGCCTTGCTTTGACTCCTTTGATATCGTAAACGGCGATGATATCTTGTTTCCCATTTTTACTACCCAGATGAGTTCTATTTTATTAGAATTGTTTGCAATTTAGTTTTGTAATACTTAGGTCTCGTTAATTTCAGAGTCGTGTAATACCTCGAACAATGTGCTTATTGGAACGTTGTTGTAGGCTTCTTCTAAGTAAATGAACATTAGGTGGGTTCTGGTGAATACGGTGGAGTGGATGGTCTAGCAATTTAAACTTCATTTCCTCAATTTTATCCATTGAAACTGCTCATTTAGCTGACCTACTAATGACGTATAACAACTGTCTAGTGATCGTCCGTCCATTTTCCAAATAGTCAATGGAGATAATACCACTTGCGTCCCAAAATACGGTAGCCATAACAATTCCAACTGATTTCACCGTTTTTGCCTTCTTGGAAGCCCGTTCGCCTGTAGCAATCCACTGTTTTGACTGTTTTTTCGTCTCGGGGGTGTAGTGCTGTATCCATGTTTCATTTACAGTTAGTGATCTGCGCAGAAACTCATCTGAGTTGCGAGACGCATGAGCTCCAAAAGGGCCTTAGAGGAGACCCTTAGAACACAGGGACAGATGTGGTTTGAACCGAATCTAACTCATCTTTTATTTCTTTTGCCGTTAAGCCCTTTAAATAGAAATATTTAAGTCTCCACTTGGGGTATTTTTCCATTAGCATTCTCGTTGTATTTTTTGTCGTCTTCATCGTTTGCTATAAACACCTGGTCGTCTGCAAAGAGTAAGGTGTACAAGCATGTTTCTCCAATTTGTATTTCCATTTCCGAATATTTCTTTCTTCATGAACTCAGCGCCTTTTAAACATAAATCTTGAAAAGGGTGTGTGAGAGACAGCAGCCTTGCTTTGACCCCTTTGACGGCGATGGTATCTGGTTTCCAATTTTTACTACCCAGATGAGTTCTATTTTGTTACAATTGTTTACAATTTAGTTTTGTAATACTTAGGTCTCGTTTATTTCAGAGTCGTATAATACCTCGAACAATATGTTTATTGGAACGTTGTCGTAGGCTTTTTCTAAGTAGGTATATGAACATTAGGTGGGTTGTTATATTTCTGGCCATTCTCTTTTCCATTAGTCGTTGCAATACAAAAGTGTTATCCAAACAGGATCGCCCTGTGCGAAATCCACTTTGTTGCTCTATTTTACTAAATTGACTTTCTTTTTTATCCTTAACAACTCTTCCATACAATCTAATTATAGAGCTAGTCACGCTGATCCATCCGTAATTGCTGCATGTCTTTTTGCAATATTTTTTATGGACAGAACTAATATAAGCCATTCCCTAATCATTGGGAATGTCGTCTACAAGGTATTTTTTAAATGTTTCTGTTGATAGTTATAGTTGATTTTTCTGTTCCATTTTTAATCAGTTCAATAGAAACACCTCCAGGCCCTGCTGCTTTCCCGTCTTTCATACCTGTTATAACTCTCTTAACATCTTCCACAGATATCGGTTCCGCCTTGTGTTCGTATTTCCCCATACTTCTTCTGGTTGATTTATAAATCCTGGCCTTTCCTCTGTAAACAGATCGTGGTAATATTTCTCCCACTTTATTTATTATTGCCTTATTTCTGCTCCCACTGCTTTATTTCTATTAAAACTGAAATCTCCTTTCAAAAAATAAATCGAAAGCAAAACGCCCCACCCCTCGGTAAGTACCGTTATGGAGACCGAGCCTTTAGGGAACACAAATAAAGGTTAATCGACGCGTCGGAGCGGCGGGGGCGGGGGCGTAGCGCCCCCATCGATTTCGACTTATAGAATTTTTTATGCGGTAAAAATGACGGGAACAAATCCTTCACGAGTCCCTTCCGCTTCTCCCTCTAAAACAACCCCTCCTGGACGTACGCTTTTCCCTTATAAAAGACGTTAATTTTCTATCTCCCTCAATCGGTCTAATGGATTCCCTCTACAACTACCCCACTGCGAGGGAACGATTTAGTCCTTAGGACCACTAATTAGGAATTATTCCATTAATTTGCCGGTAATGGCGTTAGTTTGTCTGGAATATGGGAATTCCAAGTCGGAGTTATTGTGGCTGTGGAATAGACGACACCTGGGGAAATTGAATGGAATCGGTATTATAGGAATTTCCAAGAGGATCTAAAAGGGACATTCTCGAGGAGATTGCCTGGATATAAATCTCCTACGGAAAAGTGCGTGCGAGAGAGACAGGGAGAGAGCGATCATATTTCAGATGTTTGTACAGTTGAGCCGTTCCGTTGCGTTATTAGGTAAGATAAAATTTCGTTTTACGCGTTCAAAACACTGGGTCGTATTAAGTTAATGTAAGTGCAACCCGGGGCCGTGCCGTTAGATTCTCTTCCTCTCTCTTTCGGCAATTATGGACTGTCGTCTTAAATCCGGAAAACCGTTTGGGGAATACAAGTACTGGTTTCCCGCAGCAAACAAACTGCAGTGTTATCGCAATTCGCAGTTTCCCGCCAACGAAATTATTCATGGGTCAGCGGATTAATTACAGCACAGTGAAAATTTGTGTAGAGTGTGAAAAATGTTTGAATTTCATAATTTCGGTCGTGTTAAGTTTTGGAAAGAACCTGTTTTTCGAGAAATAACAAGAATTGTTTTCAAATTTCGAATATTTATTTTATTACCAAATATGTGTAATGCACCTTCATGACATTTTGGGCTAAACCGTCCCCGAGGGACACTTCTTTCCTCTCATTTTTTTTTGTTTTCCGAAATCCATCTGAATAATTGTTTTTCATCATTAGTCGTTTTCATTTCAATCATTAATCAAAGTAGCCATATTTATCATATTAAATTGCCATTTTACTTTTGGAAATAAAGAAACGACATAAAGAACAATCTTATCTGTCTAAGTAATAACGACGTTAAAAAATAAACAAAACATTAACTCCTTAGTGAAATGTTAGACTTTAAGTTCTGTAAAACGTTCTAGAATTAGTGATGCTCACGATATTCTCGTTTGCGAGAGTCTTGTCTCGTGTCGTCTCGTTTTCGAGACGAGACTCTAGATGATACTTTAAATTTTACTTGCGAGACAAGACGAGATTTTCACAAAGTCTCTTCTCAAATCTCGCACTAGAGTCTCGCAAAAGTCTCGAAGTATCGCAAATAAAAAATGACTAATAATATTTATTAATTATTATAATTATTGCGACTATTATTAAAACATGTTTTTTAAAGACGCATAATAGCGAGCAGCCTGTGTTTACAATAACTGTTACGCAATGTTTATCTTTTTAAGCTTTCCGAGATATTGCCACGGGTACGACTATTATAATAGAGTTGAAGACTTACCTACCTAGGGAATGCAAAAATTCACAACATTTTTGTATTGGATAAAATAATATATATATATATATATATATATATATATATATATATATATATATATCTATGAGTCTTGACTGTCCTAATGTATGCAGACGGACGGAGACTCTCTCCCTAGACGGAGATTCATCTCCTACTGAAACTGCATATATATATATATATATATATATATATATATATATAAAATAAAAAATTTATTTTATATTCACCGACCTTTGGAGATCATCCACCAATTTCTCACCCGACTTCTCATGTTATAATCGACCTATAATAATTGGTTTATTTCAGTTCTTGTCGAAGAAGCAAATTTGATAAGCATTTAGATATAATTGAGGAGCAAGGAGGAACCGGACGTAATAAAACGGCAAAATGCAAGATATGCACGAAATCGCGAGATTTTGCGAGAATCTCGCGCGAGACATGAGACGAGACGAGACTTTTATTGCGAGACGAGACTCGAGACGAGCCTTTCCACTTTTTTTGCGAGACAAGACGAGATTTTTTAAAGTCTCGTCTCGTCTCGCCTCGTGGGCAACACTGTCTAAGATATTGTAAAACAACCAATACAATTGAAATTTAGAGAAATTGTATAACAAAACTGCATAGAGAATCAACAAGTACAATTTCATGAATATTGCTATGGTGGATAACTTTGTGCCTTTCTCTTGTTGAACATGACACCCATCTTAGAAAACCAATGGAAAATTAAAGTTCTACGAAACTTAGAATTTTGTACGTCAGTCTGAAATAACCATTATCATCTTAACTGTACGTATAACATAATGTAAGTTAAAAGTTTTTCCTATAATTTATTGGTCAAAACTGCTTACAGCTCGAGTTAATTGAAATTAACCTTTCTAGGTCGGCCCTGGATTTTGCGGAATATAATTTATTGCAACGTTACTAACTATTTATAAGCATATCGGTTGTACCCATCAATTTTAGTATCTCTTTTGATAGAATAGCCTAGCAATAAGCAACGTCATTGGATTTCCGGTAATGGCGTCACTATTTTATTGGAAATTGCCCCCTTTTTCCTTAATTCAGATTTATAGTGGAGTTGTTCGCATGTGGCAAGGAACATGTTAGGAAATTAATGTTTGAAAGTAGTAGTAAGTGATAATAGTTACCACTCAAGTACTGTAGTACTATTTTTTCCAGTATTCTTTTGGGTGTCGTCTTTCACTAAAATAAAATTCGTTTCAATCAACGTGGTTACACAAGACCAGAGACGAGAATATATTATTCTCTTTGATAAGATCGAACTTTACCCAGATCCGTATTTTGGATTTTCGAAATTTTGTTGAAAATATTTTTTATTTTAATGTAATTCGCCGCTTTCATTGTTGGTATGAGTACGTGCATAAACAGCTACGTAATAGTTGTTTCCCAGCATCAACTCCGTGTAATTCGGTATTAACCCACCGCGCCATTTCGTCTTTAGCACGTTGGAAGCGACCGTAAAGCCGCATTAGGCGGAAAAGTGCCGGTCCGGATCGAGGAGAAGAGACGATCCGTGTTTGTCGAGAAGCGAGAAGCTAACAGGCGTGAAAATTGAAATTTTCCGAGGGAGCTGCGAGGCCGTCTAGATGCACACGCCCGATACGTCCTGAGAGCCAATTTGACGTAAAATGTTTCCCGTGTACGGTCCTCCGGAAGAATTAGGCTGCCTTACGTAACGGAGGAAGGCTTTCCTTTTTCTGGAAAACAAAAAATCCGGCAGCGCGCGCGCGCATGCACACGCACACACACACACACACACACACACACACACACACACACACACACACACACACACACACACACACACACACACACACACACACACACCTAATCGGGTTTCGCCGGGCCGGCGGGCTGCAATGCGGCTGAAAAGGCTCGCGTGACGATTCCAGGTGAGATTGTGTGTTCTGCGTCACACACTCATTCTATTCATTTTATCCAACAACACGGCGTCGCCCTTATTGCCCTTATTTCCCCCTCCGTCGTTCTCGCCCTCGCTCCCTTTTACACCCTTTTTATTTGTCTTACCCGGCGCAGGATCCACGAAGTACCCTAATTGGGATCCTGCGGACGGACGGCCCCCGATTACATTTTAGGCTGATGATTTGGAATCCGCCGGCGCTCTACGGCAATGCAGTGCTATAATGTTACGTATGGAATCGAAATACATTAAGCTTCAGCGCCACGGGAGCCGAAGCCGACACCTCGTGCGGAGCGCCTAATTCGATCGAAGAGACTCGCGGTCCCAGAATCCCAGAAAAACCTCTCATGATAGATCGAAGAGGGACGAAGAAGTTGTCGAGTCTCGTGGGGAAAATTTGGTTATTCTTGCGACCGGCGGTCAGAAGGCCGCATGCGGCACGACTTTCGCCGCAGCCGAAGTACCGAAACACTGATACTATTCTCATACACATTTATTAGACTCCAGTTCAAAAATACACATAAAGGAACGTCTTAAACTTTGAAAGCTGAAGTGGGATTTCTTCAATTAAGGCACTTCGGGAAGTACAAGTGATCAAGAATGACTGTTTGAGTTGGCAATACTAAATTTCATATGGTACAACTGGAGTAACATCCGGTTGGTGACACTGACAGCATCATTGACAGATGCCATTTGCTATTTTAAATTCAAATTTCTGGTATTCTTTTCAAATATATTTATTTAAAATGGTTTTCACGTTACAACACAATATTTTCATTGGAATGGCGTACTTTCGAAGCGGGATTTACAACCCAATTACTGGTTGGCAGTACTCTCTCGAAGCGACATACCAGCAATTTCAGGAAATGTTTCCGGAGACTTTGGTCACTTTTGCTGTGTTTCAGCAACATTGCATGCGAGTAGTTGAACGTTATTTAAACACAGGGAGCGTAAGCCAACAAAAATCAACTGGTAGACCTCCTACTCTAAACGAGGAAGTTGTAACGAAGCCGATTTTCGAGAGTTGAGGGTAGACCACCCACCATACAGTTAATCGCGAAATCAAACCTATCTCGGATAGATGGCGGCCGATAAGGCACTGTTCAATCTACCACCGCTTAAACATCCAGACTAAATTTAGATAAGGCAACCGCCCCCTCCATTGTTCTCTGCCCGAGTTAATTCAAGGTGAGAGCCATTACTTGTCTGTGACAAGCCGTTCGTTATTAGCATTTATCCGTTGTGTTTCTGTCCTACCGACCGATATATGTAATTGTCATATTTGTAATTGTGAACGTTACCGACCGTCCGATCAAACCTACCGAATTTTTATTACCGTGCGATTGTGAGCATACCGCCGACCGAATTATATGTACTTGTGAACGTTACCGACCGTTAGCTCAAACCGACCGATTTATTTATTACCGTCCGATTGTGAACGTACTACCGACCGATAAATGTAATTGTGAGCGTCACCGCCGTCATATTTTAGACCGACCGAACTATTTGTTATCTGTTATGTAATTGTCCATTCCCGACCGCTAATAGTAAATGTTTTGCTATTCCGTCCGTATATGTTAGCTCGTATTTCGAACAGTTAACCGTGACAACACCCGTCTCTCTCAGAACCGCTACGAGTTAATTTCTCCCGTCGTTGTAGGGAAAAATTAATTCACCACAATCTTCCGCTCGCTCTCTCGCTCTCACTCTCTCCTAATGTAAACGACCGTTTTACCGAATATTAGACACTGCACGTTTTCCTATCGTCTCCGTATCTAGCTATTTCTCTTTTATTGTAAAAATGTTGGGATAACTTTCCGTTTTCCTATTTTCCGTATTAAGAGGGTTTTTCATATTTCAGCTCGCAACCGTTTGCAAAAGTATTGTAAATCTCCCGTTTCCGCACTTTTCGCTTCGCCGCATAATTTTCGATCATTCCCATTTCATGGTATTTAGAATACATTTTATTTTTCTCCAATTGTGATAATTTTACATTTTCGCATTTGTGTGTTTCCTTTTCGGAATACATAAATAATTGTAAATCAGTTTTTGTATTTCCCCGATCTCCGTTCGACGACCTAGCGCCAACAGGTGTTAGTCGTACGAAGTGTTTTCACTGCCGTTGGGGAATAAAATAATTTTGGGATTTTCTATTTTGAGTGTGTGTTTCATTTCTACGGACAACCCTGGTAATCTCCTGAGTTCGTAAACTACCCAGGCAAATCCAGAGGGAGAAAACCCTTAAAAATCTGGCGCCCGAGCAAAACCGTAAAACCGACCCTAAAACCGTTAACCGAACTCCCGAACTCCGTCTCAGAGCCAAATGTCCCTAGTAACCACAACCAAAGCGCGTTACAAAGTTGTCAAGGATATCAGAACTCGAATGCAAAGAAGTCCTCGCAAATCCTTAAGAAAGCTCTCCCTTCAAACATATTTGGTCCTTATGCCTCCTATTCAACTAATTTTCATTCTTACACATAAGACTTCCACTGTTCCATGTTGTTCTAATTCGCGGTTTTACAGGTTGATCATATGGAAGTTGCTCCACTATGCTTAAAACGAAATTAAAGTACTACCCTTACAAAATTTCCATCGTCCAGTTATTAACCCCTCCTGATCACCCGCAGAAAGTTTTATTTTGCAATTGGTTTAATGACATATTAAATAATAATGATATCCTTGACAATACCTTCTTTTCCGATGAAGCCTGGATTCTCTCAACGGCTATATGAATAAACAAAATTACAGAATTTGGTCAGGTGAAAATCCTTACGCTATCAGAGAGACATTTGCATTCAGTTAAAGTTGGTGTTTGGTTGGCAGTCTCAAGGACGCGGGTGTATGGGCCAATATTTTTCAATTTTCGTAGAGATATATCCAACACCTTTGAGACCTTTTATAAACCAATTAACAGGCGAAGAGCGTCAAATTGGATATTTCCAACAAGACTCTGCAAGGGCACATACGGCTCGTGCTACTATGGGATATTTAAGAGAGAATTTTGGCGACAGAGTACTTAGTTAGGGCATTTGGCCAAGCAGGTCACCAGATCTCACTCCATTAGATTTATCGTTATTTGGGCTCTTGAAGGACAATGTCTTTAGGAACATATTGCATACTGAAGAAGAGCTACAAGAGGCAGGAAGTTCAGGAAGTGGCAAACATTACCCCCAATATGCTGGTGAATATCTTCGAGAGTCTAAAAAGGAGAGTTAATATATGTCTGGATCAAAATGGGGGGAATTTTGAGCATTACCTTTAGCTATTTAATTAAATTATTGTTCTGTATTTCGAGTTTCATTTTTAGGCGTTAATTTTCATTCACATAACCTACAATCGTATCTCTAATTGTTATGTCAAATTTTTGTCAAATAAACATCCGGTTGTAGTGTTGCAAAATAGACAAGTAAAAAATTCTATATAAAGTGTTGCCCACTCAAACAGTCATTCTTGATCACCCAGTATAATAACTATATTACAAGTCAGTCAGTATATATACTATACCATATAGGTGTGTTTCGGTGTTTAACACTGCTGAATTCAATTTAATAGTGTTTATCTACTTTACGTTACCAATGATCTCAATATTACATCGATAGTAGTGTAATAATATTCATATTTTTACACATCTTTTGGTAACATTCAGTTTTGTTTAATTGCTACGTCAGCCTGTCACGTAGACGTACGTAGACGTCAAGCTTAAACTATTTTAAAAGTATTTCGATAGATTTCTTGAGCAGCTTTGCGTATTTCTGTCAATTCTACATTTTCAAATTCAAATACGAAACGTCAGTGACGTCAGTGTAACCAACCCACGCAAAATTCCCTAGTGTAATACGAAAACTTGAACAGCCAAAATTTAATGAATTAATAAAGCAAAGTAGATAAAATAGTATATTACACTCGTTGAATAAGACAATACTCAGCCTTATTAAACTAGAATAATAATATACTATTCTATGTTCCGGCACTAAAATGACAGCTATTCTAGCACCAAAATGGCCGAAAACAGTGCTTTAATGAGGCTTATTAAAGCATTGTTTTTGGTAATTTTTTGTTGGGTTGGTAACAAGACCCTATGCTGTCTGATGTCTGTCAAAACAAAATTAAAAATAAATATGGCCGCCGCGTCGATGGGTGAACGAAGTGTGCAATGATCTCTAGAGAAGTGGACTGTATGTGGATCTCTCTCTCGTAGCTCGTGGATGGCTGCGGAGATAAATCTTGTCTCCAGGTTGTAAGGCTGAAGACGTTCTTGTAGATGGAGATCAGGGCGTGTCGTGATCTCCTTGAAGTTCTTGAAGTTCTTGTAGTTTGAGATCAGGGCTTGACGTGATCTCTTGAAGTTCTCGAAGTTCTCGTAGGTTCTTGTAGTTTGGAGAGAGGACGTTACGTACTCTCCGGGTTGAAGTTTTGTTAGGTTTAGGTAGTCAGGTTAGGTGGCGTGAAGAAAGATCACACACACTGTCGTTAATGAGCATACGTGGTATACTGGTTTATTACCAAGAATTCACAAGCTTTTATACATCTTCAAATTACATTGGTTAAATGGCAAATTAAGTTTGTTATCTTTCGGCGTCCTAGATTGTAATTTCCCTGACCTAGCTGTGTGCTTGACCTTACGGAGCGCGTTTGTTATCATATTACGAGAACCGGTGTTATGCTTGTGTGACTGATTATTGTTGTAAGATTTTGAAATTATCACTTTGATCCGCGCTTAAGCGACTCAATTGTTTTAATACCCTCTTTAATAGTTATTAATTACTTAATAATTGATTACTTTATCAGCAAGCACACTAGATTATTTTCCTGACTTAGTTGTTCTAATTAATGTTTGATTACTTAATTTGCAAGTGGAAATTTCACCTAAGTTGTTTTAATAACAATTTGTTCTAGTTCCCCATTTAATGGTTATTAATCCCTAATTGAAGAGTATGTTCCCTAAATTCCTTATTAAATCCCTACAACCCTACTTTGCTCTCTTTTATGTTGATCGTAGAGTCAACATCGGGGTAGGGATGCAAGTATGCAAGTGTTGACTATAAGCTATTCGATTCTGTATTTTGAAAGGTGTATGATAAAATAAAAACATGATTTCGATTTTATTTAAATCCATTAAATTAAATTTGAAAATGGTGTGAAAATTGACAGATGTCTAGGAAACAGCAGTAATACCAACTTAAATGCCACGATAAAAAAATTCCCAGATAAGACATTTTAAATGATTTGAACATAAATAAAAATTAAATGGAAGCCGGAACATAGAAGATGTTGTAAAGTACTCGCTGCAGAAGACATTTCAAGCCCTCGTCCGTTCTAAAACTCGCCGCTTAGAATCTCGGACTCGGGCTTGGAATATGACGTCTTCTGCAACTTGTACTTTAACCTACTATTATTGTATTGAAGTGTTTAGAAGTTTTTCGTCTCGCAGGGAAAATGTTGTTATTCCTAATTAGCCCCCGGTGGTCAGAGGGCTGCATTCGGCGCGCAATATTCACTGAAGCCGAAGTGCTGAAAAACAGATATTGTACTTATTTTTAGTCTTTGTCATTTTTCTATTGGGTTATGGTGATCGTAACGAGCTTAAAAAAGCGATAATGCTGTACAAGTTTTTCGTCGATATACACTTTATTGATTTCATTGCATATGCATTTATTTAAACTACTATGTATAAGCGACGATCAGTCCCCGCATTAATTCATTAAATATTCACCGCAGCGGTAAGTGTCTGCTTTTTGAGTCTACGTCATCCTTTTTTTTTCCTTGACCCATCCACAATTTTCAAATTTTCTCTCAGTGTACCTCTAAGAAAATTGGCGCCGTGAGAACATCAACTTCGCCGATTATTAAAGCATGCCAAGATGCTCGCCATAATAGCGAAACCCGTGGAAATCGCGAGGACCTGTTGCAGTTCCCGAACTAATGAAACGCCTTCGTAGCCCAATTACCGAAAATTCCAATTCCGCTCGCGGCTCGAAAACATTTTGATTTCCGTACGGGATCAATCGAGCGAGTACGGAGTATCAGGAACGGAGTATCTTCTAATCGCGTCCCCCGTCCGATCCAGACGGAGATTATCCCGTGCTCCGCCGGCGACTCCCGTTTTCCGTTAATGAATTTCCATTGTTTTGTCGCAGACATTAATCTTTACGCTCTTTATTACAATAGTTCTGTTCGCATCCCTGTTCCATCCGCTCGGCTCTCCTGCGGATTAATAAATCCGCCCCTCCGGGTCCCTTCCCCGACGTTCCGGGAGGATGAGCGACGACCCGCTGGGAAAAAAAACGGAGTTTAGGTATTACGACTCGTCCTTGTGTTTCTGGAAGGTAAATGAATCCCGTCACGACAAGCCGTATCGATTACCCGTTTGAAAACGATTGAGAAATTGAATTATGAATGATGGGGGCAAATGACAATGGGCGCTAGCGAGTCTGGAGAAGGTATGGAAATTTTGGAATTTTCACAAATTCAAGCGGGGCGCCCCGGACACTTAAACGACCCCCTCCCTGGAAATTATTTAACGAGAATAATGGGAAAATTGTCTTCGATTTTTAGTGGCTCCGCGACGTCAGGGAGAGACCAATTTATCACAAAACGATTCTTCGGAAGAACGAGGTCCAAGTAATTTTATTGAATATATAGACTGAAACTCTCTTCAATCACCATCATCCAATCCTCGTTTCATTGCATCCTCTACTCCTGCTCTCCATGATGGTCGAGGCCGCCCCTTTTCCTTCTTGCCACTGGGTGCCAATTCCAAATTCTTTGTGGCCATCTATCTTCTGGCATACGCATCATGTGGCAGTACCACTTTAGTCGTTTAGCCTCTACTGTTTTTATAATATTACTGCCAACTTCTGCCCTGTTTGGTATTTCTGCGTTTTCTACTTTATCCATTAGTGTTAATCCGCAACTTCGTCGCCAGTAGTTGTTACGTCACATTTTTCTAAATATCACGAATTAGCGACGAGTTGAATTCTCGTTCGTTATTCTAACTAATTCTGAGTAATGCAACGCTACGTCACACACTCCATCCCATTTAGTTTGTTCAACAAAACGATCCGAAATTGTGCTCGCGAACAGTCAACTGTTTATTTACTTATGAGCACGTGTAGAAACTTTTATCTGGAGGCCCGCCACACTCCGAAGCCCTATGTCGAAAACTACAATAGATGGACGATTGAGATTTTCAGAGATTGATGGGAAACCATGTGAGAATAAGTCGTGTAAATTTGAACGCGATTCTTCAGTTAGTTTAGTCGTAATCAATCTGTACATTAATAGCACAACTTGAAAATCTGTCTCGCTTTGGCCGGAAATCATTTATGATCGACTTCCGGTCGGATAAATTCTTAGGGGAAAAGAAGACGAGAGGCCTGCGTGAACTACGTCATCAGGTAGTGGGAGATTGATAGTTACTAAGTGGGGAATTTGGAAAGCTCTGATAGGTCCGGAGTCTAGAGAGCCGGAGAGTTGAGACTCAGTTATTGGTCAGGACGTCACTTCCGGTTAATGGAAGGGGTCAGTTGCGAGCGAGTGAGTTTGAGAACGAGGCCTAAGCTCCGAAACTCGAAAGGGTTTGGATGGCTGAACCCTTGCGTCTCAGCCATCCATTTTTATTTGATGTTTATTTGATTATTAGTTTGGACATTAGTTTTGGGTAAACCAGATCAGTTCGGATCTGTTGTATTGACAAACTTTTGAGCAGTGAACCCCTAAATTTGAGGGACCCCATTGTTCAATTTGAGTCAACGATAAATCTGTGCGTTGGATTCGAGTGCCGGTCCGAGATAATTACTAATCGGAGTGAATAGGTCCGCGTGATACATTAAGGTTGGACCAATAGAGTGAGTGTGAGCGACTTCACTATCCTCAACGACAAGTGTTGTCGTTCGCGACGAGAGTAGCTGAACCACATCGCCCGTCTACGTCACACGTTCATCGTGTCTATTCTGCCTGTTGTTGATGACGATCCTTATCAAACTGTGGTCGACCTTCTTTCATTAACTGTGAATAATAGTTTTTCCACTGCTTCAAATCTATAAGTTGAATTGAAGAACCCATTTTCTTGTTTGTTCTAAGACTTTGAATACTCTCGGGGAGCCAATTCACATTTTTACTTTCTTATATGGGGAACTCATATGATAAGAGAAAGTATTGTAATCGTGCTGATTTTTGGAATTTGAGATATTGGCATTTCTGGACATTTTGGGGTCCCCTGGTTTCGAGAAACATGTTTTTGGAAAAATGTCTGTGTGTGTATGTGTGTGTACATGTGGTCAACTTTTTCTCAGAAACTATAAATAGTGGAAAGTTGAAATTTGGTGTTTAGGCTGGATATGAGAAAGTGTTACGATGTTACACATCGCCATTTTTTTAAACCTCGGATTAATACCTGGCCGCCGGAGCGAGCTAGTATGTACCCCTAATTGGGGCAACTTGCTTCCTA
Organism: Cryptocephalus moraei; assembly: GCA_946251905.1. Classification (NCBI taxonomy): domain Eukaryota; kingdom Metazoa; phylum Arthropoda; class Insecta; order Coleoptera; family Chrysomelidae; genus Cryptocephalus; species Cryptocephalus moraei. The sequence goes on from OX276463.1 coordinate 8,461,546, forward strand.
TTTTTTCCAAAATATTTTGAATTGCTATAAATACAATTTAGAGACTAAATTCATGATGCTAAGTGCACAGCGCAAGGTCCTTAAAGACGAAACGATCGAATTATACAATAAACTCACCATTAGAATGTGTGGCCGATTTTGGCAATTTTGGTATATGGTACATGGACTTTCAAATGTCAAATTTATGGTAAGTCAATGATTCGAAAGTTTGAACGCAAAGTGCCAAAATGGAGTTTAAGGTAATTGTAGTATACATCAAACCTTCAGGCAATAATTTCCGAAACCGCCGTTTTCCTCGACACCAACAGCTCCTTCTTCACTCTCTAAACATGAAAATGCCCACAATTCCCCCTAACGAGACGTTATTCCACCGAAATTCCAACGAACACCAACTCCAACAAAGTTTCCGTCTTCCGCGTCGATTGCCCCGGATAACCGAGCCCGCCTAACTTCGACCCCGAATATTTGACTTTGGCGACGTGAAAGCCTCCCGCCCTTCGAGTTTCCGAGACGTGTCGCTTGTTGCAAAGACCGAAGTCCTCGCACGGTACGCTTTTCCACGTTCCGCCATGGAAAGTACGTAGAGATGATCGATGGGGCGGTAATAATGCCGCACGGAGATTTATCAACGCGTGTGTACCGAGTTTTATTTTTCTGCCCTGTGATGGATCGACTGGAAAATCGCCCTCGGAGAAATGTAGTCGAAAGATCGGGATGATAGGTTTTTATAATGTAAATCTCGTTGTTGTTACTGGATCGGCTTTATCTCCGCGGGGACGTTCGGGACACAAGGCACGTCTCCGGCCATTCTTCACTTCTTCCCTCGGATTGCGCAAAAATGGGATGGGAACTTTGTTCATGCTTTTTATCGACAACCTGTTCTTAATATTCTTTAGAATAAAATGAGTCTAGTATGTGAATGATCATACATTTATAATTGGCGCCCAACGTGGGGCCTAGTAATTTTTGTAATTTAAAGTAATGTTTTTGGGTTTTCATAACTTTTCTTCTCATTTGGAAACGATGGCTATCACCCCTTACAACAGAACTTAGTAGTTGTGGTCCTGGCTGGTGAGAGTGAAGTTTCTAGTTTTCTTCTCTTCTCAGGGTGGTTGTAGTTTTGAGAGGCTTTGAAGTTGATTGGACTCTGTAAGTTATTAGCTGTTCAGTAGTAGTTATTGTTGGTATTTCTTTTATTAAGTATAGTAGTTTTCGCTACAATTATGGAGTCCTTTCAAATGAATGTGAACCGAGTTGAGAAGGAGGAATTGATGTATGAGTTGAACTATTGGATGATTGATGTGAGTCCAGATATGAAAGTAGTGGGAATGCGTACGGCGCTACGTAACTTATTAAAATTGGAAAAAAGTGGTACTGAAATGTGCGTCCCCGAATATAAGATACCTTTTGAGGACGATGTAGCCGTAATTAAAACTAAACTCGATCACGTAAAAAATCTTTTATCATCCTTTTAATCTTTTTTTTATCTTTTATCTCCTTTTATCAGTATCCTTTTTCCTATTGCACTAATAGCTCCAGCATTTAAAACTAGTCAGAGTACTTTTACAAACTTGCCAAAACTTATCTCACACCGCCGTAACTTTATAAAAGGATAAATATCTAACGTAGAGCATTTCGAACGTGTGCATAATTTACTGTTAGTGTGTATTTAGCAAACGAAGTAAAGGACTCGAAATGGGAAAGTTTCCGGGTGAAAAGAGGGAGGCTGTAGTAATTAATGCCTTTTGTGAGATAAACTCCCTTGCTACGCTTTCGCGACTACCTCGAAATCCGTAGATTGAATTTAACTTCGAGATTCGATTAATTTTAATTCAAACTCTAATAAACTACGGCTTCTACCGATTTACCTTCAAAATTAAACCGAATGGACTGCCGTATTATCAATGAAAAATATAACAGAAGTTCCTTCTTCAAACAAAATTGGTAAGATTTAATCGACAAGATGTTTGACATGGATACGCAATGCAATCCGTTTTGAAAGTACGACTCTCTGTACCAGAAGTAGTATAACTAGCGGGGTGCTGGCCCACTAGCTCACATTTCTGACTCGGGGACACGCCACCAATAGGTTCCACAAAAGATGTACGAACAAAAGCTAATAAAAATCAGTGAAACCTGATGTTTATGGTGGCAGAAACTTGAACTAGTGGCCCAGCACCTCGCTAGTTGTACTACTTGCATATGTCCAACACACGTATTGGCCTATAAGGTGAATAAAGGAATGAAGCAATGTGTCCACTAATGCAGTGAGTTACGTATACGTGTTTCCAAACACGAATGAGATGTATGTTGCTGTATCTACTTAGTTAATGAGAGAAGGCAGGATTGTTCCTTAGTTATTTCCCTATTATTTGAGGAAACCACACCAGCGAAAATATAATCTCAACTTCACTCCACCAATTAAATTGGAAAAATGTAATTTTCACGCCAACTTTGTTCCCGGACCGCAAAACTAGTTTTCCGAGACACGTACACGTACCGGCCGCAACCAACTTCATGAAATATTCCTGTGCACTCATTGCATTTCCTGCTCTTGCAGGAAAAATAACGAGTGGACACGCGGAATCCAGAAACTTGGGGATTTATTAGCTCACAAGGTGTAATTTTTACCTATTAGGGATATCTCTGCGGCCCCGGGGCGTGCGGTCGTTAAGGCGGATCCATCAATAAAGTTAAACAACCCGGAACGGAATTTAAATCAGTTTTAACTGGTAATCTGGTCGGATTAATGCCGTAATTAGTGACGCTAATTATCTTTATTCACGAGTTGGGATGGAGGTCAGGAGAGATATCTGCTAACGACGTTTACGGCAACGTCTCTACGTCGGGCTGTTATTAAACTTTATCCTGCGGTGGGGGAGCGTTCTTCGGGGGTTTTAACTTATCGACGGTTTACGAGAGAATACCCGTCTATTTTATCAGCTTCTACGATGCAAATTCTATCCTGGAAGTCTGGAAGTAATCCGGGGGAGATGTACAGGATCGGGCTACGTGGCATACATAAAACATGAACGAACACGGACTATTAGCCACGTTTCGTCAACACGCCATAGGAAAGATCACATACATACACATTCACTCACACGGTCCCGGTTAATTGGTTTCGTTATCCGGACCCGTATTTAAGATGTACGGACGTTTAATGTTCCCACGGGGTGAATTCCGATTATCCGGGGGAGAAAGGGCGAGGGATAAGATTTGGCTTTGTGCGAAGAGTCCATAGAAAGGGCGTGGGATCGAAGTTAGTTGAAATTACATTTCGGTTACGACAGATATTTGTTCTAAGATCGATTCTTGGAGATCGAGGATAACGTGGCTACCAATATATGTGCCATGCCAGTATCTTTCGGAATACGATATTGTTGGTAGTAGTAGAGCACTTATACACTACTTTTGTAGCTAATTAAGTTAAAGAGGGATCTAATCCATCCCTCCTGAACACACGCCGGTATTTAACCAAACCGAGTTAATGATTTAACTGTTTTCAGTTTAGTAGTTTCACGGCAAGTTGGTTACAATATTATTTCCTGTTATCATTCTTCAGTTATTGTTTGTGACATTATGGTAACCCCATTAACCTCCTAGACTGCCATGATTTTAAATTTTAATTAAAACTAACGCAGTCCCGATTCGTCATACTTAGTCAGAATTTCGGAATATTTCCTAAGACAGTAACCAAATTTCCTGACTTGATATCATGGAATGATGAAGTTATAAATAACAATTTTTGACAGTCTAGATTGATTTGATTAATTGTGCTTTACTGAGCAAAGATGGGCAATGTTTGAATGCGTGACTGGATGCTCCCTAATTGTCTTCACACAACTCTAATTATATTAATTCTAAATTTAATAACAATTTAAGCAATTTCGCTAATTGTTAGAAAATTTAGAATCCATTATTAATGCAATTTGTCTTAGTAAAATACCTACAGAGAGAAAGATCTCATTAGCCATATCCACAGTAGCGAATCTAGTAAATCAAGTACAAAAAACTCACAAAAACCATCAAATTTGACTTTAAATGTATTATGTTGAACTGAAGCAGGCAACTGAAAATGTTGGCCTTTACATAAACCAGCAAAAAACAAAAATCATGACAAACCTAGTACTGGGAGGGACTATATTACTAGACAGCAAAGCCATCGAGGAAGTCGGCGAATACAAATACCTGGGACACCAAATTAGAATAAATAGAGACAACCAAACAAAGGAATTACAGAGGAGGATTGGTCTTGGATGGGCAGCATATGGAAGATTGAGAGATATTTTCGATAGTGACGTTCCAATGAGCTTGAAACGGAAAGTATACGATCAGTGCGTGCTGCCAGTAATGACTTATGGCGCCGAAACGCTTACCTTGAAAAAAGGCACTGTGGAGAAATTGGAAGTGGCCCAGAGAAGGATGGAAAGAGCTATGCTGGGTATTGGGATCCAAAATCGTATCAGAAACACCGAAATTCGACGAAGGACTGGGGTACACGACATAATCCGGCGAATAACAGCATTAAAGTGGAAATGGGCGGGACATGTTGCGAGATTTAAGGACGACAGGTGGACCATAAGAATAACAAATTGGAGACCCAGAGAGGATAAAAGAAGCAGGGGTAGACCACCAACAAGATGGAGAGTGACGATATAAAGAGGATTAGAGGACACTTGATGAGAACAGCTCAAGAGAGAACCCAGTGGAGCAGTTTAATGGAGGCCTATGTCCAGCAGTGGACTCAACACCAGGCTGGATGATGATGATGATGATGTATTATGTAGAGAAATGCAAGAAACCGTCATTTATTCAGATTACACTGGATTTATAAACGATATTTAAATAACGAGATCTTCGTTATCAATCTTTAAACTAACAAAAATTGTAAACACTATAAGAATCTAAGAAATTTTGTCCTATCGTCTTTGCCAAGGGAGAAAACAATATAAACTGAAACCCTCTCTCGTAGAAACTTACCAGAAGTGTAAATAATTCATAAAAATAAACGGAAAGAATCGTAAACACGCCATTAACCACCGACGCTAAGGAAATAATCCTTCTGGCAACTCAGCTCCTTTAAATTCCAATACCAGTAATAATAAGTCGTAAACTTACAGTTCAAGGAAGTTCGACCTGATAGCCATTCAGTTAAACCCAGCATTTTATTCAATAAAGGGATTTCTTCGCTATGAAATCTCGGCATTATCCAGTTACGTATAAATGTGAAAATCAATGTACGAACGAAAACTCACATGACACCAACGTTGATACTTCAATGCGATATATCACATGATCCACTGTTAACTTACTCGAATGTGAGTTTAATTGGGACTGTAAAAATTCATTAAGTAAGTTGCTAAGAAGAGAATAGAATCTTTTAAAATCAAGTTTGCTCACTACCTCACAGTGTAACGAAGCACATCCTCCAACGAAGGTATAATAATTTAACGATAACTTTTATAACAGGCCCATAAGGGCAAAGCAATCATACTAACCCTATCCATCTAATCTAACTATCTTTTCGCATCGCTGTAGTGTTTCCCTCCCTTAAAGCTACAACCCCTATCAATCAAACGCTTCTACCCTCCGCACGTCAGTCCTCCTCGAGATCGGTCTGGTCCGCAATCAGCACCGGCACGTATAACTTTCCCGTTCTTCCTGCATGAATAAGGTACCTCGTAGGAGATTAACCAATAGACGTATCCTGAGTAAGGGCCCCATCGGGAAATTACCGCTTTTCCACTATCTTCCCCCTTTTTCCCGAAGAAATTAAAAGGTATCGACTCCACCCGTACTGCTCTCCTTAAAAATTTATTTTTGCCCGCCGTCGGCTGCAGCCAAGGAGGAAGTCTCTGCTGATGTTGCGGATGGTGCTGAATATTTGAGGTCTCAGGTCGATATCTTCCCCCACAGAAGTTCCCCTACCCGCCGACGAACGTTGTGCGTAGACACACGACTGCAGCTCAGATATTTACGGGTTTCTTTGCTTAACTCGATGAAATAATGATTACCAGTGCTGGAGTATACGCACTAGACGTGGACTTTACAAGACTTAAAATATTTCGTTAGGAACTTATGGAATCGTTGCAAACTATCAATTCATCCAACTACTAAATCAGGTTGTTAAATGGAGACCGACAACTTCAAAACTCCTTCGCTGAAAGAGTTGAAACTAACTGAACTCCCTAACGACACTTCAATAAACAATTTAAGTGAGTTTTAACAAGATCTGAGTTTTAATACAATAATTATGACAATCATGACAAAGGGCAACGAGTATACCAGTTCAATTGTGTGAAATTACGTTGCACAACTTCAAAACTCTTTTATTAAAATGGCTCAAATTCATCAAAGTTATTAAAAACACTTTATTCAATTTTGCCATATAAACTGACGTTTATTGATGTCAAATCGAACCTATAATGTCATTGTTTATTTTGTTTATTTAGGCAGCGGATTAATAGTTATTTATTCAATTTTGCCGAATAAAGTGACGATTTATATGTTTAAAATGTTTTCGTCGTTGTCAAGGTTGCGGCACTGAAGTTGTCACCTTGTCAAATTTTCTCCTCAAATTGGACTTACTCCGCTAAACGTCAGTTTATATGTGGCAAAATTGAATAAAACGTAATACACTCGCGGATACAATGAACGTTTAACTCGCGATATTAACACGCTTGCGGCTGCGTCGCGCGCGCGTTTAAACATACCGCTCGTTAAACGTTCATTTTATCCGCTTATATAATAAATAACTTTTAATAAAGAACTGTTTCAATAACTTCAATTCGAATTTTTTTATGAATTTTTGAAATCCATGAAAAATGGAACTTCATCGAATCATTGTGAGGTTCTTAACTAAACACCCTTCAAGTTCAAAATCCCCCCACAAAAAGGGTTAAAACACAGTTAGCTCAACAAAACCACTTCAGCTAACAACTTTAGTTAGTTTGACCATAATTTGAGTATAAATAATTGTTTCATAGATTTTTAAAATGATTGCAAACTGTTATTTCATCGAACCGGTATGTTAGGTTGTTAAATGGATATACCTTCAACTTCAAGACTCCTTCGCTGAAAGAGTTAAAACTAACTCAACTCCGTAACGACACTTTAATAAACAATTTTAGTGAGTTTTAAAAAGATCTGAGATTCAATACAGTAATTATGAATTTTTGAATCTAAAGATCGTCGCAAAGAGCAACTATACCAGTTCAATTGTGTGAAATAACCCTTCACAACTTCAAAACTCTATTGTGAAAGAGGCTTAAACTCTTAACCAGAGGTCTTAAAAACACTTTGATATATAACCGTTTGAATAATTTGAGTTTGAAGATTTTTTATGAATTTTTGAAATCTATGAAAAGTGCAACCTCATACAATTACTGTCAGGTTTTTAAAAAAATACCTGCAACTTCAAAACTCCCCCTCCCCCCAAAAGAAACGCACTATGCTCCACAAGAACACTTCAGCAAACCTCCTTAGGGAGCTTACCCATAATTTGAGTGTAAATAAATGTTTCATGAAATTTTAAAATGATTACAAATTGTTACTTCATCTAAACGGTATATTAGGTTGTTAGATAGACACCAACAAGTTCAAGACTCCTTCGCTGAAAGAGTTGAAACTCACGAAACTTCCTAATGACACTCATGTAAATAATTATAGTGAGTTTTAACAAAATCTGAGTTTTAATACAATAATTATTAATTTTTAAAACTGACAATCGTGACAAAGGGCAACTATATCAGGTCAATTGTGTAAAATTGCGCTTCACAACTTCAAAACTCTCTTATGAAATTGGCTCAAACTCATCAATGGTAATAAAAACACTTTAATAAACAACGGTTTCAATAACTTCAGTTTGAATTTCTATTATGAATTTTTAAAATCCATGAAAAATGAAACTTCATCCAATCACTGTCAGGTTCTTATCTAAACACCCCTTAAGTTCAAAATCCCTCCACAAAAAGGGTTAAAACACACTTAGCTCAACAAAAACACTTCAGCTAACAACTTTAGTTAGTTTGACCATAATTTGAGTATAACTAATTGTTTCGTAGATTTTTAAAATAATTGCAAACTGTTATTTCATCCAACCAGTATGTTAGGTTGTTAAATGGATACTTTCAACTTCAAGACCCCTTCGCTGAAAGAGTTAAAACTAACTCAACTCCTTAACGACACTTCAATAAACAATTTTAGTGAGTTTTAACAAGATCTGAGTTGCATTACAGTAATTATGAATTTTTGAAACGAAAGATCGTGGCAAAGAGCAACTACACCAGTTCAGTTGTGTCAAATAACTTTTCACAACTTCAATACTCTTATGAATGTTGCTGAAACTCACCAAAGGTCTTAAAAACACTTCGATATGTAACAGTTGTAATAATTTCAGTTTGAAGTTTTTTTCATGAATTTTTGAAATCTATGAAAAGTGCAACCTCACACAATTACTGTCAGGTTTTTAAAAAAATACCTGCAACTTCAAAATTCCCCCACAAAAAGATATGAAACGCACTATGCTCCATAAGAATACTGCAGGCAACAATTTTAGAGTTTAACCATATTTTGAGTTTACATAATTGTTTCAAAAACGTGTTGAATCATTGCAAACTGCCATTTGATCCAAACGGTATATAAGGTTGTTAAATGGACACGGGCTACTTCAAAACTCCTTCGCTGAAAGAGTTGCAACTCACGAAACTTCCCAATGACACTCCTGTAAATAATTCTAGTAAATTTTAAAAAGATCTGAGTTTCAATACAATAATTATTAATTTTTGAAACTGAGAATCGTGACAAAGGGCAACTATACCAGTTCAATTGTGTAAAATTGCGCTTCACAACTTCAGAACTCTTTTATGAAAATGGCTCAAACTCATCAAAGGTAATAAAAACACTTTAATAAATAACTGTTTCAATAACTTTAGTTTCAATTTCTTTTATGAATTTTTGAAATCTATGAACAGTGCAACCTCATACAATTACTGTCAGGTTTTTTAAAAAAAAATACCTTCAACTTCAAAACTCCCCCACAAAAAGAGATGAAACGCACTTTGCTCCACAAGAATACTGCAGGCAACAATTTTAGAGTTTCACCATATTTTGAGTATACATAATTGTTTCAAAAACGTTTTAAATCATTGCAAACTGCTACTTGATCCAACCAGTATATTAGGTTGTTAAATGGACACGAACAACTTCACGACTCTTCCGCTCAAACAGTTGAAACTCACAAAACTTCCCAATGACACTCCTGTAAATAATTCTAGTGAATTTTAGTATCTGAGTATAATAATTATGAATGTTTGAAACTGAAGATCGTGGCAAAGTGCAACTACACCAGTTCAATTGTGTCGAATAACCCTTCATAACTCTTTTATGAAAGTGGCTGAAACTTACCAAAGGTCTTAAAAACACTTTTATAAATAACTGTTTAAATAATTTCAGTGTGAAGTTTTCTTTTTGTAATTTTTAAAAACCGTGAAAAGTACAACTTCATACAATTATTGTCAGGTTCGTAAATAAATACCTTCAGCTTCAAAATCCCCCCACAAAAGGAGTTGAAGTTGTTTCACGAACTTTAAATTCATTGGAAAGTGTTACTTCACCCAATTAGTTTGTTAGGTTGTTAAATGCACACCGACAACTGACAACTTCAAGACTTCTTCACATAAATAGTTGAAACTTACTAAACTTCTCAATAAAACTCAAATAAACAGTTCCAGTGAGTTTTACAAAGATCAGGTTTTCAACACAAAAGTTATGAATTCTTGAACCTTTAAATCGTTACGTGTTGCTACAACACTAGTTCAATTGTGTCAAGTTTTTATATACCGCTTTACAACTTCAAAACTGTATTAAATTAAAACTATATTAAATCAATGACAGGTATGTAGATAAACACTTCCAACTTCAAAACTATTCCACAAAAACAGTTGAAATTTACTGAAGTTTTCAAGAACACCTCAGTAAATTTTTATAGTGAATTTTACCAAAATTTGAGTCTCAATACAATAATTAGTAATTTTTGAAACTAGATATTGGGTCTATAATTTCCAATTACGACATGCGTTATATGAAAAATGTCATATACCCCAAAATGTCTCATGCAAAATTTGCAGAAAGTGATAAGAATATGTAAAATATGCATTTTTGATATCGACATAGCCTACAAGTAGATTACCCCGTAACAAATAGGCATTTTGCATATTTCTGTTGTGAGCGCTAATGATTACCCTTCCTTTCTTGGGTATTATTTTTAATTATGTACTCACAGTAGTATTAGTCTGTATTAGGGCAAGTAGGTTCCCTTTTTTCATTTACTGCCACTTTGTTTAAACAGCCTGGAACCATTCTTCTTATAAAAACAGGTGATGTCTCTTCCGATTCATTATGAATTAAATAATTCTTAACTCGATTAGGATCAATGAGTGAAGAAATGTAAGTTCTGTTCCGCGGATGTAGATGGCGTTCCGTGTAAGATGAAGGGAACCCCCCGAAATCGACAGAGATCCGGCGATAAATACCAGGAACGATTGAGTTGAACGAAAACCGCGTAAACGATCCTCTTCCGATCGCAATAATTCCACAGACCCGGGCGATCGAGGCCCGATAACATCTCCGATACACACGTACATAAACAACCCCTCACAAAACTCCCCTTTTTGTATCGGGCAATTGTCCCACTTTTCCCCAATTCCGGATCGGGGAATTTATCCCCGGACCTCGGTCCGGGGGGGATTATCCCACGGGGGATTAAAACTTTAATTATTGTACTGATCTATTTGTTTTTTGTTGCAGGTAACTACGCTCGACGGCACGCTGATTTCTGGAAATGTACGGTAACGAAATTAGCCGGAGTTGATCCAGGAGCACGTCCCGGATTTTTCGGGATCCGTCCAGAATCGAATTACGGGAGTTTGCTAAGCGATCTAAAATATTAAGGATTAAGGAAATGCTTAAGAGGATTAATTTCTCGCGAGCTTAGAAAATGAATCAGATTACCGACCTTGTCACGCTAGTCACCTTCTTATCTTTAATTACTGTAGATATTTTAACAAAATTCATATAAACGTATTAGTCGCGTGCATTTTTGGGAATAAACATTGATTTTCTTGAAAATTAAGAATTGGATAAATAGTATTTATGACCTTCCTCAACATCTACCCTGTGCCGGAGCGGGCTTTTACCCTAAGGGTTCATCCCTCTTCTAGGGGATGAAACAATTTTTAATCAATATCGATTCGGAAATCGATACATCGAACAATTCTAAGCAATTTTTGTTCCAGCACGAATCGAGTTATTGCTCATTGAAGGACCCAAAAATCGATGAAATTATTTTTTATTAATTAATATTCTCAGGGGATAATTTATAAGGGTTGAACAAGCGGTTAAACAAATAATGTTTTCATTTTACTAGTACAGTAATATACATTTGACATAAATTCACATTTAAATCATTTCAAATTGTAAAAAGCCTATTTAATAGTATATTATTATACTAGTTTAATAAAGCGAGTGTGACAATACGTCTTATTGAACGTGTGTAATATACTGTTTTATCTACTTTGCTTTATTAATTCATTAAATTTTGGCTGTTCAAGTTTTCGTATTACACTAGGGAATTTTGCGTGGGTTGGTTACACTGACGTCACTGACATGGACGTTTCGTATTTGAATTTGAAAATCTAGTAGCCCTAGGACAAATTCAACAGCTACTTACTTACATGCGCGAAATGGAAGACAAAAATGTAGAATTGACCTGTACACCCCCAGAAATACGCAAAGCTGTTCAAGAAATTTATTGAAATACTAATAATTTAACCTTGACGTCTACGTGACAGGCTGACATACCAATCTAACAAAACTAAAAGTTACCACAAGTAGTGTAATAATATGAATATTATTACACTACTTTCGGTGTAATGATGAGATCATTAGTAACGCAAAGTAGATAAAAATATTTTTTAATATTCATAACCTCCAGGGGGTAATTTATACGGGTTGATGCGGTTCAGAAAATAATATATTGCATTGAACTAAAGCAAAATAATTCAAATTTAATATAACGCACTTTTAAATCATTTCAAGTTATAATAAATATTTTGAATATTACTACCCTCCAGGGACGATTTAGAGGGGTTGAATTTTTTTGATCGGTGATAAATCTTGTTCAGAAATGTCAAGAGACCTACAAATCATTCATTTAACCATTGTTTAACCGATTACATGCTAGAATCCATGATTTTTTAATTTATTGCAATAAGGGGTAGTTTCAACCCTAAAAAAATAAAAAACCCGTTCCTGCACAGGGTAAATTTGGAAGTGGAGGGTAAGTATATAAACCCCAATTTCTATGAAAATCGGTGTTGATAACCAAAATAGCACAGTAAACACGTAGTCCAAGAGAATTAGACCCAAAACCTATCAGATGTGGCTGTGTCTTTACGTAACTTAGATATTCTCAGAATTGGGGTCTAAGTTAGGCATTTTCATTGCCGCTGATTTTTTAACATATTATTGGGCCCGTTAGCTATCATATAGAATCGATATAAAATCCATTTTCTATTTTGTAACAACTTTTGAGACGATTTTAAAAGTTTGTAAAATTTTGATACAAATAAACACTATAGTGAAGCGGTTTGCAGTGCGAACAATATATCAAAGTACTAAAAAAATAGTTTTGATATATTTTTTGCACCGCAAAATCGCTTCACGATAGTATTATTTAAAAAGTCTAAATTTTACAAACTTTTAAAATCGTCCCAAAAGTTGTTAAAAAATAGAAAATGGATCTTATATCGATGCCATATGATAGCTAACGAGCCCAATAATATGTAAAAAAAATCAGCGGCAATGAAAATGCCTAATTTCGACCCCAGCAGCGACGCAAACAAATGACGATTTTTTTTAGTTCGAATTAGTTAACAAATGTACAGTGCAAAAACTAACAAACAGATTTGGATCGGGTTTTCGGATTTCATTTTGTAATAATTTAAAGTATTTTAATCTCTATTTATACTCTAAATGTGCAATTTCTTACCTGTTTATTGAACGCCTCAAAATTACCTCCATTTTCATCACGTTTTTCCCGATTTATTGCTATCTAGCAGAGACAACATAACAAATTCGAGCTTTTAACTAATTCTATCTTATAGGAAATTTCATAACGAACAAATTCACGAGAGAGCATTTATACTCTAAACTGCATATATACAGAGTTATATTGAAAATAGTGATACAAAATGCGGTATTTTCGTGCATTTTTGCACTTCTCAATTTTTTTTGCAAATAGCACACCCTTTTAAGCTAGCGCATACTTATAATATGATTATATACATCATTTTCGACCGATTCTGAGAATATCTAAGTTACGTAAAGACACAGCCATGTCAAACTGTAGCGCTCCTGGACTAACGGTATTTTACCGTTGATGACGACTTATATGTATCACATAGGTATACCTAGGTACCTATAGTCCAAGACCCAACTGTCAGAAATTAGCTTTATATGGACGTAAGAGGTAACCGCAACGTTTTTACATGAATACCTCGGGAATAATGCCTAGAATAAGGATTGACTTATCCTCCAGAGCGAAGAGGTCGGGAACATTGTGTAAAATACAACAATTTAAAACGCGTTTTTCCGACTTGTTTTGCCTCTTTAAGTATTGAATTTAGAAGAAAGCTGAAGAGAGAAAAAAATTGCAAAATCACTTTTTACATACTATGGCATAAGTTAGAAATTCAAAAATTTGTTAGCGGTTTTGCAAAATAGCAATAAACAAAAAAAATCGGCCCAAAACAGTGTTTTTTTTTTATTCTTTTAGGCACTTTAAAACGTAGTTAGGACTTCCATATCACAGGTAGAAAATCTTTAAGTTGTATTAAAAGAATCCTGTTAATTTGAGTTCGATCGGTTTATTAGATTTTGCACAATAATTTTGCAAGACAGAAAAATCGAAAAATATTGAAATTTTTCAAAATTGTTTAAATTTTTTTCACACTATTCGATTTTAATAAAACTGGCTGAGCATATATAAGATGGAACAGGCTTTCACGGCCTTTTTTCAGAATTAAAAAATATTTATTAGGACGGTCACAGTCATTGTTTAAAGTTGGTGTCGTTTTTTTAACTTATAAACAAATAGGTTATCTCGGCGAATTTTTTGTTAACTGACATTCTGAAAAAATAGCCGGAAAGCACTTGGAAAGACGATTCTTTTTATATATAATAAGTTGCTATTTTGTTCATTAGCTTCTGAGATATAACTCGTCAAAGTTGATAAGTGTTTAATAAAATGGTTAATAATGGTTAATAAAATTACTATTTTTTTTTATAACTTAAGAAATAATTGTTTCTCACAGTAACCACTATAGTTTTTTTGTTGAAATTTACACTAAAAAGATTGAAATTTACACTAAAAAAGTTCTCACTTCGAATTTTGGCAAATTTATAAATTTGATATCAACAATGACTGTGACCGTCCTAACAATTATTTTTTTTATTCTGAAAAAAGAACATGAAAGCTTGTTCCCTCTTATATATGCTCAGCCAGTTTTATTAAAATCGAATAGTGGGAAAATAATTTAAACAATTTTGAAAATCTTCAATATTTTTCGATTTTTCTGGATTGCAAAATTATTGTGCAAAATCTAATAAACTGATCGAAACGAAATTTACAGGTTTCTTTTATTATAACTTCAAGATTTTCTACCTGTGATATGGAAGTCCTAACTACATTTTAAAGTGCCTAAAAGAATAAAATAAAAAACCACTGTTTTGCGCCATTTTTTTTGTTTATTGCTGTGTTGCAAAACCGCTAACAAATTTTTTAATTTCTAACCTATGCCATATTATGTAAAAATTGATTCTGCAACTTTTTTCTTTGTTCAACTTTCTTCTAAATTCAATACTTAAAAAGTTAGAAGCAAAACAATTCAGAAAAAACGTGTTTTAAAAAAATTGTTGCATTTTATACAACGTTCCCGACCTCTGCGCTCTGGATGTCGATCCTTATTCTAGGCATTATTCCCGAGGTGTTCATGTAAAAACATTGCGGTTACCTCTTACATCCCTGTCAAAACAGATGCGTTCTGGACTACTATACAATATTTGAAATATCATACAAGTCACCTCGTTTTAGCTAGCTTAGCAAACACCTCAGCGTCGAGAAAAGTGCCTCGATAGCTCCCCTAAATTAATTTTCCGAAAAATCCGATTGTCACGGACCCCAAAAGAGCGACGGAACGAACCAATCCAGACCCCTGTGTCCCATCGAAATTCTCACCCGCCTAAAGACCCCCGGAAATTATTAAATAAGTCCCGGGACGATTTCCCGTCGAGCCGAAAATATACGTATTAAAATTGCATCCGCCCCGCTATGACGAAGCACCTGCCTGGAAATTCACGTTCCCGGCGATTTACTCGCGCCTACAGGAACACACTCCCGGAAAAGTCGGGATTAGATTCTCGCGTCGGGAAGCAACAGCTAATATTTGTTGCCGTATCGGGTAACACGCTCGCGACGATCACGTTAAAGTTGGACGGACCCAATTTGGGGGTTAGTTGGAAGGTTATTTGGGAAAGTTGAGCGTGCCCCAGTTAAATTTCCCGCAAATCGGAATAAACAGCGAAAATTACTGTAACGTTTTACGGGTTCAAGATAACTACACTCCACTAATTAAATACTTAACTAATTGATGCAACACTAATAACTAACACGTATTACCTAATTTATATTTCACAGTTGTTTAGTTATTTACCTCGCTCGACCGCTCAGGTCAATGGTATTCGTCGTATTCACTGTGTTATCTTTCTCGATTTCCAGAACAGTCTCGAACTCTAAGAACTCACATCGATTCGTCGAACGGACTCCTCCCGACTTGCGTTTATTTCGTGACGAGGCTTCCCGTTACATTACGAACAAATGGAATAACGGGACTTAAAGTCGGATCGAGAATTAATGCTGCGAGAAACATTTCCTTTAATTCTACTCCATTTGCGATGGGCTTCCTCGGCCGCCTCAACGATACAATTTCCATATTCTCCCCTTTTTTCAAATTAACCCCAATTTGCTCCTTTTTATGATTTTTCCAAGCTTTCTCCGCCACCTTTAGAATAATTTTTTCTTCCTTTTTTTTTGGAAATTAACCCCAATTTACTCCCCTACTTCCCAATTTATAGCGTCAATACGTCTTGTTCGAGGGGCAAGCGGATCGTCCCCTTATCTCCGCGAGAGTGGAAATTGAATTAATATTTTCTGCAGAATCTCTACCCCCTCCTCATTTCTCCCTTCCTCCTTCGGGGGAGTATGGGAGTGTCGTAAATCTTGAAGGGTAAAAAATCGTTGGTCATGGAGCGCGAAAAGATAAGCGCGCAAAACGTCTTCCGAACTTTGAATCTTAAAAGAGCTCCTAAGACGCGAGGAGGGAAAAGTCGGTTTATTCTCCCCCGGAATTTCGCTCCCTTTGAACTCTTTCGGGGGGGTGGGGGGTAGATTTTCCCGATCAGGGACGGCCTGAAAAATAATTTTCTAAATAACGTCGAGTTGAGTTGAAACTTTTAATGCCGAAAACAGTTTGTTCGACATAAATCTTTTAGTCCGGGGCGCTTGGGGTCTCTCGAGGCTACCGCCCTTAAAAAACTTCTGCTTACTTCAATAACTTTCGTTCTCTCCGACGGAGGGACTTTTGGGGCAAAGTTTTAGTGTTACAGTTGGTTATGCACAAATTTAATGTATGTCGTTTTAGTTATTAAACAATAAGAACAAGAATGATTTTAGTATTAGCACAACGAATTATATTCTTGGTATTGCATCCACTTTCTTGGATAAAGTTAAAAGGTTCGTAACTCGTCTTGAGAAGAGACTTCAATGTTGTCTTTCTTTACGGTTTTCCTTCAATTTCTGGTCCAGACATTATTGTTATTTAACTATACTATTTGTGTTTGCAGCTATTTCTTTAAACCGCGTGAATTGTAGAGCGTCTCTTTTTGGAGGATCAGTACGAATAGCACTCGTATGCTCCTCTCTAGCTGAAGTCTTGGAAATTGTCAATTGTCTTGAACTAGTGATCATATTTCCATTTTTGACATTAGGAAATGGCCTATTTCCGTTGGCCATAAAAATTCAAATATCCAATTTTGGACCGTTTTTGGCATACAAAAACAAAGGGATAATCATCATTTTGAATTTCGCTATGAACGGACAGTGATTTTGTATGCCACCAAAAACTCAAACATCCAACTTTGGACCGCTTGTGGAGAAAAGACAGGCAAATAAACGTTCACTTGTTCAGACCACAAAATGAATTTTCGAAATTCGATGTGAAACTCACAGGTTAGACCAATGAGACGATTTAATAAATACATAATATTTACTTACATACATTTAGCATATCGAAAACATCAAAACCGAGTTTAAGCCCCTTAGGCTAGACGGTTTTTGAGGTATCGAGATTTTTTTTCAAAAAATATGTTTTCCAATTATACTAATAACTCGGTAAGTAAGTGCCTTACTATTATCGCCCTTTGGTATCAGGGGATTATCTTTTTTTGTTTGCCACCAACAACTCGAAAATCCAATTTTGAACAATTTTTGGAAAACATCGCAAGGGGGTAACATTACTTTTTGGGTCAAAAATGGGATTTTTGGATTTCGGTATAAGGCTCTCAGATGATGTCAGTGAAACGATTATAAGACCTGTGGCACTGTTTCAAATATAAAATGATTGTCACTTTTAGGTATAATTCCAAAAATTTTGATCCAGTGCAATTTCACTTGTTAAGACCACAAAATGAATTTTCGAAATTCGATATGAAACTCACAGGTTAGGCCAATGAGACGATTTAATAAATACGTATATATTTACTTTACATACATTTAGCATATCGAAAACATCAAAACCGAGTTTAAGCCCCTTAGGCTAACGGTACTTGACGTACCTAACGGTTTTTGAGGTATCGAGATTTTTTTTCAAAAAATATGACAGTTTTTCAATTACTAATAACTCTGAAAGTGTGCCTTACTATTATTGCCCTTTGGTGTCAGGGGATTATCTTTTTTCGTATGCCACCAACAACTCGAAAATCCAATTTTGAACAATTTTTGGAAAACATGGCAAGGGGTAACCTCCCTTTTTGGGTCAAAAATAGGAATTTTTGGATTTCAGTATAAAATTCTCAGGTGACGTCAGTGAACCGATTACACCGATCTACAGCATTTTTGCGCACAGGTTATACATAATTTATTTTAATTGCTTTTATATCTAGAAAGAAGAATAAGGAAAACAAAAAAGTTTGAATTTGCTTTTATTAGTGACAAATGGGAAAATTAAAATCAATGAAAATACATAAAAAATTGACATAGAGATGATTTATTAAAAGATACCAAACATCCATTTATGATTTTTTCTTACAATAGAAGTTTTAAAATAGAGTTAAAATGTTTAAAAATGAACAGTTTTACTTTTCCTGTCATGTTCAGTAGAAGATTCTCTTATTAACCCCCAATTATAGTCTCCCATTATGCTTTCAGTATACTGGCCTTGGTAACGTCTCTCAAATTCCATTATATCCTGATGGAAGCGTTCCCCTTGTTCTTCTGAATAAGCTCCCATATTATCTTTAAATTTATCCAAATGAGAATGTAACATATGAATCTTTAGAGTTACATGACACATATGGACACATTGTTTGTCTTGATTTATAACAAGTAGATTGAAGTAAGCTTGAGATGCCTCGCAAATCTTTCAATTTGTACTTAAATCATACTTTCTCTCTCTCCCTTTAATAAATTCGCAGCAAATATAGGAAAACGAGTCAGCGTCTCGTTTACAACTTCTCGTAGCCATTTTATGCATGTTGATACAGTGAAAAAAGATATGAAACGCGTTATATCTCTGTAATATTCAAACACATACTGTCCTATACAACAAGCGACGCAAGAAACACTACTACACGCCCTGTTAGCGCTCTTTCTACACCCATAGTGCGCAATGACTGACATTCTCTGGGCGCGAAAATCAAAAATGGTCAAATCGTTCTAAGTTCTTAAAAAGCAAATATTTTTGATTTGTAATCACATTTTTTGCTAATATGTGCTTATATTAATCAGAATATATTGAGTAAAACCCATGCGCAAAAATTTGTTTTTTTTTTTGTTGACCGGTGTTATAGGACCTGTGGCACAGTTTCAAATATAAAATTATTTCCGAGTGCACTTGGCAATACTTTTGTTACCAATTTGGACAATAATTTTGTGAGTTAGGGAGTTCGGTTAACGGTTTCACGGTTTTGCTCGGGCGCCAGATTTTTAAGGGTTTTCTCCCTCGGGAATATACCTGGGTAGTTTGCGAACTCAGGAGATTACCAGGGTTGTCCGTAGAAATGAAACACACACTCAAAACGGAAAATCCCTAAATTATTTTATTTCTAAATGAAAGTGACAACACTGTATCGCAAAACACCTGCTGGCGTATCGGAGACCGGAGAATTGCAAAAAAAAATTATGTTTATTTACAAATATTTATACATTTCGGAAAGAAAATACAATTAGGAACGTACGAAGAATAAAAAGTTACTTTACGTAGAGAAAATCGGAAAGATCGAAAATTATTCGGCGAGGCGAAAAAAATGCGGAAACGTAAGATTACAATACTGTTGCAAACAATTAAGAACTGAAATAAGAAAAATCCCTCTTAATACTGAAAATGCGAAAACGGAAAATAGTACTAACAATTTCACATTGAGAGAGAAATAGCTAGATACGGAGACGATAGGAAAACGTGCAGTGTCTAATATTCGGTAATGCGGCTTTTACATCACGGGAGAGCAAGAGCGAGAGAGCGAGCGGAAGATTGTGGTGAATTAATTTTTCCCTAACAC
The DNA here is from genome assembly GCA_946251905.1 of Cryptocephalus moraei. Taxonomy (NCBI): domain Eukaryota; kingdom Metazoa; phylum Arthropoda; class Insecta; order Coleoptera; family Chrysomelidae; genus Cryptocephalus; species Cryptocephalus moraei. Next base: position 8,481,439 of record OX276463.1, read on the forward strand.
GACGAGGAAGGAATTAATTCAAATCGGTTCGGAGAGACGGATATTTTGACGCCACTACAGATCACTCACATATATCGGTCGGTAACGGACAATTACATAACATATAACGGCGGAACGGTCACAAATACATATAACAAAGAATTCGGCGGCCATAAATTTAACGGCGGTGACAATCACAGTTTACGGACAGTTACGCAATGGATAACAAATATATCGGCGGTACGTTCACAGTTCGATGCATTACAATTCCGAACTATGGTCAGTTATTCCTAATCCCCACTCCGAATTCCGAACCACAACCCTTACCCTCCGTTAACTATCTTTCCGAATTCCGAACCGGCCCCAACCCATAGACATAAGACACCTGGGCGATCGAGACAACTGTATCCATTATATTAAAAGTCTGACAACCCACCCGCCCAATCATCGCCTTTGCACTGAAATCTTTTAAGAATTTTAGCAGAATCCAGTTATAGGTACAAAATTTTGCCCTAATAAGTTGTAACGGAAGTGAAAGAATGTGCCATTTATACCACTATGACGTCGATGACAAGTGCTTCTAGATGAAAATTTCTTTATATTCTACGTAATATCAAAGACTGTAATATGTTATATGTACATTAATGTAATTCAAATTTTTTTTTGAAGATTGGGTCGGTCGATCCCCGGGTCGGTTTGTACGCAAGTAGAGCGTAGGGTAGGTACCGCACGTCGAGTTCGGAATTCGGATAAGGGATTAGTGGTCCGCTACTGGCACCATATCTATTTCTGACCGCGGTTCGGAATTCGGGTGCGCCCTCACATTTACATATAACAAAGAATTCGGCGGTCCTAAATCTAACGGCGGTGACAATCACAGTTTAGGGTCAATTACGTAACAGATAACGGATAGTTCGGTCGGTCTAGATCTACGATCGGTAATGTTCACAATTACATATATCGGTCGGTAGAACGGAAAACGGATATCGGGCGTAACGGAAAAATACGGATAACGTACGGCTTGCCATAGACAAGTATTGGTTCTGACCTTGGATTAACACAGGTACAGGAGTGGGGCGGTGGGCTTATCTAAATTCAGTCTGGGTGATTAAGCGATGGTAGATTGAACGTTGCCTTATCGGCCGCCATCTATCTGAGATAGGTTTCATTTCGCAATTAACTGTACGGTGGGTGGTCTACCCTTGACTCTAGAAAATCGGCTTCGTTACAGACTTTACAAATTTCATAAGCGCCGGCCCTGTTTTTCGATTTCCACCTGTGAGGGGAAACTCCTCTTGAAAAGCTAACCAAACAAGGTTTGTTTACTAACGTAATTTCATCTCGAATTCCTCCCCTTCCCCATTTCCGCCTGTGTGTGTGTGTGTGTAATCAATGTCGAATTATTCATCACCCCTCGGGCTACAGACGCTTTTTCTAATCCGGCCGAATTTACTCGCGTAGGAGCAACAACAACAAAAAGAAAGAAATCACTCCGGTTCAACGAGACGCTTTATAAAAATCCGCGTCACAATAAAAACGTATGAGAATCATTTTTTATATTTTCCTATCCGGAGTCTCCCCACGTTCTCCTTTTAAGTAATAAAAGTGTCGGGGGAGTTTTTTATCCCTCTACCCTTAAACTCGGCTGCGCTCTCTCCCTCTGCGAGGTAAACAACTCTGAGGGAAGAATCAATATTAGTAACATAACCTAGATACTTTTATCGGCGTGGGGTGGGGAGGAGGTAAATTGCGCCGGTCGGCTGGAAGTTACTACCGTGACGTCACGGCGGCGGTTCAATCCGTGTCGCGTGTCAATATCAAGTTTAAACTCGGAGGTAAATTCTGCCGGATTAAAAGTCGGTAAGAATCCGTTTATCCGACTACCCGTAATTTAAGTTGGATAAACTTAAGCCGAGAACATGGTTTAATGTCGGCAATTGAGGGAAAAGTTGAAAGGGGAATTTACGGGTGTCGAAATTGTTTTTTAATTATAGTCGGGGATTGACAGCCATCGGAGGACTCACTCGCAGCCCGGTAATAATATTGTGTATTACTCCCTAATGACATGTTGAGGTGTCAAATCCGACAGACTGCGCCATTATCGATTTATCGGTCGGTGTGTGTGGTAATCCGCAAGAAAAAAAAAACGCGAAAACGGGAAGACGACAATCCCGGAATACAATAGGCACGACCTACACGTCTAACCTCGAAGGGCGAAGCGATTAATTTTCGGGAGATCGCTCCCAGTCTATTATTAGAGAGCGCGCCCAACAGGAAGGAAAATAAAATAATAAAATTAAAAGTAAAACGTTTTACGCGTATCGAACGGTCCTGTTACGACGGTGACGTCACGTTGCATGTGCCACGCGACAAAAACCACGGATTTATAATCTCGGCTCCGTTAACAAATATGGCGCAGTCGGTCGGACCACCCCGCGGATAACCCCCTCCCCTCAAGGAGACCGGACTCTGATTGATCCAGTCAAGGTTTTCCAGAGAGAATTTAACTGATCTCCCAAAGGGCGAAACGGGACAAAAACGCCGTAAGGGTTGAGAACGTCGCTTTGGAATTTGGTGTATTTCAATCTAGAGTATTATATACATATATAAACTGAATTCCTTGAAATAGTCAAGTTGGGGATGCCATCCGCACTTATCTAGTATAAAATATGAAGGTTAACTCGATGGAGACAGTTTTTGGGCAATTTTAGCTGAAATTGATTTGATCAACCTTCGTGAAAGCGCCTATACAGTTGAAGTCGTCACATGACAATTAAGTAATCCAGAACCTCAATTCGTAGCACTTTAATCGTCATATTGACATACAATAGAAAGTTAGTCTACTAAGCTCAATGAAATAAAAAAATATATATTAGGAAAAGAGCCGACATAAAGATACTTCTACTTCAAAATATAAAATACTGCCTCATGAGATATTAAGAAAGAAAAGTTCCAAGACAAAATGAACGTTCATGCCGACAGGATAGGCCAATGGGACGTTTCAGCACGCTACGCGCAACAGATTTTGAGATTTCGAGGTTCTTTACAAAAAGAGCAAAACATTTTTCCAACTTAATATTTCGGGAAAGTAAAAGTTTGGCGAAGGGAACTTTGGCACTTTTTGGCATTTTAACCGTTTTAGAAAAAAGTTACAAGGAGTTAACCTCTCTTTTTTTGGATCAAGAAAGAAATCTCGAAAGTAAAAAAAGAAATCTCGAAAGTACAAAAAGAATCGAAAATCCTTTGTTGAGGCGTTTTTGAAAATACCACAAGTGGTTAACCTTTCCTTAGGTTACGATTTTCCAAACTGAATTTTTGAACTTTGGTATAAGACTGGCAGGATAGATCATTGACTCGATTGTAAGACCTGTGGCCGAATTTTATCTCGTTAGGACCAACAGTTTTTGAGATATTGAGGTTTTTTGAAAAAATAGAAAAGTTTTTCAAAAATAATTCCCGAGAAAATAGTACCACAATTCTTGCACAGTTAGTAATACGGAATTGTGCTATTTAGTTAATCAGCAAAAAGCTCAAAATTCATTTGCATGTAAAAAAACTGAATTTTAGAATTTCGGTATGAAATTCACAAGATAGGCCAGTGACACGATTATAATACCTGTTGCCGAATTTTAGCCCGATAGACCTGATAGTTTTTGAGATATTAAGGTTTTTCGTAAAAAAAGAAAACATTTGTTCCACAATTATTAACTCGTTCGAGAAAGAAGTGCCCAGAGTACGAAAATCTTGCACAGTTAGTAATACGTAATTCTGTAATAAGTTAATCATCAAAAAACTTAATATTCAACTTTGAACAGTTTTTGGAAAATATTTTAAGAAGCTAATTAAGTTCCTAATTTTCGGGTCAAAAAACTGAATTTTCGAATTACGGTATGAAACTCACAAAATGGGCCAGTGAGACGATTATAATACCTGTGGCCGAATTTTAGCCCGATAGACCTGATAGTTTTTGAGATATTAAGGTTTTTTGAAAAAATAGAAAAAAAAATTCCACAATTATTAACTCGTTAGAGAAAAAAGAGCCCAGAGAAAGAAATTCTTACACAGTTAGTAATACGTAATTCTGTAATAAGTTAATCATCAAAAAACTTAAAATTCAACTTTGAACCGTTTTTGGAAAATATTTTAAGAAGCTAAATAGGTACCTAATTTTCGGGTCAAAAAACTGAATTTTCCAATTTCGGTATCAAACTCACAAGATAGGCTAGAGAGACGATTATAATACCTGTGACCGAATTTTAGCTCGATAGACCAGCTAGTTTTTGAGATATGTATTAAGATTTTTTGAAAAAGTAGAAAACAGTTTTTCAGAAATTATTAACTTTTTCGAGAAAAAAGTGCCCAGAGAAGAAAATTCTTGAACAGTTAGAAATACGTAATTCTGTAATAAGTTAAACATCAAAAAACATAAAATTCAACTTTGAACCGTTTTTGGAAAATATTTTAAGAAGCTAATTAGGTTCCTAATTTTCGGGTCAAAAAACTGAATTTTCGAATTTCGGTATGAAACTCACAAGATAGGCTAGAGAGACGATTATAATACCTGTGGCCGAATTTTAGCTCGATAGACCTGATAGTTTTTGAGATATTAAGGTTTTTTGAAAAAATGGAAAACATTTTTTTCACAATTATTAACTCGTTCGAGAAAAAATTGCCCAGAGAACGAAATTCTTGCACAGTTAGTAATACGTAATTCTGTAATAAGTTTATGATCAAAAAACTTAAAATTCAACTCTGAACTGTTTTTGGAAAATATTTTAAGAAGTCCGTTTAAATAAGTACCTAGTTTTCGGGTCAAAAAACTGAATTTTTGAATTTCGGTATCAAACTCACAAGATAGGCTAGACAGACGATTATAATACCTGTGGCCGAATTTGAGCCCGATAGACCTGATAGTTTTTGAGATATTACGGTTTTTTGAAAAAGTAGAAAACAGTTTTTTCCACAATTATTAACTAGTTCGCGAAAAAAGTGCCCAGAGAACGAAATTCTTGCACAGTTAGTAATACGTAATTCTGTAATAAGTTAATCATCAAAAAACTTAAAATTCAACTTTGAACCGTATTTGGAAAATATTTTAAGAAGCTAAATAAGTACCTAATTTTCGGGTCAAAAAACTGACTTTTCGAATTTCGGTATGAAACTTACAAAATGGGCCAGTGAGACAATTATAATACCTGTGGCCGAATTTTAGCTCGATAGACCAGCTAGTTTTTGAGATATTAAGGTTTTTTGAAAAAGTAGAAAACTTGTAGAAAAAAATAGTTTTTCAACAACATTAACTCTTTCGAGAAAAACGGGCCCAGAGAACGAAATTCTTGCACAGTTAGTTAACACGTAATTCTGTAATAAGTTAATCATCAAAAAACTTAAAATTCAACTTTCAACCCTTCTTGGAAAATATTTTAAGAAGCTAATTAGGTTCCTAATTTTCGGGTCAAAAAACTGAATGTTCGAATTTCGGTATGATACTCACAAGATAGGCTAGTGAGACGATTATAATACCTGTGGCCGAATTTTAGCCCGATAGACCTGATAGTTTTTGAGATATTAAGGTTTTTTTGAAAAAAATAGAAAACATTTTTTCCACAATTATTAATAACTCGTTAGAGAAAAAAGTGCCCAGAGAACGAAATTCTTGCACAGTTCGTAATACGTAATTCTGTAATAAGTCAATCATTAAAAAACTGAAAATTCCACTTTGAACCGTTTTTGGAGAATATTTTAAGAAGCTAATTAGGTTCCTAATTTTCGGGTTAAAAAACCTAATTTTCGAATTTCGGTATGAAACTCACAAAATGGGCCAGTTAGACGATTATAATACCTGTGGCCGAATTTTAGCCCGATAGACCGGATAGTTTTTGAGATATTACGGTTTTTTGAAAAAATAGAAAACATTTTTTCCACAATTATTAACTCGTTCAAGAAAAAAGTGCCCATAGAACGAAATTAGGTATTTGCCATATATTTTAAATTAAACGAAATATATCTTAATTCATAGGGACGAACCCTCAGACAAATTTTATAACCATAAAAAATCATGTTATATTCCCAGCACCAAGTATTTCAGGTATAAAAAGCAGTAAATGTGCGAAAAGTTAGAGGACCAGCGAAACGACCGTTCATCGTGACGTCACTTCGCGTGTGAACACGAGTCCGTTCTGCAGTCCACAAATAGCTTTTTTCGAGTATTTTGGACTTTATTCTTGTTTCCGCTGGAGTGTAGGACTTAAATTGCCACCAAATATCTAGTAATTTGTATTCTTCGCGTCGTAAAATAGTGTTTTCACTACACTGTTTACATACGGTGTGACGTCAGAGGGCGTTTTGGCGCCAATTCCTAGCGTTTGAATTTCAAATGACTTTTTTTTCATGAATGCTTTTAATTTTTTGTTTTTAATATTAACCTAAGATTTATAGGCACATAATCTCTCATTTCGCCAGTTTTCAAAAAATGTGAAAATACCTAATTCTTGAACAGTTAGTAATATGTAATTCTGTAATTAGTTAATAACCGAAAAACTTAAAATTCAATTTTGAACCGCTTTTGGAAAATATTTCAAGAACTTAGGTACCTCATTTTCGAGTCAAAATACTGAATTTTAGAATTCCTTTAATAAAAATAACTTTATTTAATGGAGATGTATCAGTTAGACTGAACAATTACTCTACGAACCGATGCACTTAAGAAAGTTCTCTTTAGGGAAATTTTAGACAAAAATGTTTCAAATAAAACGAATAGGCATTACACAGCTAACTTAAGTTATGAGAGATTTGGTATAAATCACTAAAACTGTTTTAAAGAAATTGTACAACAAAATAAAAATTCTTAAGAGTAAAGTGCCCTTTAGGACAGTTTAAGAAAATATTTCTAATAAAAATTTATACATTTAATGTATTAATTCAAATATAAAGTATAATGAAAATTATTAATTATCAAGTAATAACTGTTTGAACAATGAATTATTAAACTGTATGATTAAACCTGCATTTCGATAAGGAAAAGTGATTTGGAAATTATATGAGACAACTTGGTATTATTGGTAGGATATACGTTCCGTCTGTTGGGTAGGTAGGTACTTAACCTACCTACCTTAACTATTCCTGAACTTAAAAGCATTAAGAGGACACTATTAACAAAATCAAGAGTAATTTTGTTTGATGGGGCCCCACTAAAATTTGTCAGAAGAGAGACATTAAGTAAGAAAGAGAGAAATTAGGTTAAAATCTCGCAAGGTTTCCACAGCCACCCAAGAGGTACTTGCGCAGCTCGTTACCTTTTTTGTTTTAAGTGGTCGGTTCGCCTCTAACGAAATCAACCTGGGAAGTCCCACTTGAAATCGATGGAAGCCCTATTAATCCACTTTTCTCATGTGACATTATTTTTAATGGGGCCCCGTCATTCGTTTTACATTCATTACGTAAAACACAAGAGAGTGTGAATGGAAACGAAACAATTAGAAGGTGTGCACCTTTAAAAGTACCTAAAGAGGAAAAGATACATAACAAATACAATGAAAAAGAATACCTTGATAAATACCTACCTGAAAGTAAAAAGAGCAGTATATATCTGGAAAAAAAATGTTAAGTAGCTTAACTTATCTAAAACAGAAAGAAGGGATAAAGGGTAACGAAACAATTAAAAATTAGCTAAAAGTGTCTAACAAAAGTTGCCTGAAAATGTAAAACAAAATAAATACACCTTGAGACATACCTGAAAGTAAAAAGAGCAGTATATCTGAAACAAAACAACGTTAAGTACCTTAAATTACCTAAAAAACAAAGAAATGCGAAGGGTAACAAAACAATTAAAATATTATTAAAAGTGCATGAAAAGGAAAAGATGTACTTGAATGGACATAACAAATACTATGAAACAGAATACCATAAAAAATACCTGAATGTCAAAATAGCAGTATACCTGAAAAAAAAAAGAATGTATAGATAATACCTGAAATTACCTAAAATAGACGACAAAGGGAAACAAAACAATTAAAAAATGGATAAAAGTGCCTGAAAAAAAATACCTGAAACTGCAAAACAAATACATACACCTTAAGACATACCTGAAAGCAAAAATGGCACTGTTACAAAAATGTTAAGTAGCTGAAATTAAAAAAAATTGACGTTATAAAATATCTTATACTCACATAAAAAAGATTTAGGTACCTACAAAAAAAAAGAAAGAATTATTGTTACTGAAAATAAAAATAAAATATTTATGTATAACATACGTACTTACCAGAAAACCAAAAAATATAAAACTCGCTCGCAAAGCACTCAAAGCACCACGATCCACGAAAACTTTTCCGGTTTTTCCAATGGAAGCCATATCCGGCAATGACTAGCTTCGAAACGTCAAACGATGATTTAACAGTAAAAGCGCGTCCGCATAAGAAAATGTGCACCTACCTGAAAATAAAGAAGAAAGTCTATTAGAGTTGACATTAAAAGAAAATTTGGATTCATTTTACCTTAAGACCCTTAAAAATCGCTTCCATCTCGGTTGTGTGCGAAGGCGCTCTCCGATGATCATTTTCTGTAGAGGGGATAAACCGAATTAAAGAATGAACAGACTCATTTTTGTAAAATACACATGTTTAAAATTACATAATAACACAATTTCCGTTATAAAGTGACAAAGATTATATAATCAGATAGCAAATACATTTCTCCCATTTTTGCAATTGAATTTAAAATATCTCATCATTCCAATTGTTCTAAGTACATTTTGCCTTACTATGTGAAATTGAAACAAATTTAAAAATCTCTAAATGTAACAGATACCACAAGCTCAGATTAACCACACAATAGAAAGGCACAATTTGGTTACTTGTGTTAAATTTATAAGATTCACTAATAATGATAGAAATTATTAAGATTTCAATGTAACTTGCAAATATTTTTTTGGCGGGATACTTACCACTTACCCGAGGATTCCCAAGGCCCGAATCTCATCGCTCCTCTCACGTGTGGATCCTGGAGGCACGTCATCTTTTTCCTCGCCATCCAAAAGACATCTCTAGGACTCCTTTAAGTGATCAGAAATTAATCCCAACAATCAAAGATTTAAACTGAACTTCCAGGGGAAATTTGAATGCCACACAGAATCAATGTAATTTGGAAAAGATGTGTGTGCCTCCCCAATTTATCTTCCAAAATTATATCTGTGAACCTTTAAGAAGTCCGAGAGCGTAGACGTCAGTGATGGGAGTCCTTTCATTCACTATCACTATCACTATCACAGACACAATACTCGATACCGACTGGATTTTCGCATACATCCCCCCGCGACGGATTCTTCACTTACACTGTCCGGTCCTACGGAGAATTACACAATTAATCATCTCGACACCTAATAATGCTTATCTTAACGAGTTTATTTTAACGAGCCTTTTTGCACGTTCTCGAACGTTCCTTAATACGTAATATTAGATTTTTGCTTCTAATAACACTTATACAACAGATAGTTTTTGCTTGTGACTTGTTCTCGAAAGATTTCTAATCGTTGAATACTCCTAACAGTGAATTTCATTAAATTATATTGGTTTACCTAGAATATGTAAAGAAATTGGACGAAAATTTCATGTATATACAGCTACTTATTATTATAATAAATTAAATAACGACCTTAAATTACTGCACACTACTTCGAAATAAGACTCCAATTGGACTTGGAATAAGTAAAACAACTTTACTTAATGGAGATGTATCAGTTAGATTGAACAATTAGATACTCTACAAACCGATGCATTTAAGGAAGTGCCCTTTAGGGCAATTTTAGATAAAAATGTTTCAAATAAAAGGTATAGGCATTAAACAGCTAAATAAAGTTGAGATTTAGTATAAATCACCAAAACCCTTTTAAAGAAAATTTTACAACAAAATAAAAATTCTTAAACTAAAATGCCCTACTGTTAGAAGAAAATATTTCGAATAAAAAATGTATACCTTTAATATGGTACCTAATTCTAATATAAAGTTTAATGAAAACATTCAAAGTCTTTTTGAATTTTTTTTTTTTAGAAAGTGGAAATGTTCAATAGTGCCCTTTAGGGAGGTATTACAAAAAAATGTTTCAAATAAAAGTTGTAGCCATTGATTAGGTTAATTCAAATCTAAAAGTTGGTAAGAATTGGTAAAGTTGTTTTATAGAAAATTGAGGAAAACTGAAAATTCACAAAAATAAAGGGTCCTTCGCAGAAGATCAGTCAAGATAACGATAACGGCAGTCGATGAGGATAAAACAGTGAAGTAAACGTTAAAAAAAAACGTTGGACCAGCCTTTGAGATAAAAAAATTACGAGTAAAATGCCCTTTTGCCCTTAACTGATTGTTATGAAATTTATGTGGTATCGAGTTTTCAGGAAACTTAGCCTAAATACAAAATTTCAGCTTTCCACTATTTATAGTTTCTGAGAAAACGTTAGCACATACATATATACACACACGGACATTTTCCAGAAACATGTTTTTCGAACTCAGGGGACCTCAAAACGTCCGGAAACCTCAATATCTCAAATTTGAAAATCATCACGATTACAATACTTTCTCTTATTATATGGGTATCCCATATGAGAAAGTTAAAAGTGCCTGGTGAACGAAATTCTTGCACAGTTAGTAATACGGAATTCTGTAATAAGTTATCCACCAAAAAACTTAAAATTCAATTTTGAACCGTTTTTGAAAAATATTTCCAGAACCTATATCAAAATACCTTTTACTTCACGAGTGACTCATCGCCACATCAAGTTGCGAGTGGCACACGCAACACTTATAAAGTCACATACCTAGTTAGCGCAATTTGCCGCTTTAGCAAATTTCCAACATAAAGAGAGAGACAGAGAGAAACGTAGTTGCCAAAATTTAAAAATCCGCTCTATAAAACATTGCTCGAAACCCGTAGAATGGCAATATCGAGAAAGTTGTTTACACAGTGAACACGTGGTCGGGGAACAGTGTCGACGCTCCGGGCGCTCTGCAAAATACGCGCTAATTAGCACACCTGTGATATTCGTCTAGTTCAGATCGAGATTCCAACTTTACAATGTCGAGCAGCTTAGAAAATATACCACCGGTATATCGAAATGGAGATAACATTGTTTCATTTCACTAAATGACATAACTTCGATTATTTATTTATTTCGAAGACAAAATGAAACATACACGCCACTGTTTCTACTTTCCCCTCACTTCTTCATCCCGCGGAGCACTATGAGCTTCTCGGAATTCACTCCGGAAGGAATCGGCACTCGGGTATAGGTACCTCATTCACGGGTAAAAAAACAGAATTTTCGAATTTCGGTATGAAACTCACAAGATATGCCAGTGAGACGATTATAAGACGTATGGTTGAATTTCAGCTAGTTAGCCCCAATAGTTTTTGAGATATTGAGTGTTCTTGGAAAAATAGAACAGAGTTAAACATTAATAACTAGTAGCAAAAGTGCTAGGCGAAAAAATTCTTGCCCAGTTAGTAACAGCGAATCGTCCTATTTCCTTCATCGGTAGAAAATTTTAAATTCACTTTTGAACCGTTTTTGGGAAATATGACAAGAACCTCCCCTTTTTCTGGTGAAAAAAAATTGAAATTTCAAATTTTGATGTAAAACTTAGAGCGTAGGCCAGAAAGAAGATTATAAGACATATAGCCCAATTTAGTCAAGGCAATGAAGCACAAAGGTTCGGAATTTTTCCCATAAAGACAGATCGGAATGCGGTTTTTGGCGTTCTCTTCCAAAAAATTTTTGTAAAAAATGTGGCTACTTTGTGTTTCTGACAAACCGGAAATCGCATTGCTGCAACCAAAAATGCATTCAAAAAATGCATTTTTTGAGACGCCTTCTGGAAGATTTCAAAACTTTGTAGATAAGAGTCAGAACTGGCCCAAATCAGGTACTCGGGGGTTTTCGTGGTCGCTGATCACGATTATGATGTTGAAATTGACCCCCCGAAGACCTGCAGCTCAGGAACGCTGATGAACGTCATCTCCATGGGAATCTCCCACAAATCGTGGGGAAGGAGAGAAACTCCGCGCCCGGGGGTTTTTTGGGTCACTGAATTCAAATATGCCATCGTCGAACACCCCCCGGACACCTGGAGCGCCCAAACCTGGACGTGGACGTCACCCCCGGGAATTTTCCGAACAAGATCACCAAAAACAACTCAAAAATCATCGTAGGGGCGTTTTTTTTTGGAGCGCTTAATCCGAATCCCACGTCAACAACTACCCCTCGCACACCTGGTGCACCGTAACCTGGGCCTAAACGTCGTCTCCGAGGGTTTTCCAGGCACGATCGCTTTTGAAACGATTTTGGGTTCGTCTTCCTCGATTGTGTGAGGAAACCCGTCGAAGACGACGTTCAGGCCCATGTTACGGTGTCCTAGGTGTTCAGGGGATCGTTTTCGACGTGAAGTTTGGATTAAGTGCCCCAAAATACACCCCTACTATGATTTTTGAGTTGTTTTTGGCGATATCGTTAGGAAATGTTCGGAGATGATGTCCACGTCTAGATTCGAACGCACCAGGTGACCGGGGGGTATTCGCCGATGCCACATTTGAATTCAGCGACCCAAGAAACTCCCGGGCGCTGGGTTTCTCTCCTTCCCCGCTTGAATTTTGGGGGAACCCCACGGAGAAGACGTTCGGGTCCAGGGTCCGGTGCACCAGGTGTTTGGGGGGTCGTTGTCGATGGGGAATTCGGATTCAGCTTCCCAAAAACCCCCTCGTATCGATTTTCGGTTCGTCTTTTTCGATTGAAAACCCACGGAGATGAGGTCCGCGTCCAAATTCCGGTGCACCAGGTGTACAGGGGGTCGTCAAAAAACCCCCGGAATTTGCCAGAAATGGCCAAAAATCCGAAAATTACTTATTTCAGCCAAAACATGGGAAATCCTGTATATACGTCGACAGGTCGAACATGTGGTACACAGAGAGCTCAGAAAAGCTAGCAGGGGGTCAATAAAAAATACCCAGAAATGGCACAAAATTTCTAAAATGACTTATTTCGGCCAAAACGTGCTAAATCTTGTATAAACCTGAATTGTTCGAAAATGCGGGCCATGGGAATTCCAGCAACAATGTGGAGGATTTAGGAGACCTTGTTAGACACTAAAAGTCACTTTGCACAGCGGGCCTGTGGAGCTACAAATTCTAAAAAGACTTATTTCGGATAAAACGTGCTAAATGCTGTATATACTTCAATAGTTGGAAAGTGTGGGTCGCGGAATTGCACTGTAATTCCCCCCAGACTGCGGGCCTGTGGAGCTACAAATTCTAAAATTACTAATTTCGGCCAAAACGTGATAAATCCTGTATATACTTCGACAGTTCGAAAACGTGGGCCCCGCAATTTCCAGACACACTGTCTAAGGATCCAATGGATCCTTCTAGCCACCGGAATTTACCTGAAACTGCGGGCCTGTAGAGCTACAAATTCTAAAATGACTTATTTCGGCCAAAACGTGATAACTCCTGTATATACTTCGACAGTTCGAAAATGTGGGCCCCGGAATTTTCAGACACACTGTCTAAGGATCCAATGGATCCTTCTAGCCACTGTAATTCACCTAAGACTGCGGGCCTGTGGAGCTACAAATTGTAAAATGACTTATTTCTGCCAAAACGTGATAACTTCTATATATACTTCGACAGTTCGAAAATGTGGGCCCCGAAATTTTCAGAGACACTGTCAAAGGATCCAATGGTTCCTTCTAGCCACTGTAATTCCCCCCAGACTGCGGGCCTGTGGAGCTACAAATTCTAAAATTACTAATTTCGGCCAAAACGTGATAAATCCTGTATACACTTCGACAGTTCGAAAACGTGGGCCCCGCAATTTCCAGACACACTGTCTAAAGATCCAATGGATCCTTCTAGCCACCGGAATTTACCTGAAACTGCGGGCCTGTGGAGCTACAAATTCTAAAATGACTTATTTCGGCCAAAACGTGATAACTCCTGTATATACTTCGACAGTTCTAAAATGTGGGCCCCGGAATTTTCAGACACACTGTCTAAGGATCCAATGGATCCTTCTAGCCACTGTAATTCACCTAAGACTGCGGGCCTGTGGAGCTACAAATTGTATAATGACTTATTTCTGCCAAAACGTGATAACTCATGTATATCCTTCGACAGTTCGAAAATGTGGGCCCCGGAATTTTTAGACACACTGTCTAAGGATCCAATGGATCCTTCTAGCCACTGTAATTCACCTAAGACTGCGGGCCTATGGAGCTACAAATTCTAAAATAACTTATTTCGGCCAAAACGTGATAACTCCTGTATATACTTCGACAGTTCGAAAATGTGGGCCCCGGAATTTTCAGACACACTGTCTAAGGATCCAATGGATCCTTCTAGCCACTGTAATTCACCTAAGACTGCGGGCCTGTGGAGCTACAAATTGTATAATGACTTATTTCTGCCAAAACGTGATAACTCATGTATATACTTCGACAGTTCGAAAATGTGGGCCCCGAAATTTTCAGAGACACTGTCAAAGGATCCAATGGTTCCTTCTAGCCACTGTAATTCCCCCCAGACTGCGGGCCTGTGGAGCTACAAATTCTAAAATTACTAATTTCGGCCAAAACGTGATAAATCCTGTATACACTTCGACAGTTCGAAAACGTGGGCCCCGCAATTTCCAGACACACTGTCTAAAGATCCAATGGATCCTTCTAGCCACCGGAATTTACCTGAAACTGCGGGCCTGTGGAGCTACAAATTCTAAAATGACTTATTTCGGCCAAAACGTGATAACTCCTGTATATACTTCGACAGTTCTAAAATGTGGGCCCCGGAATTTTCAGACACACTGTCTAAGGATCCAATGGATCCTTCTAGCCACTGTAATTCACCTAAGACTGCGGGCCTGTGGAGCTACAAATTGTATAATGACTTATTTCTGCCAAAACGTGATAACTCATGTATATCCTTCGACAGTTCGAAAATGTGGGCCCCGGAATTTTTAGACACACTGTCTAAGGATCCAATGGATCCTTCTAGCCACTGTAATTCACCTAAGACTGCGGGCCTATGGAGCTACAAATTCTAAAATAACTTATTTCGGCCAAAACGTGATAACTCCTGTATATACTTCGACAGTTCGAAAATGTGGGCCCCGGAATTTTCAGACACACTGTCTAAAGATCCAATGGATCCTTCTAGCCACCGGAATTTACCTGAAACTGCGGGCCTGTGGAGCTACAAATTCTAAAATGACTTATTTCGGCCAAAACGTGATAACTCCTGTATATACTTCGACAGTTCTAAAATGTGGGCCCCGGAATTTTTAGACACACTGTCTAAGGATCCAATGGATCCTTCTAGCCACTGTAATTCACCTAAGACTGCGGGCCTATGGAGCTACAAATTCTAAAATAACTTATTTCGGCCAAAACGTGATAACTCCTGTATATACTTCGACAGTTCGAAAATGTGGGCCCCGGAATTTTCAGACACACTGTCTAAGGATCCAATGGATCCTTCTAGCCACTGTAATTCACCTAAGACTGCGGGCCTGTGGAGCTACAAATTGTATAATGACTTATTTCTGCCAAAACGTGATAACTCATGTATATACTTCGACAGTTCGAAAATGTGGGCCCCGGAATTTTTAGACACACTGTCTAAGGATCCAATGGATCCTTCTAGCCACCGGAATTTACCTGAAACTGCGGGCCTGTGGAGCTACAAATTCTAAAATGACTTATTTCGGCCAAAACGTGATAACTCCTGTATATACTTCGACAGTTCTAAAATGTGGGCCCCGGAATTTTCAGACACACTATCTAAGGATCCAATGGATCATTCTAGCCACTGGAATTCACCTGAATTTGCGGGCCTGTGGATATACAGGATTTATCACGTTTTGGCCGAAATTAATAATTTTAGAATTTGTAGCTCCACAGGCCCGCAGTTTCAGGTGAATTCCGGTGGCTAGAAGGATCCATTGGATCCTTAGACAGTGTGTCTGAAAATTCCTGGGCCCACATTTTATAACTGCCGAAGTACATACAGGAGCTATCACGTTTTGGCCGAAATAAGTCCTTTTAGAATTTGTAGCTCCACAGGCCCGCTGTACAAAGTGACTTTTAGTGTCTAACAGGGTCTCCTAAATCCTCCACATTCTTGCTGGAATTCCAATGGCCCGCATTTTCGAACAATTCAGGTATATACAGGATTTAGAACGTTTTGGCCGAAATAAGTCATTTTAGAATTTTTGGCCATTTCTGGGTATTTTTTTTGACCCCCTGTTAGCTTTTCTGAGCTCTCTGTGTACCACATGTTCGACCTGTCGACGTATATACAGGATTTCCCATGTTTTGGCTGAAATAAGTAATTTTCCAATTTTTGGCCATTTCTGGCAATTTTTGCCCGCTTTTTCGGCCAATTAACAGAAGGTTTTCATTAAATTATTTTTAAGATCGCTACTATATCATGAAATTGAACCCGAGTGATGATTGAACATCTTGTCATTTTTGGCCAAAATTGGCAAAATGTGGCCAAAAACTTTTTTGGCCCAGTGACTTTCAAGTACTTCTAAAGACACAAATTCCTGCACAAACCAGAGCATCCTATTACATTCCGTGCATGAGTTGTAGCGGTGGCAGCTAACTTAATATTAAGTTAGCCCACCTTTTGTAGCTCCGGCGATTCAAAAGCTACAAAATTCGTTTTCTCGCTACAAAAAAACTACAAAAAAGACTCAAAATCTCCACTATTTAGTTTTGCCGGCCTGAGAGGGTGGTCCGTCAACTTTATATACATCCTTTCAGCGATTTGTGGAAGATTCCCGTGGAAATGACGTTCATCGGCGTTCCTGAGCTGCAGGTCTTCGGAGGGTCAATTTCAACATCGTAATTGTGATCAGCGACCACGAAAATCCCCGAGTACCCGATTTTGGCCAGTTCTGATGCTTATTTACAAAGTTTTGAAATCTTTCAAAATGCGTCTCAAAAAATGCATTATTTTGAATGCATTTTTAGCTGCAGCAATGCAATTTCCGGTTTGTCAGAAACCCAAAGTAGCCACATTTTTACAAAAAATTTTTGGAAGAGAATGCAAAAAACCGCATTCCGGTCCGTCTTTATGAAAAAAATTCCGAACTTTTGGCTTTTTTAGTGCTTCATTGCCTCGACTAATTGGATGCGACATGCTTGACATCCCAACAATTATCCGAAAAACAGACGACGACAGACAGGAGAACGTATAAACATAACATGTACAATATATGGCCGTCTACGTGCTGTAAATCGTAAAGAATGTTCGAAACGTTCCGACATGAAACGTAAAGGCCGAACGCAACCCCTCATAAACCCAACTCGTGATCGCGAACTCTCGAAATCGAACTTCGGTTAGATAAATAAAGTCGTATTAACGATACATTAAACGGCACTTAATCCGTGTATTCATTGAAACGCCGAGACTGTGTCTACAATTTCGCGTGTCGATTTCCTCGCGGATTCCGCGAGCTTATTGCGAATCCTGTAATGAAAAAGCGACACGGATACCTCCGTGTAAACCCGAAATTCCCCCGTCGAGAACATGTCTGTTTCCGTGTCCGGAGTTCCGTTCACGTTTCATTTATTACGCGGGTAACCGTCGAAAACCCGCAATTAATACGTGAAAACGGACGTTCCGAGCTGAAACCGAACGTTCCCCGTCGATAAAATGCAAATGGAAACGAACGAGACGTAAAAGTGGGTTGGGGTATCGGGGAACGTAATGGCCACATTAAATCCGTGTCGGATTGTGTGCGTATGCCGTCGGAAAAGATAAAGTAATGTGTACACGAGAGGAAGCCGTTAAATGATAAAGTTACGCTCCCGGTCCTTTTTCAGTCCTCGCTATCCCTTCGCAAAAGGGATTAGGAAACGGTCTTCACGAGGTTCCGCGCTTTCTAACGGACGATAAGGGTGGTTTTCCTCGGGTAATTTCCATGTTTAATTTAAATTTAAATCGAATTAATTGCCTACTTTTGCGGTTTACACGGTGGAGTAGGATAAGGATCTCGTGTGTGTGTGTGTGTGTGTGTGTGTGTGTGTGTGTGTGTGTGTGTGTGTGTGTGTGTGTGTGTGTTTTGCGGCACGCTCGAAACTAAAATTTGAACTCGATGCCGCGAAACGGGAAGAAAAGCCAATTAGATACCTTGGGAATGTGTAATTTCGAATACCGCACGTTTCACCTAATGCTTGCTCGGGAATTTTTTTGGAACCCGCCACCCTTATTGCGGTACAAGGGGTTGTGAAGGTAACTTATTTCAGCGAGTGGTTAACAAGTTATAAATTTTCGACAGAACTGGTATTCTAATGTAGGGGAGCGATGTCATAGCGCTTGCTAAAATTTTGAAATCCCTTATACTCAGATATTCTTATCACTTATCGAGAAATCAAAGGTTTGCTACATTTCCCTGTGCTGTACATAATGTGCATGGACCGCAGTGCCAATTCTCCGCGCTAACTTACCGGAGTTCTTTACTTTTGGTTTAACACATCAATCTTCTCATTTAAAATTTAACCAGTTTTTAACACTTCTCTTCTCAATATACTTCATTTTATACATATTTTAAAATCACAAAAGGATTAACTAATGTAGGTACTGTACCTTCTGTAAGTAACGTACAGGACCTGCAATACCTTGTATACAATGTCCTACAGTAATAATTCCGATGTTATTTTAATATCACACTATGCTGAGGTACAGTTTGGCATAAGATATGCCATAATAAGGTTAAAAGTTTAAAATCAATGACAGTTTCAGTTTATGAAAAATTCTTCTGAACTTAAAAATACTATTTCATCCCAAGTGTTCACAAATAAAGTCTCCTTTGTGAATTCCATTTTGGAACTTAGTAATAATTTCTTGAGACTTTTTTCCTTCGAGTTTCAATTTTGAACCAATCATGTAATTGTAATGCTTGAATATATTCTGCTTCCTTCTTTGGAAATTAGATGTTGAATCAATACAAATAACACTTAATTACTATCAGTTATTTCGAAGTCATAACTTGTCATTAGAAACTCTCACAGGAAATTACTATAAAAAATTCATGATTTTGTTAATACAATTTTAATTTTGTTGAAACTCTATAGGACGGTTGGTGGAAGTCTCCTAAAGAACTTCAGGTAAATTCAACTCCTCTCATAAAGAAATTTCGAAGTTATGTTCTCTCACTGCAAACTCCAACAGGTAATTACTGTCAACAATTCGTAATTTTGTTAATAAAACATTAAATTTGTTGAAATTCTAAAAGAAAATTTATGGTAATTTTCCGATAAGTTCAAATGGTTTAATATATTACTAATGGAATTTCAAAGCTAAGAAATGTCACTCGAATCTATAGCTAATTCCTTTATAAAATTTATAATTTCATGATTGCAACTTGAATTATGTTGAAACTCATTAAGCCGTTTTGGTCGAGTTTTCTAGTTTTCTAAATAAGTTCAGAGAGTTTCAAATCTTTTATAAAGAAGTTTCGAAGTTATGACCTCTCATTAGAACCTCGCACATGTAATTACTATCGAAAATTCATTATTTTGTTAATACAATTTTAATTTTGTTGAAACCCTATAACACGGTTTGAGGAAGTTTTCTAAAGAACTTTAGATAAGTTCAACTACTCTTATAAAGAAGTTATGGTCCTTCATTACAAACTCGCATTGGTAATAATTACTCTCAAAAATTTATGATTTTGTTATTAAAACTTGAAATTTGTTGAAACTCTAAAAGAAAGTTTATGGTAAATTTCTGAAGGACTTCAAACGGTTTCATCTATTTATAATGAAAATTATCTCATTAGAATCTAAAGCAAATTATTTTCTAAAATTTATAAAATCATTATTGCAACTTGAATTTTGTTAAAACTCATTAAGCCGTTTTGGTCGAGTTTTCTAGGTTTCTAAATAAGTTCAGAGAATTTCAACTCCTTTCATAAAGAAGTTTCGAAGTTATGACCTCTCATTAGAATCTCGCACACGTCACCCACTATCAAAATTTCATTATTTTGTTAATACAATTTTAATTTTGTTGAATCTCTATAAGACGGTTTGAGGAGGTTTTCTAAAGAACTTTAGATAAGTTCAATTCCTCTTATAAAGATGTTATGATCTCTCAATAGTTCAAATGGTGTCATCTACTAATAATGAAATTTCAAAGCTATGAAATGTCATTAGAATCTAAAGCTAATTATTTTCTAAAATCTATAATGTCATTACTGCAACTTGAATTTTGTTGAAACTCATTAAGCCGTTTTGGTCGAGTTTTCTAGTTTTCTAAATAAGTTCAGAGTTTCAACTCTTTTATAAAGAAGTTTCGACGTTATTACCTCTTATTACAATCTCACATTATTTTGTTAGTACAACTTTAAATTTGTCGAAACTCTATAAGACGGTTTGAGGAAGTTTTCTAAAGAACTTTAGATAAGTACAACTCCTCTTATAAAGAAGTTATGGTCTCTCATTACAAACTGGCATTGGTAATTACTCTCAAAAATTTATGATTTTGTTATTAAAACTTTAAATGTGTTGAAACTATAAAAGAAAGTTTATGGTAATTTTCTGAAGGAGGTCAAACGGTTTCATCTATTTATAATGAATTTTCAAAGCTATGAAATGTCATTAGAATCTAAAGCTAATTGTTTTCTAAAATTTATAATGTCATTATTGCAGCTTGAATTTTGTTGAAACTCATTAAGCCGTTTTGGTCAAGTTTTCTAGTTTTCTAAATGAGTTCAGAGAGTTTCATCTCTTTTATAAAGAAGTTTCGAAGTTACGACGTCTCATTAGAATCTCGCACACGTAATTACTATCAATAATTCATTATTTTGTTAATACAATTTTAATTTGTTGAAACTCGATAAGACGGTTTGAGAATGTTTTCTAAAGAACTTTAGATAAGTTCAACTCTTCTTATAAAGCAGTTATGGTTTCTCATTACAAACTCGCATTGGTAATTACTCTTAAAAATTTATGATTTTGTTATTAAAACATTAAATTTGTTGAAACTCTAAAAGAAGGTTTATGGTAATTTTCTGAAGGAGTTCAGACGGTTTCATCTACTACTAGTGAATTTTCAAAGCTATGAAATGTTATTAGAATCTAAAGCTAATTACTTTCTAAAATTTATAATTTCATTATTGCAACTTGAATTTTGTTGAAACTCATTAAGCCGTTTTGGACGAGTTTTCTAGTTTTCTAAATAAGTTCAGAGAATTTCAACTCTTTTATAAAGAACTTTCGAAGTTAGGACCTCTCATTAGAATCTAGCACACGTAATTACTATCAAGAATTCATTATTTTGTTAATACAATTTTAATTTTGTTGAAACTCAATAAGACGGTTTGAGGAGGTTTTCTATGAACTCCTCTTATAAAGAAGTTATGGTCTCTCATTACAAACTGGCATTGGTAATTACTCTCGAAAAGTTGTGATTTTTTTAATAAGACTTTAAATTTGTTGAAACTCTAAAAGAAAGTTTATGGTATTTTTCTGAAGGAGTTCAAACGGTTTCATCTATTTATAATGAATTTTCAAAGCTATGAAATGTCATTAGAATCTATAGCTAATTATTTTTTTAAATTTGTAATTTCATTATTGCAACTTGAATTTTGTTGAAACTCATTCAGCCGTTTTGGTCGAGTTTTCTAGTTTTCTAAATAAGTTCAGAGAATTTCGACCCTTTTATAAAGCAGTTTCTAAGTTATGACCTCTCATTAGACTCTCGCACACGTAATTACTATCAAAGATTCATTATTTTGTTGAAACTCGATTAAGACGGTTTGAGGAAGTTTTTCAAAGAACTTTAGATAAGTTCAACTCCTCTTATAAAGAAGTTACGATCTCTCATTACAAACTCGCATTGGTAATTACTCTCAAAAATATATGATTTTGTTATTAAAACTATAAATTTGTTGAAACTCTATAAGAAAGTTTATGGTAATTTTCTGAAGGAGTTCAAACGGTTTCAGCTATTTATAATGAATTTTCAAAGCTACGAAATGTCATTAAAATCTAAAGCTAATTATTTTCTAAACTTTATAACTTCATTATTGTAACTTGAATCTTGTTGAAACTCATTTAGCCGTTTTGGTCAAGTTTTCTAGTTTACTAAATAAGTTCAGAGAGTTTCATCTCTTTTATAAAGATGTTTAGAAATTTCGACGTCTCATTAGAATCTCGCACACGTTATTACTATCAAGAATTCATTATTTTGTTAATACAACTGTAATTTTGTTGAAACTCTATTAGACGGTTTGAGGAAGTTTTCTGAAGAAGTTTAGATAAGTACAACTTCTCTTTTAAAGAAGTGATGGTCTCTCATTACAAACTGGCATTGGTAATTACTATCGAAAATTTATGATTTTGTCAATAAAACTATAAATTTGATGAAACTCTAAAACAAAGTTTATAGTATCTTTCTGAAGAAGTTCAAACGGTTTCATCTACTAATAATAAAATTTCAAAACTATGAAATGTCATTAATATCTAAAGCTAATTATTTTCCGAAATTTATAATTTCATTATTGCAACTTAAATTTTGTTGAAACTCGATACGACGAAGTAGTAGTTTTGTAAAGAATTTCTGGGAAATGCAGCTTCTTTCATAAAATACTTTTGAAATTATTAACCTGTCTTAAGAAACTCCATTTAGTAGGTAAAGTAACTAAAGTAATTAAAGTGCCTATCACTCAATCACTTTACTGTGTTATTTTAGTTCCACACGGTAAACGGTTTCATTGATAAAAACGTCAAAGGGGAAAATAAAGAAAGAACGTACAACAATAGCAAGTAATAATTTTATTATCACCATTCACTGTACTCACTCGAGTCTTAACGAATCAAACAAAAGCACACATTACAATACTTACAATTAACCCGCAAACTAAATGGGTTTAAACGATCATTACCAAAGCTTATGATCAGGATTAATTACTTACAAATAATTACAGCTTTTCGCAATTTGGCAATTAATTAATTATTACACACCCACACACACAAGAACTTTGTGGGAGAGCACAACAATATCCGTATATGTTGAACTGAAATCAGACCCGAAGTGATATAACGAAATCAAACAAGCTGGAAGGTAATCGAATCCTGAAACCTCGGGCATCAATATTGGTAAACTTAGTTCCCTCCTGCGATACACTGTAACAACACAGCATCTAATTCGCTCCCAGGAGACTCTCTACACAATTCATACGATATTGGAACGAGGAACATGCGTTCGTAACCCCAAAATCCGAGAAGTTATGAGAACCCCAAAGTTATGACAGCGAGATCTCTAATGAATGAAGGGGAAACATTACAATCCCTCCTAATCTTCAGCATGTAAAATTCTTATTACCGATCCGTGTAAAATACAATTTTGTCCAGGGCTTGTAAAGCCCCGGCTTATAAATTTTTCGTGTCCAATTTGACGCTTAAAATCGAATTATCTGTCGGTGTCGTGTCAAAAACGGTAAACGATCCAATAAGGTTCCCTTTGTCCGGAATATCCAGCATGGTAGTTATGAGACGCGATGAGAATTACCAGAATCCTTATTCACCCATGATTAGTTCATAAATCGGAATCCTTCCTCGTTTATCCGGAATTGAGGATCCTTTCATCCCTTTCTTGATCCCTCTGGAAGTACGATGGTTCCGTTCCGTGCTCTATGAACTTAACAAATTTTTAGCTCGTTAATCTGATGTAGTAAATGATATTAAATGTTATTTTGCCAGGTTCCAGTAAGTATCTTTAGGTGTTGGTGAGTAAAGAAAGACTCTAAGCAAGGTAGAATTTTGAGTGAGACAGAGAGCCTGTTACATTGAGCTTCTTTTGAGGAGAACCGATCATTTTTAGCTTTTGGTGACTTAATACAAGCTCTCTTCCGTTTTACATTATTTTCTTTTTTAATTTCGTATCTTTTCAGCATCATGTAGATAACTCAAAGTTATTTTGCAAAACAGAGGGAGCGAGGCGAAAAGTCGAAACTGCAACGATTTCCCCATCGACTTCTCGTCTCGTTCCGAGCAACAAACTCGAACACTGAACGACAACAACAAACAATTTTTCGAACAATCCGTAGATTACAACAGATTCCTTTTGTAACGTAGAGCTCGACCTCGGACTGTCGCACTTAACAAACACTTAAGATCATTCAGAAATTTTCACCACTTAATTTGCCTGCGTAGATGCAAGAGACTTTGACGTTGACTTTAATTACTGATTTTCCTTCACTTTCGACTCTCGAACCTCGGAATGCAACTTTCGTTCAGTTCTCTGCATGTGCACCTGGGTGGGTACCTTTCATAGATCCGGAGAGGGGTGGCTTTACGACGAAGCTCCCTTTTAGTGGGGGAATCTTAGTGATTACAGACGACCCGATCTGGGGGCTGTTGTTATTAATCGTCGCTATCAATTATTAACGGTCGATTAACGTTAATTGGGTCGGGGGAGGATTTGGGGCGTGGGGATAGTGTGAGTTTTGCTGATTCCTCCTAACGTGGATCAGCATTTGGCAAAGGTTCAATGTACATATTGGAGGAGGGCAGTCTGGTGATAATCCGAAAGTATTAGTTTACCTCTCTTTTTGAAATTTTATACAGACTTAAATGATTTTTAACACGAGAATAAAGAAGGGGCAGAAGGTTATGACAGCGTTTACTGCAAAGAAAATAATTAAGCGACTCTGAATGACCTCGGTCCTTTTTCATACAAATTCAGGACCGGCTCTAGAAATGTTTACACGATCCGCTGTCTGTACGACAGGGTCGTACTTTACACTTTTTATACATATTTTGAAGTATAGTACAGCTTACCACCAATAAATAAATTAATTATGTACACTATACAGAAATTGGGACATGGGTGCATATACTCAATTTTTTTTAAATTTGTAGCAAATTTTTCGGCAATACGATTTTGTGAAGCTACGGTTTCAAAATTTGTGTCAAAGGTTTTATTCCGTTTGCTATACTCCAGTCATCAACGGTAAAATACCGTATTACTGTGGAATTTTGGGAAACAAGGTCGATTTTGAAAATTGGGATTTAGGTAGTATTTATAACGTTCTTCAATGTTGAACTTGTGCCGAAGTGTGCTTTTCCCCTAGGGGCGGCAACCACCCCTTCTAAGGGGTAAGAAATTTTCTAATCAAAATAAACCTTTAAATCGATAAACTGACCAATTCTAAGTAACTTTTGTTCTATACACTTCTTTTGTACAGTTGGTATTTTTCAAGCTATTCACGATTGAAGCTACACATTTTTTATTGAAAAAACGAATGTTTTTTAACAGTTTTTCACCAATACCTTGAAAATCTCTCATTTTATTGGAAAAAACAATCAGAACGAAAATGTAGCTAATAAAAGAACAACGAGAAACGTTTTTAAATGATCTCTGTAAACCTAATAAGAATAAGGGTTGAGTTATTGCTCGTACTCCATTCATCAATGGTAAAATACCGTATTTTTGTGTAGAATTTTGGGCAACAACGTCGATTTTCATGAAAATTTGGACTTAATCTCTACTTACCCTCTTCTTCAAAGTTCGGCATGTGCCGAAGTGTGCTTTTTCCCTAGGGGCGGCAACCACCCCTTCTAAGGGGTAAGAAATTTTGTAATCAAAATAAACTCGGATATCTATAGATTGACCAATTCTAAGTAACTTTTGTTCTATAAAGTTTTTTTGGAAAGTTGATATTTTTCCAGTTATTCACGACAAAAATAAATGTAATGTATCATAGACTATTTCAAATTATGAAATAGCGAAAAAAATTCCTTTGCCTTCCAAGCTAGAAACTTTTTAAAAAATGCATTTTGTAGAGAATTCCAAGCGCTTTAACATCAAATTAGTTAAAAGTTTTTACAATGCGTAGTTCTGAAAAGGGTTCCGTTTAAAGGGCTTCTTCTTCTTAGTCAGCCCTCTGTTGTCCACTGCTGGACATAGGCCTCCTTAATGCTCCTCCATACTGATCTGTCCTGTGCTATGTGGAACCACCTCCTTCCCGCATATTGCTTGATGTCATCGAGCCATCTTTTCTGTGGTCTTCCTATGCTGCGCTTTGTCAGTCTTGGGCTCCAGTGTACGAGCTTGTATGTCCATCTCGACTGATCTTGTCGTGCGACATGACCCACCCACTGCCACCTCAGATCTGCAATACGGGCTATAATATCTACGACCTTAGTTCTTCGTCGGATTTCATCGTTTCTTATTTTATCCCTAAGACTGATGTTAGGCATTGTTCTTTCCATGGCTCGTTGCATTACCCTCAATTGATTAGCGGTCTTTTTTTTCATCGCCATTGTTTCCAGGCCATAAGTAGCCACTGGCAATATGCACGTGTCGAAAACTCTTCTTTTTAGGTTTATAGGAATCTCACTGTTTCCAAATATAAATTTCAGCTTTCCGAAGGCTATCCAAGTTAGTCTTATCCTTCTCGTAATCTCTGCTGTTTGATTTTTTTCCAATTCTCATTGCGTGTCCCAAGTATATATATTCCTCCACATTTTCGAGTTTTGCACCGTCTATATTCTATATATATTTGTTCTGTAGTGTTGCTATTTAAGGTTTTGGTCTTCGAAATGTTCATTTTCAATCCGATCCTTTTAGAAGCATCATTTAGTTGATTTAACATCTTCCTCAGCTCCTGTATGCTGCTACTTATAATGACGATGTCGTCGGCGAAACGTAGGTGACTCAAGTACGATCCATTTATATTTATGCCATTGGTTTCCCACTGCAATGACCTAAAGTCATTCTCTAGCGCTAGTGTGAACAGTTTTGGAGATATGGTGTCTCCCTGTCGGACTCCCCTATTTACTTTGATTTCTTCTGTCTTTGCACCCTCGTTGATTCTTACATGTAGTGAAGCATTTTCATATATATATTTCAGTAAGTTGGTGTAGCGAGAATCTATTCTTGCATCGTCCATTGCCTATGTAAATGCCCACGTTTCAATAGAATCAAACGCCTTATGGAAATCTATGAATGCCATAAACAATGGTACATTGTACTCGGCTGATTTTTCTATTAGCGTTCTCATAGTTTGTAGATGGTCAATGGTGCTAAACCCCCTGCGAAACCCCGCCTGCTCCACCGACTGATACTCATCGAATTTGTTGCTTAGCCTGTTGGTGATAATCTTAGTGAGTAACTTGTACATGTGAGACAGAAGGCTGATTGGTCGATAATTCTCAATATTGCCACTGTCCCCTTTTTTGAAAAGCAGAATTATTTCTGCATTCTGCCATCCATCTAGGATTTGGCCCTCCTGAAGACATTTATTCAGAAGAATCTGTAGAGGCCTCTCGATCAATTCACCCCCTAACTTAAGCATTTCACTAGTGATTCTGTCCTCACCCGGGCCTTTTCGGTTTTTCATCATCTTCAGAGCAGCCCTTATTTCTTGTCGAGATATCTCTGGAATATCCTCAGGTCCCACATTGCACACAGTCACACCTTGCGTTGCTGAAGCAGGTCTAATGGAAGTATAAAGGGTGGTATAAAATTTTTTGATGTGATCAGCAATACTCTGGTTGTCTGACACTACGTTAACATGGTGATCATTCATTTTCGTGATCTTGCGACTGCCTGGGGATAATTTCGATCTTAAAACCCTCATAT
Source organism: Cryptocephalus moraei (assembly GCA_946251905.1). Lineage (NCBI taxonomy): Eukaryota > Metazoa > Arthropoda > Insecta > Coleoptera > Chrysomelidae > Cryptocephalus > Cryptocephalus moraei. Next base: position 8,509,052 of record OX276463.1, read on the forward strand.
TTGCGTTATTCTCAATAGTGTCCTCGATGATTTTGGTGTTATATGCTCGGATGTCTTTTCTAATCTCTTTATGTATCCTTTTGTTCAATTCATTATAGTCCGGTGTACTCCTGGGGGTGTTTCTTCGTTGTTCCATAAGCCTCAAAGTGTCGGGGCTCAGCTTGGGATCACTATTTTTCTTTGGTCTCGAGTAAATCTTTCTGACCGAGGAGTAAATGTCATTCGTTATTTTGTGATTCAGTTCGTTTATATCCATTTGATCATAGGTATTGACTGATCCCAACCTCCTTGCCAGCTCCGTCTGTTATTCCTCCTTTCTCTGTTCATGTTCTTCTGCTGCAGAAGATTTACTTCTATGTATAAGCTTGTTCTTTTCGATTTTCAGCATGAACCTAAGAGTTGCCCTTACCAGCCTGTGATCGCTGCCGGTGTCAAACCGGTTTAGCACTGAGACGTCTGTGCATATTTTTTGTTGTTTGCGAGGATGTAATCGATCTCGGTTTTCGTTTTGCAGTCGGGGCTTTTCCAAGTCCACTTCCTCTGTAGAGGTTTTTTGAAATGAGTGTTAAGGCAGTATAAACGTTCCTTATTTAAGAAGTCAACTAACATTTCTCCTCTGTGATTTCTCGTACCCAAACCAAAAGTTCCGATGTTATCAGAGTCAGTTGTGCTTTTTTTGCCCGATCTTGCAGTTGAAGTCGCCACTTATGACCGTGTAGTGGGTTTTGCACGCGTTAATCGATTTGGATAGATCCTCAAGAAAAGTCTCCATTTCCTCATCCTCTGCTTTACTTGTTGGTGCATATCCGTGGATGAACTGTACACCGTACCGCCCGTTGAGTTTGAGCACTACGTTAATGACTCTGTCAGAGATTGATTTCATCTCTTTTGAGAGATTGAGAAACGCCACTCCTCCTTGACCTTTTTGTCTAGTGCCATTGTTCTGATAAAGTACGTGGCCTGATTTTAGGACAGTAGTTCCTCATCTGGTAGTCGAGTCTCGCAGAGACCGAGGATATCCCATTTTATATGTTCAAGTTCTTCTTCTAGCTTGATGAGATGTTCTGGATCCCTCATTGTTCTGATATTGTATGTAGCCAAGTAGATTTTTGTGATATTTTGTGATTCGTGTGGTTTACTCCGATAAATCGAATTTTTGCCTCCCCCAGAATCCGAAATGAGGCAGACTGACTTTTTAAAGGGCTTGGATGAGCTATAATTAGTACGCCAATGTAAACTTAGAAACGCCATATCTCCTTCATTTTTATGATACAAAGATAAGTCAAAAATCTAAATTATCAGTGAGACAAACCCTGCAATTAACATTTGAAACAGTTTTTTATATCTGAAATAGTTTTTGAATTATTTAAGAAAAATGCATTTTTTTCTAAAAATACGAAAATGCAATTTTCATTTTAAAACAATTATTTTTTCTAATATAAGCTTTCTAAACCAGTTAAACCACATGGATCATATCAATAATACCAAAATAAAGTTAACTGCAAGTGGGTTACGCATAATTTTTATCAGGGTGGTAATGACGAGGGTGTAATTTTTAAATTAAAAAAGAGCAAGAACGGTATTACTTTATTTTTGTTATAAACCAGTCAATTCTTATGCATAAGACATATGTCAGTACTCATTTTAAAGGGTATTTTGTGTACTTTACAATATGTCGATTGAGTTATCCTCAACAATTTTACGATTTTCCAGCTATTGAAGGTTAGTATTTTCAATTTCGCGGTTCTCGAAAAATAACCATGTTTCAACGAGCAATAACTCAGTCCTTATTGGGTTTATAGAGGTGATTCAAAAACGTATCTCTTTGTTTTTTTATTAGCTATATTTTTGTTCTAATTATTTTTTCCGATAAAATTAAAGATTTTCAAGTTATTGGTGAAAAACTGTTAAAAACATTCATTTTTCAATGAAAAATGTGTAGTTTCAATCGTGAATAACTCGAAAAATATCAAATTCCCAAAAAGACTTCCCGGCTTATTTTGATTACAAAATTTCTTACCCCTTAAAAAGGGTGGTTTCCACCCCTAGGGAAAAAGCACACTTCGACCCAAGTTCAACATTCAAGAACGTTATAAATACTACCTAAACCAAAATTTTCAAAGAAATCGACCTTGTTTCCCAAAATTCCACGCGAAAATGGCTGATGACTGGACGACTAACGAAGTTAATAAAATCGCTGCCGGGCATTTTCAAACTTAAAAATTTGTCCAAATTAATAAGTGTTTAACTCTTGGCTAAAAGTTTAGCTACTTGCCTAAGTTTCGCACATTTCACATGTGTTTCCATCTCGCAGCTTTTCTGTAAAAATGCAATTGCAATCTTTTGCCGAACAGATATGTCGACCCTTTGTTTTGGAATTCATTTTAGGTACTTCACACAAAAACAAACTACATATATTAAATTCTTTAAATACCCTACACTACCTGCTAATAGCACTGACACAATTGAGTAGATATTAGACAACGCACTGCACTGCGTCAGTACCCCGGCCGATACCCCAAGTTTACAATGCGCGAGTGAATCTGCGCATAACATCGGACCTCTCACTCTGTTACCCTTCTGATTGGCTATTCCTGTGTTTTTAATCAATTAAGTTAGTTGTATTCATGTTAAATTCGTTCGTTTTGAAAAATTCAATATGGTGCGCTCATAAAAAATTGAAATTGATGTTCTTTTCTCGAAAATGAATAAATGAAAAAATTCAAAATTTGGACCAAATTCAATAACATGGATTTTTTACGATTTTTCAACCTTACAATTTTTTAGCTAATTGAAATTAGTAAAGTAGGAAATAGTAAAAAAGAATGTAATAAACGTAAAAATAAACAAAAAAATATCAAAAATCAAAAACACAAAATAAAAAACAAAAAATATAGATTTGTATATTTATTTTTAATATATATAAATATGTGGAATATAAGTTCTATTATCTTAACAGGTTTCAAAAGAGAAGTAAACCCCAAACACTTCCATTAAGAAACTTCCCTGGCAGCCTCTGAAGGCGCTTGGAAGATTTCCAAATTACTTTCAAAACCGTTTCTGAGATAACTTTGATACACCGAGACTGAATAATGTCATTCGAGTTACTTCAAACTTTCCCGCATATCCCCGGAAGTTTCTCACCCCGTGTAAAAACTCGGTTAGGTCCAATAATTTATACGCAATGTATTTTTGGAACTTTCCTTCGCACAGTATCTCCCACACGTCCCGCAAGCTTCGGCCGAAACTGGAGTAACTCATAAATCGCCCATAAATCATTCAGTCGGGCACCAATTGAGTTAAGATCCTCTCGGGACCTGCGTTGCAGTCCAATTAATTAACCCTTCCGGTCTCTTTGCTCACAAACACATATTTTCGCCGAGGTGGGAGTTTCTGTCCCGCTTTTAGTTTCGACTCGTCATATTGACCGTGGGGATAATTTGCGAACGTTAGTCGCGGGCAATTAATTTCGCACCTTATAAAATCCGACCGAATAAATCAGCCGCCCTTTCATCCCCACAAAGGGGGGGGGGGACAGAAGACAAAAGGGCCGCCGGTGGCGCTATATGTGTGTGTTTTTCGTACCGATAAGGGTCGCGTTAATTTAAGGGTTGAAGGAAAAATAATAAGCGGTTATTTGTCGAGGGCGAGGGTGAAGGGGTGGTTTTTTCATTATTGTGGCGGAGGGCTGAGGTTAAGTGGTCGGATCTGGCGAGGGAGCGCGCACAAAGGGGAGAAATATGAGAGCGAGCGATCGTGACGAGGGTGCCATTTTGGCAAAAATTAAAATTAAAATTCAGGGGTTAATTTAGGCGATTCCGGATCGAATAAGTGTGTCAGCAGTTGGTCACAGTACATCCTGATTATTGCACGACGTGAAAAAGGGAAATAACTGCGCTTATCTGCGAAGACCATCTTTTGTTTTATGCGCGTTTTACGATCATTAGAACCCCAGAACGCACGTAATTCAAGCATCACACGATCCTGTCCGAATTGTCACATAAATCAAAATTTCCATCCGATCAACGATTTTGCTGATTGCAAACACATATGCACACACAAACCGACCGCCATTAGTTATTCACGAATCGAGGAGAGGGACGGCGGGCGACCGTCATTACCAAATCGGGAGAAGGGGGATGATATCTCGTAAACACACAGGATCGTGCGTTCCTTCCCCTCAGATCCGCCCCTCCACCCCAAAGGGATAACCACCGGACTTTGCGTTCCTCTCTCTGTTCGTATCCTCTCTCTTTTTTTTCCAGACGTTTTGCGTTGTATCGAAACGCTTTCGTAAAAACTACATCCACAGATTCACCGCGACCAGTTCGTTCTTCTACTTCAGCCCGTTCAGCCCGATACGGAGGACATGTATATACCTGTGCACCAACCAGTACTTCGACTACCTGGTCATGGCCACCATTTTGCTCAACTGCGTCTTCCTCGCCATGGCCGAAACCATCGAAGAAGCCGAGTGAGTAACAGCGAGAAACTTGAATGGCTCAGCTCAGTTTTACACCAAAACGTTTCATAAAGCACACAAGCGATTTCTGTAGATCCTAACATATTGAACAATCATTCAATCTTTGGGCATCAGTCCCACCACCACCACCATCATCAACAGCACCTCCGCCATTTGCACCATCGCTTCCAAAGCGCTCGACCGACGGCCATCTTTCACGATTGTTCTCCCTCTTGCAGGTATATTTTTTTAGCGATTTATACCCTCGAGATGATAATAAAGACCATTGCGAAGGGTTTCATACTGAACAAGTACACATATCTGCGGAACCCTTGGAACTGGCTGGACTTCGTCGTGATCACGAGCGGCTACGCGACGATAGGCATGGAGGTCGGGAACCTGGCCGGCCTGAGGACGTTCAGGGTGCTCAGGGCGCTCAAGACCATATCCATACTGCCAGGTAACGAACTCCCGCACAAAATCAAAAACTCAGTTATTGGACTCTAATGTACAATAATCGATAGACACTAGCAGACAAGTCATATATCTATAGAGTTCTAATCTCATTGATTTCGCCGTTTGGTTAGGTTTGAAGACGATCATCAACGCGCTACTGCACTCGTTCAAGCAGCTCGCCGAGGTCATGACGTTGACCATCTTCTGTCTGATGGTGTTCGCTCTGTTCGCCCTTCAGGTCTACAAGGGCGAGTTGAGGAACAAGTGCGTGCTCAAGATGGACGACTTGAACGCCTCCTACGAGAGCTGGTACAAGTAAGTTAAAGGCGAAAGCAAAAATTCCCAAAGTTGTTTCAATCTCTTAATTCTTCAATTTCCCCCCTCTGCCCATCACGTTCATTAGCTCGAGTCATTCCGATTAGGTAACAGGGGTATTAAGTAATCTCGGAGTTCGATGTCTAACTGGCATTTATCGGAACGTTGTCAGATTAGCGGTAAGAGTTTAATTCCATGGCAGTGTGTTTATGTTATGATTTAATGGAATAGAGAACGGTTGAGTCGCAATTGCAACGTTATCGATTTCACCGTCGGTCGCAGAGGTGGGATGCTGTCTCGCAGTTAAATTATACCAATGAAATTATATGAAATGTGCATTAGACGTCCCGTGAGGAAAATTCATTGTATACGTTAAAATTATGCTGACAATAGCAAAACTTTTAACTATTCACCTTAGAAATTAACACGATTTATTGTAAGCATCCCACCAAACTCTCCCCGAACTTCTTAGTACGTCGTTTCTTTGAGTCGCGACGCAAATGACAATCCCCACTACTTCGCTCCTCCCCCGCTTCGACCTGTGATGAAATCTTCCCCCGTCCTCCCCTCGTCGTGGGGAGCACGAACAACTTGTCCTTGATTAAGCCGGAGGGGGTAGGAGAAGAGGTGAAGTGGCGTCGCCTCATTAATCTTGCGACCTCTTCAAGGCTCCGGGCGCTTTCTCCTTAACCGGACCCAGAAGTTTACAACTCCAATTGTTCCCCGGCTGGACGGTTAAGATTCCTCAGTTGGAATGACATTTTTTCTTCTTCTTCTTGCTTGTGTATATAGGTATATCGCCTGTTTTTCCTCACGACCTTGCCTCTGTCTAATCGTTTGAAACGTTGTCGCTCCATCCATTTCTAGGTCTTCTAATGCTCCTTCGACCTGCTGGTGATTTGCTCCTTGCTATTTTTACAACTCTTTCTTCTGTGATATGATCAAAGTGTTCGTTCCAATTCGTTCCACCCTGAAGCGGTGTTTAGATGAAGGGAAATAAATAGAAAACAGTCCACTGCCAACATCCCCATTTAGATTCCCGACACCTCATCACTATACCCTTAGCTCGGCCAGAAGTTCCGGCTCGACTGGATTTGGAACTCTGAAACCCTCCACTTCTTCCTTGAGCTAGAAACTCAATCTACTTAGCCGTACCTCCCTTAGCTGAATTTGAAAATTTCGAAACTCTGCGATTGACTCTCCGTTCGTTCCCTAGCTGGACCCAAAACTCGGCGAACTGGCTACTGCACAACTCCACGGGAGACCCGTTGCTCTGCGGCAACGTGACAGGTTCGAGGCACTGCCCGGCGACGCACACGTGCCTCTGCACCGGCGACAATCCCAATCACGGCTACACGAGCTTCGACAACTTCCTCTGGTCGATGCTCACCACCTTCCAGCTCATCACGCTCGATTACTGGGAGAACGTCTACAACATGGTAAATGAGGGGACGTTGTTTGAAGATGTCGGTGTTCTTGTTTAGTCACGACGTCGTACGGATACATATAATTGTTTACCTGGCTAACTGACCTCGCCAACGCGGTCGTATATCACGTTACGAGACGGTTAAGCGGAGTTTAATTAAAGGTGTAGTTGTAGCACAGGGGGTTATTAAAGTGTGGTGTGTCAATTGAACACCTTAAAATTCAAAGACGTCTAACCATCACTTTTGAAAATCAATATGTTTAATTCGCCGTTTTCCAATTTTTTGCAGGTATTGTCGGCCTGCGGCCCGATTAGCGTCTCATTTTTTACCGTCGTAGTGTTTTTCGGTTCCTTTTACCTTATCAATCTAATGTTGGCTGTGGTAGCACTTAGTTATGAAGAGGAAGCGGAGATCACTCAAGAGGTAAGGATATCGAACTACATGCTATACCAGACAGTAAGTACCCGGGTATGGATATAATAAACTCTAGAACGACATAGCTACTACTTGTAAATGCGCAGAACGTCTTTTCTTGACACCCCGCTCCAAGTTTTATTCAGGAGATATTAAAGTTGTTTTATACATGAACAATTTTCCTTTTTTTATGAAACATCGAACTTATCTGTGTATTCCATTTTTGCTAAGCTCAACATTTCCAAGTCGGTTCAAGCGAATATTCACACCAGATTAGCGAACGAGAAGTCATAAACATTTAGTCTTGTCCTGATGAACGGTATAATATACCGCTTAATACACTATTTACTGCGCAAACTCAGAAGTAGGTCAATTTGCCCTAGGGGGTACCAAATTGTTCAGTACCGATTGGCGTTCTAAAGTTCATTATATTTCTGTGGTGAAAACTGAAATACCGATGAACTGGAGTTGATCAGTCCCAACTGATTTCCATCGAAAACACGTGACGGGTAAACCTTGCACTTAAGCACCCAGAACCCTTAAACCCCCGAAACGACCCATGACCCTAACCTCGACTTGAAACCCGCCAGGAGCGCAAGAAGGAGCTGGTCGACCACCGCGAGGACTCGACGTTCAGCTTCGACCCGACGAGCCTCAACGTGAAGAAGCTCTCGAAGCAGAAGATCAAGAAGATCGACGCGCGGAAGGGCGTCCTCCTGTCGTCGTACACGAGGAAGAAGACACGTAGGAGGAAGCGGAACAGGAGCTCGACGCAGACGGGGAAGGAGTCGAACGGGAACGGGGGATCGAAGCACCAACAGCAGGAGGGCGGCGGCAAGGAGGCGCCGCCTTCGGACGGCTCGTCCTCGAGGAGGAACAGCAAAAGGTAGGACGGCGGAGAGATGTTGTTGGGGGTGTTCGCTGAGGAGTCTTAAAGGAGGGTGAGGTTCGTTTTATCGGACACCTCGGAAATCATCTGAATCTGGCTGAATCTCAGATCACTCAACGGACACCCCTAGCAAGAGTGTAGTAGATAACTAGCGAACGAACGAAAAATCCTTCCCTCCTAACCTTTACGTGTTTGAAGCTATGGGCTGAGGTATTGGCGGGAGCTCCAGGCTATTGTTTTCAGGTCGGTGACGCCGAGCAGGAGCCCGAGCCCACAACAGAGCCATAGGAGCCTGCAGCCCAGTCCGCAGCGACAGCTCCAGGAGTCACCAAGGCCGCAGGTGCTCCCGCTCCCCCAACCCCTTAGGCATGTCCAGGTGGTCGACGCACGGCAACGGAGTGACACGCTGCATCCCAGGAATACACTAGGTAAGGCTAAGAATTATACTTGAATTGTGGTACTCCACAAGTTTGATTAGTTTCCCTTCTCTAACAAATTCTTACTCTAATAGGGTGGTAATAGAAGTAGTGGCGGTATTCGACAGAGATCGAAAGAGTGTCCCAACTATTGTAACCTTTGATATAACGTCGTTTATGTGATTACAGGCCCGAACACCAACAGACTGGGACTGCAGAGCAGGCAGGCGAGCAGCAACAGCGGCGAGGGCAACAACAGGGAATCCTCCCTGGACGATTCGGGGGTCGTCGACGATCACGAACCCGAGGGCGACGCCACGTCCGAAGAGGTCGCCTCGCACTATCCACAACCGCTTAGGGTGAGTCCGCTGGTCACGACTTCCCATGTTCATCCTTTCGACCCCCTTAATAAATCGTCGAGACGGTGGCGTGTCCCTCGCTTTGTGTATCCAGGAGCGACTTATTCGCTCACGTAAAGTGCATGAGGCCCGAATTAAAAATAGAGGCCTTGCTGCCCGCTGATAATAATTTATTCGCGCGCCCGTCGATACCGCGTATATTTGTTCAACTCGGATCGGTTCGCCCCCAATGCCAATCGTAATTCCGCTAATGGAAGATCGCACATTGTGTAAACTTCCCCGAAATATCTCCCATTGTACTCGCTGAATATCGACTTTTACTGCCGCAGAGGATCGAAGTGACACCTGTTACGGTGGCCGTGAGCCAGAAGGAGATCAAAGTCATCAAGTGCAACGGCGTCGGCAATTGCAAGAAAAAGAAGGAGATGTACACCCTGCAGCCCGACTACCTATCGCACATCGTCGTCATCAGTAAGTCACATCGTGGCCAGAAAGTCTTTACCCCTTGTGACCATACTTCTCTTCGACAGACAATCAGATCCCTGACAGAAACTGTGCCGGTTGCGAGCAGTGCTGCATGGACTACGAAGGCTGGCTGCAGTTCCAGCAGGGGCTGTATCAGATCGTCAAGGACCCGCTCTTCGAGCTCGCCATCACGGTCTGCATTGTCCTTAACACCATGTTCCTTGCGATGGAACATCACGGGATGAGCGAGTCGATACTCAGGGCCTTGGATATCGGCAATAAGGTAACGAGAGTCAAGAAACATTTCAAGCTTAAACATTAGATGGATTTTTCGAGGTCAGACGTAATCCTCTCAGCGTCTCATCTCTGAACTCGTCTAGATTTTGCTCGTAACAAAACTTTAATGCCGTGCAGGTCTTCACTTCCATCTTCACCTTCGAGTGCTGCCTGAAGATCATGGCGCTCAGCAAGGACTTCTTCTACAACGGCTGGAACATCTTCGATCTGATCATCGTCTCGGCCAGCCTCCTCGACCTGATCTTCGAACTCGTCGACGGTCTCTCCGTACTCAGGGGGCTCAGACTCGTAAAGTTCTAACCGATTCTAATCGTAAAAATTAGTGCACTTTTGGCTAGTCCATCGACTGCGCACGGGAGTTCGAATTGCTCAAAAAAACGACTCAGCTTATGATGAGTGAATGATTAGATGGGCTGATGAGTGAGTTCATGTTTTCGGAGAGCTAACAATGGACTCCAAACATGAAGCGTTCATCACCAAGGTCAAAAGTACAAGCATAGTAAGACTGAGATCTTGAAGAGGAACGTTCTATGCAGCGTTTCAGGCCTCTCCCCAATAAACGATTGTGAACTTCAATCCCATTGCCCTTAACGTTATCAGCTTCAGCTTCGATTTTTTCCAGTTGAGGGTCCTGAAGCTCGCCCAGTCGTGGATCACGATGAAGGTCCTGCTGAGCATCATCATCAGCACGATAGGCGCCCTGGGTAACCTCACCTTCGTCCTGGTCATAGTGATCTACATCTTCGCCGTGATAGGCATGCAGCTCTTCTCGAAAGATTACACCGAGGAGAAGTTCTATCCGGACCCCGTGCCAAGGTGGAACTTCACAGACTTCTTCCACTCGTTCATGATGATCTTTAGGATATTGTGCGGCGAGTGGATCGAGCCGCTGTGGGACTGCCTTAGGGCAGAACAAGCGGAAGTAAGTAAACTGGACCAAGGGATCGAGTTATGAGTTTGGAAATTCAAATTCACTTTCTCGGTATAGGGGTCTAGCACATGCTTGGCGGTCTTTCTCCCGACGCTGGTAATGGGGAACTTCATGGTGCTGAACCTCTTCTTGGCCTTGTTGCTCAACAGCTTCAATTCCGAGGAGCTGAAGACGAGGAAGGAGGTATTAGACATTTTTTTGGGTCAACGTCAAGTACGTTATACATTTTCTTTGCACGTGTTTGGTGAATGTACACGAAAGAACTAATATCGAGTTCGAGTTTAGACTTCTACTAATCTTGAGGTAGAAGTGCATGTTTATGTTATTTTCGTAACGAATACAGTTGCAGTGTGCAAGCAAAACTCGAGACTTTTGCTGCGAGGTTGTCCGGGGTAAGTGTCCTTTGCTCTTGTTTTGTTTCGTATGCCTACATGCGCCTATGTAATTTAACAGCATCATACGTCTATTACAACTTTAAGTAATGCTGATTTTAGTGTTGCTATTCGCGCCTACTGTGATTTTTGTAGACTGGGATAAGCCGTCTAAAAACTCATACGATGAGATGGTTAACCGTTTCTACAGTTATTCATTCGATATCCGTTGAACGAAGTTGGTATGGTGTAGCTTGACGTTAACTGATTCTAGTTTTCGGGGTAGATGCTCGTGTAGAAATTGCCTGTAGAAGTGCAGGCTCACACTTCTTACTAGGTCTACGGATTATACGGAAGCTTTTATACATATTTTTGTTATTTGGGTGACCTCACAAATTATCACACTCTTTGAACGTTTTAAGGGTTTTTAACCTACTTACGATGTCCTCCAATCACATGTTATGGTTTATCTATCTACCAAGACTGACCTTGCCTGCGCGTTCGTATCTCACGTTACAAGTCGAGCATTATTGTATTCGGAGTTGCAATTTCCTTCACCAACCATCAACCTCTCACGTTCGTTCAATTAAAATGACTTATTCATGAAAAAACCTCGCATAAACTCACAAAATTATAGAAGCGGAAAAATTATTTTAAATACTTCGTTGTAACACCTAAGTTTCCTTCCTCCCACGTACTTTTCCAGACATTTCAATCGACCTTACCTCGTTAGATAAGTGAACGAACAATTTCCCAAAGCATCAACTACGAACCAACCTCTCCCAAGCCCAAATATGATTCCTTTCGAACCCGCAGGAGGTCGGCGACGAGTCCAAGCTCGCCCAGAGCTTCCAGCGCATCAGGGACCTGGTGAGGAAGCGCCGCCTGGAGGAGACCGGCGAAGAGAAGGAGTCGAGGCTCGAGCAGATCGTCAGGGAGGTCATGCAGAGGCACGCCGAAGAGGAGGCCTTCAAAGCGGCAGGTAACGCTTTAACTCCCACAAACAATTGTGTACAGAGTATAAACGAACTCCTCCGTAGCGGACAAGCACGCCGCCATGGTCGGTTTCCCGAGGGATAAACGCAGCTACCAGGAGGCGATGAACAGGCCTATCTCCATCATTAGCTACGAACCACCCGAGTATCAAGTAAGAAGATATTTTTAAATCGTTTACAGGTGACTGGTCTTCAGCCACACCCACACCCAAAAACGAAATACTTTTCAAGCACCGTTTCATTGCGATTTATAAACCATTTGTTCTAAAAAATCACACCAAGTCGGGCTAATATGCCTGCACTGAAACATCAGTGTTTGCGCCAATGGAACTAAGTCTGTCAGGAAGCAGAAGTGTATAGGTTACTGAATATATCCTTGCGAGTTAGCTTTGACTTTAACTACCTTGCAACAAACCGTACATCCTACTCGTCTTTCCGTAGGAAAAACTCACAGCGAACGAGCAAGGGAGCAACAGGAGCTCTAAAAATTACTCCGTGCTCTTCAAGACTTCCGAGGAAACTGCGACGCCGAATAGCGAGAAGAAAAAGAACGACGGCGGAAAACTGCAGCACAACACCTCCTCCGGCGTGGGCACCACCAACAACAGCAAAGGTAAGAGACCCAAAATGAGCAGGTCGGATGATGCAGACATAACCGTTTTACAGAAGAAGCTGATGGCGGCTGCGAGAGCAAAGGGGAGACGACGAACGACGAGACTAACAAGGAGCGCAAAGAAGACTCCAACAACTGTGATACCGTAAAGACTTCCGGTGAGAAACCATGGCAAACCCTAGTGTCTTACGTGGACGAGCTCACGGTCGGCGGGAGGAGGAACTCCAAGGGCCAGTTCGTGGACGGGATGGGCACCTTCCCAGGTTTTGGTAAGAAGAAGCCGCCGAGAGCCGCCCCGGACTGCTTCCCGTCGAATTTCTACGAAAAGTAAGAATCGATCACACAACTTCCTCCTTCTCCATATCAATCCTCGGTAACTCGCCCCTCTCAGGTGCACTTGCTTAAATAAATGCGCCGAGACGAAGCTAGGGAAGAGATGGAGCGCCTTGAGGAAATCGGTGCTGAGGATAGTCGACACGGCGGGCTTCGAATGGTTCATCCTCGTGCTCATATTCGCCTCGAGCGTTACGTTGTGCTTCGAGGACATCCACCTCGACGAGAACCAAAGGCTGAAGACCGTGCTGTACTGGACCAACCTCGCGTTCTCGATCATATTCGTGCTCGAGATGCTGCTCAAGTGGGTCGCGCTAGGGTTCCACAAGTACTTCACCAGCTTCTGGACCCTGCTGGATTTCCTGATAGTATTCGTAAGTAGAACAAGCTAATTCTAGTCAAAATACGGAAGGGAAGAACCCTTATATCTTCATTTCACCAACAATTATCCTCAGCCTCTATATGCAATCCCTTCAGATCACGTTATTTAATGACAACATTCTCATTGCTGTTCGAAGTTGTTGTTGATGCTACATCTACCCAATTTCAGGTCTCCTTGTTCAGTCTGCTGATAGAAGAGAACGAGAACCTGAGGGTGCTGCGCTCGCTGAGGACCTTAAGAGCGCTGAGGCCCCTGAGGGCGATCAGCAGGTGGCAGGGTATGAGGATCGTCGTAAACGCGCTGATGTACGCGATCCCGAGCATCTTCAACGTGCTACTGGTGTGCCTCGTGTTCTGGCTGATTTTCTCCATCATGGGGGTGCAGTTCTTCAGCGGGAAATTCTTCAAGTGCGTCGACGAGGAAGGGGAGCGACTCGATGTCAGCGTAAGTAACGATACGAGACTGAGATCATGTCAGCGCTTTTACGATTTAAAAATCGTGCTTTAATGTCATATCGTATAGTCTTGCTAAATTAGTCAACGACGTTACAGATCGTGGATAACAAGTGGGAGTGCGAGAACCAGAACTACACGTGGATCAACTCCAAGATCTCCTTCGATCACGTCGGGATAGCTTACCTGGCCCTCTTCCAAGTGGTAAGAACTAGCGGAACACTTTAGATTCCTTACTGACAATCGTGATTAGTGTGTTTTTGCTGGCAATGCCCATTAATCCATTCGAATTTGTTTTCAGGCAACCTTCGAGGGGTGGATGGAGGTAATGGCGGACGCCGTGGACGCGAGGGGCGTCGACCTGCAACCCCAGCGCGAGGCGAACCTCTACGCCTACATCTACTTCGTCATCTTCATCGTGTGCGGCTCGTTCTTCACGCTCAATCTCTTCATCGGAGTCATCATCGACAACTTCAACATGCTGAAGAAAAAAGTACGACAATGTCTACTGCCACGAACTCATAGCATTGATCCATATTTTCTCTTTAGTATGAAGGCGGCGTGTTGGAGATGTTCCTGACGGAAAGTCAGAAGCACTACTACACGGCCATGAAGAAGCTCGGAAGAAAGAAACCCCAGAAGGTGATCAAGAGACCCATGAACCAGTGCCTGGCGATGTTCTACGACCTGTCAAACTCGAGGAGGTTCGAGATAGCAATCTTCGTACTCATATTCCTGAATATGCTTACGATGGGTATAGAACACTACGGTCAACCCCACGCTGTGTTCTTCGTTCTCGAAGTCAGCAACGCGTTCTTCACGACGGTTTTCGGTCTGGGTAAGTCTGGAGATTCCTTAAGAAGGACTGCGGCGAAACATTTTTTAAACCGTATAATTCAATATTTTTTTGCACCAATCTCAATTAATTCTCGTCTGATACAACTCCTACTGGAGTATGTCTATATCACGAAATGGAAACGTCACTTTCTGAACTTCTTACTTATTTGCAGAAGCCATAGTGAAGATCATAGGGTTGAGGTACCACTACTTCACCGTACCGTGGAACGTCTTCGATTTCCTTTTGGTCCTCGCTTCCATTCTGGGAATTCTGATGGAGGACATCATGATCGATTTCCCGGTCTCCCCTACGCTACTTCGGGTCGTCAGGGTGTTCAGGATAGGGCGTATACTGCGTCTGATCAAGGTACTGATATACGCTGTAGACCAAAAGTACCGAAATAATCTTGTCAGCATATCGTCGAGTGACTTCGAATATTTTATATTTCGATTTTTCCAGGCCGCGAAAGGCATAAGGAAGCTACTTTTCGCCCTAGTGGTCTCCCTGCCGGCCCTCTTTAACATCGGCGCCCTACTGGCGCTGATCACCTTTATCTACGCAATAATCGGGATGTTCCTGTTCGGGCACGTGCGCCAGCAGGGCGCCCTCGACGACATGGTGAACTTCGAGACGTTCGGCCGCTCGATGCACCTCCTCTTCCGGCTGATCACCTCCGCCGGCTGGAACGACGTCCTCGAATCGCTGATGATCGAGTACCCAGACTGTGATCCGCATTACAGGAACCAAAGCAACGGCGACTGCGGCTATCCGCTCTTAGCAATAATCTACTTTACTAGTTTTATTATTATTAATTATATGATAGTTATAAATATGTACATAGCGATCATACTCGAGAACTTCAATCAGGCCCACCAGGAGGAGGAGATCGGGATCGTCGAGGACGATCTCGAGATGTTCTACATCAGGTGGAGCAAGTGAGCGAGACTTGTATTCTTCGCAAGACATATTTTTATCTGTTTCCTTCGTAGGTACGATCCGCACGCGACCCAGTTCATCCGCTTCTCCCAGCTGTCAGACTTCATCGCCTCCCTCGATCCGCCCTTGGGCATCTCCAAGCCGAACACCGTCGCCTTGGTCAGCTTCAACCTGCCCATAGCGAAGGGCAACAAGATCCACTGCCTCGACATCCTGCACGCGCTCGTCAAGCACGTGCTCGGCCACGTTGAGGAGACGGACAATTTTAGACAAGTAACGATCAGAGTTTTTCTATCAGCTCTTTCGGAGTAGCTCTATAAATTTCTCTCTTCCATACCTTTCCATACTTTGCCTTTGTTTTCCAGTCTTCCAGACACCTTGTTCTTGATGTACCACTAGGTAATAGAGTAGTTGTGAACGCAGATCAGTACACCTTTCTAGATTTATATGCAGTGCCTTCGGGGGATTGTAGTGGCGCGTGGTTTCTTTTCCAATATTGCTTGTCCATCTATTTCACGTACTTCGTCTTTGGGTTCTGGTCATCCTAGATTTTAAGTGTGAATATCGTGGCATATTAGAGGAAACCGAGAAAGTTATTGGCTCGTTCATTCCGCAGCTGCAGGAGCAGATGAGCATCAAGTTCAAGAAGCAGTTCCCGACGAGGAAGGAGCTGGAGATCGTCTCCTCGACTCGCATCTGGAAGAGGGAGGACAAAGCCGCGAAGCTGATCCAAAAGACGTGGAAGGAGTACCAGAGGTAAGAAAATTCTCCTGTCCTCCGGACGAGTCACCAGCCGCTTCTCTTTGCTCGCCCGCCAGGAGAAAGAAGGAGAAGGAGCGCGAGGCCTCCGAGGTGGACGACGCGACGCAGACGTCGTCCCCGGGCGGCGGTTGGCAGAGCCGCCTGTCGGCGTTCTTGCACGTGCATCGAGGGAGCCGCGCCTCATCTCGCAAGTCCTCCCGCGCGTCTGACGCGAGCGACCTCAGCGAGCTGGGCGGCCCATGGCTGAACCTGCCGCTGCTGCTGCTCTCGAGCGCGACCGCCAACGTCACGTCGCCGCCGGAGGAGTTGGACTTGACGCGCGACGCCGCCGATGTCAGCATCAAGGTCAGCGAGGCGACGCCGGACAGAGGTGAGGATGACCTTCGCTTCGGCATTATGTGTCCCCTTTTCTCTTCGAAGCAAGGACGCCCCTTGCTTCTTTGATCATTTCCCTCTGGTATATTTTCATCTTCTGATCTGTTCCTCTTCTTTCCTCCAATTCATCTATTCATGTCCTCTATTTATCCTTGAACTTATGTTTCTTCTTTAGTGTACGTCCTCCGTAGCGCAAGTGTTTTCCAGTTTTCGTCATATGGCTGCCGTCTTGCAGTTTGTACGATTGTTCTCCCTACATTCTTCCGCAATCTTGCTTTGTTTTGGTACGATTCTTGTTTGTCGTGTTTGCTACTCCTGCCGTCTAGGTGTGGCAGTAAGTCTCCAGTCAGTGTATTTTCGGGCGTAGTTCCTTAGGTTTCCGACTGCTTCTTGGGATGCGTTGTGAAACTGTCCAATTGAGTCTCTTATAGTTGTTTGCCCCAATGAGCTGGGCTCTCGTAGAATGTGTGTCCAGGTGCAATAATGCGATTATCGTAGGGCTTGGTGTGTTGCCATTGGCAGTCACTTCTGCAGTATAGCCTGGTGCCTAGTTGCTTTGAACGTCCCTCTAGAGCTGCTGGGTTTTCAGCAAACCTCTTATCCATACCACATTTGACCGATCGATCGATTCCTTAAAATCCCCACGACCCTTTCGACAGGTACGCCGGCGACGCCGACGCCGACGGGCGGCCCGAGGCGACGCAGCATCTACAACTTCTTCCTGCGCCACCAGGACGCCGTCGAGACGCCCGACGACCGCAAGGCGGCTGCCTCCTCGACGTCGCCGACCGTCCCCCAGGCGACGATCGGCGGCCTCCACCCCGCGATGGCCGAGGAGGCGGCGGCCGGCGGCGGCGGCACGAAGCCGAAGCGAGGCAGCATCGTCAGGAGGCACCGCCGCGCCGGCTCAGTGAAGGCGAGGCCGACGTCGATGACGTCCTCCGTCGGCTGCCAGAGGACGCAGTCCGAGAGGATCAGCGGGAGCGGCGGTGGAGGAGGCGACGTCGTCAGCATCCTCGTGACCGAGGCGAGCCCCGAGAGCCTAACGCTCGCGAGGCCGCCCCTGCACAGGCAGAACTCCGAGGCGACGGTCGTCCAGGTGCTGGTGCACAGGGAGAGCGAGGAGTACAAGAATGAGGAGGAGGAGGAGGAAGACAAGGGGACGGACGAGGCCAGACGGGAGACGGCCCAGGAAGAGGAGGAGGAGGAACTGACTGATGTGGTTGTTGACAATACAGGCGCGTCCAGCTGATCTTAGCTGTAGTGTCGTAGGTGATAAGGGTACCAGGAGCATATTGTATCACTTTGTAGACGAATTCTTATCGATATGTGACAATCATGTAGGTCGTAGACGATGTTTTTTCCGCCAGCTCGTAGAATCCGTGCAAGATCACTACACTCGGTAAGCGCAAGTACATGTAACACTCTCTCTCTCCGGAAAGTTTCATTCACATCTTGCCCAGACTAAGTAACACGTGGGGAAGACATGCCTAAATCCAACAAAAGCTGATAAATTGAGAGCAAGATCACTCAAACTTCACGAATCAATAAAAAATGGATAGGCTCCTATAGAAACTAAAGTTGTTGAAATTTCCAAGTTTTTACTAGAACCAAGCAAAGTGTCAAGTTGACGCAACTATACTTTAAGCTAGTTGTTTTTCAGTCATTATCAGTGTTCCACTTGCCGTACGCCTCATTCAATACTGATTGGTTTGGATTATCTGCTGTTTGTGTTTACAGTAGCTGTTTGGTTCCAGTAGAGTTTGGCAATAAGTTTTATGTCTTTGTCGTCTAGTTGGAAGCTCTGCAATGCGGTAATCAATTTGACATGTTGGACGCGTCCAAATGCCCTTCTCAAAATCAATGAAGCACATATATACGGGTTTTCTTACTTCCCTACATCGTTGTAGGAGTGTTTCCATCGAAAATAGTGCTTCTCTAGTTCCAAGGCATCTCCTGAACCCAAACTGTTCCTCGCTAATTATTTCTCCATGATTCACGGTTCAGAAAGCTCCATGGTTAACTCTAACCACATTAAAATGCCAATGCAGTGCAAACCAAGCACCGATAATAGCTTAATTTTAGAAAGGCGTTTTCCACAGACATATTGAAATTTACAAAACTACTGCTAGTACTAATTTTAATACTAAATGTCACGAAAATTGAGACAATCTAAACAAAATTTAATGACAACGTTGATCTTCTCCACTGTTCACAACCTTAATATACACCCCGAGGTATGTCTTGCGCCTACCATACACACGTCACCTTTGGTTCGTTTTAGGTTAGATTAGCTTTCATTCCAAAGGTTTCTTCTCTGATTTTTTACAGATTTAGGGATATATAACGAACGGGCCTAATTGTCAATTAACTAGATAGTTCCGGGACGAGTCGATTGACCTCTGCACACGTCCAGATTCCTTCCTGGGACCCAGGAAGCTTCTCGGGCGTTCACGAACCACCGAAGCAGCACTTCTTCCATGAATTTCCTGATTTCAAAGCAATTAAGGGCTAAGTACTGATTCGAAAACTTAGAAAAGTCCTTTCGCAAATTCTTCCTACACGACACTCCTCCGGCTTAGAGATTTTTCCTCGTAAAAACGGGACCACGAACGTTCTACCATATCTCACACGAAGGGTCCAATCTCTATTTTGTTTTCAGTTTCACTGTTTCCTTTAACGGGTGATCTTTCACGTACTTTACGGGAGGGGAAATAAAAAGGGACACTGCAAAGTGCCTATGGATACAAAAACATAATAAAATATTCGGTCTAATTCTTGAGATATTCATATTACATATACGTACATATAGATAATATACACATATAGCGGTAACTTTTTTATAAGATTCTACGCTTTCGTAGCTTTGGATCCGACGGACGCTTAGGAGAGTTCTCCGGGCTTTCTCGAGATGTAAAAAAGGGATAAATAAATAAAGAGGTCTTAGCAATAATAATATTTAATACGGAGTTTCGAGGTACGTAGCTGCTTTCAAAGTGCGTAGTCATACAGTATGCTCTCTTAAAAGAAAAATTTCGTTCGTTTTTCCAAAAAATAAAGTTGAATCGCTGGCGTTTTCACCATGTGCGCGAAGATATTAAGGAACCCTCGTGCTTGTGTAAAATATAATTCACACTTCCTCACTTGTTGTAAATTTTGTAAAAAAGAAACGCGGTGAAAATCCCCAGTCAGTGTTTACGTTGAATTTTTGTACAGAGCTGTAGATTAAATTCTAAAGAAAATTATATAGGAAATCTGGAGATGCCTTTCGAGGGGCACTTTTTTGAAATGTACATAGAGTTTATATCGAAGTTATTATTATGATTATTATTAAAGTTAAACAGTTAAAGTTGAAATTTTACGATTTTTTTGATATATAAATTGTTAATGAAGATATATATAGTTAACAGAATGATATTTAAATAAGGTCAATTATCGATAATTTCTATTTAAAAAAAAAGTGAAATGCATTAAATAAAATGTACAATCATAAAAAGTATTAGAGTAGTTGATATTATTACAATAAATTAATAAATAGTCTTTGAAACGTTCCCACATATTAATTTATGGATATCCCCACAATACTTTGTTGAGGTACTTTTCCTTTCCTTGAAATTCGACAAGGATTTTTAAAAACGAAGCCAATAAACAACACCAAGAAGTCTTTATACAACATCAGTTGTTATAGACACAAATTTAATCAAGAGATACCTACCCACATATAGTAGGTACTAAATCTGTGCTTAATTTACGTGAAACCTTTAATTTTTCGATATCGAAAATTGTCCATAGTAAAACTGAATCAACCACAAATTAATTCTTTAGTGACAGAAATTCACAGGATCATAATTTCTTCACAATGGACTACCTAAGCGTGACGTAACAAATGGGCGGAGCTGAGAAACCTTCCCAAACAAACCGAGAATGCGTGCAATTTTCTCATTAGAAGAATTTATTTTCAAGTTTGTTATTAGTTTTGAGGTGAATAAGAGTGGCCAGGTCAATATTTGGTGAAAACTTAGGACGGTTCAACGTTGTAACAAAGTATTTTTGATAAAAGGTAAGTCTAATTATTATTTTTCGCCCATTTTACTTTTTTGAGGTTATGTTTTTATTTACTAGTGTGATTTATTTTGTGTACTTTTAGTTAAATAAAACCATTTAAAGTCAGAATTTTGTTTGAAAATGGCATCCAAACATGTTTTGAAGATCTGCGACATTATTGAGTTTTTTGAAGACGAGAATAAAATGATAAAAAGGGGTGAAAATGCATTGTAATCCTATCATGTAAAAAGCATGCAGTTTGATGCTGATTTTATGATTATTAGAGGGGAAATACATGCCAGCATGAATGATAAAATATATAGAGTACAGGTAGGTATTCTCCTTCTCATAGATTTTATAGATATTTATCTTATTAAATGTTCCTACTGCAGTTTACGCTAAATAAATCAGGACAGATTACTTCGGCTACTTGTACCTACCCGAGGGGTACAAAATGCAATCATATTGTTGCGCTGGCTCTTTTTGAGCATTATAATATGACAACTGCAAACTAAGGACTGCTTTGAAGGTTCTCGATTTTGCCTCTGAATGTAAAAAATTTACAAACTTTTTGGTCACTGTAGTGCTTACAGTCAGGCACAAAACACATAACCATGACTATAGATATTGACCACGAGCCTAAGAAACGGTCTTTAAACACAGCACCACCACTAAACTTAACAAAATTGATAAGTTTTGATGAAAATAAAAAGATAACATAACCTATAATATATAATATGGACGAAAACTACATTATACTACTTACCTATCTAGAAATATTTGCTGATAACATAGGTTTGAACAAACTTTATCACAATATATAGCTGTCAAGTCTTATCTACAACAAAATTAGGAATAAATGTAGAATTAAAACTCTCTTATGGACAAATTGCGTGCTTTCTCGATTTGTTTGGAAAGGTTTGGAAGATCCACCCCTCGCGTGACGTCATCACTTAGGTAGTCTACACAAGACTGAGATCCGATCCCATAATAATCTGCGGCAAATCATGTTCCGTGAAAGAAATCTTATCCTGTAGATTTCAGTTACTAAAGAATTAATTTCAGGATACGAAATACGAATTACGTGGCTGGATCGCCCAGGCAGTGCAGGCCAAATAGCTACTTTTCATTTGTGGACTGACGATGCCACGGAAAACAAAACTGTGCGGTGAATTATCATAAATTACAAATCATTTTTAATCTATTCCTCAAAATGTAGACATTTTCCTTCAACTAGTACTTTTTCCTTCGTTCAGGTTCATTGTAAAGACATCCTGAAATGGAAACATAAGATCAGGAGGCAGCCATTTTGCAGTAAGTTCCACTTCCTGAGCTTGACAGACTTCACACATTTGACAGGGTTATAAACAAACTCTTATTTACATATCAGCGAGGATTGAAATGTCGCTATATTAATAAAATAAATGAAGCAGGGATTAATGGGAGATTACGACGTATCCTCAGAAAAACCCCCAGCAGAGACGGAGATGTCCCGCACGATCAACCCGGAGCATGACCGTTATCCCTTCTGCATAGTCTGGACGACGATACCCTTGCTGTCATGGCTTTTCCCTTTCATAGGCCACATGGGCATCGCATTATCGTCAGGGATAATCAGGGATTTCGCCGGACCTTACTACGTGTCCGAAGACGACATGGCCTTCGGTCGACCGACGAGGTACTGGCAGCTCGACCCAACGCTAGCCAGAGGAGGAATAAGGTGCCCACCATTACACGTATAACACACAACTTAACTTCATTATCCTTGCAGCGGTTGGGACGCTGCGGTGACCGAGGCTTCAGAGATATATAAGGGGAGGATGCACAATCTCGTGTGCGACAATTGTCATTCGCACGTCGCCACCGCTCTAAACATAATGCACTACGACAACTCGACCAGTTGGAATATGGTCAAGCTCGCCTTCCTGATGTTGTTCAAGGGAAGGTTCGTCTCCTTCGGGGGATTCCTCAGGACCTGGCTACCGTTCCTCCTCATAATCATATGCGTTGCGCTCATGTTACTGTTCCTCCGCTAAGATTTAAACTTACAAGTCCCACCACCGAACTGTGTTGTTCGAAAATATCTATTCCTTGACAAATTAGTGATATCACTCATTATAAATTAGTGTAGGTATTAGCTGATGGAATATATGGAGTGACCCAAGATTTATTTTTTTAAAAAGGAAGAAAGTTATGGGATAAGGTGTTTAGGTAGATAAGTTTGACGTGATTTTTTGGGTAATTCAACAAGTTCTGTTCATTCCTAAAAAATGATCAATATTAATTGCATAAATGTTTTCTGCATTACCAATTATGGAATTCTAATTAGGAGGAGATTGGTGAGCCTTACTGTGAACCATAAGTAATGAGATTATAGCAATCAGAAATTATATGTGCCATAACATGTAATATAAATATAAAAAATCCACCTTGCATATTGATAATTTCAGTTATATAAGATTCCATAAAAGTCTAAATGGTCATCTCGGTGAGAAATACCTGTATGGACAGCACCTCCGGTTGCTCCATGTAAAGCTTCACCAACCTGTTGTGGACGATACTGCAGGAGGCCTTTGTATTACTGATTTGTAGCCCCGCAAGCAACATTTGGAACTTTTTAATGTCCACCGTCGAGCTCACTTTATCCAAACCATCTTCGGCTGGAATAACGCCTATAGAAACACGAAATCGAGTCTAAAGTCGGAAAATGAAGAAAAAGACACTTAAGGCAGAATGTTACCTGTGAAGCTATGAACGCCTAAATCCGTAAAGTGCGCTGCTAGCTTAACCACCTGCGTCTCGATCTCCAGCGTTAACTTGCCGAACTTATCGGCGCTCACGGTTAAACTGTGTCCGATGTTCCTCATCCTTTCCGTTATGCTTCTTAAAGCTTTCAGATTCGGCAGCTGAATGGTGACCTGATGAATAACGTTTAGGTCAAAGGAAAACCAAACGGTTTTAACAGTCTTACGTGGAAGTCATCGTACATCGGCTCCTCATAGTCCGACCAGTGTCTCCTCGAGATCACCTCGACGGGAATATCATGAACGATTTGTCTGTTGGTTGACTCTCCTGCTTCCTGTTAAATATAATTAAGTTCAGGCCGGTTACAGAGTGAAGTTTCGAGACCAACCAGTTGCATATCGATGGTCAGACACGGGGACTGCTTATTCGTCAGCTTGAGCTTGAACAGGAACACGTTCTGCTTGAGCATGGCCAGAGCCCTCGCCAACAAGACTGCAAAAAGAGTTTGAAATTTCCTGAGTTCGTTCTTTTCGATGTTTCGAACGGATTACCTGTGGAGAACTCGAGGAATATCTCGTTGAATTCGTCGGTGACGCCGACGAGATCATATTCCTTGAAGTAGGCGGTGACGGGAAGCTCGCACCAAACGAACGGTCTTCGCGGCCCCGAGTCCTCCTCGGACACTATGAAATACAGCTTCTTTGTTGTTATTCTCAAGACAGAGTATTTTGAGAACTTCGATATGGTTAATGCGATGTCTGAAAGAACGAACTAGAATCGGTGGGGAATACTTTTAGTGTTTTTGTGCTTACTCATGAAGTCTCGCATGGCACGTACCTCCCTTATCACAGCCCTGAATTTCATTTTATTTAGATATTTAAACTTCTATTTTAACTTCACCGGGTATATTAACCGCCATGAATTGCATAGAACGCTTTAATCACAGATCACAGATGCTTTAATCACAGAACTGAGGAACTGACAGAACGCTAAGGAGATTACAACTGCAAAGCTAATTTAGCTAATGAGGATGAGTGATGTTATTTTGTATTCCTCTTAAAAATACTTAAAGAATCAATACAACTACAAATGGAACGAGGAGGGGGTGATGGGTAGTTTCGGAACTGAAGAGAATTTCATTTATAAGAATAGAGCCATTTCACGTTCCATGGCAAATTATCCTCGTCCTCGTAAAACATAACATAACCTCACTTTTTCTTAATATCCAATTCCAAATCCAACATCGTTTCTTCTGTATCCTTCGCAAGCGGCCTCGAATTTATAGTTCAGAAGTAGTTAGAAGTGTTCGCACGTTTGAATCACGCTAGAACTATGATTTTCGAATGCACAGTATTCCATGGAAGTAAGATGGTGAAGGAATTTAAGGTGAAAACGGACCCGGCAACGAATATCGGGCCCACATACCGGGAATCGATCAAAGCTCTCCATGAAGGGATCAGTTCTGTCTTTCCTGATTTAATCAACAAGGAGAAGGGTATAAGCCTCTGTCTTTGAGGGTCCTCAGTTTTTATTTATCCTGTTTACAGAGACGATGGATGCGAATTCAATTGAGGATAAGTCCGAGGAGGATGACGAGGATGATGCCGCTGACGGTCACGGAGCTGCTGCAAGTTGCAAGAGACAGAGGTGTGCCGATTAGCTCAATATGTTCAGCCTTGCCCGTAAGTTCCTTCAATAAATGATTCTTTTATAAAATAATACCTTTCATTTAGTAACTACATCATAGGGATATAAAACTGATTGTTTACTGCCTAAATTTTATTTGGACATGTTGAGCACAACTTATAATCATAGTTTATGTGAGCAGTACAAAAGATTAAGTCTAATAAATAATTTAAATACAGATAAATAACTTAACACTATGAATGTACAATGAGATATGACCAATGCTAATAGTACATTGACTACTACTAAATACACTCAACTTATTTTTTGGTAAGTTTCATTGTATCACTGAAATACACTTGACTACTCCTTCTCGTTGATGTTGGTGAAGAAAGCCTCGATCGGCAGTATCGGATCCTCGGTCGCGATCGTGAAGTGGTTCGGTACCATCCTGCTCTTCGACGACGCCACCGACTTAAACATACCGGGCTCGTTCTGCACCGAGGACGTCAGCTCGGAGATCCTCTTCGTGTACTCGTCGTCCTCCTCGCCTTTTCTATCCACAGTCTCCTCTGTGGTGGTGGTGGTCGTCATCATCTCGTTCTTCGTTTCTTCCGTCGTGACGTTTGGTTTGTGGGTTAACGGGGATCTTCTCTTGGCGGAGAATAGGTTCGGTCTTATGGAGACTTTAGTCGGTTGTTCGGTGGTCTTCTGCCTGTAGTTCCTGTAAGGTTTGGGGGACGGCTCGCCGGGTTCCGTCGTGGTCGAGGTGCTGTGCCTCGGGTCCTTCGGCTTGAAACGGCGTCGGAGCGTCGGTTCGGTGTCCTGCTCGTCCTGCGCGGGTGCCGTGGGGGACGGTGATGGTCTAGGTGCGCTTGGTCTCGTCCTTAATCTACTAGGGAACCTGCAAGGATATGAGTCGGTACACTTTAAGATGATGTGATTTGTTTGATTTAGTCATAACAATGATCACATTTAACTTTTACTTTTTACCACCATTTCATTCTGGGAAGGGCCAAACATGGATTTAGACACCTATCAACATGGTCTGCTGGGTAAGCCTAAGTTCCAAGAGCTTTGTCAAGATTTTCATCTGGTTCACCTTACCGTAGCCTCGTCGGTTCGTACGTGGTCCTCAAGAAGTCGGTACTGGCGGTCGTCGGTGCCGTACTCGAGACGTACTGCGTCAACCTTTGCCTGTAATCCTTGACGCTGAACCTCGGCCTGTTCGCCGCGTTCAACTTGTGCAGTTTAGTCCTCACTTTGGTCGGTTTTACGGTCATGGCGGCGGCGGTGGTCGACGTCGCGGCGACCGTCGTGGTGGTCTCCGGTACCATCGGCGTCGTCGCCTCCTCTTCGGTCTGCTCGAGGGTCGACGGTAATGTGAACTGGTCCGATTCTTGGGTGACGCTCTCCTGTGATCGTGACTAGTCAAGGAATGGGAAGCAGCAATGGGGAGCTTCAACTTTTACCTGTGGCGTTTCCTTCGTGGTAGTCTCTGTCACTTCTTCGATCTTCACCGTCGGTAGCTCCTCGGATGTTTTCTCGTAGGCGAACTCCTTTAATTCCTCCTCGAGGTCTTGTTGCGCTTGCGGCCTTTCGGTCTCTTCCTCGCGCGACGTCTGCTTCACCAGGCCGGTATTGAAAGTCCCTTGCTTGTTGATGGAGGGGTTCAATCGTTTCTGTTGGAAGTACTGTTGGCTGTTGGGAGGCGCTCCATTACCGCCTGTGAGGGAAGATTAATGAGACATGTTGTAGGTACTTAACGCTTGTTATGATTGATTATGCAAGGGAAGGTTACAGTTATCAATTATCAGCATAAAGGAATTCTATAAATTTACGTGGACTCAAAATTAACTAAAGATCTAATATGAGTGATGGATTACTGTATATGTATATGTAAACAAAATTCCAGAATAAAGATTACTAACGTTAGAATCTAACGAAGGGCAGAGTGTGGATCCAGTCACCACCTACTCAGGGCATTAACACCATTCGTATTTAAAGGTCACCAATAGGTGCACAGAAAGATGAAAGAGACCGGCTGAGAGCGTCACTACTGTATAATCCTTAAACTGTGGTCAGAGTTAAGCAAAGCATTGGAGGGAACAATTTTCTTTGCTAAACAAGCTAGGAGATAAGTTAGTTGCAACAGATTGTTAAGTCCAGGAAGTGGATTTTAGAAGCTGGTTGGTGAAGTACTGATGTCATAGCTACCTCTGTTCCTGTACCGGTTGCGTCCCCTGGTGATCTTTTCGGTCGATGTCATCTCCTCACTGGCGTATCCTGCGGTGGTGGCGAAGCCATCGTCATCTTCGTAGCTGGTCTTGTAGGCGTACGGTCTCAACCTTTGCCTCTTCCTGGTCCTCTCCGCCTCGGTCGACGTCGCCGCCTCCGTACTGGGCTCCTCCGTGGTGGAGGTGCTGGTCGGTCTCCTCGGCTGCGGCCTCCTCCTGCGCCCCTTCGTCTTCCTCACCGCCTCCTCGGTCGTCGTCGTCGTCGTCATCGTGACCGTCTCCGAGTTCTCCGTCATCGCCACGGGGTTGTCGGTCGCGAGGTCCGTGACGAAGGCGGGTTTCCCGAGGATCGGATAGTGCGTCGAGACCTCCTTCACGTCGAAGAGGTGCGGCGGCGGCGGTTGCCTCTGGTGGTGCGGCTTGATCTTCGCGCTCACCTGCGAGAACACCGTCGAGACGTCGCCCTGCGTCGCCGACGTCGGAACCACCCCGTCGGGTTTGTAGGGCGTCGGCAGGAACTGCGGGACGTTGAGCTCGACGAGGGGCTCGCGGGGCCTCGGCCTCCTCGGCGGAGGCTGCTGCTGGACGAAGTCGAAGACGTACGGCGTCGGGCTGTCCACCCATTTACCTGGAACATTTTGGAGAAGGGCGGTCGTTAGACGAGCGGGAACCAACAGGAAGCTCCAAACAGGAGTAATGAAAAAATGACCCGAAGACAAATCATAGGTTTCCCATCAAGGCAATGCGCCAGCTTATTCCGCGTTATCCGTCAAGAGGTTCCTAGCCAAGTGAAGCATCCCAGTGCTACAACAACCACCTTATTCCCCACATCCTGCACCATATGACTTCTATCTGTTCTGTTCCCTAAGGTGAAATCTGTATTAAAAGGGACGAGATTTGAGTCCGTGGAAGCTGTAAAAGGGAAAGCGGCAAGCGTCCCGAAGGAGTTGAAGACGATGACTTTCAGCACTGTTTCCAACAATAGAAAATTCGCATGGAGCGTTGTAGGGATAGAGAAGGGGCGTTGTATATTGAAGGTTATAATAAGTAATTATGTATAAAATGAAAATAATTTTTTTTTACGTCAGTCACCGTACACCTCTTATCTGGCCACGGTTATGTATTTAACCGGGGAGGAAGTGATGACGACAATAGACATTGAATAGAAAAAGGGAAGCTTGCAATAAAGCAGCTACCTTCATTCATTTGAAATAAGACATCACCAACAATGTAAAAAGAAGAATATATACAACTATTATCGAAAGTTTTGTAATATGTAGTGCGGTGCTGGTGTTGGAAATATGAAATAGAAATGAAGGAAGAGTGAAGGCAATGGAAATGGGCTTTTGGAGGCGCAGCTATTGCATATCAAAGATAGGTAAGATTAGAAATAAAAATGGTAGAGAAAAGATGACAGTTACCATCAAGATATTAGACACGATAGAAAGTAAACGCCTTAATAGTTATGGTCATCTTTTAGAAGAAAGCCAGATGAACGTTAGCCAGTTAGAATAAGACATTGGAGATCCAACCAAAGAAGACTGAGAGGAAGGCCCACACTCTCTCGGTATAGCAGAGTACTACAAGCTATGCAAGACATATATGCGAGAGGAAGACGGGCAAGACAGAAGAAGGTGGAGGCTTGGATGCGAGTGACGCCGCGTAGTATATCCCCACTCTCATTATATATATATATATATATATATATATATATATATATATATTCCTATTGTTTTGAAACCTTTTCAACCCTCACCTTCCGTGACCTCGTAGGTCTGCCACTTGTGCTGCTGCGGCCGGCTCGTCACCGAATGGAAGTCGTAGTCGACGTAGTCAGGCGCCCTCTGCTCGTCGTGGAACACCTTCAGGTTCTCCTTGGTCACCTGCACGTCTGTCACGGCCGGCTCCTTCGACTTGAACTTCACCGGCTCGGCGACGAGGTTCTCCAGCACGAGCTGCGGCCTGAGGTCGAAATGCTTCGTCGCGCCGTCCGCGAACCTGATCTTGCTCGGTGCCTCGGCGGGCGGCGGCGGCGGCGGCGGTGGCGGCACGAGGTTCTTGGAGTAGACGTCGTTCTGCGAGGCGGTCTGCGTGAAGATGTACAGCGGCTGGCTCTTGAACTGCTGGAAGATCGGACCAGGGTGCGAGGCGAACCTCGTCGGCTGGCCGAGGCCCTGGGCCTCGCGGACCTTGAGGTTGCTCGAGCCCAGACCTGAGGACGCCGAGGCACGAGTTCGAAACTTCGATTCTACGGAGAAGGCGTCGCGTATATTTACCTGCTTGCACGTAGACCTCGTTCCTGATGCTGTGCGAGGCTGCGGGTCCCCTCGGCGGCTTCCTCTTGGAACCGAAGAACGGCGACGGGGACGCCACCTTCACCCCCTGTTTCTTCACCCCGAACTGGGACGGTCTGGAGACCGCGACTCCGTTCGAATGGACGAAATGGTGATTGGGTATGGTATGGTACGTCACCTTGGCGTGAGGCGGCAGTTTGGCTGGAGAGAGAAAGTACGAGGGAATGCACATTTCGTACATTTTCGCAGTCATTAGCATATTTCTTCCAAAAACTACATATGATACGATACATAAAATCTACGAGAGCGTACTTTCAAATAAGTTTCAATTTCGATTTGGTTGGTAAGTATTTCGTTTTATTGTGCGGTTATTCGGCCTGTCAATCCTAAAGCGTCTAATCAGTTAAAACAGTGAAAATCGACCCTTGACCTTCCCATAATCTCAAAAAAAATTCAAACAACTCTTTTAATTTTAAATGTAGGGTTTTTCCGTATATCTTGTACTATATGGATTGCGCCTCAAAGGTTTTCCCATCTGAGGGAGTTGCTTGGACCAATTTCATTATCGCGGCGACCAAAAAACGCGATATTGCTTAAAACTAATAAGTATATGGAAGTTATCTTACACTATATCGAGATGTAAAAATCACTAGAGTGAATATATATACAGTAGTGTAGGTCAACAAACTTGATTATTTTTCTTAGTTCCGACACAGAAAAATTAGTTCCTAGGTACCTTTAGAAAATACTTAGCAAGTATGAGCTCTTAATATTAATGGGAAGATCCTCCTCATCATAGTCAAATCCCCATATTAAAAACGACATGCCTCATTATTGATCACTTGTGTAGCAAATCTCTATACATATTTTCGAAAGAAATTGAACGCTCTACAAAAAAGGTTTAACTTCGAAACTTCGAAATGCATAACGTGCAGTACGTCTCTGGTTGGTCCAAAGGTATTACCTCAGTTATTGGCACACGGCTTACTATACAGAAGTATAAGTAATGCGTAATGTATGTACTGTAAGATTTATGATCTTATGAGCTTCTTGTACGCGTTCAGACAAAAGACAAAATCTTTTTACGAGAATTGTGTAGAAATTACCAATTTTAGTGATTTCCTCGACAAGCTTTGTTTAATTTTTACTTACGTTTTTGGTTCGTGACTTGATTCTTGTTCGAGTTCTCCGGGACTGCGTTCCTGTTCTTCCCCGACGTCTCCTCGGGAGGTTGAGTGGGAGCGACCGGACTCTCGGACCTCACTATTTCAATATCGACTGCTTTCACGTGGTTGTGCCCTTCTGGATTCCTCCTCCTCGGCCCTACGCCCACAATCGGCCTCCAACCGTCTTCGGTCATGGAGATCGTCTCCTGTAATTCATTTTTAAGGGTGAGTGTACTAGAGAGGTTCGTAGGAGAGGGTTACCTGGAGTTGGCGTTCTGCGCTCGAAACGTCTAGGAGGGGGATGAGTAGTAGCAGCAGCCACAGGGTAGCCATAGCGACCGCCCGTCGAGTTACGCCTATGTCCGGATGAAAATTCGTGACGTTTTAATAATAACTTTCTAACATTACTCTCGGTGCATCGCAAATCGTTAAGAAAATAAGAAAGCATGTCAATATACGTATCCTTTTGTGACTCGTGCGGACACATATACGTATGTGTGGTATAACGCACAAAGCAAAAGATCAAGAGAATAGAATGAAGGATAATTTTTCGTTTCCGTGGCAGATGTTGGAAAGTTCGCAGTGAAATTCACGAAATATGAATGGTTTCTAATATCCCACTCCGGCCCGAGCGCCAGAATCTCTAACTTTCTTTATATCGGGAATCCCGTTCTCTACCACTTTTTTTACAATATTTTCGACCAAAATCTTCATGAATGGAGTTGGTCAATTTTCCACGGCGGCGTTTTCTAAGAAAGTCCTAGATAGTAAGCAATCAGAGCGGAGAAACTGAAGCGTTTACAATTCGGATTTGAATGTGTACCGGTGCAATATAGCGTGATACACGAGTTATGTAAAATGGGATCCAGACGGGCAATCTTAATATTAATTTTGTTAGGATATTTAGAAGTGTTGGTTTTAAATGCAAGATTTACTAGAATCTAAGACTGAAGAATATGGATGTAAACAACAGTCCTTGAAATCTTGAAAAATTTTATGGATACCTATGCAAAAGCTGATGTGCCAACATGTTTCATCTCAAGATTTGAACGCTGATATGTCCATTTTTTAGAGTTTCCCAAGTCAGTTACTAGAGTGTTCCTGAAATAGGCTAGTTCTATAGCCTATTTAATAATAATAGTATAATGCAGAAAACATCTCAAATGAAACTTATGAGCATATGTGTACATTCTGGTTATTCTACAATACGCTAGTACAGTCAACTCCGTTTATAACGTACCTCAAGGGAACTTAAAAAAAGTACGATAAATGCGAAGTACGTTAAATACATATATATATATATATATATATATTTATATGGAAAATGTATTTACCTCATAAATATGTATATAATATATATATAATGTGATATGTGGCAGTCCTATATAGCGATTGAACAAATACCTGAGGTATTTATTGGGGACTACAAAAATATGTACATACTAATAAAAGATATGTACATACTTGCATTCATTTATATCACACATATCACTTTGTTTCCGTCCGGCTTCTATTTCGCGGATAATTTTAAATTTTCCCCCTACACAGAACGCTAACCGTTCTTTTTATTGGGATGGTCAGTCATGTTGGGGTGTTTCAGTTAAATTAAGGATAATAAACAAATTAGTCGGGTTCGGATCTATTTATAATTTACGCAGCAGGTACACATATATAACAGGTATATTTTTGGGGAAATCCTTGTTTCCCTAATCCTG
Source organism: Cryptocephalus moraei (assembly GCA_946251905.1). NCBI lineage: Eukaryota > Metazoa > Arthropoda > Insecta > Coleoptera > Chrysomelidae > Cryptocephalus > Cryptocephalus moraei. The sequence continues at coordinate 8,541,367 of OX276463.1, forward strand.
TTAATTCCTTGATCCCTAACCGTCCTAACGGTTTGTGATTTGTCATGCTAACGCTGACAATTTCTTCGAAATCCGTGGTAATAACGTACTTCCTAAGAGAGTTTCGTCCGCTAAATCCGACAATCCGTTAAAAGCAAGTACGGTAAATACGACGCTTATTTTTAATAAAGTAAAGGGCATCAGTTCGGGACTTCCTAAAAAGTTCGCTAAATCCGATAGTCCGCTAAATGCGAGTGCGTTGTAAACGAAGTTGACTGTAGAAGAATCTAGATACAAATTTGTAGCCAGAATCTGCTAGAATCTATAATTCATATGAGCCTGTAATGTGTAGTCTAGGGAAGGGTTCAGGTACTGTAAGCTCGGCACTGTGATGTGTAAACTGAACTATATGCTAGAATAGACACTTAGAATCTATTAGTAAACAAAATAAACTGGTATATACTCGTTACTTGGGTCTGGAATTTGCTAGAATATAGCTTTGGGATACCAGGAATTACCTGAAACAATAAACAGATATGGAGTTTTTTATATGGATATTTTGGAGTTTCCCAGCAGTAAGATATACCTATACATTAGTTAGTACCTAGAGTGTGCTAGAATCTAGAGTTCATGTATACCTGGAACATGCTAACTCAGACGGGATAGTATACTATACACTAGATACGAGCTCCAACGCAATACTGGGCTTATTAAATTTGGGCAACTAGCAACTCTGGAAGTGACTACAGCAGGCATACCAGGTATTACCTGGAACAATCAACAGATATGGAGTTTTCTATATGCACATTTTGCACTTCACCAACAGTAAGATATACCTATACATCAGTTAGTACCTAGAGTGTGCTAGAATCTAGAGTTCATATATGTCTGGAACATGCTAACTCAGACGGGATAGTATACTATACAGTAGAAACGAGCTCCAACGCGATACTGGGCATATCAATTTTGGGCAACTAGCAACTCTGGAAGTTACTACAGCAGGCATACGAGGTATTACCTGGAACAATCAACAGATATGGAATTTTCTATATTGATATTTTGGACTTTCGCAGCAGTAAATTTACCTATAAATTAGTTAGTAGCTAGAGTATGCTAGAATCTAGAGTTCATGTATGCCTGGAACATTCAAACTCAGAAGTGATAGTATACTAAAAACTAGAAAAGAGCTCAAAGCATATTTAACTTAGGCAACTAGCAACTCTGGAAGTTGCTACAGCAGGCATACCAGGTATTACCTGGAACAATCAACAGATATGGAATTTTCTATATGGATATTTTGGACTTTCTCGGCAGTAAATTTACCTATACATTGGTTAGTACCTAGAGTGTGCTAGAATCTAGAGTTTATATATGTCTGGAACATGCTAACTCAGAAGTGATAATATACTAAAAACTAGAAAACTCAAACGCGATACTGGGCATATTAAACTTGGGCAACTAGCAACTCTGGAAGTTGCTACACCAGGCATACCAGGTATTACCTGGATCAATCAACAGATATGAAAGTTTCTATATCGGTATTTTGTACTTTCTCAGCAGTAAATTTACCTATACATTGGTTAGTACCTAGAGTGTGCTAGAATCTAGAGTTCATATATGCCTGGAACATGCTAACTCAGACGAGATAGTATACTATACACTAGAAACGAGCTCCAACGCGATACTGGGCATACTAAATTTGGGCAACTAGCAACTCTGAAAGTTACTACACCAAGCATACCAGGTATTACCTGGAATAATCAACAGATATGGAATATTCTATATGGATATTTTGCACTTTCCCAGCAGTAAGATATACCTATACATTAGCTAGTACCTAGAGTGTGCTAGAATCTAGAGTTCATATATGCCTGGAACATGCTAACTCAGAAGTGATAGTATACTAAAATCTAGAAAAGAGCTCAAAGCATATTAAACTTGGGCAAATAGCAACTCTGGAAGTTGCTACACCATTCATACCAGGTATTACCTGGAACAATCAACAGATATGGAATTTTCTATATGTATATTTTGTTCTTTCCCAGCAGTAGATTTACCTATACATTGGTTAGTACATAGAGTGTGCTAGAATCTGCTAGAATCTAGAGCTCATATATGCCTGGAACATGCTAACTCAGACGGGATAGTATACTGGGCGATACTGGGCATATTAATTTTGGGCAACTAGCAACTCTGGAAGTTACTACAGCACGCATACGAGGTATTACCTGAAACAATCAACAGATATGGAATTTTCCATATGGAGATTTTGGACTTTCACAGCAGTAAATACACCTAGGAACACATTAGTTAGTAGCTAGAGTTGCTAGATTCTAGAGCTCATATGCCCTGGAACATGCTAACTCAGACGTGTAGTATATTATAAACTAGAAACGAGCTCCAACGCGTTACTGAGCATATTAAATTTGAGCAACTAGCAACTCTGAAAGTTACTACAGTAGGCATACCAGGTATTTCCTGGAATAATCAACAGATATGGAATTTTCTATATGGGTATTTTGTACTTTCTCAGCAGTAAATTTACGTATACATTGGTCAGTATCTAGAGTGTGCTAGAATCTAGAGTTCATATAGGTATGTCTGGAACATGCTAACTCAGATGTGATAGTATTCTAAAAACTAGAAAAGAGCTCGAACGCGATACTGGGCATATTAAACTTGGGCAACTAGCAACTCTGGAAGTTGCTGCACCAAGCATACCAGGTATTACCTGGAACAATCTACAGATATGGAATTTTCTATATGAATATTTTGGACTTTCCCAGCAGTATATTTACCTATACATTGGTTAGTACCTAGAATGTGCTAGAATCTAGAGTTCATATATGCCTGGAACATGCTAACTCAGACGAGATAGTATACTATACACTAGAAACGAGCTCCAACGCGATACTGGACATATTAAACTTGGGTAACTAGCAACTCTGGAAGTTACTACACCAGAGATACCAGGTATTGCCTGGAACAATCAACAGGTATTGAATTTTCTATATGGATATTTTAGACTTTCCCAGCAGTAAGATATACCTATACATTAGTTAGTACCTAGAGTGTGCTAGAATCTAGAGTTCATATGCCTGGAACATGCTAACTCAAACGTGTAGTATACTATAAACTAGAAAAAGCTCAAACACGATACTGGGAATATTAAATTGGGGCAACTAGCAACTCTTGAAGTTCTCGTACAATTTATATGAACTGTGGTAATTTTTTGAAAAATGGATGATGCAAAACGAAGATGGAAAGTCTACTCTACTGAAGGCAACTAATAAATTTATAACTTTAAGAGTTGTGAGAGTGTTAACTATTGGTACAGGGTGACGTATTGATAGTACTGTGATATTAGACAAATATTTACACATGATCAGCTGAAAAAGGCATGGAACATTCGTTCTTTTAAAGAAAGAACATTTTGGCGTAGCAATTCTTTCGATTTGGTGGAGGCTCATCCCTCAACTTTAGAACTATGGACTTCTTCCGTAAGATCTACTTTTGATGGTGTAATAAGGATAATAATAAATGTCAGAAATTACAGCAGCTTGTCCTGGTGCGTAATTAATACGAGAAGTTTCTCGAAAATGAAAGCAAGTAAAATTCCACATTGATCGCTTTGCTCCTAAACGTTTTGAATTCTTGAAACAGTCCAAGACAAATCAATTATATTACAGAGAAATCGTTCACAAGCATGAAACCAAATGTAGTGACGATTGAGGAAATGGGGAAATTGTTTTTACAATGATTTCACAATTACCAAAAAATAAACAAATATACATATGTACCTGCGTATAACTAATTTTTGTTATTATATTTTAATCAACGAGGACATCTTAACGCTTTAATTTCGACAGCATCGACTCGAAGAAAAAAATGGGTAATTAACGAAGTGTTAAAAGTAAAGCCATAATTACGGATAAAAAGAAATGAAACAAAAACGAAAGTAATAAGCACTTAATAGACCCGGAATCGGACGAAATGGAGCATCAGAATAAATAAATCTTATATAATGTAAGTAATAACGAACAACAATAGCAGGTAGTCAGTAATAACGAACAAAAATCGTCGAAATTATCAGCACAGCTCATACGAGACGGAAAACTCTTCGACCTGAATTATATCGTTTATATCTATTATTTATTACTATTTTTTTGAGCAACACGTCGTTGCGAAAGCCTTGGGAACACGATCCGCGTCCGTAATACTACTCGAATCATATGTCGTTTCGTTCATTCACTTTCCTTCGCCTCAAAATAACTCGGCAAAGATACAATTTGAATATAAATCAGCGATAAATAGTTTAATGAGGTGTTACAATAAACGGAATAAATTAGAAATTTATCGCCTTGTTGTTATTGTTGTTGTCTAAGTGTTGTCATTGCATTCATCACATTTTTGCTGGAACGCCGTGTAGTACTGACCTAAACCTAAATAGTGAGTCTGAAGTGAAACCTGTTCGATTGTCACGCGAGGTGATTTAATTTGGTGTTACCTAAGGAGAGTGATTGATTCTGGACTTTATCAGTGACAAAAATGACAAAAATTGTATCGGTTTTCATAAATATTATATCAATAATGTGTCGTTAATGGAAATTTACCTCGACAGTTCGAATAATTGAGGATATAAATTTTTGTAATTTTTTAATAGTATTCATCACGTTTAGAAATAGTTAGGAGTTACTAATTATGGGATTTAAATCGAGTATGGACGCAGTGATGAGCTCATTAAGATCAATGTAGATATTAACTTTCCTGATGATTGAAAGAATATGTCGCTTAAATTAGTAAAGAAAATTAAGCTGGTCAGTACGTAGGGGTTAGTTGTAAGGGAAATAAAATATTAGCAAATCAGGTGGAAACTTTGAAATCCGAAATACCCTCGAGACATCAATCGCAAAGTACCTCCACCAGGAAGCTAGTACTACATATCTCAAATCCTAAATATTTCCTCGACGATTTCCGCAATTAACTCGCTCACTTACTTTTCGATATATCTATCGAGATCTCGTTAAGAACCCACCTACTTTCTCTCGCGGGAATTAACATAAGATCTAGACGGAAGAAGCGCCTATAACGATCGATATGACTTACCCGGTCTGGCCTGGGACGTCTTTTCCGAAATATCCTTCGTAACTTCTGGAAGTTGCGTGTCGCGTCTTACGGTCTCTTCGCGTCGTCGAAGACTTCTGCGAGACGGAGAGGACGACGCGTGAAAGGACTCCGGGCGGCGGCGGTGGTGGTGGTGGTGGTTCGAAAGTAGGAGGGTTACGGAGTGTACTGATAATATTTGGACTGTGAAATTGGCGCGTCTTATGTGGTACTCCTCCTCGTCCGTTTTTGGGAGTTTCGGGGAAAGTTCAATCGACGGAACGGAAGGAATTCGAGTGTCGCCGATCAAGTGGAGGTTAATTACGTACGACTAACGACCGTATGTTCCTCTGGCCTGATTCGTGGGCTCGAGACAATTCGAGATTTCCCAAAAATAAGTCGTCTTGTTATCGAACTTTTGAGTTTTGGGAATCAAAATCGACTGAATTCGTATAATTTTATTTTCAAAAGTATACCTACAGCGACTTTCCATCTAACTTCTAACTTTCGATGCCTAAATATTTAAACAATCAAATTAATTAACAATTATATATTACATTATTACATATACCTACCTATTTTATGAAGTGAAATTGTCAGAAATAATGTATCTCATTGCTTTCCAAATTTTACATTAAAACAGATTTTTTCAAGTACTAAACTAGTACCTAATGCTAATCCAAATATCTGCATGGCGCATGAACTTGTTTACAAGCAGATATACCTATATGTACTTTATATAATACTTACATATATTTCAATTTTGTGAGATAGGTACCCGTTTTAGAGAGTAGGTAATCTTCGAAATCATAGTTCATTCACTTTAAAATATAAAAATATATGTAAAATATAAATTTTAAAATAGAATAAAACAATAACGAACATCAAGCTTGTTTGAACAGACTTGCCAGTTTTTTTGAATAACTTTCTATACAGTCTGTAAAAGTGCTCGAACAGAAAACTTGCATGTGGTAAAATCACGGCTGACCAACCAGCTTTTCTCTCTTATTTTAAATAAGTACTTTCCAACAAGTGTTGCTTTAATTATAACTACTGAAATTGAAAACGATTAAAATTATTGAAAATTGTGTCATGCGAGAAAAACACATACCTACCAAATGTTGCATAAAAATTAATGGAACTGGTTTCATACAACCCTGGATTATATTGCACAAGTGACGTGGGTAGATTGAAAAATATGTTGGCAACTTCATATCCAGGTTGGAATTTCGGAAGGTTATGGTTGTTATGAGTAAGGGCTCGATTTATATGCATTTACCTATAAATGTTTGTGTGAAGTGTAGCTGCCTAATTTAGTGATAAATTCGCGCCATTTTGCCAACTGTGCCATTTTTAAATTAAGCTCATGTTTGACAACTTATATCCTTTTTACTTTCTCATACGAGAAACCCATATATGAGATGTATTGTTACCGTGTCGATTTTTCGATTTTGAATTACATGCGTTTCTAGAAGTTTTAAAGTCCCCTAAGTCCAAAACACATGTTTTTGATAAAAAGTCGCTGTGTGTGTATGTAATTTTGAATTCAAATTTTCTCCTATACAAGGATCTCCCAATAAGCTTTTCATTACAATCGGCCGGAATAAAGGAGCAATTACTCACTTTGCGGTTTTTGGAAAATTACTCAAAATTCACTACAACCTCTTCTTTTTTCTGCATTTTAAACATGAATAACTTTGAATATGTATAACCAAATTTTATAACATTTTTCGCTAAATCTTCTGTAAAGGGCACTTTTCACTTGACATTTCCAGCTTTTTGTAAATTTTCTCAAAATCCATTCCAACACTTTTTTTTACTTTCTAATATGAGGTACTCATATATGAGAGTATTGTAATCGGGTCGATTTTTCGAAATTGAGTTATTAGCATTTCTGAACGTTTTGAGGTCCCCTGAGTCCAAAAAACATGTTTTTGGAAAACCGTCTGTATGTATGTGTGTATGTATGTCTGTGGTAGGATTTTCTCAACAACCAAAAACCACAAAAGGTCAAAACTTTGTATTCAGACTTTGTACCATACCAGGACGTAAAAATAAGCTTTTCATTAAAATCGGCCAGGACAAAAGGGTAGTTTACTCTTGTCATTTTTCGGTTTTTTGAATTTTTCTCGAAATTCGCTACAAGAATTTTTTTGAAACTGTGAATATTTATTTTAAGATTAAATAGGTATAAAAAAGTTTTCTAACGATTTTGGCTAAATCTTCTGTGAAGGGCACTTTATACTTGTCAATTTTCGGTTTTTTCAATTTTTTTCGAAATACACCATGAATTTTTTTTAAATTTTGAATATTTATTCTACTATTGAATGTGTACAAAAAAGTTTTCTAACGTTTTTGGCTAAATCATCTGTGAAGGGCACTTTATACTTGCCAATTTTCGGTTTTTTCGATTTTTTTCGAAATCCACTCCACCAATTTTTTTAAAAATTTGAATATTTATTCTACTATTGAATATGTATAAAAAAGTTTAGTAACGTTATTGGCTAAATCTTCTGTGAAGGATACTTTATACTTGTCGAATTTGGGTTTTTACTTTCTCATATATGAGGTACCTACTCATATATATGAGAGAGTATTGTAATCGAGTCGATTTTTCGAAATTGAATTATTAGCATTTCTGAACGTTTTGAGGTGTCCTGAGTCCAAATGTGGCTTTGAAACACCGTTTGTGTGTATGTGTGTGGTTCGATTTTCTTAAGTGCTAATTTTTCCTGAATTTCACGTTAAGAATGTTTTTTAAACTTTGAGTATTTATTTCATTTTCGAATATATACAATAAAGTTTCATAACATTTTTAGCTAAATCTTCTCTGACTGGCACTTTACACTTAGCGTTTTTCGTTTTTTCTTTGCTTAAATTAACCGTATCTATTTCCCGTTTGGATTTGGCAAACGCATATTGAAACACCCTATATATGAGAAAGTACTCTGATGAACACATCACGATTTTAATTTTAGTGTTTATTCTATTAGGTATATCGAATGTGTATAATTTGTTGTATGTACCCACATTTTTTGAGTAAATCGGTTCTCAAGGGCACTCCACTCTTGTTTTTGGATTTTTCGAAATTTTCTTGAAATGCGCCTAAAGAAATTGATTTTAAAAAGAGAAAAGTCAGGTGGGCACATCGCCATATATTTTCGGTTTAAAATAACGCACATCTAACTTTCTGAGCCAGTAGGCTTAAATGTAGTACCCTATCTCTAAGTAGCACCTATTTCTAAGGTTTAGGCACTCTTCCCACAGTCGACTTACGAAACCCGGTATTTCATAAATCTTCACAGAAAATACCAATAGCAGCCAATGTCGCCGAAGTGTTCATTCCAGCGCGATCCCACTCTCGTGCTGTGAGACTGTACTAACTACCCGTCATTGGGATGATTAAATCGATCAATAATTGTGTTACATGCGTGACGGTTTTTTGTATAAATACCTACCTTAGGTTGACCCTGAAAAAGGTCGAATTGAAAATCACGTAATTTGATTATTTATGTTAGTACAAGTGCTTCGTCCCTTCCTCTATACGAAGTGAATTTGACTAGAGATTTGATCATTAATTGATCCTACGTTTTATCAACGACTATACGATATCTCTCAGATTATATGTGGAACTCAATTGGTGAAGTTTGTAAACTGATCGTTGTAATTTCTCCTCCGTGTCCGCTATTACTATATTATAACTTGGTCATCAACAAATGGTATTGTGTTAATGTACAGTTCAGCAAACACTTTTTGAAATTTGAAGGCTGCACTAAAACTTGACCGCAACTCTTCTTAACAACTTGTTTACATATCGATGCGCACTGAAGTGTCAAACCTGGACGGCTCGTGGCGCATTAATGGGCCGTATTTAAGAGAATTTCAAGGAAATGAAGGTATGACAATCAGTTAAAAGGATGAAGGGGACCATTCCGCATGGCTGCAGTCTTTACCAAGCAGTACCCTCTCCCACCAGAGCGATCAAAAGGCCGTTATGTGCCATGTGTATATTGAATATTGGGAGACGTAGAATATAAGAAAAATGAAAAGTTAAATAGAGCATTTGTTTCTCCGATGCAACTCTAAATTGCAGTTGCGAAACGAAAATGTGTCGAATTCTTTCTACGAACCCAATATTTCCTTAAAATAATTTCGTTAGTTCATCAATTTTACCTTTCTACGAAAATAATTTTAATTCCGGTCCACTATTAGTCGCGTGTCGACATCCAAGAAATAATCCTCAGCCGGCAATATTATGTAAATGATTTGTTAATAAGGGTTGGAGTTAAGTTTTAGTGTAGCCATAAAATTCCCAAAAGCGTTTGCTGAACCATATATGTATAGTTGGACCATATTTAATGTGTTTAATTTATTCAAGGTAGTAAATGTTTCGAGTGTTTGCGGGTATGATCTCAAAAAGGGCCATAAACACGGCAGGTGGCATTGGCGGAAGGTAAAGGACAATACAGGAACTTATAGTCCAGCCGCATTTATTTGATATAATTTATTCATTGTCGTAAAATTTTTGAAGGGCTTAGTACTTGAGAAGTGGTGTGAAAACGATGGGCGCTATTGACTGTCGGCTGGTGAAAGACTACCTAATACAGGGAAGGACTTACTAATAGGGGTCTATTATTTTAAAGGTATTGAGATTGTATCTACAAATAGACAGAGAGAAGTAAACGCAAAATAGGTATACTTTAACCATTAGCAATTGGAACACTCAATAAAATCTGAATTTACCGAGGACATTCGAAAAGAGCCCGTTGTCTCTATACAAAACCATGGGACTTATCTTTTTGTTTATTCAGAAACGCCCTGGTATTTTTAAAATGCAGGTGTTTAGTTGCCCAAGTGAAATCATATATGTGAATGTATGGATATGTACAGATAAAGAACTAGAGGGTTGGACCGCAATTTTTTTTACGACAGCGGCACTTCGTTTGTATTTTCTTCTTCTTCTATGGTGCAGGTGTACAGTCGATCAGTGAAATTGTGTACGAGGAAGTACACGAGACTCTACGGATACTGGATGGTCCACTGGACCATAAAACAGCGGCCACGTGTGCTTTCTCTTGTTCGGCACTTATACTCGAGAAAGCAGTGGTGTGTGAATGTGTGTGCCATTTGTTTGTGCGATTTGGAAGTGAATTCATTGTTAGAGTTATTATCCGTAATGATACGCCCATGGACGACCCCGCGGCATGGCTTTTCACCACTTAAAAAGCCATTAAGTGTTTTTTTTGCCGTTCCAACTCCGACTGGACAAAGAATACACGCAAATCAAACGATACAATACATCAATACTATACAATCAAAGTCTTGTATCAAAATAAATGATTAACCTGGATGCTGTTAATAATATTGTTGGTAGGTACCTATAATACGTCCCTGCATTATTCCGTTACCGTCATATCTCCTCGAGTTTGTTGCACTTCTCGAGTATTTAAGACGCCCTAAAATTTTACTGCCATTAATAAATTATATCAAATAAATGCGGCCGGACTATACTAGACTATAGGTTCGAATTCACGAAAGGTGAATAATTACGAACGTAATAAGTCATTCTTCCTGTAATAAGAATAGTCGGGAGTATTCTGCAACTGTTTTTATGACTCAATTAGCGGCCTCCCTTTGAGGTAAGCCGCCGTCCGATAAGGACGCTTACGCTGGTTGTTTACCCGCAAACACTAGAAACATTTACTACCTTGAATAAATTATACACATTAAATATGGTCGGACTATACTATGTTTGATCTTTATGCCTGAATTTGTATGTTCCTAATGATTTCCATTTTCTGATAAGGTCATCAAAATGTTTATCAAAAAGTGTTGGTGACAGTCTACGTAACGCGATCCTTGTCTTACTCCTTGATTGATGAATATTTCTGTTGCTAATTATCTGCCTGTATCTATAATTATTTTTGTGTGTCTCGTAATAATAGGCTTTGTGCGATTTTGATAAGGTGTTTTGGGTAGCCTCTTTTCTCCGTACTTAATTGTCCACAACATACGTATACAGTTCCCAGCCTCAATTGGAACGGCAACAAAAACGTGCCAAAACAAGTGCCCGCTCTTTTATGAACGAAGTTAACGCTGGCGGAAAAACATTGTCGGATGAACTTTTTTTTAGCAGTTTCAAAAAGTTTAAAGCATTACAAACAACATTTGTTTGAAACTTTTTTTCATAAAAATGGGTAGTTTTACAAGTTATGGATGGTTGAAAATTTTTGGTTTTAAAGCCGAACCTGAAAATTTCAATTTTCAATTGTCCATGACTTGAGCTCTATTCTACTTGGAGCCCTAAAAATTTAGGGGGAGTTTCGGGGGCCGAAAAGGACCATTTTCCTTTATTTTGGACCACATCTAAAAAAAATTCCCAAATTCGGCATGGAACGTCCATGTATATTATAACGTGTTGGTGACAGGCTACTTAACGCGATCCTTGTCTTACTCCTTGATTGATGAATAGGTATTTCTGTTGCTAATTATCTGCCTGTACCATCTATAATTATTTTTGTGTGTCTCGTGATAGGCTTTGTGAGATTTTGATAAGGTGTTTTGGGTGGCCTCTTTTCTCCGTACTTAATTGTCCACAACATACGTATACAGTTCCCAGCCTCAATTAGAACGGCAACAAACACGTGCCAAAACACGTGCCCTCTCTTTTATGAACGTAGTTAACGCTGTCGGAAAAACATTGTCGGATGAACTTTTTTTTAGCAGTTTCAAAAAGTTTAAAGCATTACAAACAACATTTGTTTGAAACTTTTTTTCATAAAAATGGGTAGTTTTACAAGTTATGGATGGTTGAAAATTTTTGGTTTTAGAGCCGAACCTGAAAATTTCAATTTTCAATTGTCCATGACTTGAGCTCTATTCTACTTGGAGCCCTAAAAATTTAGGGGGAGTTTCGGGGGCCGAAAAGGACCATTTTCCTTTATTTTGGACCACATCTAAAAAAAAATCCCAAATTCGGCATGGAACGTCCATGTATATTATAAAGTGTTGGTGACAGGCTACTTGACGCGATCCTTGTCTTACTCCTTGATTGATGAATAGGTATTTCTGTTGCTAATTATCTGCCTGTATCTATAATTATTTTTGTGTGTCTCGTAATAATAGGCTTTGTGAGATTTTGATAAGGTGTTTTGGGTAGCCTCTTTTCTCCGTACTTAATTGTGCACAACATACGTATTCAGTTCCCAGCCTCAATTGGAACGGCAACAAACACGTGCCACAACACGTGCCCGCTCTTTTATGAACGAAGTTAACGCTGTCGGAAAAACATTGTCGGATGAACTTTTTTTTAGCAGTTTCAAAAAGTTTAAAGCATTACAAACAACATTTGTTTGAAACTTTTTTTCATAAAAATGGGTAGTTTTACAAGTTATGGATGGTTGAAAATTTTTGGTTTTAAAGCCGAACCTGAAAATTTCAATTTTCAATTGTCCATGACTTGAGCTCTATTCTACTTGGAGCCCTAAAAATTTAGGGGGAGTTTCGGGGGCCGAAAAGGACCATTTTCCTTTATTTTGGACCACATCTAAAAAAAATTCCCAAATTCGGCATGGAACGTCCATGTATATTATAACGTGTTGGTGACAGGCTACTTAACGCGATCCTTGTCTTACTCCTTGATTGATGAATAGGTATTTCTGTTGCTAATTATCTGCCTGTACCATCTATAATTATTTTTGTGTGTCTCGTGATAGGCTTTGTGAGATTTTGATAAGGTGTTTTGGGTGGCCTCTTTTCTCCGTACTTAATTGTCCACAACATACGTATACAGTTCCCAGCCTCAATTAGAACGGCAACAAACACGTGCCACAACACGTGCCCGCTCTTTTATGAACGAAGTTAACGCTGTCGGAAAAACATTGTCGGATGAACTTTTTTTTAGCAGTTTCAAAAAGTTTAAAGCATTACAAACAACATTTGTTTGAAACTTTTTTTCATAAAAATGGGTAGTTTTACAAGTTATGGATGGTTGAAAATTTTTGGTTTTAGAGCCGAACCTGAAAATTTCAATTTTCAATTGTCCATGACTTGAGCTCTATTCTACTTGGGGCCCTAAAAATTTAGGGGGAGTTTCGGGGGCCGAAAAGGACCATTTTCCTTTATTTTGGACCACATCTAAAAAAAATCCCAAATTCGGCATGGAACGTCCATGTATATTATAAAGTGTTGGTGACAGGCTACTTGACGCGATCCTTGTCTTACTCCTTGATTGATGAATAGGTATTTCTGTTGCTAATTATCTGCCTGTACTATCTATAATTATTTTTGTGTGTCTCGTGATAGGCTTTGTGAGATTTTGATAAGGTGTTTTGGGTGGCCTCTTTTCTCCGTACTTAATTGTCCACAACATAGGTATACTATCCCCAGCCTCAATTGGAACGGCAACAAACACGTGCCAAAACAAGTGCCCGCTCTTTTATGAACGAAGTTGACGCTGTCGGAAAAACATTTTTATGGCCCAATGGACCCTCTGTTTCTTTATCTGTAGATATCCATACACAGTGTTGTTAAGTATTTAAATGCATGCATTTAGAAATGTATTTTAAATACTTTTTATGTATTTAAATACATAGTTAAATACATAAGCCTAATTGGTGTTTACTGTGTATTTAAAATACATTTCTTCTGATATTTTAAATAGTACAGTAGTTCAAATACATTTTTGGGCAATGCTAAGATCCATTATTAGCTAAATTATTCCTTAAATGCTCTTACATTACATTACATTCTTACAATTCATAAAGTTTTTAAGAAAGTTGTGACATTGTAAAACAATTTTTAAGGTACTAAGTAGCTTGTCGACATTTTTAAAGAAGTCGCAGTTATCTTAAACTTAAGCTGTTGTTTCAAAAGAAGTTAAGGAGCTTCTAAAGAATTTATTACAACTCTAATGCAACACAAATAACTTCAACTGCCATTATATGAAGTTGGAAAAGTAACTAATGAAGTTTTTTAATTAGCTACTTCGTTAGATCAAGTTAAAAAGTAAAGTGTCTAAGGTGTCGACATCTTTGCCTTGGGATTATTTTTAGGAGTTTGAAACTTACATTAGCCTCTTGTGTTTTGAAGTATCACTTCAATTTCTAAACACTTGTTTACAAAGTAGTTGGTAAATTTCGGAAAATTACAAAATTTTTACGATTTCATGAAGCAAAGAAAATAATTCCTGACACTTTTTGAGATTTTTTTAAGTGCTAAAACCATAAACTTAGGTTTAGTGTATAAAAGTCAGCCTATGTATTTGAGGCTTTTCGATACAAATAACTTAGATATTTTGAAAATAATTGAAAACTTCACAACTTCGGGCAAAAAAGCAAAGATTTTAGAACTTCATTAGAAAGTTTCCATTAGAAATTAGATTCCATTTTCTTAACTGATTTAGAAATTTCAAAAATTGAATAATTTCAACAATTTCACGAAGAAAATAATAGGAATTCTAAGCTTCCTCGGGTTATGCTTAACATTGCTGCAATTAAGAGTACCTAATTTACAACTTTAAATACTGTTTAAATACAAAAACGAAATATTTGTTATTTGCATTTAAATACATTGTTCAGAGAAGTATTTTAAATACAAGTAAATACATTTTGTAAAAAGTTTTTGCGTTTGTATTTAAATGCATTTTGAAAAGTATTTTTAACAATACTGTCCATACATTCGTGTAAGTACGATTTTCTTTGGGAGACACTGAACATCTGCGTTTTAAAATATACCAGTGAGTTTCTGAATAAGCAAAAAAAAAATAAGTCCCATGGTTTTGTATAGAGATAACGGCATCTTTTCGAATGTCCTCGGTGAATTCAGATTTTGTTAAGTGTTCCAATTGATACTTGTGAGAGTAGCTACATCTGTTTTGACCCAGCAAAGGCTTTTAGGATAACTGTGTTCTTAACGTGCGGGCCGAAAATTCCTCAGGTACCCCATCGCCGGACCCGCGGGAGACCCTAGCCCACCTCGTGCCCACGCACCGCCAAATAAGAGCATCGCCGCCGCCGTCGGTTCTCCTCGACCATTACGCGCACACACTTTCGCGGAGTAGAGGTGGGCAAGCCCCGGGTGGGGGCGAGCGGCCGACGGAGACGGAACGGAAAGAGAGGAACGGGACAATACGCGCGCCCGCAGACCGTACGTCCCGTCATCCAATATGGCCACGGAGTGAGACCGAGCCTCGGCCGTGCCTGACCGCGTCAGTGTGAAACCTGGACACACCTCCCCGGAGGGACCACCGAAGGACCGACGGAGACGAGCCCCCAGCGGGTGCACACCTCGAGGTAAGGCCGGGCGAGAGAAGGCACGGGAAGGCTCCCGTGACGCCGTACTGCGTGAAATTCGACGAGAGGTCAGGCGAGAAACCTCGACCTCCCGCGGGAAATCCGGGACTATCGCGAGGAAATCTCTCGGGAATGTGACAGGTGTTCGGGGTAAGGCTATAGAAAGTGCACGCCGCATTCGTTTGTTTTCGTCGTAAGTTTTGACGTTTCGCGAGAGAAAAAAATCTCGAAGTACACCACACGAGAGAGAGACGGAGAGAAGGAATGTGCGTATGCGTGAGAGCGCAGATGTGACGTCGGAATGGGCATGGCGACGACGTCGTCCCGAAGGTGACGGAACCTTCGCCTTTTTCGTAGTACGACTTCGTCGAGATTTCGCTCCGGAGAAATTTTCCTCTTTCCTTCCACGCGAGCACCACACTAATCGAGTGCAGATCGCGTGCGTGCACTTCTTCACCTAATTAAAAACGCTGACTACTCGCGAATTTCTAAATCTCCACTTTCGTGGGATGCCCATTCACACTTTGCACGTCATTTAATGACGACTATGTCGAAATTCCAACAAAGGTCGCATCTGTTTTCGAGCAACATTACATCATTTCCGTCTAAGGAGCTGACCAGCTACGACCTACGTATTATACCGTGTTATTCTCGAAATTCTATATACAAGCTCGTCCTGCAACAACACGCCTAAAAACTATCTCATAATCTTATAGGACGTACCTATTTGAAACACTTGTAACCTATTTCGATTCCCAAAATGGTTTCTCCACTTTTGCATTCCTAGCTAGAAATCGCATCAATCTGTTTGTTTTAAAGTATATTGAGAAACCCTGCAAGCACTCACGATGGCGTAATTGGAATAGTAGGCTTGATAGTCGATAAAAGTCTGGGTAATTAAATTACAAGTCGATCGCAGAAATGTCACTTGAGGCTCACGTAGAAGACTTCTTTTTTATTCGCGTGTATAAGTGTGTTACAGGCGAAGAAAACAAAAGAAATTGTTAATTATTGTTTATGGATACGGTTTAGTCGACGGTCTAATTACCCGGCGAGCTTAATTTACTGTTTCAGGTTTTTATATGATAGATTAGTGGGCATTGAACGTACGTTTTACTCCGTTGTTTTGTAATACGGGGAGTGTCTATGTTTAATGATATATATGAACGTAATTTAATGTTATGTGTGCTCCGTTCAAATCTGCGCACAATCAGTGAAGAGCTGTACAAAATTTGCTATAATTCAAAAAGTTGTATAAATCGTGACTAAAGTACCAACCATCAGTTAGTGTAAAAAAATCCATAGGAAAAAGTAGGGAAATTTGTTTTTCGCTTTTCCCAAAAAAGAAATCTGGAACTATGCTGAAATGTTAATGCTAATACGAAATCTGAGCTGGACCAAAAGTGCCACAGCAAAAGTAAGTAAGGAAAAGAAAGAAATTTGAAAACATAATCCTCTCATAATTTTTGGAAAAAAACACTTTTGAATTTCCTCATTCGCATATTGCGAATCTTGACTCTTTATCCCAATTAATACAACTTTTGATGTCTCTTTTACTGAATTTTGACTTTGGTACTGTCCATTATATTGGGTATGTAATTTTGTTATTAATAAATTAAGACTCTATTAGACGTTATTCCGACTACTAAGTATACCTACTCATTATTCAGTGTACCGCTAAATGAGTAGTATATTTGACTCCATTTTATGTTTGAAAAATTACCAAATCTGTTCACTTTCGAGTAAATTTCACGTGTGCGAATCTATCTTAAACCTTAATAATTTTATCCTTGACTCTATGTGAAGTACGGAGTTACTAAAGGTACCTACTCATTTTTGCATAAATTGTAGGTACTTAAATGTGAAGAAAACCGACTCAAATTGATTTAAAAAGTTTCGAAATTTTTGTGATGAGTAAATTATACTCAAATGTAAGTGAAATGTAAGACAAAACCTCTAAAAGGTGTCTATACATTTGCAATATAAAAAGGGACAAAATTTATTTTTCGCCTTTCCCAAATAAAAAAAACATGGCATGCCAGGCTGAAAGGTAGATTTATGGGTAGGATATCTAGTAATATAACAGGATGTGTCAAAAAAATGCATACGAGGTGTGAAAAAATACAAACGTCAAAATTTTAAAATATTTGCAAATAACTTTTTCTCTGTACATTTCTCAAAGATATGTTTTATACAAAAGTTGTTCGCCTCTATAAGATCAACAAAAAACCTAAGTAACATTTTTCTCTGAGACGCGAAATAAAAGTTTTTTATTTTTTTTTGACAAAAATAACTTTATTTTTGTAAGTTTCTCGACAGATTGTTTTATACAAAAGTTGTTCGCCTCTATAAGAGCAACAAAAAACCTTAGTATCATTTTTCTCTCAGACGCGAAATAAAAGTTTTTCTTATTTTTATTGATTTTTTGAAAAAGATAACTTTTTTTCTGTACGTTTCTCGAAAGAATGTTTTATACAAAAATTGTTCGCCTCTATAAGAGAAATAAAAAACCTAAGTAACTTTTTTCTCTCAGACGCGAAATAAAAGTTTTTTGTTTTTTTTTTTTTTAATAACAAGCCGCCATTTTGAAACCGCTAGACCGATTTGGCCCATTAACGAACTCGACCGAGATATTCGGCCAACTGATTTTTGTTCTAACTTGTGTATCGATACGTTAAACTAGGTGTAAAAAAATACAAACGTCAAAATTTCAAACTTTTTGCATCTAGCTATTTTTATGTACATTTCTCAAAAATATGTTTTTTACAAAAGTCGTTCGCCTCTACAAGGGCAACAAGAAACCTAAGTAAAATTTTTCTCCCAGACGCAAAATAAAAGTGTTTTGATTTTTTCTTTTTTGAAAAAAATAACTTATATATATATATATATAAACTTTTGAGAAATGATTAAGTATGATCTCTAGATACCAAAAAACTGAAAACCGCATTTTAATTCCTCTTTTTTCGACTTCGTTAACGAATGCAATACTAGATATAAATCTGCCAAAACTGAATTACACTGAAACTAATACAAAATCTTAACTGGCACAAAAGTGCCACAAAAAAATAAGTAAAGAAATGAGAAAAAATTATAAAAAAAGTCATTTCTTACTTTTTTTAAAAAAAGCACATAAATTTTCCGAAGAATTTTCCTGATTTTCCTAGTGCCATTGAAAGAGTTGGCAAAGTGACACAAAAACATTTTGAATGAATTTTGACTCAAAATCAACTAAATTTTTTGTCAAAATGGGTCCACAAAAATTTTATTTAACACAATTTTTGGAGTATCTTTTACTGAACTTTGATTTGAAAATTTTTCAATACATTGAGTCTATTTTCCTTACTAATCAGTTAACCTTAAGTCGCAATTTCGACTTCTAAGGTGTACCTGAGGAATGAGTACGACATTTGACTTAACTTAAGTAAAAAGAAAGCAAATCTGCTCACTTTCGAGTAAAATTTAACTATTATGTGGGCGAAACCTTGACTATATAAAATACTAAATGTACCTAATCATTATTCAATAAATTGTAGTCCAATGTGAAGAAATCGTTGACTCAAATTGAGAAAATTTCGGAATATTTTTATTATTTACTAAATTATATTTAAATGTGAATGATATATTGACCCCATATTACCTATTTTAAAACTTACTCTTGCTATTGAGGAAATTATACCCAAATGTGAGTGAAATAGTGACAACTGATTTTTGTTTATGTAAGACAAAATATCTCAAAAAGTGTCAATGCCTTTGTGGTAAATATTGAACAACTGATTTTCAGTAATATCAGCAAAATATAAGTGTAATTTAAAAAATTCTCACTTACTTTCAAAGCGTTTATTCGCCCAATTTGATATAAGGAAAAATCCGGCGAAAACGAGGAAAAATCGAGAAAATTTCCTTACCTTCCTTCTAAAGACACCTGCTGTAGCTCCAATTTCTCCTCCACAGGATGCTGCAGAACTCCTACAAGGCGATGTACCGCCCGAACTTCTACGAGAGCACCTGCCTCAGGTGCGACGAGACCGTCTACCAGGTGGACAGGGTCGGGCCGCTGAAGGACTTCACGTTCTTCCACAGCGGCTGCTTCAAGTGCGCTATCTGCGGCACCAAGCTCACCCTCAAGACCTACTACAACAACCAGCACAGGCAGGAGGACAAGGAGGTGTACTGCAACAGCCACGTGCCGAAGATAGGGCCCGGCCACCTCGACGGCTCCTCGGTAGGGATCAGGTCGGCGCTCAACGTGCCGAAGAGCACCAACTTCGTCAACGAGCAGATCAGGGGACCGAGCAGGACCAGCACGGAGAACGAAGGTAAGGATGATGGGCTGAATTAACTATAGTGGTAAAATATGCAACGACTTTGGAAGCTTAGAGCCTCCTATTTATATCTTTACTTCGCTAACTGCTTACTCTTAATGACCTCTGCATCCAAACCAGAACACTTCTGACAACCTCCCCAAGAATGCCTTTGCTCCATCACTTCAAGTCCGCTTCCCCGTACCTTCTTCCCCAACCCACAGGGTAAAACCCTATTCCCCCGTGGGAACGACTTGCCCACTTAATTTGCTTCCAAATTCCCTCCAGCCGGTCCCCACGTGAGGAACCACCTGAACGGCCACTCGCCCCTGTACAGCCACCAGTACAGCCCTGGGTACCACAGCCAGGAGACCTCCCCGACGTACCAGTACGGGAGGTTCGACGCGAGCGCCCTTCACATCGCCCACGCCCTCAAGCAGACCGAACTTCAGAAATCTTACAAAGTCAACCGAGAGAAACCCATCGATTGTTACCTGGTAAGAGAAAATGAGATTACGAGATTCCCACCGCTTATGCCATCCCGGATACGGATTCATACGGCGTGGGAATGCTCTTCCTAATTTGCATTCAATCTCCGATTACGTAAAACTCGAGTCGTTGACTTAATCCGATTTCAGGACAGGGACGAGCAGAGGAGGCTGGAGATGAGGCACAGGAAGGAGGAGGACGACCTGTACAGGACGTTCCAACGGCAGAGGGAGGAGGAGGAGAAGCGCATCAGGGAAGAAATAAGGGTAACTGCCTTCCCCACGAAGCGACCATCTCCCTGTACCTTTTCCTTTTCAGGACGAGTGGGAGAAGGAGCTGGAGAAGCTGACCAATCGGTTCGAACGGGAGATGCAGGTGAAGAAGAAGCGCGACGACCAGAACGTCCTCACCTTGAGGCACCAGCAGGAGAGGGACGACCTGGAGAAGAACATGACGTTGAGGAGGGACAAGAAGAAGGAGTCGCTCACCAGGAAGATGCTCGAGCACGAGAGGTGAGGATCGAGAACCTGCGCTTAGATTCGGTTTTTACGTTTGTCTTTTAGGGCCGCCACGGCCGCCCTCGTCGAGAAACAGAGCCACGAGATGCTCGAGCTGATCAACGAGAAGCGCAGCGAGTACATGCAGGCAGAATCGATCTACCTCGACCAGCAGGAGGGGTACCTGCAGGAGAACCTGCAGCCCTACCCGAGCCGGGCGCCCGCTCCCGCTCCTCCGGCCCTCAGCAAATTTCAGGTATCCACATACGTAGCATAAATTCACTTGAAAGGGGGTTTCTGACATGTAACCCCCTTTCAAGTGAATGGCACCAACTTACTGAAATATATATATATATATATATATATATATATATATATATATATATATGAAAATGCCTCACTACATGTAAGAATCAACGAGGATGCAAAGACAGAAAAAATCAAAGTAAATAGGGGAGTCCGACAGGGAGACACCATATCTCCAAAACTGTTCACACTAGCGCTAGAGAATGTATGTAGGTCATTGCAGTGGGAAACCAAAGGCATAAATATAAATGGATCGTACTTGAGTCACCTACGTTTCGCCGACGACATCGTCATTATAAGTAGCAGCATACAGGAGCTGAGGGAGATGTTAAATCAACTAAATGATGCTTCTAAAAGGATCGGATTGAAAATGAACATTTTGAAGACCAAAACCTTAAATAACAACACCACAGAACAAATATATATAGAAGGTGCAAAACTCGAAAATGTGGAGGAATATATATACTTGGGACACGCAATGAGAATAGGAAAAGAAAATCAAACAGCAGAGATTACGAGAAGGATAAGACTAACTTGGATAGCCTTCGGAAAGCTGAAATTTATATTTAGAAACAGTGAGATTCCTATAAACCTAAAAAGAAGAGTTTTCGACACGTGCATATTGCCAGTGGGTACTTATGGCCTGGAAACAATGGCGATGACAAAAAAGACCGCTAATCAATTGAGGGTAATACAACGAGCCATGGAAAGAACAATGCTTAACATCAGTCTTAGGGATAAAATAAGAAACGAAGAAATCTGACGAAGAAGTAAGGTCGTAGATATTATAGCCCGTATTGCAGACCTGAGGTGGCAGTGGGTGGGTCATGTCGCACGACAAGATCAGTCGAGATGGACATACAAGCTCGTACACTGGAGACCAAGACTGACAAAGCGCATCATAGGAAGACCCTAGAAAAGATGGCTCGATGATATCAAGCAATATGCGGGAAGGAGTTGGTTCCAGATAGCGCAGGACAGACCAGCATGGGGAAGCATGAGGGAGGCCTATGTCCAGCAGTGGACAACAGAGGGCTGACTAAGAAGACATACGTAGTTTCAGAGAGGATACAAGATATGGAGGATTTTCACTATTAACCTCACGTCTTCCTCCGTAGGTTTACAGCGATCCCGTCGAGTTCTCCAACGTCGACCAGATCGCTATATCCGTTGCTCAAGAGAACCAAAAATCCTTTACGGACTTAGTTAGGCAGTTAGTCGGGAGATGCGGGTCGGACATCGAAAAGGCGAGGTATGAGACGACCGTGATCCGCAGTTAGGTGACTAATTTCCACATTTACCGTCGGTTTCTAGGACGATATTCAGATGGATCACCGTTAAGAACCTCAACACGATGTCCTTCGACGACGACATGCGGGGCGATACTCCCATGGGCCTCCTTAGAGGCATCAAGAACGGCACAGAGAGCTACCACGTGCTGTTCAAGAGATTGTGCAGGTATGATGAAGATAAAAATCACTACCTATGGGTTGCTCCAGCTCTTGGGAGTTTGTTCCAGGGGAATTGTCAAAGTCCTGAAGGAAAGTGAAATTATCATTTATGCAGATAACTCTGCCACCCTTCTTAGAAGAACCCAATTAACCTACCATGCGACTTTGATTTCAAAATTCTCATATTCATTCCTTCATTCATTCAGTTTGTTCGAAAACATATATTCTTTTCTACATTAACAAAGTCAACACTCTTTAGGCACTTACTAGAACACTTTTTCTATTTGTGATTTCTGAACGTTCGCTCTTGTCCCTAAGTTACGCCGGTCTGCACTGCGTGGTGATAAAGGGCTACTCGAAATCGGCCGGTTACCAGCCCGGCGTCCGTTTCGAGGACAACAGGTTCAGGAATTCCTGGAACGCCGTGTACGTGGCGGGCGCCTGGAGGTTCGTCCAGTGCAACTGGGGCGCGAGGCACCTCGTGAACGCCAAGGAGGTGCCCAAGGCCGGGAACAAGGCGAACTCTGACAGCCTAAGGTAAATCTGTAATGTTGCACTAACGTACTTTGCAACATTGTAATAATAATTGTAATTAGCTTGTTATGTTCTGTTGCTTTAATTACTGCTTACACTAGTTAGCATCATTATTTAGATAAGTACCTGCATATGTATTTGTATTATTACTTGTATTAAATTTGGTACTTGCTTTCCTATGTTTTCTCTGAAGAAGGAGGAAAATATCTTCAAAAGCTAAGCTGATTAGTAAAATGCCAATCATTTAGAAACCTCTTGAGTGCATACCAGGAAGAGGGTCCATTTTCTTCAACAACTATTTATTACAACAGTTAGACTACGTGGAGTGCGTGGAGACTCTTCGCTTAATTTTTCCAGATCTGCAACCATCGGCATTAGAACGCCAATGTATGGCTGTAAGCTTGAACTATGTTTCAGGTACGAGTACGACGACCATTACTTCCTCACCGATCCCAAGGAGTTCATCTACGAGTTCTTCCCGCTCCAGCCCGAGTGGCAGCTGTTGAAAAGCCCGATCACGCTGCAGGAGTTCGAGGAGTTGCCCTTCGTCAGGTCGCTGTTCTTCCGCTACGGGCTGTACTTCTCCGATCCGAACACCAAGGCGGTCATGTTCACCGATTCCACAGGTATTTATCTGTAACTAAACCTCGATTTGGGGGTGGAAATGAAAATGGTAATCATTATCTGATAATTGTAGGTGCCGCCACAGTCAGGATCGCGATGCCCTCGCACATGCAGGGAAGCCTGATCTTCCACTACAACCTCAAGTTTTACGACAGCGACGGCGACAGCTTCGAGGGCGTCTCCCTTAAGCGTTTCGTTATGCAGGTACTAATACCCAATGTTATTTGACACGAGCTGCGCTAATTTCTACCTCCTACGCAGTCCGTCGTCGGGAACATGGTCGCTTTCCGCGTCCACGCGCCCTGCAGTGGAGCATTCCTGTTGGATATATTCGCGAACGCCGTCACGCCCAAGGAGTACCTGACTGGGGAGCCGATGAAGTTCAAGAGCGTCTGCAAGTTTAAGATCTGCTGCGAAGACCTGCAGACGGTGATGGTACCGTTGCCGGACTGCGCGAGCGGCGAGTGGGGACCGACGAAGGCGACGAGGCTGTTCGGTCTGGTACCGATCACACATCAGGTAAGCAGGATATCTGTAAGGATCAATCTACTTCCGTTGAAGAAATGTAGGTCATCTCAATGTTAATCTCTTTGGGGATTATAATTTACCATTGCGTACGTGGGACCTTTCAGGAGAGCATGTTGGCAGCACAGTAGTGTTCATCTGTTACTGTAGTACTACCAGAACTGTTTCCATGTTTAGTGTATCTATATATGTAGTTTGTAAGAAGGGTCAACCATTAATATACAAGTACGCTAATAAAATGTACGAAGAGGGAGAATTGGATCTTTCCAACGCTGTACACACTTTTAGACGTTAGCTGGTACAGTAGACTACGTTAATGCGCATGCTTCAATCTAACATTGAGTTTAATGTAGTCTTGGTACGATGCATTCGTGTTCACGGATCGTTCAAGACTCAAGACGTCTTATCCCTTCTCGTCTTGAAGAGTCGATCCCTACTCCTCGATCAAACTTCCAGGACGCCCTGATCTTCGCCGGCAAGGAGCTCGAGATCCAGTTCAGGATGTCGCGTCAGCTCACGGACTTCATGGCGACGCTGCACAAGAACGGCGTCGAGGAGAAGCGCCTCGGCAAGTTCCTCTCGCACAACGTCGCCGACGACGTCGTCACCTTCGACATCACCTTCCCCGAGGAGGGCCAGTACGGCCTCGACGTGTACACGAGGGAGACGGCCTCGCAGGCCGACGCCTCGTCCTCCGTCCCCGGGGAGAAGCACCTCCTGACGCACTGCTGCAAGTATCTGATCAACTCCTCGAAGAGGAACTGAGGAGGCGGCGGCCCCCGTCTACAACTTCTAGTCCGCGTCTTCCGACCTGGTGCTCCGCGTCTCGAGGTGTCTCTCGATTTAAAATCGCGTCTTCGTAGAGGGCGACACCTCCTATGAAGCGTCCGGTGTAAGCGGTATCAGTCTAACGGTCGATCGATGTCTCCAAATTTGGATTGTTCGATTCAGTATTGATTTACGGATTTGTAATCATCGAAATAACTATTTAATCCTGTCAAAATAATTGCTTTTCGATCGACCGAATCACCTCTTAGTCGTTACCTTACGCATTTTATTAAACAAAAAAAGCAAAACTAAGTTTGCAGCGTTAACACTTGCCTGTTTGAATATTTTTTTATGTAATTTCGTTTGCTTAAATTGTGCAATAACATTCTTAAACAAAAAGAGTATTAATCTATTTTTTATTTATACACGAATCAATTAAAAAAATGTTAATTCTTGTTAATTATATTGTTAATATGTTACATATTTTTATTTTTTGTTAAAAAAGGAAAGTTCGAGAGAGAGAGATGGATAATACCTAAGTATACCCAAGTACACACACATACCTAAAATGACAGCCGATGTGTATGAGCTGTCAAACTTTTTAAATATACGTATATTTGTAAAAATAAAGTATTTAATGTAATATAATATAATATAATATAATTTTTGTAATCAGTTTATATTTTTTTAAACTTACGTGGATGTATTATCTCCAACAATTTCATCAGAAACTAATCACGGGCAACTGACGCTAATAAAATAGCACGTGTTACGTGTACACAATTTCCACGGTCATCGAAGATAAGAAGATGTAACGCCTAGGAACATCTTGTTACAACATCATGATGTTCATATAAGAATTGTATGTGAAAACTAGACACCTTAGTGTATGGCAATGAATATGAAAACTTAGAGCGATTATACGGTACCTACCTTCTGGAATAAGTAGGATTCTGGAATAAATTCAGCTTCTAACAACACCTTTCCACAATATAACTTCAGAACCTCAAATTTCCAACAAAACCACCCCACTGACTGCGCCAAGTTTGTCGGTTCTACCGCGATAAGACTTTCTGAAAAACGAAATTACAACTACTCTTACATGTATGACGGATAAAGAGAGAATGTAATTCTTATATAAACGTTATGATGTTGTATAACTAGATATTCCTAGGCGTTGCATATTCTTATCTTTGTCGACTGTAAGAATTGTGTACACGTAACTCACTTATCGGTTGTATGGATAAAATTCTATTGCCCCTAGATAAATCGGGAAGTTCCATTATGTTCTAAATCCACATTTATCCCACGTTTCTGTTGCGTTTTGTACCTTAAAAGAAAAGAAAGATAGGTACTTACTTTGACAATCAAGCTCACGACGTACTATTTTGATCCTCCGGATGAATAGCAGGTACAACACATTGAGAATCAGTTACTTGATGTAATGTAACTCCTATGTATTTAACTCCACGATATTTTTAACACAGTGGAGAGTTTAACAAGGCGATAAAACAAACCAAGTAACAATAGTATGTATAAATATACTAATACTGAGCAGTTTTAATATGGTCCATCCTCATTCAAATTTAATGGAGTCTTAGTAAGTTAAATCCCTGATATAATAAGTATCGCAATCTAGGAGGTCAGGTCTATTACGATTTTGTAATGACCGTATTTCAGCTTCGTCGCCGGGATATACATTCCGGTTGTTTCTCCCAAAAATGACTGAGACTCACGTTCATCACACTCCCCAAGAAAGTGAACGATGGCAGATACAATAACACCAATACCAATAAGCCTTATGAACGATACTCTTAAGATGTTCTTGAAAATACTACCTAAAAGAATATACAATAAATAAGCTACAATTAGTTTGATTTTAGATGTGGAATGGGTACGCGAGAAGCAGTTTTTGGAATCCAGAATCTTTGTAACGTCAACAAGGAAATCTTTCCGTGTTTTGTAGACTACCAAAAAGCCTTTGATCGTGTAAACAAAAAAAAATGTGAATAACTTGAGAATATATCCATGACATTTAAAGTGGAAAAATCAGTCAATGGGTAAAATGAAGGAAGAGTCGTGTTCCCTTCCTTTAGAAAACATGTATATGCTCACGCATATCCTCCTAAACCGGGAAGAGAGGGTTCATAGGAGAGATATACGGCGCGATCAACTGGAATATCGATACTAGCAGAGAGAGAGAAAATAACCGAAATGAGCTACTCTTCATATTAACGCATGAATTGGGACACACCTTGGGGCTCTGTTATTCCTCAAATACCTCATCTCGCCTCAAAAACCTCAACGGTCCCCAATCGCATTTCGTTTTTTGATTGGTCACTGTATTTCCGTAATTCTCATAACTTTCACAAGCAAATTAAAATTTACAATCGACAATGTCCTCGGGGCGTGCTTTCACTCGTCCGGTCAGCACGCGTCCCGCAGGCTGAACGTCCTGCCGTCGTTCTCCGGATCGCCGTAAGCCTCGGGGGCGGGAGCGTCGCCGACGTCGGGTCCGCGCAGCTCGAGCGTCACTAGGTCTGCGCAGCCCTCGAGCGCGAGGACGACGAGGCGGCCGTTCGACGTTATCTCGCAGCCGGTGATGTCCGCCTCCGGCGTGTAGACGGCCACCAGGTCACCTGGAACATCGCGATCGATACGCTGGTTCGTGTCTCGGCGTAAAATGCGTCTCACCTTTGTTGAGGTCCCAGATTCGAATTGACCTATCCCTACACTCCGAGTCGGTCGAGAGACACAGCGCCCCGGTCGGGTCCAGTTTCAGCAGGGACACCGGCGCTGTGTGTCCGCTGAGTAACCATCTACAATTACCTGGAACATGCGACGGGTCAGTTCGAGAGTCAGTTGGTACATGCTAAGTTTACAGATCTAAGGATTTGATCCTCCCTCCTCCCTGATTTAAGGATCTAGTTTAGGATTGGTGTAGGTAAAAAAACCGTATGCAACAAATGTTGACTACAGAAAACAACACGCGGGCGTAAAAGTGGATCCAACTCGACACATATATGCAATGTATATTGATTATGCTTATGGTTCCTTGCCCGAAATATCCATAACTGAACACTGTGCTTTATTGGGCCACTTTTTGGATCCTCTCGATACAACAGCGTTTTGCTTCCTGTCCCACCTAAAATCGGGACCATCGATCTTACCAGTAATGAGGTCCCATACAAGGATCCTCGCGTCCTCGAGACCTGATATGACACAGCCACCTTGTGAGCTTATTTCAATGGAAACCGTATTACAAGATGGCTTCCACTTCTTAAATAACGTGCCACTTTGCAAATCATACACAACAATGAAATTCGGATTGGGTTCGTCTATCTCGTGGCAGACGCAACAAACGTAGTTACCTGCAACACGGAACGAGTTAAACGATCTTATATCGACTCGACAAAGGCACTCCCTTACCCTCGTACGTGATCGCCGATAACGAAGTGATAAAGTCGTGGTGGGGTATCCTGAGGTCGTACAGCAGCTTCCTGGATTTCAGGTTCCACACGAGCAACGGGAACGGTTTCTGGGTCTCGTCGCCACATACAAGGACTCTAAAAATCGAAAGTGTTAAAAAGATTTTCTTGTTAGCGAGTCAGTAAATGGTAAAAAATCAACGTAGGTAGTTAGAGTGGTTGAAATACGACAACCATCGTTCAAAGAAGACAATAGGCAACTGGAACCATTCAGTCGCTTTTCTCAGCTCTGGAAAACTGGTCGACATCTTGTACTATTATATTAACTGGTGGAGTTATTTCGAGTTTTACCTCCCGTCCCCTGAAACCAGCAGGGAGTTGAGAAAGCGGTCCTCCCCGGCCTTGAATGTGGTAACGCAATCACCTGAAACTCCAAAAGGTAAGACCACGATCACCACGACGCGGAGCGCACTCCTTACCAGTCTCGAGGTTCATAAGGTTTATGTACATTCTGTTTCTACTAAGCGTCACTAAATGGGATTGGTCGTGCAGCCCATAGTAAGGCATCTTTTGGTTCATGACTCCCTTCAGTTTCTTGACGAAGCTGCCTGCGTTTAAGTCGAATATCCACAGCTCCCTCCTCGACAGGACTATACACTTGAACTGATCGATCGGTATCATGTTGGTCGGCTGCGCTATGTCTTTCAGCGTCCTTACTGGGCGGCAACTGAAAAAGGGCAAGTGTATCAGGA
Organism: Cryptocephalus moraei; assembly: GCA_946251905.1. NCBI lineage: Eukaryota > Metazoa > Arthropoda > Insecta > Coleoptera > Chrysomelidae > Cryptocephalus > Cryptocephalus moraei. The sequence continues at coordinate 8,570,416 of OX276463.1, forward strand.
AGTGTATGGGGAAATATCACCAAGTGAGAATTAGGGGTCCAAGACATACACCGTCTTTTCTCACTCAACTTTGTATATAACTAAATGATAAACGTTTCTAAAGTAATTGTAGGTAACATCTATTGAGACCATCTAATGATCTTCCAAAGACGTGCAATGATGCTAAGTCTCAATAAAGTACACAACATGAGGACAAATATATTTAGGCATTAATTGTGATGAGTGTGTTAAATTTACAATTACAGAGTGAATATAAAAATATTTGGGACATGATAGAAGTTGTCTATAAATTTTAATTAAATCTACAATTGGTTTTTGAGTTGAAAGTAAAAAATGTTAATGCATCTATTAAAGTTAAGGACAAAATGCAAAATATTGCATCGAAGAACAATTATAATCAGTAGGTATAACAATGTTATTGATGAACCTTTAGTACTAAATCCAGTGCAATAACACCGACGTTTGGTAATTAGAGAGCAACTTGATTAGTCAAGAACCTTACTTGATGACGTCCCACACGCACAATTCCTCGTTCTTCGTCGAGACCGTCACGACGAATTGATCGGTCTTGGGCAGCCTCGCGACCAGATCGAACACCCTCTCCTTGCTGCCCTCCTCTTTCGCCTTCGCCTCGTTCTTCGGCACCAAGGAGAGCACCGGCGGGTCCTTCGCCGCCTCGTACGCAGCCGCCAGCTCTGGCTGCGTCAGATCCGCCTCGGAGAGCTTCAGGTATCTGTACAGCTGCGCGTAGAACTGCCTCCCGTCGTAGTTGAGCAAGCTCGCCTTCGCCTCGACGAAGTCCCGCAGCACCTCGACGAACCTATCGCCCCTCGCGCCGCCCTGCGCGTTGATGTCCTCGAGGACCTGGTAGCAGTCCGAGCCGCACACCTTGTCGAATATCCACGAGAGGTCCGTGAGGTACGGCGAGGCGGCGTCCGGGTGCAGCTGGGAGTAGTGGTAGGGGAGCTCGTCCAGCTTGCGCCTGTTGTAGCTGGAAAGTGCAAAGGAGGGTGTTTTTTGGATCGAACTAGCTCGGGTTGTCCATGCTCGTCAGAGCGAAATAAGCATATCCAACGGAACTTACCTTAAGTGATGTCGTTTAGACGTTACGTGGGACTGAAGTGAGCGAATTTAAACTTTTTTCTGTATACATTTCAAGGTTCGTCTTGTCTGAAAGACGCCCTTAAAATTCGCACGTGTAACGTCCTACTGAATTTCCCGAAGATATATTAGATCGCACGAGCGGACAAACAAAAATAAAATGAAAAGAAGGTAATAAAAGCTTTATTGTAAAACTATGTACATGCAGTAATCCGAAAACCAAAACGAAAAAAATAAACAAAAACAAAATCTCTATGTACAAAACAATAAATCGACTAACATCCCTCTCCCGATAGGAACCAAAAAGTGAGTGCATGAGAGAGGGTAGAGCGGAAAACACGTTCACACGAACTCCATACCATTTTCCGAGGAGGTTCTCCTGGCGGACGAGGCGCGCCTGGAGGCCGGCCGGCTTGCTGACCCACCACTTGCCCTGAAACACGGGAAACGCGTATCAGAAAACTGGCGCCCGAGCTACTCGGCCCACATAAATATATTAAACTCTAGAACGCCAATCAGTTGTGAACAATTTGGCACCCCATAGGGCAAATTGACCTACTCCACAGTTTGCCGAGTAAATAGTGTATTAAGCGGGATATTTCACCGTGTGATCAGGGCAGGACTAAGGGATTTTTGACTTCTCGTTCGTAAATTTAATGTGAATAGGTTGCCGATATGAAATATTTGCTTGAACCAACTGCTTGAAAATGGAAATGTTAAGCTCATAACAAATGAATCCATAGATTAGTTTGATCTTTCATAAAAAAAGGAAAATTGTGCATGTACTGTTTCTACTCTAAATACATCTGAGTAATACAAGTGCTCTAGCTCTTACAAAACAACTTTTATATTTTCTCGCGGTCGTAGGGACAAAAATCTAGTTAGTGTGTTGCTACACTGTCATAGGCTTTCCTAGGCTTTGCCTATGAAGACAAGGTGACTGTCGAGCTTTCCAGCCATGCGTTCTTCTAAAAGTTGTCTTATGAGAGGCCAGCACAGAAACCACTTTGTTTCTAAATATCTTCTGCTCCATTTTCGATTCTGTTATTTATAATTTTCCGATACAGTCTTGAAATTGAAGAGTATTCCCATCTTGAAATGAGCGTAAAGAAAATAATACCATTACTCTTTCAGAATTCATCAATTTTTCATACATAATTTGTTACAACTCGAGTTATAATTGGGAGTGTTACCATCTCGTCAATTGAAGGTATCTCTCTTCATAATAAATAATTTTTAATAGCCTTTTAAATTCGATTTCAAATAGGATATTCCTTGAATTTATCCTTTATTATCACAACAAAATTGCCACGCACTTCATTTTGTTCTAAATTGAAATACGAAACTAAACTCACAATACTACGCAATTAATGACTGTTAGAAATACATAATGTTCATAAAAACCACGAAGAACCACAGAAAATAGAATACAAATGGCAAGTGATTTTCTAAAGAATTAAAAAACATGAAAGCAAACAGGAATCAAAAACCCCTAAAAGCCGACTCTGTTCTTTTTATAACGCGACGTATTCTTGTTAATGCCACGTGCGCTTCTGAGGCGGTGTTGCCAAATTCACTGGATTTTCTGCAATTACCTGCCATAGTCGCATATGATCTACCAATAACAAAAAATAAACTTGCGACGGTGTGGCAGGAAAAGACGTTCTACGAAATGTAGTATGTATTTGTTCGCTATGTAGAGCCATTTAACTGAATCTCTAACATACTTATTGGCGTTCTAGATTTTATTATAGTTCTGTGACTCAGCCACACTTACGTCGTAGTAATCGAAGAGCATCTGATTCGCCCACCGCTTGTGCTCCTTGTATCGTTCGGCGACCGCCCGACGGACGACGTCGTCCTTCCACAGCACGCCGAGGACGCCCCCGGAGAGCGACCACTGCAGGAAGGGCGCCAGGTGCTTGTTGAGCCTCGACCAGGTCAGGCAGGCCGGTGCCCACGAAACTGCAACCATACGAAACATTGAAACCGCTTCACATATACTGCCGAGGTTCATAGACTTACCGTACGTCGCCGAGCTGTGGAAGTTATCGTCGAAGGCGAGGAGGTCGATCATCTCGGAATCGGTGATCGCGTGCTTCGTGAACGTCAGGATGGCGAGCGCGTGCTGGACCTGGGGCGCACCGAGGATCGTCTCGAGCTCCTCGAGCATCAGGTTGAGCTGATCGTTGACGTGGCCCTTGGGCACGATGTCGTGCTCCTTGTCGACCCACCACGACGTCTGCCACGCCAACACCTGAAAAGAGCCAGGATTAGAACACCACATCAAAAACAGAATCTAGTTGAGGGCGCTGCACTGAAGATCGCTTATGCGCAGTGAAGAATTTTGGTAACTCACCTTGGAATACAGCGGAATGGTGCACTCCTGGACAGATTTCAAAACGCAGTCTTGTATTTTCGAGTTAACGCTATGATTGTACTGCATGACGCTGGACATCAGGATATTTTTGGCTTCCGCCTCGCCTAGCAGCGGCATCTTAATGAAACTATTCTCGTTCAACTTGGAACTGATATCCGCGTGCATATCGCTGGACTCTGCGACTGAGACCACTAGTTTGACGTTGTCTGGCAACTTCGCCGGCAGCCAATCGATATTCTTCGAACTGTACGCCTTCACTTGGTCGAGACCGTCGAGCAGGACGATCAGCGGCCTTTGGAGGCTGCTTCCCGCGAGCAGACCGGGCAGGATCTGTTCGTAAGTGGCTACGTTCTGTGGAACGAGTAAAACGATCAGACCGGATCGACGAGTATTTCGCGAGTGACTTACGTGAGTACAATGACATTTGTGACCGTGATTCAGAATGGAGATTTGATTCGTGATCGAGCTCAACAGCTGCTCCATCGTGCTCGATTGGGCGCTGATCCCGACGAACCTGACGATGACGAAAGCCTCGGGGAGCCACTGCTGGCAGCACTGGGCTATCCTGGCCGTCAGGGTCGTCTTCCCGCAGCCGCTCGGGCCGTAGATCGCGACGGGCGACATGCTGTCCCCCAAGAGGTACCTGCGGGAAAGGTAAAATTAATCGCGTAGATCGCATCTTATTTCGATCACGCACGTCTTGATCTCGTTGATCGTCCTCTCCCTGTTGACGCTGTACTGGGCCGCCTTCTGGCAGAAGTGGACCTGCTGGTTCAGCTCCTCGAAGAGGCTCGCCTCGATGCCGTAGCTCGGCCGCAGCATCGTCTTGTTCTGGTGCTCGTCGACTATCGAATTGACCATCTCCCGCAGGTTCCTCTTGAGGTGGAGCGTCACCTGAGCTACGTACTCCTTGTGCTCGGGCATGTTCAGGTTGAGGCCGCCCTCGACGTACTTGACGGGGATGCGGATTATATGCTTCTCGGCCAGTTGATTCTGAGCGGCGAAGGATGCCACAAAATAAAAAAAATAATGAATATTCTTCTTCAAAATTACTACAATGCGTTACCAACACGTAAGGCCTAATCAACTTTCTTCAAATTTACGACGTGTGCTTTTATAAAATATATGCACATTTGTAATGTATTGTCACGCCTAAGGGGATGATGAATGTAGTAAAGAGTCTACCTACTACGTGGTCTAGAGACTAGTGATGAGCGATATTTCACTACCGGTGATTTAATAACCGTGATCAAAAAATCACTAGTCGCTACCGTGACTGAATACTTGTATTCACGGTGACACGGTGACCCGTGATTTCACCGGTTGCGATTTCACCGCGCGCAAATTGGGGAATGGCTTATGGGCGGAATGCCGTGATATGTGATCTTTGGCCGTGATCCGTGATCGCCGTGATCGTAAATCCGTGAATCGTACTGTGAATGCGTATTTTACAGAATCCTATAAGTAGCGAGAGTGTTTGTAACTATCATCTAGTGGCGAGTATATTAATTATTACATAATTGTTAGAAAAGGAACCTCTACTATATACTAGTTTTAATTTCAAACAGCGGGGGTTTTCTCAATAAATTACAAATCCTGGGGGCCCTGGGGCTTTTTATTAACTTTACAAACTGCGGGGGTTTTTTGGATGTCATTCACATTGCGACTTTACAAACTGAGATACTTCAATTAAAAGGTGCTTGACTACTAACGGTGGATTCTAATTCACTGTATCAGGTTTACAAAATACCGTGATCACGGTCACCATTAAAAATCACCGTGATTGAAAAGTAACGTTCACTGATCACGACGATATTAAAAAATCACGGTATCGCTCATCACTACTAGAGACGTGACCCTACCGCAACACAACCTTGAGAGTACTCACCCTCAGATCCTTTTGTAAAATGTTGAGTCTCCTGTGCGCCTCCGCCTCACCCGGAGTCATCGTGTCCGGCGTATTATCCAACGTGTAGACCCTGTTTAACCAGATGCACCGTTTCGCGAGCTCCTGGCTCATGAAGACGGTGTTGTGGACCTCCTGGAATAACCTCAGTGTAAACGAGAATTCAAGGTGATCTCCATTTTATACCCTGTGATACATCTTAGACCGTAACAGTCTCATTGCAAATATCAGACTTCGTCTCTCAAAGAGGAAAGAGCAACGTATAACAAATACCTAGACACAAGTAAGTTAATGAAAGATGAAAACCTTAAAACAAATTTGCTAGGAACATTGATGAAAATCTGAGATCAATTTGTGTTGACGCTATCGTCAACATTATTTAAGGGAATTTTTGGTTAAGAAATTGTAATTTATGGTTAACTAATTTTGGGAACTTTTCAACACGTTTTATTGTACAAACAGATAATATTCATTGAAGCATCTTAGGTAACGAGGTTTTTGGGATAGCTAAATCAATTACACGTCTTATTTTATTACGAAGAATAACAACGCTTACCGAACGTGAGCAAGTCAAGTTCAAGTTCGGATCCCAACAATTAGTCGCGTAAGCATAACAAAACATTTAGGTAACGTGATAATGGATGCGCTCCGGTTAAGGTCGGTTTTGCAAACCTAGGTCATTGTAAGAATACAAATAATGTACCATTTACCTCATGTAATTGAATGTGTATAAAAAAGCCCGAAAGTAGACAATAAATTAGTATACTTTGTATGCTCAAAACGCCAGTGTGTTGTGGTCTTGATTCAAGTCACCCTAATCTTAAACCGAACTGTGAGACTGCTGCTCGGGAGACCTAACTTCACTCTAACCTACAAGCTCTCACATCCTACGCCCTGGGAGATTCACCGGAGATCACGTTACGCCCTGTCTCCCAGCTACGAGATCTTCAAGCTACAAGAATTTCAAGCTGTAAGAACCTCTAGCTGCCAGAACTTCAACCAGGTGAGTACGACACGCCCTTTCTCCATTCTACGAGAACTTCAACCCGGACCTGCACGATACGCCCTCAGATCCACCCCGGAGATCGTCACACCCTGACTCCAAACTACACAACCATCTCCAGCCTTACCTCCTGGATACCAGATTCATTTCCGCAGCCGCCACGAGCTACGAGAGAGATTATCTATTGTCCACTCTCTATAGAGATCACTTCACACTTCACACATATTTTGACAGGAGGAAAATACAAAGTCCCTCAACTGATCATTCAAGAAAGATCGAAGGCAAGACAAGAGTGGGCCGCAAAGAGTTGTCGTGGTGAAGGCAATGAGTAGATCTAAACAACACCTGAGACTTATACCACGTTGCCATAAATAGATGTTTGATGTTTCCATACTCGCCAACGTACTTTAAGTATAGCGCACCATAAGAATGGTGTAGCAAATTTGTCTCCATTCCTTTGGCTTACCTGTTCGACGACGGTCGTCAGGTAGGTGTCCCTGAGCTCCACCGAGAAGACCGCTATCAGCACCCCGAGCATCTTATCGATCTCGGTCGCCCATTCCGCGAACGCCTTCTCCCTGTCCTCCAGGGAGCTCTCCTTGAACCCGGGGATGTGGCAGGAGATCGGCCTCAGTCTGTAGCAGGGCGGTTGAGCGTCGCTATCTAACATGTACCTAAAAGGATGAGTCTATAGAATTTCCCTTAGTTCTCAATAAGTCTCCACGAAGCCTCGTTACCATTTCGATAGCAACCCTTGGGCGGATTGGTTCTCGGCGCTGTCCATCGCCATCTTGAAGTCAGTGCATTCGATGGTGATCGGCAGGAGCTGCGTACCCAAGGAGTTGTTGAGGAAGAGGACCGGAATGATGTACGCCACCTCCATCTGCCCTGCAATCCCAACAACAGTACTGTCAACGAGCAAACGCGTCGATTAAAACGTCTGCTTACGGGTAAGTTCTCCGATGCACAGCTCGGGGAACTCGTGGTCCTGCTGCTTCTCCAGCAGCGTCCTGTAGTGCAGGTCGACGATGTGCAGCTCGTAGCCCTTGGTCCTGCACATCTCGCGCAGCTCCGGGTAGATGTCGTTGTGCAGCGCCCCCTTCTCCACGCAGCAGTCTGACCGAAAAAACGAGGTGAGCTCGTGCATAGAGCGATCCGCATTCGTGCGCTTACCTTGCGAGTCCGCAGCACACACGTAGATCGCTATCTTGTTGCACTTCATCGTCGTCCGCGCCTGCGCGACCCTCCCCATGACGAGGTCCTGCAGGTTCTCGGAGAGGCTCTGCACGGGGGCGGGCAGGTTGCCGCCGTACAGCCTGTCGAAGTCCTTGGGGCTGTGGTTGCCGGGCGGGGAGCTCAACGAGATCGAATCTGGAAGAGAGAGGGAGAGAAACATTCCTTAGTCTAGCTAGACCATGTTCTCAAGCTGTCCCCAAAGGAGGCAACTTTGGGGGACAGCTTGAGAACTTTGTCTAGCTCCTGCTTCACACCCCTAGAACTTCAACCTCATTGTTTAGTCTAATTATACGTTCATGCATTCGATTCTCTATACTTCAACCTAGCTAATTCGGCATACCTGAGATCGTCACTCCCTTCATCACCTTGGATAGGTTGCTCTTTTTCTCCGCCGGGTTGGCCGTCTGTAGGGGCGGCTTCCCGGCCGTGCTCGGCTCGAGGATCACCCCCGAGTGGGGCGTGATGTGATTCAGCAGCGTCTGCTGCTTCTCTGATGGAAGGTTCGCGCGCACCTGGTAACTGCCCGATCTGGAAATGTACCAAAACGACATCAGACGCCGAGAAGACACATGAGCTCAAAATTACTAATATTACAGTGGCATTATGCGAAACAGTGACGACAATATTTTATTGGTTCAATTCAGTTGGTTCAATGCAAAGCTAAACGAAGAGAATGAAAAATTTGTTTTTTTCTATTTTTCCAAAGTAACTTTGGTAGGTGACACGTCGATTTTAATGCTTGTTTTAACTATGTCTGTATTGTTTTAGCGTCATATTTTATTTAACTTTGACACGCTGACGGATTATATTGTAACGAAATAGCCTGCCATAAAGATAAGCGCGTCGGAATGAGTCTCTTCTAAGAAATTCCTAACGAGATAGATTGGGCGAACTGGTGGAATTCTTGAAAAGTCGTAGGATATTCGAGTACTATCAAAAAGGTTCCGGAGAGTCGTCAGTGTTTCTGGAATTTCCATGCGGCAAAATATATAGCCGGTCGGAGAGCGATAAAGTCAGTCGCCGGGAGACTCGTCGACGGATAAATTAACAGGGTGTAATTAATATAAATTAATTAGTTAAGTAATAGTAAGTGAGATAAGATAAATTAGATTAAGTATTAGTAGATAAGTGTTAGGTGTAAGTGTACAAATAAATTAGAGTGTTAAGTGGTTAATAGTATATTATTATACTAGCTTAATAAAACAGAGTATTGTCACACGAGTGCTTTAATAGAACGAGTGTGACAATACGTCTTATTAAACGGGTGTAATATACTATTTTATCTACTTTGCTTTATTAGTTTATTAAATTGTGGATGTTCAAGTTTTCGTATTACACTTGGGAGTTTTGCGTGGGTTGGTTACACTGACGTCACTGACATGGACGTTTCGTATTTGAATTTGAAAATCTAGTAGCCCTAGGACAAGTTTAATAACTACTTCCTTACGTACGCGAAATGGAAGACAAAAATGTAGAATTGAAATACGCAAAGCTGCTTAAGAAACTTATTGAAATACTAATAATTTAACCTTGTGTACTACGCACGTCAACGTGACAGGGTGATGTACCAATTTAGCAATACTAAAAGTTACCAAAAATAGTGTAATAATATGAATGTGAATACACTACTTTCGATTTAATAATGAGATCATTAGTAACGCAATGTAGTTAAAAGAAATTAAGTAAGACAACTCGTGTCGTGTAGTACTTCTCGCGTAGGTAAAAACGTTACAATATGATAGACAACTACAGATAAGAAGTTGGTAACAGGGGGTAAATATGACAAACACATTATTGATTGGTCTTCTTACAGGCAACGTTTTGCTGGAGATGAACCCTTGGGGTTCGAAACGTGTCCAAATATAATGATTTCTCCTCAAAGACAGATCGACTTACAAAGACATACCTGACACACCCACCTGACACCCGACACACCCACCTCACACACCTGACACACCCACCTCACACACCTGACACACCCACCTCACTCACCCGACACACCTACCTCACACACCTGACACACCTACCTGACACACCTACCTGACATACCTGATCGACTTTTAATTGTTTCTTTGGATTGGTGCGTCTTTGAGACTTCTACGTATATGTGACATTGGTGTGATTACATTGGACTTCGTCAAATATTTTAGACAACACAAAAGACGCAATATTTAACAGTACTGGATTTGCAAAGTGTATAACAATGAATAAAGAGCGTTTAGATTATTCTTTAAACATGACAAATTAATGAGGAAATTTATGGAGGTTATATATCGTCCCAGAGGTGTTCTATCGGTTTAATTATATTGGTTTCCAACAGATCCCGTTAAAATAAAGATATGGATTTCTGTTTTGGGACTTAGTGAAACTAATAAAATAACAAAATTAACCTAAATCTGCTCTAAATATCTTAAAGCAAGTGATTTGTAGTATAAGTAGTTGCAGCTAAATATTATACAAATGACGTGAAGATAATATTTCTTAAGTGAAAAGTGGTACAAGGTAATTAATTGTTTCAGAATGTATTAAAGTGACTGTAATAATGCTCTTATGAATCATTTATGATTTCAATCAAGACTTAAGTAGCTTAAAATAAAAGGTAATTAATTTGTAAGTAAATATAATATCTAATACAAAACATAGGCGATTGAGCTAAATTATTGATGTAAGTTTTTCCCTTTATATTTAAGAAAAATTGAATGTGTCGTAATAAAACAGGACAAGGTGCATTAGATCAAAATTACAGTAAATTGTATCTCAATTTTGCTCCCTTTTGACCCTTATTATGGATACGCCTATGGACAACTGTTTGGTTGCCTATCGCAATTCTTCAACATCGGTCATATTAGCTTTTCCCTTTGCACCGCTCGTCATATACGTTGGCTTGAAAACAAATTTTCTTGGGAGAACGCCGTATACTCTAACCAGTAGCAATCGAAACACTCAATAAAATCTGAATTTACCGAGGACATTCGAAAAGAGCCCGTTGTCTCTATACAAAACCATGGGACTTATCTTTTTGCTTATTCAGAAACGCCCTCGTATTTTTAAAATGCAGGTGTTCAGTTGCCCAAATGAACTCATATATGTGAATATATGGATATGTACAGATAAAGAACTAGAGGGTCCATTGGACCGCCAAATTTTTTTTTACGACGCCCGCACTTCGTTTGTATCTTCTTCTTCTTCTCTTCTAACACAGCGGCCACCTGTGCTTTCCTTGTGATCTCTTCTTCGGCACTTATACTCCAGAAAGCAGTGGTGTGTGAATATGTGTGCCATTTATTTGTGCGATTTGGAAGTGAATTCATTGTTATAGTTACTATCCGTAATGATAGGCCCATGGACGACCGGGCGGCATGGCTTTTCACCACTTAAAAAGCCATTAAGTGTTTTTTTTGCCGTTCCAACTCTGACTGGACAAAATATATCTGGTTATATTAATCGTATGTAATCAGCGGAGAAGATAGTTGCGGTACAGCTGAACTAGGTGACGCTGCGAGCGCAACGTCGCGATAAATCTGGGAAAATTCGTCTTCCCACGCGATCGATAAATCTCCCTAATCACTCCGATGTTTACGGAGGGCTCGTGACGCAATAAAATCCGATTTAATACGACGATAAAATAAATCCATTCCGCCGCCGCCGTTTTATTGTTTTTCGGTAAACAAACGTGGCGGGGGAGTGCGAGTTGCACCTGCTCCATTAATCGCGACGACAGGTGGACCTCAAAGCGGCCGCCAATAGAGGGGGCGACCCTCGATTAGTTAATTATTTAATTAATTACTTTCAACCCCTCCCCTCCTTCTTTCCGTTTCGGTGTGCCTCAAGTCTGGAAAAACACGTTGCCCGGACGGAGGACCCGGAAAGTAGGTCAGGTCGAGGGGGCGGTAAACTGATCACTGTTGACGTCAGAGGACGAGGGGCTGGGGCTGGGGGGGGGGGGGGTGTTGAAGGAAAACCGAGGAGTCTCCTGTACTTAACTTTAATGGACACGGAAAAAAATTGATTTATCGCAATTGCGGCAGCCTCGGCGACGATGGGCCTCGTAGGAGAGGACCGCCTCGTCGGAATTTTATTAATAGCTTTCGAGTTATTTCAGTTTGAATTGTACGTTACACGATAACGAGAGTATATCATTTCGGAAATTGTCGCCGTTCCAAGGCGCGGTATCGAATGCTTCCATTTCGAAAATGGGAAGCCCTCTGGTCGCTGTAACTAACGAATATGTACTTCGGCACGATTCTTGGTGAGGGCAGTAGCAGTAATAGAGTGACCAAGGGGCACTTATTCCCACCGACAAGCTAATAATCTCATAGTTCGTTGTCCACTATAATCAGGTTATACTTGGCATATCCGAGTTAGATCACAAGGATTCACGTTGATGAGTTCGGTCAAATTTAATGGGGTTTCATGCAATTAAGCTACCCAGTGCATATTATGGCTTAGGTATTTTAAAAGATAAATAATAAATACACCTATATAAGAACGCCACTTCTCGGATCGAGATGGATGAATCCTTGCCTTAACCGTTTAACATAACGAAGGGTCTCAGACAGAAATTCTGTCTATCGTCTACTTTATTCAAGATCTACCTGGATCAAACACTCCTTCAAAGATGACTTGGAGTATATGACCATAAGAGTATGGGAAATGGGGTCTAAAGGTCAATATGGCAAAAGCAGTGGACGACCTAAATCTGGAGAACGACAGAAAGATAGGCTGTGAATATATGTAGTTGGATGTGAAGATTGTAAATAACGGGAGGACCGCAACTGAAATAATGTAAAGAATACATAAAGGAAAAAAGCAATCAAAGCGTACTATGGTCAAAGAACATTGCTAGGAGTAGAAATAGCCATACATATATAATACGACCATACAAGGTACGTCCATGTATGAAGCCCAAATGTGGCAAACAAATCAACAAAGCCGATAACAGTACAAATGGATTTCTGGCGCAGATCAGCAAGAATATCCCGATTACACGGAATTCCGGAAATAATGGACGTCAAAAAAGATATGGTGGATCAAATATCAGAAAAACAAGTAAAATGGTAGGGTTATGTGGAGCGAATGCCAGAAGAATTAATTACAAAAGACTCCAAATAACCGACGTAAACAAGGAACACCAAAAAGCTCCTGGATCTAAGAAATTAGGAAAGCTATGTCATAAAGCTAATGACAAATTTAGTACCAACGGGAAATATATGCATAGAGGGAGCGCAAGTAGGATTCATGGAAATGTATATTTATCTATGCCCCGAATTAAAGATCAGCAGGGACAATCACACTTGTGATCTTCCAGGGCGATAAACCTCGGATGGGCAGCATATGGAAAACTGAGGCACTTATTTAGACACAAAATTCCAATAAATCTAAAAAGAAAGACCTCGATCAACTCGTGCACCCTACCGGTCCTCACATATGGGGCAGAAACCCTAACGCTCACAAAGGCTTCGGCAAAGAAAAATTGATAGATCTAGATCAGAGTAAGAAATGAGAAGATCTGTAGAAAATCTAAGCTAGAGGACGTGATTGAATGGATCTCAAAGTCGCAGTGGAGTTGGGCTGGTCATGTCCCAGTAAACAGAAAATGGTTTAAATATCGTTGATTTCTCGTTAAAAACCTACGTTGTAAACCACTCTAATATGCGTATATAAGAGCCGTATAAAATTGAGCGGAATGTGCAGCTTTTAAACGTTTTAATAAACGGTATTTTAAACCGTTTTTTTACGTATTTATAAATAGGTATAAATGTGGTATATTTCATAAACGTTTAAAAGTAACGTTTTCAAAACCACCTTTAAACGTATGTAAATAGGTATAAATAAGGTATAGTTTACACACGTTTGAAACAAACATCTTTTAAACCGTAATAAAACGTTAAAAAATCGTTTAAATCAGGTAAATATTTTATACGTTTTCAAGAAACGTTTCTAAAACCATTTTTAGACGTATGTGAACAGGTATAAATGAGGGATCTTTCATAAACTTTTGACCCAAACGCCTTTTAAACCACAATAAAACGTTGAAAAAATCGTTAAAATTTGGTACATATTTTATACGTTTTCAAAAAAACGTTTCCAAAACCATTTTTAGACGTATATGAACAGGTATAGATGAGGGATCTTTCATAACCGTTTGAACCAAACGCCTTTTAAACCATAATAAAACGTTAAAAACATCGTTTAAATTAGGTAAATATTTTATACATTTCCAATAAACGTTTCTAAAACCATTTTTAGACGTATATGAACAGGTATAAGTGAGGGACCTTTCATAAACGTTTAACCCAAACGTCTTTTACACCATAATAAAACGTTAAAAAAAATCGTTTAAATTAGGTATTTTATACGTTTCCAAGAATAGGTAATAGGTAAATTATAATAATAGGCATAGTCATATTAATAAGTCTTATAATAACAATAATATATATGCGTAATAGGTAAAAGGTAAACTATAATAATAGGTATAATAATAATAATATAATAATAATGTCCTTTACTTATGATTGGTAATTAAAACGGGATGTGACCAATTTTAACCAATTCGGAACGGCCTGCTTCATTACCTTTTCAGATGCTAACTTCTTCTCATGCTCCACCTTTATAGCCTCTGTAAAATTAAAAACAAAAATTAGTTACTTTATCAGAAAACATAGCTTTATAAAATTCAAATATTACACAGTAGAACTTCCATTAAAAAAATCTGTTAAAAATTGTTTGTTGTGGAAATTAAATTTTCAAATGATGTTATGGAAAAAATGCATTTGAATAGCTATTATATATAAATTTCGTAGAAATATATTACTTTTAAATTTACATTTTTAATGAGATTTTAAAATTCAATTAACCTTTATGATATTGCGTCAATTTAACTGCTACATACCAAATATTGCTTCCAGCGGTTTGGAACTTTTAAATTTGAATTTGTTCTCCCTACCAGCACAAGACCAATTAAACCAATTTGTGAAGACTTCACGTATCATCGCATTTATGCTGTCCTGCTGGTCGGATCTTCCTTTGCATGCCAGTTGGTTTATCTGTAAGATAAAAGATTTTGTTAATTAAACTTTTTTGTATGTTAAAATCTATATAATTTCTTGTCTCTGATTATGATAAAATACTAAATTTTAGGGCGATCTTTCAACATAAATGTTTAAAACAAAAATTATAAATATTAAATAGGTAAATCAAATTACGAAGTTTGAGATATATCATTAAGGATATTTTGAAGAGAACTGAGAAAACCTAAAATTTTTCTAGCAAGTCGCTTTGGAGAAAACTATAAGGAAAATTAGAAATTATTGAGAGCCACATGCCTTTTAGATAAAAAACGTTTGACATGAAAATAATTATAAGTATTAGATAGATAAATCAAATTTCGAAATTTGAGAGAAATCATTAAAGTCGTTTTGGAGAAAATTAAGGCAAACTAAGAAATTTTCAAGAGAAATTCGACCCTTACCTTAATATGCACCAAACACTGTTGAAGCGTTGAAGTCGCTGATGATAAGTATGTTCATCAAAATCTTGTTCTGCTCTCTTCCGAAACGCGCCGTAATGAGTAGCATGCCAAACTAGCAGCCAATATGAGGAATACATCTCCCGGGAACGTGTACTGATAGCGACCCCTACAAATTGCCGTCTTTGGGGTTTTTCTGAAATAAGTTGTATTTTTCTATTGTCCCATTCCTACCTGATCACGGTTTATAGCGCTGTTATCGTTAAACAGCTGTCGGTTCGTCATTAAGACCGGGACGTCTAAGAATCCATCCACTATCATTATACTTAACTACTTATGATATTTTACTTATATTTCAACGTTTCATAGACGTATATAAAAATACGTAAATAAAATATTATACTTTCGATCGCTATAAACTGTTAAACTAAATACATCTTTCCAACTTTTTTTTTAACTTTTATCTTACGTCTTTTTTACGTAAAAAATTAAAGTGTCTTTTAATGTTATTACGTAAATAATATTTTACCTATATTTCAACTTTCCTTGGACGTATACATACAAAAATACGTATATAAAATAATATACTTTCGATCCCTATAAACTCTTAATCTAAATACGTCTTCCATACTTTTTTTTTAAACATTTATGTTACGTCTTTTTTAGGTAAAAATTTAAACTGTCTATAAACGTTATTACGTAAATGATATTTTACCTATATTTCAACGTTCCTTGGAGGTATACAAAAATACGTAAATAAAATATAATACTTTCGATCGCTATAAACTGTTAATCTAAATACGTCTTTCCTACTTTTTTTAAAAACTTTTATCTTACGTCTTTTTTACGTAAAAATTTGAAGTGTCTATAACGTTATTACGTAAATGATATTTTACCTATATTTCAACGTTTCATGGAGGTATATGAAAATACGTAAATTAAATATTATACATTCGATCGCTATAAACCGTTAATTCATATACGGTTTTCATACTTCTATTTTTTTACTTTTATTTTACGTCTTTTTAACGTAAACAATGGACCCGTGTAATAAACGTGTACGTATTTAGTAGAAAAGATGTATAATTCATGTATTTATATGTACCGTTTGAAAATAAGAAAGAGATAAACGTTTATTAGACATACGTAAATATGCTATTTAACGATTATACCCTAAATTATACGTTTTTTTAACCATCGTCTGTTTACTGGGGTAGCACGACAAGTGGACCACACATGGACGAAGAAACTTCTGGAACGGAGACCATGGTCAGATAAACGATATCCCAGACGATCCACCTACTAGATGGACAGATGATTTAAAAAAGATCGACACAAGTTGGATTGCAACGGCACAGGGACTTGGAACAACTTGAGGAGGCCTACACTGTTCTAGTGTAATTTTACAAAAAAAAATAATAGGAACTTTTTACGAACAGTAAATTGTATTAATAAAATTCAGTTTTGTAGTTTTCCTACACGACTAATTCCAACTCAGTTTAGGAAAACCACAAAACATTTGTTAAAATTTACTAAGCACTCACAGAAATTAGTTTAGCAATATTACATTACAGATATTGTAATTTTACTAAACAAATTCAGGGCCAAAACAAATACTACAAATAATAGACAAATACTCATAATTCGTTTTCTTTTGACAGAGAAAAAGCAGGTGTTAAAAGAGGTTAAGTAGGTTATTTTGAGGTTATGTATAGCTAGTAGAAACTCCTATTTTCGCAAGGCGGATTTTTTTATTTTACATGGGAATTCCACACCCGATTAGATGACAATCATTTTGAAACACGTTGTAGTTTGTCATGTCAAGCACGGGTCAGCATGACCAGAGTGCAATGGGAGGGCCTCCCCTTGTGGGTGATCACGGTAACCCCTACGCCAGGCATGTCACTTATATTTCTACCTACCTGATATTATTATTAGATATTACCTACTATTATTAGTATTGATTCATTTGTAGAACTGATAAATTGTGCAATCAAATCTGGAATAATTAATAGAAAAAAACATTTGTAATTTTTCTTTAAAGCGTAAAAAGTGACCTTTTTGTGGAAATTTAAAAACGAGTGTGTCCAGTTTTTTGATTGTGTAAAGTGGTTGTGATGCATTTGCCGGTGTCTTGGGTGATTTTCCTTTTTTTTGTTTTAGATCCAATTTGGTGATCAGATAAAATGCTAACCTAATCAGTAAGTGTCCAGTCAGAAAATAATAAAATGTCTGATATGAATTCATGAGGAAATATTTACAACTAAATTCAAAAACGAAACAAAAGTGAAACAGACGTCTTCCAAGATAATACAACATAATACAATTTTTGAAAACTATAATGTACTGCATACAGAACACTTGCAACTTAGTAGGGTTGATTGCACGTTTCGCGAAAAGCGACATCTGACGTGAATCGCACGCGACCCAGGCTCGAAATGGGTGGACCGAGTAATTTTCAATGAGTAATTGTAAAGATGCTAAACATGCTCATTAACTTTCGATGACAGCATGGTAATTTCAGTTCCAATATTTTTTTTTTGTAATTTTACTAAAAACTATAGTGTCATATCACAAACAGTGGATGTAATTTTCAAAAACTTTTCATTGGAAATCGACTAACGGTTTAGTAAAATTACAATACATGTATTATTAATACATAAAAATTGTAAAATTATAACTTATTTTAGTACGTTTCCTCTGATGTCTTGGAGAATTGCTTGAATCGTATTTGAATTCTGTTTTGCACCACAGTGATTGGTAATTTGGCAGTGGTAACGAGATATTTCATTATAAAATTTTCTCTTAAACGTAAACATACAGTACACATCTTGGATTGAGATCTACAAGGAACGAAAGAATCCTTCACGGAAACGTTTCTGGGCCTACGACTACGGTCGGGAAGGTTAGGTTTGTTTGGTTTGGCTTGGATAAAAGTATAAAGAAGAACAAATAGTACATTGTATTAAACTCAGTTATTCAAATAAAATTTTCTCAGAAAATACCAAATTGCCTCACCGGAAACTATCTCCTAATGATATACACGCTCTTTTTACAGCATTTCCTAAATTTTTGTGAAAAAATTGCGTGTGCCCACGGTCTTTACCGTCACCAGCGCTAATCATTTGGTTTGAACACCATTGCAATTTTACAATTTTTGACGGTGTATATACGAGAGCGGACGCAAATGGCTGGAGAATATGGTGATGTCTGAAAGCGGAAGATGGGAATGATCGGCAAGTGTGAAGAAAGGGAACCGGAGGGCGTAGAATAACGCTATAAAACCGGGTATATAAGTATATAAATAATAAATATGAAAATCTCAAATACGACACGGCTCAGCTTCGGTTTTAGCAAAACATATCGTGGCGGTTTTCGGGAAAATTAAGATGGCCGAAACTAATGCCCGATCGAGCCGCGGCGCGAACGTGCGACCCGTCGCCGTGGCCGTCGATCGATCGTTATTAACGTGTTGATATTTCGAAAATGTCAAAAGGTGCGGGGCCGGACAACGTCGCGACGCCCGCGACCCGGAACGCCGGCACTTACTCCTCGGACCTCTGGGACATGTTGTCCTTATCCTTGTGGCCTTGACCACTGCTGCAGGAGTTGCCCATGGCGGCGGCTGTCCCCGTGTCTCTACTCCTCCAGCATGATCGGCAGGGTATCCGACGCGTCGGCGAGCAGCGGGAGGAGGAGCGTCATCTGGGGGACGTCGTCACCTTGTATCACTTCACTTTCACTCGCGCGTCCTCCTCGTCCAGGAAAACGGGAGCTCGGAAGCGGACGGAGCGCGCGAGAGAGAGAAATGCGGAGAGTGTGAGATGTGAGAGAGAGACGGAGGGAGGAAGACCCGACGTCTCTCCCCTTTCCCGCGTCCTTCCGCCCTACGTTCTGGAACGCGGACGGCGACGGCAACAACAACGACGACGACGACGACCTAAAAATAAACAACGAGCCGCGGATAAGTTCGAACCGTCGTCGGGGAGCATGTCTGTCCGCCTTGACATTAAGTCAAACACTCATACACACGCACACAGGCACACGCGCGCGCGCTCACACACACACATACACACACACACACACACGTACGCACGGTGGGAGAGCATATATAATCGATGACGGGAAGACACGGGAGCGAACAGCGGGCAGGCGCCGAGAGCGCGCCCGTGACGTCAGCGCTCCGGGAGGCGTCGCGGCGGACGGTGCGCCGCGACGCTATTTTCGGAGAACCGACGGCGCGAGCGGCGGAAGGGGTGACGGGTGGGAAAAGGGGGAGGCTGAATTTTTCCCTTTTGAACCCGAAATATTTAAAAAAGACCACAGACCGTTAATATAACTATAGTAAATCCACTGAGAAGAAAACTTCCATGAAACACAAACGTCGAAATTCAAAGCGCGCGACCTGCTAGCGACAGGGTCGCATTAAGAATGATCGCCTTGACTATAATTTATTTTTTACTAAGATTTTACCAAAGATGTTCATTTCTTTCTTTTCTGTATACATTTTGAAATAAAGCATATTTTTCCCGTGGCTAGAACCCTTGTCTCCCTCTGTTACCGTTTTCGGAAAACCAGTAAATTCAAATAAATAACCATTGTCTCTCCGCCGTGACACCTGCAAATGTCGAAGACCGAGTTTAAACAAAAGACCACCAGTTGTCTCTTTAATTGCGAGCAGCAAATTTCCCCTCCCTATTTATCTGAGAGCTCTAAATATGAACGAAAAGTATCAAATGTATCTGGTGTAGTCGCCGCTCTTGAGAGTAGTCTTGGAGTGCCTCTACAGTGCCAACCGTCCGTTTTTGAGCGAGTAGTCCGAGTAGTTACCGCTTACATCCCCGTTAAAACAGATAGGTCCTGGACTATAATGTCATTTAATAAGGAACTATGGTGTTCAAGGTATTTTATTTTATCTTGGCACTATAATCGCCTTTATAGGCACTCAAATGCAGGCATAAATTGGCCTTTACCTCGATATCGTTGTAATAAATTAATATATTTAGCTGTTTGCCTACCGCTTTATTCATACTTATACATATATAGGGTTAAAGTTGTCTAGGTACTTTAAGTCTATATATGTATTTAGTTAATAAAATTAAGTACTTAAGGTAATAGGAGATGAAACTTCTATATTACATATTTAAAATATGTACTTATTGAGGTTCATTAATATAGTTAAAAATAATTTTTATCTCGAGTTTTGGCTACAATAGGATTAATAATACAGTAGAGGAAATAAAGAATTGTTAAAATTTGTCCAATTATAATAAATAGGTCTTCCACTGGCCGAGCCCTGACTCAGGTTAACAGTAAACCAATTCAGAGAAGCCTTCAGTACCTATAGCATTTTATTTATTTCGTAAAATTGATTTCCTTGAAATACCTTATTATTTGAAAAAAGTAGAATATACACAATTTCAATTGATGTTAATCGGGGAATTACTGCCTCTAATTTATTTGGAATTGATCGTAAGTAAATAGCATATTTACAATAATGCTCTATGGAATAGAAGCTGCCACTCTAACAAAAGAAATGCTTAAAAAAAATAGTTGCCTTCGAGATGTGGCTTTACAGAAGGGTACTCCGGATATCATACGTTGACAGTCTTACGGAGAGTCTCAAAAGGTCTAGAACTGTCCCAAGAGGTATAGGTCAGAAAACTCCAATATCTGTGCCACGTAATGAGAGGTACAAGATACAAGCTGCTACTACTAATTATCCAGGATAAAATAATTATAGGGAAAAGAAGCATAGGAAGAAGACGGATGTCGTGGCTTCGAAATCTCAGAGAATGGTTCAACTGTACATCAAACAACCTGTTCAGAGCAGCAGTCAGCAAAATAAAATTAGTCATGATGGTCGCCAAACTTCGCAAGAAGTCGGCACCTTAAGAAGAAGAAATAGAAAATATCATTCTGGTTGAATATGAATATGATAATATATGATAATATATATGATAACATAATATGAATTGGAGTAAGAAGAGGGTTGGCTGGGGTGAAGATATCAGCGTCTCCTAATACATACGGATTTGTTAAATTTAATAACAAGAGGAATTTAGTTGTACTGAATACACCTAAAATGTCTTTAAATGAAAAAAAGAAATGAAATGGAATTTTATCTATATTTAAATTTCTCCCTAGTGGGTTATTTGATCCAGTTACTAGGTACTAGGTTTGTTAACACTACTTTCCAATACAATCCGAGTAGCGAAGTAAACACAAAAGAAGATTAACTGGACGTAGGTAATTAAAGCACTCTCACTAATTGAATATAGATTTAATTCACTACAATAACGACTCAATAACAAAAATATACATAATAAAATAATCATAATTTCTGCCTGTTACGAGCTATATTTACTTTGGATGATAGGCTGACAAGATATATACATAGTGTTCAGGATGTAAAGAATGAAACTAATATTCCTGCCATTTTTTGGTAGTAGTTGTCATATAAGGTACTGAATTTTTTTACATATTAAACAATATATAAGATGACACTAAATAGATTCGTTGTAACAAGTTTTATCTACCAAAAAAAAATAGGAATTTTATTTAATATTTCTCTGACAATCTGTTCAGCAGCGATCAGCAAAGAAAACACGAGAAACGTTTCAGAAAACTCTCAGTTCAAGTACAGTAACCACATTATTTCAGACAGTACAACGTGGAAAGAAATTGAAAAAACGCTAAAATATTTAAGAAGGAGATTTCAGAAATATATGGAAACTTAATTTTCGTGTGTTTTGATAAAATTGTTCATAAATTGTTTTAAACTCGAATTTAGTTGTATAACGGTATTTTAAAATCTCTGTACCCCTGAGAACCATGGAAATTATCTATATTTTCCTATATAGGTCCTGGAAGCATTCTCGTTTTAATTTTAAAATCTGAAAAGTGTGTATCATGGGTAAAAGTTCTAGACTTTAGTTAAGAATTGTAGAAAGGTAAAAGATGTTATTGAATCTAGAAGGAAGTTTCAAAACTATTCTGAATACTTAATGCTGAAGAAAGATTCTAGATTCGCATAGAATTATAGAAGGCTAGAAAGTCATTACAATTGAACGTGGAAGGTTAATGGAAATATGATATTTAAGAGGACCACAGAAAAAAATCTAGATTTTCCTAAATGGTCTCTGATAGAAGGAACTTTTAAAAAACTGTTCTCAACCATGCTGAAGAAAGATTCTAGAAATTCGTATAGATCTATAGAAGGCCAGAATGTCATTGAAATTGAGTCTAGAAGATTTATGGAAATTTCAAATTGCATCATTCTCGGAGAACAACGGAATAGAAATCTAGATTCTCCTAAAAAGTGCCTGGTGGGTCCTGGGAAGCATTCTCATTATAATTTTGAAAATGTGTATCATGCCAAAGATAAATTCTTTAGATAATTGTCACCATGCTTCACTGCCTTAAGTTTTTGTTGTCTAACGTCCAAATGAACCGTTACTCCCATTTCCTTCGTTGCTCGGCAAAGAATAAAAACTTCCCTGCAAAAAGATAATAATGCAACAAAATACATACATCGCATATTGTAAATAAATTAATTTACGATTATGTACCGTTATCAGTTCTTTGACCCAAACTAAACAAGTCAACAGCTACAAAATACACGATAGTTATCTCGATATATATATACAGGACGGTTAATATATGGACGGAATCTGATCTCGACCTCCTGTTCGACAACAGCCCGATTATCTCGACCGCAGCCGGCTGACATCGTCCCGAAGATTCGATGCTCCAGCACCATGGCACACGACGGCATCGTCGGAGTTGGACCTACTGCAAGATCACGTTGTCGTAGAAGTCCTTCCCTTCCCTGGAGGACGAGAGCCTCTTGAACGGGTTCCAGTGCGACCTCTTGTTGTTGTTGTGCTGCGCCATCGAGCCGGACGGGCTGGACATGCCGCTGGAGACGCCCGAGCTGCTGCTGTGGGTCGAGGTGGTGCCCTTGTTGGGGTTCGTCAGTTTCGAAGGCTGCGGAATAAAGGTTAAGGTGTAGACGTAATGTGTGAAACAGACCGACGACGATGATGCCCTTGTCGTACGCTCGTAGCCGGCGAGCATGTACCTGGGTAAGGGAAGTTTGTCGATGGTCCTGTTACGTAGAGGGCAAGGGACTCGGCTTCCAGATTTGTCATAAAGCATGGCCCACTTTGAGAGATATATGGGAATGAGGATATGCACCCTCAGCAAAACGTGAATTACCAAAAGATAACCTCGCAAAGGAATTTCCTAGCGAGACACATATGTATGTATAATTAAACCAATTTACATAACGCGGAACAATAAACAGTTCGGTGAACAAATACCCAGGAAATCAGTTGAACTGTCATGCTGCAACTGCAACTACGTGTTCGTCGCTCGTTTTGCGTTGGGGGAAGGTGCCAGCTTTCAAGGTTCCGAGATTCCTGCACCTGCTACCCCTCCAGGCTTCTTGGGGACTTATGTAAGTCATTGTCACCACGCATTAACTTTGTTATTTAACAACTGTTAATCTTAATGTTTAACTTTATCTTTGCCGTCCATTACCATGGGCGTGCCATCTCTCTCTCCCCTCTGAATGAACCACTACCAACCCCTTTTGCCAATAAATACTGTTAATTTGTCTACCCTTTTCTCATCGTCTGTGCTGACCGTGACAATACGACAACCTTCTACAACTCCCAAGGTTGAAGTTAGGAGATTCACGAGGACCCGTTACCTTGAGGTAGTTCCTATCCATCGGCGTCACCACCTTCAAGCTCAGACAGTCGCCGGCGTTCTTGATCAGGTTGACCACCTCGTCGTGCGATGACCACTTGACGTCCTTCTCGGCGATGGTCACGATGAAGTCGCCCTCTTTCACGCCGCCGAACTGAAACGTCATCGACGATTCGTCAAAAGGGGGGAAATCTCCGGAGCCTCTCTACTTACGTCCGCGAGGGAGTTCTGCTCCACGGCCGCCACGATGACCGGAGCGTCGCCCCTCACCGAGAACCCGAACCCCTCGGTCGTCCTCCCTCGGTGCAGCTGGACCAGCCTCGGGGCGCTCCAGTGCCTCTTCGCCGAGAATATCGCGATCGGCCCGAGGCCCTTGAACAGGTCGTTGACGCGGTACTGGGCGAAGTCCGGGGGCGTCAGCGAGAGCTGGAACTTCGTCCCGGCTGCGGAAAGAAACAATAAAGAGAAGGGAAGCTACGCAAGCTTAAAAATGTGGTATTGTCACGTGCGACCTTTGAAAATGGAACTAGACCAAACGTGCTCAGCAGTTACCCAAATCAACATTACTTGACCTCCCAAAAGAAGCTTGCGGCGAGGCACTTCATGCAAGCACATGTCAGATAGTAAATAAGATTAATTTGAACAAATACGGGGACCTGCATCAATCAGGATCAGTGCTCAGTGATCTAGCATCCCGTGACGCTGTCCGTCTGATTTCGTGCCCGCCTGCTGCCTCTTGTGAGGAGAGATGTTCCCCGTGAAGCGAGCCCTGTACCAGCTACCCCTCCTCCTGCCTAGTCCCATCCTGGGGACTTTTGTAAGCAGGCATTGGGTGTGCCTTGGGTTTTAGGCTGTGAACCTACGTTGGACGCCGGGCGGGTCAAGGAGATCGCTGAAGTCGTCCTCGGTCTCCGTGGCCGTGTAGGCGTTCAGCGCCGTCTTGTGGGCGTTCCTCAGGACCGCGGTGAGCGCCTGCTTCCCCTTCAGCTCGCGGCACATCCGGTGCTGTCTTTGGCATTCCTCGTACTGGACGAGCGCCTCCCTTAGGTGCGCCCTACCTAAAAATACAAAACGGAAAATCGCAATCTACCTCCTCCAGCAATCCAATTCTTGCACATACCGAGAAGCCTCCTTTCCGTCGAGTCCTTCGGCAGCCTGATGTCCAGCTGGGCGGACTTGGGCTCGGAGTGGAGGTACAGCAGATTGTCCCTCGTCGTCTCCGACATGCTCGCCGCCTCCTTGTGGAGGACGCCGCACGCGACGTGATAATGCGCCATCCCCTTGTAGAACTCCTTCTTGACGTGGACCAGCGAGGTCCAACTGTACGGCACGAAGTCGCGCACGGAGTCGTTGTGGATCAGCTGGTTGACGTGCGCGTAGCAATCGGCGAGGTGGGCGGCCTCCTGGGCGAGGTCGAGGTATATGTCGACCGACCTGTTGTCCTTGGACTGGAGCTGGAGCTTCTCCAGCAGGCACTCCCTCGCCTGCGCCTGCAGCACCATCATGGTGATAACAAAATTTGTCGCAATGGACGTTGGCAGATCTCGCCAACGCGACAGTCTTGATCAAATTATTAATTACCACAGTCAGAGCATGGTAATTCAACTTCAATGACAAGCGAGCAGGCGAGAATGATAACTACCTCGAAAACTATAATCAATTACAAAGACGCTGAATCACAACTCGAGTACTTTAAATACCAACGTCAAAAGGGTCGTCGGTCAAGTTAAACACAGTGACGCAGGGTTCTCTTGGAGGACTCATATATAGGGAGATAAAGAAAATTTCTCAATGCACTTAAATGAGTAACGATCAAATTTTGAAATAATTGCAGGCGTCAGTTCATTTGTCTTCAATTCGGGCTCAGTTTGAATAATTTGGAACCAACATCATCCTGGATGAGACTTCAACTCTCCGCATCTTACCACTTTGGAAATTTGCATAATGGAGTGCAGGTCCAGGACTAATGAATTGAAAATAAAGGTAGGCAACTACTGTAGTTGAAAATTGAAGCTTGCACGCTTCAAAAACATGAATTGAAAAAACTGCAACAGTCACCGTTTTGTAGATTACAAGATTAGATTAGATTACTTTCTAACACAGTAAAAGATCACCATTAGCACCACCTACTGATAGCCTTCCTTGACCACCTTCACCAACAGCGACCAATCCACCTTACCAACATGAGCTGCACGAACATCTCCAGCATCAGAGGCCCCAGGTCCATGGAGGGCGCGTTGGTGAAGTTCTCGTGGATGTACCTGAAGGTCCCCGCCGCCCTGAGGAAGCTGTCGACCGCCGCGTCCAAGCCCTTCGCCGTGGACCTGTCCTGCTTGGCGCCGATTTGGGTGTAGACCGCTCCCATGTTGAACAGCACGCAGGCCTTTTCGAATGCGACCGTCCTCTGACAAGATGGCACGCCTAATATGTAAAGAGAGTCGAGGTAACTTTCAGGATAGATGTGGGGAAGGTTTCCTTCGTGCCAAAACTTCAGGAAGTCTCCTGAAAGGGTCTTGAAGTCGAAGGAAAATCGTCCCAAGTGAAGAAAGGGTATGGATTTTGGGGAAATAATTGTATTGAAAATATGAAGTCTTATCTGTTGCGATGCAATATTATGACATTGGGTAGTCTTCGAGTTCGTCCTCAAAATCTAATTTGTCTATTTTACAAAACATAAATTACCAGTTCTGGCGACGTTTTAGGTAATGAATTGGTTCGTATAATGACAGAGGTCCAGCTAGTAGACGAAACGTACTTTTTAGTTTTGGAGCAGCCTGTTAATTATCGCCGAATTAATATTTAATAGACCATAGAGAAAGCGTACAGCTATGTTGGCACTCTACTTGTAATGGAGAAGCCTCTAACTTTGTTAAACGAACCAACAACTTCTTGGAGAAGTTTAGACATTCTGATTTTTCATGCTGAAGACGGTTGTTGTGAATCATTATTTGTAATGCGTTCAGGGAGAGACTTGAACTTTTAAAATGAATGAAAGCAGATATGCACTGTCTCCTGTTGGACCGTCGCCTGTGACATTATTGACCCACAGTGCAATGTAGATTAATTACAAACATAGCAATGTCTTCCAAAGGCCTTCATGAATCCGGCCGTACTTGGAGCTGTCTGTAGATAAAGAAGGTGTCGTCTGCAAATCTTGTGGCAAAGCAGTAAGTGTTGTAAATTTAATTCAATACCTAATTGTGGTAATAATGGTAGTACCAATTATGTTCGACGTGAACCTAATTCAATGGGTACACGTGGGTGCTTCAATTGACATTAAATCTCGTCTGGTGCAACTAATTTTAAGTAAAATTGTACCGTTTAGTCTATGCACGACCGTAATTTACCACATATTTCCCGCTTACCGGTCAGGGAGTCGAACCACTCGAAGTATATCCCGAGGGACCTGTCCGGCGGGAAGAACCTCCTCTCGACGAAGTACAGCTGGTTGTAGTACCTGAAGAGGAGGGCGACGCCCGAAGCGTCCCTGAGCGGCGTCCTCATCGCCTGCCTCGTGTCCATGAAGTCCGCTATAGCGTCCTCGTAGCGGTTCGCGTCCTCGCTGTAGTGCTCGAGGACGAAGTCCTTAAACGGGTCCCGGAAGTCGATGTCCTTCGTCTCCTTGAGACCGAGCGGGATCATCGGGATCACACCGTCGGTACTAGAATAATGATGATGATGAGAACTCGTCAAAGGGCTTTTTTAAAACAGTTCTGGTATGTTGATATGGTTATGTTGTGCTTGAGATAAAGTTGTAAACATTTCGAGGACAAAATTTGCTTGACTCAATTCCAGCACGGTTTTAAAAAATTGTTAAACCTGACTTTCAACATGTTTACGAGCAATGGTGTCCAACAATTGTTTGCAATTAATTCCATAAAACAACTTTCAGAAAATTCAATTTGACATAACCATTTGGTCTCTGGTGCACAGTCACCAATTCCACCTTCGATTGGAAATTTCTACTTCCTGCACCTTCGATGACAAAAGTACGAATTCCTAATAACTGTACGTCTTCCTCATTTGTATACTGATTCGATTC
This sequence comes from Cryptocephalus moraei, assembly GCA_946251905.1. Taxonomy (NCBI): domain Eukaryota; kingdom Metazoa; phylum Arthropoda; class Insecta; order Coleoptera; family Chrysomelidae; genus Cryptocephalus; species Cryptocephalus moraei. Next base: position 8,598,267 of record OX276463.1, read on the forward strand.
CTATCGATTCATTGCTCGAATTTTCGTTTTTTCGGACCTCCCGTGAGAAAAGGCCGAAAGAGACCGATTTCGTGACTGCCGGTTCCGTTACCTATAATAATCGTATCGGAGGCTTTATTAACATATTTCCGCTGCCGCCCGAAGGCTCTAACCTAGCCTGACCCACATCCGTTCAATATTTATCTCTTAACGGTGAAACCGGAGGAGAAGAAGAAGAAGACCGAGAGAGAGAAAGAGAGGAGAACGATCGAGACGTCGACGGTGCAGTGATCATCGTAGCAGAAGATGATAATATATTTAATTCGGCGCGGTTAATTAACGAATCTGACGTTCTTCATGTTACTCCATCTCGTAGCCCCAAGGTCGGACTTGTGATATCAAACGCCGATCTCGACTAACTAACGGCCTATCTTGACGATATTCGGACCTGACCGATAATGGGATTTTTCGTACCGGTGTGTTACTTAAATCCCCGTTAATTACTCGATAATTAGCCTACAAACGGTCCCACCGGAGCGTGATTAATTTATGCGCATGTGTGTACACACACACGTACATAAATCTGCACAGTGCGTGAGTATCTGGATCGAAATTCGAAATTAATTCACCGACTCGAGCGTTCTTAAAGAATTCCGAAACGCTCTTCCTCCTTTCCCAACTACGACTCACCTGTCGCCTTGGTAGAGCTCGACCGACGAGTTGAGCTCGGCGAGCTGCTCCTTGAGCAGCTGCAGGTTGGAGTTGACGAAGCTGAGCTCGACGGCGACCGTCTCCCTCAGCTTCCTATTCGTCGTCGCCTTGAAGAGGTTCTCCGCGCCCGCCCTCAGCCTCAGCTCCTTGTTGATCTCCTGGTTCAGCTTCGAGCGGCGGTTCTGGAGCTTGCCCCTGCATGTCGCCACCCTTGGATCGGAACCCTGAAAGGGAACGTAAAGAAATGTGTGAACGTTGATTGTATGAGATGTCCGGGGTTCAACCTTGCGGTCATGGGATGTTCGATGCAGACTTGAACATACAGAAAAGTCCAAAATGAGGTTGTTGTTAACCTGTACCTCAAAAATGGCACGTATTGAGGAAACAGATACACCAGAGTAAGAGCGATATTTGTAATCACTACAAGCAGTAAGGTCCAATACAAAAATTGCGTTTTTTCTTAAAAAAATTGATCTGACGAGTAGTTACGGCAAATTTTGTAATTCTGAAAACTGAAATACTGCTGGCTATTACAGAATTCTGAAATACTACTTGCAGTACTGCCCAATACGAAAATTGATCGATAAATAAAAGGTTTCATGAGCGGTTACAGCAGATTTCATGAAGTCCTGAAAACTTTTGCCGCCAATACAAAATTTGGAATTCTACGACCTTTACTGTCTAATACAAAAATTGGCTATCTGAATATTTGGCGAGCGAATTTTACGTCGTCCTTAGACCTCAAATCCTTCAAGCCACCATACAATTCTTAAATTCTATATAATCAGTAGTACCTACTGCCTAGTCCAAGTACTGACTGGTTTATTAAAGTTTTGACGAGTAGTTATAGCAGATTTTAAGGCGTTCACAGAACTCACATACCTACTGCCGACCACTACAAAATTCTGAAATTCCACCAGCAATACTGCCTAATACAAAAAATGACCGATTTTGGCAGATTGAATGACGTCCTGAAACCTGAAATACTGCGGCCCATTACAACATTCTGAAACTCGACCTGCAGTACTGCATAATACAAAATGACCGATTTTGGAAGATTTCATGAGTCCTAAAAACTGAAATTCTACAGCCCATTACATAATTCTGAAATTGTACCACCAGAATTGTCTATTACGGAAATTGAGTGATTGATCGAAGGTTTTCTGAGAAGACCTTACGTTGTCCTGAGACCTGCGAGCAATAGCAGCACATTTTCCTACTGGCCAATACTAAATCTTGGGTTTCCATCAGCAATAGTGCCTAATACAAAAAATGGCCGATTTAGGAAGTTTGAATGACGTCCTGAAACCTGAAATACTGCGGCCCATTACAACATTCTGAAACTCGACCTGCAGCACTGCATAATACAAAATGACCGATTTTGGAAGATTTAATGAGTCCTGAAAACTGAAATCCTGCAGCCCATTACATAATTCTGAAATTGTACCACCAGAATTGCCTATTACGGAAATTGAGTGATTGATCGAAGGTTTGCTGAGCAGACCTTACGTTGTCCTGAGACCTGCGAGCAATCACAGCAGAGTTTCCTATTGGCCAATGCCAAATATTGGGATTCCATCAGCAATACAGCCTAATGAATCAATTAACTCAATGATTGAAGGTTTTACGAACAGTCACAACAAGCTTAATGCCGTGACAACTAACACGCTGCCGGCCTTACAAAACTCTCACATTCTACTTGCAGTACTGCCTACTACAAAAATTGACTGATTTAGAGGCAGTACTGCTTCCTGCGAAAATTAAGTAATTTTGGCACATTTGATGCCGCCATGTACACTGAAATCCTACTGGTCATTACAATTTTCTGAAATTCTACTAGTAGTACTGCGTACTGTAAGATTGATTGATTGATCAGTGATTACAGCAGATCTTCCTGTCGACCCATACAAGATACTGAAATTTCAACAATAATATTTCGTCATACAAAAATTGACTGATTGATCGATGGTTTAACGAACAGTTACAATAGATTTCATGAAATCCTGCTAGTCAGCACAATATTAATTTGGGAAGCTGAATTTTGCTCGGAATTTAGAAGATTCCCATTTTAGACTTGCGAACCATCCAAACAATCGGAATTACGTTCAAGTAACAATAACAATAATTTACGAATTTAATAACAAGAATAACGCTCGAGTAACTTAAAAATCACTGTCATTAGTGCGCCAGTAATGACCGTGAGCTTTCTTTACACTTTCGTAATTTCGGCATCGTCTTCACGCTATTTTTTTTTGTCGATTTTGTTGTTTTCTGGCTAACTTTCAAGCCGGACCTAGCGAGAGGTATTGAGAAAGCGTAACTCACTGAAATGATAACCCTGTCGTCCTTCTCTTTCTGCCCTTGATGCCTAAAAGCCTGCCTCTGCACCCACTTGAGCATCTTCCGCCATAATTTCCACTCGTACGTACGTACCGAACACCACTAATCGACACCGGTAATAACAGTTCTCCGCAGCCGAATGATCCTAACTAAACAGATGCATTGTGTACAGAAAGATCTAATACTAAAGCTCATATTAAAATGAATACGGTTATAAGTTACGACTAACAGTACATTTTGTGTTGATTCTGCATGGTCTTGTTACGGTGCAACGTAGTTGCATTCGTGTCAGCAATTTAACGATTTCGTATGGGTTATTTGTAAATAATTATGGGAACGGGTCGAGGAATGATGTGATACATTCGAAGGTATGACACAGAAAAACGAGTAGTACCATCTAGGAATGCAAATTTTCTGCTGGGTCAATGCTGGAAACCAGTCTCCCGGCTTCATTAAAATCGAATGAATTTTCATATATGTTGCCCGAGCATTCAGTCACGCTCCAGATAATTAAGACGGATAAATAAATAAGCAAATAAATTCCTGTGGAATGCCTCGTAAACAAGGTTCACCGCGTGAGCGCTCGACCGATCAAATCAAGTCCTGATGATTCGATAAGGAGATCTTTTCAAGAAATAGTCGCTGCAGAGGAGCGCGAACGCCACGAGGAAATGGTGGCGTTTCCGGCATGTCGACAAATATAAAAAAGAGAACTAAGAAGATATCCCCGGAAAATTGTAATTACAAAAGGGTTGCTAATACAAAATGGTGACCAAAATAATCCACTAACAGCAACTGCAAACCTTTTCAAGTCTTAGTTTCCTACCAAGAACAAAGAGAAATTTCGATTTCAAAATGGAAGCGAATACAAAAACTGCCTACAAAAGGAATTTCAGAGGAAGCCGTACACTATTTTGAATAGTAGTGCCCTTCTTAGGTTGAAACTAAATGCTAATAGAAATTTTGGTTCAAAATGGCTGCAAATACAAAATGCCGGCTAGAGTAATAAATTTAACAGCAACTGTAAACCTCAAGTCGTGTCTTTATTTCCTACCAAGACCAAAGAGAAATTTCGATTTTAAAATGGCGGCAAATACAAAAAACTGCAGAATAAAGGAATTTCACAGGAAGCCGTACGCTATTTTGACTTGCAGTGCCCTTCTTAATTTGAAACTAAATGCTAAGAGAAATTTTGGTTCAAAATGGCTGCAAATACAAAATGGCGACCACAGTAACAAATTTAACAGCAACTCGCGTGATGTTTAGAACGTTGCAACACTTCTCAAGTCACGTGTTTGTTTCCCCCCCCCCCCAAGAACACAGAGAAATTTAGATTTCAAGATGGCGGCACATACAAAAATCGGCAGAATAAAGGAATTTCACAGAAAGCAGTACGCTATTTCGAGTAGCAGTGCCCTTCTTAGGATGAAACTAAATAACAAGAGAAATCCCGGTTCAAAATGGCTACAAATACAAAATGGCGGCTAGAGCAATAAATGTACCAGCAACTCGCATGATATTTAGAACGCTGCAAAACTTCTCAAGTCACATCTTTGTTTCCCCCAAGAACAAGGAGAAATTTTGATTTCAAAATGGCGGCAAATGCAAAAAGCTACAGAATAAAGGAATTTCACAGGAAGCAGTACGCTATTTTAACTAGCAGTACCCTTCTTAGGGTGAAACTAAATAACAAGAGAAATTTGGGTTCAAAATGGCTGCAAATACAAAATGACGGCTAGAGCCATAAATTTACCAGCAACTCGCATGGTGTTTAGAACGCTGCGAAACTTCTCAAGTCACGTCTTTGTTTCCCCCAAGAACGAGGAGAAATTTCGATTTCAAAATGGCGCCAAATACAAAAAGCTACAGAATAAAGGAATTTCACAGGAAGCAGTACGCTATTTTAACTAGCAGTGCCCTTCTTAGGGTGAAACTAAGTAACAAGAGAAATCCCGGTTCGAAATGGCTATAAATACAAAATGGCGGCTGCAGTAATAAATTTACCAGCAACTCGCATGATGTTTAGAACGCTGCAAATCTTCGCACGTCACGTCTTCAAAGAGAAATTACAGTTTCAAAATTGTAGCTTGGCCATATACCATTTTGAAAAGCAGAGCACTTTTGACTAAATATTTCAGAATACTAAAAAAAAAATTCGGTTCTAAATGACTGCGATTACAAAATGGCGTCTAGAGTAATACAATTAACAACAACTGCAAGCCTTCTCAAGTCGTGTCTTCATTTCCTACAACGACCAGAGAGAAACTACGATTTCAAAATGGCGGCAAATACAAATAGCTGCCCATAAAAGGAAATTCACAGGAAGCCGTACGCTATTTTTACTAGCAGTGCCCTTCTTAAGTTGAAACCAAACGCTAAGAGAAATTTCGATTCAAAATGGCTGCAAATACAAAATGACGGCTAGAGCAATAAATTTACCAGCAACTCGCATGGTGTTTAGAACGCTGCAAAACTTCTCATGTCACGTCTTTGTTTCCCCCCAAAAACAAGGAGAAATTTTGATTTCAAAATGGCGGCAAATGCAAAAAGCTGCCGATTATAGGAATTTCACAGGAACCAGTACGCTAATTTGACTAGCAGTGCCCTTCTTAGGGTGAAACTAAATAACAAGAGAAATTTCGGTTCAAAATGGCTGCAAATACAAAATGACGGCTAGAGCAATAAATTTACCAGCAACTCGCATGGTGTTTAGAACGCTGCAAACCGTCTCAAGTCACGTCTTCAAAGAGAAATTACAGTTTCAAAATTGTAAGGCAGAGCCCTTTAACTAAATATTATTTCAGAATACTAAATAAAATTTCGGTTCTAAATGACTGCGATTACAAAATGGCGGCTAGAGTAATACAATTAACAGCAACTGCAAACCTTCTCAAGTCGTGTCTTTATTTCCTACAACGACCAGAGAGAAATTACGATTTTAAAATGGCGGCAACTACAAAAAGTTGCAGAATAAAGGAATTCCACAGGAAGCAGTACCTACCAACGCTAATTTGACTAGCAGTGCCCTTCTTAGGGTGAAACTAAATAACAAGAGAAATTTGGGTTCAAAATGGCTGCAAATACAAAATGACGGCTAGAGCAATAAATTTACCAGCAACTCGCATGGTGTTTAGAACGCTGCAAAACTTCTCATGTCGCGTCCTTGTTTCCCCCCAAGAACGAGGAGAAATTTCGATTTCAAAATGGCGCCAAATACAAAAAGCTACAGAATAAAGCAATTTCACAGGAAGCAGTACGCTATTTCGAATAGCAGTGCTCTTCTTAGGGTTAAACTAAGTAACAAGAGAAATTTCGGTTCAAAATGGCTGCAAATACAAAATGGCGGCTAGAGCAATAAATTTACCAGCAACTAGCATGATGTTTAGAACGCTGCAAATCTTCGCACGTCACGTCTTCAAAGAGAAATTACAGTTTCAAAATTGTAAGGCAGAGCCCTTTAACTAAATATTATTTTAGAATACTAAAAGAAATTTCGGTTCTAAATGACTGCGATTGCAAAATGGCGTCTAGAGTAATACAATTAACAGCAACTGCAAGCCTTTTCAAGTCGTGTCTTTATTTCCTACAACGACCAGAGAGAAATTACGATTTCAAAATGGCGGCAAATACAAAAAGCTGCCGATAAAAGGAAATTCACAGGTACGCTATTTTCAATAGCAGTGCCCTTCTTAAGTTGAAACTAAACGTTAAGAGAAATTTTGGTTCAAAATGGTTGCAAATACAAAATGGCGACCACAGTGACAAATTTAACAGCAACTCGCGTGATGTTTAGAAGGTGCAAAACTTCTCAAGTCACGTCTTTGTTTCCCCCCCAAGAACATAGAGAATTACTATTTCAAAATGGCGGCACATACAAAAAGCTGCAGAATAAAGGAATTTCACAGGAACCAGTACGCTATTTTGACTAGCAGTGTCCTTCTAAGGATGAAACTAAATAACAAGAGAAATTTCGGTTCAAAATGGCTGCAAATACAAAATGGCGGCTAGAGTAATAAATTTAACAGCAACTGCAAACCTTCTCAAGTCGTGTCTTTATTTCCTACCAAGACCAAAGAGAAATTTCGATTTCAAAATGGCGGCAAATACAAAAGCTGCCCATAAAACGAAATTTCACAAGAAGCAATACGCTGTTTTGACTAGCAGTGCCCTTCTCAATTTGAAACTAAATGCTAAGAGGAATTTTGGTTCGAAATGGCTGTATATATAAAATGGCGTCTAGAGCAATTAATTTACCAGCAACTCGCATGACGATTAGAACGCTGCAAACCTTCTCAAGTCGCGTTTTCAAAGCAAAATCACAATTTCAAAAATTGTAGCTTGGTCATACACTATTTTGAAAGGCAGAGCCCCTTGTCCAAATATTCTTTCAGAACACTAAAAGAAATTTCAGTTCTAAATGACTGCAATTACAAAATGGACCTTTTTTCTTCGTTTTTGGTAGATTTATCTAGTATTGCATTCGTTAAAGAAGTAGAAAAAAGAGGAACCAAAATGCAGTTTTCAGTTTTTTGGTATCTAGAGATCATACTTATTCATTTTTCAAAATTTAAAGAATCACAACGAAATTTGGTACAAAAATCAGTTGGCCGAAAATCTCGGTCGAGTTCGTTAATGGGCCAAATAGGTCCAGCGGTTTCAAAATGGCGGCTTGTTATTTAAAAAAAAATCAAAAAATTTTTATTTCGCGTCTGAGAGAAAAATGCTACTTAGGTTTTTTGTTAATCTTATAGAGGCGAACGACTTTTGTATAAAATATTTTTTCGAGAAATGTACAGAAAAAAAGTTATTTTTTTCAAAAAAAAATCAAAAAATTTTTATTTTGCGTCTGAGAGAAAAATGTTACTGAGGTTTTTTGTTGCCCTTATAGAGGCGAACAACTTTTGTATAAAACATATCTTTGAGAAATGTACAGAAAAAAGCAATATATTAAAATAATATTGCATCGTGTCCGTTATATTACTCTATATCCTACCCATAAATCTACTTTTCAGCCTGGCATGCCATGGGGTTTTTTCTGAAATCGAAGAGAAATTTCAATTTCCAAATGGCGCAAATACAAAAAGTAGTCAATATGTCTCACAGAGGGTTATACGCCATTTTGAATGGCAGAGCCCTTTTAGATTGTATTTCTCTTGGAATACTAAAAGCAATTTCTGTTCTAAATTACTGCAAATACAAAATAAATTCTTTTTCTTCTCTTTCCATTACAAAATGGTGGGAAATGGGAAAAGTGGCAAATTAAATAAATTACACATTTCACATTATTTAACATTTAAAAGAAAGAGCCCTTCTTAGGTTGTAACTGAATCTTTCGAAATATTAAGAGAAATTTCCGTCCTAAATGGCTGTAAATACAAAATGACGACTATAGTACTAAATTTAACACCGAATGGTACGATGCTCAGAACGTTGCAGACCTCCTCAAGTCGCGTCTTCATGTTTCCCCGAAACGAAGAGAAATTCCGATTTCAAAATGGCGGCAAATACAAAATGAAAATTAAATAAATTAATTAATGATTTATGATTTTGTTTGATTGTTATGACTTTCATTGTTCCCGAAATGAAAGAAAAATTTTCGTTTCAAAATGACTGAAGACCCTCAATGGCGGCTAATTGAAAAACATTATTACAACTCCAGTGACGTGAAAAACTGTACAAAAAATGCGCTTCTTTGATTTCCCCCGAAAGCTTGCGTTACAAAATGACTGAAAATGTATAGTAATGATTAAATTAATACATTTCCTAGCATACCATAAGAGATTTAGGACGCAATTAAAAAGCAAAATCGATATCAAAATAGTGGCAAATACGAAAACGTATTCTTCATAGAAATTCGCCATTTTAAATACTAGAAAGCTCCTTAAATCGCGACTGGAATTTCCGTTGAGGCACCAAGGGAAATTTCGTTTTGCAAATGGCGGCAAATTCAAAATGGACGTTATATAAAAATATTAATTTTACAGTCAATCGCCTGACATTTCGACCAATCTACCTTATTCTAAAGAAAAAAACCGATACATTTCGATTTTAAAATGACAACCACAACTCGGTTACAACCATATAAACAAATCTCATAGTGACATAGTGACCATGTCGAACGTTATATAATTTGGAAGATTTAGACACATCTACGTCTCAAAACGACGGCCCAACTCAGAAACATGAATTCAAAATGGCGTCCTGGACCATCCTGCGGGCCACAAAAGTACATTGCGACGCGACCTCACATAACTTTCTTAAGTCGCGCCTTCGTTTTTTTCTTCTCGTTCGACAAGCGAGGATGATTACCTCGCGACGGCTTTCTCTCCATTTTTCGACACGGAAAAGGACTTCTATTCGCCGAAGTGCGACGCTCTTCCCCGACTTATTTAAAGGGAGCCCCGTAAGTGGACCACTGGGGCGAATTTTGAACCGACCGGTTCCGAAGCGCCTCGCGCGCATTAATAAAGGTAATAAACGCCTCGGGCTGTAGGTTGTGTCACAGGTGCTAGGAATTCGGAACGGTCAAAAGAAGAATTAAACAATCATGTGTATAGGTAGTGAGGAATTTTGAAGATAAGACTACTTATTGCCACGTTTTGGTTATATCATCGACATTCTTCAGGGATTTTGGAAGAGAAATTGGTTTTCAAGAACAAGTGAACTATAATGTTATCCAATGTAACAACATCAAAGTTCATTCACATAGACAATTTACGAGACTTAACGCGAGATACATAAGAGGCACTGCACCGAAACCATTTTACCGAGTTTGGGTAGATGGTGCGGTCGGGCTTGAAATGCACCAAGCCGACTATAGACCCCCCGTGGCGTTAGGGATCGTACCTGTCGACCGTTTGCAGGTAGTGGTCAGGTAGTCCGCACTAACAAACAATATAAAATTGATTATAATTCAATATTATGTTCCAGCGAGTTTTGATTAACGCGAATATATTTTTATTAAGATCGTTGTTTCTTCCTCTACAAATCGATACCAAACTCAAAATATTTCCAACAAAATCAAATTGTTTTATGGTTTCAAATGTGTATCTACTCACTAATATAAAGACGAAATTGTTACATATTTGAGAAACAGAACCAGGCACCAATAACCGTACCAAGGCACGTAACTATCGGTTAAAACAAACCTTTTATATAGTTGACCATATTATTTTGCTGGTATTTAATACAATCATAAAGGCCGGCCAATCACAAACTTGTTTCAAGGATCAAACCACAGTTTAGAAATATCATAGAGAGAGATATATCATAGACTGTGATCAAACCAGAGCACATTCCTGGAACTGTACACTACTTATGTGGTAAACAACATTAAGGAGGTATAACAAGTTCCATTTTCATCCAGATAAAGATTACAGGTCAAGATTTCTCTTTCTCAAATATGTAACAATTTCGTCTTTATATCAGTGAGTAGATACGCATTTATAATTTCGTATATGTTGAGAAATATACGTCTAATATAATAATTATTTTCACTTAATATAGACCACAAACCATAATACAATTTGATTTTGTTGGAAATATTTTGAGTTTGGTATCGATTTATAGAGGAAGAAACAACGATCTTAATAAAAATATATATTCGCGTTAATCAAAATTCGCTGGAACATAATATTAAATTATAATCAAATTTATATTATTTGGTAGTTCGGACTACCTGACCACTCCCTGCGAACGGTCGACAGGTACGATCCCTAACGCCATGGGGGGGTCTATAATCCTGCTGGTGCATTTCGAGCACCACGAGATGGTGCAGTCCCTAACAATTTTATTACAAATTTTTCCAGGGAAAATTATTCCTAAATTCAATTACTTATAGACTTAAGAATAGATAATGCAAATATGTACTTAATAATTGAGATGAAATTTATTTAATCCTCCTTTCGCGAAACAATTAATAGTTACGAATAGATGAAGGTTCTCGAATTAAATCATAGGACAGGGTATACCTAACAAATGTGAGAGATATTGAAAAAGGTAGTTTAGTGGTCAGAATACCCGACGCGAAATTGGGAGACCCGGATTCAAATCCCGGCTGAGCTACAAACACCTTTTTCAATATCTCTTACATTTTTTACGAATTAATAGTTACGTTTTCCAAAATTGTATATACCAAGTACAAGTACCAATCTACGTCCACATAAGTTATATAGGGACATATTATAAATTATCTATAGCTAAGTTTATATCGGAGTTTTTGATGTAATGTATGAAATTCCAAATTTTTGTCTCATAGGTACTTTTAATAATTTTTCCTATTGCCCCGTTCACCACTAAAAATTCCTCAAAACGAGAGTGAATTAAACCTAGAAAATCTAATGACAACTTGTTATTTTCAAATGTTGTACCAGATTATCGGAAAGTTTCCAGAGATATAGGCCAAGATCACATTGTAACTGATTATTTATAAATAATTTTCCACATACTTTCTAGGGTACTTTGTCAATTTATTCATTCACGTGCAAATGATTTCTACGTTCGCACTGATGAGCTTCAGGCATCTTTATACAAAACTGCTGTTGTTTATATGGGCAAACTATCAGGAAGTAGATTTTGTAACTTTCCTTCCTCTGGTTACCAATTTACGACAAATTCTTTTCGAATAAAAAACGTAATCTCGCTGATTGCCTACCTGTGACTACGACACGTCCGATCTGAGGTAAATGCTACCGTTCGAGTTCTACGTACGTCGAGAGTGTCGCGTCGTGGAAATGGAAATAAACAGGAAGATGCCTAAACCTAACGGTACTTCGACGCGTATGTACGTACGTGTATTTGTTGTATGTAAATGCACGCGCGAGCGCGACAAAACGCTGGACGTGTCGCATATCGGAAACAAATTGAAATCAATCAAGCATACATTGCGTTAAAGAGGAAACAAAGAGTGACGACGAAATAATGATCGATGTGAATGGTACCTTCGACCTGAAATAGTTTTCATTAATTAGATTCCCCAGTCATTTGAATAGGTGATAAGTTCCTTAATCAACTCGTTATAAGGACCGTTCATAACTAACCCGAAATCTGTGTTTACCGTACGTTATCTCGAATCTAATGGAATTTGTACGACACAGATTCTGAAATCTGGGCTAGTTGTATGTATACCAACAGGTATTACAATTCAGAGATTGCTATGTTAGTTCAAACAACGCGATAATCACACGTTCAGGCACAAGTAACTTACACGGGGAAGGGGAGAGATAACTTTCCCTTAGCGCTTAGATCACCCAGCAATAATATTAATTTTTGGAAAAAAATATTACCACAACACAAATACCAAACTGATGTAATAAGGCGCCCATTCTCCAGCTACATTGTTACACTTGTTACGCTCGTGTTAATTGATACATAACAACAACAACAATTGAAGAACCTAATATTCCGTATCTCCTTTTACATCAATTGAACTAAATGAGTTATCAAATCTACCCAATAAGATTTTGTATGGACCACCCAGCTATAATAATTGCAATGAAATTAATTTTTGGAAAAAAATATTACCACAACACAAATACCAAACTGATGTAATAAGGCGCCCATTCTCCAACTACATTGTTACACTTGTTACGCTTGTGTTAATTGATACATAACAACCACAACAATTGAAGAACCTAATATTCCGCATCTCCTTTTACATCAATTGAACTAAATGAGTTATCAAATCTACCCAATAAGATTTTGTATGGACCACCCAGCTATAATAATTGCAATGAAATTAATTTTTGGAAAAAAATATTACCACAACACAAATACCAAACTGATGTAATAAGGCGCCCATTCTCCAACTACATTGTTACACTTGTTACGCTCGTGTTAATTGATACATAACAACCACAACAATTGAAGAACCTAATATTCCGTATCTCCTTTTACATCAATTGAACTAAATGAGTTATCAAATCTACCCAATAAGATTTTGTATGGACCACCCAGCTATAATAATTGCAATGAAATTAATTTTTGGAAAAAAATATTACCACAACACAAATACCAAACTGATGTAATAAGGCGCCCATTCTCCAACTACATTGTTACACTTGTTACGCTCGTGTTAATTGATACATAACAACCACAACAATTAAAGTACCTAATATTCCGTATCTCCTTTTACATCAATTGCACTGAATGAGTCATCAAATCCACTCAATAAGACTTTGCATGGATAACCACCGTTCAATGGTTCCATGATGCACTTTCACACGACCACACTGTAAAAGAATAAAATTTGTTCGCGAATGGGTTAATTTAAAAATTAATAACGGTCGCATTAAACGTTATGAAATTCTGTTATGGAACGTTTCGATTTCGTGATCGATTCCGGATCGATGCCTCATCACGGACGTTTTTTTCCTCTCTTTTTGCAGTCGAGATAATGTTCGTAACTATGGTTTACTGTAAACTCAATTTGTGAACAGTTAGGATGGTTCGGTATTAGACCAATTTTTTGCCATTAAAATAGATGGAGCGCGGTCTGGTCGTTATGCGCTAACGACCGCGAGTGTTTAAATGAAGAGAGGAATAGAGTACCATTTTTGTTTTAGTACTGAAATATTGGTATTGGGTAATGGTAATTGGTTTCAAAGGTGCTTAAAAAGGACAGAACGTATTTACATACCTAAGTGGTGGATGTAACTGTGATTTTGGTGTGAACTTCAGAAGTACTCACTAATTATCTAGAAACACCTAGCGCATTCTAGAAGAGGTAAATTTCAAACTTACCTAAATATCCACAAGGGGATTAAGTCTAAAAGCTTTTTAGATACATTTAAAAGATCCTAGAGGCTTCACAAGATACTTTAAGACATCTATACACCTACAGGAGCCCAAAAGTTATTCCAAAGAAAATTTCTAAAAAGAGTTTTAAATACAGAGGAGAGATATGTCTCATAAAATGTAGTGACTAATTATATAGCTCCTGGATAGCTTTTGGAAAACTTATGAAGTTATCATGAAGAAAGATAATTCCACCACAACCATAACCAGACAATAGTCGAACTTAAATAGTTGCTATAACTGGAATTTTCATACCTCAGGATTATCCAGTAACAACCTAGAAGCACCCAGAAAATTCTCGAAAGGGAAAAACCCAAAATGTCTCACAGCACAACATTTACAAAAAGTTTTTAGATATACTTCCTAGAAGATCCTAGAAGCTTCCCAAGCTCCTTTAAGGCATCTACACACTTAGTAGAGCCCAAAAGTAATTCCAAAGAAAATTTCTAAGAAGCCTCCTGGGCATCTCACAACGTTTATTACAACAAAAGGTAAAAATTGTAAGAAAAGCATGGTGGAGCGAGTTTCAATGACATATCTTAAATAAAGAAGGAGATACGTTCCACGAGCTACAGTGAGTAATAATAGATTAGGTACTTCTGGAAAGAAGATATTTAACCACAACTGTTAAATACCTAAATGATTGCTTCAACTGGAGTTTTCAAATTTCAAGATTACTCATTAACAATTTAGAAGCACCCAGACAATCTTAGAAGGGGTAAATGCCAAAATGTCTCACAACAAGATATTTCCAAACAAAATAGGTGAAACTTTTTTAGAAGAATAGTTTTAGTAATACAGTTAAAAGATCCTAGAATCTTCCTAGGGTGCTTTAGATATCTAGGAAACAACAAGTGATTAAAAAATTTTTTCTAGAAATTCTTGTGGTCGTACCACAACGTTAATTATAACAAAAGGTGAAATTAATCACGAAACTGTAAAAAAGTATGGCTAATAGGCTACATTTAATTTAAGAAAAATAGCATCAGAACGCACTATCTTTAAACTCAACACAGTGAAATATCCACAGGTAAAAATTTTTGGAAAATTCAAATTGTTGTTCCTAATAATTAAAAAATTTGGAAACATAATTAAACGTTTAAACTGTAGCAGTAGATTGCTTGACATGAGTTCTGCCATACAGACAAGATGTAAATGTCATGACGGTCAGTTCGGCCACGAAGAGGTAAATTTACACGATGTGAATATCATATTTAGTAAATTTCAGTGTTTACCTGAGAAACTTGCGGTAATAAAAAGAGTATTTAAAGATTCACTCAGTTGGACGATAGTAAACTGCACCGAAACCCATTATCTGCTTACCGGATTACGATAAGAAAGGGATGGTGCCATAAACCATAAACAGGTAGCAAAAAAATCCCATTGAATAAATGTATACTAAAATCTTATATAAATGTAGTAACAACTAGAGCAAACAAACATTTTAATAAAAAAATATATGTACAGAAAAATCGGCTTTTTGAGAGCTTTAAAACGCTACCTCATTCGATAGAGTTGAGAGTTAATTTTATACTAAATAAATCAGGTTTAATATTTACTAATAACTAGAGCAATCTATCTTTTAACTAAAAAGAATATATCCCCCAAAATCGGCTCTTTTAGCACTTTAAAACGATACCTCATACGTCAAGATTCAGAATACATTAATTAAATAATGGTTAGAAAATTTTTAATACTAAATATTTTTTATATATAGTATTGCAAAAACATGTTTTATTTCTTTAATACTTTAATAATTTATAGAGAACATCTTAAAAATGTGAGTTGTACCACGACAAAAAATTCCTTCCCGCTTCAACCAGACTTAGGACTGTCAGAATTCGTTTTTAGTTTGTATAACATGTCTCATTAAATATACATATATTTCAAAGTACTTATGTTCCTAAATAAACTAATAAGTAAGACATGCAAGACAGGTACCCTATTTTAAATCCGAAAGTCATACCGTTTAACCTATTTTCTGAATCTTATTTGGTTAATGTACTCTGAATCTTGGCTTATGAGGTATATGGTTTTAATGTGCTGAAGGAGCCGATTTTGGGGAATATATTCTTTTTTATTAAAATGTTTGTTTGCTCTAGTTATTACTACATTTATATAAGGTTTTAATACACATTTATCCGATCGGATTCCTTTGCTACCTGTTTATAGTCCGTGCTGCACCGTCCCTTTCTTATCGTAATCTGGTAAGCCGATATTGGGTTTCGGTGCAGTTTACACCCGAGCACTCAGTTACACCTACAATATTAGGAATGCAAATGAACCCGAAGAGAGTAAGGAAAGAATAAGCAGAAGTAACATGCCAAACACATTTCAAAAATGAAAAGGTAATACGCCTGCAACTCAGATCGTTGAAACCACATCTCCGCTTATCAGTAACTCCCATCGTCGTATTAATGTATCCTGTCTCCGACACCTGTAAAACCGACAATATATTTATCGCCCGTGTAAGGCGAGGAATGGAAAAATCTCGAAAACGCCGCTTCTTGTCTTCCTTAGTGGTTACAACGACATTTCCCGATTTACATCGTAGAGATAACGCGGAGGCAGGCCATAAAACTAGTTTAAATATGAAATCTCACAGGCTCTTCGCTTTGCCATCGTTTACTGGCTCAATGACGTGTATCAAGACAGAAAGAGAGAGAGGAAGAGAGGAAAAGTAACAACCCCCGAGAAATTACAGATCTTTACTTAGTTTTCACGTTTAAAAATTTCGATAATCGACGTCGATTACGAGATGTTTCGCTCCGGCGAGTTCCCCTTCCTTGTCCGCGGTTTTAATTACGTACGCCATTTGTTTCGATGCCCGCACTTTTCACTGTCGCGATATTATCTAAAGATTTATCTGTCCGCATCGAAAGCTGTTATATCGAAAGTATATACAGATCGTTATGACTTTCGCTTTCGCATTGTGCATTATATTTTATTCCGATTCGATATTCGATACTTTCACGACCATTTCTAGAACGTCCAGTTTTGTGGTAAAGCTGTGATGGAGAGACGTTGACTGAACCAACCAATATTGGGTACCAGGTTGCTGATAAGTTGCTACTGTTGCGACTAAGGCTACAGCTTGATAGTCCCATAATTTACCATTTTACCTTAAGAATTAGAAGACCTTAAGGACCAAAATTGTTCTTTAAATCCTCTGAACTCGTCGCTTGGATCAACGATCGACGTACTTACATTTAAGAACGTTCCTTAACTTTGGTACCGAGAAGTAATTCGAAATGTAATTTTACGATGATGTACGCGGACCAGGAACATCTATCGCCTTGTACGGCCCATTACTTCTGCGTATTTAACGTCCGATGTATAACTGTATACAAGCAGAGCGCATCCGTGACGTGGAAAAGAGTGCAAGGTGCGAGACGCCTCTCTCGAGGAAGCGTACGCGTGAGGTAAGTTCGGACGTCGTGACGTCGCTTTCGAAATAAATAACTTTGAACAGAAGGAACCTGTAAATTCGCTTTCGCCAAGAATTTAAAGCTTTGCTAAGCATATGTTAAATTTTCAATTCGAAGTAGAGTCAATCCATTTTTCGTGTAATAACTGCAAAAACTTGAGAGTAGCATAGCAAGGCGGGTTCTGGCTCAAAATTTTAACATGACGTCACTTTCGTAGATACGTCTTTGGGTGAGCGTTCTGGATGCTCTCAGGGGTGTAGTATTTAGCTTTGCGAAGCATGTGAAGCTTATCTTAAATTTGCATTTCGAAATAGAGTAAATTCATTTTCCGTGTAATAACTGTAACAACTTGAGAGTAGTATAGCAAAGCTGGTTCTGGCTCAAAATTTTAACATGACGTCACCTTCGTAGATACGTCTTTGGGTGAGCGTTCTGGATGCTCCCAGGGGTGTACTAATTAGCTTTGCGAAGCATGTGAAGCTTATCTTAAATTTGCAATTCGAAATAGAGTAAATCCATTTCTCGTGTAATAATAACTGCAAAAACTTGAGAGTAGTGTAGCAAAGCGGGTTCTGGCTCAAAAATTTAACATGACGTCACTTTCGTAGATACGTCTTTGGGTGAGCGTTCGGGATGCTCTCAGAGGTGTAGTATTTAGCTTTGCGAAGCATGTGAAGCTTATCTTAAATTTGCATTTCGAAATAGAGTAAATTCATTTTCCGTGTAATAACTGTAACAACTTGAGAGTAGTATAGCAAAGCTGGTTCTGGCTCAAAATTTTAACATGACGTCACCTTCGTAGATACGTCTTTGGGTGAGCGTTCTGGATGCTCCCAGGGGTGTACTAATTAGCTTTGCGAAGCATGTGAAGCTTATCTTAAATTTGCAATTCGAAATAGAGTAAATCCATTTCTCGTGTAATAATAACTGCAAAAACTTGAGAGTAGTGTAGCAAAGCGGGTTCTGGCTCAAAATGTTAACATGACGTCACCTTCGTAGATACGTCTTTGGGTGAGCGTTCTGGATGCTCTCAGGGGTGTAGTAATAAGCTTTGCGAAGCATGTGAAGCTTATCTTAAATTTGCATTTCGAAATAGAGTAAATACATTTTCCGTGTAATAACTGTAACAACTTGAGAGTAGTATAGCAAGCGGGTTCTGGCTCAAAATTTTAACATGACGTCACATTCGTAGATACGTCTTTGGGTGAGCGTTCTGGATGCTCTCAGACGTGTAGTAATTAGCTTTGCGAAGCATGTGAAGCTTATCTTAAATTTGCATTTCGAAATAGAGTAAATTCATTTTCCGTGTAATAACTGTAACAACTTGAGAGTAGTATAGCAAAGCTGGTTCTGGCTCAAAATTTTAACATGACGTCACCTTCGTAGATACGTCTTTGGGTGAGCGTTCTGGATGCTCCCAGGGGTGTACTAATTAGCTTTGCGAAGCATGTGAAGCTTATCTTAAATTTGCAATTCGAAATAGAGTAAATCCATTTCTCGTGTAATAATAACTGCAAAAACTTGAGAGTAGTGTAGCAAAGCGGGTTCTGGCTCAAAATGTTAACATGACGTCACCTTCGTAGATACGTCTTTGGGTGAGCGTTCTGGATGCTCTCAGGGGTGTAGTAATTAGCTTTGCGAAGCATGTGAAGCTTATCTTAAATTTGCATTTCGGTATAGAGTAAATTCATTTTCCGTGTAATAACTGTAACAACTTGAGAGTAGTATAGCAAAGCGGGTTCTGGCTCAAAATTTTAACATGACGTCACTTTCGTAGATACGTCTTTGGGTGAGCATTCTGGATGCTCTCAGGGGTGTAGTAATTAGCTTTGCGAAGCATGTGAAGCTTATCTTAAATTTGCATTTCGAAATAGAGTAAATTCATTTTCCGTGTAATAACTGTAACAACTTGAGAGTAGTATAGCAAAGCGGGTTCTGGCTCAAAATTTTAACATGACGTCACTTTCGTAGATACGTCTTTGGGTGAGCGTTCTGGATGCTCTCAGGGGTGTAGTAATTAGCTTTGCGAAGCATGTGAAGCTTATCTTAAATTTGCATTTCGAAATAGAGTAAATTCATTTTCCGTGTAATAACTGTAACAACTTGATTGTAGTATAGCAAAGCGGGTTCTGGCTCACAATTTTAACATGACGTCACTTTCGTAGATACGTCTTTGGGTGACAGGGAGCGTTCGGGATGCTCTCAGGGGTGTAGTAATTACCTACAGGGTTGTCTCAAAATTTCTCAAAGCTGTCTAAGCTGAGATAACTTTAAATCACCTCCAAAACGACTTAAAGACAACTCAACACAACTTCTAGACGACTCTAAAACTATTCATCACGCTCCTGAGCGTCTCTCTAAAGCACTCATTACGAAAGTGGGGTTATGTTCAAATTTTGAGCCTGAACCTGAAAATTAAACCGAAATTTTTTGCTTAATTTGTAAAATATATTTATTTCAAAATTAGCTTTATATTGCTTTCAAATATGTATTCACCACATTGTCTTCCAGATATCTAAGTGACATTTCACTTAAATTACTTACAAGTTAACTAAATTCGAAGCGCCTTTTTGCATTAATAACTTATAGGTATTGAAATCGAACAATTTTGATAACTTATTGCTGTATTACACCAACTGAGCCAAAAAATTGTTTATGGCGTGAATCGGCCACTTAAGTAGTGACTAATAACCAATTAGGTATTATAACTTATGTAGTATCTTGGACTTTGTTTTACCTATTCGGTAATTATGTTTCTATCTGACTTGCTTGGTGGTCTGATACTCTTAACATATTTCAGGATTCACGATTTCAGGATTCAGTATTTCAGGATTCAGGATTTCAGGAATCAGGATTTCAGGATTCAGGATCTCAGGATTCTGGATTTTAGGATTCATTATTCAGGATTTCAGGATTCAAGATTTCAGGAATAGGAATTGGAATCTATTTCATCAAATTTTCACGTCACTCAATTGGTTACCTTTCTTACCACAATATATAATAGTTCGACTGCTTAGGGATGTATTTCAGTATTCAGGATTTCAGGATTCCGGGTTTCAGGATTCAGGATTTCCGGATTCCGGACTTTAGGACTTCAGGATTTAGGATTCAGGATTTCAGAATTCAGGATTTCAGGATTTCAGGATTAAAGATTTCAGGAATAGGAATTGGAATTTTCACGTCACTCATTTGGTTACCTTGATTTACCTCAAATAATTTACTGAAATATAACTGAAATATAATATAAATAAACTGAAATGGATAGAATTAACTTTGACTTTGGTGAACAACACCTAAATTTCTATCTGGGTGGAGCGTATAATAATGGATTTAATAAACGAAGAGTAGTATTTTTAAACTTAGTAAAGAGGTTTAAACCTTCTTTTTAAAAAATTTACCTCAATCAAGAAGTTCGCTTTACACTTCAAGACAGGCTTTCTATATCCAAAACGCTTTAAAATTAGGGAGCTAATGATAATAGTTTAAATTTTTCTGAACCCAATCCAAACCAGATACGAACCAAAACAGCCTTCGTGTCCTTTAGATAGACATATTGAATCAAAGATTTATTTGAAACTCAAGAAGTCAGCAATATATTCTATTGAAGCAAAGAGCGCAATACACCTCAAAATTATAGAAATAATTTCTTCCCAAAGTTGTAACACACACACACCATACGTGAAACAGAACATATTTCAAGCTCCCTTGGATCCAAGATTCGTTTCTGAGCTTCCTCTCATGCCAAGACAGCTTTCCAGCTTTTCAACACGCCGTGAAACCAAGCAACCGTTGCTCGACATATCTGTTTCCACCCAAATACATTCGGAACTGACTCGAGAAATTTCCACACTAATCCCAATTACACGCCCTACCCATTCCCCTTGGCACTTTCGTAACCCTTTTGCGTAACTTCCTCTGGACCTGCTTCGCGTTTATGTAACGCCTCAACTTAACTTAATTACATGTTTCACGGGTATCGGACACGTGGCCTCGGGGCCTGGAAGTGAAACCGTCCATACTCGGATTTGCATACGCGAAACAAAAAAAAACGCAGGCGATCAGTCAAACCTTACGAAACGATTCACATCGACGAAAGAAGATTCCCATGATTGTCAGACGGGGGAGCTGAGGTCAAGTTCGTGAGGTCGAAGACGGAATAGTAAGGCAATAATGATGTATCGATTTGGGTAATTACATTGGCGCGAGATGGAAAGTAAGGAGGAAACCTGGAGAATTCGGGAAGCGGGAAGAGCGAGGATCAAGTAGCTTATGGGTAAGATTGCAAAGAAGAAATGTGGATATCGACATTGCTAGTAGGAGGGGGAAGAAAGTAAGGAAATGCGGAAGTGAAGCAAGTTGAAGTGGTTGCAATTACCCAGCAAAATCACCCCTTAGCGAACCCAACCCAGAAAAATTAAAACACCGCAACCAACCAATGTGAGGTACGCCTTGGATCACAGCATTGACCTCCCTTCCCTTAAAACCCTTTACCTGCGGTATCGTGATATCCGGCAGCAGGAGCATCTTCTGCGAGTCGAACAGCTTCTCGTTCCTGCCGAACGAACAGAACTTATTCATCTTCGATTCCCACCCTTCCCTACTCGCGACGTACTGTCATTTCACTAGCGCCCGCCGAAAAAATCCCCCGGGAGAAAATCGCGACCGGCAGGAACGTTCGAGCCGCAGGTGCACAGCAGGAGGAGAGATATCTCACTCTCTAGACCAGCCCGAGAATGACTGCTGCAACGGTACTTCTCTTCGATTCTTTGATAGAGAAATGAGGTTGAGGAGTCGCATTTCTTCTCTCTTCTTTTCGCATGACGGGCCACGGGCGGACAGGTGGGAGAAGATAAGAGCGGGAGGAGGTAGGGCGAGTGCAGTACACCGTGGCGAAGGGGGGAGGGTTTCCTGCGACGTTCGGGAGCAATGGGACAAGGTTGGCGGGGCAGGAAGAGGTGGTTCAATTTCGATTTGTGAATTCGTGACGCGAAAATCGACTGAGCATTTCCCCTTCGGGCCCGTATATCTCGAAGTTCACGTCTAAATGGGTCTCTTGAACTCCGCTGTGGGAATTTTCGGCGGTTTCGAACAGTTAAGCCCCATTGTCTCGCTAATTCGAAATTCGCCCGTCGTTCTCCCACATCATCAAAATAATGGTACCAAAAGTCTTTAGGAACAGTTTCTTCTACGAGAAGAAATATGTGAAATTCATCTTATTTCATTGGGTAAAATTTGATTGTTTGGTATATTTTTTTATTTAGTTATTTTTATATTTTATTTATATTTATTTAATTTTAATATATTTATATTTATTTTATTTTTATTTTTTATCATTATTTAATATTTTTTATATTTATTTAACACGCAGGTGGTTCGTATTTTCCTAAACAAAAAGTGAAACACCAAAATGTACCATGACCCGTTAGAAATTGAGTCCGGAAATAATCCAATGTTCTGATTTTACAGTTAACAAGTGGAACTATTTGGTATTAATTTCTTGGTCAATTGTGACTTACTGGAAAATATTTTCCTTTCTTTTTGATACTTATTAAAACTCTCCTTCGAATTCACTTTGGAGTCGATGTCTTTATATCTTTTATATTATCTCATTTCCACTAAATGCACCTGTAATCACTTGAACAGCTTTTGCAGAAACTGTTCTGTAAGCACATGGATTAGAGATCTTTGTAACATAGGTAACTTTTATATTTAGCTAATGCGGCTTTTGTTTTCAAGGCGATTGCTACCTAAAAGAGTTTTTGATCAATTAAGCAAGTTAAGCAAGGTTTGATCAATTAAGCAATATTAACGTAAGAGTCAATTTTTATTGTTGAAAAATTCAATATGGCGTCCTGTTAAGTTGGAGTCGTTTTCTTGGAAAATAATGAAGCAAAAACTTGAAAAAGAGTAAGTTTCGGCATGGGAAAGTACAAGAAACGATGAAAAGAAAATGTTTGAATCCTTCTTCTTCTTCTTTTATTGTAGGGCCATGCCTTGTTCTTCACGTTTCAAACTTTTGTCAAGTTTGTCAAGTCCTTAGTCAACTTTGCGGCCATCTTCTGTACGGTCTTCCTGCCCTTCTTTTTCCTGGAAGTCTCTTGCTATTTTTGTTAGTCTGCCATCATCTGCTCTTGACACATGTTCATTCCAAAATCTTCATCTTCGTCTTATGAATTTCATGACGTTACATTGTTGTGTA
The DNA here is from genome assembly GCA_946251905.1 of Cryptocephalus moraei. Taxonomy (NCBI): domain Eukaryota; kingdom Metazoa; phylum Arthropoda; class Insecta; order Coleoptera; family Chrysomelidae; genus Cryptocephalus; species Cryptocephalus moraei. The sequence goes on from OX276463.1 coordinate 8,621,718, forward strand.
TATTTGATTTTCTTACTCTGTCCAAATTGGTCTTTATTCCTGCTATTGCTTTTAAAGTATTCATTTCAAATGTACGCAGTAGTTTGTTTCGGCTCGAGTATCTCCTTCATATGTCATTATTGGTTTTATCACTGTCTCATATATTTTGACTTTGCTGTCTACATTCATGTATTTATTATTCCACGTTATGTCCCGTAAGACTCCTGATACTTGTGCCCCTTTTACGGCTTGAGATTGTACTTCCATGTTTGAATCCAATTTTCAATAAAAGACATAAAAGATGATTTTTCATTTTGTTGCCGATAACTCGGTATCTGGTTCAACTTCGTTCCTTTTCGGAGGAGCCGATTTCGGCCACGAAAACCATTTCTCAACGTAAGCGGAGGATTATGGTACGTTGATAAGTACGCCGACTTCGGCCACCGTTCTACCTGAATTGCTTAGGGCTTAGCCGAGGGTTTCAATGGGTCGGTGGAACCGAAACGCGCCCTGCTGTCAAATTGTGAGCGAATTAATACACCAATGAAATTGCAATGATTTTGAGAAAAATGGTTCATTGGAAAATTTTTAGTATGAACCAATTATCCGCTAGTTAATAACTTGGCTTTGTGTAGAGAGCAAATGTTTCTTTTTACAATAGCTACAAAAAATTATTCGTCCTATTTGTTATGCTCGGAGTCCGTTATGATAAACCTAAATTGTTTATCCTTGCCCTTTAACAAGCGATAGCGAATTCATATAATTATGGTCGTCGGGGAGGAACTCATCGGTCCTCTGAGAGGTTTTACCTACTATCGAATTGACCGCGGAAGGAACTCGCCGCCGCTATTTAATAATTTAGCTATTTTCCAATTTTACTTTTATTAACCTCACTAAACTGAAAGAAATTAGTGACCGAAATCCACCCAATTTTATTTTATTGCACCTAGCAGGCCTAACGAGCCATAATCCTTACTAATCCTACTGATAAAATCGCGTGGCCGAAGTCGGCTGTGATTGTCTTCTCTGTGGGGAATGGTGGCCGAAGTCCCCTTCCTTTTCATAGCGAAATATTAATAAACAAAACTGCCCAATTTTGTACATTTAACCGAGATAGTTATCTCTACTATTAAGGAAGCCTACACCACACGAAAAAAAATCACCGGATCCCTGATTCTCCTCCCAAAATTCAGTTAGTTACCCTAAAGGAGATTGGTTCCGTGTAACGCGCCGCGTCTCAATAATAAATTTAAGACGCTTTCTCGGGGAAAACGCCTGGGAAAAGTCCGATTTTTGCATGTCCGCTCGTTTAATACAGTTTATCCGTCTAATTGGACCGGCCAGTCGATCGTGAAGCGTTTCGCGGATTACGTCACGCCGCCCGATAAATAGTGAGATGATTACCGAGAAACCGCAGCCGAGGGAAAAATTTGAATTATGCTCGCGTTCGCTATGAAAAGGCGATGATTATCCGGCTGGTATGTGGTATGTAAACGACGCGGCGCATGTAACGGAAGGGAACTTAGCTGGAGAGTCTAGGCAGATTTATTTCCGGTCGGATTCACCGGATGATAACGCGGCCAGGACGTTCACACCGCGCGATGAGGAGGCGAGCTGTTATTTACAAACAAAATTACACCAGACGGGAATCCGAATCTGAATCAAACAAAGCGAAGGGTGATGACGATCTTGTCGTGTTAGAAAGCATTTTTTATATTGAGAAAGATATGAAATTTCGATGAATCTCAAAATACACTTAGGAAACATTAATTGCAATATTAATAATCAATTATATATTTACTTTTATTCAATTTTGCCATATAAACTGACGTTTATTGACGTCAAATCGAACCTATAAAGTCATTGTTTATTTTGTTTATTTAGGCAGCGGATTAATAGCTATTTATTCAATTTTGCCGTATAAAGTGACGTTTTATATGTTTAAAATTGTTTTTGTCGTTGTCAAGGTTGCGACACTGAAGTTGTATCTTGTCAAATTTTCTCTTCAAAATTGGACTTACTCCGCTAAACGTCAGTTTATATATGGCAGAATTGAATAACGCGTTGTAATACACTCGCGGATACAATGAACGTTTAACTCGCGATATTAACACGCTTGCGGCTGCGCCGCTCGCGCGTTTAAAGATATCGCTCGTTAAACGTTCATTTTATCCGCTTGTATAATAAATAACTATTTTTATTAATTTATATTCTATGCATTGTAGTCCAGGACCCATCTGTTTTGACGAGGATGTAAGAGGTAACCGCAATGTTTTTACATGAATACCTCGGAAATAATGCCTAGAATAAGGATTGACTTGTCCTCCAGAACGCAGAGGTCGGGAAAATGGTTTAAAATGCATGAATTAAAAAAAAATGAAAAAACGCGTTTTTTCCGACTTTTTTCGCTTCTAACTTTTTAGGTATTAAATTTAGAAGAAAGATGAAGAGAGAAAAAAGTTGCAGAATCGCTTTTTACATAATATGGCATAGGTGAGAAGTTCGAAAATTTATTAGCGGTTTTTCAAAATAGCAATAAACAAACAAAATCGGCCCAAAAAATGGTTTTTTAATTTATTATTTTAAGCACTTCATAATGAACTTAGGACTTCCATATCACAAGTAGAAAATCTTGAAGATATAATAAAAGAATCCTGTAAATTTCGCTTTGATCGGTTTATTACATTTTGCACAATAATTTTGCAATCCAGAAAAATGGAAACATATTGAAAATTTTCAAAATTGTAATTTTTTTCCACAGTTCGATTTTAATAAAACTGGCTGAGCATATATAAGAGAGAACAAGCTTTTGTGTGCTTTTTTCAGAATTAAAAAATATTTATTAGAACGGTCACAGTCATTGTATAAATTTAGTGTCAAATTTATAAATTTGCCAAAATTGGAAGCGAGAAAATTTTTTTAATGTAATTTTCAATCTTTTTAATGTAAATTTCAACAACAATATTATACTGGTTACTGTGAGAAACAATTATTTCTTAAGATATGAGAAAAATAGTACTTTTATTAACCATTTTATTAAACACTAATCAACTTTGAGGAATTATATCTCAGAAACTAATGAACAAAATAGCAACTTATTATATATAATGTGAAGCGCCTTTCCGAGTACTTTACGGCTATGTTTTCAGAATTTCATTTAATAAAAAATTCGTCGAGTTAATCTATTTGTTTATATGCAAAAATAACGACACCAATTTTAAAAAATGACTGCAACCGTTCTAATAATTTTTTTTTCAATTCTGAAAAAAGCACATGAAAGCTTATTCCCTCTTATATATGCTCAGCCAGTTTTGTTAAAATCGAATAGTGGAAAAAAATTCAAACAATTTTGAAAATTTTCAATATTTTTCGATTTTTCTGGATTGCAAACTTATTGTGCAAAATCTAATAAACCGATCGAAACGAAATTTGCAGGATTCTTTTATTATAACTTCAAGATTTTTTGCCTGTGATATGGAAGTCCTAACTCTATTTTAAAGTGCCGAAAATAATAAATTAAAAAACCACTTTTTTGGGCCGATTTTTTTTTGTTTATTGCTATTTTGCAAAACCGCTAATAAATTTTGGAATTTCGTACCTATGCCATATTATGTCAAAAGGGATTCTGCAATTTTTTTCTCTGTTTGACTTTCTTCTAAATTCAATACTTAAAAAGTTAGAGGCAAAACAATTTGGGAAAAAACGCGTTTTCATTTTTTTTTTTAATTGTTGCATTTTAAACAATGTTCCCAACCTCTGCCCTTTGGAGGATAAGTCAATCCTTATTCTAAGCATTATTCCCGAGGTATTCATCTAAAAACATTGCGATTACCTCTTACGTCCATCTAAAGCAAATTTTTGACAGATGGGTCTTGGACTATTATTAAAATCTGATAGATCATTAACACTACTACATATCAGCATTATCTATTTCCATATTTTCATTATTCTTCTTCAAGTGCCGACTCCGCGGCGGAGGTTGGCAATCATCATGGCTATTCGGATTTTGGAGGCAGCTGCTCTAAAAAGTTCACTTGATGTACATCCGTACCATACTCTCAGGTTACGTAGCCATGATATTCTCCTTCTTCCTATACTTCTCTTTCTTAGGATTTTTCCCTGCATGATCAACTGAAGCATGGCGTATCTTGTCCCGCGTGTAATATGTCCGAGGTACTGTAGTTTTCTGATCTTAATTGTTTCTATGATTTCCATTTCTTTGTTTATCCTTTTCATGACTTCGGTATTTGTGACGCGCGCTGTCCATGATATCTTCAACATTCTTCTGTATACCCACAATTCGAATGATTCCAGCCATTTGATAGTTGCCGCATTCAGGGTCCAAGTCTCCATTCCATAAAGCAATGTCGAGAAAACATAGCATCTTGCCAATCTGACTCTCAGGTCTAGCTTTAGGTCTCTTGTACAGAGTACTCTTCTTAGTTTGTTGAAATTCGCCCGTGCCTTTTCTATTCTTGTCTTAATCTCCTTGGAGTAGTCATTTGTGGAGTTAATTATTGTGCCTAGGTATGTATATTGCTGTACTTGTTCTACACTGGTGCCGTTAATTGTCAGGTTCTCGTTGTTTCCCTGGGTTTTCGATATCCTCATAAATTTTGTCTTTTTGATGTTCATTGTTCATTTTCATTATTAACATCATATTATTCTAAAAGTGATACGTTTGGTTTCTGGAAACTAAAGTAAGAAATGAATACATTTGAATGAAACTTAACCAAGCATGTTGTAAATACTGTATCTATTGTTATCCCATATCTTGATTTACCGACATTTCTATCATTAGACATATATTTAAATTATTTCTGTACTCCACGTGTTCGACTATTGTATCGCATCTAATACGCTCTTTCGTGCCTCTTTTTCTATTTATATAAAATATATATCTCTCTCTTTTCTGTTAGATAGAATAAATCGGCGGAGAGGAGAACACCCTTTATGCTCTTTCCTTCTCGTTCTCTATATATATATAGCTGTCTCTTTCTCTTTTTCTCTATTCCTCCACCCTCTTTCTCTCTCCCTCTCTCCATTCTCTATCATAACAATAGCAGCACGAAACTTACATGGTATACTGTACCTAGAGATGTATACTTATATATGAATATACATATACTATATACATGGACTCGCTTGTACTCGACATGTGTATATCTATAGGTATATTGTATATACTTATTACACTCGTTTGGATATCAGATGACTCGCAGCGTAACAGATTTCATGCTGACGGGAAGCTGAAGATTCCTGCTCTTTCACTTTGACTTTTCCCTTCCATTTTACCCTCCTCTTTTTAATGGTAGTCATTCCACAATTCACAGCCCCCTTAAGGATTTATTACTGCTGTTTTGCTTTCCTCTTTAATTTCCACATTTTCTCAATGGAAATAGGAAATTACTTTTCAATTTCCCTTTCTGGGAAATTATCATATCCATCACTCACAAATAACTGAAAGTTGACCCGAATGGTTATTGGAGTTAGTTTAAAAACATATGTCATAAATTCGTGTCGAGGGAAAATGTATATAATTTATTAATTGATATAACAAAATCATTTTTAATCCAATCACCACAAAAAAATCAATGCAAATGATTTAATTGTAGATATATATATATATATATATATATATATATATATATATATATATCGGTAGAGCCTATGATTAACTGCAAAGTTTCATCGAGGTTATGGCTAGATGAAATATTTCCATTAATTTCAGATGGAAATATAAAAGAAAAACTTATTACAAAAGCCGAAAAAGCAAAAAAATAATGGTTAATTCGGAGGTTATATCATTATAATCTTGACAGGATTGTACCTACAAGATTGGTACAGCCATCGTCTTATAAAATTTTGTTATAAATAATTTCGCAATTTCAAGAAAGAAAATTACTTGTAGCCCCTTTAGTGGCAAAGTTAGTGTAATTTCAATACTTGACGAATTTTTTAAAGGAAGATCAAATGAACGTTATGATGTGAAAAAATCAGATATATCAGCCCTAACATGTACGAGTCAGTAACCTTTTTTCCATAACGATATCCTTATTTCACGAGAAAAAACAAAGATTTATACAAAAAGTGGTTTTTCGGTTATGCCAAGATGTCGGAATCTAGTCAAATATAGCCAAGTCTTAAATGATAGCCTGAGTTCATTCTAATAATAATCCAGAGGGAGGAGGGACATTTCTAGTGGTGGAAATGAGACGAGACGAGACCAGTACTGGTTCGAGACGAGACATAATTTCGTCTCGAGTATCGAAGTCTCGATTTTTTTAAGAAATTGCAATTTAAGAATTTTCTTTCGTTTGTAAAATGAAAGGCCACCAAACTCCATAGCAATGAGGACGAAAGCGCAGGTAAAAGGATACCTAACAAAGAGTCGGGATTAAACCGTACCATTGTCCAGTAAGGGAGTAAAATTTATAATTTGCCCGTCGTTTTCTTAGAATTTTGGAAGGGTTTATTATACAACAGAGAGGCGGACAGTGGTGTGAAACGTTTATCTGAGGTAATGGACATATTTAACAGTAATATTCATCCATTCATTCATTCATTCATTCATTAGTAGCGTAGTTTTCCAAATTTAACAATTTTTCTGATAGATGGACATCTTGGTAGATATAAATGAAATTTCCAGTTTACAAGTTCCCAGTGCGATGTTGTTGGTATTGTCGAGACATATCCCGGATTGAATAAAATAAAACTATAGCTGATCTGACTATTGCAGTCCCAAAGAGTTCTAAAACATAGGTTATTCAGCTTCATAATAAGGACCAAATTAGTGCCCTCTAATTTTATGTCGAAAACGTATGTTTTGATTAATCACAATATTTTTTCTTTTCTGAGAGCGATAATATGAGGTAAATAGGTAGGTATACCATTGCCAGCACATTTTTCTAAAATTATGGTAGGTAATTTTACTTTTAAAATTTGATAATTCTATCAAATCATATCAATTCACATATAATATAAAATATACAGATAATATTAATTTCTTATTTGTCCTTATAAAGATATATAGTTTATTTTATAAGTTTATTTCATAACTTTGTTTTATAGTTCGTATCCTAACAATTCTATTTATTAATGATATTTATTTTCGATTTTGTACCTGTTCTCTATATTCTAATTTCTTTAATTCAGTATTTTCTAAAAATGAAATATTCTTTATCAAAACATAACATCAATAAAATACAACTACTGTACATTCAACTTTACCACACCTGTATAGGTACTTCAAGAAAATCAGAAAATGTTATCAAAAAAGTATACATTTATAAAAGTACCACCTATATACGTCTATTTATTTCGAGACTTTTCGAGACACGAGACGAGACGAGACGAGACGAGACCAGTACCAGATCGAGACGAGACGAGACATAATTTTTGGGAATTTTTCGAGACGAGACGAGACCATGTCGTTTCTCGTCTCGTCTCGTCTCGTGTACACCACTAGGCATTTCACCTGCCTTACCGGATTAATCTCAACTTTCGTCTTTGGGAAAACTGGCGGCGAGTTCAAAATTTCCCTCATCTCTCCAACTTTTATTTTCACCTCGCCTCATTAGCAACACCCGCCGGTCGCGCACGTATCGTACGAAAACAACGCACGTGTCCGGCATTTATAATTCCTCTCGGTCGTCGTGTACGTGCAATTAGTCGAAGGAAGGCGCGATCATCGGCTATTTTGCATACAAACAACGACGCGACCGACTCGTTTAATTACGAGACCGTCCCATCGGTATGAAAGTTGCGTACGTAGAGAGACGATTTCGCGGAAAATCGATTTTATTTCTGTTTTCCAGCAGGGCCAACAGTCGCGCCGGCCTTGCGATGTATCCAATCTTCTGTACTTGGCAATTTCCTGTCAATTCTCGGCGTGGGTAATTGTTTCCGGCGGGATCGATTTTTCGAGCGGACTCGGAAAAACGGACGCGAGAGTAAACAAGCGGTTTTTGTAAAACTGGTATGGAGGAAAAACACGTTTCAATTTAACGTAATTATGTAGTTATGACAAAAATGAAAGAAGAACGAGAGGAAAATCGTAAGAGTGGTTTTATTTATCCATTATTTTCTATACCTTTTTTTCCGTTTTTTCTAATTTTCAAATTTTTATGTATATTTCCTCTTCAGGAACAACACAATAAAATAAACCATAGTTTTAGAAAAACTATAAAAACACTTCAATGGTGAATCAAACTAAAAATATAAAAATAATTTTTTTTAATAAAAATAGTATATAATTAACGAGAAAATATTGTACATATTATTGTAATAAAGAGTAAAGTGCTTCATGTACAATAACTTTATACTAATCGTACTAATGAAATATTTTTAACGGCATATATATATCAAACACCCCGCGCTTTTCTACAATAACATCTATTTTCTCGTTAATTATACTATTCTTATTTCTAAAAAAAAATTATTTTACTATAATTCATTTTCACCCTTTTCATTGGATTCACCATTACAGCGTGTTTTTCTATTTTTTTTAAAACTATAATTTTTCTTTGAACTTAAATAATTTTTGCAAATGTAGCAAACAACTAAACAATGTCTATGTTTAAGTTCATTAGGCGAATAAGGTGCTGGTTTAGTGTTTAGAGTCCATGTAGGAATCTGGTGCGGATAGCACCGTTTAGTGTAAACTTCACATATCTTATCACAAAATGTGTTAGTCGCCTTTACAAAGCTAGTAATACCTGCTTTACATAATTTTCTGGATTCTGCGTTACACTGCCGCGTTTGCTGCAAACGAGCTGCTCGCTCTTCTTTTGATTGTGAGGCTCGATAATCAGCCATGTGCTGTCGCACTTGCAACAAGCAAGCTGCTCTCTCTTCTGATTGTGAGGCTCGATAATCAGCCATGTGCTGTTGCACCTGCTGCAAGACGGCTGTTCTCTGTTCTTCTGCTTGTGAGGCTCGATAATCAGCCATGTGCTTTCGCACTTGCTGAAAGCAAGCTGCGCTTCCTTCTTCTGATTGTGAGGCTCGATAATCAGCCATGTGCTGTTGCACCTGCTGCAAAACGGCTGTTCTCTGTTCTTCTGCTTGTGAGGCTCGATAATCAGCCATGTGTCTACGCACTTGCTGCAAGCAAGCTGCTCTCTCTTCTTCTGATTGTGAGGCTCTATAATTTCTCATGTCTAGTCGCCTTTTGTTCTTTCTTCCTTCCAATTCTTTGCTTGAGAGCTTCGATACTCTTTCTTATGATTGTTGTCTTAATTTCTCCGATCTTCTTTTTCTGTGTTTTAGTTTCTTTGTTTTTCATAGTTTTTTCGTTTTTACATCTAATCTAACGCTCTAATTTCTAAAAAAATTATCTTTAGCTTTTTAGTTTGATTCACCATTAAAGCGTGTTTTTTTTTAACTTTAATTTATTTTTACCCTTTTAGTTGGATTTTTCAGATTTTTTTTAAATTATAATTCTTCTTTGAACCTACATAATTTTTGCAAAGGTGGCAAACAAACAAACAATTTCTTTGTTTAAGTTCATTAGGCAATTAAGGTGCTGGTTTAGTGTTTACAGTCCATGTAGGAATCTGATGCGGATAGCACCGTTTAGTGTAAACTTCACATATCTCATATCTTATCCCAAATGTGCTAATTGTCTTTACAAAGCCCGTAGTACTTGCTTTACATAATTTTCTGGATTCTGCGTTACACTGCCGCATTTGCTGCAAACGAGCTGCTCGCTCTTCTTTTGATTGTGAGGCTCGATAATCAGCCATGTACTATCGTACTTGCTGCAAGCAAGCTGTTCTCTCTTCATCTGATTGTGATGCTCGATAATCAGCAAGGTGCTGTTGCACTTGCTGAAAGCAAGCTGCGCTTTCTTTTTCTGATTGTGAGGCTCGATAATCAGCCATGTGCTGTCGCACTAGTTGCAAGCAAGCTGCTCTCTCTTCTTCTGATTGTGAGGCTCGATAACCAGCCATGTGCTGTCGCACTTGCTGAAAGCAAGCTGCGCTTTCTTCTTCTGATTGTGAGGCTCGATAATCAGCCATGTGCTACTGCACCTGCTGCAAGACGGCTGTTCTCTGTTCTTCTGCTTGTGAGGCTCGATTATCAGCCATGTGCTTTCGCACATGTTGCAAGCAAGCTGCTCTCTCTTCTTCTGATTGTGAGGCTCTATAATTTCTCATGTATAGTCGCCTTTTGTTCTTTCTTCCTTCCAGTTCTTTGCTTGAGAGCTTCGATATTCTTTCTTATGATTGTTGTCTTATTTTCTCCGATCTTCTTTTTCTCTGTGTTTTAGTTTCTTTGTTTTTAATATTTTTTTTCGTTTTTACGTCTAATCTAACGTTCTAATTTCTAAAAAAATTATCTTTAGCTTTTTAGTTTGATTCACCATTAAAGCGTGTTTTTTTTAGTTTTTTTTTTTAATTTAATTTCTTTTTACCCTTTTAGTTGGATTTTTCAGATTTTTTTTAAACTATAATTTTTCTTTGAACCTAAATAATTCTTGCAACGGTGGCAAACAAACCAACAATTTCTTTGTTTAAGTTCATTAGGCAAGTAAGGTGCTGGTTTAGTGTTTACAGTCCATGTAGGAATCTGATGCGGATAGCACCGTTTAGTGTAAACTTCACATATCTGATATCTTATCCCAAATGTGCTAATTGTCTTTACAAAGCCCGTAGTACTTGCTTTACATCATTTTCTGGATTCTGCGTTACACTGCCGCATTTGCTGCAAACGAGCTGCTCGCTCTTCTTTTGATTGTGAGGCTCGATAATCAGCCATGTGCTGTCGCACTTGCTGAAAGCAAGCTGCGCTTTCTTCTTCTGCTTGTGAGGCTCGATAATCAGCCATGTGCTGTCGCACTAGTTGCAAGCAAGCTGCTCTCTCTTCTTTTGAATGTGAGGCTCGATAATCAGGCATGTGCTGTCGCACTAGTTGCAAGCGAGCTACTCTCTCTTCTTCTGATTGTGAGGTTCGATAACCAGCCATGTGCTGTCGCACTTGCTGAAAGCAAGCTGCGCTTTCTTCTTCTGATTGTGAGGCTCGATAATCAGCCATGTGCTACTGCACCTGCTGCAAGACGGCTGTTCTCTGTTCTTCTGCTTGTGAGGCTCGATTATCAGCCATGTGCTTTCGCACTTGCTGCAAGCAAGCTGCTCTCTCTTCTTCTGATTGTGAGGCTCTATAATTTCTCATGTATAGTCGCCTTTTGTTCTTTCTCCCTTCCGATTCATTGCTTGAGAGCTTCGATATTCTTTCTTATGATTGTTGTCTTATTTTCTCCGATCTTCTTTTTCTCTGTGTTTTAGTTTCTTTGTTTTTCATAGTTTTTTTCGTTTTTACATCTAAAATTTTCTTTAGCTTTTTAGTTTGATTCACCATTAAAGCGTGTTTTTTTTAGTTTATTTTAACTTTAATTTATTTTTACCTTTTTAGTTGGATTTTTCAGATTTTTGTTAAACTATAATTTTTCTTTGAAGTGCCTATATCTACCTCTTTTCATTTTCTTTACAAAAATTTCATTGTATTAATTAAATTACTTACTTTTCTTTAATATTTACTTTATTCTTCTCATTATTTTCATGATAATTTATAGATGTAATTAACTTCGTTCCCGCTTTCCTCCAATACAGTAGTACTATAATACCAATCGTTATTAATTTCGTTAACTCATTTCAAAACAAATTTCATTTTGAACAATTTTATTACAATAACAATACCAAAACTGATATTTCTCACACGTGCAGGTCATTAATACTATTATTTAAATTTTTTTTACATCACAACTATAGTTGTGTCACACCTGAATGAATGAAACAATAGGAGTAGTGATACATGACCGGCAGTAAAAAAGCAGTATATACTTTTCTCGCCTGAACAATAATAGTATGAATGGTATGTATTATGTGAGTATACAGAGTGTCCCAAAAATAAAATTAGCCCAGGTAGAAATACATATGTGGAATCGATTCAATAACGATTTACTGAAACTCCTCTTTAAAATTCTTAAAAAAATCATAAACCTGTAGATGTGATGGATCATTTAATAGGAACTCATTAACGATAAGTCTGGTAATCACCTGGTAAAGTTTCAAACACATTCTTGACGAAATTTCTGGAATATTCAAACAATACTAACAGATACCCAAATTACAATTATCCACAATTTCAGAATTTCAAATACCCAAAATACCAACACTCGAATTATCCACATTTTCAAAAATTCATAAATCAACTTCTGAAACTCCAATTTTGACAAAATCTACCCGATCGTTTAATTGGACATTCTTAACGATCTGATAACGTTTTAAACAAATGGTGACACAATTTCGGACATATTTATTAAATACCAAAACATATCGAAATTAAAATTATTCACAATTTCAGAAATTTATAAAACAGTTACCAAAACTCCAAAAATGATAAAACTCTGCTTGATTATTTAATGGTATCTTATGAACGACACAACAAAATTTAAAACAGACTGGTAGAGATATTTTGAAAATTATATCAAAGTAACCAAAACACACGTCATTACTCGAAATTTCAAAAATTCATGAAACAGCTATTGAAATTGTAAGCTAGACAAAACCTTGTTCGACCTTGTAATTGAGCCTCCTTAACGTCTGGTAACGTTACAAAATTCATATTTAAAAATATGTCTTAAAATAATTATGCAAAATTTCAAAAATTCATAAGAACCTACTAAACCTATGGATGTTGTTAAACTGTCATAAATAGAACCCCATTAACGCTTTGGAGAAGTTTAAAAAAAATGTGAACAAGTTTTAAAAATTATATTAAAACATCCCAATGGAAGACAAAGTATTGAAGGTTCCAAAATGTCTGGAACTGCAAGATTGCAGACTGCTCGATTTTTTAATCGAATCTCATTAATATTTGGGAAAAGTTGCAAAAAATTTCTTAATAGGAAAATTTAAAAACATCCAAAATGCAAGACATCTTATAAATGATGTAAATAATTCCAACAAATCAAGGAAAAATTACAAATAGTGCTTCAAATTTGTTGAAACTTGGTTTGATCATCTACTAGGTTGCCATTAGTGACTATGAAAAATTTGGAGACCAAAACTTAAGAACATTGGCTAAATAACAAAACTGTCTATAAATTACACTATATACAACTTCAATAATCTATAGAAATGTTACTAAAATTTCCAATTTGATGAAACATCGTTTAACTATTTAATAGATTCTCATTAACGACCTGGAAACAGATACAGTTGCCCTAAGCATCCACAGATTCAAAAATTCATAAAACAGTTACACCATGCTTGAAATACTATTTTTGGTGGTTTAAAATGGTTAAAGCATAACGCAAAAAAAAATTCTTCAAATTGTATTTCTCACTATTAGGAACACTTCGCATAATTTCTGTTCACTTATCGATCCGATAATAACTAATTAAACCTGAAATGTAAATAAGTTATACCACCTAGAAATGACGTAATACAAACAAAAGGATTCATTCTTATCGATAGACTTTCTCTGATTTCTAAACTGGGTAGGGCCAGCGAGATATCCGCTAAAGAGATTAATAAGGAGAGTAAAAGGAAAATAGTAAGTAGCTTAATTGTTGTTATTATGCGAGAGAAGGGAAGCGACAATCACACCGCGGAACTCGCTGTAATTACGTGATAATTTTAAACACATATACAGGATGGTTCACCCTTATTGCGCTAATTTCAAAGAAACGCCAAAATCCCAGAAATTGATCAGACGTGGTGACGTACGTCTTAACGATTCACTTATACTTTCCCCTTTCTAAACAATAAATCGGTACGATTGTCACGCAATTTCTCAAGTTTTCAATATCGTAGAAATCTAGAGCTTAAGGTCAGTAAAATGGACAGTGTGTTTCGCTTGCATACAAATGCATCGACAGATATCGACCGTTCCGCGATACCGTAAAGTGAGTATATATAATCAACGGTTGCGATCTAAACGCGCGCATCGAATGCAGATTAAGGGCGCCGTTAAAATTTACAAGTATCAGGAAGTCGTCGTAACAGGACTTATAGGACCAGGCGGTAGATTCATTATTTGTCTCTTTTATCCTTGATTCATACTTATCAATCCTTTGTGCTGGTAGGTACGTACTACAGGCACATCGTATACTACGTTTGTTTGTATGTAAGGTAGATAAAACTGAATGTATATATACACACACACGCAGGACGCGGTGCAATGAACAGCAACTACGCTAGATATGGCATGTTATGAATATTGATCGAAAGGAGGAAAGGCTAAGGTGCACGTGATGAGTCATCGCAAGGTATGTTTCCTGATAACTAGTTTTAAGTTGTATTTACTTGAATACACAATGATAACCCTTTAAAACAACAAAAAAATATGATCCAATAAAAGTGATGTTTCAATACAACTTTCTTAAATATTCAAGGTATGAACCTATATGCGTTAAGAAGGAAATCCAAACATTTTAAGGGTGGTCTCATCTTAAATACTATTTCGGGACGTTAATGTTTTGTGTCAAAAATACGCGAGGGTTGTAAATTTAAATTCAAGACTGGGCTACATTATTGTTCAAAAACTATTAATTATCCACATTTACGTTTTTGCTTGGATGGAAATTAAGTTTAAATACGATGAGGAAATGTAATACCGCGAGAATGAGAATTTTTGCCGGTATGCAGTACACACTACGGTTCAATTGTAACCTGTTTTAACAGGATGGTTAGCATTCCGGCAGCATTAAGCAGTGATGAAAGTCCAATGTTGTGATGAAACTCCGTAAGAGGCTCTATTGGAGAGACACTGCACAACTCTGAGAATTTTATATTTGAACAAAATGATAAGAATGAAGTAAAGCGCAAGTAGAAAATTTTATTAAACCCAAATTTGAATAAAACAATATGCTTGATTCGAGTGTTATTAAACGCAGAAGTTCAGTTGATTATTTGAACTTCATTTTCAGAGTTGTGGCCTTATGTTTCAACAGAACTCCAACACTGAAATAATGCACACAAGTTGAAAAGCATGTCCTGAAACATCAATTTGGTGTAAACTCCTTTGCATGCACGAATTAATTTTTATTCTAAGACACATAAAGTTTGAGGTGACTATAACAAGATCTTTCTGAGGTATGACCTCACGTTTAAACAGACCTCCACCAGTGAAATATGTTTGAAACACATACCGAAACTCCAACTTTGGTGAAACTCCAGGACATGAGGCTTTAAGATGCAAAATGTTAATACAGCAATAACTTTTGGAGTTGTGACCGTAAGTTCAAGCAGTTTGGTGAAAGCACATGTTACATAAGTCGTAAAAAAATTACTGAAACTTAAATTTTACATGATACGCCATAATATAAATGTTAGATACTCCAAAATGAAGCAATTTTTAAGCTATTACGACAAGAGCGACCTTAGCTGTAATTTTATGTTTGAGGAGATCACAATCATTGAAACTCAAATTGAGGTGCAATTTAAGTTGCAATTACAACAACTTTCTGGGTTGTGAGTTTTGAGTTTCAGTAAAACACTATCAACGAACTAAAGCACTTATTTCACGAGTAACACAAAATTTCCTGCACATATAATTTTCATTAAACTCATTGTATGTGTACACTTTACTACATACCGGCAGACAGCCAGAAATATATCGTCTCGCTCTACTCCATTTCACCCATGTCGTAAATTCTCAACTCCTCTCTGTTAGAAGTTCCATTCGCACGCAGAGATACATAAATATTAATTGTAATAATAGTATATTATTATACTAGTTCAATAAGACGGAGTATTGTCACACGAGAGTTTTAAAGCATGACGAGCGAAGCGAGGAGTGCTTTAATAGAACGAGTGTGACAATACGTCTTATTAAACGAGTGTAATATACTATTTTATTTACTTTGGTTTATTAATTCATTAAATTTTGGCTGTTCTAGTTCTGGTATTACACTAGGGAATTTGCTTGGGTTGGTCACACTGACGTCACTGACATGGACGTTTCGTATTTGAATTTGAAAATCTAGTAGCCCTAGGACAAATTCAATAACTATACTCTATTCAAAACAAATCCAGATGCACGTCATTTTGATGACGTCAGAATCATCCAATACTACCAACTTAATATAGTCACAGGACATCGCAATTTATCTGTTTTAGGTTGACAATATATATGGTTATGTGTATTCTTCAACCTAAAATATACACGGAACACATAAATTGCGATGTCCTGGGACTATATTAAGTTGGTAGTATTGGTGACGTCATCAAAATGACGTGCATCGGGATTTGTTTTGAATAGAGTATACTTACTTAAATGAGCGAAATGGAAGACACAAATGTAGATTCATGAAATTTTAAAGGTTATGTTTATTGAAATACTAACAATTCAACAGTGACGTCTACGCACGTCTACGTGACAGGCTGATGTACCAATTTAACAAAACTAAAACTTACCAAAAGTAGTGTAATAATATGAATATTATTACACTACTTTCAATGTAATAATGAGACCATTAGTAACGCAAAGTAGATAAACAATGTTTTTTAAAATTTCGTCTTTTTGGAATTCTCTTTGGTTATTTTGGACAACTTTTGCTTTTTCCACTAATACGCAGTACACGTCAATATTCCCTCCTACATCTCTTTTCCTCTTTAATGTCCCATCGGATTTGAATGATAAACTTTACGATCGCAAGTCGTGTAGGTAAAAACTCGACTCCGGAGATGAGTTCGTGTCTTCGCTAACTGTGAATGTAAATCGAAAGATGGCGAATAAAAAAGTGGATAAGTCTTGAGATGCTGCGACGGCGGAATTGGAAAATTCGAACCATCTTCGACGTCTATTACGCTAAAATAGCTCTTTTGTATATGACCCACTCCATGTTTGTGATGTCGAAATTGATTTTGATGCTGGTGCCATGGGTATTTCAACGTTATATTAAGCTAGAATAGCCACCGCTGTATCTGTATCTCTATCTGTAGTGCATAAGACAAACTTGTAACGAAAGTGCTTCGGCATGCCTAAATTATTGAAAAGTTGCTTTGAGAGAAGGACGTTGGTGAAATTTTCGAATACTATTTGTTACGCAGCATGTTTGTTTGGTTCCCAAAGATTTTTTGGTCCTTTCGTTGTTTGCTCTACGATCACTCGTGGATTTCATAACGTGAATATTGTTTCTAAAATTTTACTAGGCCCCATTTTTATAGCTATTTTCGCCCTGACGCCAATTTGCCTAATTTCCGTAAATGCTCTACACAGACGCTCACATATATGTGAGCAACAGCACGTCCAGCAGCTTATTTCAATGATGTTTTTAGAAATATGATCGTGCTTAATTTCAAAACCTAAGAAGCGAGATCTGGACTGGAAATTCATTATTAGACGGGGCGTTGAATAGTATGCCACGATTAGTTATGGAACGTTTGTGTTGTAAATTGTAAAGGTGAAATATACCTATAGTGTTTATCCATCAAGAAGTTGTTTTATTGTGTAGTTCTACTGAGTCGGCTTACATCAGAAGTGGGATAATCCTACTAAAAGTACCATAAAGGGAAGAAGGTAAAATATACCGATAGTGTTTATCCATCAAGAAGGTGTTTTATTGTGTAGTTCTACTGAGTCGGCTTACATCAGAAGTGGGATAATCCTACTAAAAGTACCATAAAGGGAAGAAGGTAAAATATACCGATAGTGTTTATCCATCAAGAAGGTGTTTTATTGTGTAGTTCTACTGAGTCAGCTTACATCAGAAGTGGGATAATCCTACTAAAAGTACCATAAAGGGAAGAAGGTAAAATATACCGATAGTGTTTATGCATCAAGAAGGTGTTTTATTGTGTAGTTCCACTGAGTCAGCTTACATCAGAAGTGGGATAATCCTACTAAAAGTACCATAAAGGGAAGAAGGTAAAATATACCGATAGTGTTTATCCATCAAGAAGGTGTTTTATTGTGTAGTTCTACTGAGTCAGCTTACATCAGAAGTGGGATAATCCTACTAAAAGTACCATAAAGGGAAGAAGGTAAAATATACCGATAGTGTTTATCCATCAAGAAGGTGTTTTATTGTGTAGTTCTACTGAGTCAGCTTACATCAGCAGTGGGATAATCCTACTAAAAGTACCATAAAGGGAAGAAGGTAAAATATACCGATAGTGTTTATCCATCAAGAAGGTGTTTTATTGTGTAGTTCTACTGAGTCAGCTTACATCAGAAGTGGGATAATTCTACTAAAAGTACCATAAAGGGAAGAAGGTAAAATATACCGATAGTGTTTATGCATCAAGAAGGTGTTTTATTGTGTAGTTCCACTGAGTCAGCTTACATCAGAAGTGGGATAATCCTACTAAAAGTACCATAAAGGGAAGAGGGTAAAATATACCGATAGTGTTTATCCATCAAGAAGGTGTTTTATTGTGTAGTTCTACTGAGTCAGCTTACATCAGAAGTGGGATAATCCTACTAAAAGTACCATAAAGGGAAGAAGGTAAAATATACCGATAGTGTTTATCCATCAAGAAGGTGTTTTATTGTGTAGTTCTACTGAGTCGCCTTACATCAGAAGTGGGATAATCCTACTAAAGGTACCATAAAGGGAAGAAGGTAAAATATACCGATAGTGTTTATCCATCAAGAAGGTGTTTTATTGTGTACTTCTACTGAGTTAGCCCACATTTATTTTCCATAACGTTCTCCCACCGCTTATCGTTCGCGTGAATCGGTTCAACATTTCAATGCCAATGTCTCCTTTCTATTTGAATCTATTAAAACGCGATTACCCTTTTTCTGCACGTTACATAAACTCTCCCAAAAACTACAAAACGTCGAAGGTTAACTACAGAAACGTGCATTCGTCATCATTCGGCAATGATTTCCAGCGACGCAGAACTAGGAGAATCGCGCGCTTTCGATAATCCCATCAGAGGAGACAATCGCCCATAAATCCTCCTCTGAAAACTTTTATTTGGTTTCAAAGCTCGAGCCTGACGTCACTTTTGAATCCTCGTATGCGACTCGTGATTCACGATTCGGGAAATAAAGTAGGAGCAGTGTGGAGACGTTTTATTACCTCGCGGTTCTTGCGAAATACCTAAATTCCAATCGCAAGATTCGCATTCTCCTCCTCTCGGTTCACAATTATTAACGACGCGTGAATAATTATTAAAATGAAATTTCTTCGCTCGCCTCTCGACGCAATTGCACAACGTTACCTTCAAGTCTAATTTAAAATGTAGTACCTACAACCTATAAAAACAACATTACGACCGCCTTATCTCAAACGTAAGTAAATACATTATTAATAATAATTGTTCTGAAAAAACCAACTGAGTCGTTTGATTTACAATTGGTTTGTGGTTACTCATCGAAAAAGTATCCAGGCTCGATAAGGAGGACCTTCGTTATCTGAACGCCTGTATTTAAATAACGTCATTACGCTATCGGTGCAGGAATTTCCTGCGATTTATTAAATGTCGCCGAGGGACTTCCTACATGTGTTTCGAAGCCATACAAAGATGCCACTTTGACCTTAATCCGGACGGTACGGTTTCGTAATACATTTGTCATACTTAAAGGAGGATACGTGAAGGAAATCTCAGTGGAAAGATTTTCTTTGCAAAATTTTAGACAAATTCCAGACACTCCAGATCTATTTTGATGTCCAATCGTCTGTACTTACAGATAATAAGCTGTAGAAGGATTTCATTAATCCAGAGAAAATTATTTTATGATGGATGGTACTGGAAAATTCGTGGAAAAGTTCCATTATTTACATCATAAAAGGCATCAGTGTCATTAATTCGGATATCAACTAAATTGTATTGAAATTTTTCAATAAAAATTTTTGAAGATAGAGTTTGATAGGTAATGAACAATATTTAGAAACTTTAGCATCAATCTTAATTTTAGATCATACATAGAAAACTGGAGAGCAAACCCAGGAAATCTACCGAAATCCATTATGCAGGTATTGTAAATGTAGAGGTTTATAAACGTTACAGATTCTTCTTGAACGCTCCATGTACACTATTCTAAGATGAAAAAAGTCTCAAGTCAAAATCAACAACAAATTTCAGTTGTGACATGAATGAGGTAAAGTATATGTTTCATAAGTTGTAAAAAATTTGCTGAAACTCCATATGTGCTATATGTGTTAAATACAAAATGCACACTTGTTTCAAGTTATTACAAAAAATCATTTCTGGATAGCGCCCTTACGTTTCACCAAGCCACCATTATTGAAGTAGCATATGTTACAAGAGTTGTAGAACATTTTCTGACACTCCATTTGCAACGAAACGGCACAATAAGCTCAACTTAAGTGTAGTTTTAAGATGCAAACAGTTTCAAGTTGTAACCCAAATAACTGTTGAAACAAATAACCTTATATGAGTCGATTAAATCGAAGCACGTGTCATAAGTTGCAGTACATTTACTGAAACTCTAAGTAGGATGAAAGGCTATCATATGCTCGACTTAAGCTTTATTCTAGAATGCAGGAATATTCCAGTGATTACAAGTTTCAGGGTTGGGACGTTATGTTTGAACAGTACGCCTTCAGGGAAATGACGTTTCATAAGATTTAGAAAATTTGCTGAAACTCCCATTTCTCGTCATATTTTGCTCGACTTAAGTTTTGTTCTAAAATGCATAAATATTCCAGTGAAAACAACTTTCAGAGTTGGGACGTTGTGTTTGAACAGTACGCCTTCAGTGAAATGAAGCACCTTTTATAAAATGTTGAAAATTTGCTGAAACTCCAATTCTCATGAAACGTCATATTGTGCCAGACTTAAGTTTTGTTCTAAATGCAGAAATATTCCAGTGATTACAACTTTCAGAGGTGGGGCGTTATGTTTGAACAGTACGCCTTCAGTGAAATGACGTTTCATAAGATTTAGAAAATTTGCTAAAACTCCCATTTCTCGTCATATTTTGTTCCACTTAAGTTTTGTTTTAAAATGCATAAATATTCCAGTGAATACAACTTTCAGAGTTGGGGCGTTGTGTTTGAACAGTACGCGTTCAGTGAAATTAAGCACCTTTTATAAAATGCTGAAAATTTGCTGAAACTCCAATTCTCATGAAACGTCATATTGTGCCCGACTTAATTTTTGATCTAAAATGCAGAAATATTCCAGTGATTACATCTTTCAGAGTTGGGGAGTTAGGTTTGAACAGCACGTCTTCAGTGAAATGAAGCACGTTTCATAAGATGTTGAAAATTTACTGAAACACCAATTCTCATTAGACGTCATATTGTGCTCGACTTAAGTTTCGTTCTAAAATGCAGAAATATTCCAGTGATTACAACTTTCAGAGTTGGGACGTTATGTTTGAACAGTACGCCTTCAGTGAAATGAAGCACCTTTTATAAAATGTCTAAAATTTGCTGAAACTCCAATTCTCATGAAACGTCGTATTGTGCCCGACTTAAGTTTTGTTCGAAAATGCAGAAATATTCCAGTGATTACAACTTTCAGAGTTGGGGTGTTATGTTTGAACAGTGCGCCTTCAGTGAAATGAAGCACGTTTCATGAGACTTAGAAAATTTGCTGAAACTCCAATTCTCATTTGACGTCATATTGTGCCCGAATTAAGTTTTGTTCTAAAATGTACAAATATTCCAGTGATTACAACTTTCAAAGCTGGGGTGTTATGTTTAAACAGTACGCCTTCAGTGAAATGAAGCACCTTTCATGAAATGTAAAAAATCTGCTGAAACTCCAATTCTCATGAGACGTCATATTGTGCTCGACTTAAGTTTGGTTATAAAATGCAGAAATATTTCAGTAAACACAACTTTCAGAATTGGGACGTTATGTTTGAACAGTACGCCTTCAGTGAAATGAAGCACGTTTCATAACATGTAGAAAATTTACTGAAACTCCAATTCTCATGAGACGTCATATTGTGCCCGACTTCAGTTTTGTTCTAAAATGCAGAAATATTCCAGTAATTACAACGTTCAGAGTTGGGGCGTTTTGTTTGAACAGTACGCCTTCAGTGAAATGAAGCACGTTTCATAACATGTAGAAAATTTACTGAAACTCCAATTCTCATGAGACGTCATATTGTGCCCGACTTAAGATTTGTTCTAAAATGCACAAATATTCCAGTGATTACACCTTTCAGAGTTAGGGGTGTGATGTTTCAACAGTAGGCCTTCAGTGAAATGAAGCACGTTTCATAAGATGTAGAAAATTTGCTGAAACTCCAATTCCCATGAGTCGTCATATTGTGTCCGACTTACGTTTTGTTCTAAAATGCAAAAATATTCCAGTGAATACAACTTTCAGAGTTGGGATGTTATGTTTGAACAGTACGCCTTCAGAGAAATAAAGCATATTTCATAAGATGTAGAGAATTTGCTGAAACCCTAATTCTCATGAGACGTCACATTATGCTCGATTTCAGTTTCATTCTAAGATGCAGAAAGTTTCAATTAAGTACAACATAAATTTTAAGAAATGTGAGATGTTTAAGCAGGACGCCATTAATGGGTTTAGGTTAGGTGGGGTTAATAAGGGTTTTAAAAGTTTTAAACACATGAAGGTTTAGCTCAATCTAATTAGACATTTTCAGGTTAAATTACAATGTAAGGAATTACTCGTGACGTCACAGAGTATACAGGAAATTCAGGGAATAATTTTACTTTCTGAAAAATTTCCTCACGTCAGTGTATTTTAATGATCTGGCATTATATTCAGGGAATGGGTCAAAAATTTGTAATTTAAAAAGGACATTATAATTATTGTTTTATGAAAATACTATTTTTGAGTAAATCAAATAATACAATACATGTCAAACAATATAGGGCTAGAATTAATGTCCACACATCAACCCCAAACAAATTTTAGTAATATTCATCGTATCTAGCAATACTCGAATCGAGAGATATTAGGTCAATTTTTTAAAATTTTAACATGAGCTCTCGTGGGTGAATCTTTGCAGTCGTTACGTATTCCGTCACAAATCTAAATTACTTTTGCCTTCTTTCAAGTAATTTTTATGATTTTTTTTGGGCATATTTGGGATGTATTTAGCACAGACAAGGTACCTAAAAAAGAAGAATTTTTTTCGATTTGTTTCCGAGACCTATTATGATGGAAAAATCATTAATATTGCAGCATTTCACCCTTGTCAAGCGTGGCAGTTAATGAAAATTATCGAAAAGTCTTTCGAAATTTCATTTCCTTACCTAATTGGAGTTTACTAATTTAAAGGGGTGTAACCTCAACAAGGGAAGTTGGGAAGAGATGTCTTTTTTGGCGAAGTGAAAAAAATGTAAGAAAACCCTCATACCCTTCAAACCAACTTCAATGACTCAACTTGTCCTTACCCTTATGAACGGTCTCCTGGGCAACCCCTCGAAGCTCTCGATATAAACACCGTCCTCTTCGCCTTCCTTGTCCTTATCGCACATCTTTCACATCTCCACCCGCGACACTAACTTCGACCAACTTAACAAAAACTCTAAAGGAGAAACGACGGACTCTGCCAGCGTATTTTCGTCAGGCGCTCTCCTGTTCCGTCCTTTCAGGTAAACTTTGGCGGACTGCACGCGCCTCATTGTGATCGAAACGTGCGGGAGGATAGCGCGCGTCGTTCATTATGCGCACGGTGATCTGTGGCCGAGGGGGGTTCCCCGACGGTCGATAGCGAGGACGAAAAGGGGATGATTTTCTTCGGTGAATTTTGAAGCTTGTCACCGTTCAGGTTGTTCCCTGAATTCACAATTCATAAGAATGAGTACCGTCGATAACCGGTAAATTTCGTCACAAAAGTCCCCTTTTGTGATTATTCTACTTCTCGATTGTAATGATCTAATCGGAGACCGTCGTCCTAGAAAAGTAACTCATACGGTGTCAAATGTGGGAACGTTCAGTATTCAAACCGTTCGTGTGACGTAACCGATACAATATAACTGGTTCGGGTTATGAATTGTCCGTTTCGTTTCTCATTGTTTCGTCTAATTGTGGCGTTGCTGTGGGAGAATTAGGATTGCTCAAGGAGTACGCCGTATTTGCATGCGGGGAGGAAGAAACGCGGCAGTTTCATATATGTAACTTCTCCATTTAATCAAGTGGTAATATAATCTAATTTGTGCGTTATTTCTAAACATACAAGATAACAAACATATCGGTTGTTATAAACGATAGGGCAACCGCGTCGAACGTACCAGCCGAATTTCCAAAAACTTCGAACAAAAGTACCTTCGACTATTTGCTTCCTTCCGTCTCATCAATTCTTGGCGGCAGGCTTGACGCGACTCTCCCCAACTATGAAACCCAAGACTTACATTGTAATTACGATTAGAACAGATATGTTGAACTTTAATTAGCGTAGATCTCAATTTACTCGTCCGCCCCCCCATTTGCATGAGGGTGTAATTCGATGATATGCAAGCGCTTCCGACCCTTTAACTTACGATTTAATGCGGGAAGACAAACGGGAAACTACCCGACCTCCCGCATACAGAACTAACAGGATATGTAAGTGTATCAGGCCCGTTCCGACACGTTTGGACAGCGAAATAGAGACAAGGTTTTGTTGGTGGAAGTGAGAAGAGTCGACAAGAGGGGGACAATTTATACTACACCTACTTCAATGAACAAAGGATTCCCTCATGAGGCTTGTATGACAAAAGGACTACCCGGAAACTGCTATCATAAGAAAGACAGCCCTTACTTATATTCCATGTATCATACTAGTAATTATCATTTTAACAAACACTTTAAAACTAAATACGAATATAGTTAACGACAATTTACGATTGCTTTGTGCATATACTTGTACGTACGCTTCCCATCAGCTACTCGACCGCTTTCTGGTGCTCACTCATATTTACAAACAATTTTCACCGATTTCTCAAGACATTTTCCAGTACTCTCCTTCTACTTTCAAAAAGTGTTTGAAAATTGAAAATCGAGTTGCCGATGACGCATATAGACACGCTGCAAAATAGTGCTCTAAGAAATTCAAAATGTGGCCTGGCAGTACTTGTTTTTCGTGCATGTAAATAGAAAGTACTACTCCTATCTAAAGGCGCAAAGAGCCAACTGTACAATTTGAAAAATGGGAACTTTTAATGCTTTGAAGAAAAGCAGAATTTTACGGTATCAATGTTTCTCAGTTACTAATTATCTGATTGGGTCGATTCAAGTGTTATTTTAGTCGCAAATTGATTACCTACAATTTGTCCATTCAGAGCATCAAGATTGCTTCATTAGTTTTGATTCTATAAGCAAAATGGGATTTTAATTTGAAACACACTTATAACAAATTAATAAATAATAGTTACTAGTAGAAAATACAACACAACAGAGGATTGCCTTCTTATGATGACACAATGGGTTTTCTAGTAGAAGTCTCCATTGATTGGCCCACTAGTTTTAAGAAGGGCCAAAATATACAAGTGGACCATTATAAAGAAGCTTGTAACTATCTGGATTATTACGTATTCTGCAAGACATCTCAGTGGAGTCTTCCAGAACATATTGTTCCTCATTCTCCTCCTGCTGTCCACCCTTGCTTACTCTCGCCTTCCCTTATTCCACATAGGGTTCCCTGATTTGCGATTCCCGTCGGAACGAACCTGCACCGTGCGTCACGCTACGACCCTCAGAAGAAGAAGGATGATTCCCTCTTCTTCTCGTCGTCCGCGACGCATGTCGGTATCGTGTTCGACCATTTCCCGTTCTTCAGACACTTGAGCATCGCGGCCCCCTTCAGCCTCAAGCCCTCCTCGCACGTGAAGGTGATGTTCTCGCCGATCTTATAGAAGAACTTCACCGAGGACATCCGGCCGCTGATCGTCGTGCCGGGATACGAGCACGCCGGGACGCCTGTAAGAGGAAAAACTGTAGAATGTTCCGTGGAGGCGAAGCTTGAGGTTAACTGACATTTAGGGAGTTTGCCGGACCACCTCGAGTTCTCCTGGCAAGCGATTATCGGCTGGCCCTCCATCATGTAGTCCGGGTTGCAGTTGAATTGCACCACGTCGCCCGCTTTGTACGGACCGGTGCCCTGGATGTAGCCGTTGTCCGGCGGCTTAGGGCTGTCGCAGTGGACCTCTGGAAAGAATCGAAATATAATGTATAATTCTGGAAGCACGGCCATATAAATCAGCAATCAGCATACAGAATGAAGTATGTGTCATCAACGTTAATTCTGAAGAGCTATCATCTTTAAATACTCGTAACGTCCCTGAAATGTACTGAACCCTGTTAGGACTCCATTTCTATATGATGATATGCCTCAGCTACATCAGTTACTGAAAATAAACCCTTAGAACCAGACTTATAATCTTGCACCTGATCAGAAATATTTGGTGATGGGTAATACTCTTCCTTAGTGACACTAATTTAGACCTCCATAAACTCTACACATTTCTTCTCCTGTAGGGGAGGCCTTTGTAACCAATATGAGCGGAGCAGACCAAGGGTTCGCTGACGGTCTGATAGATATAGGCTGAGCAGCACTTGGAAAACTGAATTATATTATGAGAATGAAATTGCCAACGAGACTGAAAAGTGAACCGTATGAAGAATGCATTCTCCTCATTGTGATACAGAAGCGAAACCTGGGTGATGAATATAGGAAGACATTGAACGAACTGCAAGTACAACAAAGAGTCATGGAGCAGAAAATATTGGGAATATCACTCACAAATCGCAAGACCAACTAGTGGATACGACAAGAAATGCAAGTCTGCGATATAACCCAACGCATATACTCCCTAAATAGCGATGGACAGGTCACGTAGCACGACATTCTGAAAAGTGGAACGGCAGAATAAAGTGATGGCAGCCTTGGGAAGAGAAAATATGTGTAGCACGGCCACTGCAAAAATGGCACGACGACCTGAAGAGGTGTGCAGGATTAAACTGGCATTAGAGAGCAAAGAATAGATCGAATTGGACAAACATGAAATTGCATCCATGGAGAGAGAGGCTTCAATAAGAAGGCTGGAATTAAATGATGGGTACGCACCTTCGCAAGTCGGTATGGGCATGGCCCAATCGCCGGTGGACTGACAGACGCTCTCCGAAGGGCCCTTCAGTCCGAATCCCGGCTCGCAAGTGAAGACAGCCCTACCTCCTACTTCCCTCGAGATGACCAAAACCTTCATGTGATCGCTCACGCCTCCCACTTCGCCGCATTCGACGCCTAAAAGGCAATAAAGTGTTAAGACAATCCAGTGCTGCCAATCGCAGTAAAACCATGCAACGCAACACAATTGTGAGTTATCAAGCTTTGAATCAAACTCTTACTTTCGCAAACAGGGAAAGGCGCACTCCAATTTCCGGACGGTAGGCATGTGATCTCCGAGGCTCCTATCAAGGAGTTTCCGTTGATGCACGAGAATTTCAGCACCGTATTCATTTTGGTGCTCTGAGTGTTCACCGTCAGGCCTCTCCTCTGAGGCACCACTGGACAGTGGATAGCTGGAAGAAGCTTTCATGTCAATTCACAAAATAAACCAATATCGTTAATAATAGAATCTGAGGAGGAAAGAGGGTACGGTCACAGAACCATCCTTTCCACTTATATCAATATAGTTAGGAAATAAAAATATCTACGCAGCAAAACCTCTGACTAAGAGCTGTTTGAAGGTTTCACCTTTGACTTCGATCTCCACAGAATGCGTATATCTGGCGGGGGTGACGCAGGTGAACAGCCCGGAATCGTCCTTGGAGGCGTGGAATATGGACAGCCTGTATTCCAGTTGGGAGTCCCGGCCGGGGTCGGTGCTCCAACCTTCCGGATACTTCCTGGAACGATCAACTTTAATTCCCCATCAAGAGATCCCCCTACAACCTAACCTGTAGTCATGGCTGACCTGCCACTTTGGATTACCGAACCGCCTCATCCAGAGGCACTCCATGTGCAGGATCGTCCCGGGGTACACGATCAGCTTCCCGTCGTTCGATTGGGCGATGGGACCCAACTGATGCCGGAAGAGGACAGTGGGCGGCTTCTCCATCGAGTAGTCGTTCGCCTGGTTAAGGCCGAAGCACGTCGGTTTGCTGCCGTCCCACTCGCCGCCCATGCACCGCCTCTTGTTCGGACCTGGAAGGGTTCATCGTAGCGTTTCGTAACTAAACGCGACGCCTTACCTATCATGGCGTATTTCCCGATGTCGACGCACCTGCTGACCAACACCGCCCCGGCCGGAAACTCCACGACGTCCTCCCTGATCTGTTGGTCGTTGTAGAACGAGATCACGTTCGGCTCCTGGTTCCTGAAGATGCAGGTGCTGTTGCTGTTGAAGGTGTGAGCCGCCAACAGCTCCTCCGCGTCTGTAAATCGCAAATGGTTTGAGGAAGATAAGCATCTAAGCCAGGGAGGTTTTGGCAACGCTCACCGCAGTTCAGCGACCTGCCGATCCAGCTCCCGTCCTCGCAGATGATCTTCCAGGTCGTCTTCTCTCCCATGATGCTCTCTATGCAGTCGAAGGTCACCTCGCTCCCGTCCGGGAAGTTGTTCTCGTCGCCCTCGACCGGCTCGCCGTTCCTGTAGACCAGTGAGCCTCGGACCCTGCGAAGTTAGAGTTACGCATTTGACCACATGGAAGATATCGAGCCAATACTTTGCCGGCGGTCCGCACGCCTTCCCCGACGCGCTCCCGTAGTGGAACACGGTGATGTCGCCGCCCTTGATGATGTCGCTTCCGCCGAGGTAGTGCGTCTCCGGGTCGGGCGGCGGTTCGACGCCGGAGCGGTGCCTGCAGCTCGGCACGTCCGGCACGAGGTCCCCCAGGAGGCACTCGACCTCCTGCATCGTCGACGGGACGTACTCGTCGTCGCACTGGAACGTGACGCTCGAGCCGTTCGCTATGGTGAGACCGCCGTGGTAGCCGGACAGGTACCGGCCGCGCGGGATCTTCGGGAGCTGGCAGGGAGCTGGAATGACGTCCAGGGGGAGAGGTAAAAATAACATTAATTGTTTTAGAGTGCTGATATGGCTGATATGATAACAGCACTTGCTCTTCAATTTGTTGAAAGTCGTGCTCTATTACCATCGACCATACAGTCTTCCTATAGAACTGGTTAGCGCTATGCCGCTGTAGTTAGGACATACTTTTTTTGCCTTTTTTGTGTATGGAGCTAAGATATTCATCGTGATGAAATGAAGCGAAAAATTATTTAATTCACCACCGTAAATAAACCGGGTTTGCTTCGTTCGATTTTGCCACTTATTTACTACTACTATTCTACCATTTCAGAAAATAAATCAAAGCCCTTCTTCCGAACTCCTTATGGTAACTCTCAGTTATCAAACTGCCCAAAGCATTAAAAGAGTAAACCCTACAAATCTGGCGACTATTCAAACTTACATATGAGACATGTAGGCGTCGTCGGCCTCCACTTCCCCCTCACGCACTTCGCCGTCTTGTTCTCCGGCATGTTGAGGCCGTACCCCTTCGCGCACGTCACCTTGACGACCGTACCGGCGGCGTTCGTCGCGTTCGGCTCGCGGCCGAACCGCAGGACCTCCACCTCGGCGAACGGCTCGCTGACGAGCGGCTCGCACGGGCCCCGGTTCTTCGCCGCCTTCGCGAGCTTCGCCTTCGGCTTCTTGTGCGGCTCGACGACGTCGACCTCGTTGCCGGGCTTCTCCTCTTCCTCCTCGTACAGCGGTCGTTTGTTACCCCTGCGCAGGTTCAGCGAGCCGCTCGAACCGCGGTGGCTCGCGCCGAGCGCCCTGCTGCTGCTGCCGCCTGCGGGCGAACACTCGAATTAGAATCGACGTACAGTACGTCCGATTAACTAAATACTGCTTGCATACAAACATGAGAAAACTTTTCTACCTTTAAGTGCCCGTTTCCTCCTGGGCACCTCGAAGGACTCCTCCAGATAGTTATGGACGTGTCTCCCTTCTCTCCCGTCGTAAATATGTTTGTAATTCCTGA
The DNA here is from genome assembly GCA_946251905.1 of Cryptocephalus moraei. NCBI lineage: Eukaryota > Metazoa > Arthropoda > Insecta > Coleoptera > Chrysomelidae > Cryptocephalus > Cryptocephalus moraei. The sequence continues at coordinate 8,651,584 of OX276463.1, forward strand.
TGAAAGCCCGCTTGTACTTCTCCATCGCTATGGAGCGTCTCCTCCTGTTCCATCGTATCCTCGGGTGTTGCCCAAGCAAGCACCTGTACACATACGGAGAAAACTTATCGCAACACGGACTAAACCAATACAGATTAATAAAAAAAACTGTATGCAAAAGAGACAGAGTCCTTCTAAAGTTCAGGCATTTACTTGGGAAGCTCCTTGGGACTCCACTGTCCCCCGATGCAGGTCGCGCCTGGTGGTCCCTCGGCCAAGATGTACCCTTTGTCGCAATCGTACATGATCTGCTTGTTGTTGGTGACTTTCTTGACGTAAGGACGGTAATCGTACAGGCCCATGTTGCCAACGAGGAGGATCTTTCCGTTGTCCACGAAGCCCGGGTAGGGACAGAAGACTGAAATGGGGGAAGAGTAATAGGAATGTTTTTAAATTATTAAACTTATAAGATTCACTGGAAATCAGCAGTTAGTTTCTATAGGATGATTTCTGGTTACTATATGATGATGTTTTATGGACTATGAGAAGACATTCGACAATGTAAAACATGATATTGTCACGGTCCTAGGGGTCTAGGGGCTAGAGGAGTGCTCAGGATGGTTGTGGTAGCTCAGAGGAGACGGTAAAAAAAAAACGAATTTAATATTTATATTGACTAAGTACACGAGAGAGAGAGAGAGAGAGAGAGAGAGAGACCGTGTTAAAATCCGGCAAAACAAAGTCAAACATGAATAAAAGGGCAAAACACAAAAGAGAACAAAAAATGGCAAAATGGTGTATAAATATGTGCTTAAAATAGTCCCCAGGGGGCCTAGAGGGGTAACTGGTACAAGGCTCTCATCACGACGGGCACCTCCCTTCACAGAAGGGCAGCAGGCGGGCACGCAGGTTAACGGGCAGCGTCACAGGATGCTGATATTTTACTGACTCCCCGATCGGTTCGGATCGCCCGTATATTAGTAACGTAGATTCTGTTGTGAGGTCAGGTCATGTTGATTTGGGTAACCGCTGATCCAGCTTGATCTGGTTCCGTTTCGTGATGTCGCCTCACAACAATATAATAGTAAAATTATTAAATAAATTGGCCAAAAAGATCGGAATTAATCAAAACCTTGTGTAGTATTATATAGAATGGACAGGAACATATAATACCGGTGAACTGTCTCATGCCTCTAAGGACAGAATATTACTAATGAGATAGTCATCTAGTGTATGGCACGTTAAGAAGATAAGGTGATGAAACGAAATGTTTATGATACATTGGGTTGTTGTCGAGCTACTAATACCTTCTTCACATTTGGGTATTTCCCCCGTCCAGTTCCCGAAGGAGCACTCCATCAGGTTGTGCCCCCTCAGTTGGAAGCCGTCTTTGCACTTGAACCTCGCCTTCATGCCGTGCTCGGTCTTCGGCGCGATCACCATTCCGTTCTTCGGAGGCTTCGGCAGCAGTTTACACCTTTCACAAGAGAAAATTCGTAGGATCACTTCGCGTCCGATTAGACAGCCATTTGCCCTACCTGGCCGGTTCGCATTTCGGTATCGACGTCCAGGTGCCGTTGTTGCACGTGACGGGCGACATCGAGGCGAGAAACTCGTACTGGAACTCGCAGTCCACCGATAGCGCCTCGCCGTGCTTCACGACCGACGAGGTCTGGGCCGTCTCGTTCTGCGAGTGGAGGATCACGCGGCCCTGGGAGACGTGGGGGACGACGCAGGGAGCTGTAAGTTTTGGAGTGAGAGCGACGTATCGAAGAGGAGGAGTTTCGTGGTTTTACCGAGGCATTTCGGGAGCGGGTACCGCCAGTTGCCGTCCTTCTGACAGACCGTCGAGGAGTTGCCCTCGAGGTGCATCCCATCGTGGCAGCGGAAGATTATGGAGGCGCCGAGACCGGTGCCGAGCTCGATGTTCTCCAACCAGCCGTTCCAGAGGCGCCCAGGGTGCCCACAGTTGATCTCTGATGAACGGGTAAAGTAAATTAGTTCTAATTATTTTTTAACCCTTAATTGCTTTTGAATGTAGGCAGGTCGCTTCATTTACGAAAGATTTCAATCATACTGTAATCAAGAAACTGAATACATGTTTTTGGGCACCTTTGCAGGCCGGCATGCTCCCGGTCCACTTCTTGTCAGCGCCGCACCTCCTGGTGCTCTCCCCCACCAGAGTGTAGCCGTACTTGCACTCATAACTCACTATGGAATTATAACTGCAGGACGTGTAGATCGCTTTGCCGTTCTTCGGAGCCTCGGGCGAGGGACACTGTACGGCCGTCACGACTGGAAAAGTTAAAAGTGTTTGAAATAAAACCGGGAAAATTTAAACGTTAATTTTTTCTTCGTAGATTAGGCAACTCACGGACGCAGGTAGGCAACTCCTTAGGCGTCCAAGTGCCTTCGGCTTGGCAGAAGCGCTCGTTTTTGCCTACGAGTTCGTAGCCCTCGGAACAGTGATAGGTAATACGACAGCCGAAGGTGTAACACTCCCCTGCGTGCCATCCGTGGGATATCTCGACTGGAGCGCCGCAGGAACGGGCTGGAATATAGGGAGGAAATGTAGTACGGAGACAATTCGCTCTTCGTATCTCCTACAATATAGTGGCCATCGAACACAAAGGGTGTTGCGTAAGTATCGCCATTTAGGGCAACTCAAGGCGATATATTTCTATCCGCCCAAAGATGGCGAAGTCGTGCATTTGATTACTTTAACTAGATGTCGACACTTGTGCGGAGTCTCTACAAATTACCCACTATAATCAACGAACATTAACATAGACAAGAAGGGTCACTCTCCGTCGGAACATTCATGTCCAGCTTACAGAAGCGCGCCGACGATTTCGACAAATTCCTGGAGGCGCACACGTGTTCGTGGTTATACGAGGTTCATGCAAACCGCTAGAGATTAAAACGAATAAACGTTCACTTACCAGGGTGATTTAAAAACATCTAGCAATAATTGTTATTCTAACTTATTCCGCTTAGTGGGAATTAAAATAAAAAAGGGAATATCGTCAGGATATTTAATTGGTGAATCTAAACATAATCATAAAAAGAACTGGTACCTAGCAAAAATGAAGGGAAAATGAAAGTTACATCAAAAAGTAATAATGTAGTAAGCTACAGATGAGACTAGTAGGTATAAAAATTAACAATAAAATGTTTGCAAATGCCAACTTAAATAGGTGTTCTAATTTAAAATGTATACAGGTTGCTTAAACATAATTATGAAAAGAACTGGTACCTAGCAAAAATGAAGGGAAAAATGAAAGTTACATCAAAAAGTAATAATGTAGTAAGCTACAGATGGGACTAGTAGGTATAAAAATTAACAATAAAATGTTTGCAAATGCCAACTTAAATAGGTATTCTAATTTAAAATGTATACAGGTTGTTTCAAATCCGAGGCCATCAAAGAGTACCAACTTACCTAACAGTAAAATACGGGTACTGGGAAAAATAATTATCGCGATTCGAAAATTGTGAAGATTGATACACGAACCATTAAAAACCAAAGGCGTTTAACCAAATGAATTAAAATCTATGAATTTTGAAAGTCTTTCATACTGAGTAGCCCGTTAACAACTCAATTAAAAAAAAATGTATTTAAGTAAATGTGAAATAAAATATACCTGCAGGTTATCAAAGATGTTTTAAGATATTCAATTTTATGTTAGGTTTCATCGATTGTTTCGAAGAATATCTATTTTTTATATCCCGGTTCGCAAATTTAATTGTAAAATAGATCCGCAGCCTAATATATAGGTTTAAAAAATATTTATGAGGAAACTCTTTACAAGGATGTGTAAATAGTAAATTTTCATATAATTTTCTAAGGGTCGCTCCAACGTTCTCGTGACAACTAATTTTATTAAAATTTTCAACAAAGATTATATCTAGTTGTTTAACATATTCTACAATATTACTAGGAGGTACATTCAGACCTCCATAGTTTTTAGAAGTCGAATATGCTTTATGCACTAAAAATACAGCCGCTTCTTTTGGTAATGTCTTTTCATCATTATACTTTGTGCAAGCACTACAAGAGTGTTGCAACAAACATTTCCTTAATAGATAGCCAGAAATGTAAACTAGAGCATTGCCATCCGTACTTGAAAGATTTCTATAGTCGCATGTGAAAACTTTTAAAGAGTTATTATTTGCCAATATAGGTACATCAATATTTTTATATTCCTCTAGCATATCAGGAGTTACATTGAGCAAAACTGTATTAATATCATTAATACAATTGGCACCTTCAACCTCATTAAAATATTTTAGAGAAAATAATTTCTTGAATGCCCTACAAAATTGAATTGGGGTTGGATTTCTCGAGTTTCCGCAACAATTTCTTACCAGACCAAAAAAATTTTCAATGCAATCCTGATTAAGGTTTCTTGTTAAAAGAAATGAATAATTCCTGCATTTTAAGGTTTCCCATAAAGACAGAGCAGAGGTAATAGTAATTTTCCAGCCATTTATAAAGTGCATAGTATTGTTTATACATTTTTCCACGTATGTTACCTTTCCATCATTCTGTTTTACCTGTACTAATTTAATGACCTGTAAGTCATTCAACAAACATTTTATTTCTTCCAAAAATTGCAACTGTTTTTCTGTACCCATAAATGCGTTAAAGTTATTTAAATGGGACGAGTTTAACAAATCAAACAAATCATTTATTGTTTGTAGGAATTTTGCAGTTAGCGTTGCTTCTGATGGTAAAACCTTGAAATCTATATAGGTATGTAGGGCAGCTGAAAGAGAGTGACTAAAGACTTGTGAAGCATATTTTACCTTCATTTTTTGAAAGCTATTAGGAAACATATGCTCATCAGTAAGTTTAGGACAAAGTCGACTCATTTTTTTTTGTCGTGATCATAAAAAATGTCTAAATATCTTTTTTTTATGAGGCCACCTGACAAACGAAAGTTATACGAAAAAAAAATTGTTCCTTGTCGATTTTAAAAGATGAGGCACATCGTAGAAGTAGAAAAGTTTAATATTATCTACAAAAAAATAAGTACGGGTGGGTATTAAATTGAGTAGTTTGTTTACCAATTTTCTAAAATTAGAACCTTGATCTGACACTACAGCTATAACGTTAAAACCCACTTGGTTTAGTTTTTTAACATTTTCAAATAAGACCTCTTTTATTTCTTCAGAAGGAGCTGTTGAATTATAAAAAAAAATAGGCTATAGGTTGCTTCCAACTGCTAGCAATACCTCGTGCCATAACAACTAATGCAGAGGTTGCTACTTTGGAGCTATCTGTATTATTTCCTTCCTGAAAACCTATTATCTTGTCACGGGTTATGTCATAAAAAAAATGAGATTTTAAACTAACTTCATCCAAGCAAATAATACAGTCTCGTTCTTTTTCATTCATTATTTTAGCTCGAAGTTCCAGCAAACGGAAAATAAAATCATTGAAACCGGGATTTATTACCCATTTTCTTGTAAAACGGTTTAAAGTACTCTTTGATGGCAACCTATACATTGTGGAAATTTGCTTGTATGCCTTAGGCCCTAGAAAATATACACTTAATGCAAATTGTTTCAATTCGTCTGTGTACCTACATCCCTTAGCTGATTTATTTAGTAGGTTTAATTGGTTTTTCAATAATGTAGAAGAGTGTTTTGGATAATTTTCTTCCAAATATCTATGGACATCTTCCAAAGTTATGCCTGTTTCAAGCTGCTTTGAGCACTTTGCTGGCGACGCCATATCCTTTTCAAGCATTTTCAATTTCCTTTTTAAAATATTTTTTCTTGGGCTATTTGCTGAAAGCAATGCCGATGTTTGTGTATATTTATCTGTAAAAAAATTATTAACATATTGACACAAATAAACCGCAGAAATTGCAGAAATTATGGTTAAACTTGCATATTATATACAAACATACCTCTTGAATACGTACAAGCTTGGACAGAAGCATCGGCGCAGGATTCTGTAACGGATTAAGTATTTTCAGTATTAGTATATGCAACTGATTTTATACCCTACCTAAACATACATACCATTTTCAGCTTCTGTTTGAACAAAAACATCTTGCATGTTTATATTATCTAAAATGTGAATTCTAATTACTGTCTTACAAATATACAAAGGATAGAAGTTTTATAACCTAGGCCCATGACACTTGATTAAGGGCCTGTTTTACAAGAGAGATTTATACTAGGTATAGTTATTCTGGGAATAAAGTTATACCAGAATTTATATCTAGTTTAAAACTAGTTGGTTTTACGATGCTTTTTTTACACCGGTATAGCAATTATTGGAGTAAGAATTGCTATACCGGTGTAAAAAAGCATCGTAAAACCAATTATTATTATTCTAGGTATAAATTCTGGTATAACTTTATTCCCAGAATAACTATACCTAGTATAAATCTCTCTTGTAAAACCGGCCCTAAGTGGTATACTTATCCACCTTAGCATTGCCTATTTTTCGCCCTGACTTATGAAACATCTTGTAATATAAAATACAAAACAATAACAAAAATTACCTTCTATATTATTGGGTGATACTTCTTCAATATTTGTTTGTATCGCAACATCTTTTGGTGTGGTAGCCTCACCTGAAATATTAAGTTATAACTATATTTTAAACACTAATGTGCCCTAACAAAGTTTTACCATTCACCAAATGCTTTATACTTACTATTTTTCAGCAAATTCAGTGATGGAACAGCGTTATAAAGCAGATGCTTTCTTACATTTTTTTGTATAAAACTTCCTTCAGGAAAATGTAATTCGCATACTGTTAATTTCTTAAGTTGTTCAGGAGTCCTATTGGCATACCTATGACTATTAACAAATCCCAAGGCCTGCTTCCAACGTTGACATCTAAAAACATTATACATTAACAACATTATCACGAATACCGTAGATCGTCATATGCACAAAAAGGTCACATTAAAATCAAAAGATAACACCACTTTTTGTTATTATTAGTTATAATATAATAGTATAATATTTACATTTTAAATCAAATTTATCATTCCAAATACTTGACGTACCTGCTTTCGTCTTTTGGGCAATGAAATAGTGATATTTGTGCCCCTTCTTGAGTATAACATCCATCCACACAACAGATTCGTGGCATTTTAATGCAGAACCAACACAAAACACTAAGTGCGCAAATGTTTATTTTATTTTTAAAGGAAAATTCGCTCACTCAAAAGGACAACTGGTATATTTCTTTACATATCCCTACGACTGACAACCTGTATATGCATATCGCACGTAGGAGACTTACCGTGCTCTTTATACGGTAGCATCCGATATTCGAGCGAGATAGGCATAACGAGGGGAGGAGCTTAGAGTGATCCTTCTTGTCTACGTTAATGTTCGTTGCTATAATATAGAATTTTGATTCCAAATTTGAGATCTTTAGGCGATGCCATCTTACAATCAATCCGCCAAACTTAAGCGATAGAAGTAACCTGTAATTCAATAACAGAAATGCGCGAGAAATATAAGTTCAAACATTTTGTCGTACATATTGAATAAATCAAGCGATTTTAAATCAAAAAATTTTTTAGATATAAAATTTTCGTAATGTAAAGTTTAGTAGCTATCTTTACCATTAAATATGTTGTCTCAAAATCACATTATTTATCCAAAGAGACAGAGACAGTTTTCAACGGAAGCATTTTCTATTGTTCATGAAAATAATGCTAACAATGATACACGACCACTACTTAAGAAATGTATTTAACAAGAAGCATACATAAAAATAAGTAACACACATCACCAACCACAGCACAACACATCAACCAATTTTAGTATATCATTAAGAAGCTAATAAGTATCTAACAAAAATCTGCATTTTTATGCTCTACAAATTTAATAAAAAACGTCTTGAGAGCTTGGCGGCCATATTGATGTTAATTTCTCTAGAGTAATATTTTAACATATAAACCACTGTATATATTCCTGTACAGTGTTGTTAAGTAATTAATCACAATTACTTGAAAAAGTAATTGAATTACTTTCATTGTAATTGAAGCAGTAATTAATTATTTGCTTTCCAAGTGTAATTGACTAGTAATTCAATTACTCGTTTCGGTACAATTACAATTACTTTTCACAATTACATTCTACAAAAGTGCTTTTAATATTTTTAGTAGGTAATATGTAAGTAGCTTAAAGTTGCTCATTGTGGGTTCTGACTACCTGGTTTCTTTAACGCAACTCTATCCCTGTTCCAACCAGTGATTAGCATTAACGATTAGCTTTAACTATCCCATTAGGGTCGTGTTTCTAGGATACGGCTCATTTCGGATGATTGTTGGGGATGGTTGTTTACAACATTTTACCCTCTCATAGGCCTTTACTGATTGGGTGTTCCTTCATGCCCTTATTTATTTATTTAAAAGAGAATTTGTCCTCATTTCTTATTGTGAAAATTATATACTATAATAATATACTATACTATACTATAACAATTATAAATTATGAAATCAATGTTTTATTTCACTTTCTACCTGATCCTATTTCAAAAGCAAATGTAATTGTAATTGTAATTGCAATTACAATCGCATATTTTGTAATTGTAATTGTAATTAATTACAATTGACTGAAAGTAATTATAATTGTAATTAATTACTTACTGTGAAGTAATTTTAACAACACTGTTCCTGTAGTGTTATTTTTATATCCCGAGAGTGTAAGACAACTTCCGTATATTTATTAGTTTTAAGCAGTGACGCGCTTTGTGTTATTACTTTCGTCTCCACCATAATGACATTTGGTCCATGCAATTCCCTCAGATGTTGTCACAGCCCAAAACCTTTGAAGTGCAATCCAGGTACTATATCTATGACAGAACCTAATTAAGTTTCACCTATAACAATTCCATCATCACATAACTACTCGAGCGTTAGTTACGAGCGAGCTGCACTAGGCGGCGCAGCTCGCATCGAGTCGAAAATTCCAACGCTTCCTGAAGTTTCCGGGGTGCCTTCGAGCTTCCACTCTCCTCATACAGACACGTATACGCTATATATACCGCCTCTCCAACGTTAAAGTAATTAGTCGGTAAGTCAGGGCGTATTTCCCCCAGGACCGTCAAACTTTGCTCATACCGAAGCCTCCCGGAGCTTTAGACTGTAATGACTTCTGGAAATTTCAGATGCACAAACACACACACACACACACACACACACACACCCAGACAAAATCGGAACTTTACCGAAGTAATTGTGCCCATAGGAATTTTCCAGACAGGCTCTAACGAGTTTGCGTTGTTGTATCGAAATGTTCGAAGTTCCGAAAGGTAAAAGTGTAGAGTCCATCCGCGCTCAATTCGAGAAGCCGTAAAAGAACCACAAACGTGTTACGGAAATATACCGAAATCTGAATGAAGAGTCAGTTTTATGGGGTTCAGCTACCCCAGAATGAAATAAAACACTAAAACGGCTCCGTTACTAATCATCCAATCTGGTTGATTAAAATTTCGTTTTGTTTATGTTGTGATACTCTACAATTCTTCTATTTAGCGCAAAGAAATTGCTTCAATATGTTCGATTTTATGAGCAAGAATACTAAAAAAATACGCGGTTTGTAGAAAGAGAAAAATTGGCAGTATTATCCTTGCTTATTGGAGCAGTAACAAGTTATATGGGTTGTAATGTCGTACTTACGTTCGCAGGAAATGTCCGGTCCGTACCACGAGGCCTGGCCGTCTATGGCGAGGCACTTCGCCCTCGGGAAACCGTTGGTTACGTACCCGTTGTGACAGTAGTACTGGAGGGTCGAGTCCAGGTCGAAGGTCGTCTGCTCCGGCAGCGCGTTGTGTCTGGCGTGGTCGATCGTCGGAGGGATCAGGCAGTATACTGCATGAAAAAGGAAATTGGAATTTAGGCGAATCAAAGTAGACTTTTTTTTTGGAAAAAACTGTGTAGATGGGTTTGACAGTTGGAAAACGGTAGCTTGAGTTATTACAAGAAGCCTCTCATCTAGAGATTCATCAATTTTTTAGTGGAAGCATTATCAAATAAACAATTAAAGTGCCATAATCACTCTTTTATTTATAACTCCAAATGGCTTAAATTTAGACGTTTGCGGTCAACAGTGAACTTTTAGAGAAAACAATTATCTTTAAAATGAGACTTTCTAAATTAAAATTGCACTATAAATAAAAAAGTTATTGCATGCAAGGGGGCAAAATGGCTATTTTTAAGTATTGTTAATAACTTTTTAATTAGTTGTTCGAATTAAGTGAAATGTTTATAATTTGTGAGTAGTAATGTACTTTATAAGTGTGCAAAAGATGGGCTCGATCGGTCTAATAGTTTTTGCAAAATTCTAATTGTTTATCCCGTTTCTAAAAAAAATCAACAATTTCTAAGTCCTGTCCAGTCGATTTTTCTAAACAGATCTTAACGAACTTGGGCTCATCCTCTTCCTAAAGACTTATATTAACGTTATATGTAAAAAACAATAAGTTTTTTAATGTTTATTTATAAAAACTTAAAAGGCTTAACAAATAGTATAGGATTTTAAGCTTATAAACATTTACAATAATTTGGTTGGTTTTTGTTCAAACTTTATGGCAATGATTTATTCAAAAAGCTGATTCAAAAATACGCATTTAAAATGGAAAAAAAGCGCCACAACCTTTGTGAGCCAAGGTAGCCCTTTTTATAAAAAAATTCACCGTCGCTACAATCATTAATATTAAAGGCTGAAAATAGCAAGGTTTTTAGAAGAAGAGTTGAAGTTTCCAATGGCACTTTCAGCGTTTAAAAAAACCGAACATTGTTTAACGGAGAGCATTATAAACAAAGAGTAATTGCGCGTTAATTACTTTCCTGCTCGGAGTCCACGGAGTGGGGGAAACCGACAGTGCGCTTGGCTCAGCTCTCCTGAAAAGTGAGCGCGCGGCTTCAAATCGGACTGCTCGAAAAAAAAAGACTTTATCTCGGATTCTGCTTGACCAAAATTGCTCATTCTTTTTTTAAACTGGGATACAATGAAGGAATAATAACAATTAACATACTTTCTGTGTAAAATTAAATTATCCAAAGACGCTAAAGGTTATGATTACTTTAAATGTTTTTATATACTCTAATTACAGTACATTAATTTGTATGTATTTTTATTAATAATTGTTTAATAATTACACCTATAAATAAATATTATTTATGCATTGTTAACATTATGTAATCTATACACTTCTGAGCTTTTATCACACATCAAGTAGGTTGCACAGAAAGTATGTTAATTGTTATTATTTATTCATTGTATCCCAGTTTAAGTCCGAGTTGAAGCCGCGCGCTCACTTTTCAGGAGAGCTGTGCCAAGCGCCCAGTCGGTTTCCCCCACTCCGTGGACTCCGAGCAGGAAAGTAATCAACGCGCAATTACTCTTTGTTTATAATGCTCTCTGTTAAACAATGTTCGGTTTTTTTAAACGCTGAAAGTGCCATTGGAAACTTCAACTCTTATTCTAAAAACCTTGTTATTTTCAGCCTTTAATATTAATTATTGTAGCGGGGGTGAATTTTTTTATAAAAAGGGCTATCTTGGCTCACAAACGTTGTGGGGCTTTTTTTTAAATGCTTATTTTTGAATCAGCTTTTTGAATAAATCATTGCCATAAAGTTTGAACACAAAACAACCAAATTATTGTAAATGTTTATAAACTTAAAAGTCTATACTTTTTGTTGTCTTTTTATAAATAAACATTAAAAATTTATTGTTTTTTTACATAGAACGTTAATATAGGTCTTTACGAAGAGGATGAGCTCAAGTTTGTTAAGATCCATTTATAAAAATCGACTAGACAGGACTTAGAAATTGTTGAGTTTTTCAAGAAACGGGATAAACAATTAGAATTTTGCAAAAACTACTAGACCGATCGAGCCCATCTTTTGCATACTTATAAAGTACATTACAACTCACAAATTATAAACATTTCACTTAATTCGAACAACTAATTAAAAAGTTATTAACAATACTTAAAAATAGCCATTTTGCCCCCATTTTTGCAATAACTTTTTCATTTATAGTGGAATTTTAATTTAGAAAGTCTCATTTTAAAGATAATTGTTTTCTCCAAAAGTTCACTGTTGACCGCAAATGTCTAAATCTAAGCCATTTAGAGTTATAAAAGAGTGATTTTGGCACTTTAATTGTTTATTTGATAATGGTTCCACTAAAAAATTGATGAATCTCTAGATGAGAGGCTTCTTGTAATAACTCAAACTACCTGTTGGAATTCCAACAATATCTTTTCCCACTCTTTTCATTATTTATTATCCCAATAGCCCCTCATATTTCAATCTCCCGTCAATCTCTTCCGACTAGCAAAGTCATTTTTACACGCTGTATAAATCACTTGAAAATCATAAACAAGACACCAAATGGAACAAAAGCACTTCAAATATTTCCGATTCCCTATTTACTTTCACATCCCTTTATACAAATAACAGTAATAACTTTAGTCACGGTGTCATTCGTCCGATGTCATAGTCCCTCGCTTCATATCTTCCGAGAAGAATTGTCTCATTGTCGCTCAAAAAGCGCACATGGTCGTTATACTCCAGCCTTCTCGGAAAGGCGACATTATCGAGACGAACAATTTCTCTCTCATTGTCCTTTCACTTTCCAAATTTCACGCCACCTACCCCTATAGTCGGAGGGTAAATTTTTTCCTTTATTGTCAACCCATCTGGTGTACTGAGCGCTTGACTTACTTAACCAATCGGTACTCAGTACGCAATCTCGGGTCCTCCAATCGAGAAACGAGATGAGGGGTCGATGGGCGGAGCAATCAGATTTACCCCGATGGACGAGAGAAACTCTTCGACACTCGCGCTTTTTTCATTAAACTCACAACACCTCACTCACACAGCCTCAATTGATTCTCAATTCACTCTCAAACATATTCGTATTGTATATAAAATTAATGTAGTGTACTGGTCAGTGGAACTACTTTCCAAATATTAGTCAATATAAGTCGTAATTTTAAAATCACCCGCGTTTCACTCTTCATCCAACCTGGGTCCAGCAGAAACACACCATTCAGTTGCATTGGCAAGCTGCAACAGCTCTACAAAGAAACAACGTCTTGCCTGGTCCTTCGAGCAAAACTTACATGACGTAAGTTCCTGAAGAGAACTTGCAAACCGCAACACTACCTTTTCCAACTGTCAAACTCGTCTACACTGGTTTTTACAAAAACACCTCTTTTCTTTCTAATTTAATTCGCCTAATTGGAAAATAGGCCATTTTAGAATTTTTTGTTACATGATTTGCCCGTATGATTTATTCCTTCTGTCTGATACATCATATGTTGTACATTTACTTCCCCGGCCCTCCCCTTCGAGACGTCCTAACAAAATGAAATATGGAGCAACTTGTCACGAATCCGCCACAGCCTATTACGACCTCAAAGCCCCGAGAACGGCGAATAACGGCGAATTCTCCATTCCCCTCGCATTCACGTCGAATTATCGGATCGCGCAAAAAATCCCGTAACCCAAAAACGTCTCGCCTACTCCCCACCCTCCGTCGCTATCGAAAAAGAGGGAGCAGTAGAGAAAAATTGATCGCACAACCAACAACGTTATGAGCGGCTCGGTATCTCATGAATATGGATACGTTCCCAAGACGTATCCCAGGGCGAGGGAACATTAGGAACAACGTAATATTCTGGATACGCGTCAAGGCCAATTTGCGAGGCGGAGAGGGAACAGGGAAAGAAGGCGGAGAAAAATTGGAAACAGGGCCCTTTGTGCATTAACTTATTATTATCCGGAGCTTCGCAGAGACGCGAATTAAACCGCATCGCACGTCCCATAAATCGGTACATTTAACATTTCGCGGAATCAACGCTGGGCGTGATGCACATGCACCAGCGACGCTAATTGAAATTCCTAACGGCCTGCGCCAATTAGAAAATGAGATATTAAAGAGGCGCACACTCGACCTCCAGTCCTGAGCAAACAACGGGCGGGAAGGGGAGGTGGGAAGCGCTCAGTGTTTCCCAATTAAAATGGAAACTTCGCTTTTATCCAAATATTATTACGGGATTCGTAACCCGGGGAAAATACAGATAATGTTATCCTTTTAGGACTTGAAGGGGCACCGGACGGGAAAAGGATTGAGAGGGGCGTGAAGGGACAGGACTCAGGGTGGTTTCAGGTGATCCTGAAGGATTTCTCTCCACTTCACGAAACGGTGGAGAGTGTCCTCACTTCGTTCCAATTTCCTGCCGTCCAGTCGCTCTGAGAGAGTCGCACTTCAATTGAAATCCTACCTTTAGAGAAGTTTACTAGAGAGAGTTTACCCCTCAACTTAAATTGATGAAAAGGGTGGAATCTGTATGTTACAAGTTTAACTTTGTCCAAGATACATCCACATGTTGGAAACATTAACTACAGGCGTGAGTTGCTTTCATGTTACACTCAGAAATATTTACTGAAAACTGGATGTGAATGTTTTCAGACGACACATGTAATATTCTTCCACTAAAATGAATAGAGGAAAATAATTTGGAAGGTCTTTTGGATCCATCATCGGATTAATGTCGGTTTCATAGTGATAGAAACACCAGCCCATTATGGACGAAGTATTAATTTCCTAGGACGCTTTCATTTCAGCACTCTGTCAATTATCTGAATGAAGTAATAAGGGACATTACAATGTAATGTCGATGCTGTAAATTAATAACCCATTTATATTCAGTTCATTCTGTTTTAAGTTCTTATTCGACGGTCTATAGACTGCTCTACGTACCACGGCCCTATGAGGACATGTGTGAAAATTCAAAAAGGGAGAGGTCACGTGATTAAGAATTAGCTAATACGTTGACTGATTACGCTTATAAGGACGGTTAAGTTCAACCTACTGCTACGTTACGCTTTTTAGATATGACGAATTAGCCAACGAGTTGAATCCTCGTTCGTTATTCTAAGTCTGAATAACGCAGCGCTACGTTATACACTCCATCCCATTTAGTTTGGTAAGAAAAACGATCCGAAATTGTGCTCGCGACGAGTCAACTGTTTATTTGCTTATGAGTACGTGTAGAAACTTTTATTGGAATGCTCGCCCCACCATGTCGCCAAAGCCCTATGACGGAAACTACAATTTATGGAAGTTTGAGATTTTGAGAGGTTGATGGGATTCCATGTGAGCATCAGTCGTGTGAATTTGAGTGCGATCCTCCGGTTAGTTTAGCCACTTTCCCTCCATACATTAATTACAAACGCGAAAATCTGTCTCAGTTTGGACTGAAACCATTTTCGACCGACTTCCGGTTTGATAAATACTAGAAAAGGAAGAAGAAGCAGGGCCTACGTGAATACCGTCATCAGATGGTGGGATATTGGTAGTTCCCAAGTGGGGAGTTTAGAAGGCTCGGCTAGGTCCGAAATCTGAAAGGAAGGAGAGTTGAGGTTAGGTTATTTGTGATACGTCACTTCCGGTTACGTAGGAAGGGGTCAGTTGAGAGCGGATGAGTAGGAGAACGGAACTAGCTTGGTGAACTCGAAAGTGTTCAGATGGCTGGACCATTGTGGCCCAGCTATCTAATTTTTGGTATTTGGTTGGTACTTGTTTGGAAGTTAGTTTGAAAATTAGTTTGGAAATTCAAATCAGTTTTGATCAGTTCTTTTGACAAACTTTTGACTAGTGAACCCCAAAATTTGAGGGCCCAATGTTTGAATATACTCAAGGATAAATCTGTGCGTTGGATTCGAGTGCGGTCCGAAATATAGACAGACAGTGGGTTAATGGGTTCGCGTCGTACACTAAGGTTGAACCAATAGTGTGAGCGTGGAAGACTTCGTCATCACCAGCGAGGCGTATTGTCGTTCGCGACGAACGAGCCGAGAGCGGAACAAGGAGCTGAAGCCCTGATCCATCTGGTGACCCAGAGACAAGGAGCTGAGACAACCCCCCGCGCCGCGCTCGCCAACCGGGCGACCCACCTGGAGCCCCAGAGACGAGGAGATTCGAAGGCAACCCTTTCAGCCTCCGATTCCGAGTGTTGTGACTTGAGCAAAGTGACAGGTATTTCTTAAACTAAAAGGCCTTTTATTTAAAACGTTTAAATCGATCGATCGCCCCGTTAGATTAAGACTATCCACATTTATGTGTTGGTAATCTGAACAATTTAATTAGGTAAATTGGTAAAATCTGGATAACTAAGTTTCATTTTTAGAATTGACTGTGTAGTAGTTCAGAATTTTCGTAATTTAGTTACGTACACTCCGTACGCTCCGGTTGACCGAGCAATATGTAAATTAAAGTAATATTTGTATATGTGATTGGTATTTCAGTGCTCTTTATTGGACGTATCAAATTAAACCGCTATAATCATAAACCGAGTTTCTTTCGACCCGACCCCGAGATATTCTTTGGCTAGCCGGCTCTTCGATAAGAGAATTGAGTAAGTAAATAAAATAAGGAAATAACGAACGTTACACTACGCCAGACGGCTTTACCAAGCATTGTTTATCTCCTGTAGTAAGAAGAGCTTATCTCTTGACACCCATAGTGTATTCCTTTTAAATTCCTTGACATAGGGAAACTTCACTAAAGCTGACACAACTGATCTGCGTTCAATTCAGTTCGATCTACTGTTAGATTTCCTAGTTTCCCCGAAAACCGGTCACTGCGACCGTCTACTGTTCTTACTGTTCTGTTTGCATGCCGGAGGCGCTCCCGCCCACTTTCCGTCCGCCTGGCACGTCCTGCTCTGCAGTCCGACCACGTGGTAGCCGTGCTGGCAAGAATAAGTCGCCCTCGCGCCGAAGAGCTTCCCGCTAGCCGTGACGCTCCCGAAGGCGATCTGTTCCGGTTCTGGGCACTCCCGATCTAAAATTTGAAAAGGGTGAAAGGGAGGAAACGAAGGGATGATTATTGTAAAGTTCGTACCTGGCTTGATGCAGGACAACCCGCAGGCTCCGTCGCAAAGGCACTTTTTCTTCTTGCTCTTGCAGTCCTCGTCGGAGGAGCACTTCCTCAGACACTTCTGACCCTGGAAAAGGAAATGTGGAGGATAGGTCCTACTAGGGTGATGATGCACGAACTATGCTCTCGGCAAAGGAGTCACTCTCTTAACTAACTGTTGCTAAAAGTATCTTAGAAGAAGGCCATGCTATTTTAAAAAAAGTCTGCGTCGGACCAGACGGTGGAAGTGAAACTTCTTTAGCCATATGCACACACACACACAGACAGACAGGATATATAAATGGAAAATAACACAATTTTTTTTGCTACCGCAACGCTTGCACCGGCCCGCTCGAGTCCACGGACAGTCTCGGCTCAGGTGATCACAATTACAATCTGACTCAGCTGCAATATTTTAAAGCGGATTTACAGGCGGATTTTACAGCATTTCTCCTCGCCATCAAAGCTTGGTCCTCTTACCAGGAGCGTCGCCTGTTCCTCGTCCCTCGGGCAGAGCGTCGAGGGCGAGTTCCTCGGGTTCTTGTACACCTTCTCGTCGTCGTCGATCTCGGCCGACTCCTCCTCGTCCCAGTCGTCGTCGTCGTCGTCGGCCGGCGTCGTCGGAGCCGTCGTCGACCCGGCGTCAGGCGTCGTCCCGACCTGGCGTCTCATCCTGGACGCCACCCCTGCAGACAGAGAAGTCACAATTACAAGATGGCGCAGTCAATGCGAAAGATCAAGATGGTCGAAATAATGTCATAAGATGGTGGAACCCGATGTTACTTAACTCGGACTCAATTTGATATCGTCCATGTAGCTTCACAGTTATTTTTGGTCAAGATGGCGTACGCGAAAAGTCGCTAAACTGGATTGCATTCACATTTGTGATTTAATCAAATCACAAGATGGTGCAATCGAAGGTGATTTAAGACATAACGAAAGGACTGCCTCGAGTATCTCCCAACTATGTAGTCGTAACATCGCGAAGTTGTCTAAAGCGTCATAACCAAAAATGCAATCAAAAATAAAGAATCCAATACAAGTGAAATGGCGAAGATAAATGTGGAAGAATCAATTTATCGAAAGAACTAATTTATGACCGTTACAGGTAAACCGACACATTCGATCCTCGAGTTAACTAAGGTGATTAACTAAGGCCACCAGAGTCCTTATCTCTAGCGAATTACTGAATGTTTGCAAATTAATTACCAACTGAAGGAGGAGAAGTTCGGCCGTGAGCGATATTCCAACTGTGTAACTTCTGGAGACTTGGGAGGGAGGGTAACAGAGGGACGCTATTGATAAAGTTGCTGAAGAGTTAAACCCGAGGGAGTTATCCCGGGAATCGAATCGGGAATTTAACACGAAATTATTTGGCGAGGCGGTAAATACCTACTCGAGTAGTATTTAGGATGTTTAGCGGAGGGCTTAATTAAATACGTTCTTGTGGCGAATGTAGCGTGCTGTTTCATAACTAATAATGGGCACTTATTTTACGTATGTATGCAGAGTGTTAGTAATGTATTATATTATCGGATATTCATTAGTAAAAATAGATTTTAAATTGGCAAATTTTCTTACTGTTGAACTAACATTTGTAGAAAAAATTTGTCTTTAGGTATATCTAAAAGTATATAGCCTAGGTATAGTAGTGTAATATATAGTAAAGTATATCCTAAATGTATTGTATCCTACAGTAAATTTACAAAAAAACAATATTGAAAATTATATTCAAAGGTAAATCTGAACAAAATGTATTAAAAATAATATTAAATGTATGACAAAAATATTTACTAAATGTACTAATGTATAACTATGAGGAATTATACAATCATTACAAGAAAAAAAATAATTAACTTGCCTTATGCGAGGTTGAATTAAAAGGAAAAAAATCGCTTCCTTAATACTGTCACACGCCTGAGGGCCTAGGGCCCAAAGGGAGTGCTTGGGTTGGGGGTGTAGTCAGGTAGAGATGGTAAAAGGCAATGGCGGCATGGACAAATGTTTATTTAGACACTAGACAAACAGGGAAGAGAACATTGGAAACAAAGTGTTAAGGCGAACGAGCAAATATATGAAATGGGAAGAAAGTTAAGGAGAGGTGGTTGCTTACGTGTGAACGGGTGGCAGGTACGTGGCTTCTCCAACTAGCGACATGTCGAAGGGCAGACTCTCAGACTGGCAGCGTGACGGGGTGCTCGATGACTGATCCCCCGATCGATCTGATCGATCCGTATAAATACTTACTGTTTGTTGACAAACGTGCCCGCTACCAGTCTGCGAGTCACGTAACGTCCTTCGGTTTTAGGTCACCTCCGTGCTGATTTAGCTTGGGTGGTGACCCAGTTGCGCTAATTGGGGCCGTATCGCTACAATACACTACAATTATTTACTCTACTGCCAAAAAACTTAAAAACGCTATTAAAAAATATACAAATAATAAAAAACAATATATAATTGCCTCTCTGAAAGCACTTTATGAGAAAGTAAATATATGCTTATACTCAAAAGCAAATAACAAATAAAAATAATATAGTGATACAGTAATAATAATATGTGACAATATAGTTGTATGCTTAGTTATTATGTATCCAAGTTCGTGCACCCACTAGATTCAGTCTCGCTTTCTACCCAGTGTCCTCTTTGTTATACGTTTTACATTCAATTTTTGTCTCTTCTACGTTCGTCGAGAACATCCATCACCCGTCCCCGCCATCCCCTATCTATGCAAATTAGGCGGCCTTTTTTTGCGGTAAAACTTCCCCCCCGTCGTCCCCCTAGGGTATCGAGCTCTGCTCCCCATACCTCCCGCGCTATCGAATTATCGGGAAAACCATAAAGGAAAATCTCGCGTGGATGTGCCTCCCTGATTTATGGAGCGAGTCGACTTTCCGAGACTTTCCTAGGAAATTCGCCCCCCCCCCTCTCTCCCTCTGCCGCCCTCCCGGGGCTTATTCAAATTTTAATCTCTCGCGTTTGATAGACTGGCGATTAATCGTCCGTCGCGTTTCGTTAAATTTGTACGAGTCCGCCTGTGGGCTCCTTTTCAGGAACTCTGAGGCGAAGGGAATAAAAATTGTTATCCTACTCGCTCCCCCATGGAATTGAAAAAAGGATCCATTTTGGGAGAGTTGATAAATACGGGGGAAGTCCGTTCTAATCCCGTTCTCTGGGCGGTATTGAATCAGCGAAAGTCTGCGAATTACAGCCCAATTAATTACAGCGGGTCGAATAATTAAACTCGTGTTTGTGTTTCAAAAAGTTCTCCATAATAATTATAAAAAAGGTTGTGAGGGCCATGTAATGTGAAATGTGAGCGCGCGGGCAAGGTCAGTTACGAGCACTGATAATTAATATATCTAATATTACGGAGGTTATATGATGCATGAATCCAGTTGAGGAATTCTCTCTTAGGATTTAAGTACATTGAAATCGGTGCTTTCGTTGTACTTAAAGCTGCAATAATATTGATTTTCTACAGGAGTTGTCCCAAAAAATATAAAATTCATTCATTTAAGTGGTGATACTACTTCAATCAAGAAAAATGACAACCAATTATAAGGCGTGACAGCTCAAGTCCATAACGGCAGTTATTGAAGATAACGTCAATATTTCAGTTTAGATATATTAGTCTATAATATGTTAAAGGGTGAGAGTTACTTTAGATATATCTTTAATTTTTTAATTTATTTATCAGACGGTGTGCCGCATCAATTGCCTTCCCCTTACAAAGGTCGCCTTAAACGACCCCTTTGAGATACATAGAGTATCTCAACAAAAGTCGCCCTTAGTAAAGTCATCCTTATTTTTTTTTTTCAAAGGAAGACTTTATTTGAGGAAGGACTGTGAATACCGCCCAAAATACTACCCGATATATGGGTTTCTAATCGGCTAACCTACGAATTGATAGCTGTCACCATAGACTTACCACCTATAGTCTGCAGATCCCAATAAGGCACGTTGCGCCCGCAAGGAGTGAGAGGCAAATAAATAAGGCACGTTGTTTTCTCACTCTAAATGGGCGAAGCTAACAACTCCGTAACCATGCAGCTCTTACCTCTACCAAAGAATTGGGAAATAATACTGAGTGATCAAGAAATACTGTTTAAGTTGGCAATCCTACCTGGAGGAAATTTTTTGCTCAAGGGTTTGCAACGCTACACCGAAAATCTCTGTACTCTGCATGACAGCGACAGCTAAATAAACACAAAAATTTTAGGTTATGTGAATTTATTTACGATTAAAATACCACACCAGAAAAAACTTCAATATTTAAAGGTACTGCTCGAATTGAGCACCATTATGTTCTAAACATAAATTCACTCTCCGTTTTAGGCTCTCGAAGACATTAATTAACATCCGAGGAGAAGTATTTGCAACTTCCTCGATCATGTCAGCTTCCAGTTCTTCACCTGTTTGTAGAACATTACTGATACCTTGTTTTTAAGGTACCCAAAGAAACAAAAGTCTAGAGGTGTCAGGTCTGGTGACCTACTTGACCAGATTCCCGTACTTATGACTCGATGGCCAAAAACTTCCCGCAAATATTGCATTGTGGCACGAGCCGTATGTGCTCGAGCCGAATCTTGTTGAAAGTAGCAATTTTCGCGCTCCTCTACGGTTAATTGGGCATCGAATAGCTGGAGAATGTGCTGAATGTATCGTTCAGAATTACCTGTGAAGGTAAGAAACACAGGATCAATTATTCTCTGCCGCGATACAGCCCGCCAAACACCAACTTTAGTAAGATGTAAAGATGTTGTTCTAACAGCATGTGGATTTTCACCAGACCAAATTCTGTAATTTTGATAATTAACATAGCCATTGAGATGGAACCAGGCTTCATCGGAAAAAAAGGTTTTATCCAGGATGTCATCATTGTTCATTTCCTGATTGAACCAGTTACAAAACAGGACGCGTTATGCACGGTCAGGAGGATTTAGGGATTGGACCATCGAAAATTTGTACGGGTGGTATTTCAATTTGCTCTTCAACACAGCGGAACAACTTCCGTATGATAAACCTGTAAAGTCACGAAACGGAATACGGGAAATTAGGAATAAGTGAAAATTGGTGAAACTTTTATAAGGATCAGACCTGTTTGGGGGAAAGCTTCCTAACCGATTTGCGAGGACTTTGTTGCAGTCGGGCCCTGGCGTCTTGCATCACATTTTCAGTGAGTACGGAGGGTCTACCATGTAGCTTTCCTTTCTTCACATTGCCTGTATTCAAATATCGTTGAATTACGCGCATGCAGTGTTGTTTAAAAACGTCGGTAGTGAACACAACTTCAGGAAACATTTCTTCAAATTGGTGCAAAGTGGATTCCAAGGAGTATTGCCATCCAGAAATGGGATCATGAACTGCACTCCGAAAATAAACCATGCCAATAAAGGTACCCTGTTCTAATATAAATAGTACCATTTTTATATTTTTATAATAAAAATTTGAATCGCCGTTTAAGTGTCAATGATGTCACTGTTAAACGTCGAAGTAGCTGTCAAACAACCGGAAGTGGTTCCAGTTCTACTATTTTAAAGTAAAATTTAGGATTGCCAACTTAAACAGTATTTCTTGATCACGTTGTATTTTCCAATTCCTTGCCTCTGCAGCCTAGTGTCAATCATGTGTCAACAGAATCCAGAATTTGTTATCACTTATCTTCGAAAACTATTGGGGAAATATAAGAAATGAAATAAAACTGTAAATATAGCGCGTAAAAAATTAGAATTGAGAAGAAAAGGTTCGTTTTCTTGGAATTTCGAACCGCGACTTCCGAAATAAAAGAAATCGACATAATCCACTGCGCTATAGAGGTTAGAGCGCCATGGTTACGGAGTTGTTAGTTCCGCCCATTCAGAGTAAGAAAACAACGTGACTTATTTATTTGTGTCTCACTCCACAACGCGCCTTATTGGGATCCACAATCTATACGTGGTAAGTCTATGGCTGTCACCCTTCACCATTCGCCATAACATGGCCATAACCTAACATTTTGAACTTCTTGACAAATGTGCCATCGAAAATCCGTCGTAACCCCTGGCGATTCCGTCCAGGTCCCCGACCGCACCATGGCCGGCGAAGGCACCTCACTGTTCAGCATCCTCGACGACAAGAACAGGCAGATCACCGCTCTGAGGGACCAGCTCGAGAACCAGAAGCTCCAGCTCCTCTACTACTTCAAACGCACCATGGACGACTCGAAGCTCGCGTCGATCTCCAGGTCGTGCACGCCGGACTCGTCCGACGGTAGCGTCTCCGTCGCGCTCGCCGTCGACCGGTTCAAGCGGTCGCTCGGCATCAAGAGCGACGCGCGCAGGGCCTACGAGCGGATGCGCTCCGTCGACGGCCACGTCGACGAGGCGCTGCGCGGCCACGAGTTCCTCCTGCGCGAGGTCTTCGGGGCGCTACACGCGCAGCTCGACCCCGGATCCCCTCTCGAGGTCAAGGCGAGGACGCTCGAGGTGCTCCTCGACCCGGAGCGCCTCGACCTCATGAACCGGCTCATCGAGTCGACGATCAGCCTCAGGAACCGCCTCGAGGCGTACAGGATCTGCTGCGGCAAACTGGCGGCGATCGAGGAGGAGAGGAACGTCGTCGTCGAGGAGGTGTTCGCGCTGCCGCCCGACGAGAGGATGAACGTCAATCACCTGGTGAACGTGCAAGCGGAGAAGAACAGGCTGGAGAGGCAGCTGGAGCGGATGCTGCAGGAGAGGGACGAACCGGAGGAGAAGCTGCCCGAGCTGCGTCACCAGCTGAAGAGGAGCGGCGACGACAAGGCCGCGCGGTTCATCGACCGCCTGCTCGGCCGGATCGATTGCGACGCCCGCTCCTTGCTCGACGCGACCGAGAGGATCAAGCTGAAGCGGAACCTGAAGAGGGAACCCGCCGTGTCGCTCGCCGAGAACGTCAAGAGGGCCATACGGACCGTGAACGAGAAGTACTTCGAGGAGATCCACCGACGACTCGACGCCAAAGCCGAAGAGTGCGAGTCACTTAGGCGCTCCCTCTCCGAGGCCCGAGCCGAAATCCGCAAGCTCGCCGAGTCCTGCGAGGCCCTCGAGGACGACGTGTGGCGGCTGAGGACCGAACGGGACGCTTACAGGACCCAAACTCAGCAGCTCGAGGCGATCCGCGAGGCGTACTCGCTGCTCGTCGAGCGGCAGCCCGACGTGCCGGCGATCGAGCGCGGCTACTCGCTCCAGCTGAGGGAGAAGGAGCGCCAGATCGAGCGGTTGGAGGAGAGAAACCGGGCGCTGCTTCGGAGGAACGAGGCGATGGCGACCGCGATCGCGAGGCAGAGCGGGCGGCTCGCGATGCTCGACGAGGCTGTCAGGCAGCTCGGGGTCCCCTGCGAGGCTCCTGCCGCGAAGGGGGAGCGCGAGCTGATGAGGGACTGCTCCGACGAGTCGGAGCCGGCTTATTGCGCGCCCGTGAGGAGGAGCAGGGTGACAACGACGACGACGACGAAGACGGAGCAGGTCCAGGTCGTGTTCAACGAGAGGGGCAGGACGAGCAGGCGGGAGACTTCGTCCTGCTCGACCGATGGGCAGTCCCCTTGAGTTTGTGTCCGAAATGTACGATTCGCGGTGTCAATTAAACTTAACTCGTCGAGCCCGAGGTGAAAGTTGTAACGAGGTGAATTTTCTCTATGGGCTATAAGAAATCATATCTTTTCCCGTTACCATCTTTGAATAACCGACAAAATTAAGTAAACTCTAGTGGACATAATATATGAAACCGACCACCTACGATGATGTCCTTTTCGTACCCTCCGTAGCCAGCGAGTAGGTACCTGAGAGGGGCCGTTTGTGGATGGTCGTGTTACGTAGTGGGTAAGGGACTCGCCTTCCATACTGTTCTCCGCACAGAAGTTCTCTCGGTCCTTCCCGGGAGAATGTGAATGGGTTGTGGGATTCCCCTGTTGGTGTGATATATATTAGTAGGGGAGCCCATGATGCTATATGTGGATTTACTCGAGCGTCGCGGAGACAGATTAGAATTGGTAGATTAGATTATAGGAAGAGTAAATGGTCTTATAATGTTCTCACTTTTAGCGGTGGGGGAAGTGTCTACAGATTTTCAAAATTGTAAAAAAAAACAATGACATGGAAATACTGAAGCGCGTCAGATTATAATATTTTTCATGCCCCACCATGTCTCTGATATGAAATATATAATAATCTGACGATTTGCGTGATGGGGGTGGCTGTGCGGAAGGGATGAAATTCGAAAAAAAAATTTACTCGAGCGCGTCAGATTTTTATAGGAGGTGTTCAGTGAACCCTAATTATGCTCCAATTTCTTAATCTGATGATTTGGAAGTGACGAAAGATCGCAGCGATCTTTAGAAAATGTAAAAAAAATCGCCATCTTGAAATACTCGAGCGCGTCAGATTAGCATACTGAAGCTTCATCATGATGTCACAGCCACGCTGACAATAGACATCACAATCAGACAGTTCACGACGCGCTCTACAGGTCGTGAACTGTCTAATCAGATAGAGCAAGTGACGTTTTTATGAAACTGCACAGAATGAACGCGCTTGACGTGAACAATACGCCGAAAGTTGGTCAACTTTCTACTTTTACGCACTCAACGCCAAAATTAAATGTTTTGTGTTATGTGTGAGACAACCTTTCTTTTACATGACATAGCTAAAAAATGTCACTGTTACTGCATACTTCGAAAAATAGGAAGACATGAATGTATTTCAAAATAATTAAAAACATTCTTACGAAAGAGTTAGAGCCAGTCGACATTCTACATCTATAGGTTTCCTTATAGACTGTTTTATTAAATCAGCTTTCAAGTGAGTTAACAACAGTTCATATAATTCAACATTCATCCTTGTGTGTTTAAAAAACTGCTCTGGGTCCAATTCTCTCAACTCTAAAAAAGTATTTGAAAAATATCCTGTTGCGTCTCTATTTCTATTTACTGGTCTAACCCACCAACGTCTCTTTCGGTGGCCAAAAATATTGGCTTTAACTACCATTAAATACATGATAAATACATGAACATACAAAATAGCTGGCTGACACAGAACATATAGGTCAGGTTAGGTTCCGGCTGACGTACGCTCATGACGCTCACGCTCATTGTGGGCGCGTTTTCTTTTACTTTCTCATATGAAGTACTCATATATGAGAGAGTATTGTAATCGGGTCGATTTTTCGAAATTGAGTTATTAGCATTTCTGAACGTTTTGAGGTCCCCTGAGTCCAAAAAACATGTTTTTGGAAAACCGTCTGTATGTATGTGTGTATGTGTGTATGTGTGTATGTATGTGTGTATGTGTGTCTGTGGTAGGATTTTCTCAAAAACAAAAAACCACAAACTGTCAAAACTTTGTATTTAGACTTTGTACCATACCAGGACGGGAGAATAAGCTTTTCATTAAAATCGGCCAGAATAAAAGGGTTGTTTACTCTTGTCATTTTTCGGTTTTTTGAATTTTTCTCGAAATTCGCTCCAAGAATTTTTTTTAAACTTTGAATATTTATTGTACGATTAAATACCTATAAAAAAGTTTCCTAACGATTTTGGCTAAATCTTCTGTGAAGGGCACTTTATACTTGTCAATTTTCGGTTTTTTCAATTTTTTTCGTAATCCACTCCGCGAATTTTTTTTAAACCTTGAATATTTATTCTACTATTGAATATGTATAAAAAAGTTTTCTAACGTTTTTGGCTAAATCTTCTATGAAGGATACTTTATACTTGTCAATTTTGAGTTTTTTGTATTATTCTCGGAATTCGTTCCAAGAATTCTTTTTAAACTTTGAAAATTTATTGTGCAATTAAATATGTATAAAAAGGTTTGTAACGTGTTCGGCTAAATCATCTGTGAAGAGCACTTTATACTTGTGGTTTTTCGGTTTTTGAATTTTTCTCAAAATTTGCTACAAGAATTTATTTTAAATATAGAATATATATTCTACCATTGAATTAGTATAAAATAAACTTTTTTTTTTGCTTAAATTAACCGTATCTATTTCCAATTTGGATTTGGCAAACGCATATTGAAACACCCTATATATGAGAAAGTACTCTGATGAACACATCACGATTTTTTCTCTACTTTTGACAGTTCATGACGTGTTGAGCGCGTCTAGAGCACGTCTAGAGCGCGTCCTTTCTGTTTCACGCTTTATGCTTGGTCTTCTAATTGGTATACAAACTGTCATTGTCATACACTATGACAGATAGCATCAAATTTAAATTAGAGTGAAGTGTCACCTTCGAAATAATAAAAAAAATGTTTAGCAACAGTTGGCATGGTAACCTAATCCATAAGGCGTAATAGAAAAAATGTATTTTAAAAGGTAAGAAAACGGTAAAGAAAATGGGGCCCCGAGAATTGCCTAGAGGCCTTGATGGTTTAATCTGACCCTGGGTGCGAGACAGACATCGATAGAAGAAAAGCGAAAAGGACATAGAGGCGTGGAGTGGGAAATACATGTTTTACCACATGCTGCATGTATGCATGCTCTTATTTAACGATTTTGATAACTTTCGGCTTGCGGAAATCGTCAGATTATATTTTTGCTGTTATTCTGGTATAATTACCCCTAGAATAAAAAAGAAAACCACCGCGCTCGAGTAAATCCACACATCGTTTTTTTTTGCAACTTTGTTACCCTCCCACTCCCTTAGGTTACGCACAAATCGTCAGATTAGCAAAATGGACACTTGTTAGTTAGTAATTAACCTCCCTTATCTTAATCTGACGCGCTCGAGTATTTCAGATGATCGATTTTCTTTACTAATCTGACGGGTTCTCCTTGGCGAACCCCCCCTATTAAGAGCTCATACTGGCTGTAGGTACTTATCAATATATCAGGTATCCTCCCTTATATTAATCTGACGCGCTCGAGTAAATCCAAAAATCCCCTCTTGGGCTCCCCTACTATATGGCTGGCGGTATGTATGCCAGAGCAGCATTATATTGTCACGGTGCTAATGGCCTGGGTCCCATACGGGTGCTTTGGTTGGGGGGTGATAGCTCAAGAAAAACGGCAAAACTGTAGACACATTCGACAATTTCGAACATTCGACAAGACCAACATCTATTGGTGACTAAATGTAGGAGAGAGAGAGAGAGAGAGAGAGAGAGAGACCCTGACAGAGGGCGGCAAAACAAAATAAACATGAATAGACGGTTAAAATACACAAAAAGGACAAAAATAACAAAATGGCATAAAAACGCAGCAGGCGGGCACGTAGGTTGACGAGCAGCGTCGCGGGATGCTAGATCATTATACACTGATCACTGATGATCGACGATTCCGATCCCCCCGTATCTATTCAATTGATCGTGTTTCTAATTTCCCGTGCGTTGCTTGTTATGTTTAGATATACGTGCCTCGCCGGAAGATTCTTCTGTGAGGTCAAACTATGTCGATTTGTGTAACTGCTAACCATGCTTGTCCTAGTTCTGTGTTGCTAGGTCGCCCGTGATAATATATTGTTGACGTTCGGGTTAACATCATGTTGTGTCGTGTATGAAAGCTTCTAAAATCAATGCAATACGCAATATTAGTTTGACGTATGTATTTGGAGGGGCAATGGTAATCCATGGCAACTATACTATTATTCTACACTATTATTTTATACTTTCGTTTAACCCTTACTATTGAACCACTCTTTTGTTGCCTGTCACAATTCGTCAACGGTGTTGTTTCTAGTCCTAAGTCTATCGTCACGGTCCTAAGGGATGCTTTGACTGGGGTTGGTAGCTCAGAACGAACGAAAAAACAAAAACATATTCAATAACATCTATTGGCCACTAAATGCAGGGGAGAGA